>CM076903.1:14522536-15820449 GCA_039519145.1 Kokia cookei
ACAGTAATTACAAATTGTCACTGCAAATTCCATTTTGCAACTGTTGTAGCATTCTGCATTTTAGTCAAAGAAGATATCTGGGTTGTTATTGCAACAAGCTCTATTTCTGCAACATCACTCATGTTAGTCCAAAATCTTGATGTTCTATATATCTCGTTCTAGCCATATTTCACTAAAAAATGTAAATGTCAATAATAAAAAGAAAACAAGTTAGTGACAAATAAAATTTAGATAATAAAGAATAAATCCAACGACAAAAATAGACATCAAACAAACGTCATTCCCCAGCAACAGCACCAAAACTTGATCGGCCTGTAACGTCATAGCAGTTGTGCAAGCAGACACACGTTGAAGCAAGTATAGTTGATAGAATAATTCTATTGGATATCGATCCCACAGGGAATGGGTTCTTGATGTTTATATGTCGAGGTAATTAAAACTAAGATTAGAGATAATGTAAGTAAAGATATCAGCGCAATTAAATTTGTTCTGCACACTATGATAGTTAAAATTGTTAATGTAATTATAAAAGTTAAAAGTCAATGTAACTGAAAGTAAATCAAATAGTTGTTGAAGTTTTGAGAATTTAAAATGCAAAAAAGTAAAATGATGATCAAGTGTGAAGATCTAGAGTGGATCACTGATTTTACTAAGTCGTAATGCAAGATGGTCGACAAGGGTTTGAATAGATGAACTGTCACAGAAATCAAGTTCCAATGAAATCTTACCAATAACAATTCTCCATTTAGTCAAAACTCAAGCACCCTCAATTACCCCACCTCTCGGTGTAAACAACATTGTGCACTTAAGAACAAGTGATCAAAATCTCTTCTAATCCCAAGCAACTCTCGCTGTCTTTCTTGTTAACCTAACTTGTCACCGCATCTCTCGATGCTGGTAGACTATAAAAGCACTCTCATGTTTGATGCAATTAGATCCAAGAATAAACAGATTAAAAGAATTAAATAAGAATCAAAGTAATTCTAACAATGAAAGATACTCTACTATTCATTCAAATGACAATAATAGCTCATCATCATAAGAAGAGAGGAGTTAACAAATACATCGGAGGAAACTATCTCTAGACTACTAGGATTATTCTCTAACTGCTCTACCTACACAACATGAAGCACTCCTCGTTAGGAGTTGTTGTTCGTTGGCTCTGTTAGCTCACCGTACTCTAGCTTAAAATCTCCAAAAACTCAAAGTAATTGTAAATTTAATTCCTGAGCTCTTGATATTTTTCTTCACCTTTTCTCCTCAATTTATAGGCTTCAAGAATGGTAAACCTTCTCTCTCCTCAAATCCAGATCTAGATCTAATTGCAGCTGTAAAAGTTTGTTACAGTCCAGCTGTGCACTCATTCAAATTTGGTGTGAACTTCATGGATCTACAGATTGTCACCGCATTTTTGGTCGCAATCTGAAATCTTTAATTGCGGCGACAATGTGTGAAATTCCTACGTTGGTGCTTCCAAGTGTAATTACAGCTTGAATTCATTCATTCCAAAGAAAAGATTCCTATGCGACAACATCACTGGTCACAATTCAAGCTGAATTTGTGGCTGCATTCTGGATTCTTTCTAGCCTTGATCTACTGAGATGTATCCTTGCGCTGATAATTTTAAAATGAAATATATATATGCTGCATGTGGTGACATTAGTGCACAAAAAAGAGATAGAATAGAAAGAATTTAAACTAAACAATAATGAGTTAGAAAACATAAAACTAAGTATGAAATGCCTAATATGCATACTAAATATGGCACAAAAGAGACAATTAATACACAAATTTAGGGAGAAAATAGATGTCATTTCTAATGCTATTACACCCTCAAACTTGAGTTTTGACTTCTACTCAAGTAAACAAAAGTTAGAAAAGGCACAATCAAAACATGTCACCGCAATTTCCATTCTAGCAACTTAAATTCCGTGGAATCTAATATATAAATTGCATTCATAAGATAGAATAATGCACCGACAATTTATAGACATGAATAATTAAGACTGCAACTTCACTAATGTTAGCATCATGCTTTGAATCTTAACTTTTCTTAACCAATAAAACATTTATTAAAAGATAGCATTATAAATATTTTTTCTTTTCTCATTTTCTTTTATTTTTCTTTCTTTTTATGTGACTGAGAGATGTCATTGCATTAGTATACCCTTATTCCTGGACAGTAAAGTTGGGGTGCAATGAAACCTCAAGAAGTATGTAATTGCATCGACACACACTCTTGCAGTGATAACCTTTGGCTATATGATTTTTCTAACACATCCAGCGGAGTGTTCTCCCTTGATAAGTCACAATGCATTCACATTAGAGTGTCTTTTTATTAATATATGTCGTTGCTATTGGAAACTTAATTCAAGATTCAAATATTGATAATACCCATTCATTACTAATGCAATCCCATCATTCATCCAATAATAGAATGACTTAATATTCATTCACATTAAACCAATCCACGCATCAAGATTCCAAACAATTCATGATTTAGGTATAAAATAAAAAAATTATGGTAACATTTTTTCTTGTAACTTTGCATACTTTCATTTAACTAAAGAAACCAGTAATTTCTCAAAAATGTGGGTGCAATTGCATTTTCATTTCACACAAATTCCCCCCAGACTTAAAGTGTGCATTGTCCCCAACGCATTGACATTAATATATATATATATATATATATATATGTGTGTGTGTGTGTGTAAATGCAATGAATTGTAGATGCATGGACAACAAAAATGAAAAGACATTAGTAATGCAATTATACTACAGCTACATGATATGCATGAAAACAAAACTAAGTGCTAAAAATATAAAAACTAACTCAGTATGTTGCAACCGAAGATGTGACTACATTGGTCTACATCTTCTTGCGCTTCAATTCCTCCTTGCATTGCTTCTGGCCTTTGGTACACTTCCTCCTTCGTTCCTTTGGCTTGGCCGAACCTGTGGATTGCTTTTCAATAGTAAGCATCACAGCCTCTGCCTGACATGCTTCAGGTGGCACCAAATCATCAGATGATGCATCCATAAGTTCAAGTGCGGTGACAAATTCCTCAGCCGAATTTGTCACGACATCAGGTCCTTTTCTTCTTTCTTTTTTTTACTTTTGTTTAAGCTTTGCATGATTTGTGATCTGCTCCTCAGTTTCTATCTCTGCTCTGGCATCATCAGCTGCTTCATTCGTTGATCCAGTATAGACCACTATCGCCCAAAGGTTTTCATCAGTAGCTTCCGCCTAACTCGCTCCATCTTACGCCAAGCCTTCAGTTATTGCACCCACAACTTCAGGTGCAGGGACAAATTTATCAGTTAAATTTACCTCGACATCTATTTTTTCTTCTTTTTCTTCCTTCACATGAACTTCGTCCGTTTTCAGCATTAAGTCAGTAGGTGCAGTACAATTGTACAAAATTACGTTGATAATGGAATCCTAATACGCCGACGATACTGTTTACTTATTTTTCAATTGGTGCAGACACAATATGTGTTTCTCCTTCTTCGAGTGCTTCATACTCTTTTATTCTCCATACGGTCTCGAAAAAATTCCACTGTTTCTTGCGTTTTTTCTAATTCCGTAACTGCTTAATTATGGATATAGGCATCAAAATTACGCTTTCATTGAAATCACATGATGCCTTTCCAATATATCAATCACCAATGGAATAGGGTATTGAGAAGCTCTTGGGATCCTTAAATTCTTGGAGCAATTTAATTGTCATGACAGTGCACCCTTCAGTAATTGCAATTGCTTTGACATCTCTCAATCTTCTCTTCTTTAACAATGTGTCTTCAAGTTTCTGAGGTTGTTTTGTTATAGCATTTGTGGCGACAAAATGATCTGATTTTGTTGCCGCAATATTTTGTTTAACCTCTTCAGCTATTGTTTACTTTTCAGATTGCGTTGACATTTTTCCATTTTTGAGATTTAAATTATCTTCATTTGTTGTAGCATCTCTAACATCTTCATTTAGTTAAGTTTCACTTCTGGGAATGATTTCCTCATCATGCTCTTGCCCTTGTGATATCGAATTCTCAATATCAATAGACAAAGTTTCTTGTGGTCTCAAATTTATTGCGCCCACAATCTGGCCAAATTGATATTCTAGAGTTCGTATGGATTTAGCTTGATTCTGAAGCACAACATCAGTCTTGGCAAGATATTGTCTCAGTAAATTTTCAATTGATGAAAACTCGAATGCTTCGTCTTGCTTGATATTTTGCTTTGACAAAGTTTGATCATAATTAGGCAATGTCCACTCAGATCTAACATCGTTGTTTATACTTCCAAGGGCTTAATTGTTCCAACAAAAATTTGGATGTTGCTCCCACTCAGCGTGTAATTATTGGAATATGAATTTTCATTTCGACCAAAATTCCCCATGTCGTACACATTTGCTGGATTTGATGGGCATTGTTCAAACACATCGTTGCTCCCATAGTAATTACAAATTGTCACTACAAATTTCCATTTTGCAACTTCTGTAGCATTTTGCATATTAGTCAAAGAAGATACCTGGGCTAATATGGCATTAAGCTCCATTTCTACAACATCACTCATGTCAGTCCAAAATCTTGATGTTCTATATATCTTATTCCTATCCATATTTCACTAAAAAATGTAAAAGTCAACATTAAAAAGAAAACAAGCTAGTGACAAATAAAATTTAGATAATAAAGAATAAATGCAATGATAAAAATAGATATCAAACAAATGCCATTCCCCGACAACGGTGCTAAAACTTCATAGACTTGTAACGTCACAGCAGTTGTGTAAGCGGACACACATCGAAGCAATTATAGTTGATAGAATAATTCTATCGGATATCGATCCCACAGGGAATGGGTTCTTGATGTCTATATGTCGAGGCAATTAAAACTAAGATTAGAGATAATGTGAGTAAAGATGTCAACGCAATTAATTCTATTCTGCACAATAAGATAGTTAAAATTGTCAATGTAATTATAAAAGTTAAATGTCAGTGCAACTTAAAGGAAATCAAATAGTTGTGGAAGTTTTGAGAATTCAAAATGCAGAAAAGTAAAATGATGATCAAGTGTGAAGATCTGGAGTTGATCACTGATTTTACTAAGTCACAATGCAAGATGGTCGACAAGAGTTTGAATAGATGAATTGTCGCAGCAATCAAGTTCCAATGAAATCTTACCAATAACAATTCTCCGTTTAGTCAAGACTCAAGCACCTTCAATTACCCCACCTCTGTTTGAACAAATTGTGCACTCAAGAACAAGTGATCAGAATCTCTTCTAATCCTAAACAACTCTCGCTGTCTTGCTTGTTAACCTAACTTGTCACCGTATCTCTCGATGTCGATAGACTGTAAATGCACTCTCGTGTTTGATCCAATTAGATCCAAGAATAAACAGATGAAAAGAATTAAATAAGGATCAAAGTAATTCTAACAATGAAACATACTCTCATATTCATTCAAATGTCAATAATAGTTCATCATCATAAGAAGAGAGGAGTTAACAAATACGTCAGAGCATACTATCTCTAGGCTACTCAGATTATCCCTTAACTGCTCCTCTTGCACAACATCAAGCATTCCTAGTTAGGAGTTGTTGCTCGTCGGCTCCATCAGCTCACCGTACTCCAGCTTAAAATCTCCGAAAACACAAAGTAATTACAAATTTAATTCCTCAACTCTTGATATTTTTCTTTATCTTTTCTCCTTAATTTATAGGCTTCAAGATTCAAATCCAACTGTAGCTGTAAAAGTTTGTTACAGTCCAGTTGTGCACTCACGCAGATCTGGTGTGAACTTCATAGATCTGCAGATTGTCACCACATTTTTGGTCATGATCTAAAATCTTTAATTGTGACGACAACGTGTGAAATTCCTACATTGGTTATTTCATGTGTAATTGCTGCTTGAATTCATTCATTCCAAAGAAAGGTTTCCTATGCGGCGATATCACTAGTCGCAATTGAAGCTAAATTTATGGCTGCATTTTGGATTCTTTCTAACCTTGATCTACTGAGATGTGTTAGTGCGCTGACAATTTTAAAACACAATATATATATGCTGCATGTGGCGACATTAGTGCACAAAAAAGAGAGATAGAATAATAATAATTTAAACCAAACAACAATGAGTTAAAAAACATAAAAACTAAGTATGAAATGCCTAATATGCATACTAAATATAACACAAAAGAGACAATTAATAAACAAATTTAGGGAGAAAATAGATGTCATTTCTAAGGCTATCAAAAAACAGATTGATAAATCCCCTATCTAGTATATAAGCTAGAAATGCCTCACAGCCCTTTCGAACCATTCCTTATGCATAAATAGTTCAAATTACACTAGCGTAACTGTTCAATTTACCGGACTCAACTGTAATTGTCTCTCCAATCGGGCATTTAAAAACAATTTGTCTCTGCTTGTAGTTAACCATTACACCATTCTCAGATAACCAATCCATACCTAGGATTACATCACACTCATAGAAGGGTAGTAACATCAGATTAGTGGGAAATTCACAGCCTTGAACTTTTAGTGGACATTTACGACACACCAGATTAACTATAATACTATGACCCAACGAGTTTGAGACTTGTACATCAAATTCAGTTGAATTGAACGACAAGTTATTATCAGTTGCCAAAGCAATACAGATATATGAATGAGTCAACCCTGGGTCAATCAAAGCACATGCAGTTAATCAAAAAGATAGAATATACCAGTCATAACATCTGGTGCAGAAGTCTTCTCTCTAGCTCGGATGGGATAAGTTCTGGCAAGTGCTCGAGTCTCGAATCTGTTCGCACCATCTTTGGCATCTATCCAGCTACCAACCACATTACTGCTCTACCCGGGCTGCCTTCCCTTCTAGGGTGTGATTGGAGGTTTTACACTTCGATATTCCCTAACATCAGGCGCTATCGAACAATTTCGAACAAAATGATTAGTTGCTCTGCACCTATAATAAGCTCCTTTCTTATATCGGCATCTTCCAGATGAAATCTTCCACAGTGCTCGCATGCAGGGATCAGTTCATTCGAACACTTGCCACGCTGTCTGCAGGTCAATTTTGGAATCTAAACTCTAGTTGTCCCGACCTGCTCCTACTCTAAAATCTAGATGAAACTGTTATACGGATCTCATTTTCCCTAAACTTCTTTGGCAACGACATAGAGAAAGTATTTGAAGAAGCTTTCTTATTGAGCTCCCTAAATCTCTTTTCTCTTTGTCTCTTGTGATTATAGATTTCTTCCATTTTTTGAGCTCGACCAGTCAAAACCACAAATGGTCACAACTTTGATCCACCAACCATCATCTTGATTTCATCATTTAACTCGTCTTCAAAAAGGATACACATAGCTTCATCGGTTGGCACGATCTCTCGAGTATCCTTGCTGAGATATACGAATTCGTGCTCATATTCAGCAATTGACTTGTTTCCTTGCTTTAATTTCATAAACTCTTTCTTCTTATGATCTAAATACCGCTTGTTGATATATTTCTTCTTGAATTCTATTTGAAAGAATTCCCAAGTGACCTCATTTTCGAGAACCATTGCTAGCATTGTCGTCCACCAACTATAAGTTTCATCCTTCAATAATGATGCTGCACTCCTCAATAATCTTTAGGAGGACAAGCTATTTCATTCAGAACTCTCAAGGTATTTTTCAGTCAGTATTCAGCTCTAGACGGATCATCCTCAGTACTTCCTCGAAATTCCTCAGCACCGTATGTTTTGACCTTGTCTGTCGAACTACGACATCTCGATTCTACTGCAAGAGAAGGTGGAGGTACAATCAGTGGTACTATAGGATGCACAGCAAGTTGCATAAGAAGAGGTGGAGGCTGCGAAATTGTCTAATTATTCCTCATAAACTTAAAAAACCATTGGCCCATTAGGCCGAAGAACATATTTTTCACCTTGTTTCTGTCATTGGTATAATCTGTACATCACGGATCGCGACAGAATCAGAAGTCAAAATGTTACTGTTTACCTCATTAGTCTCTCCCCGATCTGAATCAGACATCTTTTCTTATATGTAAAAATTTAAGGTTAGATCAGATCTATCATAATCACACTATCATAGTTTTATATGGCATGTAATTTCTAGACCTTTTAATTAATAATTCAGTCCAAGAATCAGCAAAACCATAAGCTTTGATACCACTAAATGTAACACCCAAAACCTGACACCGTCATCGGATAGGGTTCTGAGGTCTTTTAAATCATTTATCGCAGATTATTCCATAATATTACTGCTTTAATCATAATTTAATGAAGTAATACGTTATCCATGACATAAATCATTTATTAAATATCAACACAGTATAATAAGGGTAAAAATGTCATTTTCACGATTTTTGGAGACTTTTACTAGTACTTGTTGGACAAGTATCGGCAGTAGTCAAGTTAGTAAGCAATTTAGAAATAGTGCAAACTTCTATCGATACTTGTGATACTTCTACCGATACTTTTGATACTTCAACCAGTACAAGTGTAACTTCTACCGAAACAAATCATGCATCCATCAATACTAAAAACTCCAAAGAGCTATGAAGTTTCACCATGCAACTTCTATCGATACAAGTACTCAAACTACCTATACTATTAGAAGCAGAACTATCGATACTACTTGTGAGACTACTGATACAATGCAAGCCAATAACAAACCTCTCTCATACTCTGTACTTCTACCTATACATGCATGGATTCTATCGAAACAAGTAAGCAGAATAATAAAAAATGCACAAAATTCTTCTAAGTGTTGCAACCTTCCATAACAATACATTTCAAAAGCTTTTATATTACATGAAATTCATCCAACAATATGTCTATGAAGACTACACGAAAATGACACAAGTTCAACAACATAAAATACATTAAGTCACCATCATGTTCAAAACATTCTATTACTCATTAAGCATCAAACAAAACTAGTTTCACAATCTTACTACATGCCACATAAGCCAGGTGATTACGAAGTCTACCGAATGAACTCCCAGGATAGTGTGATTCTTCTGGGTGTTTCGAACTTTAGACAGCAAAATGAATCTACAAAACAACAACAAATACGCTAGTAAGCTTACGGAGCTTAGTAAGTTCGTAGAATAGTTAACTTACGTGTAACATCCGCGTGCTTGAACTGGATTTGGAACAGTGATAGAGTACAATTGAGAATTAGAATATATGGTTGAATTTAGAAATGTTTGGAGAAATTAAGGATGTATTAGTAAATGTGAGAAAATAAAAAGGACTAAATTGTAATTTATCCAAATTGAATTATGAGTCATCATGAGAATTGGATTGATTAAGGAAGGGCAAAAGAGTAATTTGGAATAAGATATTTTTGGAGGCAAATTTTTCGGCCAAAGTGTAAAGTTGGTAGGCTCAGGGACTAAAAGTGCAATTTTACCATTTTTATTAAAGAGAGATATTTTTGAAGAAAAGTCTAGAGAAATTGAGAGATGAAAAATCAATTAAAAGATGAGAATATCATCTTTTTCATAAGGCTTAACCGTCCATGCCTATTCTCTCTCCATTCAACTTTTGCTTTTATTCCAATTAGGTCCTTCCACCATTGTTAAGCCCTTCAAGCTTCAAAATCTTCCATTTTCTTTGAAATTTCTTTAAGAAAGGCATAGAGGGAAGCTAGTAGATACCTTAATTTCCTTATAGAGTCCACTTTGAAGTGTTAAAGTGGATAGGGATTGAATTAGAATTTTGGAAATTCAAGAACAAAGGTAAGAGATGATTCAATTTTCATGACATACATGTATATTTACATAATCTAGCATGAAAAAGTATTGAATGCTAGTCTTAAGCTTATATGTGTTTGTATGAAATTGAAGAAAGAGGAAGGAGAAGGACCAAATTGAAGAAAAAGGAAAGGAGAAAGCTAAGGTGTGAGAAGAAATTATCTACAAGTGAGGTAAGTACTACAAGTATTAAAAGGTTTAGAATTAATTAAGTTAAAGTGTTTATAATTTTAACATATATGATTAATTATGATAAGAATGATATGTTTAATTATAAGTGTTAATTATGTATGATTTAATGAAATTTAGTGTAAAGAGAAATGAAAAAGGAAGCATGTCCATTAAAACAGTTTGGACAGAACAGAGGATTAACTTTGAAAATTCACCAACAATTGTATAAAAAGAGTTAGAGGTTGAATTAAATATGTAATTAAATATTATTGAGTGTAGTTTCATATGGAAGAAACGGTGATGGAAATGGATCTGTATATTCTAAGATATAACTGATTTTGTGTAACAAGGTTAGAGCAGGTTCGAGTTCCCCTGTTCTAACTTTGAAAAATCATAGAAAAATTATTAGAGACTAAAATTTATATGGTTTATACCTTAATGAGTCTACTTTCAAAAGAAATAGATGAGAGCATCATTTGAGCTCTGTACAAAAAGATAGATAATTTTTAGTGAAGAAAGGTTGAAACTGCCAGGCTGCAGAGAAGGGGTAAATTGAAAGAATTAACTATACAAATTGGATAAAGTAAAAATTCTTAAATTTTTATGGTAAAAATATATTTGAGTCTAATTTAGAAACATCAAGCGGATTATAATTCTGAATTCTATAGCTCAAGATATAAAAAATTTAGTGACTGTGACACAAGTGGACAGTTTTGAAAATTAATGTGAAAATAAAAGTAAGAGGTATGTGATGATGAATACGTGAGAAAAATATACGGGTGAAATATTATGTGGTTAATTATAAAGATTGTTTGTGCAGTTAATTGGTGAAATTATGGATTTATTTGAGAAAGTAAGGGTGATAAATACATGATTATGTATATGTGAAGAGAAATGTAAATGTGATATATGAAATTATGAGAAATGATGTTATATAAGATATTATGTCCATGTAGACAAGTTAGAACCATTGTGATATTAGTGGCATACCATTAAGGAATTCTAGCGCGCTTACTGATCAGCACTTGTGTGTGCTTCTGATCAGCACTTGTGCTTCTGTTTAGCACATTTCGTGCCCTCTGATCAACACTTTGTGTGTCATATGTTATTAGCACTTCGTGTGCCCTCTGATTAGTATTTTGTGTGCCCTCTATTACCCAACACTATGTGCCCTCTGTTAAGTACTTTGGTACTTTCTGCTTGTTCCGTTTATCCGATAGGTTCTATAAAAGTCTACTATAGGCCAAGTGGATAAATAAGCTAAGTGAGCTATGGTTAAAAAAAGCTATGGTGGCTAAATTGTGAAAAGTGAAAGAATGTACAAATTATGACATTGAGGTAAGTGAAATGATGAATACATGGAAGATAAGTACTATATGTGTTTGTGTAATTAAATGTTGATAATTAAGTGATTACTGTGGCGGAAATGACTAAGTTGTGAAAAGGGATGAAAATGTAAAATCTACCATTGAGGTAAGTTGGAATATGAAAATGAATGTGTGGTATAATGTCATTAAGGTAAGTTAAATTTTACATGCAAGAAAGGTTAGAAATTTTATACGCATGAGTATTTAAATGTTTGATAAAATTAAGCAATAAATAAATAATCGTCTATTATGCTTGTAGTGCTTACTAAGCCTTCACCGGCTTAACGCATTTGTTTTAACGCGTAGGTACAAAGTTACAAGGAGTAAAGTCGAGTTCAGGGACCTCTCATCACATCACATCATCCTTTGGAGGACTCCAAATATAGGTATTTATTTTAAAGGAAATGGCATGTACAATGGTACTTGTATGAGTCCCTAATGAGTGGGAAAAATGTTATCTCGAATATTATGAATTATGAAATGAAATGATTAATATACGATATTTTGACTCGAATGGTCTTAAAAGACATCGATTTTTAAAGAAAATTTTCTGTTACTCAACTTTTTGTGTCGTAGTGTAATGTAATGCTTCTATATTAGGTTTATACGTATAAACCGAGTATAGGGGTGCTAAATTACAGCATAGTATATTGAACACATAGAGAGAAAGTAATTAAGCAACTTCGATAACTTGTGTCTTTGGTAACAGAGTGGTCTCTTCAAGTCTTCCAGAAATTTGACTCATTCGAGCCTAGACAGAGTTTAGCTCTTTCAAGCTCAGATAGAATATCACTCTTACGAGCCAATTAGAATTACACTCTTACTAGCTAGACAGAATTACGCTCCTACAAGCCAAAATTAGAATTACGCTCCTACGAGCCAGAATCAAAATTACGTTCTTACGAGCCAGAATTAGAATTACGCTCTTACGAGCCAGAATCAGAATTACGCTCTTACAAGCAAGAATCAAAATATCTCCATCATCTTTCATCTCTCCCCTTTCCGTCAAGAATATCACAAAAACAAAAGAAATTAAAACATTTAAGTAAAGTTGTGGTTGCACAAACTTACTGAATGAGATTGCAGTTACGACTAAACTTTAGGGACTACTTTGTAATTTTCCCTTTTCCTCGATCTGCAGCCCGCTCATGATCTAAATCAACAAATCATTAAATCCTACATTAAATCATAATATTTCACTCATTTCTTGCATTTACGTCCTTTTCAAGAAATTTACAAAATTGCCCCTATACTTTCATTTTCATTCAATTTAGTTCTTACACCTTAAACTAGCAAAATAACCATTTCCAAACTCAATCCATGCTAGTCGATTATACTAGAACACATTCTCAACTCATCCATACAATTTATTTCACATCAAGTACAAGTATTCTACCATTTTAATAATAGTCCTCAAACACTAAAATCATCAAAAACCAACCAATCTCACAGCCAAGCTTCCAACATTTTCATAAACTATCAAAAATAAGATCATTCATCAATGGAAAAACATTTAAATTTTGACAAAATCACAAATTAGTCCTTAGGTTGGCTAGATTAAGATAATACGAACTCAGAACATAGAAATTACTAGAAACAGATGAAAAATCACCTACCTAAAGGTGGATTAGCTATGGACGAATATTGAAGCTCTCAACAAGGGTTTCTTCTTTTTTTTGCTCAATGAAGAAGATGATGAAATTAGTTTAGGTTTTTTTATAATTATTATTTGTCTAATTACTATTTTACCCTTAAGCATTTCCTTCATATATCACGAATTTAAAAGGTTCAACCGTTCATCTAACCTCTCAAAGGTATAATTATCACTTATGTGCCTTAACACTTCTTTCAATGAACTTATAGTGCCCTTAGTTAATAGACTTCAATTGTCACGTCTTTTACGATTTAATCCTTTTGACTTAATTAACTATCCAAATTAAAATTTCGTAACCAAAATTTATTACGATGTTGATGACATCATAAATATTAAAATAAATAAATTTACGACTCGACTCATCAAATTTGTGATCTCGAAATCACTGTTTTCGGCACCACTGAACTCTGAGCTATTACACAATCGTTGGAGTGTTAAATTTTAATCTTACAATGAGATACGAAATAGTGTAAAATTACTTTTGATCTACATCGGTGTAAGTGGATCCTCGTCATATACTATATTATTCACTTATGTCATATTATAACATCTATTATTGTTTGTGATTAAAACTGACTTAATTGGTCAAATCGAGACAATTTAAGCGAATCGATAGATAAATTCGATTTTAATTTTGAACCAATTAATAGTTATATAAGATTAATGAGTAGTAGTAGTAGTAGTAGTAGTAGTAGTATAAACATGAACCAACTTTTAGACAAGCGTAAAATTGATAAAGATTTAGTTGTTATATTATTTTTGGCACAAATTACAGTGTTTCGAGTGCCATCACACGTAGTAAAAATCTTCTAGTTGAAATAAAATCATAATCTAGGTAGCTAGGCCGGTTGATTACATTTCGTAATCACCGTCAATGATAATTCAATTATTTGAATTAAATATGGGAAAATATCATAAAATCAGTAATTAATTAATGAGTAATTTACATGTTAGGTTCTGTTTTTAAAGCTTAATCCACATGTAGTTGACTTATTATTTATATCTTTTATGAACTTATTTATCACATATAATGTATTAGTTTTTTAAAAATAAAATACATTTGTATGAATATTATTAAATGGATGTTCAGCCTTTCATTTTCCTTTATCTTTAATCTTCCATCTTTTTAATCTTTAACCTTTCATATTTTGGTAATTATTTTTTCCTATTTATGTATTAGAATATGAAGAGTTCAATCTCTCTATATAAAATGCAATAAAAATACTCATATTCTCATATCCATCATTTATCTATTATTTTTGTATATAACACATTATCAGCATAAGCGCTTATAGTAATCCAAGAGTCTTGCATTTTTTTGTTAGTTTGGATCAAGCTATGTAATACATTTTATCATGATGTTTATCATTATTGTTCTTATGTTTATAATTTGTTTCATTTTTTTAAAAGGATTTTCACTAATCTCTAATTTGCTAAAACTTCTAATATAACCAAATTATCTGTAATTTATTTTATGACTAAATTGTTATAAATATTTATGTATTTTTCTGTTATGCTTAAAAGTTTTGTTAAGGAATTACTTATGTTTGCTTGAAAGTTTGTTAATGGACTATTTATATTTATATTAAATTTATATTGTAGTTATATCATCAATGTTGAACCTTGCAAAACTTGAATTTGTAACTTTTGATATTAATGGAAAGAATTATTTATTTTGAATGTTAGATGTTGAAATACATTTAGATGCAAAAGGCCTTGGTGAAACTATTAATGATGGAAATGAAGCATCTAATCAAGATAAGGCCAAAGCTATGATATTTCTTCGCCATCACCTCCACGAGGGACTAAAGACTGAATATTTGATTGTTAAAGATCCACTTGTCCTTTGGAATAGTCTAAAAGAAAGATATGACCACTAGAAAATCGTAATACTTCCTAAAGCTCACTATGACTGGCAACATTTGAGATTACAAGATTTTAAATTTGGGAGTGAATATAACTCGACTATGTTTAGAATCACTTCCCAATTGAAATTATTTGAAGAGAACATAACTAATGAAGATATCATGAAAAAATATTTTAAATCTGTGAAAAATGTTTTAAGAAATATTATAACTTTTGATATTACTAGAACCTTGCAAAAAATGTCTAGAATCACGCAAATAATATTCTCCTGCAGGCATAATATCATGAAAAATGTTTTAAGAAATATTCTGAATTAATATCTTGTCTTCTTATGGATGAGCAAAATAATGAGCTGTTAATGACAAATCATGAGTCATGTCAAACCGGCTTTTTTCCATTCCCTGAAGCAAAAGTGACATCATATAACAGAAAAGATAAAGGTCACACTAGTAGTCGTGGTCGAGGACATGGCCGTGGCCATGGTCGTGGTCGTGGTCGTGGTCGAGGTCGAGGACGTGGACGTGGACGTGAACGAGGTGGTCATTTTAGAAATACCCCCCAAAAGTGGGATCATAAGGATGGAAAGAATGATAAAAATACAACTAGGAAAGTGGAAAGTTTATGTTATCATTATGGAGGTAAAAATCCTTGGCCTCATACCTGTCGTACACCAAAGCATCTTGTAGAACTATATTAACAATCATTGAAGGATAAAGGTACGAAAATAGAGACAAATTTTGTTAGTGAGGATGACAAAGTTGATTATGGCTTCATTGGTATAACTCATTTGGACGCTGCTGATTTCTTCACCACCCCTAAAGGGAATAATTGATCTTTTAATTTTATTATTATAGTTTTAAAGAATAAATTTTATGCAAGTTTGTTATGTCTTTTTAACAGCATGGTTATTATATTATGTTTTCAACCATTTATAAATATTTTATATATTTTGAAAATTTATGTGACATTTATTTGTTTTCTTTGAAGAATATGAATACATCTCAAATTCAATTAGCGATAACTGGTGAAGACTTATGCTTAGCAGATAGTGCAACTACTCATACTATACTTAAGAATAAGAAATATTATTCTCGTCTGGCAATGTAAAAAGCATTTGTGAGTACTATATCTGGTAGTAGCAAAATCATAGAAGGCTCCGGAAGAGCAAATATATTGTTGCCTAGAGGAACAAAGTTTCAAATTAATGATGCATTATACTCTCCTAAGTCTCAAAGAAATTTTTTGATTTTTAAAGATCCACAGTGGATATCATATTGAGACAATAAGTGAAGGGAATGATTAATATCTTCAAATTACGAGTATAATTCAAGGAAATAAAATCATATTGGAGAAATTGTCTGCACTCTCCTCTAGTTTGTACTACACAAGAATTAGTATAATTGAAGCACATGCTATAATAAATCAGAAGTTTACTGATGACTTTATCATTTGGCATGACCGGTTAGGCCATCCCGGTTCAATTATGATGTGAAAAATTATTAACAATTCATATGGACATTCATTAAAGAGCCAGGAGATTCTTCAAGCTAATAATTTATCATGTGATGCTTGCTCTCAAGACAAATTAATCATTCGGTCATCACCAACCAAGATAAATTATGAATCTACCACTTCTCTAAAACGGATACAAGGATATATATGTGGACCAATACACCCTCTGTATGGACCATTTAGATATTTTATGGTTTTACTCGAAGTTTCGACTAAATGGTCGTATGTATCCTAGTTATCAACTCGAAACATGGCATTTGCGAGGTTACTTGCTCAGTTGATCAAATTATGAGTACATTTTCTAAATTTCCCTATCAAGACAAATCGTATTGACAATGCTGGTGAATTTACTTCCCATGCTTTCAATGATTTTGTAAGTCTATTGGAATAAGTGTTGAACATCCTTATTACATGTTCATGCACAAAACGGTCTTGTTTAATCATTAATCAAACGTCTTCAATTGATTGCAAGGTCATTACTTATGAAGTCAAAACTTCCAATTTCTACTTGGGGGCATGCCATACTACATGCATCATCACTAATTCGAGTCAAGCCAACAAGTTATCATAAGTTCTTCCGTTACAAATGGTTTTTGGTCAGGAACCAAATATTTCCCATCTGAGAATTTTTGGATGTGTTGTATATGTTCCGATTGCTCCACCACAACGATCTAAGATAGGTCCTCACAGGAGGTTAAGACTATATGTTGGATATGAATCTTTATTAATAATTAATATCTCGAGTCATCAACGGAGAATTTATTTTTGACTCGTTTTGTTGATTGTCATTTTAATGAGTTAATTTTCCCAATGTTAGGGGGAAAATAAAGAACTCAAAAAAAAATAGATTGGAGGTTCAAAGGATAATTCATTTACAAAGTTTAGCAAATCAATTGTCAAACGCATTTACTGATCCCAAAAAGAGTGACAAAACCATATATACCAGCTGTAAATGGTCTAATCAAGATTGATGTCCCTGAAGGACAAAATCTAGTTGCTAGTGAGTGTAGCAACCCTTACTCGGTCGGGAGACCGAACCTGAACAAGTAAGTGTCACATCCATTAAAATCTAATAAGATCTTAATTAGAAACCTTTAATTCCATATTATTATGTATGTTAAATTCTATTCGTAAAACGTTAGTAAAATCAACCCTTGAAAACAATTTGAATTATTAAATTATTTATTTATTTATTATTATTATTATTATTATTTTAAAATAGTGAACTTCTACCGATACTTGTGTGAGCAGGTACCGGTAGAAGTCAAGTTAGTAAAGACTCAAAAAACACTACAGAATTCAATCGGTAGTTATGAATGATCTACCAATACAACCCTGCAATCTACCGATACAACATATCATTCTATCGATACCTTGAGTTCTAAAGAGTTAAGTGTTTTTACTCTGAAACTTTTACCAAACCTCAACATTCAACTACCGATATTACTATAGAATTACCGATACTATTGGGACTTCTACCAACACGACACAAGTCAGTATCTAAAATAAATTTTCCATTGTACTTCTACCAATACCTGATGGATTCTACCGAAACCCTTATTAACCATCAGAGTTCTATCGATAGAAGATTAAAACTACCAAAACAAGTTATCAAATTTATGGTGTTAACATTTACAGCACAATAGACCTCAACAACACATCAAACTCTTGGCCATTTCATATCATTATCATTTAAAGATGATATTTCTAATAACCTAACAAATTAAACAAATATAAGTACATTTAAAGATGTAATCTAACTCTTGGCCATTTCATATCATTATCATTTTATAAGTCATTATCACTAAAACATGAATTACATTACACATTTTATCAATGATCACATTCACATGTCTTACTATAATTGTACATACTAAAATTCCATTTTGATTTTCCTTTCACCTTTTTACAACTTTTTCAATTCATTTCTTTTATTTATATGCTCATTATACATATCACCATATACATACTCATAACTCCTTTTCCTTGATAATTGTTACATGTCTCATGACATATTCCTTTCATATAAGTATAATAGTTAACATTTTAATTCCCTATTAACACAACTCGGACTCTGATGAATACACGGATCCAACCAACACACAGTTTGGCACCCAGTGCCTCATTGACTCGTAGTCGAAGTAATAAAATGTACTCAGCACTATAATAAGGTTGACACCCAGTGTCTCATCGATTAAACCGAAGTAATTTGGTACCTAGTGCCTCATTGACTCGTAATTGAAGTAACCTTGAACTCTTCCTATCCTATAGCATGCCATATATATCCGACCCGGCCCAAACAATTAATAGGGTAAACATTTTGTATTTAAATGTCAACCAATATCTCAATATAATCGTATTTAAAATTCAAGGTAACAATAATATTCTTATATTTTTCTACATCACAAAATCATTTCATATAAGCAAACTATTCATCATATGATTTTACCACATCGTAAATTAAATTCTTACATGTATTCATAATAGCATACATTTGATCCTCATATTCATGTACATAGATATACTGATTTAATTTAACCAATTCACTTAGATAAAGAAGTTTATACCTCAATTTCTTGCTTGGTACAATTAATTAAGTATGTGACAATTTATATCTAGTTTAGATTTTAGAGATACCAACCGTAAGTTTCGAGCTACTCGTCAACGACCTTGTCCTTGCCCTTCATTTTTGAAGAGTCTGAGACAACGTTAGCTACGGAAATAAACATATACATATTCATCAATATATAAACAATTTTACTCCAATTAAATTTAAATCCCTATTTCTCATTTTTACACTAATTCACAAGTTTCCAAATTTGGTCCTCACCACTTGAGACTAATAACCAAATTTCACCCTGTAGTCACTTTTCTTTTCTAATCCAAGTCATATATATATATATATCCAAATAATCCCAAAAGCTTCATCCCCCAACAATGGTAGTATTTAATACTCTTAACCACATTGAATAATATGACATGGACTTAATAGATTAAGGTATCGGGATTCCAAAAACGTAAAAATTACAAGAAAATGACTTGTTTAAGCTTACCAATTTGAAGCTTGAATTTAAACAACCCTTAGCTTTTCCTTCTATTCTATTCTGCCGAAATTTGCTAGCAATGAAGAAAGAAAAATATCTTTCTTCTCTCACCCACTCCCATTATATAATTTTACTTTCATTTCTTTCAAAATTCCAATTTACTTTAATCTATTTTTTCTTACAAATTTTCAACCACAAATGGACACCTAAGAGCTTTGAAGGGGAAAATACCCCTTTTGGTCCCTCCTTCTTTGTTTCAATTAAAATGGAAATTACCCCCTTTGGTCCCTCCTTCATTGTTTCAATTAAAATCCCTTTATAAATTGCACTTTTTCCATTTATGCAATTTAGTCCTCACACCTAATTAAAACACTATAAACTTAAAATTACTTATTCAAAAATTAATTATTCTACAATTTATTTCTGTAAATATTTTTATTAAATATTTATGGATCCAATTCACAAATTCAAAGTTTTGAAAATACATTTTTCGACACCCTCGAATTCAGGTCGTTACAACTCTCCCCTAAAGAAATTTTATCCTCAAAATTTACTTGAAAAGAGATGGGGATATTGGGATCTCATTATTTCCTCCGGTTCCCAAGTCGCTTCCTCAACTTTATGGCTATGCCGCAACACTTTTACAAGCGAAATGCGTTTGTTACGCAACTCTTTCACCTCACGGGCAAAAATTTCTACCGATTCTTCCTCATAAGACAAATTGGGTTGGATTTCAACCTCTCTAGTCGTAAAAACGTGCGACGGGTCAGAATGATATCTTCTAAGAATTGAAATATGAAAAACATCATGAATCTTTTGCAACTCTGTCGGCAAAGCCAAGTGATAACCCATTAGCTCCACTCTCTCGGTTATCTCGTACAGACCAATAAAACGTGGACTCAATTTTCCTTTTCGTCCAAATCTAAGGACTTTCTTCCATGGCGAAACCTTAAAATCACTTTATCTCCCATAACATACTCGATATCTCGTCGCTTCAAGTCTGCATACGATTTCTGTCTATCAAAAGTTATCTTCAATCTTTCTCGAATTAACTTTTCTATACCCTCAATTTCTTGAATCAACTCAGGACCAACAATCTTTCTTTCACTTAATTCTGTCTAACAGGGTGTTCGACATCTACGACCATATAAATCTTCATATGGAGCCATTTGAATACTTGATTGAAAACTATTATTATAGACAAACTCGGCTAGAGGTAAGTAGTGTTCCCAGCCTGATTCAAAATCAATCACAAATGCTCGCAACATGTCTTCTAAAATCTGAATAACATGTTCAGATTGTTCGTCTATCTGAGGGTGAAAAGTTGTGCTGAAGTTAAGCTTCATACCAAGGGATTCATGCAACTGTTTCCAAAATCTCGAAGTGAAATGTGAATCTCGATCGGTGATAATTGACATTGGTATGCCATGCAATCTAATAATATCTCGGATGTAGACTTCGGCGAGTTTTGAAAGTGACCAATCAGTTTTAATGGCTATGAAATAAGCTGATTTCGTAAGTCGATCAACTATTATCCACATTGCATTTTTCTTGCTTGGATATAATGGCAATCCCGTTAGAAAATCCATCGTAATATGTTCTCACTTCCATTCAGGAATGGGGATAGGCTGAAGTAATCCTATGAGAACTTGATGTTTCGTTTTAACTTGCTGACAAGTCAGACACTTAGCCACAAATTCAACTATCTCTCTTTTCATACCGAGCCACTAATATAATTCTTGCAGATTGCGATACATTTTCGTCCCGCCAAGGTATAAAGCAAAATGACTATCATGACCTTCTTAGAGTATTAATCCTTTCAAATCCGTAACATCAGGAATACAATTTCAATTACAAAATCTCAAGCAATCTTACTCATCAACACTGAAATAATCTAACATTCCATTCTACGTCATTTCTCTTTTTCTCGACAGTTTGGCGTAAGCTAATTATGCCTCTCTAATTTGATCAAATAATACGAGTTTAACTCTTAACTCAGCCAATAAGCTGCCATCCTCACAGATACTGAGTTGAGCAAACATTGCTCGCAATTCAACTACTGCCTTTCTACTCAATGCATCGGCTACAACATTAGCTTTAACCGGTTGATAATTAAAGACGCAATCATAATCCTTGAGAAGTTCCACCCAATGACGCTGTCTCAAATTCAACTCCTATTGAGTTAGAAGGTATTTAAGGCTTTTGTGGTCGGTAAAGATGTGACATTTTTTACCATATAAAGAGTGCCTCCAAATCTTCAAAGCAAACACCACTACCACTAGCTCTAAATCATGCGTTGGATAATTGTGCTCATGAGTCTTCAGCTGGCGTGAAGCATATGCGATCACCCTCCCGTCTTGCATCAACACACATCCTAAACTATTTAAAGAAGCATTACTATAGACCACAAATTCTTTTCCCGATTTAGGCAAGGTTAGAATTAGCGCCTCAATCAACATTTGCTTTAATTGCTCGAAACTCTCTTGGCAATGATCATTCCAACTAAACAGAATATTCTTTTGTAATAGTTTTGTCATAGGCATAACTATCTTAGAAAATCCGTTCACAAACCTTTGGTAGTAACTAGCTAAACCAAGGAAACTGTGAACCTCTAACACACTTCTTGACACTTTCCACTGAACCACAGCCTCGATCTTCTTCTAATCAACTCTAATTCCATTGGTCGAGATAACGTGACCCAAAAATACCACTTCCGATAACCAAAATTCACACTTGCTTAGTTTTTCATACAACCTCTTTTCTCGCAGTACTTGAAGGATGATTCAAAGATGTTGCTCATGCTCTACTTTAGATTTCGAATATATCAAAATGTCATCTATTAAGACTACTACAAATCATTCCAAGTAAGGCTGAAAAATAAAATTCATCAGGTTCAAGAATGCTTCCGGAGTGTTTGTAAACCCAAATGGCATCACCAAAAAGTCCTAGTGACCATAACACGTACGAAATGTCATTGTGGGAATGTCACTGTCCTTGACTTTCATTTGGTAGTAACCCGATCTCAAATCAATCTTGGAGAAAATGAAAGCTCCTTTTAGCTAGTCGAACAAATCGTCAATTCGAGGAAGAGGGTATCTATTCTTGACCGTCAACTTATTCAACTGTTGATAATCTATACAAAGTCGCATCGAGCCATCTTTCTTTTTCACAAATAGTATTAGAGCTCCCCAAGGCAATACACTAAGACATATAAATCCTCGATCCGATAAGTCTTGCAGTTGATTTTTTAACTCCTTTAGCTCTGTTGGTGTCATATGATAGGGAGATATGGATGCCAAAACTATACCAGGAAACACTTCAATTGTGAACTCAACTTCCCAATTTGGTGGTAATCCTAATAACTCCTCAGGATATACATCAAGAAATTTGCAAACAACTTAAATCTTGTTAACCTAACTATCAACCATATCCGAGTTGATCACATAAGCCAAAAAGGCTTCACAACCTTGACTAAGCAACTTACTAGCTCGAATTACCGATATGGTACGAGTTAAGCCATTTGGTAGAACCCCACTCACTTTAATCAGACTTTCATTTGTACTTTGAATCCTAAACTTTCTCTCTCGACAATCCAAAATCATTCCATGCTCACTGAGCCAATCCATGAATTAAGTCAAAATCAACAAATGGCATGATCAATAAGTCAACAAGGAAGGATAAGTTCTGAATTACCAACGGACATCATCTACACACTCGGTCAACCAATACTGACTGTCCTAAGGGACTTGACACAATCATGGATACCTTGGATATCTCAGATTCTAAACTCTTCAATTTGACTAATTTAGAATTAATGCCAGAATGAGACAATCCGGGATCTATCAAAGCATAAACTGATGTGGAACATAATAAGAAGATACATGTAACCACATATGTAACATCGCCCTCCTCGCGAGTGTGAACAACATAAACTCGAGCTGGTACTCTGGCCCTAACTGACGAGTAACCGTATCACTTCCTCTTGTTACACCACCTCTAGAGACAAAACCACAACAACTCACCCCACTACCTCTAAATGTAGATAGAGATCTCTAAATAGAAATAGGAGTAGTGGCATCACCCCTCGAACAATCTCGAGTAATATGGTCCAACGATCCGTAATGAAAACAGGCTCGAGTTAGTTTTCAGCATTCACCTCGGTGTTTTTTCCCACAATGTTCACATATTGGTACTTCAACATCTCTGAATGGTCCTCGCACACTACCCACGGAGACGGTCAATTGTCGATCTCGATTCCCTTTAGACTTAAAGGTCGATTTCCAAGTACCACGAGTATCCTTAGATCTCTTTGGATGGGGATGAGAACTAGCAGCCCCAGTTCGTTTCCCAATAAAACGTCCAATCTCAATCTTTTTGTCGAGACCCAATGCTTGTTCTACCATCTTCGCGTGCTCAACTAAATTGACAAATTCGATTATATGGTAAGATACCAACTATACTTGAAGCTTATCACTCGTAGGAATCGCTTGTAATTCTCAACTTCGAAAGGAAAAACTTCGACGGCATACTTACTAAATTGCAAGAACTTCCACTCATAATCAACCACTGACATCTCGATCTGCTTTAATAGTAAAAACTTTTGCTTTCTTTCTTCGAGGTATAATTCCTCTACATATTTCTTCTGGAACACTCTCTCAAAGAAGTCCCAATTTACTCATTCAACAGGTACATGGCACATGGTTGTATGCCATCACGTGTATGTTTCTCCTTGTAGTAGATAAATAACACAAATTACACTTTCCCGAGGTGTACACTCAAGTTGTTACAAAACTCGTTTAGTCATCCCATCTACATTTCAGCTATCGAGGGATCAACTCCTTTCAAACCAAAGAATTCAATTTCCTCGTACCTTTGTAATTCCTTGATTGGAGCCCGACAAACTACAGATTTCGGCATCACAATAGAAGTGGCTCCCGCGACACGTTGGAGAGCTTAAGCAATAGCTTGAAGTAGGTTTGTGTCACCTTCACCCTCTATTATCGCCCCGATCATCATTAGGTTGTTGAGCACCAGTTCTATTAACACTAGGTGTCAACGACTCAGATCCCTCTACATCATTAGTATTTTCATTGCTAGAGTACATCTCTTGATATATCTCGTTATTCGACCCTTTTGACATCTTTTACAACTATAAAATAGAAATAATCATAATCAACATCCAAATCCTAACTCAAAATTGACTCAACTTGGTATGTACCTCTAGAATCAATTTTTGAGCATGATTTAGTTCGACAATCGGCTAAACCTATACGCTCTGATACCACTAAATGTAATAGCCCTTACCTAGTCTAATCACCGACCTAAACAAGTAAGTGTCACATCCATTAAAATCTAATAAGATCTTAATTAGAAACCTTTAATTCCATATTACTATGAATGTTAAATTCTATTTGTAAAACGTTAGTAAAATCGACCCTTGAAAACAGTAAAGACTCAGAGAAGACTCTAAAATTCTAACGGTAGTTGTGAATGATCTACTGATACAACCCTGCAATCTATCGATACAATATATCATTCTACCGATACCTTGAGTAACAGAGAGCTGAGTAATTTTACTCTAAAACTTCTACCGAACCCTAACAGTTAACTACCGATATTATTGTAGAACTACTGATACTATTAGGATTTCTATCGACACAACACAAGTCAATATCTAAAATACTTTTTCCCTTGTACTTCTACCGTTACGCTGATGGATTCTACCAAAACCCCTATCAACCATCAGTGTTCTACCGATAAAAGATTACAACTATCAACAAATTATGTCATGTCAAGAATTAAGTGGAACCGAAATTGAATCAACGTCGATGATATATTTGCATGCAATGTAGCGGAATTAAAATCTCTTGCAAAGAGAGATGTATTCAGACATGTAGTTTGTACACTAAAAGGCGTAAAACCTGTGGGATATAAATGGGTTTTTGTGAGAAAGAGAAATGAAAAGGGAGAGTTTGTGAGATATAAAGCACGTTTGGTTGCACAAGGATTTTCACAAAGACCTGGTATTGATTGTGAAGAGACATACTCTCTTGTGGTGGATGCAACTACTTTTAGGTTCTTAATCAGTCTGGCAATAAGAGAAGGGCTTGATTTACGCCTAATAGATGCAGTTACAGCCTATTTATATGGCCCGCTTGATAATAACCTTTACATGAAACTCCTAAAAGGTTGTAATCTACCAAAAGCATCAAATTCAGGTTCTCAAGAACATTACTCAATCAAATTAAATAGACCCCTTTATGAATTGAAATAATCTGGGTGCATGTGGTATAATCGCGTTAGTGAATACTTATTGACGGAAGGTTATAAGAATGATCCCATTTTCCCATTCATTTTTATAAAGAAGTTTGGATCAGGATTTGTTATAATTGCTGTGTATGTTGATGATTAAAATATTATTTGGACTCCTAAAGAGATTTTAGTGACAATGGAGTGCTTAAAGAAAGAATTTGAAATGAAAGAACTTGGAAAGACAAAATTTTGTCTAGGGTTACAAATTAAGACCTAAAGAATGCAATCCTTGTGTATCAAACAACATATATAGAAAAAGTGCTAAGAAGATTTTACATGCATAACGCACATCCATTGAGCACCCTAATGGTTGTTAGGTCACTTGATGTAAATAAAGACCCTTTTTGTCCTCAAGAAAATGATGAAGATTTTTTTGATCCTAAAGTACCATATTTAAGTGCTATTGGTGCATTGATGTATCTTTCTAGTCATACACGACCTGATATATCATTTGCTATCAACTTATTAGCAAGATTTAACTCTTGTCTAACCCGAAGACATTTGAATGGGATTAAGCATGTTTTTCATTATCTTCAAGGTACAACAGATATGAGTTTATTTTTCCATAACCTATCCAAAATAGAATTAGTTGGTTTTGCAAATGCAGGGTACTTATCTGATCCTCACAATGCTTAATCACAAACTGGTTATGTTTTCACACATGGTGGTACTACAATTCCTTGGCACTCTATGAAACAAACAATTGTTGCTACTTCTTCTAATCATATTAAGATTTTGACAACTCATGAGGCTAGTCGTGAATGTGTGTGGCTAAGGTCTGTAATTCATCACATACAAAAAGATTGTAGTTTCTGCTCTGAAAAAGAAGCTCCATTATTTTATATGAAGATAATACAGCTTGCATTGCACAACTTAAGGAAAGATATATTAAGGGTGATAAAACAAAACATATATTACCAAAATTTTTCTTCAATCATGATCTACAAAAGAATGGAGATATTAATGTTCAACAGATTCGATCAAGTGAAAATTTAGAAAATCTTTTTACTAAGGCGCTTCCTACTGCTACATTTGAGAATAGGCGCTCCCTATTCATGTATTAGAGTTTGTTTCAATAATTATAATTAAAAGTTAAAAAATTATTGGACTATTTATTAATAGTTTTTATTTTTCATGATGATAAATTATGTCTCTTAAATACCAAAAGTTATTCCACTAGATTGAATAGTTATGTTTATTTAAAAGATTATAAAAAAGATAATTATTTTTTTTTAATATACTGGTGTGATTACATAGTAGTATTTGTTCATACTTTTTTAATCCTTTGACAATGCACATACACCTTGCACACATAGGCACTCGAACCCGGGATCCCTAGGATGAACATCATCCTCTTTTCCACTGGAACCACTTGTTGGATTCATAATTATTGGATAATCATGTTTTTATGAAGAAACATAAAAATACTTATAAATAGGTATGATATTTCATTTGCATGATTTTTCAAATTTTTAATAAACTTTGATAGTTTTGTTATATAAATAAAAGAACACTAATTAAAGAACATAACCTGTTAAAGAAACATTAAAAAATAATATTTAAATTACCCATTTATAAATATATATACATATAGGAAAATTTGAAATAATATGAATGTGTATTTGGTTTACTTAGCACAATTCCCAGTATGATATATTATTTTATTTGATTTATTTAGTTGCAATATAAGATTTTATTTTTTATTAATATGAAATAATATTACTTAAAAGAACATTTTATTAAATTGTTCGTGTAGATTTTGTTTTTTTTTATCGCGTATAAGTTAAAGTTTATAGTATTTTATTTTATTAAAAGAATAAAAGTTTACAAAAAATTAATTTTATCTCTTTTTTTTTAAAAAAAAAAAAGTGAGGTTGAGGAAAAATAATAGTGAGGTTGAGGAAAAATAATATGTAGCTAAGGCAGCTTCTTCTGCCTTTTTAATCAAAGTGACAGGGAAAAAAACATACATTTGTTTTTATTATTTGTTATAATTTAAGGGTAAATTTGATTTAGAAAAAAGGTAAAAATTGTTATAATAACTATATTTCAAAGGGAATCTAATAGATAAATGTAATATAATAGATAAAATATTAATTTTCTCAACTAATAATAAACATTGAAATGTTAATTGAAGAAGATTCCAAAAAAATGAAAATTGTTATTTATTAATTATTATTTTGTTTTCATTTAAATAAAATGCATCAAAGTCATTAAAAATGAGGATAAAATTTAAAAAAATTGTGTATTATTCAAATTTTAATTAAAAAGGATGTGATATTGAGATTAATTCCTGCACACCAAAATCTTAACTATTAATAAAAACTAGATTATGACACATTCTGATGTGAGCACGGTCACATCATGTTATAATGCAATTAGAAGATATCGAGATTGACCCAAACACGGGAGGTTCAAGTGCAAAATAAAACATCTCACAGGCCTGATTGATTATTGGGCTAATGTTTTAAAGGACTTTTAATTTTATTTAACTTTTATTTTAGTTTAATAAGTGTTTGCATCTTTAATTATGTCTTGCATTAAGTGTTTTGCATTTAATTAAGTCATTCATAAAAGCATCTCCTATGTTTATTAAAAGATGTAGATTAATAATGTCTGACATAATTAAATCATTTTAGCTTATTAGCATGTTTAAATTGTCTTAATGCATGTTTAATATGTTTTAGGAATGATTTAAGGCTGATAAGAAGATCTAGGGACGTTCACATACAAAGGCTGTTCGGTTTTGGCATGAAAAGGTTTGCATTTGGTCACTTAATTTGCTGGTACAAGAAGATGACGTTTTTGGTGGATTTTGAAGGTGAATAAATGCACAAAATTCATTCAAGAATCACTTGTTAAACTAAAATAAAACTTAAATAAAATTAAAAAGTCCTTAAAAACATTAGCCCATAATCAATCAGGCCTGTGAGATGTTTCATTCTGCACTTGGGCCCCTCGTGTTTGGACCAATCTTGATATCTTGTAATTGCATCATAACATGATGTGACCGTGCTCACATCATATTCACATTGTGAAAGTATATTGAGGTAATTATGCGAAAAGTAGCTCATGCAGTGCCACGAGCATTGGCCACTGCATTCAACATATCGACAGACAACATAACTTGTCATTTTTTTGTGTTGGCAATCTTTTGGAACAAAATACTTAGACTTTGAATCTTGCTTATATATTTGGTAGTATGATAGCTCATCTATGAAGAACAATCCATTTGAAGCAACATATCTTGAAGATTGGATCAGATTAGATCAAGCAATATCAGATCCCTTGAAATAAGAAGATTGGATCGGGACTACTTGTAGGGGTGAGCGTTCGATCGAATCGAGTGAAAAAATTTTGAGTTAAAAGAGTTGATGAGTCCTATCTTATTATCCTAATTCAATTTGAAATTTTTACGAATTGTGTCAAGTGAAATGAAATTTAAGTCGAGTAGAATCGAGTTAAATTGTTCGAGTTAAATTAAAAAAATTAAACATGTCAAATTAAAATCTTGTTACAGTATAACTAATTCCGTGTTAGAGAATATAAATTTAAAATCATATATATTTGAAAAGTTTTTCAAACCAAAATAAAAAATAAAATAAGATACTTTAGTATGATAAACTTGAATTATTATTTAACTTATTTAGGTCCCAAAAAAATATTATTTTAGAAAAAAATTTAATTTCTTTATATTTTCTTTAGAATTTTTTAAAATTTTTTACAATTTTTAAAAATATCTAAATTTTGGAAATTTTTATAAATATTTTGAATTTTTGAAAATTATTTTGAATTTTTTTTTTTTAGAGAGGTCAATATGCTTATTTTCAAAATTATCAAAGGAGTATTTACATCAATTTGTTATTCAAATTATTCAAATTATAAAATTTAACTCGAATTGAACTCGAGACTCAAATTAATATTTGAGTTGACTCAAAAAATTGAATAACTCATTTCAATTAACTGAAAATTTAATTTTTTTTCTATTTTTTAAATCGAATCAAATTTTGCTCACCCCTACTGCATTGAATACTTATCTCCAACATTACTACATTATCCTAGACTTTATTATTATATTGTGCATGCTATTTAAGTTGCAATTTTTTAAGGGATTGAATGTAATTGATATAGTATGTTAACAGGTCTCAAACTCTTATATAATTGAAGAGGCTTGTATAAGTTTAGTATTAAAAATTTTGGGCACTTACATGTTGATTGAGAAACTTGTAATTGAGAGTGTAAACAAGTTTATTGCTTAATTTACAACCTAAGTTTTCATGTGGGAAAACATGGAGGTAAGTGGTCTAGATCTTTTACTATAAGAGTGAGGTTATTATTAACAGAAGACTTGGAATCCTGTAAATCTGGAAAGTTATTGCAGCAATTTGTATTTTAAAATTCTATCATTTGCATTTCAAATTTTCTATTTAATTTACTGTTTTGGTTGACTCCATATTTAAAGGATTTAGTTCTATTTTTGTTATATTTTCATATGTATAAATACCTCATTGAAGTGAGAAATAAAGTAGAGCAAATTATCTATTCTTCTGTCATGGTATCAGTGCAATAATTCTTCTTTTTTCTCACCATGAACACCTCTACACCCACTGTCCACGATACCAACGAACCTCACAATACCTTGATTACTATCAATGTTGCAGCCCAAACTCCATTAAAACTCACATCCACCATTATGTTTCATGGAAATTGCAGTTTCAAACCTTTTTTGTCCGATATGATCTTTCGAGATATATTGATGGATCAAAACTTAGCCCACTAGCCACTATCACTCAAAACCAAGTTACTATGTCAAATCCTGCCTATAATATATGGATTCAACAAGATCAATTGTTTTTGAATGCGATCATTGGTTCATTATCTCCTACAATAATCTTGTTCATAGCACGAGCCACAACTGCAAGAGAAGCTTGGACAATCTTAGCCACCACTTATACGAATTCATCTCGAGGACGAATCAAGCAAGTGAAAACTCACTTCAAGAATCTTATTAAGAGTTCTCTCAGCATTACCGAACACAATGGCTTTTTCGAGTGGTGTCATCTCCATATTATGGAAACAAGTCTCACTTTTTGGCCTCATGCTTTTGCCACTGTCGTATACTTAATTAACCGTATGCCAACCCCAACACTACAAAATTTTTCTCTGTATGAAAAAAAATATTTAAGTCTTCCCTCAATTATTCCAAGCTCAAAACTTTTGGTTGTTTGTGCTATCCTTGGCTAGCCCATACACCACACAAACTTGAATCTTGTTCCAAACCGTGCATTTTCCTTGGGTACTCCCTCACTCAAAGTGCCTATTTTTGTTATGATCCATCCAAATCTAAAATCTATGTCTCTAGACATGTGATGTTTGTTTAGTCCATCTTATCTTTTCAGTCATTACTTACTCGAGATCCTCGTCTAGATTCTACCACTATATCCACTTGGATTCCACCACTAATAAAAGTCAACATTCCACAATCCAGCATATCACCATCCGAAGTTGGTACCCCACGGCCCCCATGTGAAGCTCCAACACAGTCTTTACCTGTGACAAACCAAACTACCACCTCTCACCACTCCACAAGTGACCCTCAACTACAATCCATCCCCTTAACCTCCACTAAAAACACCTCAACACCCATTTCTCAACCTACCCAAAACATCCAATGACCAAATCATCCGATGCAAATTAGAGCAAAAGACAACATTCGTAAACCTCTCCAAAAACTAAACCTTCATACCCAATTATCCAAATCACCTTACCTTGAACCCACAACAATAACTCAAGCCTTGAAAGAACCAAAATGGCATGGTGTAATACCGAAAGAATATGATTCTCTAGTTCGAAATGGAACTTGGGAGATTGTTCTACCTGATCCTAGCCAAAATGTAGTGGGTTGTAAGTGGATTTTTCGAATTAAACACAAATTTGATGGGTCCATTGACAGATACAAGGGGCGATTGGTTACAAAGGGGTTCTATCAACGACCAAGACTGATTATCATGATACCTTTAGTCCGGTAATCAAACCAACCACCATTTTCGACTTGTTGTTAACTAAATGTTAACAACGCCTTTTTACAAGGCCATCTTAGTGACAATGTGTATATCATTCAACCGCCAGGGTTCATTGATCAAGAATTTTCATCTCATGTATGTAAACTTTGGAAAGCTATCTATGGCTTAAAACAAGCGCCTCGAACGTGGTATCAAGAACTACGTACTTTTCTACTTCACTCTGGCTTCAAAAACTCACATGCTGATACATCTCTATTTATATTCAAGTCTAATGGTCATTTCTTATATCTACTTGTCTATGTTGACGACTTGCTTATCACTGGGGACAATGATGCAATGGTAAATCGGTTTGTTCATTTATAAGCAACACATTTTTTTACTCAAGGACGTTGGTTCATTGTCTTACTTTCTTGGCGTTGAAGTTCTTCGAAACAAGCATGGTCTTTTGCTTTCTCAACGGTGTTACTTGCTGAATATTCTTGCTCGTGCACAGATGTTGGATGCTAAACCCGTTCAAACACCACTACCAACAATCTCATCTTTGTCAGTACACTTTAGGACTACCCTATCTGATCCTTCTGAATTTAGGGCAATAGTGGGCAGTTTACAATATCTTTTGCTTATGCGCCTCGACATTGCCTTCGCTGTGAACATATTGTCTCAGTTCATGCACAAGCCAACCACCGAACACTGGGCTCTTGCTAAATAATTGCTGTGATATCTTTGTGGCACTCCTAATCATTGCCTCCAACTTTATCATAACTCTCCTACTATCTTGCATGTATTCTCTGATGCTAATTGGACTGGAAATATCGATGATTTCTCATCAACCAGTGCCTACATCATCTAATTGGGTCGTAATCCAATCTCTTGGAGCTCCAAAAAGCAATGAACTATTGCAGGCTCCTCTACCGAGGCTGAACATAGATCTGTTGCAAACACTACAGCTGAAGTGAATTGGGTTTGCTCTCTGTTAAATTATCTTGGTCTTCAATCTTCCACATGTTCGATGATATATTGTGATAACATTAGGGCAACTCAATTGTGCTCTAACCTAGTTTTTCATTCACAGATGAAACATGTGGCTATTGATTTTCATTTCATTCGTGATCAAGTGCAAAATGGTGCTTTGCGAGTTGCACATGTGTCATCGGTTGACCAACTTGCTGATATTTTAACAAAACCACTGCTTCAAACTCATTTTTTCTTTCTTCAAGACAAGATTGGACTCTTTTGTCGAGATCCATCTTGAGGGGGCCTAACAGAAGACTTCATGGAATCCTACAAATTTGGGAAGTTGTTGCAGCAGTTTGTATTTTAAAATTCGATCCTTTGCATTTCAAATTTCCTTTTTGATTTACTCCATATTTAAAGGAATTAGTTCTATTTTTTGTTACATTTTCATATGTATAAATACCTCATTGAAATGAGAAATAAAGTACAATAGATTTTCCATTCTTCTCTCAATTATATTGGGACATGATATGACTTAAATCACTTGTTGTATTGGGTTTAAAGATAGTGAATTATCCCACTAAATTAGGCCCCGTAGACATAAGAAAGCCAAATTGTACAAGCAACTTAATTGTGTTTTTCTTTTTTTCTTGTTGTAATGCCACCTTCAGTGGACATTTTCATTAGCACTTCTATTTGCTCTGCTTATTTTCTTTGCAATTATTGATCGAAGATTCTACACTGTAAAATAGAATTGTGTATCAAATATATTTATAAAAAAATTTATATAAATATCAAATGAGGTTTTGATTGAATAGAAAAGTACAAATGTTAAAAACTATAGATGTTTAGGTTTGAATCTTACATTTTTTATACAAAAGATATAAAAGAACAAAAATATCTTTAAAATAGTACAATTTACTTTATAAAATAAGATTATTTGGTAGCCGATTAATTCACGATACGAATTCAATTAAAAATATAAATATTAAATATTAAAGTAAGGTTTGAAATCCAAATTAATCGCGTAGATTGGGTTAAGCAAACCTAAAAGAAATCTGGTGCTTAGCTAGCCTAGATGTTTGAAGATTTGATTTAAAACTAACGAAAGCAAGAATGAGAGTGCACGTGAGGTCCTCGAGGAAAGCAGAAAGCTATCTTTTTCATGGCATGGGCAGCTGCAGTATGGATAAATGCAAAGGCCGGTGCCTTGAAACTTGAAACTCAACACCTAAACCCACACGCCACCACCAACAACCATCTTCATTCACCACGCTTCCCGCCATAACGCACGCTCCATTCCTGTCCAAATCAATGAAATGGAATTTCCTAATTTTTCGAAGTTTGCAGCCCAGGATCTGACATTGTGTGTGTGTCAAGCTTCTCAATTTTTGATATTAGCAAACCACGTAGAAAGTTTCTTTTCTTTGAGGGAAGAACCATGTAGAAACTTTCTAGAAGGGAGATTGTGGTTTTCTTATTTCTCTCCGCCTTTGCACCAACCCTAGGCAAGTTTCAGGTTTTTCAACCTGATTGGTACCACTAGTATTTTATTTTGGTAAAAGTTCCACAAAACCTTCTCTACTATACCATTGATTGATTGCATTTTAGTTTCTTTATTAAAAAAATAGGTAAATTAGTCATTGTACATTACATAAGTGAGTAAAATAGTTTCTATGTTAAAATTTGATGTTTATATAAGATATAATGATAAATTTAACCCTCAACATTTACATATTTATTCAATTTGACTCTACTCTTTTATTGAAAGTAAATTAAAAAAATTTAAAACTAATAAAACTAAAGGGTCTAAAAGGCCTTACTAACAAATTAAAAAAAAAATCAAGTAATCCCTTTCAAAATTTAAAATTACTATAAAAATTATAAAAATAATAATTTTTTAAAAAATAACAATACCAACCCATTAAAATTTAATGGTTTTAATATTTTAAGAATATTTGACCCCTCTCTTTTATTGGGTAGGTTTTTTTATTTTTTTATTAAAAAATTTATGATTTTAAAACCTTTATAAGTTTTTTTTATAAATTTTGTTTATATTTTTCTTCTTATTTTTCAAATCATTTTTAAATTTTAAAAAGGTCTAATTAATTTTAATTTTGTTACTAAGGCCTTTTAGACCTTTTAGCCTTATTAGTTTAAAAAATTTCTAATTTACTTTCAATAAAAGAATAGGGGTCAAATTGAATAAATGTGTAAAGGTTGAGGGATAAATTGTAAGCATAAATAACCATAAATTACTGTTTAAACAACATGTAAGAAGCGGAAAGATCAAACATAAATACCTCCAGTCATTGTCCGAACCAAAATGTCAAAATCGAAATGTTGAAACCACTTATCGAGTGCATCAAACAATCGACAAGAATATCATATTTAGCTATACGAAAACACGAAAATTAAATCGCCAAGGTCTTTTAAGCACTCGAAAATCTCACTAATGGAATTGTTTTTAGAAAATGTATTTTTGATGCTTAGGGACCTTAGGCTTGGGGTATTTACAGTGGTGGCTCCCCATAAAAAATCACCCATCACATACTCCACTAACACACAAAGTGAAAGTGGTGGGAAAATATGAGAATCAAAACATGGGGATTAATCCCACGAACCACGTCTAACATTCTCCCACTTGGTTCGTATTGCCCATAAATACTTAAAGTCGAAATATAATGTACGAATCATGGCGATATTTTCTCATAGAATTTGAGTAATATCTTCCATGTATCACAAAATATCATGTCTCAACACTTTAGCCCAAATTTCTTAATTAACAAACCCAATGTTTATATTTATAAAATTAATGTGCACACAAAATATGAGAAACATCAAACTTAATATAGTTTCATTATAATCGTTCTTATAACAAAAATTACAAAGTGGGAACAAGTCCCATAGTGACAACATGATCCTTAAATTTGTGTGGTGGCATGCATTTAGTTAAATTATCAGCTAACATCTACTCAGTGTTAACGTGCTCAATGACCACTTTCTTTTCTTTAACATGTTTGCTTATGGCTAAATAGTTAATGTTGATATGTTTACTTCGACTTGGAATTTTGTTTTTTTATACATAAAGACAGCAGCTGAATTGTCACAATATATCATCAATGGCCTAGAAACCGAATCCACAAGTCTAAGCCTAGATATGAAACTCTTCAACTGTACTCCATCTGAGGTAGAATCAAAACATGAAACGAACTTAGCCTCTATAGTGGTAGTAGTAGTTAAGGACTAATTAACGCTCCTCCAAGATATAGCCCTGCCAGCAAACATAAATATGTAACCTGATTTACGTGAATCAACACTGGCAACGAAGCCTGAATCAGAGTAGCCAATCACCTCCAAATTGTTTGATCGTTTGTACGTAAGAATGTAGTCCTTTGTCCCTTTAAGAGATCACAAAACTTTCTTTGCAGCTCTTCAATGGTTAATATCTGGATTACTCTGATATCTTTCCAACATTCCAACAACAAATGCAATGTCAAGTATCGTGCAAACTTGAGCATACATCAGGCTTCCAACAACATAATCATATGAAATATTTTTCATTTACTCCCTCTCAAATTCGTTCTTCGGGCACTAATTCAAATTGAACTTATCACCCTTCACGATAAGAGCAACACTCGATGAACAATATTTCATCCAAAATCTTTCTAAAACCTTGTTAATATATGTTTCTTAAGATAGACCTAAGATACTGCGACATCTATCACGATGAATCTTAATGCCAATGACATAAGATGCATCACCCATATATTTCATATCAAAATTTTTAGAAAGAAATTATTTCACCTCATGTAGCATACCTCTGTCATTTGTTACAAGTAAAATGTCGTCCATATATGGAAAAAGGAAACAAATTTTACTCTCACTGACCTTCTGGTATATGCATTGATCCATGACATTCTCAACAAAACCAAACAAAGAGATAACTTCATGGAACTTTAAATACCGTTGTCAGGAGGCATGTTTCAATCCATATATAGACTTTGTTAGCTTGTATACCAAGTGTTCACCATCACTAGAGGAGAATCCTTTAGGTTGTTTCATATAAACCTCATCCTCTAGGTCACCATTGAGAAATGTAATTTTCACATCCATTTGTTGCAACTCAAGGTCAAAATGAGTTACTAATGCTAATACAACGTGCAAGGAATCTTTCTTAGATACAGGACTAAAAGTCTCAGTATAATCGATTCCTTCTCGTTGAGTGAATCATTTCGCAATGAGTCTAGCTTTATATCTTTCTATGTTGCCCATTGAGTCTCTTTTTGTTTTGAAGACCCGTTTACATCCAATGGCTTTTACACCTTCAAGAAATGACATAAGATCCCAAACATTGTTACTTTTCATGGAATTCATCTTTTCTTTTATAGCATTACACCATAATTCTGACTCTTCGCAACTCAAGGCTTTTGAAAATGACTCAAGATCATTTTCAACTCCAATATTATAGTCAGACTCTTGCATATACACAATACAGTCACTAGAAATTGTTGATTTCCTTTCTCTAATTGATCTCCTCAATGTTGAACCAACATTTTCTTGTGGATCAGGCTGTTCAACTGTTTGTTCAATAATTTCCAAACTTTCTTGAACAACTTGATCTATTGGATTCAAATGGTAAATATACCATTTGAAGTTATATTGGACGATTTTGGGATGCTTAAATATATGAAATTATATTAATTTTAAAAGGGCAAAATGGTAACTAAATAAATAAATAATATAAAAAAACTAAAAGAAAAGAAGTCATCTTCCTCATTAAGAATTTTGAATTGATTAGCCATAAGAGAAGAGAAAAAAGTTTGACCAAGCTTAGGGTTTTTATTAGGGTAAGTAAACCCTGTCCAATTTTAGTAATTTTTATGTTTTTGAGCTCGTATTAGTTTGATCTAGCAACCCGATGACTAATTTGTAAAATTTCCTAGTGTTGTAGATTATTTCATTGATATTTTGTATGTTCTTAAAGTTTTATAAGATATTATTGAGTTTGGTTGTTTGATAGGACAATTTTGTAAAGTAGTTTTTTATGATTTTAATGTTTAAGGACTAAAACGTGAAAATAGTAAAATTACTTATACTTCTTGTGAATTAACAGTAATTATGGACTTTACTGAGGTCCTAAAAAATTTTCCTAAGTTGAGATTTTGTTGTTAAATTGTGAGCTTTGGAGTTAAGGACTAAATTGCATAAAAGTAAAATATGGGGGGTAATTTTGTAAAATTTCTAAAAGGACTTAATAGCATAAAATGAATTAATATTTCTGTTGAAATAAAATAATTGAATGAAATTATTATTCTAGTTCAAGAACAAATGGAAAATCAAGGGAAAGAGAAAGTTGTTGAATAGTCCCTGAACCTATATCAGTGTTGCAATTTAGTTTGGTAAGTTCGTTTGGTTTAGTTTATTATATTTTAAATTCAAATTAGATGAACTTAATTGCTTAATGTTGGTTGATATATTGATGTTATGTAAGTGAGAAATGAAGTAATGGATTGTTATAGCATTGATTACTATTGATATCTCCTGAGCCAGATGAATGTAGGATAGAGTAAGATTGGCATGCTAATAGGTTATAATGAGCACTGTACAGGTTTAGCATGAGATGAGATGATTATTCATGTATATCTCCTATTCACTGAATATATCGAAGTCCAACATTTGTTGCGGACTATCGTCTTATATTTATAGTGTTTTTGGCATGTTATTGGGGCGGATGTTAGCTTATAGGCTAGGCACTTAGTGCCGAGGCATGTTATCGGTTGGATTGGCTCTTAAGAGTGTTTGGCATGTTTTTGGATAGTTAATCGTGTACTCATATTCGCATATCATTCATCAAGTTATGTTTAAGTGATATAAAAATCTTATTAAAATATGGGAAGCTTAATTTGCATTATTGTCGAGTTTTAACTCACCTGTTGTGCACTGTGGTTGATAGGAAGCTTTGTTTAATATTCTTATTATTTGAATTGATATGTTTTACTTCGTTAAGTTTTATCGTTTAAACAATGAACTTACTAAGCTTTTTAAAAGCTTTAATTTGGTTAGATTGTATTCGACTCTAAGAAAGAAGGATTCAATGTGTCATTGTGGATAGATTGACCAAGTCAGTGAATTTCATTCCAATTCCAAAAAGAGTGGTCTACTCTTTGGATAAGCTTGTTGAAATTTTTATAGAGATTCAATATTGACTTTGAGATTCTATGTAATAGCCCGCTCTCAGTGATACCAAAAATGGTGGTTTTGGAACCCCATTTAATGATGATTAAGTCAGTAAGTTTTAATATTTAGTATATATTAGTCTATTATAGTGTTATATGAAATTCTGGTTCGTTAATTTTATTGATTGGATAATCTATTTTAGTATAAGGGTAAAATTGTAAAGGTGGTAAAAGTTAACGTTTATGGATTTCTTTCGCTAGTGGTAATAGGATAATCGATTAGGGATTGAATTAATAATTTAACCATTTTTGTAGTTAATGACCAGACAGGTTTTGGTTTTACCTTACCTCTAATGATGTTAATCTTAATTAATAATTAGATTAGACACACACACACACACACACACACATATATATATATATATATCGTAGCATAGTGGATGGAAAGAGGCAATACATTTTTCTTTTCTTCATCCTCTTCATCACCGTTTTTCTTGTTTGTTGAGCTAGGATAGTTGTTCAAGCTTTGTGCTCTTGCATGGTAAGCTAAATCGTACTTGTTATGCATAAATTTTATGTTTTTGAGATTGTTGTGTTTCAATGTAGCTAACAGTGGTGTTCGTTTCTAAAACTGTTCAAGATTTCATGGGATTACCATTGTTGAATGCTTAAAATTGTAGTGTTAAATTATTAGATTAGAGGTGAAGTTATGAAAAAGGATCACTTGATAAAATGAAAATTTGTTAATTTTGAATATCAGGGCTTAAGTATAGACATTTCAAAACCAGTTTGAGATTTCTATAAACTTTGTTATAAAAGGGCTCAATTGTATAATGTGTTAGGCTTAAGGGAATTTTAAGTGATAGAATTGAACTAATTTATATGCTTTATAAGCAAATGAATGATGTTGGTTGATAAAAATTGAATTAAATTATGTAATAGATCAAGATTTAGATCCGCCAAGAGAAGATCGTGGGAAAGGAAAAGTTGTTGAGTAGACTTTATTGCAGCGAGTTATCATTCCTCCAGGTAAGTTCATCCAATATGAACATTGTTTAACTTTCTATCCTTTTTTCTTAAATTTTATAATTGAAAATTTGGTAATTTAGATTTTGTTTGTTAAATATATAGTGGAGAAATATTGAATTATGTTATGAAGGAATGTAAGTGAAACTGTCACATTGAACTTAGTAAAAGACTCATACACATGGCCACATGTTACCTAATGATTCCGAGATCCAACATTTGTTGCGGACTCAAAGATACATGTGGCACAAATTTAGCCTAGACTGGTAATCTAATGTCGTTTTAAAGGTTTAGCCTGGAGTGGTAACCTTACATGTATATACAACCTTGGCTAGGCTTTCATTGTGTCGATAAAAGTTTAGCCTAGATGGGTAACCTAACACCACTGTATGTGCTTAGCTTGAATGAGCCTCAGATGTGAAGCGTACTTGTGTTTTGAGTTCTTTTACGATGTTCATCGGGTAATATAAAACATATGAATTGTGAAATTGACAATTTAAGAAATGAGGGGAAATGAAAGACTTAATTACTATAATTGAAGTCCACAATAGTGAAAGGTATGAGAAAGAATTTGATATGAAGAGTGTTATTGTATCATGTTGCTTACTCGAAATACTGTATGTAATGAAGTATATGCACTTACATTGTTGGCAAATTGTGTTAACATAAAGGTAAACTGCGTATTAAATTATCATATAATTATTATGTGAGGTAAGTAAACTATTAAATTTGTATGAGCTTACTAAGTATTCCAAATACTTACGCCTAGATTGCGTTTATCTTGTAGATTTAGAACGTCCAGAACGCATTGATTTGATCAGCAAGAAGTTCACACTATCTGCCAGACTTGTGGTAGACTCTTGGTATATTTGAGTCGGTTTAAGTGGCATGTATATAGTCATTTGGTTATTTGTAAACAAACTTGTTAAAACTTTGAAGGTTATTATTTTGAGTTTTCATGATGTATGATAAAAAGTATGAAGTTTATTTCTGTTATGTTCTGCGTCTTAAGTTCCGTGGGACCTATCGTAATTTGAGGTATCAGCAAAACAATCTACCATTTTTTGGTATTTGTAGGAAAATATTTCAAATTTTATGTCCACCTTACTTTTTTGAAATAGATGTGTCCGTTGAATAATTTGCAGTTTAGCCATCTGAAATTCTATTTGTAGTTGATTGGTTTACTAGAGCAATCTGCCACCTATTAGTCTACGGCATGGTCTACCACGAATGTTTAAAGTATGTAAATGTTATGTGATTTTCGCATGGTAACCTCCTATAGCTCAAGTCCGGCAATCGGATCAAGCAAGAGGTGTTACATTTTGGGTAAGTTACATCACTGATCCATAGACACTCACATAAAAAGCAACAAATGTAATGAATAATATCCACAATCAGGCATGACTTTACTGTAAGCATGAAGATTTAAAATTTTAATATAGTTATAAATGGAATTACTCGTGGGAGTAATCCAAAGGTCATTCTCATCAGGGATTGATAAAAGAAAATTTACTAATCGGTTAGAACACTAATGAAATGATTACTAGCCTACTTAACTCAAAGGTCATTAACGTAAAGCAATTAAGGGAGATATTGAACTAATCTATTTTAAGATTTAAATGATCTATCTTCTTAAAACCTCTTTATTGCTTAGCTTATGTAATCAAAATAAGATGATGGCTAATTAATTTGTTAGTTCATCATGAAGTACTTACATGTCTTGATTCTATCGACAACAAATTTTAACTAAAACTCTCCTCTTGGTCTCATTATAAGCTAAAATTTACTACCTAAGTTCTTCTCTTGATCTCTCCTAGGCACATAGCTCACCTCTTAGTCTCACAACATAGTGTGATTGTGCTAACGATTACTCGATAGAATCTTCTCTCAATCTCCTTTATCTCAATTTTCCACTAAGGTTGTCAATTCTAAAATGTTAAAAACACATTAACAGAATCAAGCAATTGATGCAATCAAGTTAAACATGAGTACATCATTAAGAACTAATATCATAATAAAAAATCAATGCTATTTAGAACTACACCAATAAACTAACACAAATCTTCATTTTAAACCTGCATTGAATATAAGAAATATAGTTTGAGTTTAGAAAATGCTCAGCCAAAGTAGCTAGGAGCTAAAGTTTTCATCCTTCTCGACCTTACACCATCAGCACAAGAAAGAGTTTATCACAATCTTCAAATATATCAAAAGCTAATCTTAATGCTAAGAATGATCTATAGAAATTTTAAAGAGAAAAATGAATAATCTTTTTGATTCTTTACAAAATCCTCTCTTTCCTTTAATTTTCGATGCAATAGAGCCTTTTATAGTCGGTAGGTGAATGACCAAATTATCCCTACTTAAAATCTGGTTTAATGAAGGTTAAAGGGCCAAATTTCCATAAAATGTCCCTAAGTAACCGTTACGAATCTTGGATTTGTAATTGGACTTCAGGGCATCAAGGCTTGCGATATCATGGCATCACGAACGAACTTCTCCTTAAACTGGGTGCAGAGCCTCAACGTCGTGGCATCAAAACTCCTACACTGCAACTTGAAAAGTCAACATTGTGCCTTCCAGTAAATAAATGTCGTAGTGTCTCTCACTAACTTAGGTTCCCTCCAATGCTTAATTGTTTCACTTTATGCCCTCAGTCTCTCAATTTCATGGTGTCATGTAGCATTTTTAATTACCCAGCTTGAAACAATGACTTAGGTCGTGACCTCCAGCTCATCAATGTTGTAACCTCAGACCATGGTTAATCCTTACCAACTTGGTCATTCACGTAGTTGTGCCTAGTAGTAACATGTCGCGACATCAATCTTTATTTATACAACCCTTAACTCTTGGTGCATTCAACCTTCTTTTCACCCATGTACATAGTCAAACATACTTTTTATGCATTAATTTTCATAAAAACTCCATAATGATCTAAAAACTACTATAAAAGGCAAAAACACAAAGTCGCCTACAAACTATTCAAAGCACAATTTACTTTTAAAAAAACTCAATTTCACTCAAAGATAATTTAAAATGATCATTGAAAGACTAGAAATGCCTATATCTAATTACCCTATCACTATATGAAGCTTTGGGTACAAGGTTGAATTTTAGCATTGCGTTTTACCCTCAAACAAATGGTCAATCTAAATGTGTGATTCAAATATTTGAGGACATGTTGAGGAGTTGTGTGATTGAGTTTAAAGGTAATTAAGAGAAGTTCTTACCTTTAGTGGATTTTGCATACAATAACTATCAGATGATCATTAAGATGGCACCTTACAAGGTTTTGTGTGGGAAGAAATGTAGGTTTCCTTTGTGTTGGACTGAATTGAGCAAGAAAAAGTTAATTGGACCCAATTTGATTCAAGCAATTAAATAAAAAGTAAGGATCATTCGAGATAATCTGAAGGTTTCCTTTGATAGAAAGAATTCTTACATCAATCTAAAGAGTAAAGGAATCAAGTTCAATGTAGGAGACAAAGTTTCTTATTGGAAGAAAATTCTTCTCTTTGTTCGAAAAAGAAAGCTCGGTTGAAATTCATTGGACCTTACGAAATACTTGAGCATGTTGGGCTCATGGCCTATCACCTAGCATTACCACTAGAGCTAGACGAGATTTACAATGTTTTCCATGCTTTGATGCTTATGAGATACCGATCCAACTTGCCTCACGTCAATGCTCTTAAGGAGATTGAACTTTAGCTCGATCGGATAGGGAAGAACCTATTAGAATTTTGGCACGAGATACAAAATAACTTTAAGTAAGAGAATGCCATTGGTAAAACTACTTTGGCGAAACCATAAGGTTAAAGACGCCACTTGGGAAAGTGAAGATATGATGAGACTGCAATATCAACATCTATTTGATTCAAGTAAATTTTCGGGATGAAATTTACTTTAGGAGGGGAGTGTTGTAATCCCTCTAAATTTCTCGATTAACCATACGAAGCTTTTCCAAAAAGTTAGTTAGTATTTTGATATTTGAAACTTTTAATTTTATGGACTTTTTATATTTGAATTATTGAGAAGTCATGAGTAAGTGTTTTAAGTCATTTTATGAATTTTAGGCTCATTCAGATAAAAATACGAGTTGAGGGGTAAAATGATAATTTTACCACTAAGGGTAGTTTAGTGATGGGATGATGTTTAGACTTTTCAAACCCCATTCATGTTTGCAAGAATTATATTTGGTCACATATTTTAACTTTTTAACTTTTTGACCATAGTAGTGTTTTTAAATAAAAAAATATAGAAGAACCCTATCTTAATGAATAACCAACCAGTCATTCCCTTAAATAAGAAGAAAGACTCAACTTTCTTCTCCATGCCATTTTCATTCTTTTCTCTTCAAACCTCCATCATTATTCTTCTTTTACTTGCAAAACTTCTTCATAGAAACTATATTTGAGTCATTCCTCATCATCCACACACATAGGGTTTATGAGTTTAGAGTGAGAAGCTAAGCTAGTGTAAGAAAGTGTGGTTTTTGGTAAGAGCTCTTGTCCTTTTAGCATCTCATCATCTCATTTTTTTTGTTTATAAGCTTTTATTTAGTTGTTGAGCCATTAAACTAGCCATTAAATGTTGATATCATGTTTTAACAATGTCTATTTATTGTGTTTTGCATGGTTGATAAAGAGAGATATTTCTAGAGAGGGCTCTAGCAAAGGAAAAGAGAATATTGTAGAGTGAAGAAGCCATTCTTTTATTTTGTTATTTTGAAAGGTAAGCTTACTATATTTTCTTGCTTGTGTGTGTTCTAATAAGCATTTTAAATGTGCTCAACACCATGTGAAATATGTTTCATGGAAAATTTTGATATGGTATGCTTGCTAACGAATTGATCGATTTTATTACCAAACATAATGGACATAAATATAATGTGTTAAATAATATTGGATTGTTGAGCATGATATGTATGAAATATTTGCAAATACCATTAATATTTTTAGATTATGTTATGAAAATGAGAAAATATGTCAAAACTTTATAATAAAAAAAGGAAATATTGGTCATATGAGGTCTGATGACCCTTTTGGTTATGAAATGAATTGAATTAATGTGATTTCATTGAGTTGACATGAATACGTATAATCATTAAAATCTATTTAAATTTCATATAAGCCCATGTAAATTTAGTAGAAAGATTAGGATATGGTTGGCATGCCAATTAGGGTCTCATGTGTATATTTTACCTGAAATCTATACTGATGTTATGTGGGGGTTCTAGAGTTATGTGATTTTACCTAGAGTTCTAATGTGTTACCCCTTGGTTGGGGATGTTACACGGAACATTGGGTATACATTACCTCTTCAAAGGCCCTCTTAATATATCTGGAGTTCTATTGCCTTCAGGCTTAGCACCTTGATGCTCATTAGTGTATGTGGATTTCATGAAGTACTTGACTCTTGTTTTGCTGATATTAGAGTTAATTCAAAATTTGATAAAAACCTAATAATGATATGGAAGTATGATTATAAAGTGTATGACCTTAATGAATTTTGTAAATTTTCCTTTACTTTGATGTTGAAAGAACTTTGTTATAATTCTTAGATATGTGAACTAAATGGATATCTAAATGGTTAATGGGTATACATGTTGCATATTTATTTGCCTATGTTATTAGTTAAGTTATATTCTTTTATTTTGTAATGTTATTATGTTAAAATGAGAGATAATCTTGTTGAGCTTTGTGGTTGGTTTGCCTCATCAAGGCAAGGTAAGTATACTGATTTTCATTTGAATTTGCTAAACTTTTATACTTACGCATTGTTGTTTTTGCACGTAGATTCACTTCTGGATTCTTGAAGCCCCAACTCTGTCTCGAAGCATTACACTATTGCCAAGACTACCAAGAGTATGAAATTTTTGTATATGTAATTGTGGCATATAATTAGGGTGTCATATATATATATATATATATATATGTATGTCAGTTTTATATGTCATTTAGTTCTTGAAGATTTTGTTATGATTCATTGAGTTTGGAGGCTCATTTTGGATAGATAAACTTTGTATGTATGATTATTGGCTAGGCATGCATGCATTTAGCTCTATTTCGATATGAGTTATGCTTTGGTAAACATTAAACTTGTTTTGAATGAATTCATGTAGCCTTATTATGTTTTCAACATCATGCCATTAATTTCATGTTTTAATGTTTGGTTGAATATGTTTTGAGGATATTTTTACATGTTTGTGGATCATTTTTAAGCATGTTTTATTTATATCATGTTTGGAGGTGATTTGGGATAATTTGGAGTGTTTTTGGGTTACTCATAGGGTGACGTCCCTACCTTATACTTGTTGGAAAAAAACTCGGTTCAAAAACGGTATTCTTGCATTGCCTTGCATTACGGAAAAATAAAATTTTGAAAATTGAGTCGGTTTGTGATATTTATAACAATAAATTTTTCCCCAAAAAAGTATCGGTTCTTGGAGCGAGACAGATCTTTGACATTCTCGAATTTTAATTGAACATCCTTCTTCACTATTCTTGTACCAAAAATTGCTTCGAGTGTAGGCTCAGACAATTCCAAATAAAACACAGAACCAGAAATATTTTCTTACTTTCAATAGGAAAGTAAATATTTCTCTCAATAGAAACCGATAGAATTGTAATTCTCAAAAAATAGAATTTATTCTTAGAAACTAAATTTACACTACTTTCTGGCAGAATAACTATATTGAAAACTAACATATAGTAAAAAGATAACATTTATTTAATAGAAAAACAATCCCATATTTGAATTAGAAAGGAGATGGGTGGCTAACCCTAGTTATTTTACTAGGTTTGTCACCCCTCAATGTTTACTATAAGGGGTTTTGGGGCTCTCCTGTATCAAGTTCAATTATACGTGCTTCTTAGACTTTTAACTCAAAACTTTATAATTTAATTCAGACCAGTACATATTTTTCTATTTCCCAAAATAAATATTATTTACTAAATTAATTAATTTTTCAATTAAATAATTTTCTCAATTCAATTCTAATTTCGTTAAAGTCATGACAACTTAACTGTAAAATAATTTATGAGAAAAGTTTTTTAATTTATACATTCAAATGATTCATAATGACCAATTAATTTAATCTATTTCTTAACTTTAACTATTTGCTTAAATAATAATTCAAAAAACTTATATTAATTTTCAGTCATTTCCATTTATATTCATTTGATTCAACATGCAATTAATTTATGATTTTAATGAGGTAGCGAAAAAATCCATTGAACGTGTTACTTGGGCTCAAATGATTTATAATTAAGTTTCAACTTTCCATCTATTAATTATAAACTCATTTAATCATGAAGTCATTGCACTATAGTATCGTGATTGAGCTCTCCCTAATAACATGTCATTACGAAAGCTACTCGATTTGTGCTCGTCCAATTACCCTGTCATAAGTGTGTTACCCTTGTAGGATACACTTAATCTCTTTGGGATAAATTCATTCTCTCAATATGATTCAATTTTATATCAGGATAATCATTACATCTTCATTCATGAAAAGTTAACTATAATCAAATAGTAATTGAGTCATTCATCACAAAGACAAATGACTCGTGGCCACATTTACTTTTCATCTATCATGTAATGTCAATTTACCCATGTCTTGAGCTATGAATTCCACTATTGTGAATGATGCTACATACTGCTTAAGTCATATACCCAACGCATAAGCTTTCGGTTCCTTATTTATTTGAACTCAAACTTTTACTTACATCTAAGTATACAAGTCACGTATACATAGTTCATCATCCACTTAGGATTGAGGTCTGCCACACTATGAATGTCACAAGTGAATAAATTCATAAACGAATTTAGGATCTATTATACTTGGGTCATGTTTGATGTACTGTCAGTCCAATCAGTCACATTTATGTCTTTATCTTCTGGGAGTTATTCGCTTTAATGCTCAATACAAAGCATCTCTCCAATTGGATCTGATAAACGGCATGTTAGTCTTTCAATCAATTTTCTCATTTCTTGTTAGACTAAGGGCATGTTTAGGTTCATATACTAAAATAAGTTGTCTTTCCATATTACGATCTGACAGCATAATACCGCTTAGTATTAGTTAAACATTAGATAACCATTGAGCTAATATTTGCTTCTATTTTTTTTTTACATGCAAAAACCATTGAGGACAATATACAAAGGGTGTTAATGTAATTCATAGATAATTTTATTAAACCAATCTGTTCGAGAAAATACAAGTATACATAAATGAAAATACTACACTTAGAGCACTAGATCGAACAGTATTTGCAATGTCGCAACATTCACCTACAACATCGCGACCTCGTCTTTGTAACATCGTGATATCACCCAACCAGCAAGTGGTGTAGCGACATCATATGTGTGACATTGCAACGCACTATCCCATCATTGTGCATCACCTTGTCCTCACTACATTGTTTTGCTCGATTTGAATCTCGAACACATTTCATCTTCCCTGAATCACTCCTAAATGATTTTAAAGTAATTTTAAAGTCTTCAAAAAATTTTTTACTCGATTTATTGATCTTATAAAATGTTTTTTAAAAAAATCAAAATTTGGGTAAAAAGTCATACAATCTTGGAGAAGAGGTTATGATTTGGGTGAGCAAAGGAAAATGATGATCAAGAGAGAAGGAATAGAGTTGAGTCAACAAGGTGAGAGAGTAAGTGAACATAGCTTTTTGGGGGACAAAGAATGTTTATATAGGTGATAAGTGATGGTTATTCTATTGAAGTGGCCTGTCTCAATTTCTGAATCAACAGTACCCTTGGCGAAGATAAACTAGCATAGCCAGCGATATGATACGTATATCGGCGAAGGTAGACGAATGGTGGCGAAGGTCATTATGTTTAACAAATATAATAAACAACAAAGATGCCTTATTTAGAAGTTTTTCTTTTTGCTGTCTGGATTTGAACACCTCAACCCAGCTCTTGGGCAATTCTAATCATATCTAACAAAATCATGAAGTCAAACCATAATATGTTGGTTGAGTAAGATCTTTAAAAAAAAAAAAAAATAGATTATTGTTTTCACATATGTATCTAGATTCTCAACTAATGGAATTTGCTTATAGATGTAGACAAGATGAACATCGGAACACGATTTGGTAGGAGAGAATACGACTTTTTTTGGGTGAATTATAATAATAGGGTAAAAATTCGAACAATAAATGCGATTAGCGCGATTCAAATCCAGATCATATCTGGAGCGGTAAATACTCTTGATCAACAGATCATCACACAGAATTCGAGAATAAAATATTTTATTATCTAATTAATCTTCAGCAACATAAACTAATAATAATGTCATTAAACAGTAACAATCCAAATATATTAAGTGTTACATTTTTTTTATGGTCTAAATAGTTTAGATAACAATTAATTATGTTGATTGTTAAGATGATTCTATCAATATAATTGCCAATAACGGACCTCATTAATGATACCTCATTTTGCAATAACTAATTGTTTTTGCAATGACTAACTTGATTAAGGATTTGTACATAAAAAATTTAATTATGATTTTATATTTGTTGCATTATTTATGTATAAATTTATATATTGATATTAAATTATATGATGACACTTGTTTAAAAATAAGTATATATAATTATTATTTTTGGTGAATAGTATATATAATTATTTTTAATAATTACAATGTTAACACATGGTATCAATTAATTAATTATTGGTGTATAAATTTAAAGATTAGGTTCTTAAATAGATTTCTCACAGCCAAGAATTTAGTTAGGGCCTAACCAGATTTGACCCAGTGTAAACTAATGGAAATATAAGATGATCCATCCCCAAATTGAACTCATGCATAATTTTGATTAATAATTTTTTAAGCAATAATTATTGTAGGTTAGCTTACCAAACAAACAAAGGTACCAAATTGGAAATTGGAATGCATGCGTTTATTAGTGGTGTGTTACGTGATCAGTTTGAAAATTGAATTTTGAAGTTTAATCGATATTTGGATAGATGTACATTTTTAGAGGTGAAATTTCAGGTATTCTAAATAGGTTATTTATTTTACTTAACAAATTATATAAACGGATCACGATTTAAACAGATAATTTAGATTTGGTTCAAGTATTGATTGATAATGGTTTGGAGGATTCAGGTTATGAGATTTGAAGAACAGTGATGCATTAAATATATACTTAGAGAAGACAACATAATTACGGATCGATTGATTAAATTGAATTTATTATGAAAGTAAAGCTTATAAATCTTCGATAATATTCCGAATAAAGTTTTAAGGATTTTACAACAAGTCAAAACAAGTGATGCTTTTGAACAATTTAATTTAATGTAATTTATTTCTTTTTTTTTTCACCAAAAAAAGAATAAAAAATAGAGCTCTATACAGTAATGCCTATTTAAGCCACTGGTGTGTTTCACCAGCCAAGCCCCAAGTGCCTTCCTCGGTGATCTCCCAACTCTGCCAGCATTTTTCATTTGTTTCATAACTATGGGTTTGGCTCCTATTTGTATGGACAAAACCTGGTGGGTCTCAACGATCCCAGCTGTTGTAAAAGCAAACAACTTGGTAGATGGTTTCCTTTTGTTTAGCATTTTCATGGCAGTTTTATTGGCTGTGTTTTTAACTTGGGCTTTATCCCCTGGGGGTTTAGCCCGGAAAAATAGCAGAAACAGATTAGGTCCCAGAGGGTTCCCTTTCTTTGGCAGTTTATTCAGCCTAACCCACGGTTTGGCTCATCGAACCCTTGCTTGCATGGCTTCGAAACAAGCCGCTACCAATCTCATGGCTTTTAGCCTTGGATCAACTCCTGCTGTTATAAAATCCGATCCCCAAATTACTCGTGAAATCTTGACCTCTCCTAATTTTGCTAACCGTCCGATCAAAGCAACAGCTAAGAAGCTAATGTTTAGCCGGGCCATTGGCTTTGCTCCCGATGGTACTTACTGGCGGCTTCAAAGGAGGATTTCATCCACTCACCTCTTTGCTCCAAAGCGCATTGCAGCCCATGAAAACAGTCGCCAACTAGACTGCGGCTCACTGTTATGTGCCATTGCTAAAGAACAGTCCTCCAATGGAATTGTTGTTTTACGCAAAAACCTTCAAGCAGCAGCTCTTAACAATATAATGGTAACAGTATTTGGTAAAAGATATGACCTCTGCCAAGGTGATGACGACGAAGCTAAAGAGTTGCAAGAGATTGTAAGAGAAGGGTTTGAGATATTGGGAGCTTTTAACTGGTCGGATTATCTACCTTGGCTGAGCTACTTTTATGACCCTTTCCGAATCAATGAACGCTGTTCAGTTCTTGTCCCCCGAGTGAAAAAACTAATTAACCAAATCATCGAACAACACCGTTTGAATCAATCATCAAAGGTTGCTGATAGTTCAGATTTCGTTTCTGTGTTGTTATCTTTAGATGGCAACGATAAACTCAATGAGGAAGACATGGTAGCAGTCTTGTGGGTGGGTATTAATTTATAATTTCTTTAATTATTATATATTTTGAAGTTCGATTAACGAGTTCGATCGCTTGTGTTGGCAGGAAATGATCTTTCGGGGAACAGATACAACTGCGCTTTTAACTGAGTGGATCCTGGCCGAGTTGGTATTGAACCCTGAGATTCAATCCAAGCTTCATCAGGAGCTTGTTGCTGCAGTGGGAGACAAGAGCGTGACAGATTCTGATGTGGCTAACTTACCCTACCTTCAAGCTGTAGTCAAAGAAACCCTAAGGTTGCATCCACCGGGGCCGCTTCTTTCATGGGCAAGGATATCCACGTCAGATGTCCAACTCAGCAATGGCATGGTGGTCCCATCAGACACTACAGCCATGGTCAACATGTAGGCCATAACCCATGACCCAAATGTGTGGGAGGATCCACTTGTTTTCAGGCCAGAGAGGTTTGTCAAGTGTCTAGGTGGAGCTGAGGTGGATGTCAGGGGTAGTGATCTTAGGCTTGCACCGTTTGGGGCAGGACGAAGGGTCTGCCCTGGCAAGAACTTGGGGCTGGTCACTGTGGGCCTTTGGGTGGCTAAGTTGGTTCAACACTTCAAATGGGTTCAAGGTCTGGCTAACCCAGTCGACCTAACCGAGCTGCTTAAGCTGTCCTGTGAGAGGAAGAATCCTCTGCGCGCCATGGCTATTCCAAGAAACGGCCATGAGACTGGTAAAAGAATGAATAAAAGATAAGGGATATAATCATTTGATTATAATATCTCTGCGTACTCTATTATGGCTTTCGGTAATTAATATATGAGAAAAAAAATTGTATGAAATCGTGATTTCAATTATCTATATCATTTTTTAGAAAAATAATAAATTAAATTTTTTTAATACTTTTTTAATAAAAAAATTTAATTTATAATTTTTTATTAAAAAAAATAACGATGACGTGAAATAAGAGTTTCATACCATCCTTTCTTTGAAAATATATATAGTATGTTTCATCCACGTTGTCTTTGTAAACCTCTTTAGTTTCCTCTATTGTAATAACGTAAAGTAGCTATATCTATAATTTGGTTGTTGTATTGTAAAACGTTATATATGTATCTAAACTAATTATCAAAAAAATATTGGCATATATATAAATGTTGGATGTTTTAATTATGATTCTTTTTATCTATCTTTTGTATTAAGGGTGAGTATTCGATCAAGTCGAGTCAAATCGAATTAAAAAATTTCAAGTCGAGTTAATAAATCATATTATTTATACTCAATGTTACGTTTACATAGACTGATTATTTAACTAGTAAATGACATATAATATTATTTAACTACATAAATAATATAAATAATATAATGAATTTGCCTTTAAACTTAATATGTAAACATTTATTAAAATTACGTAGTTTTGTCTTTTAACTTAATGGTTTTGACTTATAATTTGAAAAAAAAGAAAAAAAAGATAAACATTTATAAAAATGATGTAGTTTTACCTTCTTTTTTTTTTGAATAATTCGAATTGTGTAATTCATATTCGAGTTAAATTGAAAATTTTGATTTTTTTTATTCAAGCTAATCCGAATAACTCATTAACTCGAACTATTTAATTCAAATTTTAAATTTTTTATCGAATTTTTCAAATCGAGTTGGATTTTACTCACCTCCATTTGACACTAAATTGATAATATTATGTGTCAAACTTTCAACATAATATTATTAAAAGGGAAGGTTATGAATTTCAAATATAAACTTAAACGAGTCATTAAATTATAGCATAAAAAAGACATCTTCATGTGGAAGCAAAAGAAAAGAATTACCTTTTTGGATTGATTTAAAAGCCCAATTTTTTTGGTGCTCTTAAAAGCCCAATTTGAATATTCAGTCCTCCATAATCTTCCGTCTATGCCATCAATGCTTTAATTTCGGTTTTATTTGTTCAAATAATTATTTAAATTTTTTGTGGTAAATTTTTGAACTCAAATTATCGTGTTGTTACTCATTTAACCCTAAGCCTTAATGTCGTTTCTAAAAAAAATTGTCCAATTAGAAGTTGTCATGTCACCATGTATTTTTTAAATTTTACATCAAATTTAAAAAAATTGGGTAAAAATAAAAATTATTTTTAATTAAATTTATTACAATAATTAATAGATTTTTACCCAAAAGAAACCAATCATTTTTCCCAACTAAACCGTAACCTTTCCTTGAGGATCAAGAACAACACTTCAATTCCCTGACGGTTGAGTACAAATTATGAGTTCCAATTCTCAAAAGGTTATAAGCATACATTGAATATTGATCTATGTACCTGTCCTTAAATCTAAAATCATTTAATTGAGGAAAAATAATGAAAATGACATATGATTATTGTTGGGGAATCGACCCGATTAAGCAACGAACAAATTAAAAATAGCAAAAGAAATTGAGAAATTGAACACACAAATTTAATGTGGAAAAACCTCTCCGAAGAGGATAAAGAGACACTAAATTAACGTTCATGCGAAACGTAAATAGACGTTATTTCAACACTAAATGATTAGTTAGAGACTTAGTCGCATAAAGAGTTTCTAGCCTTTTCCACAAGGCAGATGAGGTCTTCCCCATCAATACCTTCTATAATACCCTATTCGTGAGGCACAACTGGATTGCAGAGAAGGCCTTTTTATCAAGCTCTTCTCATTCTGACTGATCTAGATTATCGGACTTTTTCCCGATAACGATCTTTTCCAAACCGGTCTGAACTAGAATTGTCATCATCCGAACTTGCCACAAATTGAAATTTGTGTCACCATCAAACTTCTCAATATCGAACCTTATTGCTACCATATCTGAACGGGCTGATCTGCGAAAAACAAACTAGCTCTGATACCACTTGTTAAGGAATCGACCCGATTAAGCAACGAACAAGTTAAAAATATCGGAAGAAATTGAGAAATTGAACACACAAATTTAACGTGGAAAAACCCCTCCGAAAAGGATAAAAAACTACGCGCAAAGATAATTTTACTATAATGGCAAAGAACGAAAAGTACAAAAGATGGAGATAAAAACTAAACCCCAAAAACCCAAAAATAAAAAACTCTCAAAACGTAAACACTAAATTCTTCAAAAGTGTTAGGAGTTCTAAACTATGATGGGTAAGTCTAAATGAGTGTATTTTCTAATGTTGTAAAAGATCCTATTTATAGGCTAAATTTTTAAGTCAAATAATAATAAAATAATCTAAACTAATAAGAATTTGACTCAAACAACTAAACAGAGTTTAATTGAAACAAATAAATAGAGTTTAACAGAAAGATTATTTTTCAAATTTGACTTGAAATAGGAGTCATAATTCAACAAATCTCCACATTGACTCATATTTCCACAATGCCATCTTTGCCAAAGCCCGTCACAGGCCTATCTTAAATTATGCAGGGAATTAATTGAGTCGAATATGTGCTTAGGAGCTGGAAGTCTTCTGGCCTTCGACTTGTGCACTGTGGAATCAAAACTAACCCGTGACTGATTTTCACGAACACAATGTCCTAGCTTTTTAAAACTTGCATCCAAAAAAGAACCTCTCTTCAACGAAACAGTCATACACTTTTCCATCCTATGACCAAGTTATCTCCGCTCCAAATGAGTTGACTTCAACTCCGTAAAGGACGAGGGACGTCCGATTTCACCGGTCACTATAAAACCTTCTAGAATATAAAGACTATCAATCTTTTTACCTTTTAACAAAATGAGAGTCCCACGAGATACCTTAATGCCGCTCGACTCAATGTTGATTCTGTAACCTTTTGAGTTTAAAATACTTAAAGAGATAAGATTCTTTCGTAAATCAGGTACATACCTGACATCTGATAGTGTCTTAATCATACCATCGTGCATCCTAATTTTAACAGTACCAATATCGATTACCTCACTGAATGAATCGTTTCTCATGTGCACAACTCCACCTTCAATTGAACTGTATGTGGAGAACCATTCTCTGTTGGGACACATGTGGAAAGAACATCCTGAATCTAGGATCCATTCGAATGTAACCTCGGAGCTTTCGCTCATTTACACTAACAAGAAATCATCACCACTTTCATCGGCCAAATTAGCATCAGCTAAATCTTCCTTGTTACTCTTAGCAGCCCTTTTTATTTCGTAGTTTGTTACGTGACCTAATTTCTTACAATAGCGACACCTTTTGTCTCGCTTCTTTTATGCTACCAAAACAGAAGCTTGCTTATCTGCCTTGCTATCTGAACCAAACTCATTGTCGAGCTTGTCTTTGCTCAACAAATGACCCTTCACATCCTCAAATGAAAGTTTATCTCTACCATAAATCAAGGTCTCCCTAAAAGACTTGTATAAAGAGGGTAAAGAGCAAAACAATAGCATAGCCTGATCTTCATCGTCAATATGAACCTATTATTTAAATCATTCAAAAGACTAATAAATTGACTGATGTTATCTCTAAGAAGCTCACATTCGTTCATGCGAAATGTAAATAGACGTTGTTTCAACACTAAATGGTTAGTCAGAGACATAGTCGCATAAAGAGTTTCTAGCCTTTTCCACAAGGTAGATGAGGTCTTCTCCATCAATATCTCCTGTAATACCCTATTCGTGAGGCACAACTGGATTGCAGAGAAGGCCTTTTCATCAAGCTCTTCTCATTCTGACTGATCTAGATTATCGGGCTTTTTCCCGATAACGATCTTTTCTAAACCGGTCTGAACTAGAATTGCCATCATCCGAACTTGCCACAAATTGAAATTTGTGTCACATCAAACTTCTCAATATCGAACCTTGTTGCTACCATCTCTGAACGGGCTGATCTGCGAAAAACGAACTAGCTTTGATACCACTTGTTGGGGAATCAACCCGATTAAGCAACAAACAAGTTAAAAATAGCGGAAGAAATTGAGAAATTGAACACATAAATTTAACGTGGAAAAACCCCTTCGAAAAGGATAAAAAAACTACGCGCAAAGATAATTTTACTATAATGGCGAAGAACAAAAAGTACAAAAGATGGAGATAAAAACTAAACCCCAAAAACCCAAAAATAAAGAACCCTCTAAACGTAAACACTAAATTTTCCAAAAGTGTTAGGACTTCTAAACTATGATGGGTAAGTCTAAATGAGTATATTTTCTAAAGTTGTAAAAGATCCTATTTATAGGCTAAATTCTTAAGTCAAATAATAATAAAATAATCTAGACTAATAAGAATTTGACTTAAACAACTAAACAGAGTTTAATTGAAACAAATAAACAGAGTTTAACTGAAAGATTATTTCTCAAATTTGACTTGAAATAGGAGTCATAATTCAACAATTATATTATGAAATGTTATGTGATAACAGATGTAATTGATATATGATTAAATTATGATGAATAGGTTGAGAACTGATACATGAATTATGATGTGAATTTCGTGAGAATACATTAATATTTTGAGAAATAATAATGAAATGAAATGACTAATTGAGATATTGTATAAATATATATGTATACGATGTGGAAATTGCTAGCCGAAATACCCTAATGGGTGCCTCAATATTATGTTATGTTGATATGTGATATTTGTGGATAACAAAGTTCTTGATTGCTAATATGTTCAACGTTTAGTTTACATATTTATTGTTTAATTTTTTTTATTATGTATTGAATTCAAATTATATTAACTGAGTTTCAATATTTAACATATAGATGTGTTTGTTTTCATGTATAGGTGTCGAACAAATGATTTGATAGATCATGATTTTTTGAAGCATCAAAAATTCTATAACTCATCTCAGACATCATTCTTACTCTTTTGACTATAAGTTATAATGGCATGTACCTAGATTGAATTATAAGTCTTACTTGTTATTTTGTCTATTTGGCATACTAAGCTATATTTTGGTTTTATAAGGTTATTAGTCTTGTGTTTTGAATTTTGATTTTGATGAAATTATATATGTTTATAAGTGTATAATCTTTGTTATGTTCACATGTTGATATGATGCACTAAATTATATGAATTGATATGTGTTAGATGTGTTTAAGGAGGTTAATTTGATGAATGATGAATTGATATCATGTTGATACAAGTTATGAATGTGTTGGGTACCTTTTGAATGAGTTAAGAAGTGCATTATAGGTAAATTGATCATTGCGTCTTGAGACAAAAAGAGTTTATCTCGTGACCTCAAAAACAAAGATGATCATTTCGTGCATTTTGAGTTTAAACTTAAATCCTCGTGTTGCAAAAAAAAAAAAACCAAATTAATGTGTTTTGAACTAATTATAGAGAGATCTCTAGCTTTAGTCAATGTCATATGCTAATCACTAAATGGGTTAATGTGCCATGCCAACAACCCACTAGTGGATTAACAAAAATTTTAACGATAATGACTAATTCTAACAATTATCTTAATCAAAGTGACTAAATTGATAAAAAAAAATGAGAATGACCCAAATAGGACAAACTCTATTTTAGAGTGATCATGGTGTAATTTACCCTAAAAAATATTCACGCTTGAAAATTTTAATTATTTTCTTTTATATCTTTCATTTTCATTTTATAATTGATAGTGTTAAAAGGAACAAGTTTTAATCTCATTCTTAATGCAATTATTGGGTGATTATTCTATGTTAATGGTGAATTTTATGCTCATAATCTTTTAAATTCATGTTTTATACTTAGGAGAGTATTTTGGAGCAAAAAGAGTGAAAAACGAGCAAAAACCGAAAATCAAAACAAGTTACAAGAGCCACATGAGCTAACCCCTTCCACACGGCAGTGTGATCCACACAGGTTGCCACATGGCCATGTGGCAAGCCATATTATTTACACGAGATTGCACCCTAAACCGCAAAAAAACGTGATTTTTAGGTTTTTCGAGCTTTCTAAGACGTATATATGATAAAAATAAGATGGGAGAGAGTCGTAATAGAATAGTTAAGAAAGCAACTCGAAAAACACCATTTAAGCCGATTCTGAACAGATTTTCATCAAGATTGAAGACTCCTAATTAATTTCTTAGGAGATTATAATGAGTTTCTTTATTTCTTGTGGTTATACTGTATTTTGGATATTTTTATTTGCAAGCATAAACTAATTTTCTAAATACCTAAGAGGAGATGAACCCTATAATGGATTCTATTTTATTTTTTTTTACGCAACAAATACTTAGATTTTGTTCTCAATTATGTGTGTTTAATTCTTGGTTTGATATTTTTACACTATTAATCCATGTTTGATGTGATTAAATCAGAGGAGAAATAGATACTATTTAAGAGTAGATATAGCGTAATTAAGTGGAATTGCATGCAATATTAAAAATTAGGACTACATAAATCTACCAGATTAGACTCAAATCTAATAGGAGAATCTATAGATCAAGTTAATGCGATAATAAGAGTTTTAATTAGAAAAAAAATTTATTAACCAAGCTAAAGTCAATTGCTTTTACTTTTGAAAGAAATATTAGCATAATTTAAAAATTTTTATAGATCAAAATACTAAATAAAAAAATTGGGTAATTTAGATTGATAATAACAAATAAAATCTAAGTGAATTTTTTTTTTAGTATTGTTTTACTTTTTGGTTGAGTAATTTGGTTGTTTACTCCAAAGTCTAAGATTCAGGAACTCTATTATTCTTTGATTGGATAAATAATTTATGAAACGGTGCTGTTCCAGATACCGTATTTGAAAGGACGTTAGAATAAAGGCAGCCCTACAACCAAACAAACCTGAAGCAAGAAGTGAGACTCGTATAAATAAATGCCAAAAACCCTAGTCTCTGGATAATAGAAAGAAACAGAAACCCTAGCAGTATTTTCTTTTCAACGATTAAGCAGAACAAGGGAATATCCTAAAAAAAAATGGCAAAGTCGATGAGATCGAAGCGAGAGAAGAGGCTGAGAGCCATAAGGAGGGAAATAGTGGAACCTTTCTATCAGAAGAAAGATGAAGCTAAGATGGCTGCCATAGAAGCTGCCCTGGCTGCCCCTAAGCTGCCCGCCTCTTCCCCACCCTCTGGTTCTATGCAGCTCGAAGAACAAGTTATCGCACCCAGTTCCGCAACAACCAATCTAAACTCCATGGGTATATATATATATATATACACACACATGATTCAATTTCAGATTTTATTTTTCCCTTCTGTTTATATATGTAATTCATTTATTTGCTGCCATTGGACAGAGGTGGAGATGGCTGACAGTGATGAAAACAAGACCAAGGCCTCCTTGAGAGCTGTTGGTAGAATAGGAAAGATGTCCAAAAAGAAATTGAAGATCGCCAAAAGGAAGGGCCGCGCCGGTGGTAAGGGAAAGATCAGGGGGAAGCGTAATCTTTGATTCTCTACTCTCTACTCCCAAAATTTTCTTGCCTTTTTCTCCTTTTTATGTTTTAATACTATTACCGTGGAGTTTCTCTAGTTGAACGAGATAACACTGAGTTGTTACGCTTTTCTCTTCTTTTTTATTTGAAATATTAATTACTAATGCTGTAGTTTAGCTGCTGATTTCTTAAATAATGCTAAATATTGATAAGAATTCAAAGGTTGCTTTTACTTCCATTAATGGGATTATTCTAATTCAGAGTTCTTACTTTATTAGTTCCTTTTGGTGTGGAATTATATATGTTCTACCAAGGGTCTATTGAAATTAAGCATGTTTGCTAATTGAAAACTTCAAAAAAATGAAAGGAAAAGAAGTAGAAGGAAAATAAGAGCATTGAGTAGAAGTATTTGATTAAAAGAAAATTGAAAGAGGGTTGTCTAAAATGTGGAAATAAACTAAATTGCTTTGTTTAAGCATCTATAGGGCGGAACTAAGATCGTCTGTATGAGGTCCTGTAAGGTTAGCATGCATATGAGAGTAAGTTAAAGATGATAACAACTGGTGTTTACCGGCAACCCTTGAAAAATGAAGAAATGACTTTCTATTGGTAAAGAGTAAAACTGTAAACTCTAGGAGATGACTTTCTATATTCTTTTTTCTTCCATAAGAAACCATGAGTTTTTAGAGATAATGGGTTGAATATCTATCATATCGTACTTATCCATTGCTACCATTACTCATCCAAACATGGATGCTTTGATTAGGTTTGTCTTGTGTTACAATTTCTCAGTGGTGCCATACATTGTATTCAATCTTTTTTTTCCCCTGAATTTCCTTTATCAGAATCTGAAACTTTTGCTTGAGATAATGAGTGCTGTCCCCATCATGCATCTTTCTCTTTCTCTCTTCTGTTTCTGGTTTTCCTTTTTCCTTGGGATCAAATGTCACAGTTGTTTGTGCAACCTGGAAACATGAGCGCTTGAACAAGTTTTCTGGGTGTGAAGAACACTATGATATCACTAATATGTTATTATTCACCAAACATTTCCACTATTGTATACCCTTACATTTACATCTATAATGCCTGTTGAAAACTTCTTTTTGAAAAAAATTTCGAATTTTATTTTTTAAATTGAAAACGGAATCGTCATCAAATTTTTTTATTTGGTGTGATTGGAGCACTTCAAAATATTTAAATTTATTTTAAAAACAATTTGCTCTTCGAAATCTAGAAAATAGGTTCGGGAGTAGATTACGTGCGAGGACGGATTAGTACTTTTACATGCTCAAAATTGGTATCTAGTTGATTTTTAAAAGATCTTAATTGTTAAAAGTTTAAAAATTCGGGTGAAATTAAAATATGATCTTTACATGCGTGATTAGTAGATTTAATATTATATGTAAAAAATGAAATGTTGTGAGGAAGTCTCGTTACTTTGAAATAATTGAGAAAGAAGTCATGTTCAGTAAATTAAGGTATAATCCCTTGAATTTTTAAGAACAACAAACATTTTTTTTATTTCAAATTTCAAATTTTTATTCTTTAAAAAAAATGAGAAGGATATTTGATTATTTTTGTTCAAAGAAAAAATCACACTTAGTAAGTTAAGGCTCGACTTCAAATATCGAAATAGCGAACATTGTCTCGATCTTAAAATCATGAGTATGAATGAGCATGATATACAATACAATAATAATGAAACAAAATATGACATCACAATAAAAAAAAATAAGACAAGCAAATGCACATTAAAATAGAATAATAAATTGAAGCAAATTTAAGAACACCAAATAAATAAGACAATATTACAATATATATAGGTAAAACATTTAGTAGGGATTTAATTGAAAATAAATCAAAACAACGATCTAATTTTAAAAATATTAAAAGATTAAAAAAATAAAAGCTATATTAATAAATAATAAAAATAAGGACTGAAATGATAATTTTCTCAAATCCTCATTTTTTATTTTCAAAACAGTGGTCAAAGGACAAGTCTGTACAAAAAACAGAATAATGTAGCTGAATTAAAAAAAAATAAAGACAAAATGATAAATTTAAAATAAAATCAAATATGGAGGGGCTTGGACAACAATTTCCCTCTTTTTTAAAAAACACAGACCCTTATAGTCAAGCAAACAATGGCGTTTCAAGGCCATGGAAATTGGCCTGAAACAACGCCGTATGATGCCCAATCTGCTGCAGAAAAATGGACCAAATTGAAATTCTCAAAAATGCAGAAGGATTGTTGGGATAAATATCCCTTTTTACGCGCGGACTCGCATAGGGTCCAGAGCGGGTCAGATCTTCGGCGTCAAAACAACGACATTTTGGAGCCTATTGAGTTAGGCTAAAACGACGTGATTTTCTATAAAAGCCAAAATTGTTTTAAAAATTTCATTTTCACCTCCTTTTTAAAAAAAAAACTTTTATTTCTTCTTTTTTTCTCTCAAACCCTCCTCCGTCGAGCCCCAAATGCCCGGTCTCCGTCCGCCGATCACTGATGTCGGAGACCGTCGCCTACGACAATCGAATTCTTGAATTATTTTTTAAGAAAAACATAGATCTAAATTTAGATTTATTAAAATCAAGCCAACTTTAAAAAAAAAAACCTCAATTTTATGAGTTTATTTTTAAATCTGTTTTGTGTTTAAAAAAAAAAACCGTTTCATCGGAACCCCCCACGAACATTGACGAGATTGGAGGGACTCCCCAATGATTACTTTGGCGGTGATGAGTGAAACAGGTATGAAATCGTAACCTTTTTTTTTATTTTATATTTATTTAAAATTTGTTTTGAAATAAAAAAATACAAAAAATAAAATATAAATATATATGTATATAAATGTAATAGTATACCTTGAGAGCAAAAAAAATGATGATTCTATTTATATTTCGAATGGAATATGTGAGTTTTTTTATTGCCCAAAATTTCGATTGCTATTTTCTCGTCTATATTTTTTCAAGTCTTTACATTTTTTTTTGTGTTTTTATAACACATTTTTACAATCTATTTTTTTGGATTTCTCGGTTCGAGGTTGGGTTGCATGTAGGTCGTGAAGACTTGGATCCGGGGGCAGCGTCTGAAGATAGCAGCGACGGTGGCAGCGACGACTGCGTGGATGAGGGTGCGACGGTAGATCCCTAATAAATTAGGGTTTTTTTTTATTTGTGTTTAGTGTTTTTGGTTACTTGGGCTTCTAGGGTTAGTTTGGTTTGGGTTTTAGGTAGATGGGTAATTGAGCTAGTTTATTTTGTAAATGGACCTTTTTTTTTAGTTTTAATTTAATTTTATATTTATTTATTTATTCATATTTATAAAATAATAAATAAATAAAATAAAATAAAATTGGGTTTTATACAGGCCCAAACGAAATTGGGCTTGTACAGCTGCCCCTCTTTGCTTGTTGTTGTGTAACGGGAACGAAGCAAAGACTCAAAAGAAGACCAGTTTTGTCTTACCTTGCTGAATTTCGACTTCTGGTGTTTTAACCCGCTCTTTCACTTCATTGGTTACTCACTTCACTGTATTCGTTTTTCTACAACTTTAGAAAGATAAGATTCAATATTGTATCTTTATCCTGCTAATATTTAGGGAGACAGGACTTGCTAATGTAGCCTCAATCCAATCCCCTGCAACTTCAGGGATATAGGATTTGTTGTCGTAGCTTCATCTTGTCCCACTACAGCTTTAGGGAGATAATTTGCTTTCATGACTTTAATCTAACCCACTGCAACTTCACAAGTATAGGACTTGGTTTTGTAGCTTCATCTTGGTCTACTACAACTTCAGAGAGATAAGGATTCACTTTCGTAGCTTCAATCCAATCCTTGCAACTTCAAGGATATAGGATCTAGGCTTGTAACTTCACTCCATTCCTCTGCAACTTCAATGGAAATCGATGTTTGCTATTGTGAGTTTTAATCCTCCCCTCTACAACTTTAGGGTATAAGATTTTCTCTTGTAGCTTCAATTTTCCCTTTTCCAACTTTAGGAGTATAAGATTCGCCTTTGCGGCTTTAATCTACCCCTATATAGCTTTAGGTGTATGAGATTCATCATTGCGGCTTCAATCGGTTCCTTTACAACTTTAGGGGTATAAGATTCGTTGTTTTGTCACGCCATTCTTTGAGGATATGAAGTGTGAAATCTATTTTATGGGCCTCTATCTAGACCATGTAACTAGGATGCCATAATTTGAATGAATCAAATGCTCTTATCTAAATGCACATTAATGATGTTGATATAATGCAAAGATGTCATATTTTAGAATGATTTTGTTTTTTAGTCCTTAGGCCGTCATTGATTGTCTTTTGCCTAATTCTAACACTGATGTGTCACCATGCCCTTCTTTCAAGTCTAGTGCTTTCAATATGAAATTCGAAGAGGTATTCATAAATTGAACTATTTATTTCTCCCTTCAACCCTCGGATTTGGTTACTTCTAACTAGTGGTCCTGTTTTAGGTACCTGGACTATTTAGAATTTTTCCAAAGCAATATGCAGAAATCTTTTTATACCTTATATCGTCAAATCCATTAACTATTATTTAAAAAAAAAATGCTTTGAGCAGGGTTACAAAAATGGATAAGATTAAATTTATTGAAGACAACACTTGAACTGAAATAAATGAGAATATATCAAATATTAGTCAAAACATTAGTCAAAATAACAAATGTTGGTAAAAAAAATAACAAACATTAATAAAAAATCGCTAAAGTGAGCAAAACGAAATAAAATCAGATGCCCCAGATATCAACGTATGAATTTCTTCGAGCAAACTTGATGCGGACCACTTTGAGCTTGATGTGTACCCATGAAAACTGCTGCACTTCATCAATAACCAAGATGTAATGTCTCTCCATCTAGTTGCTTCTGAGAAATGTGCCTATTTCGTGCCCAATCTTTGATCCAAATCTGAGCCGCCCTTTCAAGTTTTTGACTCAAATCTCCTTAGGCTTTTAAACGCCCTTTGCGAGTTTTCATCTCGGCCCTTCCTTTTTTTTGAGCCTCCCTTTGTGGGTTTTTAATCCAAACTTTTTTTAGGCGAAGTATTTCTTCATTGAACCTGAGTTCACGGGGTTTGAGAAACTTTGTCATCCATCTTAGCTAGTATCAAAGCTCCTCTAGAAAAGGCTTTCTTTACCATATATGGGTCTTCCCAATTTGGCATTCATTTGCCTCGAAAGTCTTTTTGTATAGGAAAGATCTTTTTCAAAACTAAATCTTCCTCTTGGAATTCTCTAGGGTGAAACCATTGGCATGTGTTCCACAAATGCCCTCATGAACTCCTTCTAGGATTTTCTTAGCTTTAACAGCATCAACACACCTCAAAAGAACCTAATCTTTTTTTTTTGTATAGAATATCCTCATCAAGGACATAATCAATTGCGAGCCTTCTCAACATTTTTTATCGTTCTCGGTGGCTTGCTCAGGGTACTTGCGGTCTTTTATGTATTGCAAAATTTCCTGGTACCAAGGGTGATTATCCTTTTCTTCCTTTTCAATGTTGTAGTAATGAGCTGGAACCTCATAGATACTCATCTGAATAGGCTTCATATCTTCTTGCTTATTGACCATAATCATGGAGGCAAGGTTAGCCAAAGCATCGACCATCTGATTTTCCTCTCGTGGGAGGTAATGGAAGGTGATGTCCTTAAATTCTTTAATTAACTCGAGAACTAAATTTCGATAATCAATCAACTTAGAATCTTTCGTTTCCCATTCACTCTTGAGTTGATAAATTACTAACACAGAATCCTCATACACCTCCAGAACCTTGATCTTTCATTTTATAGCTCAACGAATACCCATGATACATGCTTCATATTCCGTCATGTTATTTGTGAAATCAAAGTCAAGCTTGCTTGTGAGAGAGTAATGATCTCTTTCTGGGGATACCAGAACTGTCCCAATTCCTTTTGTAGTAGCATTTAAAGCACCATCAAAATTCATTTTCCATGGTTGCCTTTTGACATTCCTTCTTCTGTGGTTGCAACATACATTAGATCTTCATTTGGGAAATCAAAATCTAATGGCTCATAATCCTCAAGAGCTCTGCTAGCTAGAAAATCTGCTATTGCACTCCCTTTTATTGCCTTCTGATTCACGTAGACTATGTCAAATTCAAAGAGCAGCATTTGCCCTCTAGCCATTCTTCCATTCAATGTAGTCGACCCCATCATAAACTTAAGAGGATCCAATTTTGAAATCAACCAAGTTGTATGGTATAACATGTATTGCCTCAACCTTCGGGTAGTCCAAACCAGAGCACAACATAGTTGCTCAATTGGTGAATATCTTATCTCGCATTCAGTGAACTTTTTGCTGAGATAATATATTGCTCTTTCTTTCTTTCCTGACTCATCATGCTGGCCTAATACGCATCCCATAGAGTTTTCAAATACGGCCAAATACAGGATCAAAAGTTTGTCTGGATTTGGTGGCATCAAAACTAGAGCATTGGACAAGTAATGTTTAACTTTGTCAAAAGTCTTTTGGCATTCATCATCCTAAACTCTCGGGTTGTGCTTCTTGAGAAGACGGAAGATAAGATCACATTTTTCGATTAGTTGTGAGATGAGCCAAGTGATGTAATTCAATCTCCCTAGAAACCCTCTAACTTCCTTTTGAGTACGTGGTGGTGGTAACTCCTGCATAGCTCTGACTTTATCAGGATCAATTTCAATTCCTCTTCTGCTGACCAGAAAGCCTAACAACTTGCTTGAAGTAGCTCCAAAAGTACATTTGTTTGGGTTCAACTTCAACTGGAACTTTCTTAATCTTAAGAACAACTTTCTCAAAACCTTCACATGTTCCTCTTCTATTCGAGACTTTGCGATCATATTGTCGACATAGACTTCAATCTCCTTTTGCATCATGTCATGGAACAGAGTCACCATGGCCCTTTGATATGTTTCCCTTGCATTCTTCAGTCCAAATGATATAACTTTGTAGCAAAAGGTTTCCCACATGGTCACGAATGTTGTTTTATCCATATCTCCAATATGCATCTTTATCTGATTGTACCCGAAAAAACCATCTATAAAAGAGAACAAAAAATACCTTGCTGTATTGTCCACCGAGGTGTCGATATGAGGTAGCGGGAAATTATCTGTTAAACTAGCCTTGTTTAAGTCCCGATAATCCACGCACATTCGTACTTTCACATCCTTCTTAAGAACTAGCGCTATGTTGGCATCCCATTTTGAGTATTTTACTACTTGTAAGAAATCAGCATCAAACTATTTTCTGACCTCTTCTTTTATCTTCAAAAGTACATCAGGTCTCATTTTTTGAAGCTTTTGTTGGATTGGTTTACACTCTTTTCTTATAGGGAGCTTGTGCACCACAATATCAGTACTTAGACTAGACATATCCTGATACGACCACGCAAACACATCTTTGAACTCCTGAAGCAAATTAATGAGATCTTGCCTCGTTTCTATAGAGATACAGGTCCCAATCTTCACCTCTCTTTTGTCAGTTTTATCCCCTAAACTCACAACTTCTATTGATTCTTTGTGAGGTAGGATCTGTTTATCGTCTTGCTCAACCATCCGTAGCAGATCAAGAGATAAATCACAATCTTGAGCATCTTTAAAATCTTGAGATTCCTTTGAACACACATCTTGCTCAAAATGAGACTCTAAATCGACAACGATGTTACTCATATCATTGATATCTAGGGACCTGCCATACGGACTAAAAGGATCCAAATAATAAATGAATTTAAAAATGTTTAATGAGGTATGAAATGAATAAAAAAAATAATGAGAATTTTTGCCAATTTGGGTGAAAGAAAGTACATCATCTTTATTGAAATAAAAGCTAACGATTATGTTACCTTTACTAAAAAATCCTTATTGCTCTCGGACTTAAAGCAACAAGGGTGTTCTGAGCATTACTTTGGAAAAGTCCTAAAAATTACAAGGAGCTCTTCCGTAGTCCAGTTGTCCAGAATGCTTCCGACGGCGTACGGACAAATTCCTGACAAGTTCCTTTGCTCACTCCTGTCTTTAGAAATAGCACTGATGCTCAGGTTTTCGGTTACTTCCACCATATTATTTTCTACTAGCTTTTGCTCAAGGTTAATAATGCCCCTCAACATGAATGTCTTTGATATATGAGGAAAGACCATTTGTTCACATTTGATTTCTTCCTCACTTATTCGTGCTCTTCTCATTTCTTACCTTTTCTGTAATTTTTCTCTTATTTGTTTCACATCTGGCTTGAATCCTAAGCCAAAACGATCGTGTTTATCTGCCAATATTGGCGCAGTGATCCTTCCTTGGAGATATCTTCCTGGTCCTCTTCCAGGTAAAGCTTCTCTTTCAACCGTCAATTTTAGACCCATCCGAGTATTTGCAGACATCTTCGGTGTGAGGATCCTATTTGCTTCAGGTACGAAGGTAGCATTTACAAACTCTAAAGTTCTAAAGGAGCATTCCATGACCTCCTCATTTGTACCAATGTAGGGCGCATCACTAGTCACTGATGCAATGATGTCTTCCTCGGCATTAATGGTGATTAATCGACCCTCAGTCACCAATTTATCTTTTGATGCAGGAATGACGGTACTGCCTCTACCGAATGGATCTAAGGTCTTCCGAACAAGAAATTATAAGTGGGCTTAATGTCCATCACCAAAAAGTCTATCTCATACGTGTTTAGACCAATTAGGAGCGGTATCTCAATTCTGCCCATCACTCTTCTCTCAGTTCGTCGAATGCCTTCACTATGTTATGGCATGCCTTCATGTTGGAGCTGTCGATTGACAATCTGTTCAGTGTCGTCAATGGTAACACATTCAAAGTAGAACCATTATCTATCAATACTCCTAATAGCGTGTATCCTTTATATTGAGTCGTGATGTGTAGAGCTTTCATTTAGCCCTACCCCTCGGAGGTATTTCATCATCATTGAAGAAGATGAAATTATTTACACTCAAATTATTAACTAATCGATCCAACTTATTTACCGAGATATCATCAGTGACATATGTCTTACTCAACACCTTCATTAGTGCACTACGATGAGTTTTTGAACTTAATAGTAGGGCTAAAACTGATATGCGAGCTGGTTGCTTATGTAACTTTTCCATCACGTTGTACTTGCTATGTTTCAGGAATTTTAGGAATTTCAAGATTTCTTTTGCCACCTCCTTAGTTATCGACTTATTCACTGGCATCTTAAGTTTATTGGTCCTTCTCTCCTCAAGCCCAACCACTAGGGCTTTTTCTTTGTTGGCTTTACTTTCTACATCTGTCTTGTTATAGCATCTCCCACTACATGTGACGAGACTTACATATTTCTTCGATCCTTCCCCTTTCAGCATTATCATGTTGCAGTCTTAACTCCACAGGACTCTTTTACTGTCCTTATAAGGAAATACCACAAGTTTCTGAATGATAACCCGTGGTGTCATTCGTTCTCCAACCTCATTAACCAATGGCTTAGATATGATTACCATTGGTAGGTTGGCCTTATAAGCTCTTTCTGATGCCTCTTCCCCAAAAGCAAAAATCTCTTGTCCTTTTATATCCTTCATCTCCTCAAAGAACTCAAGCTCGTTGTTATTGATCAATTTTTGTACTAAGGCTCGGAACTCTACACACCTTGGATTTTATGCCCCTCAATGGCGTGAAACTCACAGTAATTTTCATTTTTTGTTACTGCGTCTTCCTCATCTTGTACGATAAAACCCACGTTGATCATCTGTTGCCAAACCCATTTTAATGGAGATTTGACCTCCCTAATATCATTCTTAATCCTCTTGTTCTTTTCCTCCGTTATTACATTCACCCCCTGATCAAGATGATTGAACAAGGGATTTCTAGCCACATTGGATCTTGCTGGTTCATCTAACTTCACAATTCCCATCTTAATGAACCTCTCAATTAGCTTCTTAAAGGCGATGTAATTCTTAATTGAGTGTCTAATTATTCTTGCATGGTAATCGCATTGATCATTTACATTGTACCATTTTGGGAACGAGGGTTGCATTGACTTTAAATAATATAGAGACACTACATGGGCATCATATAGATTTTTGTAGGGCTCCTTGTATGACATTGGGATAAGGGTAAATTGGACTTTTTCAGTGTTCATCCTTGAGCTTGATTCTTGTCTTAGAATGTTTTGATAATTGGCTGTCGGGGCTTTAAGCTGTGTCACCATGATCGGCTTGTAAAATTTGGCCCGTATAAGCTGGCAATGTTTACTTCATTATCCTTCCTTCTGGGAGCTGTCCACTTGGCACTTTCTCCAGCATCAATCTATCCACTTCTGATTGCATTTTCAATCATTTATCCAGACATAACCATGTCGGAGAAACTCTTAATAGCATTTCCCAGCAAATGATTAATGTACGGCGCTTTCATGGTACTAACAAAGAGCATGGTTGTCTCTTTTTCAGATAGTGGTGGCTGCAGCTGAGTTGCCATAACTCTCCACCTTTGTACGTACTGCTTGAAGCTTTCACCTGAATTTTTCTCTACATTTTGCAATGTGATATTGTCAGGAGCCATATCGATGCCGTGACCATATTGCTTCATGAAAGCCTGAGCCAAATCCTTCCAAGAACTGATCTTGGCATGACTTAATTGATTGTACCATTTTGCAGCCAATCCTGTCAGACTGTCCTGGAAACAATGGATTAGCAAATGATCATTATGGACATATACTATTATTTTTCTATAGAACATGATGATATGCGCTTTTGGGTAGCTTGTCCCATTGTATTTCTCAAACTCCAAAGTCTTAAACTTAAGGGGAAGTACTAAGTCTGGGACCAAACTCAGATCCTTAGTGTCCATCCCACAGTAAACTTCAACTCCTTCCATCGCTTTGAATATTTCCTCTAACTATTTATAGCATTCCTCCAGCTGATTCAGAAGTTCGAATCTTGCCTTTTCTGCCTCTACCACCTCGTTAAAATCTAGTAAAAAGGGGTTAACTGAGTTATCTATTGGGTTAGAACTAGAACCCATATAGATGTGGTTTGATGGTGACAGATGCTCCTTGCACGCGTGTCTCTTGCTGAGCCGAGATATGCATAGGGGGTGACACTAAAAAGATATGAAACCTCACTCTCTTCTTTAGGGTTTACTGTAAGACCCTTTCCTTCATCAACTCCCTTAACCAGTAATTGGGCTAGCTGATTGATGATATCCTTTTGGGATTCAATGATCTGATCCTTCATGTCTTGCTGCACTTTGGCTAACTGTTCATGCAGCTGTGCTTGCAACTGATCTTGCATTTCCTTTTGAGTTTGCTCCAAATTTTCCAATCTCTAATCCATTGCTCTTGTCTTAGTACGAGTACCGTAAGGGTGTTGGATTTGTTGTTTTTTTAGAGTAACTTGAGAGAAAAATTTTAATTAATTAGGGACGTCTTCTTAAAATTAATGTATGAAATGTGATGCAAAACTTTATGAATGTATGGATGCATATGCAAGAAAGGTATTGACTCTTAATCGAATTCTGATAGAATAACTTTATTAGAAAACAAATGTCTTTACATAAGATAATTACATATAAGGTATTGCTCTAATACTTAGAGTCTTAATCCTTTGAAGGAGACATGCTAAATTTTGGCCTTTATCAGACACTGATTCATACTCTAAGCATAAAGAATTGACTTTAACAACTAACTTCTGCAAGTATTCTATCATTTCTCTTACTTCTGTAAATGCTTTACCCATGACATGGTTTAGGTCTCTGAGTTGCCTCTGAGAGTGTTGAAGTTTCCTATTACTTTTCTCCAAGGTTCTTTCGAGGAACTCGGTCTGAATCTCACAGTTTTGCAATAAAGCTTCAAGTTCTCCTACCCTTCTTTTTAATCCTTCATTCTTAGCCTAACTTGCCCTCAATTCTGTCGCAGAGTTACGACTACAATGCCTATCGAAGACTCCTCTAACTCGACTATTCGAGCCTTCAACTCAGCTTTCTTGACCTGGCTCTCTAATAGCTCACTCTTTATAGTGTCTCCTTGGACTTGAGCATCTTGAAACTTTCTCTTCCATTGACTCGCTCGAATCCTTTCCTCTTGGATTTCTTGTTGCCACTGTTATGATGTCTTACCTAACCTAGCAGTTCTAATTGATTGATGGAGTTTCTTGTAGTCTTTCTTCAGATCATCCAAGTCTTCCTTAACCTTTCTCATTTGTTTCCTTAGCTTCTCGACTTCTAACTTTTGGATATCAACATCCAATCCCAACTGCATGTTTTCTTTTTTCTAATGTCTCTATCTTTTCCCCAATTCAGAATTTTTCTTTTCAAAGTCTTGCTTTATGAGCTCTAATTTTGATGGAACTACTTGCAAATGCTCATCAACTAGGCGGACATTTTCGGGATCTGGCATGGGGATGTTGTCATTAATTCTCCTATCCCTCCACTCATCATACTCCCGAGTTACCATGGGATTTGCAGCAAATGGCTTCATTTTATGAACTTGATTCCAGACATTTGATATCTCTCATACTTTTTTATTATTGTTCTCACCCTTGTATACAAACTCACACTAAGCCAAACCCTAGGTTACTGGGATGAACTACTGTCTTATCACTAACAAAGCGGCATAACCTATAGCTCCCCATATCCCAAGTAATGGGACCCAATCGAAATCTCTGCATTGATAAAGAATTTCATCAGGAATGAACCATGGTGCTTGCCATTCTATGTCTTTGTCTTGGAGACTCTGGAGTATTATCATCCACTTTTCCTCAGAAATGTCCTCTCGTCATTGTGTAATAATAAATTCCCTCAAAGAGGAATAACTCACAGAAAACACTTGGTAGGGAACCCTTTCCACCTTCCAAAAGTGGCTATGAAACCAAACCATCAATAGAGGTGCGCAACCGATAAATCTCTCTTCTCCTTCTCTTCAACATGCATTTAATGATCTAAAGGTCTCGACCAGAATCGCTAGAAAAAGTGTAACCTTTTTATCAAGCTAGTCGAATAAATCATTGACCACCTCCCCTATGTGCCCTAATGCCTTAGGAAAGAGAACCAATCCATATAAACTAAGATCAAATATATTAATCTTTTTCCTTGCATCTGGATGCGTTAAAATCAAATCTCGCAAGCTCTTTCAAGGTGATGCTTTTGTTGTCGCCCTTCACCTTAATTCAAGTTGTAACCCATTACTCGCTCATTCCCATAATGTTCATCAACTTCTTAAGAAAGGTTGGGACATTAGTTGCTCTCGAGTAGGCTTTGTTTACTTGAATCTTACGGCAACAAAGTGAAGCAGTATCCTCCTCAATCGTGGACACCATATCCATGCTCCCAAAAGTGAAACAACTATAAGTCGGGTTCCAGTACTGTGCAAGGGCCCGAAAGAGATGATTATCCACTGTAACTTCTAGAAAATACGGTAAATCCCCATACTCAAGGTAAAAAGTCTGTTTCATTCCATCATCCCACTAATCCCAAATCTCTTTCAGCTCTTGTAGACTATTTTGAGTCACGCTAATCCGGGTGAAATCCTAGTAATTTGATACATAACCTTCAACTAGGTTGTCACCCTTCTCACTTTGTTTATCATTTGACCACATACGCACAACCACGTTATCCTCTACCTTATAAAGATACCCTTTTTCCAGGACCAGATCTCTACTAATAATCGAACTTAAATCAATACCTTATCTAATATGAGTATGCAATGCAAAATAAGACAAGAATAAAACAAGTCAGTACAATCATCATAAAATGTATCAACAAATTATACAACAAAGAACCTACATATCTAATTGAGGTAGTTGCTAAAGTTCGACATAGTTTCTACCTAGGGTGGGCACTTAAGGTTCATTATATGTGGTTTTGAGTTCTAAAGTAAGGGTACCTAAACCAGTAGATTCTTCAGTCCGCACCCATTATAGGCTTATACGGACAAGTTCGGTTCAAGGGGACACATTTCAAGTATGTTTGCACGGAAGTGAAAACTTCACGAAAACATATGTATGGATGTATCCCAAAAATGATCCACTATCCTGCACGGAGGTGAAAACCTCACGAAGGAGTAGCTTCATACCCACTTAAAAGGTGCAGTGACAAATGCAATTTATGCAAAACTGTAGAGATGTATAGTAATATCAATATACATTTATCAAAGCAACATATAAATCACAAAAATGAAATGCAAAGATCACAAATTAAATTAAATCAAATTTTAAATTTTCGACAAAAGACTTACATTCTTATTGGTCCCCAACGGAGTCGCCAAGCTGTCGAAACCTTTTTTTGAAAAAAAGTCCCGAATTTTATTTTTAAATTGAAAATAGAGTCACCAAAAATTTTTATATTTGGTATGATTGGAGCACCTTAAATATTTAAATATATTTTAAAAATAATTTAATCTTTAAAATCCAAAAAACAGGTTCGGGAGTCGGTTACGTGCGAGGAAGGATTAGCACCCTCACACGCCCAAAATTGGTACCTAGTTGATTTTTAAAGGATCTTTGTAACACCCCTAACTCTAATTTAGCCATTAAAGTTGAGTGTAGGAATATTACAATTCAAAAATTTCCTTTCTAGGCTTCAAATCATGACCAATCCATTTAAATTCTTATTTTATACTCCTTATTACAACAAATAGAAGAAAAAAAAAGTGAATAAACCACCTTTGATTCCTTTAAAAGTTGTGATATTTTTGAGAAAATAAGTACATCTACCGATACCTCAAGTGGTAAGTATTGGTAGAAGCAATGAGGATTAATCGTTGAAAAATACTGCAGAATTTTATCGATACATACCTAGTTCTACCAGTATAATAGTTACCTTACTATCGATATTTTATTTATTCTATCGATACCAAAAATCATAGTGAGCACATTTAAGCAAAGAAGAGGCTTCTATCAGTACTTACTATTTCCTACCGAAACAATTTCCCATTACTATCGATACTTCTACACTCATATACTGAAACTAAAATAGTCAATAAGCAAGACTTCATTTCCCCCGCACGTCTACTGAAACCTTTAAGAATTGTTCCTAAACAACTCAAATATGACCAAGTTAACATGGATTTTTACCATATTTGGGCCTGTTTCTCAAACAATCAATATACCAAAGTTTTAAACTTATCAATGATTCATTATAATCATTCAAATCTATATTTTTCTTTTATAAAAGATGTATAGTCTTAAAATTTACACTTACAAAATGAAATCCTATTACATGCCATAAATTAACTAAGTTAGGAAGGCAATAACTACCGCAAGTAACCGTGAGTAGTAGTATATCCTCCAACAATGCCGATTCCTCGCAATACAAAATATCAAAATCTACAAAGAACATAAATCATAAGTAAGACAAGTATACAATAAATATGTCTAATTTCATTTGAGAATATTTATACAACACATTCTGATCATCTCCTTTTTTAAGAATAAGCTTTCATCACAGTAAAGCTATCTTTAAACATCATATCATGAAATCACAGTATGTTTAAGCTCGTCAGCTATTCAGAATAGAATGAGACGAATCAGATTTTCTATTTGCACTTTAACACTGATTTCTCATATAATACTAGCTTTGCCAGAGCTAGTAACCGAAATAATTCACAATGGTTGACTAGTTTTTTAAATTCACAACCGTATGAAATTTTCTTTAATAATGAGTTTGCAACAAATGTAAAAATCTCATTCAAAATGTTTTTGCTCGTCAGCTTACAGAGATTTTTATAATTACCCACATTAGCCTTTACATCATCTCAACCCAATATATATAAGTAATGTACTCAATCCATTCGCCTAATATTAATATACCTTCCATTAATAACCAATCATATGATATTCAATAATTCAAGGTACATGAATAAAACATAAAATTAAACCTGTAAGCAAGAACTTACCTAGTCAACACACCCACCAAAACTAAGCAACAACCTTTCCTTTACCGAGTATATCTTTCACTTGATGAGATTCTTGATCTAACAAAAAATATATTTCCATTAATACTTATCATCTTCATTTCAATTTCTATTTTACTTCCACAACCATCTCAATACAATCTTTGACTCAAAATTCCCTATTAAAAAGCATATCCCATAAAAAACAATGAAATTTCATTACATACCCATTCAATAAAGCATGTGAATCACAAGAGTTAAGAAATGAAGCACTCAACTTACCTTCTTTTCATCAATTAACCAAACAATAAAAACAAAAGCACAACAAGGTTTAATTAACAATACTCAAAACCTTTAAGTTCTAATGAATAATTTCTCCATCTAAAAGAAAAGTAATTAGAAGGAGTTAACATAATAATATTCTAAGAAAATCTCACCAAAATTCACCAAATTTAGCTTTAATTTGCAGAAAACTCTATCTTCCTTAGCTGCCAATTTCGTGAGTGAGAAAAGAAGAAATGAAGAATGAAAAATTTCAGCTCATTTTCTCCTTTTTATATTCCCTTTTCTTTCAAATTAATATTTTCTTAATCCTTTTATAATTATTATTATTATTTCCCCTATCGATTTCGGTCACATATTTCTATAGTGGGTTACCAAACCATTCCACTATACTATTAAAATGGTGAATTTATTACATTAGTCCTCGATTCCTTTTCTTAATATATAAGACTAATGTCACATATAAATTCTATTATCTAACTATGTAAACTTTTACATCTTTCTACCATTTATCTAATTTCAACATTTAAGTTTTAGGACATTTAATCTAGTAGTATAAACATCTACTTAAGTGTGGGGATGTTACAATTCTCCCCTCCTTAAAAATTTCGTGCTCAAAATTACTTACCATTAAACAAGTTTGGATATTGAGTTCTCATCGAATCCTCTGTTTCCCAAGTGCCTTCTTCGATCCCATGCCGGCTCTATAAAACTTTTACCAACGGTACTTTCTTATGTCGTTGTTCCTTTACTTCATGATCTAATATTTGAACCGGTTCCTTTGAGTATGATAAATATAATTGTTTTTCCACCTCACAAGGAGTTATCACATGTGACGGGTTTGATCGTTACTACCTTAGCATTGATAAATGAAAGACATTATGTATCTTTTCTAACTCAAGAGATAAAGCTAACTTGTAAGCTATTGGACCGACCCTTTCCAAAATCTCATATGGTCCAATGAACCTTGGACTTAACATTCCCTTCTTGCCAAAATGCAACACCTTCTTCCAAGGTGAGACTTGAACAAACACCTTATCACCAACAGAAAACTCAATATCTTTTCTTTTTAAATCTGCATATGATTTTTGGCGATCTGAAGCTACTTTTAGATGATCACGAATTATCTGTATCTTATCTTTCGTCTCTCTAACTAGTTCAGTGCCAACAATTTTAGATTCACTCAATTCGGTCCAGTATAACGAAGTTATGCACTTCTTACCATATAAAGCTTCGAATGGCGCCATTTTGATACTGGATTGATAGCTGTTGTTATATGCAAATTCTACTTGGGGTAAATATTTTCCCAACTCCCCTCAAATTCCAACACACAACACTTCAGCATATCTTCCAAAGTTTGAATCACCCGTTCGGATTGCCCATTTGTTTGGGGATGATATGCAGTACTAAAATTGAGTTTAGTACCTAAAGTCTCTTGAAGTTTTCCCCAGAATTGAGAGGTAAACCTTGGATCTCTATCAGAGATAATGGATGATGGGACCCCATGCAACCTAAGAATTTTCGATACATATAATTCCGCTAACCTTTCTAATGAAAATCTATTCGTACCAAAATAAAATGAGCTGATTTTGTCAATCTATCCACAATAACCCAAATCAAATCTTTTTTCTTGGTGTAACAAGTAATCTTGAAATGAAATCCATTGTAATTCTTTCCCACTTCCATTCAGGAATGATGAGGGGTTGTAATAATCCAGACGGCACTTGGTGCTTAGCCTTTACTTGTTGGCAAACTAAACATTTGGCTACAAATTCAGAAATATCACGCTTCATACCTGACCATCAGTACATCTTTGAACATCTTAGAACTACTTGGATGTACAGAGCAAGATCCACTGTGAGCTTCGGATAGAATATCAGTCTTGAGTTCTAAATTATCTAGCACACATATCTTGTCACGAAAATAAACCATGCCATCAATACCTATCGTAAACTTAATAGTTGTGTTTTCTTGAATTTGCACCCGTTTACTTTGCAAATTTGCATCTTTTTCTTGCAGTTCTCTAATTCTTTGTAAAAATATTGGTCTAGCCCTCATCTCAGCATTAATACTTCCATCACTCTCTAACGATAACTGGGCATTTAACGTTCTCAAGGCATATAATTACTTCCGACTCATAGCATCTGCAACCACATTCGCCTTTCCCAGATGAAAGTCTATAGTTAAGTCATAATCTTTCAATAACTCAAGTCACCTTCTCTGTCGAAGATTTAGTTCTTTTTGGCTCATCAAATACTTCAAACTCTTATGATTTGAATAGATGTGGCACCTTTCACCATACTGATAATGCCGCCATATTTTCAATGCAAAAACAATGGCAACAAATTCTAAATCATGTGTAGGGTAATTCCTTTTATGAATCTTAAGTTGTCGCGAGGCATATGCCACCACTTTACTCTCTTGCATAAGCACGTACCCTAGCCCTTTTAACGAGGCATCACTATAAATTACAAACTCTTTTCCCGATTCAGGTTGAGTCAAAATCAGAGCTTTAATCAACATCTTTTTAAGTTTTTCAAAACTTTGTTGGCATTTTTTTGTCCAAACAAACTAAAAACCTTTCTGCAACTGTTTGGTTATCGGAGAAGTAATACTCGAAAAGCTCTTCAAAAATAGTCTATAATATTTCGCCAAGCCCAAAAAACTTTTCACTTTAGTGATGTTCTTCGGAGGTTTCCAGTTCACAATAACAAAAATCTTACTTTGATAAACTTGAATACCCTCAGATGAAATTATGTGCCCTAAAAACCCGACCTTAGATAACCAGAATTCACACTTACTAATCTTTGCATAGAGTTTCTTTTCACGTAAAACTTGTACTAGTATCCTTAAATGCTGAGCATGCTCGTTCACATTCTTTGAGTAAACTAAAATGTCATCAATAAATACTACCACAAATCGATCCAAATACGATTGATACACTCTATTCATCAAATCCATAAATGCAGCAAGAGCATTCGTTAACCCACATGGCATAAGTAAAACTCATAGTGTCCATATCGCATTTTGAATGCTGTCTTAGGAATGTCTGATTCTTTAACTCGCAACTGATAATATCTTGATCGCAAATCTACCTTTGAAAATATTGTGGCCCCTTTTAATTGATCAAACAAATCATTGATTTTGGGCAACGGGTATTTATTCTTTATGGTTACCTTATTCAATTGACGATAATTTATGCATAACCTAAGAGTACAGTCTTTCTTCTTAATAAATAATACAGGGGCTCCTTAAGGTGACACACTTGGTCTAATAAAACCACTATCTAAAAGTTCTTATAACTGTATCTTCAATTCCTTTAACTCCGATGAAGCCATTCTATACGGAGCGATGGATTTTGGGGCTGATCTCGATGTCACATAAATTACAAAATCTAATTCCCGTTCCAGAGGTAAGCTTGGTAGCTCTTCCGAAAAACATTCGCAAATTCTTGAACAACCAGTACTTGATCGATCACTGATTCAAATGCTCGAGAATCTAATATATATGCCAAGAAAGCTTTAGTGCTTTTGCTTATCAACTTTTGAGCAGTTAAGGTGGATACTATATTGGATGAACAATCGGTTCGTTCCGGTTCAATACAAATCATTTCTCCACTCATATGCCTCAGAATAATCCTTTTTTGTTTACAACTAAACACAGTATCATGAACAGTTAACCAATTCATTCCTAAAATAACATCAAACTCATCAAATGGTAACACCATCAAATCAACAAGGAAATCATATCCTAGTATCATTAACGGACATTCTCTATAGGTTTTATTCACTACCACACCTTGCCCTATTGGGTTAGATACTCTAATGTCAAACTTAATAGACTTCATCGAAATTTTCTTCTCAGAAACTAAAGTTGTACATATATAGGAGTGAGTAGATCCAAGATCAATCAAAGCAATAACATTAGTATTATAAAGAGTAAAAGTACCAGCTATGACATCAGGTGCAATAGCTTATTCTTTAGCTCTAATCGCATACATTTTGGCTAGTGCTTGACCTTTAACTCTAAAAGTTATTTCACGTGATTCACTTTAATTCACATTAGTATTACTTCCAAATCTTGACCTCTTACCCTTCTGAGCAATAGTTGTAGGCTTTAATGCTTGTTTCGAGCCCAACTCCACCTTATGCAGACAATCCTTTATACGATGCTCAAGGGACCCACATCAAAAACAACCTCCTGTCTTGGCTCTACACTCTCTCGCATGATATTTACCATAATATTTGCAAACGGAGATGTCGATATTTCAAACACTTCCTACACTAGCTATATTGGTAGCTTGTGACTTCGATGAGAACTGACTGATAGTATTTCTTCTTAGACATCCTTCTCTAGTAACGGAGTGACTCATAAACTCCCACGGCTTCTTGGATGGAGGAGTAACAAAACTTCTAAAATCAGTTCTTTTGCTTGAGATCCCTTTCTTACCTTTGGCCCACTGCTTCTCTTTCAATATATCTTCCATTTTCTGAGCTTGCTGAGACAACACAATAAACTCCATAATTTTTAGCATTCCAACCATGGCCCTAATGTCTTCATTCAAGCCCCTCTTAAACCGTGAACACATCTCAGCCTCTGATGTCAATTGCACCCGTGCATACTTGCTCAAGTTCACAAACTTTCGTTCATATTCCATCACAAACATGTTTCCTTGCCTCAGATAAAAGAATTCTCGTTTCTTATCATCCAAGTACAATTGGCTGACATATTTCTTCCTAAACTGTTTTTGGAAAAACTCCCATGTTATTAGATTATTAGGAGTCACTGAAGTCAAGGTAACCCACTATTGGTAAGCATATTCTTTTAGTAGGGAGACTACACATTTCAAACAATCCTCAGTTAAGCAGTTTAATTCATCAAATACATGCTGCACGTTTATTATCCAATATTCTACTTTAGTAGGATTATCATTGTAAAGTCCAAGGAATTCTTCAACCCCACGCTTTCATATTTTATCACTAGGAGGGCGATGGATTGCTATTTGATCCACTCCTTGTGGTCAGATAGGTACAACAAAAGGCCTCAAAGGAGGTGGAGGTGGAGGAACCATAGGGTTATTTCTCATAAACTGAGCAAATCATTCATTCATCATTTGAAAGAAGGTTTCTCGATTTCTACTTCTGATAGTATGAGATTCAGACACATTTTGATTTGTTTCTTCACCTACAGTGGGAGCATGACTTTCAACTTCGTCATTTCCAACAAGATCGTTCATGTCTACCATTTTCAAAGTCTAGAAAGAAAAGAGTGTTAGATCGAATCGCGAGCATTGCTTAACTTATAAGTTAATATGGCATGTAATTCTAAACCCAATGCACATTAAGTTTGGTCTTAAAATCGACTAAATCATGCTCTGATACCACTAAATGTAACACCTCTAACTCTAATTTAGCCATTAAAGTTGAGTGCAAGAATATTACAATTCAAAAATTTCCCTTTTAGGTTTAAAATCATGTTCAATCCATTTAAATTCTTATTTTATACTCTTTATTACATGAAATAGAAGGAAAACAAAGTGAATAAACCACCTTTGATTCCTTTAAAAGTTATGATATTTTTGAGAAAATAAGTACATCTACTGATACCTCAAGTGGTAAGTATCGGTAGAAGCAATAAGGATTAATCGTTGAAAAATACTGTAGAATTCTACCGATACATACCTAGTTCTACCGGTATAACAGTTACCTTACTACCGATATTTTTTTTATTCTATTGATACCAAAAATCACCATGAGCAACTTTAAACAAAGAAGATGCTTTTATCGATACTTACTATTTCCTATCAAAACAATTTCCCATTACTACTGATACTTCTACTTTCATCTACCAAAACTAAAATAGTCAGTAAGCAAAACTTCATTTCCCTTGTACTTCTACCGGAACCTTTAAGAATTATTCCGAAACAACTCAAATATGACCAAGTTAACATGGATTTTTACCATATTTGGGCTTGTTTCTCAAACAATCAATATACCAAAGTTTTAAACTTATCAATGATTCATTATAATCATTCAAATAAATATTTTTCTTCTACAAAAGATGCTTAGCCTTAAAATTTACACTAACAAAATGAAATTCTATTACATGCCATAAATTAACTAAGTTAGGATGGCAATAACTACCACAAGTAACCATGAGTAGTAGTATATGCTCCAACGATGCCGATTCCTCGTGATACAAAATATCAAAATCTACAACGAACATAAAATCATAAGTAAGACAAGTATACAAAATATGTCTAATTTCATTTGAAAATATTTATACAACACATTCAGATCATCTCCTTTTTAAGAATAAGCTTTCATCACAGTAAAGCTATCTTTAAACATCATATCATGAAATCACAAAATATTTAAGCTCGTCAGCTATTCAGAACAGAATGAGACGAATCAGATTTTCTATTTGTACTTTAACACTGATTTCTCATATAATACTAGCTTGGCCAGAGCTAGTAACCGGAATAATTCACAACGGTTAACTTGTTTTTTAAATTCACAATCGTATGAATTTTCCTTTAATAATGAGTTTGCAACACATGTAAAAATCTCATTCAGAACGTTTTTGCTCGTAAGCTTACAGATATTTTTATAATTACCCATATTAACCTTTACATCATCTCAACCCAATATATATAAGTAATTTACTCAATCCATTCGCCTAATATTAATATACCTTCCATTAATAACCAGTCACATGATATTCAATAATTCAAGGTACATGAATAAAACATAAAATTAAACCTGTAAGCAATAACTTACCTAGTCAACACACCCACCGAAACTAAGCAACGGCCTTTCCTTTACCGCATATAACTTCCACTTAATGAGTTTCTTGATCTAACAAAAAATATATTTCCATTAATACTTATTATCTTCACTTCAATTTCTATTTTACTTCCACAACCATCTCAATACAATCTTTGTTCCCTATTAAAAAGCATATCCCATAAAAAAGAATGAAATTTCATTACATACCCATTCAATAAAGCATGTGAATCACAAGAGTTAACAAATGAAGCACTCAATTTACCCTCATTTCATCAATTAACCAAACATTAAAAACAAAAGCATAACAAGGTTTAATTAACAATACTCAAAACCTTCAATGTTTAATGAATAATTTCTCCATCTAAAAGAAAAGTAATTAGAAGGAGTTATCATTGTAATATTCTAAGAAAATCTCACCAAAATTCACCAATTTAACTTCAATTTGCCGAAAACCCTATCTTCCTTAGCTGCCAATTTCGTGAGTAAGAAAAGAAGAAAAGAAGAACGGAAAATTTCAGCTCATTTTCTCCTTTTATATTCCCTTTTCTTTCAAATTAATATTTACTTAATCTTTTTTATAATAATAATTTTTATTTCCCCTATCGTTTTCCACCACATATTTCTATAGTGGGTTACCAAACCATTCCACTATATTATTAAAATGGTGGATTTTTTACATTGGTCCTCAATTCATTTTTTTAATATATAAGACTAATGTCACATATAAATTTTATTATCGAACTACATAAACTTTTACATCTTTCTACCACTTACTCATCTAATTACAACATTTAAGTTTTAGGACATTTAATCTAGCACTATAAACATCTACTTAAGTGTGGGGATGTTACAATCTTAATTGTTCAATGTTTGAAAACTCAAGTAAAATTAAAATATGATCCTTAAATGCGTGATTAACAGGTTTAATATTATATGCAGAAAATCGAATGTTGTGAGGAAGGCTCGTTACTTTGAAATAATTGAGAAGGAAATCATGTCAAGTAAGTTAGGACACGACACCTCGAATTTTCAAAAGTAGCAAGCATTCCTTTTATTTCAAATCTCACGTTTTTATCCTTCAAAAAAAAGAGAAGGATATTTGATTATTTCGGTTCAAAGAAAAAATCGCACCTATTAAGTTAAGGTCTGATTTTTCAAATCCCGAAACAACGAACATTGCCTCGATTTTAAAATAATTTATTTTATCAAAACACATATACTTTTTACAAAATCGAATGAGTATGAATGAGCATGATATACAATATAACAATAATGAAACAAAATATGGCATGGCATAAAAAAATAAGACAAGCAAATGCACATTAAAATAGAATAATAAATTGAAGCAAATTTAAGAACACCAAATAAATAAGACAATATTATATATATATAGATATATGTAAAAAATTTAATAGGGATTTAATTGAAAATAAAACCAAAATAGCGATTTAATTTTAAAAATATTAAAAGATTAAAAAACAAATAAAAGCTATATTAAAAATATTAAAAAAATGGGGACTGAAATGATAATTTTCCTAAATCCTCACGTTTTATTTTCAAAACAGTGGTCAAATGACCAATTTGTACAAAAAACAGAATAATGTAGCTGAATTTTAAAAAAAAAATTAAAGACAAAAGGATCAATTTTAAATAAAATCAATTATGGAGGGGCTTGGACAACAATTGCCCTTTTTAAAAAAAACACAAGCCCTTATAGTCAAGCATACGACGACATTTCAAGGCCATAGAAATTGGCCTGAAACGACGCCGTACTGTTGAAAAATGGACCAAATTGAAAATTTCAAAAATGCGGAAGGAATGCCGGGATAAATATCCCTTTTTACGAAAACACGCAGACCCTATGCAAGTCTGGAGTGGGTCGGATTTTCGGCATCAAAATGACATCGTTTTGGAGCCTACTGAGTTAGGCTAAAACGGTGTCATTTCAATAAGGCTATAAAAGCTAAAATTCTTTTAAAAATTTCATTTTCATCTCCTTATATATAAAAAAAAAACTTCTGTTTTTTTTTTCCCTCAAACTCTCCTCTGTCCGGCTCCAAATGCTCGATTTCTATCCGTCGATCACCGACGTCGATGACCGTCGCCTACAACGGTCGGATTCTCGAATTTTTTTTAAGAAAAACATAGATCTAAGCTTAGATCTATTAAAATCAAGCCAACTTTTTTAAAAAACAAAAAAAAACCCCTCGATTTTATGAGTTTTTTTTTAAAATATGTTTTGTGTGCTTTTTTTTTTAAAAAAAAACCCTTCATCAGAGCCCCCCACGAATATTGAAGAGTTCGGAGGGACTCCCCCGTGATTACGTCAACAGCGACGAGTGAAACAGGTATGAAACCCTAACCTTTTTGTTTTTTATTTTATATTTATTTAAAATTTGTTTCGAAATAAGAAAAAATACAAAAAAAAGAAAGAATATAAATATATATATGTATATAAATGTAATAGTATACCTTGAGAGCAAAAAAATGCTAATTCTCTTTGTATTTCGAATGGAATTTGTGGGTTTTTTATTGCCGAAAATTTTGATTGCTATTTTTTCATCTATATTTTTTCAAGTTTTTACCTTTGATTTCTTTTTGTGTTTTTATAACATATTTTTACATTTTATTTTTCGGATTTCTCGGTTCAAGGTTGGGTTGCGTGCAGATCGTGGAGACTTGGATCCAAGGGCAACGTCCAAAGATAGCGATGACGGTGGCGACGACGACTGCGTGGATGAGGGTGCGGCTGCAGATCCCTAACAAATTAGGGTTTTTTTTTTGTTTGTGTTTAGTGTTTTGAGTTACTTGAGCTTTTAGGGTTAATTTAATTTGGATTTTAAGTAGATGGGTAATTGGCCTAATTTATTTTGCAAATGATTTTTCTTGGGTTTTAATTTTATTTTATATTTATTTATTATTTATATTTATAAAATAATAAATAAATAAATAAAAATAAAATTGGGTTTTCTACATGCCCAACGAAATTGGGCTTGTACAATGTCATCTTAATAATTTGGACCATCTTGTTGTTGTGTGTTTACGCCCTTGATATTTTTATGGAAGTTTCATCCTCCAATGAATTCTCCTTTTCTTTCTGTTCTGTATATCTTTATGCATATTTCATATGCATTGGATTGTTATTACTTAATTTTTTCTTTTGTGCGACTTACACATTGATTTTTAGTATCAGTGGCGGAGTCAAAAAAAATTTTTTGAGGCAGAATTAATTATATATTTTTACAGTAGTACAAATACAATTTCATCATTTTAATAGTTTATATCTTTATAATTTTTAAAGGGTTAAATTAATTTTTTATCTTTTTTAAGGAGATGAAAGTGTAATTTTATCATTACTAATTTAAAATTTTATAAATTATAAAGGATTTAAATTAAAAATTTACCGTTTTAAGAGATTATAATATATATACAAAAAGAAAAATTACAAAAATCTTAAATCTTAAAAGGATCTACTTATATTTTTAAAAAGATCATAATATATTTATTATGGGCTACATTAAAAAAATTTTAAACTTTAAAGTAGCCACGACCCATGAGCCTCTACTTAGTTCCACCGATGATAAATCGATTCTTGAAGCCCTAAAGACATCTATATATACATGCAAATGTCAGGAGATAACACATGGATCAACATCATAAAGTAACCAATGCATATGCGATAGCTATAAATTTATATCGAAATCCATGAAATCCAAAACATATAAGGGCGGAATGAATTGATGAAATATTTTAATAGATATAGCATGAAAAATAACAGCTCACCCACAATCTTCTTGTTACAAAAACAAGAATCTAATCTTGCAAAAACATGTTCTATACCAAGTATGGTTATTAATAGGGTTCAGTGTTCGATCGAATCGAATGAAAAAATTTTGAGTTAATCGAGTTGACGAGATTAGTATTTTATAATCTTAATTCGATTTGAAATTTCTCAAATCGAGTCGAGTGTAATGAAATTCAAATAGAATCGAATCAAATATATTTGTTCAAGTTAAATTAAAAAAAAATAACTTTGGGTCCTTGTAACCATTGTCACCCATCGTAATCAAATTTTTTATTAACTTTCATCAGCTCATAATTTATTTATTAATATTTTATATAGGGTTAGCTTATTTGCTTGCTTAGTTGCTTCAATTATCTTCTAATTCTTGTTACTATGTATTTTGAAATTAAAAATAAATTAAATGTAAAAATATGATTTTTTAATAAAAGTTATGTTAAAGATAAAATGTGAAATTGATACCAATATAAAATTTCAACACGGATATTTTATGGTATGATTAATAATTCAATTTTAATATAAATATTCAATATTATTAAAAAATTCAATAATATAAATAGTAGATATAAAAAATTATTACTATTTAGGTTAGAGGATTTTTTGGATGATTTTGATTTTTTATTTGGGGTAAAATGTGAGAAGTAAAAATTTAGGGGGGAAATGAAAAGTTTTGGAGGTTTTGGAAAGTAAAATTTTGAGGGAAAGTAAATAAGAAAATAAAATTTTTGAGGAAAATTTTGAGGGAAAGTAAATAAGAAAATAAAATTTTTGAGGAAAAATATTAAAAAAAATTGGAGGGGAGGAGGAATGAGTTTGGAATAGATGGGGGTGGAATGAGAGGAAAATAAAAGTTTTAAAGGAAAAGTGAGAGAGAGTAAAAGTTTTGGGAGAAAATAAATAATTTTGAGGATTTTGGGTGAAATTAAATGAGGGGAGTAAAATTTTGAAAGGAAAATATTTAAAGAAAATGGGGGAAATGAGTTTGAGATAGACGGCGGAGGGGGGGGGGGATGGGATGAGAGGGGGTAGAAGTGGGAAGAAATAAAAGTTTTTGATAAAAAAATAAAAATGTTTGAGGTAAAAATATAAAAAATTATAATTTAATATTAGATTTATTCGAATTATTCGAGTTATTCGAATTCGAAAACTCAATTAGATTCGAACTCGAAATAAAAAAAATCAAGTTTACTCGAATAACTCGATTCATTTAACTCGAAATTTGAATTTTTTTAAAATTTTTTTGAGTCGAATCGAGTTCTACTCACCCCTTATTACTAATATCAAATAGGAATTTTAACTTTTAGACAATTAAACATACACAGTGTGAAAAGAAAGATGATTAAACCATTAAATATTAAAAAGAATAAAATCAATAACTATATTTTAAAATATAGAATAGGTGAACATGCAACTTCTTAGAGCAACTATTCATTTATTTAATATAGAAAAAGAAATGAGAATCGAGTTTATAATTATCCAATAATAGAAATTAAAACTCTCGATTCAAACATCTATGACTCAAGTTCAGCTCCCAGTTATTATCACTTCTCTTATATATCGTTAGATATAAAACAAATTAAAAAAGATAATTAGATCTAAAAATTTCAATTTGCTGAAGTTGTTTAACATTCCTTCCTTTGTTCCCCAGCTGTAAAAAAATCAACATCATATCTTCTGACTTTGATAAATTAAAGAAACGAATATGGAAACAAGTAGATGCTTATTATATCAATGAAAATTTCTAAATTGTTTAAAAAATGTTAAATTGAAATGAAATACAATAAATGAAAAGTCACCTGAGATTAGAACCAAATCAATATTCATTTCAGAAAAGGCAGTTACTTTTAATTAAAAAATATCTCAAATTAGAATCTCATGTAATGGCTTGATGGTCAAGAATGTTCACTGCTTTAGATACAATCTGGATTCGAATTGTGATAACCGCATTGGATGTTCGGACTTTGTCATGTTATCGTAATTCACAAAAAAAAATCTCCAATTACTCAATAAATTAGAAATAAAAAAAACGAAGAGGGATTCCTAATGTTCGCTTATTTGGAATGCGATTTAGAGATAATGATAAAGATTAATTTTTTTGAATTTTTTAGAAAAAATATAAAAGTTTTGGAGAAAATTAGGAGAAAATGCCATTTTAAAAAATAAGTAGGAAGCAATTAGGAAGGTGAGAAGTGGAGTGAGTTAAGAGAATAAATAAAAGTGCATGGTTGAAATTCCAGCAATGAATGATGTTGAAATTTTGCTAGAAGATCCGGTCGGCGATGGTGAAGGTACTAACGTGGACCGGAACACCAAAAAAATCAGGTTTAAGGATAGAGGTGATGGCTCAATGGAGAATATGATGGTAGATTCGACTCCGGTGAGTGGAGTTTTGATAGCATTAGAAAAGACCATTAAATTCTTCCTATTTAGAGTATAATTTGTTCCCTTTGTATTATGTTTAGCATGCATTTTTAACATTTTGTAGTTAGTAATTGCATTTTCTAAGTCAGTGATGTTTGGTTTAATTTTCTTCTGTTTTATCCCACTTATGCTACTAATGTCATTACATTTAGTGTCAATTTTGCGTCTTGAGATGTCAGTGTAGGGATCTATCTTAGAAGATCAAAACAGGAAAGTGTTCAAAGATGTCGTTACAAGTTTAATCCAGAATTGCGCCCAAACATGTCACCGCATAAGTACTTCAATATTACATCAAGGATTTTTCTGTGTAAACATATTAAGAAATACCAGTGCACGAGGATGTCAAAGTTGTCACAGCAAATTAAAGTATAAATTTGCGTCCAAAAATTTCGCGACAACCTGCAACTGCTTACTGCATACACCAGATCTGCATGAGTGTACAACTAGATTAACTAACTTGTACCGCTGCAAGGAAGTTAGATCTGAGAAAAGAAGGACACTTGTACTAGGCAGTGAAGTTAAATACTAAGGAAAGAGAGAAGGGATCATGAAGCTTGTGACAAATTAATTCTATTTCTGATTTTTCTTAAGCAAGCTTCCATGAAAGCTTAAATCCCTGGAGGGTGAACTGATGCGACGAGAAGGTAGCATTTACTCCTGACGAGGAGTGTTCTAAGTGCGATGCAAGAGGAGCATTTATGGAAGAGTTCTAGTAGGCTAGGAATAGAATGCTTCAACTTGTTCTTTATTTCCCCTTAAACATTGATAAATTCTGATGACTTTAATTGTGTATGGAAGTACCTCTTAATGTTAGATCTATTTTGATTTTTTCTCAAATCTTCTTCACTGTTTATCTTTAGATTTAATAGTTTTGATCAAAGAAGTGTGATTGCAGTCACAGTCACTGGAAGGTGCAGTGACAAGTTAAATTAACAAGCAAGACAACGAAAGTTGCTTGAGGCACGAAGGAATTCTGGCCACTTGTTCTCAAATGCAAAGCATTGCTAGCACTGGAAGGTGTGACTAATGTGAGTGTTTTGAGTCTTTGATAAGTAGGATGTCGAAAGTAGTGAGATCTCATTAATCTTGATTGCAGCGACAATTTATCTACCGATTTACCTTGTAGTCACATTTAGTGTTTGCCAACTTATCAAGTCAGGATCCTCCATCTCTTTATCATTGTTTTACTTCTTTAATTTTCTTAATTTGCATTGACAAAATATCTTCAACATTCATTTCATTTTCTATTAAATTGCTCTGACATTTTGTATTACAGTTTTATAAAATTTGCGCTGACAGTTTTAACTCTTGTATTTGTGCAATCTTTGACTTAATTGCGCTGACATTATTCCTAATAATTCTTCTTATTTTAACTTCATTTGCTTGGACAAATTTAAACGTAGATAGCCACCTCTATGGGATCGATATCTGATAGCTTACACCTATCAACTATACTTGCATTGACAAGTGTTCACTTGCACATTTGCTGTGACGTTCATAGCGTGATCAAGTTTTGACGCAGTTGCCGGGGATGTCATTTGTTTAATGTTTATTTCTGTAGTTGCAATTATTCTTTATTTTTTGACTTTTATTTGTGACTAATCTGCTCTATTTTTGTTAATTCTTTTCAACTCTCTTTTAGGTATTGTATGAGCACTAGAAGAAATCCTAATAATATTGTTGGCTTAGATCCATAAATTAAAAGAATCATTCGGAGGAGAAGATAAGAACAAAGAAATATGGCTTTACTTGGAAATAATGACATACCACCACAAAATCCTATCCCTCTAATACAACCACAAAATGTGAATAATCTACTAATGCCACAAGAAAAATAAATACAGAATAGAACAATCAGAGAGTTTGTTGTTCTTGTGTTAGATGACTTGCAACCATGGGTTGTTAGACCAACAATCCAAGTTGGAAATTTTGAGTTAAAATCGGTGATGTTTCAAATGTTAAATTTGAATGGGTAATATGCTAGTTTGCCTCATGAAGATGCAAGAGAGCATCTTAAATCTTTTATGCTAATATGTGCTTCTTTTAGTCAGCATGGTGTTCCTGATGATGTCGTGAAGATTCAGCTATTTCCTTATTCTTTGCAAGGAAGGGCTCGTACCTAGTTTCTGGGATTACCTGCTAGATCTATTACGTCGTGGAATGCGCTTGCAATGCAATTTGTTTTGCAATTTAATCCACCCACAATGAATGCTCGATTGCAAAATGATATTACTGCTTACCATCAGCTAGATGATGAGAACCTGCATACTACATGGGAGCGTTACAAAACTTTGCTTCGACGTTGTCTCGTGCATAGAATCCAACAGGAGACACAAATTGAAATTTTCTACAATGGATTAAATGTGCAGACAAGAAATCTTATCAATGCATCTGCAAATGGTCCTTTGTTGGATTGCACCTAAGATGAAGCTATGCGAATTTTGGAGAGAATCGTGCAAAATGATTATTAATACCTAATTTCTCGAGCTGCTCAAGTGAAAACAAATCCTAGAGTTATTGAGTTAGATGCCGTATCAGCATTAAGTGCACAGGTATCCTCATTTGCTAACATGATTAAGAACATGAAGGGGACGAGTGATGTTGCTCCTATTCAAGTAGCCTAGCAAATGGATGTCACGACATTTTTTTGTGAAATTTACGGCGACAACCATAGCTATGAGGACTGTCCACAACATGTAGAGAATGCGTTTTATGTCAATAACATTCGAGGTAACTCATATGGTAACTCTTACAACAGTTCCACTAGGACTCAACAACCTTGGGGGAATCAAAATGCGTCCACATTTCGATATGAAACTTCTTCGAATCAAGGAAATTTTAGACAAGGGAGTTACAATCAACAACAGCAGAATTACAACCATAATCCTCTAGTGCAGGCACATCATGTAACACCCAAAATCCGAACACCGACGCTAGTTAGGATTTCCGATGTTTTATTGTTCATTTACATTGTTCATATTATCATTATATTCTACAGCCTTATTTTTAAAAAAAAAATACACTTCATATGTTACAAATTGTTATTTAAACATAAAAAAAAGTTAACAAGGGTAAAAATGGCATTTCCAATATTTTTGGGAGGCTTTTATTGGTACCTAATGGTCAAGTATCGATAGTACCTCTATCAGTGAACAATTTTAAAATGGTGTAGATTTCTACCGATACCTATGCTAGTTCTATCGATACAAGTATTATTTCTACCGATACTTGTCATGCAACTACCGATACTAAAAACTCCAGAGAGCTAAGAAGTCTTACCCTGCAACTTCTACTGATTCAAGTATACAAACTACCAATACTTCTAAGTGCAGAAATACCGATATTCACAAACAACTATCGATACATCTCAAGTCAGTGAACAACCTCTCTCCTACCCTGTACTTCTACCGAAACATACATGAGTTCTACCGAAACAAGTATGCAGAATCTCAAGATTTATACCAAACACAAGTTCATTAACTTCATTCATACACAACCTTAATTATGCATTTAAGTTGATACAAGTACATAATATTCACATAAATACAAGGTATTTAAAGTTTACTTTCAACATTTCATCAAACATGATAAGGTTTTTCATTACTCATTATTCATAAGCAAAAGGTAACATCATCGTAGTACATGCCAAATTAACCAAGTGATGTAAAAGTTTACCGAGCAACTCCGGGATAGTGTGATGCTTCAAGATGATCCGATCTCCGAACAACAAAAATTGAATCTACAAAACAATAGCAAATCCACAGGTAAGCACTTTAGAGCTTAATAAGTTCACAAGTTAAATAGATTTATCAAACTTCAAGAGTTGTAAAAATCTAATTAACCGAATGGAATACAATGTACATCCGAGGTAAGCCTCAACTCGCATTTGATACTCACGATGACACAAAGTCATCGAACCCTTAATCCGTAATGGCATTCATTTCATTTAATACTCACGATAACATATAGTCATTGGACCTTATAGTTCACGAGGGATTTGTATGCTCACGATGACACAGAGTCATCAGACCTCTTAATCCGTAAAAGATCCATTTACTCACGATGACACTTAGTCATCGAACCCTTTTTCATTTACGACTCAAAGCCTGTTTCCTTTCTTTTCCTTTACTCTCGTCTTCCATATTTCGATCATCATTTCAATTCACTACAATGGTTTACAATACAAGAGTATGAAATTCAAAATAGAATTTAACCATACGAACTTACCGGACTGGATTGCAGTTGTGAATGGATCTTAGCGATTATTCTTCTAATTTCCCCTTTCCACGATCAGTGGCACGATCGTAGTCTATATTCACAAGTTATTTCATTTCTCATATTAATCACACAATAAATTCATTTAACACAATTAAACCCCTTTTTGTTAAAATTATGATTTTACCCCTAACATTTTCTTTTTATTCAATTTAGTCCTTTCAACACAAAACATGTAAAATACCCATTTTCTCCTTAACCATACCAGCCAAATACTCATAGTCCTTATAAAAATCCAAGAAAATCCATTTATTTCACAACAAGTACAACAATATTACTATTTTAACATTTTAGTCCTTAAACCTTAATTTCATCAAAAATCACTTTACAAAAAGATTTAACCCAAGTATCAAACACTCAAATATATCAAAAGCTTTCAACAACAAGCACTTTCAACAATACAATTTTCATAACATTTGACAGATTCACAAATTAGTCCCTTCATAAGTTAGATTAAGCTAATACGGAATCGAAAACATAAAAATTACTAAAAACGGATAAAGTTTACTTACTCAAATCGAGCTCAAAGCAAGAAAATGAACACCCTAAGTTTTCCTTAGGTTAGCCGTGAAAATAGAAGAGGGAAGAAGATGATGAAATTTCCATTTAATTTCTTTTATTTTCTAATTTATATACTTTTTTTTTGTAATTCTTTTGTCCTTTTTAATTAAACTTAATTAACCTTTCTTAGGTTTAATTTAACCCTTCATTACATTACCAAATGTCACCAAATCCCACTAACTCAATTCCCATGGGTTATTTTCCCAATTAGTCCCTTAAATCACTTAACTCTACTTTGTACCTTTTACGATTTAATCCATTTTATTCAATTAATCATCGAAACGTTAAAATTTCATAACTCAATTTTTAATGCGATGCTAACGAAGTCATAATTATTTAAATAAATAAATTAACGACTCATTTCATCGGAATCATGATCCCAAAATCATTGTTTCCGACATCGTTGAATATCGGGCTGTTACAACTCTCCCCCTTTAGGAAAATTTTGTCCTCAAATTTCTTATTAGTGAACAGAGTAGGGTATTATGATTTCATCGAAGTCTTTATTTCCCATGTCGCTTCTTCAAGTCCATGTCGATTCCACAGTACCTTTACCAATGATACTCTTTTGTTTTGCAGTTCTTTTACCTTGCGAGCCAAAATGTTAATAGGTTCTTCAGAATACGACAAAATCGATTGTATCTCAACCTCACAAGGTGTAATCACATGTGAAGGATTTGATCTGTATCGTCTCAGCATCGAAACGTGAAACACATTATGAATCGTCTCTAATTCTAGTGGTAAAGCTAGTTTATATGCCACAGGACCAACTCGTTCAATGATCTCATACAGCCCAATAAATCGTGGACTCAGCTTCCCTTTTCTGCCAAACCTTAGCACTTTCTTCCAAGGTGAAACTCTCAAGAAGACTCGATCTCCCACTGCAAATTTTATATCTTTCCTTTTAAGATATGCATAAGATTTCTGTCGGTTAGATGCTGCTTTCAAACAATCGTGAATCAGTCGTACCTTGTCTTCGATCTCATGAATCAAGTCGACTCCAACTAACTTGTTTTCACTCAACTTTGACCAATACAAGGGTGTTTTGCATTTTCTACCATATAACGCTTCAAACGGGGCCATTTTGATATTAGTCTGATAGTTGTTGTTATATGCAAACTCTACTAATGGTAGATATCTTTCCCAACTACCCTCAAACTCAAGTATACAGTACCGTAGCATGTCTTTAAGAATCTGTATCACCCATTCTGACTGGCCATATATCTGTGGATGATATGCAGTGCTAAAATTCAATTTGGTTCTTAGTGCTTCATGTAACTTACCCCATAACCTCGAGGTGAAACGTGAATCTCTATCAGAGATAATAGATGCTGGTACTCCATGTAGTCGTACTATCTTCGATACATACAATTCAACCAACTTCTCTAATGGGAATAAAGTGAACCGATTTCGTTAATTTGTCCATTATAACCTAGATCGAGTCTTTCTTCCTCGGTGCAACAGGTAATCTTGTAACAAAATCCCTAGTGACCCGTTCTCATTCCCACTCGGGAATGGTAATAGGCTACAGCAGTCCAGACGGTACCTGGTGTTCAGCTTTTACTTGCTGACACACCAAACATCTAGTCACGAACTTTGAGACTTCTCGTTTCGTACCCTGCCACCAATACATCTTCTTCAAGTTGTTATACATTATCACGCTGTCCGGATTAATGGAGTAAGTAATGCTGTAAGCCTCTGGTAGAAAGTCCCATCTTAAGTCAGAATTATCAGGAATGCATACTCTGTCTCGGAAGTATCACATACTATCATCATCTGTAGTAAATTTAGTAGTTGCATTATTCTACATCAGTTCCCTCTTAACTTTAAGCTTTGAGTCATCTTTTTGCAACTCTAGTATCCGTTGTAAGAATAATAATTTCATCTGAAGTTCTGCTGTAACAGAACCATCACCCTCAAGTGACAAATGAGCATTCATTGCTCTCAAAGCAAATAATGATTTCCAGCTCAAAGCGTCAGCGACAACATTAGCCTTTCCTGGATGGTATTCAATTATCAAATCATAGTATTTCAATAATTCCAACCATCGACGTTACCTCAAATTCAGCTCTTTCTGATTCATCAGATACCTTAAACTTTTATGATCTATGAATATGAGACACTTCTCCCCGTATAAATAATGTCGCCAGATCTTCAAAGCAAACACAATGGTAGCTAACTCTAAGTCATGGGTCAGATAGTTTCATTCATGCAGTTTTAATTGTCGAGAGGCATAAGCTATTACCTGTCCTTCCTACATCAATACACAACCCAAGCCATTCAAAGATGCATCGTTATATACTACAAACTCTTTACTCGTTTCAGGTTGTGTTAATATTGGAGCTTCTGTCAACATTTTCTTCAACTAATCAAAACTCTGCTGACACCTTTCTGATCACACAAACTGAATATTCTTCTATAGCAATTTTGTCATCGGTAAGGCTACAATAGAGAAATTTCTCACGAATCGACGATAATAGCCTGCTAGTCCCAGAAAACTAATTGCCTTGAAAACATTCTTAGGTACCTTCCAATTGAGAATAGCCGACACTTTACTTAGATCAACTCGAATCCCCTCCGATGATACTACATGGCCTAGAAATCTCGCTTCTTAGAGCTAAAACTCGTACTTGTTGAACTTTGCATACAACTATTTTTCCAGCATTATTTGTAAAACTTCCTTCAAATGTTAAACATGCTCTGTCTCTGACTTGGAATAAATCAATATATCATCAATGAACACCACTACGAATCTGTCCAGCTGAGGTTTAAAAACCTGGTTCATTCAAATCCATAAATGCTGCCAGAGTATTAGTTAACCCAAACGGCATTACTAGAAACTCATAATGTCCATATCGAGTTCTGAATGCTATTTTATGCACATCACAGTCTTTTACTCGTTTTTGATAATAACCCGATTGAAGATCTATTTTAGAATAGACATTCGCATCTCTCAATTTATTAAACAACTAATCAATACGAGGTAACAAATATTTATTCTTGATTATTACATTGTTTAGTTGTCTGTAGTCTATACACATTCTCATCGATTCGTCTTTCTTTTTCACAAACAATACTGGTACGCCCCAAGACAATATGCTCGAGCAGATAAAGCCCCTGTCCAACAACTTTTGCAACTGTGCCTTTAACTCTTTCAATTCAATGGGTGCCATCTTGTACGGTGGAATCGAAATCGGTGTAGTTCTGGTTACTAAATCAATGTCGAACTCTACTTCTCTAACCGGCGATAAACCCGATAACTCCTCTAGAAACACATCTGTAAATTCCTTTATAATCGGCACTTGTTCTAACTCTGTCCCGGTACTCCGAGTTCAAGTATATAAGCCAAAAATGCTTCACAACCTTTACGAACCATCTTCTGTGCGGATAAAGACGAGATTATTCTGGTGCCATTGTTTAACTTACCAGTCTTAATTGTAATTATTTCCCTTATCGGCCACTTCAAGTTGATTCGTCTTCGTTTACAATTAACCACTGCATCATGCTCCATTAACTAGTCCATTCCTAGAATTACATCGAACTCAATAAATGGTAATAACATCGAACTCAATAAATGGTAATAACATCAAATCAGCAAGGAACTTACAGTTCCGAATTCATAGTGGACATTTACGACATACCAAATTAACAATGACACTATGACCCAATGAGTTTGTGACTTGAACATCAAACTCAGTCGACTCAACAAAGAATTTCTTTTCAGTAGCTAATATAGTACAAATATATGAATGAGTAGATCCCGGGTCAATCAGTGCACACACAATATCATTAAAGAGATAGAACATACCTGTCACAATATTAAGTGCTGTAGCCTCTTCTCGGGCTCAGATAGCATAAGTCCAGGCAGGTGCTCGAGCCTCAAATCTAGCTATAGTATCCTTGTTATCTTTGTGGTTTCCACCTGTACCGCTACTCTACCCCGAACGTTTACTTTTTTATGGTGTAGTAGGAGGTTTTACACTCTATTCCTCCTTTGCTTCATATCTCATCAGACAGTTCCTCAGAAAGTGATCTGCACTTTCTCATCGATAACATGTCCCTTTCATCTTGCGACAATCACCTGCATGGCTCCTCTTACAATACCCACATATCAGGCTAGGTATATTACGAACGCTAGATACACTGTCTGCGAGTCTATTCTGAAATTTAGATTCCGGTGGTTCTGACTTACTCCTATTCAAAAATCCTAAAGAAATTGGGCCCCAGCTAGCCTCTTCTCTAAATCTCTTCTGCGGTGGCATAGAGAAAGTCTTAGCAATGTTTTTCTTTCTAGATTCTTGAAACCTCCTATTTCTCTGTCTCTTATTGTTGTAAATTTCTTCCATCTTTTAAGCTCTGTCCGCTAGCACTAATAGTGATCGAATTTCAGAACCACCCACCATTATTCTAATATCGTCGTTTAGCCCCTCTTTGAAATGGACACACATAGCTTCATCAGTTGGTACCGTTTCCCTTGCGTACTGGCCAAGCTGCACAAATTCTCGTTCGTAATCTGCCACTGTTTTATTTCCCTGTCTCAGTTCTAAAAATTCCTTCTTTCTATCCAAGTATCGCTTGCTGACATATTTCTTAAATTTTGTTTGGAAGAAATCCCATGTAACTTCATTTTCAGGCATCATAACCACGATCATAGCCCACCAGTGGTAAGCTTCGTCCTTCAGTAGTGACGCAACACACCTTACATAATCTTCAACAGGGCAAGACATTTCATTCAAGACCCTTAGCGTATTTTCCAACCAATATTCAGCTCTGGAAAGATCATCTTCTACACTGCCTCAAAAGTCTTCAGCTCTGTATTTCCTAACCCTATCTATAGGAATACGACGCCTGGATTCTACCACTAGAGGTGATGGAGGCCTTTTTGCGGGTGCTACCAGTCGGGCACCTGGTTGTGTAACAGGACGCGTAGGGGATGGTGCCATCGGATTATTTCTCATGAATTCCGTGAACCACTGTCTCATTAAATCGAAGAACATATTTTTTGCTTCATCTTCTATCATCGGTAGTATTGATGCACTTTGACTAGCCCAAGAGTCATTAGTCAGAACTTGCTATTTACCTCATTAGTTTCATCCTTTTCAGAGTCAGGCATCTTGTATTTATCTGTAAAAATCATAGTTTGGATTCATCCATATCACACTATCACAGATTCATATGGCATGTACTTCTAAATAATCAAACACGACCAATACAATCCAAGAAATGGCTAAATCGTAAGCTCTGATACCACTAAATGTAATACTTAAAATATAAACATCGATTCTAGTTAGAATTTTCGGTATTTTACTGTTCATTTAAACTATTCATCTTATTATTAAATTATACAACCTTACTTTTTTTAAAAATACACTTCACATGTTGCACATCATTATTTAAACATAAACACAAGTCAACAAGGGTAAAAATGACATTTACAACATTTTTGGGAGGCTTTTACCATACCTAATGGTTAAGTATCAGTAGTACCCCTGTCAGTAAACAATTTTAAAATAGTGCAGATTTCTATCGATACCTGTGATAGTTCTACCGATATAAATATAATTTCTATCGATACTTGTTATTCAACTATCGATACTAAAAACTACAGAGAGCTAAGAAGTCTTACCCTACAACTTCTACCAATACAAGTATACAAACTACCAATACTTTTAAGTGCAGAACTACCGATATTCACAAATCAACAATCGATACATATCAAGTCAATGAACAACCTCTCTCTTACCCTGTACTTCTACCAAAACATACATGAGTTCTACCGAAACAAATATGCATAATCCCAAGATTTATACCAAACACAACTTCATTAACTTCATTCATACACAACCTTAAGTATGCATTTAAGTCGATACAAGTACATAATATTCACATCAATACAAGGTACTTAAAGTCAATTTTCAACATTTCATCAAACATAATAAGGTTTTTCATTACTCATTGTTCATAAGCAAAAGGTAACATCATCCTAGTACAGGCCATATTAACCAAGTGATGTAAAAGTCTACCAAACAACTCCGGGATAGTGTGATTCTCCAAGATGATCCGATCTCTAAACAGCAAAAATTGAATCTACAAAACAATAGCAAATCCACAGGTAAGCACTTTACAGCTTAGTAAGTTAACAAGTTAAATAGATTTATCAAACTTCAAGAGTTGTAAAAATCTAATTAACTGAATGGAATAAAATGTACATCCGAGGTAAGCCTCAACTTGCATTTGATACTCACGATGACATAAAGTCTTTGGACCTTTAATCCGTAGTGGCATTCATTTCATTTAATACTCACGTTGACATATAATCATCAAACCTTATAATCCACGAGGGATTCATATACTCACAATGATACAAAGTCATCGGACCTCTTAATCCGTAAATGATTCATTTACTCACGATGACACTTAGTCATCGGACCCTTTTTCATTTACGGCTCAAAGCCCGTTGCCTTTCTTTTCCTTTACTCTCGTCTTCCATCTTTCAATCATCATTCCAATTCACTACAATGGTTTACAATACAAGAGTATGAAATTCAAACTAGAATTTAACCATATGAACTTACTGGACTGGATTGTAATTGTGAATGGATCCTAGGGACTATTTTACTAATTTCCCCTTTCCACGATCGGTGGCATGGTCGTAGTCTACATTCACGAATCATTTCATTTCTCATATTAATCACACAATCAATTCATTTAACACAATCAAACCCCTTTTTGGTAAAATTATGATTTTACACCTAACATTTTATTTTTATTCAATTTAGTCCTTTAAACTCAAAACATGCAAAATACCCATTTTCTCCTCAACCATACCAGTCAAGCACTCATAGTCCTCATACAAATCCAAAAAAATCCATTTATTTCACAACAAGTATAATAATATTATATTTTAACATTTCAGTCCTTAAACTTTAATTTCATCAAAAATCACTTTACAAAAAGATTTAACCCAAGCATCAAACACTCAAATATATCAAAAGCTTTCAACAACAAGCATTTTCAACAATCAAAATTTTCATAACATTTGACAGATTGACAAATTAGTCCCTTCATAAGTTAGATTAAGCTACTACGGACTCGAAAACATAAAAATTACTAAAAATGGACGAAGTTTACTTACTCAAATTTAAGCTCAAAGCAAGGAAATGAAAACCTTAAGTTTTCCTTAGGTTTTCCATGAAAATAGAAGAAGGAAGAAGGTGATGACATTTCCATTTAATTTCTTTTATTTTCTAATTTATATACTTTGGTTTTTTTTTTTTGTAATTCTTTTATCCTTTTTAATTAAACTTAATTAACCTTTCTTAGGTTTAATTTAACCCTTCATTACACCACCAAATGTCATCAAATCCCACTAACCCAATTCCCATGGGTTATTTTCCTAATTAGTCCCTTAAATCACTTAACTCTACTTTGTACCTTTTACAATTTAATCCATTTTATTCAATTAATCATCTAAACGTTAAAATTTCATAACTCAATTTTTAATGCAATGCTAACGAAGTTGTAATTATTTAAATAAATAAATAAATTAAGGACTCAATTCGTCGGTATCGTGATCTTGAAATCACTATTTCTGACATCGCTAAAAATTGGGCTGTTACACATCATCATTTGATGTAGTCACATACTCAGATGTAGTCACATGCTCGTATGCAGCCATAGCAGACTGCAATGCCAAATATAAACATGCAAGGACAACATTAACAATTGCAACAGCAATATTCTCAACCAAGATCACATCTATTAGCTGCCCTTGAAGCCTTGATGCGTGAGAATATTACAAGAACATAAACTAGCATACAAGGAAATTCTTTTTCCATTCGCGCGTTGGAAGCACAATTAGGATAGCTGGCTTCTAATATGAGTACAAGACCATCAAGTGCTTTACCTAGTCACACGAAGAATCCAAATCAAAAGAGGAATGAGCATTGCAAGGCTATTACTCTTCGGAGTAGGAAGTAAACTGTTGACCAAAGGAGCAGCTCCAATACAACACCTGTCGACGCAAATGAACCAGAGCAACAAGGAAAGGTTGTATCCAAAGAAGAAGTAGTAGAATTAAGTAAGGAGGAACCACGAATAATCATACCCATGCCAACCATTCGACCTTCAAAGCTGACGCAACTGCCAATGTCGACGCAACGGGGTGTATTACAGCAACACAATGTCAATATACCTTTGTCGTTTCCACAATGATTCAAGGAGAAAGAACATGATAGAGAATATCAAAAGTTCGTGACTACCTTGAAACAATTACATATTAATATACCTCTTGTTGATGCTTTTGTGCAGATTCCCAGCTATGAGAAATTTATGAAGGAGCTCTTATCAAAGAAAAATAAGTTATTCGGCATCGAGACAATTGCGCTCACAGAAGGTTGCAGCACTGTATTAACAAATAAACTGCCACCCAAGATGAAAGATCCTGTCAGTTTTACAATTCCATGCTCCATTGGAAGCCATCATTTAGGAAAAGCTCTTTGTGATCTAGGAGCAAGCATCAACCTTATGCCTTAGTCAACATTAAGAAAATTGAGAATTGGTCACATGAAGCCTACTACGGTGACATTGCAATTAGTGGACAAATCGTTAGCACAACCTGAAGGACAAATAAAAGATGTTCTCGTCCAAGTCGTTAAGTTTGTGTTCTCAGCAGATTTCATCATTCTCGATTGTGAAGCTGATAAAGAGGTGCTTATAATTTTGGGACGTCCATTTCTTGAAACGGGGCGCACTCTTATAAACATTTTCAAAGGCGAGTTAATCATGTGACATAATGATGAACATATTACCCTCAGTGTTTTTGAAGCAACTCCCTGCAGGAGTAAAGAACAATGTCACCATATTGATGTCTTGGACAAGTTAATTACAGCAGAATTTAAATAGCGTAGTTCAGCAGGGCCAGAAGAATTTGCGGTGACATCTGAAGACAATTTCTCACCAAATTACGGCCATAAGGTTGTTGCAAATATTTGTGAGCTGAGACATGGTTGGCAAATGAAATCTTTGGATCTAACAAATAGGATGATCCCTATTTTCAAACCATCCATCGAATAAGCTCCAACTTTGGAGTTGGAACCATTGCCAACGCATCTAAAATATTTTCCTTGGTAACAACGATACCTTGCCAGTAATTGTCAGTGCAAATCTTAATATAAATCAAGAGGAAAAATTAATCGGAATACTCAAGAGAAACAAGTGAGCCATCGCTTGGAGTATTGCAGATATTAAAGGCATTAGTCCCTCTTTCTGTATGCACAAGATCAGGCTGGAAGATGAGGGAAAGCAATCCATTGAACAACAACGTAGATTAAATGAAAAAAATAAAGGAAGTAGTGAAAAAAAAGATCATAAATTAAAGTATAAATTTGCGTCCAAAAATGTCACCGCATAAGTACTTCCAAATTACATCAGGGATTTTTCTATGTAAACATAGTCAGAAGTACCAGTGCATGAGGATGTCAAAGTTATCACACCAGATCTGCATGAGTGTATAGCTAGATTAACTAACTTGAACAGCTGCAAGGAAGCTAGATTTGAGAAAAGAAGGACACCTGTATTGGGCAGTTAAGATAAATACTGAGGAAATAGAGAAGAGAAAGGGGGATCATCAAGCTCGTGACAAATTAATTCTATTTCTGATTTTTCTTAAGAAAGCTGCCATGGAAGCTTAAATCTCTAGAAGGTGAACTGATGCGACGAGAAGGTAGCATTTACTCTTGATGAGGAGTGTTCTAAGTGCGATGCAAGAGGAGCATTTACGGAACAGTTCTAGTAGGCTAGGAATAAAATACTTCAACTTGTTCTTTATTTCCTCTTAAACGTTGATAAATTCTGATGACTTTAATTCTGTATGGAAATACCTCTTAATGTTAGATATATTTTGATTTTTGCTCAAATCTTCTTAATTGTTTATATTTGGATTTAATTGTTTTGACCACGAAAGTACGATTACAGTCACAGTCACTAGAAGGTGCAGTGACAAGTTAAATTAACAAGCAAGACAATGTAAGTTGCTTGAGGCACGAAGTAATTCTGGCTACTTGTTCTCAAATGCAAAGCATTGCCAGCACTAGAAGGTGTGGCTGATGTGAGTGTTTTGAGTCTTTGATAAATAGGGCAGTTGAAAGTAGTGAGATCTCATTAATCTTTATTGCAGTGACAATTTATCTACCAATTACCTTGTAGTCACATTTAGTGTTTGCCAACTTATTAAGTCAGGGATCCCCTATCTCTTTATCATTGTTTTAGTTCTTTAATTTTCTTAATTTGAATTGATAAAATATCTTCAACATTCATTTCATTTTCCATTAAATTTATTTGACATTTTGTATTACAGTTTTACAAAATTTGCACTAACAATTTTAACTCTTGTATGTGTAGTCTTTGACTTAATTGCGCTGACATTATTCCTAATAATTCTTCTTATTTTAACCTCATTTTCTTCGAAAAATTTAAACATAAACAGCCATCTCTATGGGTTCGATATCTGATAGCTTACACCTATCAGCTATACTTACATCGACAAGTGTTCGCTTGCACATTTGTTGTGATGTTCATAGCGCGATCAAGTTTCATGGAAAGAAACACTTTTGGGAGGATCGGGTTTTGGTTTTCTCGTTGGTGGCACTAGCTTGGGCTTAGAGTTTGAGGATGAGGATATCCTTATATCCACCATCAATGGAATTCTCGCCATCAACTTCTTGGATCGCCTTAAAAATATTTTGGTAAAAGATATGGAGTCTATTATGGTCGTCAAGTTGTTAGGACGAAATATAGATTATGGGGTAATACATAATCATATTGTCAGCCTTTAGAAACAATCTCAATCTTTTAGAATAATGGATGTGGCAAATGGTATTACCTAGTTTGTTTCTAGAGCAAGGTTGATTACGATAGAGCATTGACCCAAGGTTTATGGATAGTGTTTGGACACTATCTCACAGTTCAACCATGGATGGTGAACTTTGACTCGTTGAGACCTTTCCCGAGTGTTGTGTTAGCCTGGATTCACTTTTGGGTTTGTCGGGGTTCCTGTACAAAAAAGGATATTAGAGGAAATTGGAACCCTAGTTGGGAAAGTGGCAAAACTAAACATTAAAACGAACAATGGAGTAAGGGGTAATTCGCTAGAATAGTCGTGTTTACAGATTTGGGAAAACCTCTTACCTCGTACGTTTTTATCAATGGCCCTGTTTAACGAGTAGAGTTTGAGGCACTATCGAAGGTGTGTTGTTCATGCGGTAAATATGGTCATCTTAGAAATCTATGTCCTTCTTCTTTGACAGATTGGAAAAGTCACGACGATGGAGAGAACCCTACAAGCTTAATGAACAACGAAACTGTTCGGATGAAGATGGGTGAAGTTTTGGAGATGACGGGCGAAGTTTTTGGTTTGTGATGGTGGTTGAGCGCAAATCTAGACACAATCAGGGTAGGAATCGTGCTCTAAAAGAAAAATTTTTGGATAAAAATCTGAAAGGTTCCAGATCTGGCTCTTTATCTTCATTGGATGTGGAGGCGTCAGTTTTGGATTAGGGAATACCAAGTTTAAACAAGGTGATTTTATTGGAAATTCAAAAGATAAGGGCTTGGGGTTGTAGAATGGGCTGGTAGTCGGGGAAAGTTTGAGTGAAGGAATTTTGGGCTAAGGAGGGCTATTGGGTTAGAGGAACGGTCTAGTATAATTAGGGATAATCACATTGATCAACTACTGTTGGCTTAGAATCCAAAATCAACGCGGGCTAGAGTCCTTTCACAGAAGTGTTTGGAACCACAAAAGTTAATAGATCCAAAGTTAGTAGGCTCACAAGCGTTTCTTGGGTCATCGCAGGTTGTGGCCTCTCACAAGAGTACGTTGGGGCATAGCAGGTAGTGGGCCGAGATTCAACTTTTTGAACTAGGGGCCAATTGAGGCTGCGGGCTTTGAGCAAAATGACTTAACTGCTCCTGCTTACTAAAGACAAGGCCATATTTTTACACATGAATTCTACATTTAATGGTCCGCATGAAGCAAGGGTGGATTTAAATTCCAATGTCCTCGAACCTAAAAAGGATAAAATTGTATTTTTTCTAGGATAATTTGGAGCTTAATTCCGAATCTAAAATGGGGAAAGGAATAGTAACGGTGCGCGAAAATCACTCTGGTTTTTTTAGAGGACATGGTGTTGAAAGTAGGAAAAGGAGTGGGCATAGTGGAAAAACTTTAAATAAAACTATTTGTGTGAGTGGGGGAAAATTCAAACCGGCGGATAGTACACGTTCCTTACTTCTGAAAGCCATGGGTTTTGTGGTAAAGCTTATTAGTGCTCAAGTGGAAATTTCTTCAGATACATCGGACGTCAAAGTGGACAATGTTAATGTTTCTGCTACTCTTTAAAGGGGTTAGTCTTTTTTCACTTATTTATTTTATTTATGAATTTTAGTATTTTTTCTTTGAATTGTCAAGGTTGTGCTAGTTCAATGTTTATTTGAGTTTTTCAGGAGTATAATTGATAACATCGACTAGATTTGATCAGTATTTCAGAAACAAGGGTCAGTGGTGAAAAAGATAATTCATTTATTACTATGCTAGGTTTTCAATATTCGCATCGTGTGGAAGTAGTTGGGTTTTTAGGTGGTATCCGGATTGGGTGGAGAGAGTCAGTTAGCATAGTGGTTCTCAAAAGTCACCCTTAATTTAACCTAGCCAAAGTCTCTAGTATCTCTTTTTGACAGCCCTTCTTGGTCTCTTTTATGTATGACAACCCTAATAATTAGAACAAAGACTTTTATGGGAGGCATTACAAGAAATTATTCCTTTGGATGGGTTTACATGGGTGGCGATTGGTGATTTTATGCGATTCTTTCCTCTAGTGAGAAAAAAAGGAGGGTAAAGTATAAGCAAAAGGTGCACATTCTTTGGTAATTTTATTGATTTCGCTCAACTCCATGATTTGGGCTTTCAAGGTTTGCAGTTCACTTGGCTGAGAGGGGGGATTGTTGAGCACTTGGTTAAGGCCATTTGCAATAATGCTTGGAATGAAAACTTTCCAAAGTCCATGGTGACACATATGTCATGTCTCAAATCCAACGATAAACCTTTAAAATGTCACTTATGCTTGAGTATCACTCTTCAAGGGAACGATCGTTCAAACTTTTAGCAGGATGGATTGAGCATCCATCTTTTTCAGATTTTGTTAAGAAAAATTGGAATGTTTCTGCTGGCATATCATCTTTATATTATAAGTTTACCGATCAGATTAAGAGATGGAACAAAGAGGTATATGGGCATATTTCTACCCATAAGAAGATTTTGTCTTGTAGACTAGAGAACATTAAGATTGAGTGTGATAGGACAAACTTTGCTTATCTCAAACAAGTTGAGATGAAAGTAAGAGAAAAATTGAAAAATGTGTTACATCATGAGGACGTCCTTTGGCGACAAAAAGTGCGCTGTGATTGGTTGGTTTTAGGGGATCGCAACACTAAATTTTTATATACGCGTGCTTTGAGGAGACGAAAACATAATGGAATCACTTCTTTTAAAATAGACTTGGGTGAATGGATTATGGATGACTAACAACTGAAGCTTGAAGCGATAAAGTTTTACTCCACTCTTTATAGTAAGCATCTTAGGCAAAGGAGAGATTTTCCCTTTAATGCTTTTTCGCGCTTTAATGGCGAGGATTTTAATCTCCTTAATAGACCGGTGTTTGACGAAAAAATCAAAGTCACTTTTTTTATATGGAACCCTTGATGGCGCCAGGAAGTGATGGATATCATGCCTTGTTTTTCCAAAGCCAGTGGGAACATGTTGGAGACTTGGTTTGTATGTGGGTTAAGGGTGTTTTCGAGGGAAAATGTATTGATTTGGAGTTAAATAATTCTCTTATTTTGCTTATCTCAAAAGTAAAAAATTCGGAAGACTTCTCTCAATTTCAGCCAACCAGCTTATGCTTTGTTCTATACAAACTTTGTCATGAAGGTCATTGCTAATCACATTAAAGTGATCTTTCTAAGACTTATAGCTCTTGAGCAAATTGGTTTTGTAGCAGGTTGGAACATTACTGATAACATTGTCATTGCGCAAGAAGTTATACACTCCATGAGGAACAGAAAATGGATGGCCAATGTAACCCCCTTTACTCGACCTACAAAAGATATGGTTGAATCGAGAAGGTCATAGTTATAACTTCACCCTCAAGTAAATTGTGCATAAATATATAGTAATTTGTAATGAAATAACAGTAAAACAATTCAACTCCCAATATTGTAAAGAATCTCAACAGTTTATAAATTCAAACGTAATAGTTTTTGTCTAATAATTTAATAAAATAAAATGGATCAAGTCTATAGATGCATGCAAAAGGGTATACCCCAAAACAACAAAGTCCCAAGTTTAAATTTACATCACAACACCAAATATTATGATAATAAAATAATCTGAAAAACATAAATTAGTCCATACTAATTGATGAAATAAATGAATAAAATCGAGAGATCCTCTGACTATCAAGTCGCCTAAGTCTAAAGATATTTGTAAGAGAAAATAATGAGAAGTGAGCTAAAGAGCCTAGTGTGTCGCTAAAGTGCAGACAATCACAATACAATATCACAGTAATTTCTAAAAACATTTTAAATAGGCACAAAACATGTCAAATGCAATAGAATCACAAGCACAATGCAATGCACACAATAACCTGCATACCAACATAGTGGAGAAGGTTCCCTGGAACCTCTCCTCACCAATCATTACCAATCGCTGTGTGGAATAGTATCAGGCATTTGAAGGCGTGATAACCATGTCTTCCACCGTACAAACCCAACCCATGTTCACAAAATAGTATGATGCCACCTACAAAACACAACACTAATTCGAATATTAAATACTCAAGTGCAGCTCCCAAAGCTCGTGCAGAGGCAGTTTGCACAGGTGGAAGAGGAGGTAACTTGTCAGTCTCAAAGTCGTGATCACCTACACATAGAATATCTCAAGTAAAATCCCAAATTCAACTTCTTAATAGTTCAACGGTCAACAGTCAACTCGATTCGGGTTGAATTTTGGTTAACGGTTCAGGTCTACGTTTCAAGTCATGGATCCGGATCGGGTTCACAATTTGGGTCAAGTCTAGGGCCTTTTCATTGGGCTCACAAGCCCAATAACCGAGTAGCTCTCGGTTTGGGTTTCAACCAATAACCCAACTCTCATATTAGCTGTAGCTAAAATTAGGGTTTACCAACCCTTGACAGTGTCATTACCGGTGCCTCAACGGAGCAGCACAACTCATCGGAATGGAAATAAAAGGAATAAAAAAGAGGCCCCTACAACTTACCAACATCGAGGATGATCGAAACACGACGAAACAAATGGTGGAGAGGCGGCGAGAGGAAAATCAAATGGCACACCACCGTTTTCTCACGAACGGTAGACGACGAGGGAATATCGGAGGGTGGGTTTTTCTCGCGAGTCAACGGGGAACACTATGGTGGTAGTGGTGTGACACATGGACGGCGAAAAGATGGTCAATGAAGCTTGCTTGAAAAGTGAAAGAGGGAGAGATGAGAGAGTATATTTGGTTGAGGGATAAGAAAGAAAATAAAATGGGAGGTGAAGGGTTGGAAAAGAATATGAAAATAAGGTTTAAAAACCAAACTAAATGGGTAAATTACACATAAGGCTCCAATAAAAGTGGGTTTTCATTGGGGATGCCAAACTTTACTTGCGTTTCCAATTAGTCCATAAAATTCTAATTTCAGTCTTAGATATTAATCAAAGTTCAATTTAGTCCTAAAATTTCACTGAGATTCTAATTTAGTCCCTAAGTCAAATTAAGGTTTATAATTTAGGGAAATTTTTAGGGTTGTTACAATTCTCCCCCTTAAAAGAAATTTTGAACTCGAAATTTACTTAGACCAAAAAGATGCGGATACTAAGCCTCAATAACGACTTTAGGCTCCCACGTAGCCTCCTCATAACCATGGTTACGCCACACGACCTTGACCATCTTAATAGTCCTACTCCTAAGAACCTTCTTATACTGAGCATGAATCTCAATTGGTTGCTCCTTAAAACTCAAGTTGGGACGAACCTCAATCTCCTCAACAGGAATAATATGAGACGTATCAGATCGATAACGTCTCAACATGACATCATGAATATGCTCAAGCTCTAGCGGTAACTTAAGCTGATAGACAGCTGGTCTTACTCGACAAAGAATCCGGTAAGGCCCAATAAAACGGGGGCTCATCTTGCCTTTCCGCAAATCTGAGTACCTTCTTTCACGAAGATACTTTTAAGAAAACTTCATCACCCAAACTAAACTCAATGTCTAGATGCTTCAAATCAGCATAAGACTTTTGTCTGTCAAAAGCGACCTTAAGCCTTTCTCGAATCAATCTGACAGTCTCTACAGACTCTTGAGTAATATCAAGTCCCAATAATCTATGTTCATTCAACCCAGTCCAACCAATAAGAGTCCGATACTTGTACCCTTACATAGCCTCATACGGTGCCATCTGAATACTGGCCTGATAACTGTTATTGTAAGCAAACTCTACAAGTGGTAGAAAATCCTTTCAACTGCCTTGGTAATTAATCACACAACCCCTCAGCATATCCTCCAGAACCTAAATCACACGCTCAGATTGACCATTAGTTTATGGATGGTAAGCAATACTGAAGTTCAATTGAGTACCAAGAGCACGATGCAAAAGCTTCTAGAATATCTATGTTAAAGATAGAATTAAATTCCAATGGACGATTTCGAAGGTGTGATCAATATGACATAAATGTGTTAGGTTAATTGTTTTAATTACTTAATTAAATCTAAATCATGTTCATGCTTATTCCTAAATAGAATTCATGGCAACTTGGTACTTTGCTAACTTATGAACAACATTACTTACTAAAATTCATTCATCTCTTGAACATATATCTATGCTAATTCAACCGACTAAACCAATTTTAATAAGCAAATGTGTTAACGCACATACATACTTTATGAAAGCTAAATAATTTCTTGTAGATATGTCTATGCCAATTCAACCAATGATTAATAATCATAAGCAAGTCAAGGATCAAGTGAAGTAACAATCATATCTCTATGTTGAAACAATTTAATCATAAAAATCCTGCAAGTTATTCAAGACTAATGTATTGTTTAATGTTGTCCCTAATCTAACCTTCAGCTCTCTTAGAAGAGTAAACATGCACAAATTAAATAGTGTGTCCATTAATCACAATTCCAATATGCTTAAATGATTAATTCAATTGTTATAGCACAAGGATAATGCAATAATAACTTAGGCATGATAATATTTAATTAAATAGAATATTCAGGGCCTATAACAATATAAACATGATTAAAAAATAAACATGCAATCAACACTATCAACCCAACACTTAAAGAAATTTAAGTCATTTTAATTAAATAAACAATAGCATTCATAATAGTATTCATCATAATAGCAAACAATAATTTAAAAGAGAGAAAAACAATAGGATTAAGTCCAGATATTTCTCAAGAACTGTTGTTGCGTTCTTTGTCGTTCTTGCTCAATTCTTCTTAGATCGAGGTCTCTGATGAACACTCAACAAAGCTATTTCAAGGCTGAAAACACACTCTTTCTCAAGATGGAGAAATTGGCAAAGGAAGAGGGGAAAATGGAATGGAAGTCTAGAGAGAAAACTAGAGAAAAGAAGAGAGAATGAATTGAATTGATGTGTTGAAATGAGAAGCTTAGGGGGAATTTTATAGGTGAGAGTTGAGGGCTATACTTAGTAAATAATTATCAGCCACTCAACTCTCTTGGCCGGCCACACATGGAGCAAGTTTGACAAGTTCAAACTTTGCTTAATTTGGCTAGGGGCAAATCCATAAAAGCACCAAAAGTGGAGGAGTTTGAATGAGATTTAGAAAGACTTTTGGGGTTGATTTGCAAGGTTGAAAATAAGCTAAATTAGCTGATTGGGTCAGCCATTTGGATGGCACTTGGGCTTGCCCAATTTGTGGTGGTTCAGTCCTCGATTGTATGCACATTGAGCCACTTTGCACTAAGCTTTATAAATTAATTTCTAATTCAATTTAATTGAATTAAAAATATATTATAAAGTATAATAATGCTCATCAATTGAATAGACATTTGATGGAAATTAATCTTCTTAGCTTCTTAATTCACTCAATGTAAAAATTCTCTCAACGATTTAGGCCTTCTGTAATGTCTGTCGAGCCGATTTTCACCAATAGTGCAAAACTGTCAAAAAATCATAAAATTTATGCTTAATATTTATAAAAATAATTAAAAATCAATATGTTGGAAAATTTAGTACAAATTAATTATTTCATAATTAAATTGTATTTTTTGACATTAATTACTAAGAATTTGCATGAATTTAAGTTAAAAAGGGCATGAAAAAGTTTATATTTTCATCATTTCAACACCCCATGAAGACAAATTATCTCAGAAGTGTAAAGTCGGGCTAACTTATTCAAACGATAGTCAACCAGAATAGGAATGAAGTGAGTGAACTTGGTGAGTCGATCAACAATCACCCAAACTGAGTCCTTTTTAGATGGTGTCAAAGGAAGACCACTAATAAAATTCATAGTCACGCGCTCCCGCTTCCTCTGAGGAATCTCAATCGGCTGAAGTAACCCAAATGGACACTGATGTTCCACCTTCACCTTCTGACAAGTCAAACACTTTGACACGAATTTGACAACATCTCTCTTGAGACCCTTCCATCAGTATCTCTCTCGAAGATTATTATACATCTTATCCCCACCAGGATGCATAGAATAAGGGCTATCATGGGCCTCTCGGAGAATAGTCTACTTCAACTCAAAATCCTTCGGAATATAGTACTGACCCCGAAAGCACAGAATACCATCCTAATCGATAGAGAGTCCCTAGATGTACCCTCTTTAACCTCTCTCATTCGGTACATCAAGAACACGTCATTAGGCTGCTCACCTCTAATATCAAAAATTAAAGTGGGAATAACTCGAAGTTCTGCTAAGAGACTACCATCCTCAAACAAGCTCATCCGGGCAAATAACTCTCTTAGATCTGTAATAGCATTATGACTCAAGACGTTAGCAACTACATTAGCCTTTCTCGGGTGATACTCAATCTCATAGTCATAATCCTTAGGAAGTTTCAACCAGCGATGTTGTCTCAGATTAAGCTCTTTTTGGGTGAGCAGATATTTCAAACTCTTATGATTTGTGTAGATATAACACTTCTCTCCGTAGAGATAGTGTTGTAACACCTAAAACTCGTAATCATAATCGATTTAGGGTCTTAGGGGTTTACAAAACTTTACAAATTTTTTTCATACAAATAAATCACAAATCCATATAATTACATACCAGCAACTCAGAATACTAACTCCATTTAATCTTTCACAATCATTTGCAACATTCCAACCAATCAAGGATCAATTTGAACCAAACAAGAACTTAGGATCACAATCGAAAAATTTCCTAACAAGAGGTCATACGGCCCTGTGCCTCAACACACATCTCTCATCACTAACTTACCAAGTTATAATCCAAGATGTACTCATCAATACATTTGCCAAGAAAGAATCAATAACTCATATCACATATCAATATATATATATATATATATATATATATATAATCCACATCAAACCATAATACCACAACTATCAACCAAGTTATATCAATCATTCTTACCACGAGTCCTTTCAGTTCATTTGCAATTGGAACAATTACAATTCAAAAATCATTTCAAATAGTTACAATCATCAAACTAGTTTACAATTCAATTAAATATTTCATTCTCTTTTACCACATTTCAAATTAACAGCGACCTGATTGCATTGCGACTAAACATCACATGAAAACATGAAATTTCCAATAACAGGGGTCTCACGACCGTGTGTCCCTAACACACGCTCGTGTGCCCTATTGTACACGCCTGTGTGTTAGGCCGTGGGCATACTCGAACCACCTTCACACAACCATGTCACAGAAAGTGTGCCAGGCAATGTGAGCATGCAAAATTACTCCACACACTCGTGTACGAGACTGTGTGTTGGGCCATGTGTGATTTTAAAATAGGGCCATATAGCTGTGTCCCAGCTCGTGTGAGACTTGCACCTAATTTTCTTAGGGCACACGACCGTGCGATGACCCGTGTTCCAGGCCGTGTATACCTACGAAATGCCCAATTTAACATGCACAATTTCATACAATTAACTCAACATATACTTAGTTTACCATAATTCAATTTCCTTTAAATATGCATCATAATCCAAGCAATCCATTTCCTATAATTTCCATACTATTCACATTCATCAATTCATCTGAATAAACTCATTACCATCTCAAAATACATATCAAACACTCAAGTCATAACAAGCATTCAACATCATCATAATTCATTCTTCTAAACTATCTTCATTTTAATGGTTTAGCGAAACTCAAGCAAATATATAGTTTATCATCCTAGTACATGCCATATAACCAAGTGATTCAAACCTAACGAGCTCCGGTGATTCTTCTTGAGGATTCGATCTTCAACAACAAGATGAATCTATAAAACAGTAACAGATACACGAGTAAGCTTACAAACCTTAGTAAGTTCGTTCAAGCAATTAACTTACAGAATAATTTATTTGAACGAATAGGGTAAATAAATGTCTACATTATTTCCACATTCGTATCCCAAACAATCTCTTCAACTCTTCTATTAAATTTAGCTCATACGAGCCCATTCAGAAAATCGCTCTTACGAGCCAGTACAGTATATCGCTCTTATGAGCTAGTTTAGTATATCACTCTTCCGAGCCAATAAAGTATATCGCTCTTACGAGCCAGTTTAGTGTATCGATCCCAATATAGTTTATCGCTTTTACGAGCCAATGCAGTATATTGCTCCCAATACATTATATCGCTCTTATGAGCCAATTCAGTATATCGCTCTTATGAGCCAGTGCAGTATATCACTCTTACGAGCTAGTATAGTATATCACTCTTACGAGCTAGTACAGTCATTTCTACAGAGTCTTCCATCTCGTTCCAACATCAAGATTTTAACCAAGACAATTGAAATTAGATTTATCAAATGAAAATATAATTACACGAACATACCTGACCAAATTGCAAGAGTATATAGTATAGAGACTATTCCATAATTTTCTCTTTGCCTTGATTTTCAACTCATTCTTGATCTAAAATAATAATTTCATTCAATTAACTAATTCCAATAGTAAAATAAACTTATTTTATGCAATTAAGTCCTTTTTGACATTTTTACAAAATTGCGCTTAACTTTTCACTTTTATTCAATTTAATCCATTAGCTCAAAACTTGCAATTTAATCATTTTTATTCAAATTTTAGCTTAGCCTAATATTAATGGCTTCATAACAGTCCTTACATGGCATTATTTCACAACAAATACATGTACTTTTATTATTTCAATAATTTAGTCCTTAAACCCTAAAATCATCAAAAATCACTTTACAAAATCATCAAATCTAACAATCAAACTCATAATAATTGCATAAATTTTCAAGAACAAGTTCATTCATCAATGGTAAAATTTATAACGTTCAAAATATTTACAAATTAGTCCTTGGGTCAACTAGATCAAGCTAATACAGACTAAAAAACATAAAAATTACCAAAAACGGGCGAGATTTGCTCACCTAATCTTCAAAACAATTTTGGCTGAATATTTCTTCCTCTTTCAACTAGGTTTCAACTTGTTGGAGAAGAAGATGATAAATTTTGGCTTAATTTCTCTTTAATTTTACTTTAACTTATTTTATTAAAAAATTACCATTTTGCCCTTTATTAATTCATTCACAATCCAACAATTTCAAGGCCATGACAGTCCACTTACTTCCTTAATGGTATAATTACCATCTAAGTGTCTTAACTTACTTTTCAATTAGCATCTAATACCTTTAATTAAGAGAATTCAACTTTTACACCATTTTCAATTTAATCCTTTTTACTTAATTAACTATCTAAATAATAAAATTTCATAACCAAATTTTAATACGAAGCAAACTCGTAAAAATTAGATAATTAATATTTATGGTCTGACACATCGAAGTAGTGACCTTGAAACTACCATTCTATTCATACTGAAAAATTAACTAATTAGTAAATCCTCATTTAATTAGGATTTAATTGCAATTTTCCAAAATCTAAAGAATTCCACATCATTTCTATTATTAGGCCATTTAAGGAGGGTCCAATTTTATAATTGATCCTTCAATTTTAGCCTCAAACTAATTAGGACTAAATGAATAAATAACTCAAAAGTTAGTGGATGATAATCATATCCACCACCGCTTGGACTTTTTGAGCATGGTTTAATTACCATTTGATCCCTTTACTATTTTTAATCAGTAGTAATTAACTTTTACCTCTTTTACATTTTACTTCTTTTACCTTAATTAAACAATCAATCATCAAAATTACTAAAACAAACATCAATTCACACATAATAAGACTCTTTAAATATTTAATAAAAATATTTACGACCTTAAATTTCAGAAACGAGGTCCCGATACCTCATTTTCTAAAATCACTTAACTTTTGAATTGAACCACTTGTACTAACTTTTAACTCAATAATTAAAATTCATCAATTCAAAATTCCATATAAAAATTATTATTGATTCATATAATTTAAACACTCATTTATGAATTTACTGGTTAGGTTTAGGGTCCCGAAACTACTGTTTTCGACACCACTGAAAAATAGGTTGTTACAAGTGTCTCTAGATTTTTAGAGCGAAGATCACTGCAACAACCTCAAGATAATAAGTGGGGTAGTTGCACTCATGCGGTTTCAATTGATAAGATGCATAAGCCACTACCTTCCCATACTGCATAAGGACACATCCCAGTCCTGTGTGAGAAGTATCACTATAAACGGTATAAGCCTTCCCAGGCTTAGGTTGGATTAGAACTAGTACTTGAGTCAACACAGTCTTCATTTCCATAAAGCTAGACTGTTGGACCTTAGTCCAAGCCAATGGGACATTCTTCCTCAGAAGTTTAGTCAATGGATCTAAAATGATCGAGAAACCCTCCACAAACCTCTGATAATATCCAACTAAACCCAAAAAACTTCGGATCTCAGAAACGTTCTTAGGTTACTTCCAACTCATGATAGCCTCAATCTTTTTGAGATCAACCAAATATCGTCAGCAGAAACTATGTGCCTTAAAAACATAACTCTGCAAGCCAGAACTCACACTTACTGAATTTAGCATACAACTATTTTTCTTTTAGAATCTGTAATACAATTCTACGATGTTCATCATGATCGGCCTCAGACTTAGAATAGACCAAGATATCATCAATAAACACCACAACGAATTGGTCCAAGTAGAGTTGAAACATCCTATTCATCATGTCCATAAACGCGACAGGAGCTTTAGTCAATCCAAAATGCATTACCAGAAATTCGTAATGGCCATAACGCGTTCAAAAAGCTATCTTGAACACATTACAATCCTTAACCTTGAGTTGGTAATAACCAGATCTTAAGTCTTTCTTAGAAAACACGGTAGCTCTCCAAAACTGATCGAAGAGGTCATCAATACAAGGCAAGAGATATTTGTTCTTTATAGTCAACTTATTTAGCTTTCGATAAGTAATACACAACCGAAGTGACCCATCCTTATTCTTGATGAAAAGAACATGAGCTCCGGTGAAACACTAGGTCGAACAAAAACCCTATCCAACAACTCTTATAGCTGAACCTTTAACTCTTTGAGCTCTTTAGGTGCCATCTGGTAAGGTGCCATAAACATAGGAGTTGTACTCGGATAGACCTTAATGCCAAACTCAACCTCATCACGTTTTGCTTATGAGTTGATAACGAACATGATGGTGGTGGTGATGTGACACACGGAAGGCGAGAACATAGTTGATAGAGCTTGCTCGGAAACGTGAAAGAGGGAGAGATGAGAGAGTATATTTGATTGAGGGAAAAGAAAGAAAATAAAATGGGAGGTGAAGGGTTGGAAAATAAAATGAAAATGGGGTTTAAAAACTAAACAAAATGGGTAAATTGCACATAGGGCTCCAAATAAAAGTGAATTTTCATTGGGGACCCCAAATTTTACCCGTTTTACCAATTAGTCCATAAAATTCCAATTTCAATCCCAAAAATTAATCAAAGTTCAATTAATCCCCAAATTTCACTGAGATTCCAATTTAGTCCCTAAGTTAAATTAAGGTTTATAATTTAGGAAAATTTTTAGGGTTGTTAAAGCATTCAAAATTGACCTTGAGAAAGCTTATGATCGAGTGAAGTAAGATTTTATTGATGCGTCGTTACAAGCTACAGGTGTTCCTAGTTTTTTATGAAATTTTATTATATCTGCGTTTCAAACTCTATTATGCAGGTTTTGTGGAATGACGTCCCGACTCAAAATTTTCATCCAGTTAGGGGTGTTCGTTAGGGATGCCCTTTATCACCCTTTTTGCTTATTCTATGCATGGAGTGCTTGGGTCATAGCATTCGTAACGCCATTGAGGTTGGAAATTGGTCCCCTATTAGACTGGCTCGTGATGGCCCACCATTATTTCATCTTTTGTTTGCTGACAATTTGGTACTTTTTGTCCTACTTATGATAACCAAGCCCGGGTCATTAAAAGCATTCTTATTGAGTTTTGTGATTACTCGAGGCATTAGATCAATATGCGAAAGAAAAATATCTTCTTCTCCAAAAGTGTAAATGACAACTTAGGGAGACATATAAGATGTTTTTAAGGTTTCAAGAAGTTCTGAATTTGGGGTCTTATCTTGGTTTGCCCCTTTTCCATGAAAAGGATATTAGTAACACATTGCACTTCGTGGTGGATAAGGTGTGTAATAAGCTGACTAGTTGGGATGCCAAACAACTCTCTTTAGTTGGCAAGGTTACTTTCGCACAATAGGTTTTGATTTCTATTCCTAGTTATTTTATGCAGACGATGATGGTTCCCAAGGGTTTATGTGATGAGATTGAGCGCATGGTAAGGAATTTTGTTTGGGGATCACATAATGGTAATTCAGAGATGGCTTTAGTCAGTTTGGATTCAGTGTGCCAACCTAAGTCACATGGAAGTCTTGGTCTTAGACATTTGAAAGATCATAACACTTCCTTCAAATACCAATGCTCTTTGGATTTGGGTTCTTCAGTCGAAATATAGGGTCCTAACGATTTTTTCGATGATTTATCAAGAGGACGATATTCCTTTTTATGAAGATCTATTTCTAAGGTATGGCCTCTAATTAATGAGAATCTAATTTGGTTGGTTAGAGACGAGAATAATATTAAATGCTAGAAAGACTCTTGTCCTCTAAACTACGGTCCATTATGTAAAGTTATTCCTTCTTCTGCTAACCTAAATTTGGATTGTTCCCTTAGTAATATGATTGTAGGAGATGACTCATGGAACTTGGACCTCCTTCACCTTTGGGTGCTAGAGGAGACCAATAAAATTGTAGGTGTTCCACCACCGCATCCTTTGTCGGATCTAGATAAAATTATTTGGAGAGCTACCCCGAACTATTTTTTATCTCTCAAAAGCAGATGAAAAGTTTCTAAAAGGCACTTTGAACTTAAAAGAATGGTTTTTGGAGATACCTTGGAAGTTTAAAGGCCCCTACTAGATCAACTTTTTCATTTGGCTTGCCCAAAAGCAACGTCTACTTACAAATGCTTAAAGGGTAAGGCAAGGCTTTGGAAGTAGCAGTGCTTGTGGTGTTTGTGGACACGATTATGAAGATGTGTTGCATGTCCTTAGAGATAGCCATGTTGCCAGAGCCATTTGGGATAATCTAATTCCATAATCAAGTCTTTTTTGGTTTTACTATGGATCTCTCCTAAATTAGATGTCGAGTAATTTTCAGAATCATCTAACTTCCTCTTTGGACGGAGTTGATTGGACGTGTCTCTTTGGGATTATCGTGTGGCGTATATGGAAGAATCGAAACTTGTTTATTTTTCAAGGCACTTCGTGGAGTTTTGATGAGATCATCAAATCTCATACAGTTGGGCAAAGCAGTATTCTTCAATTTTAATGCCTTCATCTCTTAAATCATAGAGTTATCTTCATAACTGGTCTACAACTAGCAGTTGGGTGTGTTTGAATACAAATGGTTTGGTTAAGATGGATGAGGATTTTGCAATTGATGGAGGTTGTGTGAGGGATCGTAATGGTGAGTGGATCATTGGGTTCTCCAGATATTTGGGTAATTATACAATGTTGGAGGCAGAGCTTTAGGGGATCTTGGATGGGTTGAACCTTATTTTAGACAGAAGTTTCAAGAGGATCTTAATCCAACTAGATAGTATTGAAGCTATTAATGCCATAATGGATGGTTCTTTGGGGAATCATAATCAGCCATAGTGATAGTAATAGAAAGAACATATGTTTTCTCCCTACGTATTGGTTAATTTGTCTCCATTTAGTTATTTTTAGCATTTTTAGTTTAGTAAATCACATTTTATAACTCAATGGACCTTAGCCTATTTATCCTTAATTTTGTCATGTTTTGGCACTAATGTCGCTGTATGAGTATTTTTAGATCGTGCTCAGGACTGTCGCTGCACCCCATAGCAGTCATGTAACACTCAAAACTCGAAAACCATCACTAATTAGGGTTCTGATGTCTTACTATTCATTTATCACTGTTTATCTTTAACATAATATTATTAAAGAATTTCATTATTTGATTATAAGCACAATTAAACAAGGGCAAAAAGGTTATTTTTGACATTTTTGGAGACTTCTACCGAACCTATTGGACAAGTGTCGGTAGTTGTCAAGTCAGTAAACAGTTCAAGAATAGTGCAGATTTCTACCGATACAAGTGACTCTTTTACCGATATAAGTATTACCTCTATCGATACTAAAAACTCCAGAGAGCTAGAAATCTTACCTTTCTATTTCTACTGATAAAAGTATACGAACTACCGATATTTCTAAATACATGACTACTGATACCTGGTATTCATCTATCGATACAACCTCTCTCCTACCCTGTATTTCTACCGATAAAACATGCAAAATACCGATACTTCTAAATACATGACTACCGATACTTATTATTCATCTACCAAAACAAGTATGCAGAATCATAAGAATCATTCCAAAACACAAGTTTATCAACATAAAACATTCATGTCATCAATATGCATTACTACATTTATCAACTTAACAAGGTTTCCACAAGCTCAAGTACACAAAGCAATAGATAACATCATCCTAGTACATGCCATAAGATCGAGTGTTGCAAAAACTACCAATGTGCTCCACGATAATGTGACTTCAAAGAGATGATGATGATGATCCGATCTTCAATCAACAAAAACGATCTACAAAACAACAATAACATCTTGGTAAGCCTCATAGCTTAGTAAGTTTGATAGTTTAAAGTTACCAAACATTTGTATAAAGCAGCTATAGCTCAACCGAGCTTAGGTGAACTGTTACTTCCTCAAACCATCTCTAGTATTTAAACTTTCCTGTTTAGAACCTTTCTGTTACCAGTACCCGATGTTGCTCACACGAGCTGTCAAGGACTCGTAACATATGCGGTACCCCAGCCATCAGTACGGTGTTTGTCCGTAAGCTATTCCCTAATGATGTTGCTCACACGAGTTGTCAGGAGTAAGCATAAAGCATAAGTCCCAACCATCGAAGGGCTTATAATCAATTTAGGATTCATATCTCTTTTCCAAATCACGATGCTGCTCACACGAACTATCGAGGACTCGCAACATATACAGTACCCCAACCATCGCGTCAGTACTTTTTCAACGGCATAAAGCCTACTATCTCTTTCGTTTCATTTCTTCAATCTCTTCAATTCTAAGTGCTTTCAATTTTCTGAATATTGAAAATATACATTCAAGAAATATTAAGTAAAATTTACATTACGAACTTACCAGACTAACTTGCAGTTACGATTAGACTTAAGAGACTATTCAACTAATTTCCCTTTTCCGCGATCTGAAGCACGATCATAGTCTACATCCACAAATCATCCAATTCTCATATTAAGTCACATAATTGAGTCATTCAACACAATTTAGTGCTTTTTAGAAAAATTACAATTTTACCCTTAATATTTTCCTTTTATTCAATCTAGTCCTTTCAACACAAAACATGCAAAACAACCCTCCTCTTACAGAATCAATCATAGCCGAAATCTTTAGGGTGCTCATCCAACCCCTTCACACATTCATTTGCATAAAAATACATGAATTTTTATCATTTTTACATTTTAGTCCTTAAACCCTAATTTCATTGAAAATCTCTTTACAAAAAAATCTAACCCAAGTATCAAGCATTCAAATATATCAAGAGTTTTCAAGAACAAGTATTGTCAAAAATAGAAAGTTTCATAACATTTGATAGATTCACAAATTAGTCCTTGCATAAGCTAGATTAAGTTGATACGAACTCAAAAACATAAAAATTACTAAAAACGATTAAGGTTTCCTTACCTAAATCAAAGCTTAAAGTCTCAACAATGGAACCCAAGGTTTCTCTCCTTGGCCTAATTAAGAAGATGAAAATAAGAAGAAATAGCCTAATTTTCTTCCTTTAATTTTACTTATATAACATGGGATTTTTATAATTTCTTAGACTTTTATAATTAACTTAATTAATCTTTTTTACCCTTAATTAATCCCATGATAAAGTCAACATATGTGACATAACTATCCACTATTTAATTCCCATTGGACAATTCGTTCGTTTAGTCCCTCTTATTAAACAAGTCTACTTCCGTAGTCTCTTACAATTTAGTCCTTTTTACTCAATTAACTATCTAAACGATAAAATTTCTCAACCAAAAGCTAACACGATGATATTAACATCATGAATATTAAATAAACGATATTTATGACTCGACTTGTCAGAGTTGTGGTCTTGAAACCACTATTTTCGACACTACTGAAAATCAGATTATTACATGTCAAAGGAGCTTTCAATGCGAATTAGAACAAAAATGTGTGAGCTGTTCAGTCTGGTATAACCAACTGGTACAGACAGAGGTAGCATGATTCTTATGGAAGGACACCTATACAATTTGGAAGAATATAAATATTCACAAGGAAAGAGAATAAGGGGAGTCTTTTTTGTGCATTATCTTCTTTAACTTATTGAAGCTTTCAGCTATGGAGGCTTAAGTCTCTTACGGGTGAAGTGACGTGAAAGGGATACAAAAAAGCTCTTAACGAGGAGCCTTGAGTGTGACATAAGAGGGAATTGAGAGATCAAGTCAAGATTGTCTAGGAATAATATTCTCCAATTGCTTCTTTTATATTTCTTTTCTAAACGCTGGTGATTACTTTTTATTTCATGTTTGTATGGAAGTACACATGACTTTTGGATTAAATGTTACTTTATTCAAATTTGCTTCTACTGTTTAATCTTTGGGTTTGAATGTTTTTAGCATGGAAATGTTATTACAATCACTGCCATTGGAAAGTGCAGTGACAGTTCAAGCTAACAAGCATGATAACGGAAGTTACTTGAGGATTAGAGGGATTTAATCCACTTGTTCTTAATTGTGTTTCATTGACATCATCAAAAGGTGTGGTTAATGTGCATGTTTAAGTCTTAGATCAAATATAGAAGTTAAGCTTAGTAAGATATTTATCGCAAATTATTACATTAACAATCACCTATCCTTTTACCTCTTGTGAGCACTTAGTATTATGTTGAAGATTCACTTTGGGGATCCCATTTTATCATTATAATATTTCATCTTTATTTCCAAGTTATTGCCCTGACAACTATTCTCATAATTTATCTCCTTTTTATCTGTTTATTGCACTGGCATTGATAGACAAAAGACAACCATCCTCGTGGGATCGATATCCGACAGACTCATATCTGTCTACTATACTTGAATCTACAGTGTATGCTTGCACAATATTACTGTAACGTTAAGCAGTCGATCAAGTTTTGGCATTGTTATCGGGAATGGCGTTCGTTTGATGTTTATTTTTGTTTTTGTACTTTATTTTTATTATATAATATTTAGTTGTTACTAACTTGTTTTCTTTTTGTTGTTATTTTCACATTTTATTTTATATATTTTATGACCCAAAGTAATTCGAAATTTGTTGCTGATTTTGATCTAGAAATTGAAAGAACCATTCGGAGGAGACTTCAAGAACAAAGGAATATGGCTTTACCAAGAAACAATGAAGCCATACCCCCAATATCGCCACCAAATGCTAAAGACCCACCATTGCTGTAAGATGGTCAAATACAAAACAGGACTATATGAGATTTTATAGTACCTGTCTTGGATGACTTATAACCGGGAGTTGTTAGGCCGGCAATCTAAGCTGGGAATTTTGAACTCAAGCCAGTAATGTTTCAAATGTTGAATTCTAATGGACAATATGTTGGACTACCACATGAAGACCCACGAGAACATCTTAAATCATTTTTATTGATTTGTGCTTCCTTTAGTCAACAAGGTGTTCCTAATGACGCTTTGAAAATACAGTTATTCCCTTATTCCTTGCAGGGAAGTGCTCATACTTGGTTCCTTGGGCTACCTGCTGGCTCAATTACTTCTTGGAATGCACTAGCAACATAGTTTGTTCTATGCTTTAACCCGCCGACAATGAATGCTCGTCTCCAAAATGATATTACAGCTTATCATCAGTTAGATGATGAGAATCTTCACACTACATGGGAACATTATAAATCTTTGCTTTGACGTTGCCCCATGCATGACATTTAAAAGGAAACACAAATTAAGATTTTCTATAATGGGCTTAATTCACAAATGAGGAATCTTGTCGATGCATCAGCCAATGGTCCTTTGCTAGATTGTACTTATAATGATGCTATTGGAATTCTTAAGAAAATTGCTCAAAATGATTATCAATAACCTATCTCAAGAGCTGCACAAGCAAAAGCTACTCCGAGAGTAATTAAATTAGACGCAATATATACACTCAATGCTCAAGTCTCTTCTCTTGCAAATATGATAAAAAAATATGAAAGGGACTAGTGACGTTGCACCTATACAAGTCGCTCAACAAGTTGAAGTTCCCACCTTTTGTTGTGAGATTTTACGGTGACAACCATAGCTATGAAGATTGTCCACAACATGCAGAGAATACCTTATATGTCAATAATATCCGCAACAATTCTTATGGCAACTCTTATAATAATTCGGCACGCAATCAATAGTATTGGGGAACTCAGAATGCTGGATAAAATGCTACGACATTTCGATACGGGAATACATCTACCCAAGGCAATTATAATTCAAGACAATGGAATTACAATCAACAACAACATAACTACAATTAGCATACTCATATGCATCCACCACAAAGCCAGATGCATCCCCACCAAAATTAGACGCAGCCACAACATTCTTCAATGCAAAATTAGCACGTAACACCCAAAACTCGAAAACGTCATCGGTCAGGATCTCAATGTCTTACTATTCATCTATCACTGTTCATCTTTTATTACCATTTCATTCAATCTTATTTTAATAAAGATGTGCACCCAACACATCATAAATCATCAATCGATTATAATCACAACTCAACAAGGGTAAAATGGTTATTTCCATGATTTTTGGAGACTTCTACTGGTACCTGTTGGACAAGTATCGGTAGTTGTCAAGTGAAAAAATAGTACAGAAGCAGTGCAGAGTTCTATTGATACTCGAGATGGTTTTACCGATACATATGACACAACTTTCGAAACAAATCATGCTTCCACCGATACTAAAAACTCTAGAGAGTTAAGAAGTTCTACCCTATAGCTTCTATTGATACAAGTTCACAAACTACCAAAACATCTATAAGTAAAACTACCGATACTTATTTTGCATCTACCGAAACAACACAAGTCAGCAACCTACATCTCACTTCCTCTGTACTTCTACAAATACAAGCAAGAATACTACCGAAACAAGTATGTAGATGTCAAATATATACATACATTTCTAAGTTTGCACAATAGTCTACAGCATTTACCAATTTCTCAAAATCATACCTATATAGACATTTCATATTGGTATTTAATTCTTCACGTAACAACAAAGAATACATATAAAAACATTCATCAAAATGTTACCATGCTATTCAACCATTACACCAAAATAACTCAAGTAACACAATCCTAATACATGCCATATAAGCCAAGTGATATAAAAACTATCGAACGAGCTACCGAGATAGTGTAATTTTCTTGAGGATTTGATCTTCAACAACAGATGAATCTACAAACAATAAACAGATACTTACAAAGCTTAATAAGTTCGTAAGAACAATTAACTTATAGAATAACATATTCGATTACGAAAAAAATAATAAAATATCTTTGTTATCCCGTGGCATTAACATCAAGTTAGTCTCACTGGGTCTTCTAGAAATTTAGCTCATACGAGCCCAAACAAAATTAGCTCATACGAGCCCAGATAGGTTAGCTCTTACTAACCCATATAAGTTAGCTCATGCAAGCCCAGACAAAGTTTGATTAGTATACGATGCTGCTCACACAAGCTGATGAGAATCCGCAACATATGCAGAAACTCAGCCATTGATACGGTCCAGAATTACCCACTCATGATGCTGCTCACACAAGTTGATGAGAATTCGTGACATACGCGAAGACTCAGCCATTGGAAGGTTCACAATTCAGTATTCATTCAGAATCTATCAACTTGTGATGCTGCTAACACAAGTTGTCAAGATACTACAACATATGCAGTATCCAAGCCATCGCTTCAAATTAGATAATCGGCCTCAAGCTTGACATCTCGTTTCTTCCTTCGTCTTTCCCATCATCACGAATGTTTTAACTTTCCTCGATTATTATAACAATAGTGAAAGTAAAAAGAACATACAATGTATATAAACCAACACAATGAACTTACTGGATGAAATTGCAATTTGGCTAAACTTTAGGGACTATTTTACTAATTTCTCTTTTCCGCTATCTGTGGCACGATCGTATTCTAAATCAACAATTCATCCAAATTTCATATTAAAACACATAATCAAATCATTTAACAAAATTTGTCCTTTTTGGGAAAATTATGATTTTATCTCTAATACTTTCCTTTTATTCAATCTAGTCATTTCAACACAAAACATGCAAAATACTCATTTTCTCTTCAAACCCATACCGAAAAAATATATATTAATCTCAAGCAAGTCCCTACAATCCTTTTATTTCACCTAAATTACACCCAATTTCATCATTTAACATTTTAGTCCTTAAACCCTAGTTTCATCAAAAATCATTTTACAAAAAGATCCAACCTAATCCTCAAGCATTCAAAACCATCAAAACTTTCAAGGACAAGCATATTCAGTAATGATAAGATTTATGACTTTTGACAGATTCACAAATTAGTCCTTAGGTTAGCTAGATCAAGCTAATACGGACTCAAAAACATAAAAATTACTAAAAACGAACCTCATTTACTTACCCAATCAAAGCTTCAAAGTTTATCAATGGAAAACCCTAGATTTTACTCCTTAGCCATGAAGAAAAAGAAGAAAACTAGAATAAAAATGTGATTTTTCTTCTTTAATTTCATATTTATACCTAATGGCATATTTGTAAATTTTAAGACTTTTCTAATTAACTTAATTAATAACTTAATTAACCTTTAATTTTCCTAATTAATGACAAGAAGTGTCATAATAAACCACTCACTAAAATATTTTGGTTAATTTGCACATTTAGTTCTTCCATCATATTAAGTTTCGATTAAACAAACTTGTTTTCAATTTAGTCCAAAACTAATTAAGACTAAATGAATAAATAACCCAAAAGTTAATGGAATCAATCATATCCACCACCGCTTGGACTTTTTGACCATGGTTTAATTACCATTTTGGTCCCTTTACTATTTTTTAATCTATAGCAGTTAAGTTTTACCTCTTTTACAATTTACTCCTTTTTCCTTAATTAAGCAATTAATTATCAAAACTACCCAACCAAACTTTAATTCACATATAATAAGACTCTTAAATATTTAATTAGAATATTTACGGCTCTTAATTTTAGATACGAGGTCTCGATACCTCATTTTCTAAAACCACTTGACTTTTGAACCAAACCACATATACTAACTTTTAATTCAATAATTAAAATTCCTCAATTCAAAATTCCATATAAAGTTACTATTGACTTATTTAATTTAAACACTCATTATAAAAATTTTCTTGTTGAGTTTGTGGTTCCCAAAACCACTGTTTTCGACACCACTAAAAAACGAGTTATTTCACAACATGTTCAAGGATATCGACAATAATAATACACGCAAGCCTCTCCTTCTAATCTGTTAGCAACTCTTGAGGCTTTAATGCGAGAGCATATTACTCGCACGGAAGCTATTGTGCAAGGGAATTCATCTTCTATTCTAGCGTTGGAGGCACAATTAGGACAACTTGCTTCAAATCTAAATACTCGACCACCGGGCACACTACTTAGTGACACGAAAAATCCCAATCTGAAGGGGAAAGAACACTACAAGGGTATTACTCTTAGGAGTGGTAAACAAACTGACGAGCCGACTACAAACTCTACTGTAGCACCTCAAGATACTGGTGAAGTGATCCTTGGTGAGAAGGTTGAATTCGAAGAGTTTATTGATGTACCAAACAAAGAAGCTCCACAAATTGTCACTCATATGCCTAATTCTCGACCCTCGAAACTGTAGACGAAATCAAAGGTGTCGATGCAATTTGATTTATCTCCACCTTTACCTTTTCCAAAAAGATTCAAGGAGAATGAGCATGACAAGTAGTATCAACAGTTCCTAGGCACACTAAAGCAACTTCATGTCAATATTCCTTTAGTGGACGCTCTTGTGCAAATTCCTAATTATGGGAAATTTATGAAGGAGCTCTTATCCAAGAAGAAGAAGCTCAGTGATAACTATTACACTCACAGAAGGCTGTAGTGCTATTTTGACGAATAAGTTACCCCCCAAAATGAAAGATCCTAGGAGCTTTACTATCCCAAGTTCAATTGGCAACCATTATTTGGGCAATGATTTATGAGACTTGGGAGCTAGCATCAACCTAATGCCACTATCTACATTCAGAAAGTTGGGGATTGGTCACATGAAACCTACTGTAGTGACATTACAACTAGTAGATTGATCCTTGGCTCAACTTGAAGGGCAAATCAAGGATATCTTAGTTCGTGTGGATAAATTCATTTCTTCGGTTGATTTTATCATACTTGATTACGAGACAGAAAAGGAGGTTCTCATAATCTTGGGACGACCATTTTTAGCTACCGGATGAACTCTTATTGATGTTTACAAAGGTGAACTGACCATGCGACTTAATGATGAGCATGTTACCTTTAGTGTTTTCGAATCTATTCAATGCAAGGATAAAGAAGAATGTCATATTGTCGATGTGTTAAAGGATCTAATTGAGGAAGAATTCAATGACCAAAGCACACTACTTTCTGAGGAGTTTGTAGTGACATCTGATGATAAATTCTTAGATGATAGTGACAGCATGGTTAAAGCTAATAATATTGAACTCAAACATTGATGACATTGAATCCTTAGACTTAGCTAACAGAACGTCTTCAATTTTCAAGTCATCTATTGAAGAAGCTCCTACTCTGGAATTGAAACCACTACCTGCTCATCTTAAACATGTCTTTCTTGGTGATAACAATACTCTCCCAGTTATTGTTTAAGTAACACTGGATGTGACTCAAGAAGAGAAATTGGTTCATATTCTTATGCAACATAAACGAGTTATTTCTTGGAGTATTGTCGATATTCGAGGCATTAGTCCATCTTTTTGCATGAACAAAACCAAGTTGGATTATCGTAAACTTAATGCTGCCACAAGGAAGGACCACTTACTACTTCCTTCCGTTGACCAAATGTTGAATAGGCTTACTGGAAGAACCTATTTTTTCTTTTTAGATGGCTATTCTTGGTACAATCAAATTGCTATTGTGCTAGAGGATCAGGAGAAAATAACTTTCACCTGCCTCTTTGGTACTTTTGCTTTGCACAATTTGCCTTTCGGTCTTTGCAACGCACCAGCCACATTTCAAAAGTGCTTGATGGAAATATTCTCGAATATGATTGAAGATTCCTTAGAGGCTTTTATGGATGATTTCTCAGTCTATGGGAATGATTTTGATCATTATGCTGACAATTTGGATAAAGTATTGAAGCAATGTGAAGACACACATCTTGTTCTAAATTAGGAAAAAATGTCACTTCATGGCAACTGAAGGCATTGTGTTAGGCCATCACATCTCTAGTCAAGGTATTGAAGTAGACAAAGCTAAAGTGGAAATAAATGAGAAATTACCTCCACCGAAAAATGGGAAAGGCATTCGCAATTTTCTTAGGCATGCGGGGTTTTATTGGGCACAATATCTCATAATGGAAGGTTCTTCGAGGAATTCTAATTCAGCCATAGTCAGAAGAATTCACCATACTATGAAAAGGGTAAAGCAATTGGAAATTCGCATATTCCCAAAGAAGAGAACTTAATCATCGATATGCTTGCCAAGACAATTCGTACCAAGAGACTAGGCTTAACACTGTTTGAGGATCCTCCTTTGAGGGTCTAGTTTATTTTCTTTGTACCTTTATTTCTTTCACCAAAAAAGATAATAATTAGGAAATTAAACCCTTTTTTTATCAAATTTAGGGAAATAAGCCAATTTTAGAGAGAAATAGATAATGCTCCCAACAAAACACATTTTTGTTCAGTGGTCAAAAGATCTAATGGCTAATTCCCAACTATTTTTTTTTTCAAACAACTAGTTTATTTACTATATAAACCCAACCCATTTTCTTTCTTTTACATTCAAATCATATTCTTTATTTTCTTAATTCTCCCAACTATTTTGTTCTCAATTTTTCATTTAATTTCTCTCAAATTCTTGTTGTTTTAATTTTATATTTCATAAATTCTTTAATTTTATTTGATTTTTATAATTTTGAAAATATCAATGTCGCTTAGTCGTTTGGATGACAAACACATTTCCAATGTCTAACTGCAAATGATAAGAAAATATTATTAAAATTTTTAATTTAAATTAATTTAATTATTAAGTTGCTAATATCATTAATTTTATAATTTTTTATGTTTATATAATTAAATCAAAGATCTTATTATCGAAACGTACATACACAATTTAAGTGAAAAGGCACCTCGTGTTATTGAACAACACTCGCAAGAGGCGATATTCTTGCACATGTTTAGTATGCTCGAGGGACTAAATTGGATCCCACACTTATCAATATTTTGGTGGAAAGATGGAGACCCAAGACACACACATTCAATCTTTCATGCAGTGAGTGTACAAATACACTTGAGAACATAGCATTACAACTCAGTTTACCGGTTGATGGGTGACCGCCTAAGCTGCCTACGTGCGAACACCGGGGTGGAGAATCAAGACTAAAACAATTTAAGAATTTAAAAGTGGCTTACTGCAAGTGTAATAGGCCAGTTGTAATATTTATAAGTGTTACAACAGAACACTTTGAGTATTCCAACTATTGAACCCAATAGATTGCGAAATTGGTAAATGTGTTTATCAAGTTATTTACAAGTTAAGAAATTACTAATCTAATCGAGACAGAAATTATTAGTGCAAGTTCAAATAAAATAAGATTTGAACTATATCTAAATTGACAAATAAAAATATCAATCTTTCTTCCTTTTTACTAGAGACAATGTAGATTGATTGAAATGATGGTTGAATGAGTGATAGATTATTAACTAAGCTAATAAATCTATGATGAATATATTGTTTGCTACTCCTAGTTGGGAATATACTCTTGGTCTCATCATAAACTAGAAGATACCACCTAAGCTCTCCTTTCGGTCTCACTTAGGCATATAGATCTCCTTTCGATATCACTATTTGACACAAGTATATCAAAGTCCTACACGATAGAGTATCCTCTCGGTCTCGTCTATGTAAATCTTCCACTGGAGGTGTCAATTTTAGTGTAATATGCAATTTAATATACTTGAACAAAAAACCAATTAAAGAGTAAATAATAACTCAGTTAAGTAACCCACTCATCAATCAACCAATAAAACAATTCAACACATGATTAAACTTAAATTCCTCACAATTATTTTAATAAACACATAGTACACGTAAAATATAGAAGATAAGGGTTGAGAAAATACTCATTAATAGATAAACATCCGATTAAATTTAAGCATTTAATACATCTCCATCCACAATGTTCTAGCAAAAATGAAGAAATAAAAATACTACAGCAAAAATAAAAAGAAAAGAAAAAAAAATAAAAACCTAAACCAAGAACTATGAACCTAAAGAGAAAATGTTCAACCAACAAAATCTAAAATAAAAAGCTTATAAACTAGTATTTATAGTCTACTAACATTTAACCTAACATTAACCATTAACCTGCGACTCCGCAACCTCCACTCCATATTGTGCCACCTCTGACACCCCCCGTGTTCTTAAAACCCTACTCCCACAACTATTCACCAACCTCTAGTTGATAAGAGATCCGTAAATAAGGGGTCGAAGAATTCAAAAGTAAAGTTGACGATGATTCGGTCGGAACTGAATATAGGCTTAAGAATACGCAAAGAGTTTTTGCATAATTGATGTATTAGCCTAAGGATAGTTTGAAATGTACAGTTTCATTACTAAAAAATGAAGCATATTCATGGTAAAATACATTGACAACAATGGTTTCGAGTGATCGGATTAACTGAGACTTTTTCCAAATAGAATTCAAGAAGAAATGTGTCAGTTGTTTATATTTAAAGAATAAAAAAAGGAGTTTCTTGAATTAAAACAAGGAAACGAGTCCGTAGTTGAGTACAAATGAGAATTTGTTCGTTTGAGTAAATATGCTCGAGGAATTGTTCTCATCGAATTTGAAATGTGTATTTTATTCAAGGATAATTTGAACAATGATATTAGAATGTTAGTCTGAGTCTTGAATTTTCGGAAATATGTGGAATTATCAGAACATGCGTAGAAAGTAGAGGAAATTTGCAACGATAAAAATCAATCATAATTGAAATCTCGAGAATTTAGTAAACGAGGACCAGCTAGATGAGTTCAGACTTCTTCGAAAAAAAATTTAGAAATGATGCTAGTCGTTTTACTTCATCTTTGGGATTCATAGGGAGAGACAGACTAAGACCGAGCAATCTGAGATCAAGGAACACACCAACTACTAGTGTGGGCAGTGTTAGAAACGTGAATAAACTAATTTGTGATCACCGAGGTAAAAGTCACATCAGCAAGTCTCAATCCAAAATGGGAGCTTATTATAGATGTGGTTCCATCGAACACTTTCTAAAAGATTTCCCAAAGAGATAATGATTCTAGGAATCAAACTGTTAGACCTGAGACTACTCCGCAAAGAGGTAGAAGACCGAGAAATAATAGAATTCCAATTTGGGAGATACTTTGTCTTGGGCATCGGAGCGGATCACTCCCAAAAGATAGAGACATGTATGTGACAAACTGGACTGACAATACATTGGATAGGACCTAAGAAGAATAGATCCTAAATTTGTTTATGGATTTATTCACTCGTGATGTTCATAGTGTGACATACATATATCATGAGTGGATGACATACTATATATGCGTGACTCGTATACTTTGATGTAAGTAAAGATCTGAGTTCAAATAGATAAGGAATCAAAAGTTGGTGTGTTGGGTATACGACTTTTATAGTATGTAGCGTCATTCACAACAGTGGGATTCGTGACCTGATGGGTAAATGAAATGCTCTCATTGGCATTACATGATTGATGAAAAATAAATGTGATCACATGTCATTCGTCTTTGTGATTAATGAATTGATTACTAGTTGATAGTAATTGACTTGTCAAGAAGAAAGATGTAATGGTTACTAGAAGATAAAATAAGATCATATTGGAAGAACAAATATTATCCCAAAGATATTAAGGATATCCTATGAGGGTAACACATTTATGACAAGGTCATTGGACGAACACCGATCAAGTTGCTTTCGTAATGGTATAGAGTATGGAGATCTTAGACACGATACTACAGTGGAATGACTTCGTGACTAAATAAGTTTATAATGAATAAGAAAAAACTGAAACTTAATTATAAATCATTTGAGCCCTAATCGCATATGTTCAATCGGTCCCTCTACTAGCTCATTGAAACTAGAAATGAATTGCATGTTGAATCAAATTAACAGAAATAGATAAAAATAGTGAAACTAGAGAAATGAGAAATATTTGGAAATGATTATAGTTTTCTCCAAAATGAAAAGAAAAATGAAAATGAAAAAATGAAATCATTTGGAAATGAATGTGGTTTTCTCCAAAATAAAAATAAAAAATGAAAATGACTTGGAAGTGAATTCATGTTTGCCTGAATTAAATGAATTTTGAAATGAAAATAAATCATTTGGTCATAATGAATCATTGAATGTGGAAATAATAAATATATTTTCTTATAGATTTTTTTACGGTAAAATCGTCATGATTTTAACATAATTAGAATTGGGTTGAGAAGATTATTTAATTGGAAAAATATTGAGATGTTTATTTTGAAAAATAAAAAAACAAATATTGGGTTAGATCAAATTATTAAGTACTGGGTTAAAAGTCCAAGAAATTTTTCTAATTGGACCCGATATGGGAGAGACTCAAAAGCTCTCATGTTAATCAAGGAGACAGCAATCCCTAGTATTATTAACTAAGGCTGCCGCCTCCTATACTCCTAGATAGACCGCCTCCTATACTCCTAGATAGACTAAGAGTTCGTTTTTCTAGTTAAAATACACTTCTACAATTCAACAAGGGTTCTACCTCCTCTCCTAATAAATAGATGACATCGATAGGGCTATTTAATAGAACTTTAAGATATTGTTACTTTGATCGAAAATATAGAGAATTTATTCTCAACTATTAGATTTATTTTCTAGATTAACAATTTTTTCGGTTTCTATTTGAAAAGAAATTTTTTGTTTTCACACATAAACAAAGAAAACTATTTCTAGTACTGTGTTTTGATTTAAATCATTCGAGCCCACACTCGAAGTAGTTTTTGGTACGAGAATAGCGGAGAAGGCTATTTGATTGAAAGCCAAGAACGATAAAGGATCCATTTATTTGAAAACACATGTTATTTTTAGTACTGTGTCTTGATTTAAATCATTCGAACCCACACTCGAAGTAGTTTTTGGTACGAGAATAGTGGAGAAGGCTATTTGATTGAAAGTCAAGAATGATAAAGGATCTATCTATTTGAAAACACATGTATGAATTCAATTTAGGGTTTATTTCTATAAATATCGCAAATCAGCTCGATTTTCAATATTTTAATTTTTCGTTGTGCAAGGAAATCGTTTTCAAACCAAATTCTTTTGCAACAATATTGATGTTAGATATTTATATTTCAAGCTCGAAATTCTCTTACAGCTTGAAGGTGAGACTTTCCTTCTAATTATTGACTGAAATCTGCTCAATTTTATGCTTCGGTTGGGAGCCAATTCTATCTATTGGGCTGATACAAAACCAACCTCAATTTCGATGTCATAAATTTGACCTTCGTAATAAATCACGACTCTAATTTTTTTATCATTGTTGCCAAAAAAATCTTTACATATTTAAAACAAAAACATTATACAAAAAAATAAGTACTCATTAACCAAATTACCCCTACTTGAACTATTTTACTTTGTGGGGTCGGTTTTTGAAGTTTAAATTTTTAACATCAACAATCTTCTCCTTACGCAAATTTTCTACTTGAAATTTAACAATGAAAACCTCTCCACATCAATCATTTTATAAGAAACTCTACCATCGGATATGAAACATAATTTTAAAATGTTTAAAAAGATTGAATGTGACAAGTAAAAAAAAACATTTCCAACAAGAAGCGTTTTTCTGAAAAGTTTTTAAAAATTCTTGTTTTGCCACGAAAAATAAAGGATAAGATGTAAATTTTAGCATGAGATTTTTGGGTTTCAAAAATTTTATTTCAAGATTCTCGAATTTCAAAAACACGCCATGTAGGATGCACATTTAACAATGTAAAAATGTGTCATGGAGGACGTGGTAGAATAAGGGTGAGAGTGCATCTTACAAGACATGTTTTTACCTTGCCCTATGCCACGTCATTTGAAAACACATTTTACATCGTTTTTATATCTTTTTCAAAATCAATTTATTTCTCTAATTTTCAAATAAAACGATCTAAAGCTTTAATTTTTTTTAATCCGCATATATCCCTAATTTTTCCTATTTTTTTAAACGGCTTTGATTTCTTCAAGTTTTCTCTAGAATCCTCACATTCAAACCACTGTATATTTTCCCCTTTCTTTCTAATTTATTGTTCCAGAAAATTAAGGGGAAAAAAGATTGCCATAAAATGAAGTTGAAAGGAGATGCTGCCTTCTATGGTGATTGCCACAATATCGTTGAAATTAGTTTCAGATCTAAAAGGAAAAAAAATAAGACTGCTTAGATTTCGCAAAATTATATTTTATTTTTGTTTTTCCTTATGTAAAATATAAGGATTAAAATTTAAATTACATAATTCATCAAAAAATAAATAAATTATTATTATTATTATTATTATTATTATTATTATTATTATTATGTCAGAAAAGATAATTTGACGGGTTACGTACCAATAAAAGTCTATTTTTGAAATTATTTATGAAAATGGATAGTCTTAAAAATTAATTATGAGTTTGGGTCAAAAACACAAAAACGAGCTTATATGGCATCATTTTTAAGGGATAAATCAAAAAAACGCTTCCACGTTTTTTCCTTATGTCAGGTAAAAACGCGCTAATGTTAAACGCTTTACAAAAAGGTGTTCACGTGGAAGCACTTTTGCCCATTGGGAAGGTGACCGTTGGGGGAAAACACGGGCAAAAGCGGTCCACATGGGCGCTTTTTTGAAAAACACTTCCACGTCAGCGTGCTTTTGCCTGACACAATGAAAAAAGCGCTTATGTGGAAGCATTTGTTTAATTTATCCCTTGAAAACGATGCCACATAAGCACGTTTTTGTGTTTTTGGCTCATACCCATAATTATTTTTCAGAATGGCCCATTTCCGTAAATTATTTCAGAAATGAACCTTTAATGGTACTAAACCATAATTTGACAAAAAATATTGACATAGTTATCAATTGACAAGAATTAAATCACTTTATTTTTTAGAAGAATTAATTTGCTTAATATCGAGATTGAGAAAGATTGGAGAGGTCTTTTTATCTTTTTTTTTTCATTTTTATTGTTAAATGTTGATGGAGTAATCATGCACTAATATGTTACATGCCTTGTTTACCTCATGCTTGCGTGGTAATATTTTAAAAAAACTAAAACAATCCTAAAATAAATATTTTTTGTAATTATTTTAAAAACCACATGATGAATTTAGATAAATAGTTTATTTAAAAGTTATTAGGAATTACAAAAACTTTTTGAAAGTGAAATTATAAAAAATTAAAATTATTAAAAAAATATTAAAACAATAACTAGATTGATCATAAATAAATGGTGTTCAAGCTCAATTGAATTTAGATGGTTGAAATTTATTTTAAAGTGGTTTTTTAAATAATTATATAAAATTATTTAAATTTTAATAAACAGTAGAAGAAATTATAAATAAAGATTAATTTTTTTAAAAAAATTATAAAATTTATATACACAAATATTTAGTATGTTTAAAGAATTCATATATATATATATATATATATGGGTATCTTTTTAATAGAGTTGATAGTTTTAGTTAATCAGGTTAATGAATTTTATTTTTTTAATATTTTATAATTATTAATAACATTTAAATAATTTTTTTTATAATTTTATATGATTATTTAATAATTATTTAAGAAACAAATCTAAAATGTATTTAGATACATGGTTGCTTAGGTTTATTTGAAATTAGACAACCATTTGTCCAAATTCTTTCTATCGTTGTCTTTAATAATTTGTAGTAATTTCAAAAATATATAATTTATTGTAAATCTTAATGGTTATTAAATAATTTTCTATAATGTTTTATAGTTATTTAAAAATTACGTCTAAGGTAAATTTGAATAACTATTTGTCCAATATCATTTGAACATGGACAATCATTTGTTTAGGCTCTTCTTAGTTGAGACTTTTTTAATAATTATTTAAAATACATTTTTTTTAAATATTTGTTGATGTGGCAAAATATGCCATAGTAGCATGAGATACATGTGGCCCACTACAAATTGTCATCTAGTTGTTTTATTAGTCATGTCATTACTTAGAAGTAGAATAAATGAATTTTTTTTATCAAAATGACTAGTTTACTATTTGATCTAAAGTATAAGAATTAATTTGCTCAAATTTTTTTTGGTAAATAAAGATATGTTTAATGGCCTTATGCACTAGTTATTCAAGCATGATGATTACAATTGATATCTTGCAAAAGCAATGAATTAATAAAATGACTCGGAACGAGCATAATCTGAAGATTGGTAGCACCCGTCGCACATGTCTTCGTTAAGTTGTCAGTAATCTGATTACCTTCCCTGCCTATAAACTTAAACTTGATTTGCTCAATACATCTGGCAGCATCCTTTAATTATATGATGATTGTTAATGAGGAACCACCATCAACGCTGTCGTTTATTAAATCCACGACCACCTTGCAGTCGCTTTCCAAAATAACTTTAGCAAGTCCTATGTTTGTAGCAACTTGGAGACCTATCAGGATTGCCCAAAGTTCAGTCACCAAAGCCGATCCCCTGCCCACTAATTTTTGAAATCCAGCGACCTAAATGCCTTGTGAGTCACAAGTAACACCAACAGTAGCTTTCCATTCGCCATCTTTTCCAGTCACACCATCAGTGTTGACTTTGTACCAGCCTTGCTCAGGAAGAGTCCACTGTGCCTTCATCTTTGGAACTATCTGTGCATGCACATTCTAGCAACCAATATCTGTAATATTCCTAGCCATGCACTCTGCTGCACGAATAAGATCCTCCACTCTACCACAAGTCTGTTAAAAAATAAACCTGTTCCTGTTCTTCCATATTAACCAACACTGAATAGAAAATAAATAGAATCACTACTACCTGCAACCCCAAAATGAAAATATCCATCCGAACTCAACTGCAACCACTCCTCAAAATTCGTAGCAAAGAAAGAATCTCGCGAACCAGACGAGAGAGTTTTCAACCAAACTTCCTTGGCGCACAAACAATCCCTTAATACATGTAGAATTGTCTCTTGTGTAATACAACTCAAAGTACAACCAGAATAATCAATCAAACATCTCCTTGTTCATTCATAATTAGTCAACAAACGCTGCCTTTTAGCTAACTAGAGGAAATGCTTAACCCTAGGAGGGAGCGGATTTTTCCAAACCTGTTCCCAATCACCATCTCTACTCGAAGATTCACCCTGGAAAAAACTTTTATAAGCTGATCGGATAGTGAAATTCCCGTTCGTAGTAAGTTTCCAACTAGACATGTCCCGTCCAAGCTGTCCACGCAGTGGATGCCATGGTGCTATAAATTCCAGTATGTTCCGTGGAAGATATAAACAAAATACCCCCCAATCTCAGTCACCAGAAGCACTAATGAAGTCAGAAACAGCAGCGTCCAAGTTTGGATGACTCCCAGGAAGAATGTAATCATGAAGCACACCCAAATTTGGTGACCACACATCCTGAAAAGATCGAACCAGCTGCCTACTTCCAATGGTCCAACATATTTTATCATGAAAGTAGTGCCAAACTTTGGTCAAAGACCGCCAGATAAATAAGCAAACAGGCCTATCAATTGATAATGAACATATCTCCAGGATCTTATATTTCGCACGTAGAACACATACGCAAAGAGAATCAATTTTCGTCACCATCTGATACGCCAACTTCATCAAGTAGGACTTATTTTGAGGAATCAATCTTTTTAACCCAAGCCCACCCTTGGACATAGGTTGACAATAAGAGTCCCAACTGACTTGTTAACTTCATTGGTCGAACCCCAAATGAAACGTCTCACCAATTTCTCAAATCTCTCGCAAACTCCAACAAGAATCATATTAGTTTGCATAAAATATCCAAGGATGGCAAGAAGAATTGATTTTGCTAGCATTACTTAGCCCGCCAAAGAGAGCAATTTAGCATCGTACCCATTCAATTTGCTTTGTACTCTATCAACAATAAATTGGAAGCTTTTCTTCGTTGTTCTAAAGTGAAATAAAGGCACCCCAAGATATACCCCTAAATCCTCAATTTGAGAAAATCCCAAAATAGTGCCAATTCTTCTTATTCCTCATTCATATTTTTAGAAAAACATAACTGAGACTTACTAGAGTTTACCTTATGCCCTGAGACGCGACAGAAAACATCAAGGATAACTTTCATATTTGTGCATTCTCCAATATTACCTCCCCAAACAACATCAAATTGTTGACGAAAAATAGATGCGAGAGAGGTGGCACATTCCTCCCCAAACGAATTGGCACCCATCTACCCTAAGATATAGCACGCATAATCACATGGCCAAGCCTTTCCATCATCAAAATTAAAAGGTAAGGCGATAACGGGTTGCCTTGTCGAACACCTCTAGAAGGAGCAAACTCGTTTGTAAAACCCCCATTCCATAACACCTGTATAATAGATGTCGAAACACAATTAAGAATAAGATGTACCACACTATGCGAGATCTTAGCCTTTTCAAGAGTCTCCTCAAGGAACCCCCACCTTAGCCGGTCATAAGCCTTTTCCATGTCTATTTTTATCGCCATCCAACCTTTTTTACCCTTTTTTATTTTCGTCGAGTGAATAACCTCTTGAGCAACAACTACATTATCCATAATATGGCGACCCCCGACAAAACTCGTTTGATTTTTTGCCACAAGCTGAGGCATAAGGGGTTTAAGCCGATTTACAATCACCTTGGTAAGCACTTTATACGGGACAGTACATAGATTGATAGGACGAAAATGAGATACCACCTCAGAGCCAAGGACTTTGGGAATAAGAACTATGAGTGTTTTGTTCAGAAACGCTTCCACCTCACCAGTAAGAAACCTTTTTTGGACCATTAAGACCAACGACTCACCAACCACACTCCATTGAGATTGATAAAATTGAGCATGTAATCTGTCTATTCTCGGAGCCTTAAGAGGATCCATTTCAAATAAGGCATCATGCACCTCCTAAACGGATACTTGTTTGCTTAACGATGACATCCTAACTGGATCCACCACTAGAAACCCACCTCTAACCGGAAAAGCTAGCATCGGATCTCCTGAATCAGTATATAAATGCTGAAAGAAACCCACCACCTCAGATTTAATAATATCCTCATTGTAACACCAAGTCCCATCTCCTAATTTTAGAGCCTTGATCTTGTTTCTTCTTCTTCTTTTATTAACTTGGCTATGAAAATAGCTAGTGTTTTGATCACCCGAAGCCAACCAATCATTACGAGACTTTTGCTTCCATAAAAGCTCTTCATTGTCCAAGACAACTTCAAGTTCGGCTTGGAGCACTTTTTCGAGGTCAATAAGCTTTTGAGACCGATACCTTTCAAGACATCTCTGAATACCCCTGATACAAGCTAACAAGATATGTTTCTTTTGAAGAATATGTCCGAAAACCTCCACATTCCATTTCTTTCCTGCAGAAACAAATCTCTGAACAGTATCTTCAAAATAATCATTAGATTGCCAACTATCAGAAACTAATTTCCCAAAATCATCATGAGTCAACCACCCACTGAAGAACCTGAAAGGTCGAGGAGACATAGAAATAAGAGCCTTACCAAAGCAGACTGCAAGCGACCGATGTTCAGATTTAATCTTGTGTAAATGATGTACAACAGTGTCAGTGCAAACCTCTCCTAGTCAAAATTACATAAAGCTCGATCCAAACGTTCAAATAAAGATCCTCTACTCCAAGTAAACTAAGGACCCTGAAACCCCATATCCTTTAAGTAGTACTCTGAACAGAAATTTTGGAAATACCGATAAGCGCCACTTCCATGACTTGACCCCCTTTTTTCTCACCATCCCTCAGTATAGCATCAAAATCCCCAACTATTAACCAAGGTCCTCTGATCCCTTGGGCAACATGTTCGAGACTAGACCACAACTCTCACCTCTTTGCCCCGTTCAGACTACTGTAAACTCTAGAAAAAATACCCAATCATCAAGATTGGTGAATTTTACTCACAGATGAACAAATTGAAAGCTATTAACATCAACAACAACATCCACACTATCCTTTCAAAAAACCCATATCTTACTAGAATACCCTTTAGCTTCGATTCTATGAGAGTTTGGTAAATTGATTCTCCAAACAACATCCTTCGCTTGAGACCCACTTACTTTAGTTTCAACTAACACAACCAACTCAGGATCAAAATCACGTAAGTAGTCTTTTAAAACCTTGTGAAAATTCAAACTTGCTGCCCTTTGACAGTTTCAAATAAAAATGTCTGACTTCATACAAAGAGATACAGACCTAAAGCTACAGCTCAATCCGAGCAACCCTCCATTTCATCAGACTCCCCATCAGCTTCAAGAGCTTCCACAATATCAAATTCGATGCCTACAGGTGCTTCCAATATGCCCTGATCATGCGTGGAATTATCACCCAGCATGCGACCTGAGCTACTGACTTCTGCACCAATATTCCGTACCATTTCCTCGACAGCCAAATCAATAGGAATTGACCTCTCCAATTCATCGCTCCCACCAACTTTATTCCCAGTGAGCAGGTTCTCTTTTAACAGCTTGTTCTTAATATTTGGAGGGAAAGAATTCAGACTAATTAAGTTTGTAAAACCCAACTCATTCCCTAATGCCACGTGTCGATCCAAGATTAAGTTGGGATCTTGATTTTCATCCAAACATACCTCAGTATGCTTTTCTGGATCCAACTTGGTCAAACCCTTAGACCCTCCTCTAGATTTATTCTCATGCCCAACCTTTAGACTAACTCCACCACCTCCATTAAACAATCACAAATCATCCTTTCGGTGGCCTAATACCACTCCTCGTGACCTAGGCCCTTAGATTTCTTAGGCTTCAAATTCAAGTGACCATTTTTATCCTTAACCCCATTCGAGCCACCTACCATTAAACTAGATTCCTCCGTTAACTTATTAGGATCTGACACCAAATTAATATCATTATTTTGCTTGCTAAATTGAAACGATCTCGGATTATGCTCCATAAATTGCACCTCATCAACCCCAAATTTAAAAAGTGCATTAAATTGAGATCCTTCTCGATTGTTACCAAGATGAACCACCGACGAAGAATGATCGCTCCTTCCCTACCGATGTTGTCGGTGATCCACCACCATCTACTCTCCGAAATTTTCCTTTTCAACCCTTTCTTGAGTCTTCAAAACCCTCATTTCTAGACTCAAATTTATTCCATCAAAAACATTACCAGCAACCCCCTCATTCTCCTTCACCAAAATACCGTGAGGACATGCCTCCTTCAAATGGCCAAATCTTCCACAATTGAAACAGATTAAAGGGAGCAACTCATACTCGACCCTATGGATTTTATTAGCAATCCGAATTTTAAGAAACAAGGGGATCTGATAAGTTGATTTGCACAACAAAATGAGCAAATTGGCCACTTATACCTCTATCCATTTGCATATCGACTTTCACTACCTTCCCTACATGACTACCAATCTCCATAAGTAAACACCTTTTGTAAAAAGCCCCGGACAGTCTTGGGATACGAATCCAAGCCACCACGCTCTGGGAAACTCAATATTCATCAAAAAATGGCTAAACCAGGTTGCACAGTAAGATAATGTCTGAAAATAACCCACGGTCCTTTCGCAATCACATTAGCATAACCGAATTTCAATTCAAACTTGGCCAAGTAGTACCCGTTATCAATATCCATAAGTTGAAATCTCATCGAAGGCTTTCACATGGCGCACACTTTGTTCAACAAAGCATTGTAGTTGATCCTTCTCCCTAACAACTTAACAATAAGCATTTTCGACATTCTTTCATCGATGAGCTCGTAAATCTTATCCAAGAAATCAATTGTAGGCACACCATCTACAATCTCCTTCCACACATCATCTTTCTGCAAAGACATATCTTCCATCTCCCAATCCTCATCCATAGTATCATTATCAGCACTTGAATATCAAGAGGTTCTTCTTCTCGGCGCCTTACCTTTTTCCAAACCCTGCCATTTGCTATCATCGAAGGAGAGTTCTCCATTTTAATTCTTGATTGGAAAGCCTAATATTTTTTTACTTCTAACTCCTGTTGAATTGTTAAATTTACACTAATTTGCTCATATTTTAGTAGAGGGGGCAAAATGCAATTTGACTTATAATACAGGGCTATATGGTACTTTTATCTAAACTTACTCATCATTTAATTCCATGTCAATTAATAAAAAAGTTCTAAAAATTCAAATCATCACTTAACAACACATAATTGCATTTTTAACGGTAAGATCAATTTTTAATTTTTTTTCTAACATACATGAATTTATTTATCTACTTTTTAAATATAGATATAAATACAATCTACCCTAAAATATGACAACATCTATGGTAGTTTTACCCTATTTTCAAGGAGTGGGTAATAAAAGATGATCACCTTAGGAGAAGTATGAGGTAACACTAAAGAGTTGGCAAGAGCCCTCGTCCTCCTTAAAATAGAAAGTTTTTCATTTAGATTCTTTAAAATTTTTAAAATTTTAAATTAGTAAAAATTAAATTTCACTTTGGCCCCCCTAAAAATATAAAAATTTGATTTAATTCTTTAAAAATTATAAAGATATAAACTATTAAATTGGTGAAATTATATTTTTACTATCATAAAAATGAAAACTGAAAATCAAATTAACACATAGCTTTTGTATTCCTCTGACTTGTTGTTTTACAAACGAAATCAACAAGACCTTTATATAGACACTAGGAACTATTCTTGTTAAAAAACTGAAAAATAAATTCTATTAAGAACCATAAAAGACTTGACCTTTGGTCTTTCACCTACAAAAAAAAACTCTTGACCTTTTATTTTCCCACTAACTTCTAAATTTAAAACCCACTTAAAAACAATCATTTAATGTTTATTCAACAAACTCCCCCGTAAACTTAAATGCTTCTACCATCCATCATGCCAATCATCTTCTTGCATTTGTCGAGAAGTACATTTAGTAATGGTTTTGTGAAGATATCCGTAACTTGATCCTAACTTGCCACATGCACCAATTCCACACTTCCCTCCTTCACATGATCTCAGATAAAGTGAAAACGAATTTCAATGTGTTTGCTTCTTTCATGGTTCATCGGGTTCTTTGCCAACTCAATTGTTGATTTGTTGTCAACTTGAATCACGATTGCACCTAGTTGCTTTAGATCCATCTTGCTCAACAAATTTCTAAGCCATATCGCATGACATACACACCAAGATGCTGCCACATATTTAGCTTCACACATCGAGAGTGTCACGATCGGTTGCTTCTTTGAAAGCCAAGTAAACGCAGTATCTCCCATAAAGAACACATATCCCGTTGTGCTTTTTCGATCGTCTATGTCTCCGCACCAATCACTATCGGAGTACCCAACCAATTTGTAATCTTTTGCTTTCGAGTAGAACAACCCGAGTGACACCGTTCCTTGGATGTACCGTAGGATTCGCTTCAACGCCTTTCAATGTGAATAAACTGGCTCCTCAATGAATTGACTTACAATGCCGACACTTAATGAAAGATTCGACCTTATGCATGTGAGATAGCGAAGGCTTCCTACCAAACTCCGGTATTTACTAGTATCGACACGTTCTCCTCCATCGAACTTAGAGAGTTTTGCACCTAGTTCCATTGGTGTTGATACCGGGTTACAATTTTCCATCTTGTACTTCTTCAAAATCTCTTTTGCATATGTCTCGTGATACAAAAATACCCGTCTCTACTTGTCTAATCTTCAAACCAAGAAAAAACTTCATCAAGCCCAAATCTGTCATCTCAAATTCCCGTGTCATTGTGCCCTTAAATTCTTTTATCATCTCATCATTATTACCCATAAAAATGAAGTCATCGACATAAAGAGTAACAAATAATACGTTACCTCCATTCTTATTTACGTAAAGGGCATGCTTGTAGGGACATTGCTTGAACCCGTTCTCCTTGAAATATGTATCGATACGTGTATTCCATGCCCGCAGTGCTTGCTTCAACCCGTAAAGTGCCTTCTTCAATTTTAACACCTCTTCTCTTCTCTGACTTTAATGTACCCAAGTGGTTGTTCAATGTAGACATCTTCTTTGAGCACACCATTCAAGAATGCCGACTTGACATCCATTTGAAATATCGGTCATTTGAATTGAGCAGCTTGTGAAATGAGTAATCGGATTGTCTCTATTCTTGCAATAGGAGCAAACACCTCGACACAGTCTATTCTTGCCTTTTGCTTGTATCCCTTCGTAACAAGTAATGCCTTGTACCATTTTATCTCCCCTTAAGCATTCATCTTTTTCTTGAACACCCACTTAACACCAATAGGCTGACTTTCTTTCGGTAATTCTACTAGCTACCATGTATTGTTTCGGTCAATCGCCTAGATCTCCTCGTTCATAACAGTTTGCCACTTCTTATCTCGTAAAGCTTCTTCAAAGCTGATATTTTCAGCATCTGCCAAAAGACATACAAGGTGTACCTCATTTGTCGAATTATACAAATCTTGCAAACTTCGCATTTTGGGTTGTCGTGGTTCATCTTTATCATTAGTAGTTTCAGAGTTTGTTGGTATGCTTGTTGATACAACAACTGATGATTCTCCAACTTCAATGATAACCTCTATCGAACTGTTCCAGTCCCACTCTTTTGCTTCGTTTACTCGCATATCACGACTCACCATCACCTTCTTGCTTATCGGATCGAGTAGCTTGTACCCTTTTGTCTTCTAATCATACTCAATAAAAATATACCTTTTGCTTTTGTCTTCGAGCTTCGTTCTACGTTGATCCTGTATGTGTGCATAAGCCATACTTCCGAACACTTTGAAATGAGAAACTGTCAGCTTTTGTCCGCTCCATGCCTCTTGTCGTATTTGATCTACCAACTTCACATGTGGACATCGATTTTGTACATAGATGGCACATTGCACGGCTTCTGCCCAGAATTCCTTTGGCATCTTCTTGCTCTTAAGCATTGATCAAACCATGTCGAGAATGTTACGGTTCTTCCTCTCGACCACACTGTTTTGTTGAGGAGAGTATGGTGCGGTTAGAAATCTCCTTATGCCTTGCTCCTCGCAATACTCTATGAAAGCCGTCGAGGTATACTCGCCACCTTTATCGGATCGTAAGCTTTGATGTGTCTACCAATTACCTTCTCCACCATCACTTTAAATTTTCTGAACACCTCAAATGCCTCAGATTTTTCTTTCAAACAATAAACCCAATTTTTTCGTGAGAAATCATCGATAAAGGAAATGAAATACCTTTTACCGCTGAAAGATTTAGGGGTAATTGGTCCACATATGTCGATATGAATCAACTCAAGAGGATATTTATCTCGATATTCTACCTTCTTTTGAAATGAGGTTCTCGCTTGCTTGCCAAGCACACATTCTTCACAGAATTTGCCCTCATAATCCTTATCCGGTAGCCTGTGCACCATGTTCTTCTTTGCTAACTCTTTTAGACCACCATGATATAGGTGACCAAAGCGAAGATGTCATAGAGATGCCTTGTCTTCTATGTCGACTCGCAAACATTTTTCTCGCACGCTTCTCAGATTCAGTTTGTACATCCGATTTCTTCTCATCTCGACTTGAGCAACCAGACGTCCTTGCTTGTCCTTCAAGTGTAGTACCCGGTCTTTCAAAAATATCGAATAACCTTTCTCCGTGAGTTACCCCATACTCAAAATGTTGGTCTTGAGGTCTTGTACGTAATAAACATCTTGGGTTGACCTTATCAAGCCACCCTTTTGTAAGTAACAAATCGTACCTCGACCTTTGACCTCCACTTTTGATGCATCTCCAAATGACACATGACCATCTTCAATCTTTTGCATCTCTTTGAATAGGTACTCATGACCGCACATATGGTTGCTCGCGCCCGAGTCGAGGTACCACAGAGTGTCATTGTTAATGTTGACTTCAATTTGAACCATCAAGAGAAGGCCTTCATTCGCTTCATCTTCCAAGGCTAGGTTGATAGTTTCTCCTACCTTTTTATCAACTCGACAATCTTTTGCAAAATGCCCCACTTTACCACAATTATAACATTTATCAGAGTTGCAATCCTTCGCGTAGTGACCATACTTGTAACACTTGTGGCACTCGATGTTGGAATAGTTTGATCGGTCGCCTCTTTCTCGACCGCGTCCTCTTCCACACCAATTTGGTTGGCTTGACTGTCCCTTCTCCTTATTGTATCCTTCATGACTGCCGCCTTGACCATCGTGACCATTTCCACGGCCACGCCCTCTACCTCGAAAATTTTGAGAATAGAATATATTTTCATCTTTGATTGACGCCTTGGTTTTAAGTGCCTGCTCAGGTGTCTCCTCCTTCTTTTTCTTCTTACGTTGTTCATGTGCCTCAAGAGAACCGGCGAGCTCGTCGACTATGAGCGTCGCAAGGTCCTTTGACTCTTCTATCGCGCATACAACATTCTCAAAATTATTGGTTAATGATCTCAAAATCTTATCCACAACTTGCATGTCGGTTAACGTTTCGCCATTACGAATGAGTTGGTTCACCACGGCTTGTACACGCGTGATATAGTCGGATACACTTTTCGACTCCTTCATCTTCATGCTCTCCAACTCGCCACGAAGAGTTTGGAGACGCACTTGCTTGACCCGATCGGCTCTTTTGAACATTTTTTTTAAAATGTCCTACGCTTCTTTTAAAGTAATTGCACTGGCAATCTTCTCAAAGCCAGACTCGTCAACGGCTCGGAACAACATGTATAGTGTCGTCTTATCCTTCAATCACGCCTCTTTCAACGCCTTGGTTTGAGCCACCGTATATCCTATGGTAATTGTTGGCTCTTCGAAACCTTCTTCGACCACCTCTCACGCATTTTGAGATTCGAGAAGGGCTTTCATTTGCATGCTCCAATTCTCGTAGTTCACCTTCGTTAGTCGTGGTAGCGGTATTTGACCCGTCACATTCGCCATTAGCTCTGATACCAATTTGAAAATTGAAAATCAAATTAACACACAGCTTTTGTATTCCTCTGACTTGTTGTTTTACAAACGAAATCAACAAGACCTTTATATAGACACTAGACACTATTATTGTTAAAAAACTGGAAAATAAATTCTATTAAAAACCATAAAAGACTTAACTCTTGGCCTTTCACCTACAAAAAAATAACTCTTGACCTTTTATTTTCCCACTAACTTATAAATTTAAAACGCACTTAAAAACAATCATTTAATGTTTATTCAACAAAAAATTACAATTTAATTTCGATCTTACGTTGATGCCTCTAGAGGTGCTTTTCTAATATCACTATTATCAATGATGCCTCTAGAAGTGATTTTTCTAAGGCCATTATTACAAAAAAAAACCTACTTAATCCAACTTTTGCTTATTGTGTTCTTTTAATTAATTTTATATGTTTTTAGTAAGAAAGAGACATGAAGGGATAATGTTAAATGCTAGTAATCAATATTTTCAACAAATGGAAATTTTGCATTTACTATAAGATTGAACACTATTTTGAGTTTACTACTAATTATGGGAAAAAGATACACTCAGACGATGGAAACAAATACTTACACCATGTTTGGTTCAATGTAATAAAATAGTCATTACAACTCTATTCAATGAGCTCATAACAAACCTTTGTTTGGTTGAATGGAATACCCATTACGGGTGTATTCCATTACAACCTTATGCAGCAAAAAAAATGCTTTTTCTATTCCCTCCCCACCGAATGCTTATTCGTTGTTTAGAAAATCAGGGATGTTTCAATTTTACCCTCTCCAATTTCTTAATCATCTCCTTCAAGGCCTCTCTTTTGTTTCTTTCATTTTCCTCGCTTCCTTCAACTTCACCTTCATCAACAATAGAAGCTGCATCAAATCAGGTGGATTCATTTTATTTTTATTATTTTCTTATTATTTTATATTTTGGATTTTGGTTGGATTTTGTATTTCTATTTAAAATTCCCATAATTTTTCATTTGGGATTAATATGTTGCAGGAGATGTACTGCTTCATTGTGTTGTGGATGCAATATTAGGAGCTTTAAGGCTACTTGATATAGGGCAAATATTTCCAAACACTGATCTCAAGTGGAAAGGAGCTTCATCTTTAGTTTTCATTAAACAAGCTGTGAGTATTTCTTTAATGTAGATTCTATTTATTTAATTTCCTAGGGTGTTTATTTTCCAATGGATGCTTTGGTTCTTTGATATGTGAAGTCTTTGATAAGCAATGAATGTTCCTTCAGAATATAGCTTAATTTATTTATTATTGAATGGGATTAAGTTTTTAGAATTGTGATAATCTAATATGCATCTAGCCTGCAAAGTGATTCTCTATGCAGATGGTCCTTATAAACATGATTTTTGACTAATCTGCAAAGTGATATAAAACTTGAAGTTATAAGATTCCTGTTTTGGTTAACATGGTTGAAGTCGAATAATCTGTTTGTCTTGGAGTGGATGGTGGTAGTACTAGTACATCCTTTCCCAAGCAATTCAAGTGTCCTTTTCTAGCCGAAATCATGACTGATACCCTTGTCTTGGGTTCAAACTATGTTAGACTTTAAAACTTGAATCCTTTTACTTCTTCTTATAAATTGGCTTTCTTTAAGTATAAACTGGTTGGATTTTGGTTGGTTTGTTGCTTATTAAGGCTTAGGCAAAATTGAGCGCCTTAAAAGTTAAGGCAAAATTGAGCGCCTTAAAAGTTAAGGCAAAATTTAAAATTCTAAACTTTGATGCTTCTAAGCAAAATATTCTAAGTATGATACTACTTTAATGTAGAGTCATGTGAAATCTATGACATTTTGTTTGAAGTTGGCTTCACCAACCATGATGCAATGAATCTTTCATCAAAATACTCTAATTCTTTTGTGGTTGCAAATGGAATCAATTTTATATCAAAGTATGGCATGCATACACATTTGTATATATCTATCATGCATAGTAAGGTTAATATGCTGATGTCAATCTTGGCTGTAAAGTGAAATGCTAATACATCTTATGCATGTGGTTTTATATAAAGCATATCATAGAGGAGGAACTGTTGCTGAATTTTAATCTATATGTATATTGCATTATTCAGTGAAGAAACAAAATTGTCGAAGTGTTCCTTCAATGCCGCATTCTATTTTTACATGATGGCAAGACTGACATTGAAATATGAGTTTAGGATACATATACTAGTCCGGCATAAGTATGATTATAGTTTTACAATGTGAATATAAATGGTTGGATAGGTCTTTCTCCCAATCCAACTGCTATGAGATCTACCATGGGGAACAACTCTATGAATTACACTGGAAGAGTGAGCATGCCATTGATGCCTCAAGATGCTATGAACCATCAGTAACAAGAATTAGCTAACAGATTACTGAATGGGCTTGGAGCCGTAAATGGGCTTAGTAACCTTCAATTTGACTGGAAATCCCCTTAAATTAGCCTCGCTGACTATTGTCTTATGCATTTGCGGAGGTGTGTGGTGTTAATACAGAGTGCTTGTGCCATGCATCCTAGTTTTGCCTTTTGAGTTTGGAGTGGTGATGCATAGTGAAGAGGATTTCTTCAACCTGATACCTGTTATAGAGAGAAGGGCAACATGTAACTCAGCCTTGGCGGTTGAATAGTTAATTGTTTACATTGCTTTTCTTCCCCCTCTCCACTATCTATAGTGTGCTTGTGTCATGGCCAGCGTGTGAGACCCAAGAGTGGTAATGGCACACACAAGAGTATTGGTGGCCATGTATACGAGGAATGTCTGCACGAGTGTCCTAATATGATTTGGAGGTGTTCCCAGCACATTCGAATGGAACTCGACTTGAGGCTTTCTGAGTATAGCTTCCAATCATTGTTCTCGTTCTTATGGAAATTTTGTAGTACATGAATGAATGAATATAAATATTTTATTTTTTTAGTAATGAACTTGATTGAGGAAAATGGCATATGTCAAATTTCAATCCTTCTAACATGAGGTATGTTCACAAGCTCACCTTGGGGTTTCAAAATTAAGATATTTCAAGAGCTCTATGTGGTCTTTTCGCTAGTTTTAAAGTTGGATCTTAGTTTTTCGAGCATGGTTTAAGAAGTCCGCGTATCAGTCGTATTATTGCACTAAACAGCTTCCTGCCCAAGGAAAAGAAATTACACACGTTAAATCTTAATTTAGCTAGCCACTTAGATATTAAAACTTTTATATTAGGCATATAAGCTAATGACATCATGTAACTCTTTATTAATGTATGAACATTATGTTTGAATGTAACATAATTCTCAAGCTATTTTTTACTTCTAATCCTTTACTTTTTAGTTTAGAAGATAATTAAATTATTTGTTTCGCTAATGATATTTAAGCACATTAAATATGCATTACAGTTTAAAACTAATAAAGTTGGTTATATATTATGATTTTTATTCATTCATATTTTAATAATAATTATATTAAAAATGTTATTAAATTATATTTAATAATAATTATGTTAAAATATAATTAAATTATTTATTATTTTTTTATTAAATTATATTTAATAATAATCTTATGAAAATTTAATAACAATATTCATCAACCTAAAAAAATTCTGCTAAAGGTACTTTAGTCATTTAAGTCTTTTTTTTCTTATGCTATTACAGCACCATTCCATTCAACCAAACACAAGAATACTATTACAGCTCTATTCCATTCCATGCAACTAAACAACTGAAATACTTATTACAGCCCTATTCCATTACAGCTCTGTTACATTACAACTATATTCCATTATATCAAACCAAATGTGGTGTTAATGATTTGCACCTTCTTGGAATAATGAATTTGTGATCAAGGCTTGCTGTACTCTACTATTGTCCTTTAGGAAGAGGCAATGAAAGCAGACTCATTCTTGACATTTTTGGGGTCTTGGGAAAAATAATAAAATCGGGTTTTAGATTCATTAAAAGTTAGAGAAAAAAAAGTTTTAGGTCTCTTAAAAGTTGGTAAAAAAAATTTTGGGCCCTTAAAAGCTAAAAAAAAAATTTGGGCTCTTAAAAGTTGATAATTTTTTTTCTTGGGCGACCGTTGATCGGCCTACAATATCACAGTAGTTGTGCAAGCGGACACACATCGATGCAAGTATAGTTATAGATTAATTCTATCGGATATCGATCCCATAGGGAATAGGTTCTTGATGTCTATATGTCGAGGCAATTAAAAGTAAGATTAGAGACAATGTGAATAAAGATGTCAGTGTAATTAAATCTGATCTGCACACTAAGATAGTTGAAATTGTCAATGTAATTATAAAAGTTAAATGTCAGTGCAACTGAATGTAAATCAAATAGTTGTGGAAGTTTTGAGAATTTAAATGCAGAAAAGTAAAATGATGATCAAGTGTGAAGAACTGGAGTGGACCACTAACTTCACTAAGTTGCAACGCTGGATGCATCGACAAGGTACTGTATAGATGAATTGTCGCAGCAATAAAGCTCCAATGAAATCTTACCAATAACAGTTCTCTGTTTAATCGAGACTCGAGTACCCACAGTCACCCCATCTCTCGATGTACGTAACGTTGTGCACTTAAGAACAAGTGATAGAATCTCTTCTAATTCCAAGCAGCTCTCGCTGACTTGCTTGTTAATCTAACTTGTCACTGCATCTCTCGATGTCAGTAGACTACAATTCCACTCTTTTGTTTAAAGCAATTAAATCCAAGAATAAACAGATAAGAAGAATTAAGTAAGAATCAAAGTGATATAACAACGAAAGATATTCTCATATTCATTCAATTATCAAGAGTAATTCATCAGCATAAAAGAAGGGTTAACGAATACATCGAAGCTTACTATCTCTAGACTACTAGGACTATTCCTTAACCGTTCCTCTTGTGCCTGCACCAAGCACTCCTCGTCAGGAGTTGTTGCTCGTCTGCTCAGTCAGCTCACCAATCTCCAATAAAACTTCAAAAATAGAAAATAATTGCATATTTAATTTCTTCCCTCTTGATATCTTTCTTCATCTTTTCTTCACTATTTATAGGCTTCAAGAATGGTAAATCTTCTCTCTTCTCAAATCCAGATCCAATTGCAGTTGTAAAAGTTTGTTACAGTCCAGCTGTGCACCATTGCAGATCTGGTATGAACTTTATGGATCTGCAGATTGTCGGTTTTTCTAGTCGCGATATGAAATCTTTAATTGCAGAGGATAACGTGTGAAATTTCTGCGTTGGTGCTTCCGGATGTACTTGTAGCTTGAATTCACTTATTCCAAGTGAAGATTCCTATGCGGTGACAATGCTAACTGCAATTTCAAGCTGAACTTGTGGCTACATTTTGGATTCTTTTTAGCTTTGGTCTTCTAAGATGGATCATTGCGCTTACAATTTTAAGACGCAATATATATGCTGCATGTGACGACATTAATGCACAAAAACAGATAAAATAACAAGAATTTAAACCAAGCATAAATGAGTTAGAAAACATAACTACAAAGTATGAAATGCCAAACATGCATGCTAAATATGGTACAAAAGAGACAAATAATACACAAATTTAGGGAGAAAATAGGTGTCATTTCTAATGCTATCGGCCATACCTCCAGATGACCCCATGACCAGGCCTGAATGAAAGGCGGCTTGGGTTTTAGGCTTTTAGATATGTAAAAGGGGGAAATTTGAATTCAATATCATAGAATTTTTTTTCATATTAGAAAAATCATTTTTTTTACAAGGCAAAATGATGAGTAATTAACGGGTTAGTGTCAGGAAATATCAGAGCCACTTGTCAAAGTTTGTTTTAGCGCTCTCCATATGAGAAGGCCCATCGAATGGTAACCTGGTTATGTCATAATGTCAGATATGATGTAAAAGGTAGCAAATATCTTCCCATAGTGACTCTATTTTCCAGTGAACATCGGCTTCTCAGGAGATGATTGAGGACCATCTTTTATCAATTGTTATGATATCTCTATAGGAAATACATATAAATTCTGATTTAACCAGTAGGTGTTAGAGAAGAACCAACTTACCATGGAACTTGAAGTCCATATGAAGACACATACTTGTGATAAGAGGTGTTAAGTTCTCCAGCCCTATGCTATGGTTAGCTAGGAAGCAAAGGCTAATGTTACAACTGCTCCTAACATTCAGGTGGTGAGACATCAAAGGAGTGCGACTTACATTAGTTACTAGTGTACTATCAATAGATACATCATGTTGTTGTTAGGGTTTTATCCTCTTGTAATTCACTAAAAATAAAGGATGACTTTTCTAGTCCAACCAAAATATAAAAAAAAATTACAAAAAACAAATTATATTAAAATTTAATTTCCCTCATTTATATTAACTATAAAAGAATATGGTTAAAATATGCTATCAATCCCTATACTTATCCAAATTTTAAGATTTAGTCCCTATACTTTAAAAGTTAAAAAATTCAATCCTCCTTTTCAATTTAAAACTTCTAGTTCAAACATTGTTGTTTGTATTTGTTAAACTAAGCCCTATTGGATAATATATTTTGATATAATAAATTAAAATGTTTTTTTAATAAAAGTAAAGTTGAACAAATTGATAAAATCAAGTTGAAATGGTTTCAATTGAGTCAAACATTTTCAAATATGTTTTAACCATTTTCAAACAAGTTAGAATTGCTCCAGGACAAAAACTATCGATACTTTTTCTCTAAGTATCGATATTTTACAAGATATCGATACCCCACTGATAAACGATACCAAATGAACATTTTATTTTATTAAACCCCAAGAAGTATCGATCAGGTATCGATACCTTTTGTAAAGGTATCGATATATTTTATAAGGTATTGATATTCCTACTCCAACAATCACTGAAATTTGCATTTATTACAAAAATTATCGATGCCCTTTTAGTAGGTATTGATACTCGATGATGCAGGTGTAGTTAATGAGTTGGTATGATGCGAGTCTCAAGGTCCAATTTCAGACCCATGGTTGTGATAGTTTCACACTACCTCAAGGTCCAACAAAAATGTCAAAGGCCAAACAAATCAAACAAAGATCCGATTGAAGACAAGATTCGAGGTGAATCTTTTTTAGGAAATGGAGAATGATACGAGCACGGATGAGGTGAAATTTATTAAGTTCCATTCACCGAAGCTGTCAACTTTCAAGTTTGAGAAATCAGCAGACTTGTGACGATTTTTTGGTTGGGATCCAGGCATTTTTGGTTTAGATGTCATTATGGTGTTCGAATATCTATATCTTAACTTTGAAACGCACTTTGAATCACTCGATTTTGAGTTTGGGAGCTCAAGTTATGATCGTTTTAATAAAGACTACATAGGCATAATTTCTGGACGTGCTTATGACTGGCATTACGAGTTTCGGGCTTTTAATTTGAGTTTAAATCATATAGGGTTTGGATTTTAGACTTAATTTTTATTATATATGAGTCCAATATTGTATTTATTAGCTCTTATTATTTTATTATTTTTTATTTCGAATTTTTAATAATTATTAAGTAGTTTAAGTTATTTAAGAGTTTTATGTCAACAAGAAAATTTAGTTTAAAACTGCTTCTTGTTTAGATTAATTGGAGTTCTAGTTTACTTAAAAGTTCTATTTAGATTTATTTATCTAGTCTAAGGCATTGGTATTGTACACAAATCAAACAATTGATTATTATTCAAATTCTCTTTTGAGTTTTTGTTAAACTAAGCCTCTTGGATAATATGTTTTGATATAACAAATTAAAGTGTTTTTGAATAAAAGCTAAGTAGAAAACACTCCAGTGAGACTTCTACCGGTAGAACTCCACTTCTACCGATACAACTCCACTTTTACCGATACCTTGAAGACTTCTATCGAAACAAGTCAAGTCAGTAACTAAAATTCATCCTCCCCTGCACTTCTATCGATACTTTGATGGGTTCTACCGATACCAAATGAAACCCTCAGAGTTCTACTGATACAATGAATTATCTACCGATAGAACGACTCCAACGGTAATATTTTGTAAATTTGTTTACCCTGGGACTTATACCGATAGAACACCTCTTCTACTTATACAATTATAGTTCTACTGATACAAATATGCTTCTACTAGAACAACTAAACTACCGATTGCATTTAATGATGGTTTTTATGGCTGCAACGGCTACATTACTTTCCCAACAACCACAACGGTTGGAATTCACTTAGAGGGTATAAATACCATCTTCCAAAGGTCTAGCATCAATAAGAACAATGTGCAAAGCCTAAAGATCAATCAAAACAACCAAGAGCTTAATTCTTTCATACCTTTTCTTGTAAAAACTTGTGAGCTTTCATTGTATTCATTTAGCTCATGTGTTCTTCTTCGTATTTGTGCTTAATTGGCAAACATCCTAATCTTGTAAGGATTGTTTATTCGTTTGCTTGTTTATTTCTCTTTGAGAGAGGGTTGATACTTATGGTTCGGGTAGAAACCTTAAGAGAGTTCTATCTTAAGATTTTGGAGTATAAGTCTTAAAAGAGATTGTAAGGTTAAACCTTGTCCTCAAAGGTTATACAAATTAGTGGATTTGGGAAAATCCTTAGTTGTGGAAAGCTAAGGTAGTGGAGTAGGCATTTAGGGTTGAATAACTATAAATCCTTGTGTCCTTTTTTGCAAAATTAAATTGCTTCCACCACAACTTCTAAAAGGTCGATTCAACCTCCGTTATTATCATTATCGAGTTGATCCATCGAGTTAACAATTTTTATTTTCAAGAATTGTTCTTGAGTTTTATTTTTAGGAGAGTTTTAACAATATTTCAGATTATGAGATCATCTTCAAACTTTTTCTTGCCAAGTTTTCTTTCTTGGAGGGAAAATTAGAACCGCCTGAAGGGGGTTGTAGATTCTTCGTGTTTCCAAGGCTTCTTAGGACATCTACATACCACATTCTTTTAATTTCTTTCTATTTATTTTATTTGCTTCCTTTAATTTTTTTTAAATTCTTAGATCTAATTTATCTTTGTTGATATTTCAGGTTGTTTCAAAATTCATCTTACTTTCCGAGCATCTAGAGCCCTAAGTCAAATCCATGACTTTGACAAACTTTACAATAGCTTTCGCATAAACATCATCATTCTTTATCATGGTATTTCATCCCCAACGGTCATATTTACTTTCCCAACAACTATAAATTTGATGGAGTAGGCATTCGGGGCTGAACCACTATAAATCCTTATGCTCTTTGTTGCAAATTTTTATTGCTTCCACCACAACATCTCAAAGGCTGATTCAACATGCCTTACCAGCATTCTCGAGTTGATTCATCGAGCTAACAGTATTCCTGTCAATATTTGTTAACTTAACATTTTCTTTGTCAAATTTATGCAACTTCATATGAGGAAACCTAATCAACAAATCAACTTGACAAATTTGATGGAAAATATTAATAATGTAAATCAGAAAAGTAAGAAGACTTAATTTTCCAGTTTTAAGTAAATGGATTGAATTTCAAATTTGGTCTAAGTAAAAGAACAAACAACATATTTTAACCAAAGAACATATAATCCTACTCTTAGGGAAAGCAATTGAACTTATCAAAAGAAGATAAACCTGGAAAAGGAGAGCATGAAGAAAACATTAGAACTTAAATTGAAATCCAAAAAAGTAAGGAAAGGAAGTTGTTTCGTGACTACTTCCCTCATCTAGCTTTTTATTTTCCTTAGAAGTAGTGAAAGATGAAGCAAGTTGTTATGATACTTTATATTATCGGCCTACAATCCGAGTGGGTTTAGACCGGATCCTATGGTCCACATGTCAAACTTGCATACCAATATGTTGAGCTTGCATATCAAGTTTGCATATTATTCTCGCGGATCAAGCTTACATGACATTAAGTGTTTGCAAGATGAGTATCTACACTATACCCCTCTTGCGAACACATACTTGTGGGAATATGCATGGGACCGCATCGCCACGTATTAAGTTTAGAACAAAATATGTGTTGACACACATGGGGATCTACTTACGACGTCTCATCCATAAACAATAATCATATAATATAAATACATAATGCAACCCTTTTGAAAACGACACACTAAAAATACTCAACACAAGTAGTCCCAAAATGCTTGAATTGCATACTCAGCTAGACACCCCCATGAATGCCTAAGCCTATGTGAACTCTCTCCTTTAATTTCTATATGTATACAACAATAGACAAAACTTGTGGGAATCCACATGTTAGTACTTTTAAGAATTCAACCACCCAAAGTCCAATGCTATTGCTTACAATTTACTTAAAACAAAACTCGAGAGTGAACAACGTGATTACAAACTCTCGAGTTTATGGTCATTAGAGCCTAGGCATCAAAAAACATCTTCGTAAATCCTAAACCCAACCCTTAAGAAGAAGGATTGGAGAGATGAGATTTTAGTTCCCTCTTTAACTACTTCTTTCACATGGATAGTCCATTATTTCATTATTTCTATCATTTTCAGTGGTCCAGATTAATTGTTATTTGATCTAAAGGCTGATTGAAAACTTATTGTAAGGAACCTTTAGAATTTTCCTTCATTGAGAATGGAAGAAAAGAAATATTAGTAGACTTCAAATATTATCTTTTGTATTACTGAGCATTTGCACATTTGATATCTTCCACTCACTTTAAATGGAGTCTCCTCACCTTCTGTAGTTCTACTGAATTCATGAAGTGTTGTTGATTTCGATTTTGCTTCGAAATAATCAATTAACTTCATATATTAATTTACATTCAATTAAATCATTGTCTTTAATTGAAATAATCAATTAAGTCCCCCTTTAACAGAAATCAATTAGATTATCATGTGACAGTTTTTTTAGTTTAATCCAATATTTTCTATTAAAATTATAAAAAATTCATAAAAAATTAAAAAAATCATAAAAAATTTTAAAATTTATTGAAAATTTAAAATATTAAAATTGATAAAAACTTATAAAAATACAAAATTTCTAATAATGTTTAAATTTTCATTAAAAAACATATAAAAATTCTTAAAAACTTATAAAAATAATGAAATATTAAATTGATATAAACTTATAAAAATTATAAAAAAAAAATCATAAAAGCTTGAAATGGATTGGATCAATCGGTTGAACTGGTTAAATCAAAATCGATAAGGGTATCAATCCGAAGAAAGTCATTAGATCGGTTGATTTGGGAACTAGGCAGTTGAATCAAATTTTTTAATGTCTTATCTAATTGAGCTGGATGAACCAGTCGAACCGATGAACCTGTGGCCTGATCAATTCAACCACTAATCTGGTTTTGAAAAACTGTCAGAATAGTTGATACTGACATACGCTAATAGGTGGATCGTGAAATTTTGGTTCAATAATATGTAACTGTACAAAAAAAAACTTTATATCATACAATAACTAGCGAACAATTTTTTAACTTTTCAAGGTCCAAACTATTGTATTGTACATAAAAAATTGAAGATAAAAATTTAAAATAATAATAATAATTTACCAATAAAAAGGAGGGTCACATAATTATCGTTTTATTTATGAAATAAAAGAATATTTTATTCAACATGAAAATGAGTATGACGATCTTATAACTATTCTCATTATCCAGCTATTTGTGTGATGTCGTATGTTCATTATGATTTTAAGAGTTTAAATGATATTTTTTTTATAATTATTATATTATTTAAAAGTTTTTATGAATTTTTATAACTTCTTATAAAATATTAAATATTTTAAACATATTTTATTAATTTTACAAATTTGTTTATAATTTATTGTATTATTATATTTTTTATAATTTACATCAATTTTAATATTTTTTAATATTTAATAACATTTAATAATTTTTATGATTTTTATAGGTTTTTATAAAATTTTAAATACGTTTATTAATTTTTATATTTTATAATTTTATTAGATTTATTATATGTTCTTATAATATTTATAAGTCTTTATAAGTATTATAAGTTTCTATCAATTTTAATGTTTTTAATATTTTTTTTAATTTTTATAATCTTTAATATTTTTCATGATATTTATAATTTTTAATAATTTTTTATATTTTTTAATCATTTTAATAGAAAATATTAGATTAAACCAGAAGTTTCCACGTGACACTATTTAATTGATCCATCAATTTATTTATTTTAGTGAATGTTCACCAATTTATTTTAACGTTGAATGTGGTCAACCATAGATTCTATTAATGGAGGGGCTTTATTAATTATTTCAGTTAATGATAAGGATTAAATTGGGTGTAAATTTAATACAAGAATTATAATTGATTTTCGCATTTTCTTAAGGGCTTCTTTGACATATAACCTTCTTAAAATGGGCTTCAAGAATGTTGCATTGTATTATGGCATGTTTATTGGCTAGGTTACTCACTTAAGCTTGAAGGCTCGCTTAAATTTTGAGAGGTTTTAAGCAAAAATGTTAGGCTTAAAAAATGAGTTTGGAAAAAACAAATGAATTTCGTTTAAAATATGAATTGAGCTTGAGCTTAAACATTTCAAGATTGAGTGTAACTCTTTTTTTAAGTTTATAGTGTTTTATATTATGTTATTTTTATATATTATATAATTTACAACACAAAATTTAAATATGTAGTAGTATTGTGTAAATATTAAAAAAAATTAAGATGATTATATATAAATTTTGATAAATAAAAAATGTATAAAATTATTAAAATAATATAAATATATTTTTATTCTTTTAAAAAATAATATGGAGTCTAAAATAGATTTGAGTTAACTATTTACTAATATGATCGAGTTTTGACAAATTTTAGATCAATATTTTGGATCGGATTCAAACAAGCATAAAATATTTTAATATTATACTTAAATTTAATATGAACCCAAATCAACTCATAAATACTTTTTATGCACCCAAAAATTGTAATATTTAAGAATGGAAAACGAAAGTAAAAAGAAATTAAAATTGTCTTCAATAAATAATCATAAATATTATGACAGAGAAGGAAGGTTTTCCTTGAGTAGTCCTCTAACCTATCCTTAAAAATCCATTTTATTTTTGTTAAGAAATCGAATATAAGGCTATAATGACAAATAATCTTATAGACAGTAATAATTAAATCCAAATAAAATCTGCTTCTTTGAATGAGTATAAATGACCCAGTCTTCTAGGCTCCAGAACAGACAGGCATGCCAGATACTGGCGGCGGACGGATGCTTGTGGCTTTGGTGCCTCCATTCTTCACTATGAAAACCGTGTCCATACCCCAGCTACTATGCCTTTCGAAGTGGCAGTGTGAAAACCACACTCCTGAAATTCATAAATAATAAATACATGGTTTTAATTCATTGCTGAATTAAAGAGTGCTTTTAGTTTGGTTCCTTGAATTAATTGAAAACTTACCAGGATTGTTTGCAAAAAACCTGAGGGCAACCCAGCCTCTATGAGGAACATGCACGGTGTTAATGAGGGGTGGATCAACCAGGTTGTAAGACTTGGGGTCAGTCACATTATTGAAATTTCCTGAACCACTCCCCACCTTGTAGAAACTGAAACCGTGCAAATGAAATGGATGACTTCCACCAGCACCTAACTGGGTTGCTTGGAAAACGATCTCAACTGCTTCGCCATAGTTCAGCATAATAACCTTTGTCTTGATAGTAACGTTGCGATTTAGAGCAGTCAAGTCTCCAGTGAAGTTATAATATTCAGGTGGTTCAAGGGGGAAATCTTTGGTGAAAACGCCATTGATGCTCCTGTTGTAGTATGCTTGGAGAATGTCGATAACTGGGAACTTAAAGCTGACATTGTTCAAAGCTGCAACAAATCTCGATTCAGCAACACATACTGAGGTGTTGGCGCAAGGAATGGAGTTTGTAGAGATTGCGATGTAGACTCGTCTATGGATGGCTCTCGGCACTCTCAATGGTGGGTTCTGTCTCACTCTTAAGTTCCTAATTCGGCTGAGAAAGCTATTTGTAGCGTTTGAATCGTCCGGTTCCGGCAATGATACTAAGGAAGCATTGTACTTGGGCCCACCAACGCTGTTTTTATACTGTAAAATAGCGGTGGTGAGATTATTGTTTGATGAAGCAGCGCTGTCGTGGAAATTCCTCATGACCATGTAATACTGGCCAATGTTTTGGTTAGCTTGGACCAAAACATCCATGGTTTGTCCAGGGCTTATCATGATGTAGTCGGTTGCAAACCTTGTGACATAGGAAGCATCTTGTGCAACCACTATGAGGGTGTGGTTTGCAATGGAGAAGAACTTCTCTTCATTCATTGCAGCATTGATTATGCGGAGAAGGTACGTGTTCTGGTAATTAACTTCCATCCAGAATATTGTATCTGCAACATGAATGAATGAATGAATTGCTGCTGCAACTAAGAAATCAAATCCATCGAAACTACAAAATATAGAGGCTACGCGTACCATTGCATTCATATGTGTCTCCTAAATGCCCATTAATAGCATAAGCGTTTGGTATTCCTATAGGCTGGCCGTTTAAAGTTGAATTCCGGATAAGTTCCAAATAGTCGTCATTGTACCACGATTCTGTAAGCAATCAAGAATTATCAACTGAACTTACTCAACTAAGGTTTTCCAATGGATTGGATAGTATATAGTTACCAAGTATAATAGTTTGATCAGCATCAGGCGGGTGGAATGGGTAGTTTCGTACGGAGCTGGTAGAATCACAAAGGCTCCATGGAGGGCATGCCACCATAGTGTACCTATTTCATCCGATAATACCACTTGGTAAGTGAAGTTTGTTCCTGGCTGAATCGGGCACTGCGTCACGAACTCAGGACCATCGGACCATGGATTTCTTGGTTGTTTCACACCGTGCCTACGGTAGTCAAATTTTCTTTAATTGATCACTAGGATGGATGACAATATTTTTATATTCATATATAGAGAGAGAGAGTGTGTATGTGTGTGTGTTTTAGTAAATTATTACCAGTGAATGGTGAAGCCATAAGATCCATGATTGTGGACGTTAACAAACACGGTGTTTCCCCTGTGAACCCGAATTTCCGGGCCTGGATAACTATCATTCACCACCAACATCGACTTTGTGGTGCACAGCCTTGTAAAGTTGGACTCTCGGACCTGCCATTAATAAAAAAAATTACTCCAAAATGTTTAAAAAAAGAAGCAAATGTGGTACGGTATGAGATACAACTACTTACAATGAAGTCATAGTAATGGACATCTGCCATGCATAGCAGCTCAAGGCTAGTAAGGAACAAAATCCCTAGCAACCATGGCACACAACCTAGCTTCCATAAACCCATATTTTCCCCCAATCCAATCAACTCCTCTCTCTCAAAATATAAAAAAAGTAATAATCTTTTTTAGTCTTGACGTATTCTTCAGTTGGCCCTTGATCGTTTTGGGGTTACAAAATTCATCAATTTATAGCAGCAGAAAGGGTGTGGAGTTAAGTTTCTTACATCGACTAGTAACAAGATAATGAATACCTAACTTTGGAAATTCACCAGTCAAATATATATTAATCAAATGTCGCCGTTTTCCTAATGAAATTTCAACGTAGCCGTAATTACCATAACATTGTTTTCTATATTTTGGATTCTAATAAATAATTATTACTTTCCGTGTTGTTCAATTTCAGGTAGCAGCCCCCAGAATCTATCAGATCATACGCGAATTGCCATGTCAAAGTCTGCTCATATTTTCTTCCTTTTCCAAATTAATTACTTTTATATTTTGCTTCTCTAACTGTTAATTTGATAGTCAAAATTATTCCAAATAGAGAGAGATTGTTGGTGTGTTTAGATGAACGGTGAGATATTGTGTGTTTACAATATTTAATTTTATCGTTACCGTTATTTTTACAGTAATTGCACTTAAACGTATCATTCATCCACACTCACTCTTAAGTAATTTTAGATTTGAGATTATTTGGACAACCAAAATTAACATTTAACATTTGCACAAAATAAAAAATAAGGTAAATCATTTTTTACTAGATAATGCAATTATTTAAATTTTTTCATCAAATTTATATTTGGGTAAACTATTAAAATAGTTAATTTTATTTTTCTCAGGTTACATTTTAGTTACTTATGGTTGAAATGTTACATTTTAGTCACTTACGTTAACGTGTTGTAACATTTTAGTCATTGAGCCGTTAATTGTTGTTACACCATGTTAAATCATCATTTCAAACAAAAAATTTAGGTCAAATTATACAATTTGTCCCCATATTTTTTTCGTTTTGAGTAATTTAATTTTTTTTCTTTTATGGTAAACTATTCTTTTTTTTTCTTTATTTTCCATTATTTTCTACTTCTCCCTCTATTTTCCTCCATTCTCCATCTCTTTTAACGTAAAAGAAAAAAAATATTGCTCAAACGAAAAAATTATAGGGATCAATTGTATAATTTAATCTAAAATTTTCATTTGAAATGATGATTTAACGTGTCACATCAACTTACCATTAACAAAAATTAACGCTCAATGACTAAAATGTGATAACACGATAACGTAAGTGATTAAAACGTAACATTTCATAGATAAATGATTAAAATGTAACCTGAGACAAATAAAAGTTACTATTTTAATAGTTTACCTTTTATATTTAGATACTACTTCATTGATTTACCAAATTAATGTCACATATTAGATAGTGTATTATTATTATTTATGTATAAATTTAAATAGTTCATTAAATGTCTGAGTTAATTGCACTCGACATCCCCAATCTATAATTCTCATTTTAAATTGGTCTCTAAACTTCAAAATATTTTGATTACATCCCTAAACAATTAATGTCACATCAGTTAGATCCCATTATTAAATTAGCTAATTTAACCGTTAAATAATACGTCAAATTTATGTCGCATAATTTAAAATGGAAATTTTAAAGAAAAGTACAACATTACCGCATAACTTTTACAAGGTAAAACTAAAGATAAAGTAAAACCAAATAAGAGATAGTGAACAATAAAGCTTTTGTAAAAGTTTGGAAAACCTTAAACCTAAGAATTTTTACAAATTAATTTTTCTTAAAAATCTTCATTTTAAGCTATACAAAATAAGATCCGACATCTTATTTAATGGTTAAATTAGCGATTTTCGTAATGAAATTATATTATTGATATAACATTGATAGTTTAGAGATGTAATTAAATGTTTTAGAGTTTAGGGATCGATTTGGAATAAAGGTTATAATTTAGGGATATATAGTGAATTTTTTTTTAATAAATACACTAACAAATATAATAAATTAATTAGTGTCTAAATTTCAGAATCATGAAGATGACGCATTGACGTATTTTCGTCAATTTAGATAGAAAAAGAAAAATAAAATATTGCATAAAGAGGTCTTCAATGTAAGAATATTTTATTGATAATGGAAAGGTTAAAATATGATATAAGTTCATGTGCTTTTTATAAATTTAGAATTTAACTTTATATTTTTCATATTTTAAAATTCAGATCTAATTTTTAACACTGTTAAAAATATTTTTCTTTAAATTCAGGTTTATTATAACGTCATTTTTCTTCGTTACATTGCTACTAATTGAGATTTTTTTTTAATTTCAAAATGTCATACCATCATTTCAATAGTGTTAACTATTCTACTTGATTTTAAAATTTGAAAAGTAGAGAGATTAAATTCATGAAAATAAATGTACAATGACTGAATTTCAAATTTATGAAGAGTGCATGGAAACTAATAGAAACTATTCTTTTGCACATTAAGTTTTTGTTCATTATGCGTATTTACGCACGTATAGATTCTTGTTTCATATTTTGTGTTGTTTTAAATCCTCCCACCGAGATAAAGGGAGGAGGTTATGGATAGCTCTAAACATTATATAAAAAAACACATTTATAGTTTAATTAGTTAATACAATGAATATAACTAAAAAAAAAAGAGTTAATACAAAGAACAAGGGTAAACTATATAAATAATTATCCAACTATTAGTGTGTTTCTATTTTGGTCACTCATTTATTAAATCATTAAAGAGTTTTGATCTAGTCATTTTTATTGGCATAATAACAAATTTAACCCTTCAATATTTACAGATTTTATCAATTTGGTCCAACTCTAAAAATTCAACAAATTTAACCCTCATATTTACACATTATGTCAATTTAGTCTTAATTCTTAAGAATTCAAAATTAAAAAATAAACAAAAAATTATTTAATTTTTTATTTTTTGATAAAAATACATAAGATTAAAAAATATATACAAGATTATAAAAATATTTAGAAATAAATATATATTTTTCTTATTTTCTAGCATAACATTTATTTATTAAAATAGTAATTTTATAAATAAAACAATTTAAGGGAAAATGAAGAAGGCTTAAGTAGATTCAATTTTCCCTTTTTTTTTTTTTTTTTACAAAATTAACAATTATAATGTTAAAGTTGGGTAAAAAACTACAACATGAGGTTGAAAGGGTAAGAATTAATGTCTTTATGTTGTTGTCTAAAATAAGTTTGTTGCGTTTGAGGTTATGTTTGAAGGTAAACATGATTGAAGATATATAGGTGAGGATGAAATCTTAAAAATAGGGGCGAATCCAGAGGGGTTGACAGGAGCCCTGGTCCCCTAAAATGGAAATTTTTCTATTTAGGCTCTTGAATTATTTTAAAATTTTAAATTAATAAATGTAAAATTGTACTTTAACTCCCCTAAAAATGATAAAATTTTGATTTAATCCTTTAAAAATTGCATTTTTACATTCGTAAATATTACAATTTAATTTCGATCTCCCCTAACAAAATTTTCTGGCTTCGCTCTTGCTTGAAAACCCAATAAGTTGAAGGCAATGTTGGTAGTTCCACAATCAATTCTTATTTCAATTGCATGACAATGGAGGATGAGGCAATTAAGGAGTTCGGAGTAAGGATTATTGGTGTCAGTAGTTTTAGGCGAAGGTGGTGCCCAACGCTCAGTAAATTTGGTGAGGATTAAGGAACAAGGCTAGACTTATAATAAATAAAAAAGTTTGAATATGGTTTTAGTCTTGTTTGTGGGTTTTTTTTTAAAATATTTTATTTATAAAATTATTATTTTAATAAATAAATTTCTTGTCTGAAAAAGAAAAGAATGATTATTCATTTATTTATAATTTTGTATGTATTTTTACTGTGAAATGAATTTTTAAATCATTTTATTTTTAAAGTTTTAATTTTGAATTTTAAAATTTTAAGAATGAAGACTAAATTGTCATGATGTGTAAAGTTAAGGGTTAAATTTGTTGAATTTTTAGAATTGCGACCAATTTGATAAACTCCATAAATTTAGAGTGCTAAATTTATTATTATGATAATGAAAAATGGCCACATTAGCACTCCATTAGTAATTTAACGGAGTAACCAAAATATTAAATTTCAAAAATGTTAGGATTAAAATAAAAAAATTAAACCTAAGTGATCAAAATAGAAAACATGCTAATAACTTGGTAAATATTTATACGTATTACCCCTGAAAATAATTATTCTTCTTAATTAATACAAAGAATTAATTTATAAATATGATTTCTTTTTTATTATTATTGGGTTCACCAACTAAAGATGTAGTGAGAGATAAAACGTTCATCTTTAAAAGGAAAATTCGTTGGGACTTTACTTTCAACTTCAAGATTTAAGCCAGTTGCCGTGCACGACTCAGTAAACACATGCATTATTGATATTTTGACCTCTTTTTTTTTTCTTTTTATAGAATTTTACATTAATTTTTAAAACATTTATAGATGTAAATCACGGGAGTTAAGTAAGATGATAAGAATTTTTTTTACTTTAATCAATAGTCGATGGTTCGTTCCTCATCCTGAATATAGAGTAGTTTTAAAATTCATGATCAACATTCACCCACTTAATAATCTACAGAATGTAGAGAATTAATTATTGAATTCGCTTGATAAATACCTTAAAAAATAACAAAAAAAAAAGTTTTAGATGTATTTGGATAAGAATTTGTTAAAGATGTCAGAATTTTAAAATAAATTTATTTGATTTGGTAAAAATAGAGTATTTGAAAATTTGTAAAGATTAATACATTAGAAAAGTCCTTAAAGTACCACACAATGTTTAAGCAAACCTTCATACTTTTTATATAGTCAATTAACCTTTTAATCTATTAATTTTATCTATTTAAATACTTAATTTTAATCGAATTTATTTTTTATTTATTTTTAATATTTTATATTTACGAAGATGACATGACAATATCTTATTTTATTTTAGTTTTACATATAACATTATTTTACTGGTTGTAAAGTTTTAAAGTTTTGTTTTAAATCTCCTATTAAAAATTCATGTTTTGAATTATAACTATTTTAAAATATTATTTTAAAAGAAAAAAAAAAGGAAAGAATACCACAGTTTTAGGGTTTAATATTTGAGAAATTAATTAGCCAAAATAATACCATAAACAAATTCTTTGTCTGCTTACTTTTCAATTCTCCTAATTTAAGCATTCAACCATTAGAAATTAATAGTTCAAGAGTTAATATATAATTTGTCTTTGAATTTATTCATATGAATTTAGGTAGTTTTTACAATTTTTTGGATCTAGTTGATCTCTAAACTTGTATTCCATCAATTAGATTGATACTTTCGCATTAACATCGTTAATTATGTTGATATGAACATTGTTAGTCAATCTAGTAGTGCTATGTGATAGCCTCTCAATGTGTCATGTGACAAACATAAATTAAGAAATAAAAATATAAACATATAAATTATGTTTGGTTTGTGACGTTTTGAGATGCTGCTAGTTAAAAATGTCATGTCAGTACAAACTAACATTGTTAGTAGAGAAGGACCAACTAAGTCCTTACAAAATTTATGGATCATCTAGGTACATATAGACAACTTTAGGGGCCAAATTATAGTTTAAGTGTCGGATCCTAGTTGCATTTTGTTATTAAATCAATCTATTAATGTGGTTCATGACACTAAATTTTGGATGATGGGATGCAGGGGTGAATCCAAGGGGTTGGTAGGGACTTCGACCCCCTCTAAAATAATTTTTTTTTTATTTAGGCCTTTGAAAAGTTTTAATTTAGTAATGGTAAAATTTTACTTTGATCTCTCTAAAAATGATAAAATTTTAATTTAATTCTTTAAAAATTATATTTTTACTATCGTGAAAGTTACAATTTAATTTCATCCCTAAAAATTTTTTCTTTTAAGAGATATATCCTAATATTGGGTGAAAACAATCATTACAATTACGAGTATAAAAAACTTGTTGAAATACAACTAACGAACTTACCCTTTCTAATCAAATCTTTGAATACTTCATTTGGGAGAATTCAAAAGTAAGAAGTCAAATAATTTGTTTTTGGTATTGCTTTCTCTACTATTAAACCCTTCATACTTTGTTTAATAAGATATTTGAAATAAAACTTTATAACTACTAAAATAATGACATGTGTAAAAACTAAAAAAAAAAGTTAAAATAAAATAAATTTTGCCATGTCATCGTCCACATAAACATAAAATATTAAAAAAAAACTAATTCAATTAAAAATAAGGGTTTAAATAGATAAAATTTATAGATTAAGGGATTTGTTGACTACAAAACAAAAATAACGCTTACTTAAACATTGTGTGGTAGTTTGCGGATTTTTCTAGTGTATTATAGCTATTTGTAAAAAATTTCGAAAAGAGATTAAAGAGATAATTTTTTAAAATTTTTACTTGTGAAGTCTAAAATTTTAAACAATGTATCTAATATTTTTTTAATATTTAAAAAATATATTATATTATAAAATAACAATGGATCGAATTCGAGGTTTGAATTTTAAAGATTAGACTCAAATCATGTTTTGAACGAATATTTTTTTTGTTGAACTCTATTTTTTAGGTTAAATATTTTTGTCAAAATCCACCTAAATTTCAAGTGAACATTTAAACTTGAATGAATAGTTTAACCCTTGAAGATGTCTAATTGAAATATATATATATAAAGTTTTTGTTAATATGATTAAATTAAATTTATTCAAATTTCATTTTGGAAAGACATTAGTACTTTAAAAGACTACAAAAATATTAAAAATATAAGTTATTTAAAATTTATGTAATTAACATATACTATCATTTAATTAGTTTATTGTTACCGATTGAGTATTAATTTAATTGGTATAGACATTATTGTTAACGCAGGAAGATGTGGGTTAGAGTGTGTTGAAGTACATTTTTTTATTTATGAGTTGGAAAAAAGTTGAGTAATTTAAATATTATGTCAAAAAATATTTATGAATGAAATATTAAATAAAGTAATTTTAGCTTTACTCCTTTTTAAAAAAAAAATAAGAAATTGTTATATACAATGATTCTAATATTAACTTTTTTTGTCTATTTTTTTATTTATTTATAAATTTTACACTTTTTTTTAATTCTAAATTTATCATTTTTAAATAAAAATATTTTAATTAAAAAATATTTTTATTCTAAAAAAACAATACATAATATCATTTATATAAAAAAATATAATTATTTTCTTTGACATAATTCGTGGCTGAAAATTTGTTTCTTTCAATTAATTATTTTACATAATTAAAACTATTACAAACATTTAAATATATTATTCTTTAACCTTGGATATTTTGTGCTTTATTATAAACATTGATTTTTATATAAAATTTGTGGTACAAATTATTTTTAATTATCATACTAACTATAATGTAATAATCTAATTGTCTTTTTTCTTTTAAAAAAGAAAAATTTAATTGTATATTAAATAATAATTTTTAAATATATATATATAAAACATGATATCAAATTATATGTAAAGAATTGCAATTTAATATAAAATGTAAAATAAAAAATATATAATTAGGGTAAAAGATGACAACAATTATAACTTAATATTATTTTTATATTTATATAAAATGTTTAATTATAGTCAATGAAATCATATAAAATGCCTTGAGCTATTTTTCATATAAATGAAGATATTTTGATATCATATTATATATAATTGATTCTTATGATAAATGGTAAAATCTTAAGTTGCCATATGTTAAAATTTTACGCCTTCAAATGTAATAATTTTTTGTTTTTTTTTTTAAAATTACAAGAATAAGATAAAGTTCAAATAACCAACGTAATTAACGTGATTCAAATCCAAATTATATTTGAGACAGTGAACAACATTGACCATCAGATTATCACATGATATTATAATAATTTCTTATTTTGATAGAGACTCGAGTTTTAAATATTATATATATAAGATATATTATCAATATTTTTTAGGTTTATTCAAACACTTAAAATTTATAAAGTTTTATATCTTTGAGAAAATTCAATTTCATGTGGAATTTAGTTGTGACTTTTTTTGAATAAGATGAGAAAGTTTTGCACGATACAATTAATCTATGTTTGAAATAGGAGAAATAAATTTTTACTAGATATATATTTGACTTTCAAGAAAATTTGTCTAGTGATATGTTATATGTTCATAATTAGTTAAAAAATTATCATTAATTTATTTTTACACTAATTTATACTTAAATTAAATTAATTTTTTAATATATATTATTTAAATTAAATTTTTTAAAAATACTTATTTAATTATGATTTAATATGCACAAATGAATAGTTGAAACTTTTGGAAAAATTTACTAACATTAAAGGTGTTCATTAGCGAAATTAATAGAGGCCCATTTCAAAGAACTTTCTACCTTCGAGTTCATTTTCCCCAAATGGACCATTTCAATGTTTAAAAATAAAAACAAATTATTTTATATTTAAATTTAATTACAAAAAATAATATTAAAATTATTTTTTATATATTTATGGTTAAAAGTAAAAGCTTAAGCTCGTATAAGAATGAGTCAAATCGATCAGGATGGTTAGGTTATACGATCCATGAACACATTTTATTATCATTCAAGGAATAAATAATAATTTTTTGAAAATTTTATATTTTTATTAATTTTACATTTTTAAATGATTATTTAAAAATATTAGTTATTTCATTTTTTTAATTTTAAATAGTTTTTAACATTTTCATATTTTTTTAAAATTTAAAATTTAAAACTATAATTTTTAAAATTTTTACGTTTTTATTTAAAATATTAAAAAATAACTTTTAAAATTTTTAAAATCTTTTCATGATGAAATTAATAAAAATTTTCTTTCATCATTTTCGTTCAAATTCAAGCATAATATATGGTTTTTCTTCAAATTTTTCATAGATTTTGAATATTTGAAACTTGTTATACTACTATTTATTTATAAATCATTTATTCAAGTACTTCTACCATATATATATATATATATATATATTTAAAGTGGGGATGTTACATCCAGCACTCCCCAATATACAATGTCGGTTTAGACACAACAACTTTGTAATCCATCGACACATTAATGCTATACCGCTTAATGGCAAATACACACTTTTCCTTGGATTCAAATTTTTGGCCCATAAACCACTCTTTAAGGTCTGTTGCTATAGCCAATCGGTGAGCAGGTAATATATCAAGGTACTCTATGAACTCGACTGCATGTGCCACATCGGGGTCTATAAGCGACATGTGTACCCCAGCAGGATTATTGTGCATCACAATATGTCTGACTGGGTTCTCGACTGGAGACGCATTATAATTTCCATTGTCATTCGCCCCTTCTTCGTCGATATCATCCAGGACCTCATCCACATCGGGATCACTATCAATATCAATTTCATGATCAGAAGGAACACTACTGTCACATCCAAATCTCCATCCGCATCATTCTTGGGTGCAACAACATTAAGATCGATGTCAATCCCACGTACTATTAATTGACTTTCAACATATGATATTAGAACCACCATACACGGAGTTGGATCTTCATTTTCTACTGGAGTTGGATTTTTAGTTTATTCAAACTAAAGAGCGGTCATTATCTCCATGTCTTCATCATCTACAAGTTCCATCTTGAAGAATTTGATGGGATATGTCGAAAATGGAAACTTGTAGAAAAGTTTTGAGATCCTTCTCCCACAACATCTAAAAATTTTTGCACTAATTCTTGCTTTCATATCATCAACCGAGACATTTCAACGAAATCTCATTGCTATTTGTTGTCGACACTCAAATATACATGAAACTGATGTTCTCAAAATTACTCCATTGAAATAAATGCATATAAAAAATTGATTATCCATCGTCAATAAATCTGTTAAAAAATAAATAAAATTTCAATAAAATAACTAATTAAAAATATACCATACTTTTTTATAACAAATAAACATCAAACTAAATTAAACTATACTAGACTAAACTGTATAAAAATAACAAAAAGGTTACCTTTTAATTTTTCCCTTTCTTCTCCTTTTCTCTTCTATTGTTTTTCTTTGTTTTTTCTTTCTCAAATTTAAACAACCCTTAACCTTAACCCCCTTTTATAGTGTCCCAGCCCAACATTTATCAAATTTTGGCACACTTGTGCCGCCCATTAGAAGGGCACGTTCAATGCCGCCCTTTAAAAGGGAACTTTCAGTGTCGCTAATCAAATTGACACTTTTAGTGCCGCCCATTAGCCTAGCGCAACCCCATGTCAGGTATTTCCATCCCAATCATGTATTTCTTTTTCAGCCTTCTACTATATATGTATATAGTGGTGCCACCTATTAAAATTCCTTGAGTGGCTTCAGTGGAAAAGAGGATGATGTTCATCCTAAGAGGCTTGGATTCGAGCACTTGTGTGTGCAAGATGTGTTTACGATGTCAAAGGGTTAAGAAAGTATGAACAAATACTACCATGTAATCACACCAGTATATTAAAAAAAATCTAATGGATTCAAATGTTTGTCAAGAATACCCTTCTTGAATTTGTTTTTTTATTTTTATTTCGAGGCACAATTATTCATACTCATATCCATTTCTATGCTTAGATTTCCATCTTTTTAGGTTGCATCATGAGATTTTTGTGTTAGCAAAGATATTAAAAAGAAATTCTTATGGGTGTTGGTTTAGAATCTAAAAGAAGAAGAGGAGAGTAGTATTAAAACTTTTTAAGTTTAGTATATGCTATATTTTCAAAAGTATATGGCCAAAAAGAATTGCTAGAATCTTTTTTTTTGCATAGTTAGGTGAGGAAAGAAGAAGATGGTCTTATCGATTAGAAATTTTAGTATCTAGTTAAAGATATTGTAAACGTTATATATGTTTATATAAGAAAGGATTGTATAAAATTGTGATTCCACATTATCCCTATCCTTTTTCAATTGGAAGATGACAAATCAGATTTTCCTTCCTAATTTTCCGTTTTTTAGTTGGATTTGAATTTTTTCAAGAGAAAAAAGCTGAAAATCAAGAGGGAAAATATGATTTGCCATCCTCCTATCAGAAAGGGATAGGATGACGTAGAATCACAGTTTTATACAATCCCTTCTCATGTTTATATACATTAGAGAACCTTGTGTCCATAAAAAGGTCTGAAATTATGTTAGATATATTGGTATGCATAAGAACAATTGTCTACCTAGAAGGAAATTTTGTATTCGATTTTTATTTTAGTATACGTTAGAAATTATTTGATATTTTATTAAAAGTTTTGGTATCTTGAAGAGATTTTTCTATTTGGTCATAGAGTTTGGTACTCGTTAGAGATGATAGTAATTTGTTAAACGTGTCACATTTTTATAATGAATAAAAAAATATATAATTGGTACAAAAATTATAAAATATTATCCCAAAATCTAATGAATTGATAAATTAATGATGAATACCAAAATATTCAAGAGATCAGAGTAGCTTCCCCTATTGAATATGGTTTTTGACTTCTGAGAAACATTCTTTTGCACTCATCTTTATTACTAGTCTTAGATTTTAATCTTTTTGAGTTACATCCTATGATTTTGGTGTTAGCAAAGATGTTACAAGAAAATTCTTGTGAGTATTGTTTAGAATTGAGAAGAAGAAGTGAAAAGTAATATTGAAACTTTTGAGTTTAGTACATGCTACATTTTCAAAAGTGTTTGCCCAAAAAAGGAGGTGAGATTAATTTTCTAGTATATTCAAGTGAAGGAAGAAGATAACTTGTGGTGTATATCTCGCATTTTAGTCAAATTTGGGCACAATCAGACTACGATGTCGTGACGAGGAGGAGCTCCTTATCCTGATGCGACAAGGAAACAAGAGGAGAAGCAAAGATGACGTCACGAGAAGTCGATAGCCACGTCACGACGTGTTTAGCAATTTTCTTGGTTTCCTTCTCCGATTTAAACTTTGATTATTTGTTTCAGTCGAGCTCTGATTAATGTAGATTATTTTATTTTTACTTGACCTATGAATTTAGCCTATAAATATGTCTTTTAAGCCTTAGAAAAAAAAAACCCATTACACATTTAGTATTAGCTTTTACAAGCTTTCAGAGAATTTTGTATTTACGTTTTGATTATTCTTCGAGTAAAATTATATTTGTCTGTGGTTTTTTATTCTCTTCGGATGGGTTTTTCCATGTAAAATATTTGTGTTTAATCTTTTCAATTTATTTTTTATTTTACTTGTTCATTGTGCCACAGCCCAAAATTAGTCCTAGAAGTTTTGAGGGTATTTTAAGAATTTTAGCCTATATGTGCCCGAAATTTTTTAAGATTAGTAACCGATAATGTTTTCTGCAATGACTATTAGAAAATTTAGTCAATTTCTAAAAATGAGTTTTAAAGACCTTAAATTTTGAAAATTGGGCTGATTTATAATAGGGTTAAAAAATCGTGAGTTTTTAAGAGGCAATTAAACCAAATTTTAATTATCAACCTAATATCTTCCCCCACCTATGGTTTTTCACGTTAAAACCTTCTCCTTAATTTGGTGTTGCCGCCCCTTGCTTTTCCAATTCTCAATCACTCAATTTTGATTTTCCAAACTTCGTCCATTTGATTCCTATTATCTTCCAACCAATAAACCTCCATTGAAACCAAGAAAAAAAAACCAAGAACTTCATAGTTTTCTCCATTATCAAGTTTGTGGGTTTTTCGGGTTTTCCAATCAAACGCTTGGATTTCTGTCAACTAAGGTAATGATTCGATTCCTAATTAGTTTTAAATGATATATGGTCTTTTAACTAGAACTTTTATCCTTTAAATCACATGTTTTAAATAAAAGTCAAAAATTAGATAGTTAATGGTGGATTTCGGGATTGTGGATAAAAACTTGGTTTTAATGTGTGTTTCAGTTATTTTTAACATGATTAGAAGGTTTCTAAACATACTTTGAAGTTTCATTAAATATCTATAACGTTTTAATGAATTTTCGTCATACTAGCCATTATACATTGAAAAATTTCGATACCTTGAAACATGTAGTTTTGAATAGTGTAAAGGTTGAGAATTAGTCGTAGATGAATATGTACATGAATGAGATTTGTTTCATACAAAAAGATTAAGTGTAGATCGAGATATTTAAAATTTAAGTTTTCTATGTAAAAGATTTTGGTTAAAAGAGAACTTAGTTTAGGCTTATGTTTGTGACTGTTTGAGGAAAGTTGTTGACTGATTATGGGTTGTGAATTTGTTTGGTTTGTCTTGTTGAAGCGTCGGAGTCAATATAACCTTCAATGAGTAGAGACAAAGGTAAAGAAAAGCTTGTTTAAGCTTTCGACTTTTTTACGAAAGTATATTTTTTAAGTGTTTTGGAATTGCTGCTCGTAGATGATTCATTATGTGTTTGGGAATTTAGAGGTAGCCTAAACCCCTACTCTAAATTTCAAGTGTAAGTGTTCTCACACCTACGATTAAATGTGCTATATGTGTGCTTGTGCAATTTTTAAAATGTGAACATATATGAGATGCTATGACATGTGTTATAAGTTTGTGATGGTTGTTGTGAAAGTGGATATTTGGGTATGTTATTCAAGCCATGTGATAGTGAATATATTGTGCTTATGATGTGAATATGCAGTGATGATGTGTAGAAAATCGATAAGTAAATGTGTGATAATAATGTGGATATTTTGGCCTTTTGACCTTATGAGACCGTTGGATATAGTTGGCATGCCATAGGTTATGAGTATTCACCTATATGTATGTGTGATTTGGGCATTGAGGCCCTGGGACATGTTTGGAGAGATAAGGGAATGTGAGCTAAGCTCCATTCAAAAGGATACGTTTGATGTGTTTGGAGAGTGTTAGCTATATGCTTCACTTGTGGGACATGTTCGACTCTATGAGTCATTTGGTATGTTTGGAGATCCGTGTATCCGATGTGTGGTGATAGCGCCCACTTTATCTTTTATAACCTCAAGACCCAAATTATCAATAAATGTGACTATTGATTAATGTGATATATACTCATATGTGTTAATATGGTATATGCTTATATGTGTCAACGTGATATACGCTTATATGTGTTAATGTGATACATGCTTATAGGTGTTAATGTGATAAATGCTTATGTGTTAATGTGATTAATATGTAAATGAACCCATGAAACTTGATCAAACGAATGTAATATGACACTAAAGTTGGAAGTATTGTGAATATGTTATGTGACTATTTCATTAATGCATAATGACTTGTTTGGGTAGTGGTTGTTCTGAACATTCACTGAGCTTGTTGAAGCTCTCCCAATCCTTTTAACCTTTGCAGATAATTAGTGCCGGTGTGAGCGGTGTGATATTCGAGGGGTGATCCAAGCCAAAACCTTATTTGTCATTCATAGGTGTTTATTTGATTATTTATGTTTTGGGAACAAAGACAATGTGGTAGACTATACGTTGGTTTTTGCTATGATTTTGAGTTGTTTACATGATTATTATGCTTTAGAATTTAGGGAATTTAAATGAATATCAAGGAGTGAAGGAATTAAATTCTACAAATTCTTTAAAGCTTGAAGCTTGGTTTGGGAGTTTGGTGAGTTGATTGAGCAAGTGTGCGATAACTCCTGACGAGGAGTTCTTGGTGCGATACAAGAGGAGAAGTTAAGGGATAATCCTAGTAGCCTAGGAATAGTATCCTACAATTTATCTGTTAATTCTTTTGTTAATGCTAATGAATTGTTACTAACACTTGATTGTATATGGAAATAACTTTCAATGTTAGATTACTTTGTTTCTTATCCAATTCTTCTCATCTGTTTCTCTTGGATTTAACTTTTTTTGACACAGAAGTGCAATTGCAGTCTACCGTTACTGAAAAGTGCAGTGACAAGTTAGGTTAACAAGCAAGTCAATGGAAGTTACTTGAGACTAGGAGGAATTCTAGTCACTTGTTCTTGAGTGTAAGGCATTGCCAACAATTGGAAGGTGAGGTAAATGTGGGCGCTTGAGTCTTGGTTAAATAGTGAGTTGTTATTGGTATGATTTCATTGGAACTTCATTACTACAACAGTTCATCTATAAAATACCTTGTTGTCGCATTCAGTGTTGCTACTTAGTGAAGTCAGTGATCTACTCCATTCTTCGCACTTGATCACACTTTTACTTTTTCTACATTAAAATTCTCCAAACTTAAACAAATATTTTATTTACTTTAGTTGTTCTGACAATTAACTTTTATTATTACATTGACAACTTTAACTATTTTAACTGTGCAACTCTGATTTAATTGCGCTGATATCCTTACTAGCATTTTCTCTAATTTTAACTTTAGTTGCTTCGACAATTGAACATTAAGAACAATATCCTCGTGGGATCGATATCCGATAGAGCAATCTATCAACTATACTTGCATCGATGTGTGTCTGCTTGCACAATTGTTGTGACGCTACAGGCCGATCAAGCTTTTGCACCGTTGCCAGGGGTGGCGTTTGTTTGATGCTCACTTGTTCTTGAGTGCAAGGCATTTCCAACAACTGAAAGGTGAGGTAAATGTGGACGCTTTAGTCTTGGTTAAACAATGAGTTGTTATTGGTATGATTTCATTGGAACTTCATTGCTGCAACAGTTCATCTATAAATACCTTGTTATCGCATCCAGCGTTGCTATTTAGTGAAGTCAGTGATCCACTCCATTCTTTGCACTTGATCACACTTTTACTTTTCATGCATTAAAATTCTCCAAACTTCAACAACTATTTGATTTACTTTCAGTTGCTCTGGCAATTAACTTTTATATTTACACTGACAACTTTGACTATTTTAACTGTGCAGTTCTGATTTAATTACGCTGACATCTTTACTAGCATTTTCTTTAATTTTAACTTTAGTTGCTTCAACAATTGAACATCAAGAACTCTATCCTCGTGGGATCGATAACTGATAGAGCAATCTATCAATTATACTTGCATCGACGTGTGTCCGCTTGCACAATTACTGTGACGTTACAGGCTGATCAAATAGTAAGCTATTTTGGTATCAATTTTTCAAGTGGTATCGATAACACTTGAGAGAAATATCGATATCACACTTTCAGTATCGATGCTTACATAATAGTTTTGGAGAATTTTTCTAAGTGGTCATAATGTAAGTTTAGTGCTTAATTTATGATTATTCAATGAATGTTTAGCATGTTTTAACCCCCTTAGACTATTTATGACTTACAAATCATGTGAATACTATAATAATAAAAGAAAAAACGATGCATGTGTAATAATGTGACTATTTGTGATGAGCACGAAGTGAGACGATGGTGTAGTATCTTAGTATTCGGGCTCGACGATTGGGTTGGGTATAAGGTGTTACACGTTACTTAATTGGGTTTATTCGCAATAACTGGTATTATAGCTTGATTCGATTTTCACATTCAACTCGTTTAGAGATGGAAGCAACAATATTAGATATTGATAAGCTTGATGGCATCGTAAATTTCAATCTGTGACAAGTTTTGATGATGACAATTCTAATTCAAGATGATCTTGAGAAGGTTCTTATAGAGAAGAAGCCTGCAGACATGAAAAAATCAGAATGAGATAGATTAGATAAAAAGACTCTATCCTTAATTCAATTATGTCTCACAAATAATGTATTGTAAGAGGTGTTGATGGAGAAATGAAATACACCTTTTAATTCAATTGTGAAAAAGGTTAAAAATCCTCTATGCGACAAAATCTTTAGTTAACAGATTAGTGCTAAAACAACGATTGTACACGTTTAGCATGAATGAAGGTGGGTACCTTAGAGATCATATCAATCAATTTATTACTCCTTCTAATTTTTTTAAGGATGTTGAGTTTCATATTGACGATAAAGATCAGAAAGTGCTATTATTGTGCTCTTTATCCCCTTTGTACAAGTCTTTTAGGAAAATCCTGATTTGTGGCAAAAATAATCTCTTGTTTGAGGATGTGAAGTGTCATTTGTCGAGTAAACAAAAATCACAAATAAGTTTGGTTCAAATAGCAAGTCAAATAGGTATGCCTTGGTATTAGTAGCATCAAAGAAAGAAGACAAGAGATCTTGCTATTGTAAGAAGTTAGGTCAGATCAAGGCAGATTATTACAAATTGCGAAATAAAAGGGTTGCTGAGAACAATGAGGAAGATTTAGCTAGTGCTAATTTGGCCAATAACAAGGGTGATGATTTCTTGTTGGTGTCAACAAGAGAAAGCTCTGAGCCTACGTCCAAGTGGACCCTTGATTCAGGGTCTTCTTTCCACATGTGTTCCAACAAGGACTAGTTTTCCAAATATAGTTCAGTTAAAGGTGGAGTTGTGCATATGAGGAATGGTTCACTGATTGTGTTCGCACGTGCACGTAAAACAAATGATTTTATAAGAAAAAATTTAAAGCACGACTTTACTGCAAACGTACAGGTCAGTTTAAATATTTATAATGTTATAATGGAACATCAGAGTATTCCAAGGATCAAACCCAAAAGAAATGGTGATTGGGTGATAAATAGCATACACGATATAGTCTAAATGGCAACTGATATAATTTTGTAGTATGAAAAATCATAACAAGAAAATTTTGCAAGAAGATCAAATATGTTAATCTAGGAACTAAATTGCAAAAAACACAAAACTGAGAAATTAAACAAATAAATGACTAACGGTGGTTGGTTGATTTCGATGTGGTTCTCCGATCCTCGAACAAAGGACCTAAATCGCTTAAGTTGTAACAACCCAATATACAATGGTGTCGAAAATAATGGTTTCGGAACCAAAAATTCGATGAGTGAGTTTGTAAATTTTTTTATTTAATATTTGCGTGTCAAATATAATATTATATTGAATTTTGATTTGACGATTTTTGATAAGTGAATGAAAATTTAAGTACAAGTAGTTTGTCCCTAAAGTCAAGTGGTTTTAAAAAATGAGGTTCCGAGAATTCATTTTTGTAAACCAAGCCCGTAAATATTTAATAAAAATACTATATAGGTATATTGAATTTCGGTTTGAAAATTTTAATGATTCAATAGTTAATTAAAGGAAAAGGACTAAATAGTAAAAATCATAAAACTTAATCGTTGTTGAATTTTATTAATTAAATGGCATATATATAGTCAAAGTGGGAGGATTAACATGGTAATTTGACCATAACTTAGCATGATAGATGGTTTATGATTTGATATTAATTAAATTATATGTTATTGTTTTTTTTTAAATATAAAAAGTAAAACATAATTTAAGGATGTCATCTTCCCTATTTTTGAAGCTCCCCATCAAAACTCCATGGATTCATTTTCTTCAAGCTTTGGTCTTGCTTTTACTCATGCATGTAAGTCCTTTAGCTATCGTTTTTTGTAAATTTTATGTTCTTGAGATTGTTGCAACTAAGTCTAGCTGTCTCATACCTCTGTTTTCAAAATTTTTAAAGATTTTTAAACATGCCATTGATGAATTTGTGATGTTTTTGAAGTTTGAAGATAGATTTATAAGCTTTATAGTTAAATAAGTATATTTTATAAAGTTATTTTTGGTTACTTTTAAGTTTAGGGACTAAATTGATAAAATAATAAATTTAGCATGAAATTATTGTGAAATTTCAACAATTATGGGATTTATATGTATAATTAAAATTTCGGCTAGTTTGGTTTTGGGCTTAATTGTGATATTTGTAAAAGTTTTGGGTTTAGGACTAACCGCCTCCGAACGTACTTTTGTTCAGTGTAGGTTTTAGGCTTCCTTAAGTGTACGAGTCAGTTGTAAATATAGTATGTTTACAACGGAATACTTGGTAGTATTCCAAGGATCATACCCAAAGGAGGCATGAGGCAATAGTGAATTAAATCCCTACAATGAATAGAAGTAATTAGCAATCACTTTATGAATTATAGTACGTAATGAAATAAAACGGTTGTTTGAGCAAAGCATAGAAAGAAAATAAATAAAGTAAAAAGTTGAAATGTAGAAGATCTATAAACGACTTTGGGGATATTAGGTCGCTTCAGTATGAGTTCTTCAATTGTTGGGTTTTTGAGGATTTTCCTTGAATCAACTAGTCACTACCCCAATTGGATTTCTCGATCTTCTGCCAGCATAGCAAGTCGATAGAGACTACTTATCGCTAGATGTCACTGTCTAAACCGGTTTGGGAAAAAGGTTTTCGTAGATGGATAGTACCAATTTTGGGTTCATTCCCACCTAAATGATGTTTCAGGGTTGTCAGACCTAATGTTTGTTTGATGTTCTTCTTTTCTCAAATAGTTGTTTTGAAATGAAAAATCCCTGTTAAACAAGAATTTAAATAATCATACTTCCACTCCCTAATTCCCCAAAATGGAATCAGTTCCTCGTGATTTTCTTAATCATAGTCAAAATAATATATGAAAGCATAAAGTTGAAGAGAACAAATGAAAAAGAAACTTGATTTGTATTGGCAATCTATCGAGAAAAATTCCTCGAACGTTTATGCTATTTCTACAATCTTGTTTCAAATAAAATACAAAGTAAAGACTAAAAACTAGTAAATGGTGTCCCTAAACCTAGTGCTAAAGACCCTATTTATAACATTGGCCCGCCATTTTCATCAACCCTAGGTTAGCTACCGTCCTTCATATTTAAGTCGCATTGTAAAAATCGAAATGCCTTTCATTTGATACAGAGTTACATTCTGGGGTCGATTTCTCGACACACCAGGTCTTGTGTCGCGACGAAGTAAGCAATCTACTTTATCTTCACTGTTGGTCCCTTTATTGTGACATAGAGCTCCCTATGTCGTGACGAAGTAATCAGTTTCACTTTTGCTCAGTTGTTAATGGTCTCCTGCACACTCACAAAGTAGGTTAGGTAATCTTTAGGTCTCATTTTGCCTAAAGGTAATAACATAACCTTTTAACACAATTTATTTGAGATAAGGACTAAATTAAAATCTATAAAAACATAAGGGAAAATACTCGATTTCAAGCTCGTCAAATGTGAAAACTAGCTCAATCTACTAGGTATAGAATCGACAAATCAAACTCCCCCACACTTAAGTCTTCGCTTGTCCTCAAGCAAACAAGAAAAATAAAATCAAATAACAACGAAGGAAATAACGAGGGAAAGGTAAATGAAGTTGAAGCTGTATTATACAAAAATTAGGTTCTTAACATTTACTCTAGGCATTATGTATTTCTTGATAATTCTAACATGATGAGTGAGTAATTTTACCTTTTTTTGTTAGAAACAATACAAGTTCAGTAGGTTACAAGAAATACAAATATTTAAGTTTTATCGATATAAATTCATCAATGCCTAACATAAGTATTTTGATTATCCTAGTACAATACAGATAGTTATAATGAAATTATGTAATTTCCATATCTACTCATTCATAGAGTTGTTTAGGTCTCATAGGGATTTTCAGTTTGTAACGCGTTGAGGCTTAGGATAGGTATGAATTTCAAGAACAGTCAAACACAAAAGGGTTACAAACATGAAAGTAGTTTGACACATTGTATTGTTCTCTATTTTTCCCCTTAACGTCCCAATCCATCTCACCCGCTTATTTCTCCTTCTCTCACCTTCTTTTTCTCTCCATTTTAGGAAATCTCAATATAAAGCAATCCCTTTAGCTAGCCTATGAGTATCCTTTTCTTTTGTTTCTTGAGTAATATTCCCTTTTTCTTCTTTTTTGTGACTTTATGATTTTGTCACTCTTCACATGTTTTCTTACTCATGATTATCTTCTTTTGTTTCTACTCATTTTCCTTTTCTTTTTGATTTTTCACTATTTTTTTCTTTTTTGACTAAACTAAAGTTCATACATTATATTTATTTTCCTATTTTTATTTTATAACCTTCACCATAACGTATCTACTTACCATCAATACATATGGTCATACGTTTAGTTTCATGCAAAACATGACCAAAGAAGAGAGTATACACAAATCATCATTTGAGGCTTTAGAGACTTATAGTGTGGTTCATCAAAAAAGGTCATAAGACTCGAAGATGGGTACAAATTGAAAAAGTCCAAATAGGGGTTGGCTTTTTAACTTTAGATGCATCCAAACAATCTTAGGTCACTATATAATTATCAATTTAGTTATACAATCTCAAAATTACTATCTATCATATATACTAGCTGCTCGTTTCCTCATATTATACATATCACTTGGTACCAATACTACCTTTCTATCTATACTTAATGTAACCTATAGAACTCAAAGATTTCATGCTAAAAAATTTAAAAATTCCTTATCATCATGCCAAATTTATTAACAAATATAATCAACCTATTGTTCATTCTCCTAACCAATCACTTGTATTTCTACAAGCTCAAGCACACATCAAAAGAAAAACATAAAAAATTAAAATTAAAACTATATGGAAAAATTCCTATGTTACCCCCGTAATTTAGAAAACACATTGTCCTCAATGTGTAGCCCTTTTCTAAATAACAAGCAAAGAAGTTACCCGATTGTTCGTAAAGATCCTCTTTTTCTCATGATGGTTGTCCTTCCTCCTTTTGTCATTAATGCTCAAAACTTTTGTGTCTCCCAAGTGTGAGGTTCCTACAAAAAGAATTAAAGCATTTGTATGCAAAAATCAATCCTAATCCTACTCCTACAAATTATATAAGTCTTAAAAGAAACAAAAGCCAAAAATAATCCAAAAATTACAAGTCTTTGAAGAAAATAAATCCTAAACACTTCAATCATCCTCAGAGTTAGATGGAGGATCCATGAGAACTTTGCCTTTGCCGGAGTCCGAATCATCGGCCTTTTAGGATTGGAGTACTGTGTTGAAACATATTCTCGTACTCATCCTCCGTGTCACGATCCCCTTGCTCCTCATTTTTTCCCCCTAACTCTTCATTGTCTTCTTCTTCTTCAAACATGTTTGGTGGATAGTTTGGGGTTGGTAACCTATGTATTCTTGCAAATTCATTTAACATAGGAGTTGTTTCCTGCATCCACTAAATCATGTTGTCAAGCTTCATGTTAATGCTTCCTTTGGTTTTTGCCCCTGTCTTTTATTTGCTTTTTCTTCTTAATGAGGCCGGTACATCCATCTTTTCCTTCCTCCTCTGGTTTCACTCCTTGATTTGTTTTCTCTCCAGCTCGACATATTGTTTATATAATGAATCTCCTATGATACTTTGAGTCAGCTTTAGGAATTGTTCATTTTCTTGCATTGGTACATCAGCCTTTTTTGCACAAGGTCAGTTACCAAATATGTGGGAAGAAAAGGCCATTCTTTTGGCCTTGGGTACACCGTTTCATCTCTCCAAAAATCCAAGAACCTACACAAATCTGTTTACCCTGCAAAATGCCATATAGTAACAAAGCTTGAAAAGAATTAACGTTAGAGACATTTAATTCAAGTATAATTCGTGTAGACAAAAATTGCATCCACATCTTAGCTACCGGAAACATGATAACTTGATTAAAATTAGAGGGTGTACTTGTATCGAGTCTATAATTCCACACACCTCACCCCTCTGTCAAGAACCTAATGGTTTCCTCTATATCCACATTTTTAAATAAATTAAAATCTATTTTTCTACATAATCCTTTTCATAATAAGGGACATTATAATATTCGTAAATATCCCTAAGCAACATAGAAACATCTTTTCCCCTGACTATTACTATTTCTGAAGGTTTTCTCCTAACAATATCATCCTTAAGGGATGCATAGAACTCATGGACTATGGGTACTACTGCATTACCTGTCAGAGGAATGCAATATTGTTCCAATCGATGGTATCGTACCAGTGGCCATATTTCCTTGTAGAGCACCATTGAGGGTTGAAAGCCTCTTTCTTGAAAGTGAGTCCGACCTTGCGAAGCCAAGAAGTACTTTTCGGTTTAGGCATTTTCAAATCATTAATAATTTGAGTCGTTATCACTTTCTTTTACTATTGTTCTCTTTCAGGGAAGCATTATAATCTACAAGAACAAAGTATGAACAGTGACGAATGTAACAGTCAGAGTTAAGCAATACTTTTGCTTTCATGTGGTTGTTGTGCCGATGAGATTGGAATGAACCTTGGAGATGGAGTGTAGCCTTTAAAGAAATACGATTCTAGGTTTGGAGGGGAAAGGATTTGAGAGTTTAGAGTGATTTAATAGTGTTTAGTGTTAGGGAATAGGTTTTAAATTAATATGGTATTTATAGGGATGTGAAATTTTTAGGGTTTTAAGGTTAAAAATCGGGTAAAACAAAGGTTTGGTCGTCGAGTTACGCGAATGGGTCGGGTCAATCCTATAATTTTTACAGACGATGTTATGATGTAGCCTAGGTATGTCGTAACCAACCTTCCAGTACCCATTTTGTCGCGACGTAGCTCCCCCTTTGTCATGACAAACCTGTCAGTTTTGTTATTCCAGTAGTCTGACCCCTTTGTCGTAACATAGCACATTCTGTATCGTCGACAAACCTAATAGTTTTGAATTTTTAGGAATTTGACCCCTTTGTCGCAACATACAAAGGGGTATGTCGCGTTGTAGCATGCTTGGGCATTCTTAGGGTAGTCTGGTTACTTTGTTGCGACGTTGAATAGTTGTGTCGCTATGAACATGCCAATTCCGAGAAAAGTACCCTGAAATGCAAAAATATTATCCTGTACTTTGGCACCCGAAAGCAGCCCGTTCTATCACTGTTCGTCCAACAGTCGTCATGCTAGGCTACTCTCTGGCATTTATCTTTTTCTCGAAATTTTCCTTTTCTCCTTGCATTGATAACTGCTAACTCTTTTCGTCGATCATATCTATTCATTACAATTGTGAATTTATGCCACCATTTATTCTCATGACTACCTTCATTGTTGATCCACTTATGAAATTGATATGCCTATGTTTGGTGGACTAATAGCTGCTCAATTACCCCATTCACTAAAAATGATTAGATTACTAAATTTCTTTGTATTAGTGTTACTGTAGACATCTCTTCCTCTTCATAATTTCCACCACACCGTTCTACATCTTTTGGTTCGTGGTACCATTACAATAATTGCCTTACCCAAGGACGTGCTCCTTCTTTCTTTGAGGATTTGATTATTATTCTATTTGGGAACTGAGGCGCAGGGTTGTTAATATTTCATGTTATCTACAAAAATCAAAAAAATTTCACATTAGTGATTTCTTTAGGGATTCGTTGCACCAGGAATGTATTGTACATTGTAGCCATTCTCTATCAGAAATTGAATCTCTGATCAATAATATTTTTAACTAATATTTCTTTTGTAGCCATGTCTATAATAGTAATTAATTGAAGATCTAAGTTCTGTATAAGAGAATCATCATCTTCCTCTATAGGGATTGACTATTCATTGGATTAGGACTCAATCTCGATTTTCACAAAACTTTTAACTTCCCTTTACAATGATGACACATCGATTTGCTTGTTGATTTGATCAGACAATTCTTCAAAGAATTCTTTTCCATTTTCGCATCTAGCCCTTTTTCTTGTTCTTGTTCCATGTGTTCAGATTCGGAATGTAGTTCTCTGAAAGATTGACTACTATGTTGATCGGGAATCGAGACTTCTCCATGGAGTTCACTCAACTCTAGCATTAATAACCTTTGATTTTCATGGATTTCCCAATCTTCATAATATCTTTATAGATATCATCATCAGAGATGTCGTCATAAATGTCATCTTCACAAAAATAATCGTAGGCATCCATGTTTTAATAATAATATGATAGAATTTAGAGAAAGTAGTAAATCTGAAAAATAAAAACTATTAGTATTGTTAGTTCGTACTTATATCCTAAAATATTTCTAATTATTCTAATAACAAAGAAAGAATAAAATCCACTAAAGCATTGCCTCCTCGATAGCAGCACCAACAACTTAATCGCCTCCGAACGTACTCCTATTCGGTGTAGATTTTAGGCTTTCGCAAGTGTACGAGTCAAGTTGTAAATATAGTGTGTTTACAACGAAACACTTGGTAGTATTTCGAGAACCGTACCCAAAGGAGCCACGAGGAAATAGTTAATTAAATCCCTGCAAAGAATAAAAGTAATTAGTAATCACTTTAGGGCTTATAGTACGAAATGAAATAAAAAGATTATTTGTGCAAAGCATAAAAAGAAAAGAAATAAAGTGAAGAGTTGATATGTAGAAGATTTATGAATAGCTTTGGGGATATTAGGTTGCTTCAGTATGAGTTTTTCAATTGTTGTGTTTTTGGGGATTTTCCTTCAATCAACTAGTCACTACCGCAAGTTGGATCTCTCGATCATCCACCAGCATAGCAAGTCGATAGAGACTATATCGCTAGATGTCACAATCTAAATCAGTTTGGGGAAAAGGTTTTCACAGATCAGTAATACCAATTTTGGGTTCATTCCCACCTAAATGACGTCTAAGGTTGTCAGACCTAGTGTTTGTTTGATGTTCTTATTTTCCCAAACAGCTGATTCAAAATGAAAAATCTTTGTTAAACAAAAATTTAAATAATCATACTTCCACTCTTTAGTTCCCCAAAATGGAATCAATTCCTCATGGTTTTTTTAATCTTAGTCATAATAATATATGAAAGCATAAAGTTGAAGAGAACAAATGAAAAAGAAACTTGATTTGTATTGGGAATCTGTCGGGAAAAATTCATCGAACGTTTATGCCAGTTCTACAATCTCGTTTCAAATAAAAATACAAAGTAAAGACTGAAAACTAGTAAATGGTGTCCTTAAACCTAGTGTTAAAGGCCCTATTTATAGCATTGGTCGGCCATTTTCATCAACCCTAGGTCAGCTACCATCCTTCGTGTTTAAGTTGCATTGTAAAGACCGAAAAACCCTTCATTTGATGTAGAGTTACATTTTGGGGTCGATGTCACGACACACGAGGTCCTATGTCACGATGAAGCAAGCAATCTACTTTATCTTCACTGTTGGTCCTTTTGTTATGACACAGAGCTCCCTATGTCATGACGAAGTGATTAGTTTCACTTTTGCTCAGCTGTTAATGGTCTCCTACGCACTTATAAAGTTGGTTAGCTAATCTTTAGGTATCATTTGGCCTTAAAGGCAATAAAATAACCTTTTAGCACAATTTATTCGAAAGATAAAGACTAAATTAAAATCTATAAAAACATAAAGGAAAATACTTGATTTCAAGCTCTTCAAATGTGAAAACTAGATCAATCTGTTACGTATAGAATTGGAAGATCAAGGACTAAATTGAATAAAAGGTAAAAGTTTAAGGTAAAAGTGTAAAAATTTGAGAAAGGGTTATATATGTGAATTTAAGTGTTTTAATGTATTAAATATGTTAATTGAAATGAAACATTATATTTAAATCAAAAAACGAATCAATTGGTTGATAATCACAGGAAAGGAAAAGTTGTAGAGTAGTTGTCATTGAAGTGTTCGTAGCTATTGTGGTTAGGTAAGTACGTAATTTGGTTAAATTAATTAGTTTTTTTTTGTGATTTACTACCTATTTATGTATTTGGTGGTCAAGTTAATTGGTTTGAAAAAAAATATAACGAGTAAGACCATAGTTGAAAGATGCTATGGCATCATGATTCAGACGAGTAAGACCATAGTTGAAAGACAGTATGACAACATGACAGAAATGAATAAGATCATAGTTGAAAGACACTATGGCTACATGATGGAAATGAATAAGGCCATAGTTGAAAGACACTATGACATCATGTCGAAAATGAATAAGACCGTAGTTGAAAGAAACTATGGCATCATGTCGGAAATAAATAAGACCATAATTGAAAGACACTATGGCATCATATCAAAAGTGTGTAAGACCGTGGTTGAAAGACACTATGTCATCTTTTGTACAATTTTTTATCTGGTAATATGTATTGGATGATAAACATGTTATATAATATGAACATGAGATGGATGTTCTGAATTTAATAGGTTATTGATTAATGTTAAATGAATAAAATGAAACAGGTATATAAAATAGTTATATGGAATGAGACATTGAATGGATAAATTGATATGGATTATTGAAATGAAATGTGATTTACAAAATGATTATGTATTAACTGTAATATGAAATGGTTATATGATATGGTTATTTGAAATGGTTATATAAAATGAATATATGAAATGGTTATATGAATAAGTTATATGGAAATAATTATATAAAGTGTTTATACGAAATATTTATATGGATAGACATGTAAAAAGTGACATTTGAAATGAACCCTTGAAATGGAAAATGAGAAATGTTAAATGAATAGATGTTGAATGAATGGTATATCTAATGTGTTTATAACACCGTATACTCGGCCCGATCGTCGAGCTCAACTACTAGGATGCTACACCATCATCTCGTTTCTTATACAATACATAACGTCACAAAATTAAAAAATCGCCATCTTCTTCTTTAAATATTAGTACAAATTATAAGTCATACAATCGTTACCTATCGTTAAAACATGCCAAACATGTAACGACCCGATTAGCAATAGTGTGAGTAATTACGAAAATCAAACGGTAGTGTTGATTATTATTATTAAATGTTTTATTATAAGTTGGTACTTAGTCAAGTAAGAAATTAAATTGTTATGATGATGGATTAAAATTAAAGGGTGTAATTTAATGAAAGAAAAAAATTAATAGTTATTAACTCAAAGGAGTTAATTGTTATAAGGATACAAGGTGAGGCTTTAAATAAATAAATCATGCACAATGATTAAATGGACAATAATGGGGTTCAAAAAATACTAAGTTAAAGATGTTAGTGGAGGGTGAATAGGTAAATTAATAATATCATATTAACTAAAGAAAAAGTAAAGAAAAAGCTTATTTTTCTTTCTCCTTATTCTTGTCGAAATTGTGAGAAAAATAGGGAAAATATAGCCATTTTTGAAGCTTGAAGAATTGAGTAGCTAAAGTGCCTTGCATGTAAGTGATTTTAACTTTATTTTATTTAGCATGGGTGTTTCCATGGAATGTGAAGCTTAGATCATGCAAGGTGAAGTTTATTTCTTGGTAAAATGTGAATTTATGCTTAGCATTTGGGTAAAAAGTTATATCTTGTAGGTGATTGTAGATGAAAACATGAGGTTATGATGTTTTGTAAAATTAATTTAAAAACATGCTTGTTTTGGCTTCAATGGAGGGCTTGGTTTGTGAATTTAAGTGATGGTGGGATTTTAGTTATGATTTGAGTAGTTGGCATGGTTTGAAAACCTAGAATTTATTTTACAAGCATTTTATCTATTTTTAAGTTAATCAAGTAGATGATTTTTGTCAAGGGACTAACACGTATAAGAAGAGTAGTTTTCGGTGCAAATATATAAGTGGTAGTTGAAAGATGATAATTTTATTTGAAAATATGATGTTTAAAGAATGGTGAAATTGAATATAATCTAATTTATTTATTATTTAATCGTTTAGATCAAGAAACAAGTATAGCGTGGATAACCAGGGGAAAAGTAAAGTCGTTGAGTAAACACCTTCGAGAGTAGTCGTTGCCGGGAAGGTAAGTTATTAGCTTACAAACAATTTTTGTTAATTAAATATTATTTCATTGTTATTTTAAATTCAAAATACATATTTTGATACATATATTGAAACCTCTTGGGTATAAATGTAGTTGTAAGATGATGGAAGAGCATGAAATGTTAAATTCAAGCTACGGCTTAGCAAGCTATGAGTCGGTGTTAAAATTCAAGCTATGACTTAGCAAGCTATGGGCCAGTGTTAAAATACAAGCCAAGCAATGGCTTAGCCGGCTGTAAGCCGGTGAAATTGTATGGGACAAATATGAAGCAATGGATAAAGAATGGTGATAAAATCATTTATAAGAAGTGGTAAGAAATCGAAGATGTGAAATCATTAGCTTGATTTAAATGAGATAAAGGAGTGGAAAGGTATAAGATGGTTTGGGAATGGCAAAAGAAGGTGTCAAGTAGGTTCATAATTACCTGTGATATTCATATGGGGTTGAGATGAGGAAGTTGGTTATATTGCCATATATATATATATTTATTAAGGTGATTTTGTATCAAGTTTATAAACCTAAATATTTATTACTCAAACTGATGTTGTCATCATTTCTATTGTGGTGTAGGTCATCGGATATAAATAGTAGATCGGACAACTTGGAAGATCACACTATCAACTCCTTTTGGTTTTTTTTCTTTCCTTACATTTTGGGTTACTAGTGGCATGTACCTAGGCCTTTTGGTCAAAGCCTTTAGGTAGTTTCTTAATAAACACTTGAATGTGGGAACATGTATTTCCTTTTGGGTAGGATGAATACAATGTGGTACACAAAATGGCATATAAATTATGAAATCAAATGAGGAATGCTTTCATTGATGTTGTGGAGCTAATGTTTGTGTATGAATATGTTCTAAACATTATTAATGTAATGATGCATACATATGTGTATTTATGTATTGTAAGCTTGTAATGCTTTGTTAATATATGTATGAGCGAATTGAAGAGTGTTTTTACTCTTTGGTATAGCATGATGTTTGTATTTAGTTTTTTGTCCAAGTTTGAGCCAATTTATAACTTGTAAAAGGGGTCATCTCGTGACACACAGCCTGGGACATGGGATGTCACACGTCTTTGTGTGATTTTTCAATTAGGTGCAGGTTTATTCAAACTTACACACGGGCGAGTACACGGTCGTGTGTCACCATTTTGCACATACACATGGGTTGGTACACGACCATGTGCCTCTGTTTCGTTTGCTCACACGGTCTGGGCAAATGTCACAGTACCTGGCTACACGGCCATGTGTCCCCTACTTTCAAAAGTTTTAAGGTTTAGTTTAAAACTTTTTGGGTGCTTCAACATGGTCTCGGTTTATGTTTGACTGTGTATAAGACTTTGAATTTATCATGGTAATGATATTTTTTATTAGATTGAATGTTTGGTTTTAATTGATGGCACTATGACTATTTATGTAAGTATGCTGATTGAAATCATGGGAAATGAAATTGTTTATGCATATTCATGTTAGTAACGAGATCGGGGTGCTTCAAAACATACTTTAAATATACTTAAAATAATATCTAAACATGCAATTGGACCATTTAGCAAAAATTTCAAAACTGTTACGTAGGTATAGATACTGAAGATATGGTATCAATATTTCTCACAAGGGGTATCAATACCGCATGGAAAATCGATACCAAAATAGCTCATTGTTTCCTACTTAAAAACCCAAGTCTTGAAAATTATAAGTATCATTGAAAAAGTATCGATAGTTTTACCCCAAGTATCAATACTCGTGATAAAAAATCGATAGCAATTTACAAAACTATTTTCTGCACTTTTGAAATTCACAGAGGTATCATTTTAAAACTCGAATATAGATACCTATGCGCCAAACCATAAAAATACAAAAGTTTCAAGCATATAATCAATAAAACTTAAACCCCAACATCATGCATCAATTATCTCATCAAATAGACACTAAATAGTCCAAAATAATAGTCCAAACCTCTTAATCATGACAAAACAATAAACCATTAAAACATACTTTAAGTCCATAGATTCTAAGCAAAATAAACATGTAAGCAACTTAAAAATAATAGCATATAGTCTACTACATTGCCTTTTCCCAAAACATAAACAACTATCAACACCTACTAAAATGTAAGGAGTATGCTTGATCGCCTTTCGAAACCACACCGCCTACACTGAAACGCTACTGATCTGCAATGGTATTAAAAGGAGAGGGTGAGCATAACAAGCTCAATGAATGCCTAGAACAACTACCATGCAAACAACTCATCAAACTTTAACCAACAATCATATAGCATAATTTTTAACCATCCCGATTTTAATGTCATGTCATACTTACTCATGCATTATTTAATAGTTCATTTACATAGTAATCACATTTACTTTTAGGCATATAGCACATTACATACAAACACATTTAAGAGATAATTTGCAACTTGAGCTATGAAACATTAATGTGATCTCTACTATCACACATTGAAGACAAGGATCTTCAAACACACCAAATGACTTAGAGTCAAACATATCCCAAAACTGAAGCATGAAGCTAACACTCTCTTATACGTCATACATATCCCATTGAATAAAGCTTTAGCTCACATTCCCTTATCTCTCCAACATGTCTCAAGGCTTCAATGCCCAAATCACATATACATATAAGTGAGTGCTCACAATCCTATTGCATGCCATCTATCCCAAAATATCTTTTATAAAACACACATACTACTTACCAAACTCTGCTTATTATCACTACATATTTGCTTCATTAGCATAATATTATCACTTTCACTCAGCATTTATAACATACTTACATTTACACTTTCATAACAAAAAATCATGAACACATAACACATGTAATAGCATCTCATCTTAGTTCACATTTTCACAATAACACAAGCACATAGTTCACAAGTTAAATATGAGTATTGTAACAGCGCGATTTTTAGTGGTGTTAGAAACAGTGGTTTTGGGACCACAACTCTGATGAGTCAAGTCATAAATATTAGTTATTTAATGGTTGTGATGTCATGAATGTTGTATTAAATCATGGTTAATAAATTTTACCGTTAAGATAGTTAATCAAGTAAAAAGGATTAAATCGTAAAAGGCGTAAAAGTTGAGTTCTATTTAGTAAAGGTATTAATTGCAATTTAAAAGATAAGGCAAGGTCATCAAATAGTAATTAACCCTTGGTAAGGATAAGTGGACAGTTAGAGGCATTAAAAGGTTTATATTTGAATGTTTATTATAAGGGTATAATAGTAAATGAATTATAAAAGTAAATTAAGTAAAATAAGTGAGAAAAATCATATCATCTTTAACCTATTTTTCTTCTTTAGTTTATGGAATAAGCCATTGGAGAAGAGGAAAGCTTAGGTCATCTAGGCTTTTACTAAATTAGCAAGTAAACATTGTCCGTTTTTACTAATTTTTATGATTTTAGTTCGTATTAACTTAATCCAGCTAGCCCAAGGACTAATTTGTGATTTTGTAAAATGTTGAATATTTCACCATTTATGAGTATGCTTATTCTTGAAATATTAAGATGGATTGGTATGCTTGGTGGTTGGATTTGATGTTTTTGTAAAGTGATTTTTTATGAAATTAGGGTTGAAGGACTAAAATGTTAAAATGGTGATATAATCATACTTGGTGTGAAATAAATGGATTTTAGGGACTTGTTTAAGGGTTATGAAAGTTTGGTTGAGTTGTGTGTTGAGAAAATGACTATTTTGCATGTTTTGTTCTTAAATGACTAAATTGAATAAAAGTGAAAATATAAGGGTAATTTTGTAAATTTCCCAAAAGGGCATAAATTCATGAAATGATTTAAATTTCATTATTTAATATGGAAATTTGATGACTTGTTAATTAGATCACGAGCGAGCAAAAGATCCTGGAAAAGGGAAAATTACATAGTAATCCCCGGAGTTTCCTTTTTACTACAAATTCGTCTGGTAAGTTCGTGTAATTATATTTCTACTTGTTAAATGCTAACCTTACTTCTGCAATTTAATTTTGATGTTGGAACGTTAGAGAAGAAGCGTAAGTTAGAGCATATTGCCGAAAGGGATATTAAATATTAAAAAAGGAAGGAATGGAAATGATAGTTCACATTCACCTTTTCGTTTTGGTTAATATGTAAGTTAATTGTTCAACGAACTTACTAAGCTCTGTAAGCTTACCTGTGTATTGTCTCTATTTTGTAGATTAATTTTGCTGTTAGAGATCGAATCCCCGAGAAGAATCACACTATCCCGGGAGCTCGTTTGGTAGTCTTTCGGATCACCTAGCTTATATGGCATGTAGTAGGATCTGTGAACTTGATATGATTTATTGTAAAATATTTTAGCCTAAATTAAGACATTAATATGCTTAAATAAAAAAAAACTAGCTCCTAAGACATCGTAAGACTATACTCGGATAGACGTTGTGGGGGTGCTATAACATTCCCCACACGTAATCGTACTCCCGAACCTGAAATTTGGTGATGAGGTCGAGTCTAGACTTTTAAGATTTTTGTAGTATTAATTCTAGACCTTTAGATGATAGGTGACTAACCAACCTAGCCCAAATTGGTTAGTGGTGACTCTACATTAATTTAGGTAGTTCATGTGTAGCTTTGCTTACTAGGCCCTCGTACTCTTATATAGGCTATGTTATGACAACTTGCTAATAGAGCACTGTATTCATTTAGAGTATGCTGTAAAATGTCTTGTCTCAATCATTAGTAAAAAATTATTTCTTAATCGGGGAAAATATTATCAAACAACAGAATGAAATCAATTGTGAGTATATCAGTTTTAGTTTTACGTAAGGTATTGTTGTTTCATTATTTGGTGTGACTTGGTTTTCCATTGCTTGCATTGTGGTGGAACACCTTGGTTTACAGTTGTAGAACTTGTTGCAGGGGTGTCACTTGTGAATTACAAAAATGGTTCTAGGAATTGTTAGGACACATGGTTATATGGGAAATGTGAAAGTTGGCTTTCAATATACTTACTTTTAGTATTTGTTTATGTTGATATTTTCTTGAATTATGTCTTAGGTTAAAAAAATGACACCTTAATTTTTGACATATTATAGACTAACTTGTACCATGACTACTCCAACCTTCTTGTTTTGTTCTATTTTTTATGTCTTCTTGGACTCTTCTTGTCAGTAGACAATGAGGGTAAAATATGGTTATATATGCTCACATTCACTTCTTTCTTATATAATTCTAGCACATATGAATCAGTGGTGTCCTATCTGAAAAGAATTACACCATATTACATGTGGGCAAGGGATCCTATTTAAATCACAAACTTTACATTTACATTTCCTTCTTCTTACATCAACAACATAAGTGTCCTCACCCCAAACCACCTCATACCTTCATCACCATTCTAGTTCACAAGACAATATGAATTTAACTCTTTATTTATTTCTAATTTTTCCATTATTCATGGACAAAACACGATTTTTGATGTCTATTAAACTAACTAATAAATTGACTAAAACAAGTGCACCTATCAATTAACAGTATAGCTATGATTAGCATATATATTATTCCCTTGAGGACTAAAATTACTAGTAATTATCGCCTTTCTATTATTTAACCTTATAATTCAAGAGCTTAATTAAAATTAAATCAAACTATCTAAATTCACTAATGAATGCACCAAAGAATAAAACACAAAAAACAATCAAATATCACTCAAGTGACAAAACAATACCTAGATAAGAATCCACCTAGATTTCATCTATAATTCTCAATGTAATTTATGCAATTTCTTTTCTTAGCTCTTTGATCCATAGAAATACCTAATTTATGCTAATATCTCTTTCGAGCATAAGAGCAACTAACTCTAGGTTAATTAATTGAAATTTCTCTCTAATTAAAACCCCTATTATTGCATTAAATCACTCTATGGATCCTCCTATTAGATTTGACTCTAATATGGTAGATTTATGTCATCCTATTTTTAGTATTGCTTGCAACTTCATTCAATTATGCAATATCTAATCACAAGAAGGGTCTATTCAACCTAAGACTTATGCACATCAAACATGGATAAACACTTTAGAATTATCAACCCAAGAATGATTAAGCATTCATAATTGAAAATAAAGAAACTAAAATTTTATTGCATAAAACTAGAAATCAAACAATAAAATCTATCCTAAGGTTCATCTCCATTAGGTATTAAGAGAATTAGTTCATAATTGCTAGAATAAACACCAAAAATAGAATATAACCACAAAAAATAAAAGAAATCCATGATAATACCCTTGAAAATTAGCCTGGACTCTTGAATCTTGATGGAGAATTGCTTGGAAATCTATTTCAATGGTGTTCTTTGGATAATTTGTGTGCTATAGTATGATGATTGCTTTCCTCCTCTTTTATTTCCTTATTTATACAAAAAAAAAATGCTCTGGACCACAGTTTAGGATCCTTTGCTATAAGACTTTTTAGTGCATATCCTTTAAGCTCACCTATTGCAATTCCTTTTGTATAGAACTCCAGGATTGTTGAAGCAATGACATTTTGCAAGTAGTACACGTGTTCTTAGAATTTTTCTTTCTTATATGAAATATTAGAATATGAGAAGAACAATTTTTGGTACTATTTTTCGAGTAGAAAACATACAATGGGTAGGAGAAAATTGTGTTTTGCACATGAATCTTGCCTAAACTACTGTTGCCAAAACATGTATTTGACCGTATGTACACCATTGTAACCATTTATAAAATTAAAGTTACTATTTTAATTTCTGGTTTAAGATCAACCAAATGGTTGTTGCTGATATCCTCCTTCGTTTTTTACATAATCAAGTTCTTAACAAGGATTTACATAATTGTCGGGTAGCAGAATAGCGGCAACTATATAGCGGTAGCGACGCCATCCAAAACTGCTACTGCCAAAAATAGCGATGTAAAGCGAAATCACACCAGTAGCGGTGGATCGCAATCGTAATTTAATGGGTAACGGTCAATTGCAACAATAACGAGCCACTATTACAGTTATTGTTCCATTACAGTAAAATTAAAAAAAATCCAACTCCATTAAAAAATCAACAGAAATTTAATAAGACAAGGGAAATATATTCTTTACCTGCAAAATCAAATAATTTTCAATAAAAAAAAAAGAAAAAAGCAATCCAAAATCAACAGAAAAAAGCAATCCAAAAGCAACAGAAAAATATGAATCGATTATCGGTACAAGAAATTTGTTCAAAAACAGAAAAAATAGTTCAAACTCTAAACTTTCACTCTCAAATTTCACTATCCAAACTCCAAACCAAACAAAATCACAACACAATCACAAAAATCTCTAAACAACATCTCACTTGCACTTTCAGAAATTCATAATTTTCAAGTATTTACCAGAATTTTTTTGTCTTGATTATTGCTTCTTTTTGTTGTAACATGCAAAGATTGATAAGAAACTTTCGACAAAATCTTTTCAATTCATCTTTATAATTTCAGGTATTTTGGTAGGAATCAATGGTAGCTTAGACAAATTTTAAAGTAATTGGAAAAAAATGGAGAAAGAAGGGACGAATCTTACAAATAAAAGCAAAAAAAAAATCTAAACCCTAATTTTTTTCCTCTTTTGTTTTTGGCTCTCTACCTCACGATAGAAGAAGAAGAAAGGGGTTGGGGGGATTTGGGTAACTTTTTGTTTTATTTTTTATTTTTTGGGTTTTAAGTGATACAGAAATAATGGGTTATGATGGGTTGTTGTTGTTATTTTTTAAAAAAATTATGGATTATGTTTGATTTTGTGGGTTTTGGGTTTTGACCTCTCGAATTTGGTTGACGGGGTAATAATGGGTAATTTATGGATTGTTAGTTTTTTTTAAATGGATTAAGGTTTATGTTGTGAAATTGAAGATTGAATTTAAATTTTGTATACTTAAATTTTAATAATTGTATCTTTTAATTTTTTATTTGTTAATTTTTACATTCAATTCTATTATCATGATAAATTAGTGAATTAAATAATAATTCAAATTTAAAAATATTTTTAATTTTTTTAACTTTATGAATATACTAATTTCAGTTTTTATTGAAATTGATTAGAAAATTTTGTTGGACATGAATGAAGGTTAAATTGGATGATTAAATATAAGTAAAATGAGATATTATTTTGTTATTTATTAGCGTATGCAATAAATTTAATTTTTCAATGTTAGTGATGTTTACTTTTTTTTGTATTATATTGTTGATAATATAAGTAATGATTTGCTTATATTTCTAAATATAATTTTATGATTATTGTATATAAATAAAATAAAGCATGCCACCACGTAAAGAGTTCTCGACTAAAAAATTGGAAGGTGTACCAAGTAATGATATAGGTTGGCACTTTGGAACTCTAGTGGAATATATGAAAGGAAATGTCATGTAAAGAGCACATTGCTCATAAAACCGACAATGTTGCACCATTCCCTAATGTTACTAGTATGTGATACTATATTGTTATTTTTAAAGAAGAGGAAATATTAGCAAAATTTTAGGGTTTTTAGAAGATTAAGGGTTTTGAGAGAGTTTTTAAAAGGTGTAAATGTTTTAGAAGTTTAAGACTAAGTTAACTATATATAGGATAATGAAAAAAATAGGGTTTTAGGTTTAATGTGTCGGGTAAAATATAGTTTAAAACATCAAGTTGCGAGTTTGAGTCGAGTCAACCCTGTAGAAATTGCAGATGGTGTCATTACACGAGGGTTTGCATGTCGCGACATACCCCTCAGTATGCCTTTTGTTGCGACACAGACTTCCTCGTGTTGCAATATACCGACCAGTATTGAATCTTCTTGTAAAGGAAGTAGTCTGACTCCTTTGTCTCAACACCTGATATGTGTGTCATGCCATTGAGATGTTTTGGTGCCCTTGAGGTATTCTGGTTCCCTTGTCATGACATAGGAAAGGTATGTCGCGACACACGCGTCAGTCTCCTCTGGTTCAAACCTGAAATGAAATATATCAATGTTAGTATGTTAGTACAAATATAAAAGTAAAAATATTGATCAGTACCTGCCAGAATTGTCTGGCAAGTCAGTTAGTGTGCATTTCGACATTCTGGAACGGTTTGTTCTGTCACTATTAGTCTAGTAGCCATCATGCCATGCTATTCTCTGGCGTTTGTCTCTTTCTCAAATTTTCCCTTTCAACCTACATTAGTCACCGAGATTTCCTTTCGTCAGTCATAGCTATCAGTAACGGGTATGAAGCGACACCACCACTTGACTCTATAGTTACTGCCTTTATCGAACCAATCGTGAAAAATATAAGTTTGATCCTGATGCCCTAATAGCAGCTCGATCATCTCATCCAGCAAAAACGATTCTCTCAATAAATTTTCATTTGATTGTATCAATTTTAGTGCAACTATATCCTTCCCTAAATTCCATTCCCAATCATAATCGTATATTCTCGTGGGCTTGAATAGTATCTCTGCACGTGGCTCTTGAAACCATTGAAAGAGTTGGACTACCCACAAATTTGTTTCCTTTTTTCGTGAGGGAACAATTACCTTGACATCCAAGGAACGAGGTGATGGGACATAAATGTAGACCTTTTCAGTTATTTGAAGTGTATGAAGAACTCTGATATTATTGATTTCTCTGGGAATTTGTTTCAAAATAAAGACGTTGCATATTATAGTTTTCTCCCATTAAAGGTTGAACCCTTGATTTATGGATTCTTCAATTTCCACATTTCTTCTGTGTCTCTATCAGTCGTAGTTGTCAATTAAAGACTCACATTTTGCAAGTTGAGGTCATCACAATTACTCAAAGGAATCGTTTCATCACTAGATTGAGGCCCGTTTTAATTCTCAGAATATGTTCAATCTCCTCTTCATGGTCTTCAATTACAAGATCAAGTCCAATCTCACCATAATTCTCATCATGGTCAACGGTAATACAAGGGCTCTCGTGATCCAAGTTTTGAGCGTCAAACATGTCTTCGTTCTTTGGAGGTAGCACTTTGGATATTTCTTATAGCATTTTAATCATTTGCGCCATCTTATCTAACATGTTTGATGATACCTTAGAGTTGGTTGTTTTGGTGGTTTCACATAAAGGCATTTTATACAAATCATAGGGAGGCTTGTCTAAATATTTGGGCATGTCATGATTTTCTTGAAGTATCAGTGAACTCCTATGGATGTTTGGCTATATCAGCACCTTGTTCATTACTCCATTGGTATGTTGAAGCTTCATTCCCTCATTGGCTCATCTCGATCATTAACAATTTTTTAATTTCCATGATCGCCTTTGAATGTACTCCCGTTCAGTGTGTATTTTAGGGCTTCCGCAAGTATATGGGTCAAGTTGTAGTATAGTTTATTTACAACGAAACACTTGGTAAGTATTCCGAGGATCACACCCATGGGAGGCGAAGTTATAGTGATTTAAATCCATGCAAAGAAAATAATTAATTAGTACTCTTTTAGGGTTTATAGTATGAAAATAAAATAAAGGAGTTTGGGGGTTTGAATTAAAGAACATAAAATAAAATAAACAAAGAAAATGAAATAGATAAGAAAATTCGATAATCTGATGTATGGGAGATTAGATCGCTTTAGTATGGATTCTTCAATCATCAGTTTTGAGTTTCTTCAATCAACTAGTCACTACTTTAGCAGGATCTTCCGATCTTACACTAGAATAATGAGTCAATAGAGACTACTTATCTATCAATGTCACAGTCTAAACTGGTTTGGGATAAAGGTGTTCACGAATGGGCAATAACAATTTTGGGTTAATTCCTACCTAAATGACTTTTTAGGATTGTCAGGCCTAGGGTTTGTTTCTCATTCTTCCTTTTCCAAACAATTAATCCGATCGAAAATCCTTGTATACAACAATTAAATAACCATACTTCCACTCCCTAATCCCCCACAACGAGTTTAATTTCTCATTGTTTCTTTAGGCATCATATATTCAAAAATATAAGTAAGAATGAAATTCAAGATTGAAATTATGAAACAAAGAAACTAAGACTTGTATAACAATCTATTAGGAAAAATCCACAATCATTTATGCGAATATTACAAATTTTGTTTCCACAAAATGAAAATGAAATAAAAAAAAAGGACATAAAAACAACTAAACCTAAATTACAAAGGAAATTAAATGCTAAGCAGAAGATGTGTAAACCTAAGTGCTAAAGCGGCCTATTTATAGCCTTGGACGGTCATTTTCCTCAACCCTAGGTCAACTGTCATTCCTCATGTTTAATTAGCATTGTAAAGACTGAAACGTCCCTCACCCGGTGTTAATTCCACGTCCAGGAGTCGATGTCGTGACACACAGGAGTCGTGTTGCGACATTGAAGACAGTTCGCTCCTTTGGTGATTTTCCCATGCGTTGTCACAACATAAAAGTCAGTCTTGGCTATCTTCATGTTTGATCCCTTTGTTTCGACACGGATCAATCCATGTTGTGACTTAGTGATCAGATTCATGTTCGTTCATCTTCTAAAGATCTCCTACACACTCACAAAGTTCATTAACTAACTCTTAGGTCTCACTCGACCTTAAAGTCAATAAAAAGCACCTTTTTACACTTTTTACACAATTTATTCAATATAAGAAAACTAAACTAAATCCTAAGCAAACCTAAGAAAAATGCTTAATTTCAAGCTCCTAGAGTGCAAAAAGTAGTTTAATCTGCTAGGTCGAAATTTGACAAATCAGTAATTGAAAGATTAGAACCTTCTCTTGATAATCAAGTCGGAATGGTTAATCAGGTTAGATTCAAGTACTATTATTTGTATCTTAGTTACATAATTTGTAATGAAATTAGTTTTTTCATTTTTTTCTCTATTTTTATATATGCAGTTGTTACTATTTAGAGATAAACATGAGACATTCAGTACTCCACAAGCACAAAGAGCTTGAAAGCAAATGAATCTGGGTAAATACTTAATTAAATTATTTAATTTAATTTATATTATTTAATTATATTGTACATTTTGAAGTTATTTTTAAATTTAAATAATATTATGCAACTGAGTGGTGGATAATGTATGGCACATGTATTCCTGAGTTAAAAAGATTAGCAATTAAAGTGCTTAGTCAAACAACTTCTGCATCAAATTGCGAACGAAATTGGAGCACATTTAGTTATTTTCACACCAAGGCAAGAAATAGGTTAATGTATAAAAAACTTGAGAAACTAGTGTTTACTTACTATAATATGAGGCTTCAAATAAGACATCAAAAAAGAATGAGCTTTGATGATATAAACGCTAGTTTTAATCCTATCAGCATTGATCATATCTTTTAAGATGTTGATCTACTATCAAAATGGCTTCAAGAGAAAGAGAATTCATTGTTAGATGGTTAAAATGTCGGTGTGTTGCTTGTGGATACCTTTGATGATGAAATGAATGTTGATCAATCTCAACAACAAAATTTGTCTCATTCAAGTTCTAGTGCAACTCCAAGTCAAAGTGGCAGTGGACCCGATGCTGTTGGTTTAAGTCCAATTAATGACAATGATTGAAAATAGTGATGATAGTGTTGAAATTAGGTCTTCTAGTCAATATGGAGGAGAATATGGGGTTGGTACCACTAGTGAACATTTCCGTGATAGATCAAAATTTGATGGAAATTTGTTTCCTGAAAGTAGGAGAGATAGAAGTGAACCTAGAGCTCCATCAAAAGGAAAAGGTGAGAAGCATACTTCTATAAGTTTTTCATATGATAGGAGATCGAGTTTTAGTAACCTTGGGTATAGTGATTCATCTACTAGCACTCAAAGTTTTTATCCACTGGAATAACCTTTATATTTTCAACCTTCACATGGTTATCCACAGCCATATGGTTATTATCGCCCATTTTCTAATTATGGTGTGTCATATCAGCCTCAAATGCATCCTCCACCACCAATGTATCACCCACCTCCACCTCTCATGTATCCTCCTCCTCAAATATGTCCTCCATATCAATTATATGAAAACTAAGGTGAAAATGTTATTTTTTTGGATATATTTTTTGACAAAACCCACGAGAATCAAGTCAAGAACACTCTCAAAGTGAAGGTGAAGGATCTGATTCTCTTCATCATTCCACTAATTGGTAAAAACTAAATTTTACCACTACCACTATTTGTAAGGTATGTTTTTTTTTTTAAAAAAACTTTTGTTAATGTTTTTAATTTTAATGATATTAAAACATTTAAAATACATCTATAGATAAATGAATGAAGTACATTTTATGAAAAGATAATTAAGAATTGAAGCATGTTAAACTACATATGAAAGTAGAATGAAAGTGAGAATAAGTGGTAGGAAATAGAAATAATAAATGAGAATCTATACATTTATCTATTCCTTTTTTCCTTTTGTAGAATAGAATGATTTGATATCTTCACCATCTTCAATGCTGTCAAGAAATATTGAAGACATCTCTCATATATGATTTTTTTAATTATTTTATCTATTAAAACTTTCCAACTTATTAAATATGATGAATGTTTAATATTTTCTTTTTATTTTGTTACTAGTTAATACAATATTCTTAGAAAATTTGTAAATAAATATAAGAAAAATTAATGATTGTAAAAATTGTGTTCTCATATTAATAAAAGTTCATAAGTGTTAAAAAAACACTCTAAAAATCATTACGATTGACTTTTTATAATTATAATATAATTATTATGTTTTACAATAAGTTGTACGAATTTAAAAAAAATTCATGACTGCGATATCTATAGTGACTACAATAACATCCGTTATGTTCACAATCACAATAAACGCAAAGAACGTAGCCGCAACCGCAATTTAAATTCTTGGTTCTCAATATTTTACCATAGTGGTGCATCACAATGGTTTTTTTGAAACAAACCTACCTTGGACTATTGTCATATGCCATGTTAATCCGATGATGTGGGAAATAGGGTATCGTTTAGATTTAGTGCATAAATTCCGGAAAGAGTCAGGTGGGACTAGAGGTACTCATGGGTTGGGTCGGGTTAGGTTCGAGTTGAGTCTAAACATGGTACTAACATACTTTATACTTGCTCAAGCCTGACTCGTCCTGAAATATAGGCTTAAAATTTTACCAAAACCCGCTAATATTTGCAAAAGACTAACTCAAGTCCATTTTAGGCTTGCCCATATTATGTTTTAATTTTTTTAAAATATTTATATTATATTATTTTAATATTTAATAATTTTATACCTTTTTTATTTATTGAAATTTTTATATAGTCATCTTAACATTTTTTTTAATGTGTTCTAATTTACATAATATATAAAAATAATATAATATAAAGTATTATAAATTTAAAAACAAATCAAGTCGAGCTCGGATCTTTAATATTCGAGCCTGCCTCATATTTTAAATTGGTCTAATTTTTTTTTTTTAAACTTATTTTTCGAACCTAATATTTTTATTTAAATCCTTCCAAATTTCAGATGTACCTTCATATCTAAGTGGAACCTTAAAAGCTGAGAACTGCAAACAGATGCTGACATATTACAAATTATATGATAAACTGCACGCATAGGGACCATTATCTGCATTTTTATGTTGAAGCGATGATATATTGCAATGTTTGAATGAAGGGGCTCAATTTGAAGAAGGTTGTTGTCTCAACATTATTCAATGTCAATTTCATAATATAATAAATAATGAAAATTATTTGTGACTTATATATATATTCTAGATAATAATTCAAATAAATATTTATATACATCATATAACCATAAATATTACTTACAAATAAACAATAAATATTCCATATAAATTCATACTAATAATATTTCTTATGTAATAATAATCATTACACATGATAAACACTTTTCATTATGTTATATACAATATCTCTAAAATTCTACTTTATGTAAAGTGCGTTTATATTGTATTATGGTTATGTAAATGTAAAATTGATTATTACTTTCAAAATATAATATATCAAACTTTAAAATTATTTGAATTAGTTTAAGCGGCTCGATCTGAATTCGAGAAAATTTAATTTAAAAAAAAATCAAACTAGAAGAAAATTTAAACTTGAAAAAATTTGAGCCGTGCTTATTTGAACTCGAGTTAATCTAAGATTGAAATAATTTGAAACAAAATACAATCTAATCTGAACCCAATCAAACCTACCTGATTGCCACTTCTATTGACCCCCAAATGGCAAAATGTCCATATAATCCTTTTAAAATTTATGAAAGTACTATAAGTTAATATAATAATAAAATTACATTTATCCCTAAAATTTATTATTTAATTTTTGTTCACTAAAATAATTTTTTGATTTCATCTTTAATGTGGCATCACTACTATCTAAAAAGGTAAATAAGTAGTCTTATATGTGTTTTTTCTCAATTTTTTTATAAATGGCATATCTCAAACAAATATGACGAGCATTGTTATTCAAGGAAAAAAGAAAATATTTTGAATATCATGTGCGATTTATCTGTAGATATTATTATAGAATTATAATTACCGTGCAAATTCTTATAAAAAAATTTAAATATTATTTTATGAGTAATTATTTAGTATGAAGTTTTTAGATTTTAAAAAATATTTAAGGTGTAATATGTGTCTCATAAAGTATAAAAAATAAGACTGTCATATTTTCAATCTACTGCTGGTAGTAATTCATACCAGTAGGTGATAATATAAGTCATTTAGTTAATGAATATTTTTGTATATTTATATATGATATTAGTCAGCTAAGCTATGGCTTCAAATTTGTCGGTTTGAAAAAAACAACCTATCCATCTTTATCAAGCACCTTGACTCGATATACAGCGATGATCCGATGTTTATTGTAGTAGCAGTAGAAGTGTACAATTTGTATTGTTATTGTCTTCCCCTCTCACTGCTTTCCATGAAAATGTCAATGATTTTAACTTCACCTTTACGCCATCTATTCAATCATCTAAAACCAAAAAATAAAAAGTAAATATTTTCCTTTTGGTAATGAAACAAAAAAAAAAAAAAGTCAATAAGTGCTGAAAGAAACAACAAAAAGGTAAGGTGCATAGTAGTAATTTTAGACATAAAATATCTGTATATCTGTCGAAAAAAAAAAAAAAGCCATTCATTGAACTAAATCCAAACATAAATGTTGCAAGATGGTTATTTTTGCAACAATTTGTACATTTGGCAAATCGATTAAACAAGAGGTATGACAAAATTGATAAATAGACAAATTTTGGCGGACAACCCAAATGTGGTGGACAAGTCAATGTAACATAGAATCCGAGTATAAGGTAGAATGACGGACAGTCTAATCATCAACTGCCTCAAAACTTTTGTTACAAGCTAACAAGTTGTCAATTTGTTCTATAAAGCTGCTAGATTATTTCTTTTATCTTTATTTTGATAGAATAATGTAAAAGGTGTTGATTAGATAGAATTCAATGATTCCATGTATTTAGACTTGTCAACTTATCAAATTGCAGTCCAATATTTTTTTATGTAAAGTCGTACATTATATGTAATTAGATAAAGAAATCGAATTGAAAAATAGCAAGCCGAATATGATTGCTAAACTTTGCTCTGTTTTTTTTTTTTCCTCTTTTGTATCAAAAAACCATCTATATATCGAAATCAAACAAGTTATTGCTCCTAATGAATAAATCATTTGCTTGTTCTTTAGTTACATTCCCCCTTCCTTTTTCTCTAGTTTCCAGGACAACGAGGCATGGTAGGTGGTGGTCATAGCATGCTTGTTCTTGCACTGTTTCCATTCCCTTTGGTGCTCCTGCATGCCATAGCCACAAAATTATAGTAGCTTCAGTAATTGAAATCATAGTATGCTTGGAGTTGGAGAACAAAGCTGACATTGTTCAAACTTCCACAACACCACTCACTGTGCGTAGGCATGCCACCACAGAGTACCTATCTCATCCCACAATATGACCTTAGCACTGCGTTACCAACTCAGGGCCATCCGACCATGGATTTCTTGGCTACCATATCTGAAAATTTAGATGAAGGGAAGCAAAGACGAGTAATGATAGAAAAGTTACGTATAAGTGAATGGTAAGGCCAAAATTTAATAGGAGACCTATTTCCAAACGAGTTGACCCGAACCAACCATAATTTAATATAATTTAATTATTTAATTTTTTATTTTGAAACAGATAAAATTACATTGTTTTATTTTTTTATTTTGAAGCAATTAAAATTACTTTTTTAGTTTCAGACTTAAAACTTAAATATTTATTTATTGAAAATAAAAAAAATTAAAAATATATTGGTGATATTTTTTATAAATATTACAGGACAGATTTAATTCAAATCCAACTCGCCTCGAACTGAATTTAAAAAAAATCCGACCCTAATAAATTGAATCGGGTCAAAACTCATCAAATTCGAATTATTTTACCATAACAAAAAATTCAAATTTAAATGTTGAAGTTCAGAAAGGTACCTATAAAAATTAATTTTAATATGAAGCAACTGTATTATTTAAATTGAAAAAATGGTTTGCGGATTAAATGTCTTATTTGTGAAAATATTTAGGCTGCCTACCTGATTCCTCGTACATAAATGATGATTTTTTTTTAATAATATAAAGTATCAAGTATGAAAGGAATTGTATAAAATTGTGAATTTACGTCATTTTTATCTTTTTTTAATAAGAGAATAATCAATTAAATTTTCCTCTTAATTTTTACCATTTTTAATTGTATTTGAATTTTTCAGAAGAAAAAAACTAAAAATCAGAAAAAAAATCTAATTTGTCATTCTTCTGTTGAAAAGAGATGGAGATGATGTTGAATCACAATTTCATACAATCTTTTCTCTACCAAGTAAAGAACATGCACGCCAACAAATTTGTAGTAGCAGATGAAGCATTAAGAGCATGTAAAAATGAAGGTAGAGAAGAGATTGTATGAAACTGTGATTTCATATCATCCTTATTAATTGGAGAATTTGTAGGATATTATTTTAGTTGATAAGGTTGGCAAGTTAGGCAGGTTTTTAAGAAATTAAGATGTGTATTGGAACCATTGAAAAACAATCAAAGCTTGGCATAAATGGTGATCATCCTTGTTACGACTTTATTTACAAAGTTTTATTAGGTTGGTTTTGTGGGTAGGAATCGCATGGCTTTTGGTCTTCTTAGCGCGTCAGTGTCTGTCGAGAGATAATTATTCAAACTTCCCTTTGGATTCAGCTTAATGCATTCGAACTCATCCACCCTTGAAATTTCACATACCAACCCTACCTTTAGTGGGACGGAAAGGGGAATGAACTGTAATCGAAAATTACTAAAGAAGAAAAATAAAAGTCTAAAATCTTTTTAAAAACATCCTTTGATTTGTACCTAGATTAAAGCTCAAGGGTTTTTCCCAATATATTACACTACAAGTTAAAATGTTATTGGATTATATAATTGTATAAAAAGTAAGGTAATAACTTATATTACTAAAAGTTTTAGTTTTTAAGAACAAGTGGTTGGGTGTATTGATAAGATACACTGCACTCCTAAAAGAAGAATATATATTTGAATCTTGAAGATTATATTATTAGGAGAGATCGCCACGAATCTCAAACATTGATGATAAAATGGATATTTTTTATTTCTACTTTTGGTTTTTTGGATCAAATTTTATAATTTTTTTATCCTAGCCTATCAAAACTTTGATTATTTTTTTTTGGGAAATAAATAAAACAAATCAATTAAAATTAAAAATGAAGAAACGAACGGTACAAAGGCTACTAAGGGATTCAGTTTCTTCTTTTTCAATTTTAATCGATTTGGTTTCAGTTTTTCTTTTTTTAATTTTTTTTATGGGTAAATTCCACCAACAATAACCCAATTTAAATATGAGGAAACAAACAGTCACTTGATTTACATTTCAGTCACTCAACTTTAAAAATGTGACAAAACAATCCTTCTTCATGTTTTCCGTCACAGACATCACGAAATAGAGACATGGCAGTTGATGGTGTCAGTGGAGTGTGAAAAACGTCCAGCTGGCCTGTTACATTTAACACAACAGTCACTCAACTTTGAAAATATGACAAAACAGTCACTAACGTTATCGAAAAGTGACAGAACAATCACTGATTTTTATGCACAGAGAAGTTAATGGTAAGTCAATAGTGAAGTCATTATATAAACGACACCTAGACAGCGTGAAGGACTCTAGGTCAAGAACTTTGTGCGCAAAGAACATCGAGAGCACCATTTTGCCAGTGACCGGATTGTGTCTCACCATTTCTAAAAGTGTATGTACCAAATCCCTACCTTCTTCCTTCATGCCAAGCCCCCTCATAGCAGTGTCCATTTCCAAATTGATAAACACCGAAGCCATGCATCTTGTTGGAAAAATATTCCCCAAAATATTTGTCCTCGTTTCTACATTTTGAGTTGCAAAATCTCACTAGTCATTAGAACTGAAATACATAATGGGAAATTAAAACTATATATAACAGGGAGCATACATTACACAACAATGTGAAACACAATGGAAAAACCAACAAGAATCAAAGAGAAAAATAAAACTAATAGCTCAAGTTAAAAAGCAAAGAACCCTAAATTAACGCAGATAAGTTTCGCTTGACATGATTAAAAGATTAATTCACCTAAAGTGGTAATGACCAAGTCCATGTTCGACACCCCACTTGAATTCCCCGAGATACTTGCTGCCATCCTCACAAGCATGAACTCCACATCCATGGCACTGCCCATTAGATCATTCACCAGCATAAACATCACCAGTATAAAACCTATACACCCCAATTCCATGCCTTAAGCCTTGCCTATATTAACCATGATATCGGCTCCCTTTTGCCCATGTTTCCACACCATAACCATAATATTTCCTATAAACCCAATCCCCTTCATACCTCCCTTTCATATGGTAATAATAAACCCCACTTCTTGAACATTTCCCTTGTGAAATTCACTCTCGTACACGTCCCCGTTACTGTAACTTGTACCCAAGTCCCTAAATTTACCTTCTTCTCTGATTTTGGCTTTGACCCAATTGACCAAACAACGACTTTTGAAGATATGAAAGATGAACCTAGATGAGTGAACTTAGCAGGCAAAGAGCGACCAAGAAGTAATCAAATCGAAGGCAAGCAAGAAAGTGCAAGGTTAAGAGAAACGAAAAGGGTAAGCAAGAAAGCAAGCAAAGCAAGAAGATTCAACACGAGGAACTGCCGCGGATAAGAGAACAAGAAATATAGCGACCAGTTGGACTTTTTCCACATTCCATCGATAATGTTAGTGACTGTTTTGTCACATTTTCAAAGTTTAGTGATTGTTGTGTTAAACGTAACCAACCAACTGGACGTTTTTCACACTCTACTAACACCGTCAACTGCCATGTCACTATTCCGTGACATCTGTGACGAAAAACGTGAAAAGGACTATTTTGTCACATTTTCAAAGTTGAGTGACTGAAATGTAAACCAGGTGACAATTTGTTTCCCCATATAAAAGTTGAGTGACTGTTGGTGTAATTTACCCTTTTTTTAATTACAACTTTAATATAGTGAGACAAGAAATTTATAAAATTGATCCAGAAAATTAAAATAAAAAACAAAGGCTACTAATGGCTTCTTTTACAATACATTCAACATTTTTTTATAATTCAGATTATTTTTTATAAATGTTTTAACTAAATTTAAAATGAATTAGAAAATAAGGAATAATTTATATTAGAATGATCCTTAAAATTTTAGTTTTTGGGCACAAAAAAATAATAACACCTCTTTAATTTCTAAAGACATAAAATTAATATTATACACATTAATTTCAGTGATTAGAGAATATATTAAATATGGATGAATGTATAATATTAATTTTATGTATTTAGAAATTAATTATGTGTTAATGCGATGTAGTAGAATAGTCACTTAAAAAAAGGGTGAAAAATAAAATTTCGCTTTGAGAATGTTAGGAGTCTTTTATGATTTTCTCTTGTTAATAAGTCCCTAATTATTTGAGATATGCAATCAGTAGATTTTTTCCTAAAGCTACTTAGCGTGATTTTAGGACAGTAGAATCATTAAGACTTATTTCACTCTTTTCTATTATTATAAGGCTTATATAAGTCAAAGGTATGTTTGTTCTCAATACAGAAGTAAGGATTCACCTATTTTATTTGTGAACTTATTATGCCTAGAATCTAACAATTCTGGTATCAAGAGCTTTCTTATAGGGCCTGTTTTGAGGGAGAGAAAAAATAGCAGTTTTTTTTAAGAGTGAGTGTTTGAAAAATGGCTTCGGAGAGTACTTTTGTTCAACCTGCTATTCCTAAGTTCAATGGCCACTATGATCATTGGGCCATGCTTATGGAAAATTTCTTACGTTTAAAAGAGTATTGGAGTCTTGTGGAAAGTGGTGTCCCTGCTGTAGCAGAGGAAACAGAGCTTATTGAAGCTCAAAAATGGCGTGTGGTAAGCAACAACTAAAAGACTTGAAGGTCAAAAATTATTTGTTTCAGGCCATTGATCGTTCCATTTTGGAGACCATTTCAGACAAAGATACTGCTAAGAGTATCTGGGATTCCATGAAGCAGAAGTACCAAGGTTCAACAAGGGTTAAAAGAGCGCAAATCCAAGCTCTTTGAAAGGAGTTCGATGTTCTTCACATGCAAGAAGGTGAGAGTGTTGATGAGTACTTTTCCAGGACTCTAGCCATAGCAAACAAAATGAAAGTTCATGGAGAGAGCATGGATCAGGTAAAGATTGTTGAAAAAATCTTAAGATCAATGACTTCTAAATTTGATTATGTTTTTTGTTCAATTGAAGAATCCAATAATGTAGACATTCTGACCATTGATGAGTTGCAAAGTAGTTTACTAGTGCATGAGCAACGCATGAAAGGGCATGAAACAGATGAACCTAAAAGTAACCTTAAATGAAAAATCAGTTAGTGGAAAAGGTCTTGGCTTTCGTTGAGGCAATGTTCAAGGAAGAGACAGAGGTAGAGGCTGGCAAGCTTTTAGGAAAGACATAGTTGAATGTTGGAGATGTCATCAAGTAGGACATTTTCAATATGAATGTCCAATGTGGGAGAAAAAATCAATTATACTGAAATTGAGGAAGAAGAACATATGTTTCTAATGACACAAATGGAGCCAAATGAAGCAAAAGAAAAGACATGGTTTCTTGACTCAGGGTGTAGTAATCACATGTGTGTAAACAATCAATGGTTTTTCAACTTTGATGGGGATTTTCATCAATTTGTAAAACTTAACAACAACTCCAAGCTAGAAGTGTTGGGAAGAGGTACCATCAGGTCACAAATTAGTGGTAAGACTCAAGTTATTTCTAACATTTACTATATTCCTGAGTTAAGAAATAATTTCTTGAGCATTGACCAGTTGCAAGAGAAATGTAACACCTTATTTAGTTTAGGGACTTAATTGTGAATTGTGCAAATTTAAGGAGTGATTTATGAATTTTGTAAGTGAGGGACTAAATTGAATTTCGTGTGAACCTTTAAGGCCAATTTTAAGATTTTAGGACCTATTTGTAAATCAAGTTGAGTTTTAGGTCAAATTCAAAAACCTTATTGTTTATTTGGGGTCTTTGTGTAAATGACCTAATTTTTATGAGTATTTAAACCCTATTTTCTCCTTTTAGCAAACCTTCACTCATCTATTTGATTATTGCTTTCTCCCTTAGCCATTTACCTCTCCCAAAATCCTTCGTCCCTCTCGTCTAATCAAGCTCTGATCTCCGACAGTTCGTCATATGTGCTTGACACCTTCGCCATTTTTGTGTTCGTTCTTCCCCTTCATTTGCTCCGCCGCATTTTTGCCTTTGCTTAGCGTTGGTAAGCCATGCTCCTTGTTGTAGAATTGTTGTGGCTAAACTTTTTGTGTCATTTTCGACGTGTCACCGCTATGCGTGGAGGCATTGTTCGGCGCTGTTGATTGGTGATAAAACCCTAACTGTTGTGTTACTAAAGTTGAGAATTAGGCCCAAGTATTAACCTAAATTGAAGCCAAACCGATAGCCATTTGGGAGCCTAATGTTTAAGACCCAAACCCTTAAACCAATGACCCAACCCAAACCCTATGCCCAGTTCAATTGACCCGACCCGTTTGCAAGCCCGACCTAAACTCGTGGGCTCGACCCTTTGACTTTAACCAACCCGACCCGTTGACTTTGACTGACTCGACCTATTGACTTTGATCGTCCCATTGAACATTGATCGTTGACTTTTTTCGAAAAACTCTACCTTGCCATTTTTCGACATCTTGATTTTGTTTCCACTATATGTTTCGTTAAATTCAAACCCGAAAGCCTCATTTTAGCTATTTTGCTCTTAATTTTGTACTTAGTGTTTATTACTATATTAAAATTGAGAATCTGATGTGAGACATTTTATGTTTAAATGATCACGACTCCGAGGCCGATGACTTACCTCCTCCTCCTCCTGTGTAGCCTATTCTTGCACCCGCTCCGAGAGTTAGACGTGAGTTTATTTCACTATAGTACTATAATTAGTTGGTGGAATAGGAATAGTTTTAATATTAAATTTATGCTCATAGGTTCTAATCCCGCAGGACCTGGTGTTAGATCTATGCGTGGGAGACGTCCCCCTCATCATTAGAGTTTTAGCCTTCTTGAGATGTCTCTAATTGTGTTACATCCTATTGTATGGTAATGTTTTGTGTTGTGTTTTCTTGTGATGATTCTGAGTTATGATGTTAGTATGATAATATTCTGGTGTTTTGAAAATGGTATGAATGTGTCCTGTGCTGTGTTATAGCATGTTGATATTGTCATGCATGCCTATCAAAATGTGGATAATTAAATATAATGCGATTAATACACTGTGAACTCTGATATATATTATCATGATATCGAGATTAAGACTGAGATATACATGTTATCATACCATTGTGTGCTCATAGGTTGGGTTTGTATGGTGGAAGATGTGGTTATCACCCTTTCAAACAACTGATAGAAAACCACACTACAATTGGTGACATTTGGTTGGGGAGGGGTTCTGGGAACCACTCCATTGTGTTAGTCAATGGGTGATTGGGTGCATTGCACTATGCTCATGTGTGTGTTGCATTGAGTTGTATCATGCTTTGTGGTTACTTTACTTGCTATGACTTATTGTAACAATGTAAATAGGATGTATGCACTTTAGAGACATACTGGGCTTTTTAGCTCATTTCCTTATAGCTTTCCTTACATATACTTTGGACATAGGCAACTTGGTACCCGGAGGAACATTTAATATATTTTTATTTTATTTCATCTCTTTTTATTACTCTGTATAAGTTATTTTTGGATTTCAGATTATTTTATTATTATTATATTATTTTGGGATTGTAAAGTTAATTTAAATTTGAGATTTTTAGTATTTGTTTAGGTATTTATTAATTATTCAGTTTAATTTATTCTTATATATATATATGTACATGTGAATGAATATGGATATTGAGATTGCATGAGGGTAAAATTACAATAGTGACCTTCTAGATCCGATCATTTCTTCTAGACTAGGTAAAAGGGGTTACAAGAAAGGTTTAGCTATCTTAATACAACATGGAGGGTGCAAAATTTATCATCCAAAACAAGGCCTCATTATTCAAACAACAATATCTACAAATAGAATGTTCGTAATACGGGAAAATGTGTTGTTAAATGTCTCTATTTGTCTTTAAATAACTCTAGAAGACAACACTCAACTTTTGCATCGCAAATATGGACACCTAAGTCAGAAAGGTCTAAAAACCATGCAACAAAAGAGGATGGTGAAAGGATATCAACTTTCAATAACGTTTCAAAAGTTTGCACTGATTGCATGGTGGGAAAACATCATAGAGATGCAATACCAAAGAAGAGTTCGTGGAAAGCAACATAAAGACTACATTTAATTCACTCTGATCTTTACGGACCTATCAAATCAATCTCCAACAGAAAAAAGAGGTACTTCATAAACTGCATTGATGATTTTAGTCGTAAAATGTGAGTGAATTTTCTGTTGAAAAGTTTGAAGCTTTTACTGTCTTCAAGAATTTTAAGAATCTTGTTACGAAAGAGACATGTGTATACATTAAGTGCTTACGTACAGATAGGGGTGGTGAATTCACATCCTTTAAGTTTGAGGATTTTTGCAAACTAAATGGCATCAGCAGACAACTTACAGTAGCTTTCAAACCCCAACAAAATGGAGTAGCTGAGCATAAAAACAGGACAGACATGAACATGGTTAGGAGTAAGCTGTTAGAGAAGGAAATTCCAAAGAAATTCTTGCCAAAAGTTGTAAAATGGACAACTCATGTTCTCAATAGAAGTCCTACACTAGTTGTGAAGGACATGACCTCGGAGGAAGCTCAGAGCAGTTTCAAGCCCAATGTTGATTATTTTCGAATGTCTGAGTACATTGGTCATGTTCATCTACCAGATAATAGAAGATCAAAGCTGGATGGAAAAAGCTTCAAGTGTGTCCTATTAAGGACCAGTGAAGAGTCCATAGCATATAGACTTTATGATCCTATAGCCAACAAAGTGGTGATAAGTAGAGATGTGGTCTTTGAAGAGAACGAGTGCTGGAATTGGGGTAAGAGCAACGAAGAAACAAATCTTGATGTACTTGAGTGGGAAGAAAACAACTCTAATGACACTGAAGATGTTGAGGAGGAAGAAGAAGAAGAAGGTGAAGATTCAAGCGACTCTTTAAGCAATTCTTCCATAGGAAATTCTTCTCAAACACCACCACAAGAGGGGAGAAATAGAAGAATACCTTTTTGGATGGAAAATTTTGTAACTGGAGAGTGCTTGTCAAAAGAAGAAGATGAACATAATCTGGTTTTGTTTGCATCAAATTCAGATCCAACTACTTTTGAGGAGGCTGCCAAAAGTTCCAAATGGAGAGCTACAATGGATTTGGAGATAGAAGAAATAGAAAGAAATAAAACATGGGACCTGACAGAACTTCCTAAAGAAGCAAAGAGGTGTTTGCACTGGTGGCTTGATGGGATACAATTTGGATGTGATTGCAATATCAGCTCAAAATGGTTGGAGTATATATCAACTTGACGTCAAGAGTGATTTTTTACATGGAGAATAGATTAAAGCTGTATTTTTAAGCAACCATAAGAATACGAGAGGAAAGGTGAATAGCATAAAGTATACAAATTGAAAAAGGTGTTGTATAGACTCAAACAAGCCCCTCGTGCATGGTACAGTTGCATCGAAGCTTATTTTACCAAGGAAGGCTTTGAAAAGAGTATATGTGAACAAACTTTATTTATCAAAAGAAAAGATAAAGGTAAAATTTTTATTATTAGTCTATATGTTGATGATCTGACTTTTACTAGTAATGATGAAAGCATTCTTATTAACTTTAAAAGTTCCATGAAACTTGAATTTGATATAACTTACTTAGGAAGAACGAAGTATCTTCTTGATGTGGAGGTTTTACAAAATTCTGAAGGTATTTATATCTACAAGAGGAAGTCTGCAAGAGAAGTTCTGGAAAATTTCAATATGGAGAGAAGTAACAGTGTGAGAATCCTATCTTCCCTAGTATAAAATTGATGAAATATGAGGGAAGCACTAAGGTGGATTCTACTATGTACAAGAAATTGGCAGGGAGTCTGATGTATATGACAGTAACAAGGCTTGATCTAATGTATGTGATATGTCTTCTTAGCAGAATTATGTCAAATCCAACTAAGTTGCATTTACAAGCTGCAAAGAGGGTTCTAAGATACTTGAAAGGTATTGTGGATTTGGGAGTATTTTATTAGAGGAAAAGTAAATAAGAACTTAAGTCGTATACCGAAAGCAATTACGCATGTGATGTAGATGACAGGAAAAGCACATTTGGCTATGTGTTTCTACTTAGTAAAGGAGCAGTGTCGTGGTCTTCCAAAAAGCAACCTGTGGTCACTTTTTCCACCACTGAAGCAAAGTTTGTGGTAGCAGCCTCATGTGCATATCAAGGGGTTTGGACGAAAAAAGTGATGGAAAAGCTTAGTCACTCACAAAGGCACAAGATTATTGTTTTTTGTCACAATAGTCTCACTATTAAGCTTTCCAAGAATCCAGTTATACATGAGCGTAGCAAGCACATCGATGTAAGGTTTCATTTCTTATGTGACTTGACTAAAGGAGTAGTGGAGCTGAATTATTATCGTACACAAGAACAGGTTGCTGATATCATGACAAAACCACTCAAATTGGACGTGTTTTTAAAGTTACACAAACTTCTTGGTGTGTGTGTGTAATACTTGAAATAAACTCAATGCTACTGCAATCAGTTTAGGGGAGGATTTGTTTAATAAGTCCTTAATTATTTGGATATGCAATCAGTAGATTTTTCCTAAAGCTACTTAACATGATTTTAGGATAGCAAAATCATTGAGACTTAGTTTTCTCTTTTCTGTTATTGTAAGACTTATATAAGCCAAAGGTCAGTTTTTTCTCAATACAGAAGTGAGGATGCACCTATTTTGTGTGTGAACTTATTATGCCTAGAATCTAACAAAGAAGGTCTACAACAGAAGTAAGGCTTATAGTAGAAGGTTAAGTATAGAATCTTACAAAAAATGACTGCAACAGAAGTAAGGCTTATAGTAGCAAGGTAGGTTGTTTATAGTTTCATAAGTGGTAGTTGTAAGGTTTTCCCCGATTTGTCCTCAATTTTAAGGTTTCGATAGTAGTAGTCAAGAATCTCTCTTGGCTTCTTTAATATTTATATTTTTAATAGCAACAGAAGTAAAGGCAATTCGTTTCTTTCGAGTTAGGGTTTTTATTTCAAAAAGAAAGAGTAGATTTTTTAGATGAAAACTAGAAACACAAGAAGATGGAGGAAGAATTGGTAAACTTAAACATAGCCGATGACGAAGAGGATCCAGTTTGTGACCAAGAAGATTAAGAGGATAACAACGATGAATTCATAATATGTTTGGTAGGCAAAGTGCTAACAAATAACGTTGTTGATATGAGTCGCAAGGCCTAAAATCAAGCCTATGAACGTAATGGGCTCAAATTTCCTCAAGGCCCAATAGCAAGGTTGAAGGCCAAGCAAGTCAGAGCAACATTGAATAGGACCATCCAAGACTTCGTTACCAAGACCCTACATGTACAAACGACCGAAAAAGAAAATCAAGATTCACTTTCTTATTTTCAAGAAATCGAATCTTAGTCCAATTTTGTTGTTCCAAACAATTTCAAGAATCAAGAAAATCAAGATTTCAACTCTTTGAAATATTGGTCCAAGAAACTAAATCTTACGGTCAAAGCAAATTAGATTTAATGTACGAGCTTGTTAAGTCAAATCAAGAGCCAACAAATCACAAGATCAAGTTCTTGAAAAATGGCCCATTATGATATCTATAAGCCCATCTTCAAGTTTGGAAAGTAATTTAATTGAATATCAGGTCAAATTATCAAAGTGGCCCAAATTGTAAAGTTTTTAAATATTAGGTCCAATTTTTATTTTAATAAGTGGATCACAATGTAAGAATTGAACCCAAGGAGCTCATTTAATCCCTTTGGTCGAATTCCCGAAGTCTACACTTAAAATTATTTTGTTTTTATTTTATTTTATTTGATTGGTTGTCATAAGTAGAATTTCGTTAGGGTCAGAAAAACTTATTTTTGGAGCCTATAAGTAGCATGGTCGTCCACCCTTATGAAATAAACTTTATTTTTTTATTTTTGAGTTAATAATAATGCTCTTTGAGTTTTTCTTCAAGAATTGCTCTTCAATTTCTTTTAGAAGTTGTTTTAACAATCTTTTAGGTTGTGAGAATCATATTCAAGTTTTTTCTTGCTAAGATCTCTTTCTTGGAGGGGGAATTAGAGTCATTGAAGGGAGTTATGGATTCATATCATTTCCAAGGCGTCTTAGGACGTCATCTTCTTTTTTCTATCATTGATCTATCGTTTCTTGTTTAATTTTAGTTTAATTCTTACTTTTTTGGGTTGCTGATTTAATTGATTTTCGTTCTAGGTTGAAATTGCTTCAAGAGGGATGTTCTCCTACCTTGATCCATCAAGAAACACATAAAAAAACTAGGAGTTTCAATCTTTTCTTATTGCTTCAATCATTCTTGCACGAAACAATTTGCTTGTCTTTAAAATCACTTCTAACAAATCTATTTGCGTTTTATTTTTCCATATTTGGTTGGGATGATTTCTTGAGGTCCAAAGACGGTTTCTTTCATCCAAGAAACCCTAATTTAGTTTTATATTGGATCCTTTACCAGTCGGTTCATGTTTCTTTCGTTTTGATTTCATTTGATTCTTCTTCTCAACAAATTTGTATTCATTGTTTTCATTTCAGTTTACATTCGTCTAGAGCTCTAGGATAGATAGTGACTTAGACAAGCTACAATCCTCTTCCGTACGCATCCCTTATCATTTGATATTGGAGCTCTAGGATAGATTTGTGACTTAGAGAAACTTTATGATCCATCTTACGAATCCACATGTTCATTCTTTATCATTTGGTGTCAGATTTTGGGTGTTTTGGGTGTTCATGTTTGCTTTCTAAACTGATTTCAATTGTAAATAGTCTATAAGCAGTTTTTTGCCCATAATTTGTTTTAAAAAATAATATTTTTTAGTGGGTAAACGTTTTTCAATTGATCTGAAATTTTATATACAGATTCATGGCACTGTATTACAATATAAAAAATATTTCCCACAAAAAAGTGATCGAAAAAGTGCAAAATACAAAAATACAAAAAAAATTAAAAATATTTTGTGGGTTGAATTTTGTGCCAAAAATTTCCATATCAAATATACGTTATTTAAGGAGGCTACAGTTTAAATTTCGTGATTTTTGAAAATCGAGAACACCTCGAACGAAGTTTGTCAAGTTGCTTCACGATTTTTTCGAGTTTTCGGGTTTCAGCAATTTTGATATTCTTAGCCTTAGGTTTTCATTTATTTTTGCTTTTTATTGTTTATTTGCACATTCTAACACTTTCTTGTTTCTTTTGTTAGTAGGTTATCAAACGATGCACATTTCTTCCTTCGTGCAATACAAACCGTTGTTGTCTAGCCACTTTTGGACTCTTAGTGCTGTTAGGATATTTGGTAGCTAAATTCTTTAACATTCTGATTGATTGTTATAAATACTTCTAAAGGACTCACAAAATTAATTCTTATCTCATTGACAATTCAATTTTTATTTTTGAGTGCATAACAGTGAGATTTGCTTAATTTTACTTTTATTGAGTATTGTGTTCATTTTAGGCTTTCATAATGATTAGTGATACTATGATCGAGAAGTTGCTAAGAGGTCAAGAGGTTCAAATTGCTCGAGATCAGCAATGTAACTATAACACCCAAAACTCGACACCGTCATCGGTTAGGGTCTCAAGATCTTTCAGTTCATTACAACTGGTAACAGATACAATTTTAAATGTCATTTCAAATAGTTGCACTCATTAGTCTAGATTACAACTCATTTAAATATTTCATACTCATTTACAACCTTTCAAATTAACAAGGGTCTATTTGAAACGCAATTGAAACATCACATGAAAAATATCAAAATTTCCAAAATAGGGGTCACATGACCGTGCCTCAGACCGTGTGCCAAATCATGTGCATACCCGAAATACCAACACACAATCGTGTCACAAATCGTGTGACAAGCCGTGTGAGCATGCAAAATTACCTTACATGTCTATGTGTGAAACCGTGTGTTGGGCTGTGTGTCCATGTGTCCATGCAAAATAGGGCCACACAGCTGTGTCCCAATCCATGTGTCGCCCGTGTAAAATTTGCACCTATTAGCCTAAGGCACACGCTTGTGTGGTGGCCCATGTTCCAGACTGTGTGAACCTACGAAATTACAAAAAAATATGCATAACATCTACAAACTAGTTAAATATGCACATATCTCACAACCATTCATATTCCTATACATATCCAATTTAATTCATGCAACCAATACACATATAAATGTCTTACCATTCATATTCATTCACTTATCTAATTAAAACACATTACCATTTTAAATTCATGCCAAAACTTAAGCCATATCTAGCATTAAACATCAAAATGTGCTTCATTCCTCTAAACTATCATCATCCATAATGCTTAAACATACTCAAGTAATACAAAATACATGATCGTAGTACATGTCATATAATCCAAGTGATAAAAAATTTACCGAAGGTGCTTCTAGGATAGTGTGCAGTTATGCATTAACTCTAGGAACTATTCTACAATTTTCCCTTTTTCGCGATCCGTAGCACGTTCTTGATCTATTACAGTTAATATCTAGTTATCTCATTAAATCATGAAATTTAAATCATTTGATGCAATTATCCTTTTTTGGTATTTTACAAAATTACCCCTAACATTTTATTTTTATTCAATTTAGTCCTTAAGCCTTAAACATGCAAAATACCCATTTTCCTCTTAAACCCATAATAGTCGAACATCCAAGAGTCTTCCTACAGCCTTTACATGCAATTATTTTACATATCAAGTACATGTATTTTCATCGTTTTAATAATTTAGTCCTCAAACCCTAAAATCATCAACAATCACTTTATAAAATCATCAAATCCAACAACCCAGCTTATAAAACTTCCATAAATTTTCAAGAACTAGCTCATTCATCAATGACAAAATTTATAACACTTGACAGATTCACAAATTAGTCCTTGGGCTAGCTAGATTAAGCCAATATGGACTCAAAAACATAAAAATTACTAAAAACGAACGAAAACTACTCACCTAATCGAAGCAACAAGCTTGGTCGAATGTTTCTTTTCTTCTCTTAGGGTTTTTAGGTTCACTTGTGGAAGAAGATGAAAGAAAATCTATTAAATTTTCTTTTACTTTCACTTTAACTTATTTTTTTTTTAAATTTACTAATTTATCCTTAATGAATTAGTTTCATTTTCACCAACTAAAGACCCTAAACCGTCCAATCCTCCTATTGATGGTATAAGTATTCCTTTAATCCACCATCCCACAATTTTATTTCTATTTGATAACTTTAATTAGTAGAATTCAACTTTCGCAACTTATACGATTTAATCCTTCTTACTTAATTAACTATCCAAACGTTAAATTTTCTTAACCAAAATTTAGTATGACACTAATGACATAATAAATATTAAATAATTAATATTTACAAACTGACTCGTCAGAGTTGTGGTCTCGAAACCACTGTTTTCAACACCACTAAAAAATAGGCGGTTACAATTCTCCCCCTTAGGAAATTTTGTCCCGAAATTTCTTACTAGTGAATAGATTAGGGTACTATGATTTCATTGAAGCCTCGGTTTCCCATGTAGCTTCTTCGAGATCGTACGGATTCCATAAGAATTTTACCAGCGATACTCTTTTATTTCGTAACTCTTTCACCTCACGAGACAGAATTCTAACCGGTTCTTCTGAATACGATAAATTTGGTTGTATCTTAACTTCACAGGGAGTAATCACATGGGAAGGATCTGATCTATACCACCTCAACATTGAGACATCGAAAACATTATGAGAGGTAAAGCTCGCTTGTAGGTTATAGGACCTACCCTTTCAATAATCTCATACGGCCCAATAAATCGCAGATTTAACTTTTCTTTTTTGCCAAAATGTAGCACCTTCTTCCAAGGTGAAACTTTCAAAAAAAAACTCGATCTCTTACTCACGTTGCCTTTAAGCAATCACAGACAATCTGAATCTTATCCTCTATCTCACGTATCAAATCGTACCTACCAATTTGGATTCACTCAGCTCCGACCAGTACAGTGATGTTATGCACTTTTTACTGTACGGAGCCTCAAATGGTGTCATTTTAATGCTAGACTGATAGCTGTTATTATACGCAAATTCTACCAACGATAGCTATCTCTCTCAACTGCCTTCAAACTCAAGTACATAGCATCCAACATATCTTCTAAAATTTGTATTACCCGTTTGGACTGTCCATCTGTTTGCGGATGATATGCAGTGCTAAAATTTAATCAAGTCCTTAGAGCTTCATGAAGTTTACCTTAAAATCTTAAAGTAAAACGGGGATCCCTATTTGAAATAATAGGTACTAGCACCCCGTGCAATCGTACAATCTCTGACACATACAGCTCTACTAACTTCTCCAGTGTGAAATCCACATATACAGGAATTAAGTGAGCTGACTTAATCAATCTGTCGACAATAACCCAAATAGAGTCATTCTTCATCGAAGTTACCGGCAACCGTGTAACAAAATCCATAGTAACTCATTCCCACTTCCAATCAGGGATGGTAGTAGGTTGTAACAACCATGACAATACCTGATGCTTAGTTTTTACCTGCTGACATACCAGACATTTAGTCACATACTCAGAGATCTCACGTTTCATACTTGGCCACTAGTACATTTTCTTTAGATTGTTATACATTTCTGCACTTCCCAAATGAATGGAGTAGGTACTGCTATGAGTCTTTGCCAAAATATCTCGCCTTAGGTCTCAATCATCAAGAACACATACCTTATTCCAAAAATACATCATACCCTAGGCATCAACAGTAAACCCCCTAGTAGGATCATTCCGAATTTGTTCTTTCTTGGATACTAGCTTCGGATCATTTTTCTACAACTCTTGAATCCTTTATACAAATAATGGTCTCATCTTGAATTCAGCCGTAACAAAACCATCACCTTCCAAAGATAAATGTGCGTTTAACGCCCTTAATGAAAACAATGATTTCAAGCTCAGGGCATCTGTAATAACATTAGTTTTTCCCGGATTATAATCAATCACATGATCATAGCCTTTTAATAACTTCAACCATCTACGTTGTCTCAAATCCAACTCCTTTTGAGTCATCAAATATTTCAAACTCTTATGATCTGTGAATATATGAAATTTCTCACCATAAAGATTGTGACGCTAGATCTTTAATGTAAAGACAATAGCAGCTAACTCTAAATCATGGGTCGGGTAATTCTTCTCATGCGGTTTTAACTAATGAGAAGTATAAGCTATAATTTTCCAACTTGCATTAGTACACATCCCAACCCATTCTGTGACGCGTCGCTATATACCACAAATTCTTTCCCGGTTTCAAGCTGTGCCAATACTGGAGCTTCTATTAATATTCTCTTTCTGACTAGACAAACTGAATATTCTTCTGAAGCAACTTAGTCATTGATAAGGCTATTATAGAAAAATCTTTAACAAACCGACGATAATAACCTGTCAAACCTAAGAGACTGCATACCACAAAAAAATTTTCGGAACTTTCCAATTAAGAGTTACAAAAACTTTACCCAGATAAACTCATATTCCTTCTGAAGAAACCACATGGCCTAGAAACTCAACCACTCGAAGCCAAAACTCACATTTACTGAATTTTGCATGCATTTGCTTTTCCCATAAAATTTGCAATGTCTCTCTTAAATGCTGAGTATGCTTCGATTCTATCTTGGAATAGATTATTATGTCATCAACAAATACCACTACAAATCTATCCAACCTGGGTTGAAAAACAAAGTTCATCAAATCCATAAATGTTGTTGGAGTGTTAGTTAACCCAAGTGGCATCATCAGAAATTCATAGTGTCCATACCAAGTCCGAAATGCAGTCTTCGGCACATCACAGTCTTTTACTCGCATCTGATAATATCCCGACCTAAGATATATTTTGGAAAATACAATTGCACCTTTCAACTGATCAAACAACTTGTCAATACGAGGCAAGAGATACTTATTCTTTACTATAATTTTGTTCAGCTGCCGGTAATCTATACACAATCTCATAGAACTATTCCTTTTTCTTCACAAACAACACTAGTGCACCCTAGGGTGATACGCTCGGACGAATAAATCCTCTGTTTAGTAACTCTTGCAACTGTGCCTTAATCTCTTTTAGCTCGGTCAGTGTCATCTATATGATGGAATCGATATCGATATAGTGTTGGGTACCAAATTAATAACAAATTTCACTTCTCTGATTAGAGGCAATCCATGTAACTCTTCAGGAAACACATCTGTAAACTTATTAACAATCAATACTTGATTCAAGTCTCTTCTTGAATCCCATGTATCAAGTATATAAGCTAGAAATGCTTCACAACCCTTACGAACCATTTTCTGTGCAAAAATAGCTTAAATAACTCTAGTATCACTGTTTAATCTGTTGGACTCAATTGTGATCATTTCGCCTATCGGACATTTTAAACCAATCAGTCTCTGTTTGCAGTTAATCACCACATCATGCTCAGATAACCAATACATACCCAAGATCACATCGAACTCATAGAAAGGTAATAACATCATATCAGCAGGAAATTCATAGCCCTGAACTTTCAATGGACAGTTATGACACACTCTGATCTTGCTTTTCCGTAGGTGTCATCGGAAAGTTACATACGAAGTCGTCAGCTACACCACACTTAAAACACGCTACCATCCAAAACTGGCACTCCCTAGGATGAAACTTTCCACAATGCTCACATACAGGATTTGGTGCGTTACGAACATTGGCTACACTATCTGTAGGTCGATTTTGAAGTCTGGATATAGGTTGCCTACATCTGCTCTTACTCTCAAATCCAAATGATGCAGCCACTCGATTATCAATTTCTCTGAATTTCTTCGATAGCGGTATAAAGAAAGTTTTAGAAGGATTTTTCCTACCAAATTCCCTAATCCTTCTTTCCCTTTGTCTTTTATGATTATAAATTTCTTCCATCTTTTGAGCATGATCAGTTAAAACAACAAACGGTCGTAATTTTGAACTGCCAACCATCATCTTAATTTCATCATTCAACCCGTCTTCAAAATGGACACACATATCTTCATCTGTCAGAACTATTTCTCGAGCATACTTACTAAGGTGTACAAACTCCCATTCATATTCAGCAACTGACATGTTTCCCTATTTTAATTCTAGAAATTCCTTCTTCTTCCGATCCAAATAGCTTTCGCTGATGTACTTCTTTTTAAATTCAGTCTTAAAGAATTCCCAATTAATTTTATTTTTAAGAACCACTGCTAACATTGTCATCCACCAGCTATAGGCCTCATCTTTTAACGGTGACGCGAAACACATCAGATAATCTTTTGGAGGATAGGTCATATCATTCAAAACTCTTAGAGTATTTTCTAACCAATATTCAGTCCTGGACGGATCATCCATTGTACTCTCTCGAAACTCTTTCGCCCCGTACTTTACTATATTATCAATCGAAAAGCGACGCCTCTACTTAGCTACTAGAGGAGGTGGAGGCACAACAAGAGGTATCATCGGTCACAAAGCAGGATGTGGAGGTTACGGAGCCATCGGATTATTTCTCATGAATTCAGAAAACCATTGACCCATTAGATCGAACAATATGTTTTTAACTTCATTTTCAATCATCGGCAGAATCAGTAAATCGTGACTTACACCAGAATCAGATGTTAGAATATTGCTATTCACCTCATTTGTTTCTCCTTGTTCTGAATCAAACATTTTTAATTATCAATAAAAACTAAGGTTAGATCAGATCTATCATGATCACACTATCACAGGTTTATATGGAATGTAATTCTAAACTTTTAAACACATAAATTCAGTTCAAGAATTAGCTAAATCGTAGCTTTAATACCACTAAATGTAACACCCAAAACTCGATATCATTATCAGTTAGGGTCTCGAGGTCCTTCAGTTTATTACAATCGGTAACAGATACAATTTTAAACGTCATTTCAAATAGTTGCACTCATTAGTCTAGATTACAACTCATTTAAATATTTTATACTCATTTACAGCCTTTCAAATTAACAAGGACCTGTTTGAATCGCAATTGAAACAACACACGAAAAATATCAAATTTTCCAAAATAGAGGTCACATTGTCGTGCCTCAGATTGTGTGCCAAATCGTGTGCATACCCAAAATACCAACACACGGACGTGTCACAAACCATGTGATAGGTCGTGTGAGCATGCGAAATTAACCCACACACGCATGTGTGAAACCATGTGATGGGTTATGTGTCCATACGAAATAGGGTCATACGACCGTGTTTCAGCCCATGTGTTACCTGTGTAAAATCTGCACCTATTAACCTAAGGTACATGCTCATGTGGTAGCCCATGCTCCAGATCGTGTGAACCTACGAAATTACAAAAAATATATGCATAACCTGTACAAACTAGCTAAATATGCACATATCTCACAACCATTCATATTCTTATACATATCTAACTTAATTCATTCAACCAATACACATATAAATGTCTTACCATTCATATTCATCCACTTATCTAATTAAAACACATTACCATTTTAAATTTATGCCAAAACTCAAGTCACATCTAGCATTAACATCAAAATATGCTTTATTCTTCTAAACTATCATCATCCATTTAACTTAAACATACTCAAGTAATGCAAAATACATCATCCTAGTACATGCCATATAAGCCAAGTGATACAAAATCTACCGAAGGTGCTCCAGGGATAATGTGATTCTTCTTGAGAATCCAATCTTCCAATAGCAAAACGAATCTACAAAACAAAAAACAGATACACAAGCAAGCTTATAAAGCTTAGTAAGTTCGCAAGAACGACTAACATACAGAATAACATATTTGGTTATAGGAAATAATAAAAGAGTATCATCATTATCCCGTATCTACCGAACCAAGTAAGCCTCCTCGAGTCATTACAAAAATATAGCTCTCTCGAGACCAGAATAAAGTTTAGCTCATACGAGCCTAAACAGAGTTTAGCTCATATAAGCCCAGATAAAGTTTAACTCATACGAGCTTAGAAAATATTTAGCTTATTCGAGCCCATATAGAGTTTAGCCCACTCTAGCCCAGACAAAGTTTAGCTCATTCGAGCCCAGATAGAATAACGCTCTTATCGATCTAAAGTCCAGAGTATTACTCTTTTGAGCCAGAATTTAGAGTATTGCTCCTCCGAGCCAAAGTCTAGAATAATCATCAAGTCTTCCGTCTCGATCCATGCTTAAGAATACAATCAAGATAAACATAACTACAAATATCAAATTGAAAATTTAACTGTACGAACTTACCAGACTAGCTTGCAGTTATAAATTAACTCAAAGAACTATTCTACAATTTTCCTTTTTCCACGATCCATAGCACTTTCTTGATCTATTACAATAAATCATCCAATTATCTCATTAAATCATGAAATTTAAATCATTTGATGCATCTAAGTCCCTTTTTGGTATTTTATAAAATTTCCCCTAACATTTCACTTTTATTCAATTTAGTCCTTAAGCCTTAAACATGCAAAATACTCATTTTCCTCTTAAACCCATACCAGCTGAACATCCAAGAGTTTTCCTACAGTCATTTTAACAATCTAGTCCTTAAACCTTAAAATCATCAACAATCACTTTACAAAATCATCAAATCCAACAACCAAGCTTATAAAACTTCCATAAATTTTCAAGAACTAGCTCATTCATCAATGAAAAAATTTATAACATTTGACAGATTTATAAATTAGTCCCTGGGCTAGCTAGATTAAGATAATACGAACTCAAAAACATAAAAATTACTAAAAACTACTCACCTAATCAAAGCAACAAGCTTGGCCGAATTTTTCTTTCCTTCTCTTAGGGTTTTTAGGTTCACTTGAGGAAGAAGATGAAAGAAAATTTATTAAATTTTCTTTTACTTTCACTTTAACTTATTTGTTTAAAAATTTACTAATTTACCCTTTATGAATTAGTTCCATTTTCACTAACTAAAGACCTTAAACCTTCTAATCCCCCTATTTAAGGGTGAGCAAAACTCGATTCGGATCGAAAAATTTGAAAAAAAAATTTTGAATTTCGAATTATTCGAATTGAGTTATTCGAGTTAAATGAATCTAGTTGAATTTTTTTTTGAATTTCGAGTTCGAATCGAGTTAAATTTTCAAATTCGAATAACTCGAATAATTCGAATAAACTAAATAAAACTATATTATTTTTAATTTTAAATTTATATTACTCAAGCCCAATTTATTTTACCCCATTTTCCCCCAAAGCCCAAACCTTTTATATTACCCAATTTTTTCCCCTAAAGGTTAAAACTAATCCATAAACTAAACCCAAATGTTTTTAATTTTTTTACCTTTTACCTTACCCAAATATAATTTTGTTCTTAAAAAAACTCTAAATTAGATAAAAATATTTTTTTTTAATTATATAAAATTAAACAACACCAAATTAATTTTTTTAATTTAACTCGAACAAATATATTCGATTCGAATTCTATCTCACTTGACTCGATTCGTAAAAATTTCAAATCAAGTTAGGATGATGAAATAGAATTCGAAAACTCGATTAACTAGACAATTTTCGATTCAATTCAATCGAATGCTCACCCTTACCCCTATTGATGGTCTAATTATTCCTTTAGTCCACCATCCCATAATTTTATTGCTATTTGATAACTTTAATTAGTATAATTCTACTTTCACAACTTATACGATTTAATCCTTCTTACTTAATTAACTATCCAAACGTTAAATTTTCTTAACCAAAATTTAATATGACACTAATGACATCATAAATATTAAATAATTAATATTTACGAACTGACTCATCGGAGTTGTGGTCTCAAAACCAATGTTTTCGACACCATTAAAAAACGAGTTGTTACAATAACATTATTCTAAACACTATCAACAAAAATTTGGAACTTCTAAGTACCAAAATTGAGTGTCAAAATCGTAATTGAGGAGATCAGGTTGATCAACCTCATCTTCGTGCAAATAATGCTTGACGTGTCTCTCGTGCAAATGATGAGACTAGGGTTAATAATGATCATGGGAAACATTTTTTAACTAAATCAAAGTTCTCAATTCCAAAATTTCATGGAAGGAATGATCAATAGACTTATTTTGATGTAAAAGGTGATTATAAATTAACTTGTCAATTCAAAGGGAGATGGCCAAAGAAAGTAAGAATACGATTAAGTTATCACCTTTTGTGCAATGTTGTTGGTGTAGTTCAAAAGATCATAAGGGTTTCCAATGTCTGATTAAATATCCAACTAGAGAAGAAAATAAGTATGACTTTGTACCTTTTGTTTACTCATACTCTAGTAGAAAAGATATTTGTGATGGTGAACTTTGTAAACCGGAAAAAGATGATAGTGAGAATATTTTCCTCGAATCTATGGAGTTAGATGAGATAGAAATGTCATATTCTCCTACTGAGATGTCTTGTACTGAATTGAATATTCAAAATACTTGTGAGGGGGATATGGGAAGTGAGGAAAAATCATGTGAAAAGATCGAGAGAAAAGAGACCTTGAGTGATAAAAGTCTACTTGATGGTCCAAATTTGGTGAGTGAAAATCCATATGAGGTAAAATTGGAGAGTTCTCAGGAGGAAAAAGAAAATGAAAAGTAAGAAAATACCCATAGAAAAGTGAGGAATGATTATGTTTTAATTAACCCTAACTCAAATTTGTTTAGTGGTGTTTCTTTATTATAGGATTTCAATGATCCATTGACAGTCTCTTAACTATATTACTCTACCATAAATAGGCGATTTTACTTGTGGGAAAGAGGTAAGTTGAATATTGATAATTCCCCACAAGTGCTACAAGGTAACAAAGGTAAGGAAACAATAGAAATTAATTTAAGAAGGCATACCTTGAATGTTTTTTGTAAGTATGCTACTGATTTTGTTTGTAAAATATTTCCTTACAACATGCTTTATCATTGGTCAAATTTCATTAAACCTTGGTCTGAAATTTTAACTAATTTTATGGGTTTATCTAAATTTGTAAAGGTTACAAATAATAATTTTGTTGCATTAAATAGGGGTTTTAAAGCATTTTATACATTTTCTCTTACAACAAAATTTTCTATTTTGACCTTTAATGATGAATTTTTACATAATAATATTAAACTTCTTGACCTTTATAATTATGTGAAATTTTTTACTTATCGTTGGAAATTCTTTTGGATGACCATGCATATTCAAAGAAAGTTACAAGTTATTTTTTACTTGAACAATCATGTGCTTGATATTTCTTTGTTCAATGTTGATGGTTTGTTTATGAATGAGTGGTACCTGATCCATGCTGATTTGGGAGATCAAAATCATATCTTTGATCCTAGAAGTAGTTTTGATACACAAGAAGGCTTAGGTAAGTATTTTATTCATTTTAATGTTATTAATTCTAATCCCATTTCTTTTTATGTAGCTAAAGATTCGAGGACGAATCTTCTTGAGGAAAGGGGAATGATACAAGTCACAAGGCCCAAAATCAAGCTTATGAACATGATAGGCTGAAATTTTCTCAAGGCCCAACAACGAGGTCGAAGGCCGAGCAAGTCTGAGCAAGATTGAACGGGACTATCCAAGACTTCGTTACCAATGCCCTAGATGCGCACACGATCGAAAAAGAAAATCAAGATTCACTTTCTTTTTTTCAAGAAAATTAAGACACCGAATCTTGGTCCAATTTTGTTGTTTCGAACAATTTCAAGAATCAAGAAATCCAATATTTCAAATCTTGGTCCAAGAAACTGAATCTTGCAGCCAAGGCACATCGTGTTTCATGTACGAGCTTGAACGAGCCAAATTCAAGAGCAAACGGATCACAAGACCAAGTTCTTGAAAAATAGCCCATTAAGATATCTACAAGTCCATCTTGAAGTTTGGAAAGTAATTTAATTGAATATCAGGCTTTATCAAAGTGACCAAATTGTAAAGTATTTAATTATTGGGTCCAATTTTTATTTTAATAAGTGGATCATAATGTAAGAATTCAGCACAAGGATCTCATTTAATCCTTTGGTCTAATTCCCCAAGTCCACACTTAGAATTATTTTGTTTTTTATTTTATTTGATTAGTTGTCATAATTAAAATCTCAATAGGGTTAGGAAAACTTATTTTGGGGGGATATAAGTAGCATGGTCGTCCACCCTTATGAAATACACTTAATTTTTATATTTTTGAGTTAATAATAATTCTCTTTGAGTTTTTCTTCAAGAATTGCTCTTCAATTTTTTTTAGAAGTTGTTTTAACAATCTTTTAGGTTGTGGGAATCATCTTCAAGCTTTTTATTGCCAAGATATCTTTCTTGGAGGGGGAATTAATGCCATTGAAGGGAGTTTTGGATTCTTATCATTTCCAAGGCTTCTTAGGATTTTATCTTCTCTTTTCTATCATTGATTTATCGTTTCTTGTTTAATTTTAGTTTAATTCTTGTTGTTTTGGGTTGCTGATTCAATTGATTTTCGTTCTAAGATGAAATTGATTCAAGAGGGAAGTTCTCCTACCTTGATCCATCAAGAAACACATAAAAAATTAGGAGTTTCAATCTTTTCTTATTGTTTCTATAACACCTAAAACCCGTTATCGTCGTCGATTAGGGTTCTAGGGTCTTTTCGATCATTTAACATTGACTAATTCCCAATATTACTTCATTTCAATATATTCAAATAATTTTAAAATATCATGCACAAAACTTATTATAGACTCAAATAACAATGTAATTCGTTTTAAGGCAAAAATGTCATTTTCACAATTTTGGGAGACTTTTACTGGTACCTGTTGGAGAAGTATCGGTAGAAGTCAAGTCAGTAAACAAATTAAAAATAGATGTAGTTTCCTATCAGTAGTTGTGATAGTTCTACCGATACAAGTATGACTACTACCGAAACAAGTAACACTTCTACCGATAAAATAAACTCCAGAGAGCTAAGAAGTTTTACCTTGTGGCTTCTACCGATACAAGTGTTCAGACTATCGATACTACTATGCATAGAACTATCGATACCTCAAAAACTTATACCGAAACAATGCAAGTCAGTAACCAAAGTTTAAATACCTTGTACTTCTACTAATACATGCAAGAGTTCTACCGAAACAAGTGTGCAGAATGTAAATATACACATAAGTTTTCAAGTTTGCCAACCATTATTCATAATAAGACAATTACTCAAGACACCTCTTGCAAAATCTATTCATGACAATACTTGTTTCATAACATAACCACAAAATACAATTGATCAACTCAAGGGTTTCTGAATTTACATGTCATTTTATCGAAAAGTATATTTGCCTACTTATAACATTAAGCAAGCATACAAGCCAAAGTTCAACATTTAACTATGATTTCAACAATCCAAAATCAAGCATGTCAAAAGTTAACATCATCCTAATACATGTCATATAACCAAGTGATGTAAATACTACCGAACGAGCTCCCAAGATAGTGTGATTTTTTCGAGATGATCTTATCTTCAAGCAGTAAAATAGAATCTACAAAAGAACAACAATTTCACAGGTAAGCTTTCATAGCTTAGATAGCTTAGCAAGTTCGTAGAGTTAAACAAGTTACCAAATAACATGTGTTGTACAATCTGTAAATCAATCGAACCAAAATAGAACTGTGCTTCAATAAGCTATAACCAGAATTCATCCTCTTGACTATGTCATCTCTGTTACCAGTATACGATGTTGCTCACACAAGCTGATGAGGACTCACAACATATGAGGTACCTCAATCATCGATATGGTATCTGTACATATAACTATTCCCTAATGATACTACTCAACACAAGCTTTTGAGAAAATGCGAATCAAGGATAAATCTCAACCATCGTAGAGCTTATAATCCATTATTGAATTCATTTCATATTTTCCCGACTCACGGTGCTTCTCACACAAGCTGTAAAGAATCTGCAACAAATGCAGGACCTCAGCCATCAGATCAGTTTCAAATCACCGGCTCAAAGCTTGATATCTCTTTCTTTCTTTGCTTTCATCTTTCTCGATTCCAAGCGATCATATCACGTTTACAACATTTATAAAGAATATAATAATGTACAATTTAAATGAGAATTTAACGTTACGAACTTACTGGACTGAATCGCAGTTACGGATAAGCTCTAAGGACTATTCTACTATTTTCTCTTTCCTCGATCCGTGGCAAGATCATAATCTAAATAAACAAATCATCTAAATTTCCACATTAAGTCACATAATTAAATCATTTAACACAATTTGATCCTTTTTAGGAAATTTACGAAATTACCCCTAACATTTTACTTTTATTCAATTTAGTCCTTAACACCAAACATGCAAAATAACCATTTCTTTCTAAACCTATACCAGCCGAATGTTCATAGCCTTCATCCAAGTCCGTACAATTTAATCATTTCACATCAAGTGCACATAATTTCATCATTTTTACATTTGAGTCCTTAAATCCTAATTTCATCAAAAACCACTTTACAAAAATATCAAACTCAACCATCAAGCATAAAAATCCACTATAAACTTTCAAGAACAAGAATATTCAACAATGGTAGAGTTTATAACATTTGACAGATTCACAAATTAGTCCTTAGGTTAGCTAGATTAAGCTAATACAAACTCAAAAACATAAAAATTACTAAAAACAAGTAACATTTGCTTACTCAAATCAAGGCTCAAAGTTTATAATGTAAAACCCTAGATTCCTCCTATCTTGGTCGTGTGTATGAAGAAGATGAAGTGAAAAATGTCATTTTCCTTTCTTAAATGTTATATATATGTCAACGGCATTTTTGTAATTTCTTTAACTTTCATCATTAAGCTTAATTAACTCATTTTTACTTTAATTAATCCTCATTATAATCAATATATATATATCATAACTATCCACTACTTAACTTCTATTGGTTAATTTTTCTGTTTGGTCTCTCTAATTAAACAAATTCTACTTTTGCACTTTTTTACAATTTAATCTCTTTTACTTAATTAACTATCCAATTGATAGGATTTCTTAACCAAAAATTAATATGATACTAATGATATCATAAATATTAAAATAAATAAATTTACGACTCGACTCGTCGGAGTTATGGTCTCAAAACCACTATTTTTGACACCCTTAAAAATCAGACTGTTACAATTTCAATCATTCTTGCACAAAACAATTTGCTTTTGTCTTTAAATCACATCTAACAAATCTGTTTGCGTTTTATTTTCCAGATCTAGTTGGTATGATTTATTTAATCCAAGAAACCCTAATTTCATTCTATATTGGGTTCTTTACCAACCGGTTCATCTTTCTTTTGTTTTGATTTTCATTTGATTTTTCTTATTGTTAACTAATATGTTTTCATTGTTTTCGCTTCAGTTTACATTCATTTGAGCTCTAGGATAGATCCGCAACTTAGACAAGCTACGATCCTCTTTTGCACGTATTCCTTATTAGTTGTTCACTTTCCTTCCATGGTGACTATTCTCGCTGAATTATGGCATCCAATTGAAGGAGTTCCAATAACATTGATCGAAGATACAAAAGTCTTTTTTTCGCTTTTACAACAAACTAGACCTAATGAGGGTAATCGGTGTGATTCCATAGTTCTTCAATAGACACCTAATTAGTTTCCATCATTTGGAGAGAGGAGAAGATACAATTCAAGTCCCCTTGATCTATTCAATTTTTTGGGTGCAAATTCACAACTTGCCCCTTGGTTCTACGTCAGTGGGGATGGCAAGGTAATTGGGGTATTTCATTAGATGATTCTTAGAATATGACACAATGATTATAACGAGAGATATCAAGAAATATATGAGGGTAAAGGTATGCTTGGATGTTCGGAGTCCACTGAAAAGGAGGAAACGCATAATATATGGTTAGGATAAGTTTACCTATACGATCTTCCAATATGAAAAATTATCATTATTCTGCTTTTTATGTCGAAGGCTAGGGCATGGACAAAATTTTTGTCCTTTAAGATTAACGACAGGGACACAATAGATGGACTTGGGATGGGACCTTTCCTTAAGGACTCTACCTAGAAGGTTAATGCAGAATGAAAGTAGATGGTTGTGAGAAAAACCTAAGAACATGGTCAAAATTGGAATAGGTGTTGATGAAAGAATGAGAAAGGAGATATTAAAGAACACATCGAACGCTTATGTTGCTAGAATTAGGGAGGAGAACTGATAATAAGATCAAAAGGGAAAGGCGTTTTAGAGGGTTATTGAAGAGAGGGTTGGGAACATGATGTCGACATGAGGCTGGAAAATAACACGAAGAAAGAAGGGTCGACGACAATGAAGAGAACCCAGTCGGCCTCTTAGAAGGAAAGAAAAGGAAAAGGTTAAGCTATCTGGTGGACACACACAACAGATATGAAGACTAAATTTGAATACAATTTATCGGCGACCGCTAATAAGCGGGTCGATCGGTCGCAATGCAAATCCTAAGTTGGAATATCTACGGTTTAGGGCAACTGCGGGCTGTAAGACGTGTCAAAAACTTTTTGAGACAATATTAGCCCCAACTTTTGTTTATTATAGAAACAAAAGTTAATTCAAAAAAGATGGAAAGGATACGAAAAAAGTGTGGCTTTGAAAATGGCATAGATATAAGTGTAGAGGGCTCTAGAAGAGGCCTTTCATTAGGGTGGAAAGAAAGTATTTCAGTAAACCTAAAAAGCTTTTCTAACCCTCATATTGACGTAGAAGTCATGGAAGAAAACGGAGAAGCAGAATGGAATTCACAAGTTTTTATGGATCCCTAGTACAACATCTTCGAAAGGATTCATGGAATAAGTTGAGGAGATTAAAAGAAGGTTGTCAGCTCTCATGGCTAGTGATGAGTGATTTCAATGAAATAATGTATTCTTTTGAGAAAAAAGAGGGGAGGTTGAGAGAAGAAAGATAAATGGTAGCATCTAGGGAAGTGTTGGAAGAATGTGACTTAAATGATCTTGGTTTCTCAGGCCAATGGTTTACTTGGGAAAGAGGACGATTAACAGAAAACAATATACAAGAAAGATTAGATAGAGGGATAGCTAATCCGATTTGGTGGCGTTATTTCCCAAGTTATTTTATGAGCCACTTAACACACAGCTTTTTGGACCATTGTCCATTATTAATGTACACTTTGGGATGCCAAAGTGGCAAAGTAAGAAGGAAGGAGTTTCCTTTTTTTATTTAACGTAGAATGGATACTTGAAGAGAAATTTGTGGATCAAGTGAAGATGGTAAGGAATTCAAATAATGATAACCTTCCGAAAAAACTCGCAACGTTGGGCAACTCATTGAAAGAATTGGAAAAACAGACACAAAAGGAAAAGGGAGTTAATCCAAAAGCTTACTAAACTTAATAATGATGACCCAAATGAAAACTAATTAGCAGGAAAAATAGAAGTAAAGCTAGCCTTAAATATGGAAGATAGCAAAGAAGAAATATTTTGAGAGCAACGAGCAAGGGCAAACTGGCTCAGAATAGGCGATCGAAATACAACTTTTTTTCCAAAATTTTGCATCCTATCAAAAAAAAGAGAAACACAATAAAAGGGCTTGAGGACGAAAGTGGTAGATGGATTGAAACAGATACGAAATTACTCGAGGTGACGAGTAAATACTTCAAAGATCTTTTCTCTTCTAAACCCTTGCAAGATTGTGAGAATTTACGGATGGAAATTCAACCTTGCAAATCCATCCAAAACAATAAGGAACTATCAACTAATCTCAAATAAGAAGAATTGTCTGACACTTTAAAGTCGATGGTTCCTCTAAAAGCTTCAAGTAAGGATGACATCCTTGCTCTCTTTTTCAAAAATATTGGCATATTGTAAGAGAGGATATGACTAGATTTTGCTTGGAAATATTGAATAACCAAAAAGACTGTGGCGTTATAATCAAAATAAATATTGTCCTAATTTTTAAGGTTTTGACAATATGGGTCAATTTAGACCGATTAGACTTTGTGATGTGATTTACAAGATAATTTCAAAGGCTATAGGTAATATGTTTAGAAAGGCACTAATCTCTTACATTGAAGAAACACAAGGAGCTTTTGTGCCAAGAAGATAGATTACTGACAATATTCTAGTGGCATATGAACTGTTACACTCTTTCAAGAAGAGAACATATGGTATTAGGTCTTTCGCCTTAAAATTAGATGTTAGCAAGGCATATGATAAGATAGAATGAATCTCTATTGAGAAAATGATGTAAAGTCTTGAATTCTGTGATAATTGGGTCTCATTGATCTTGCAATGTATTAACAGTGTGTCGTACTCAGTTGTTTTCAATGGAAGAAAGGGAACTGAGTTCAACCCCACTAGAGGATTAAGGCAAAGAGGCCCCTTAAGCCCATACCTATTTATCATTTGTGCAGAAGGGTTCTCAAGACTACTTAACATTGCGAAGAGTGATGAAAAAATAAAATGAGTGGAAGTGGGGAGAAGTGGATTGTCCATAACCTATTTATTCTTCACTGACGATAGTATTTTTTTTTTTAGAAGAGCAACAAAGGAAGGGGCTTTAGCTATAAAATCAATAGACAATAAATATGAAAAGAGCTCAGGTCAGTTGGTGAACTTCGAGAAGTCTTTGATTTATTTTAGTAATAATATAAGCAATGAAGTCAAGCACCAAATCGGGAATGATTTGGGAGTTCGTATAACTAATAATCCTGAAAACTACCTCGGGCTACTGACGATGGTGGAAAGAAGGAAGAAAAACACTTTTGTGGAAATCAAAGAAAAGTTTTTGACAAAAGTTAAAAACTAAAGTGTTCATAATCTTTTAATAGGGGAAAGAGATTTTTGTCAAATCAATTTTACAAGCTATCCCTATTTATGCTATGCAATGTTTTCTATTATCGATTACATTATGTCATGTGCAAGTTTTGGTGACGTAATTTAAAAACAAACAAAGGGATCCATTAGTGTAGTTGGAAGTCTTTGTGTATCCCAAACGATGGTGGGAAGAAGGAATAAAAACCACTTGTTGGTTCAAAGGTTTTATTATGTTATAATTCACACACCCACTTTGAGGTTGAAAAATAATTAAAATAGTTATTAAAATAGAGTTAATTGTAGAAGACATTTCCAAATTATATTCATATTCTAAATTAGTTTTTAAATTTTAAAATATTTTAATTGAATCCCCCAATTTATCAATACCACTCCGCTTAAATCCTTTCATCAACTATTCCATTAACTTTTCTATTACATGTCTATTAAAAACACGAGTCATCTGAGTGCGAGTCTCTTTTTCAAACTTTTTTTTCCTTTTTTGTTATTCCATTCTCTTTTTTCATAATAAATACAAAATAAAAGTAAATTGCTTGATTCAATCCATTTTTAATTTATAATATATTCTGTTATTTTATCTATTGTGTATTTTTTTTTTTTTATTGCTTGACATTTGAAAACTTCGAATACCAAATTGATAAAAAAAAAAAAATCTTTAGATACTAAAGTGTTGAGTGTAATTTTAGAGGGCAAATAATACATTAACCCTTTTTCATACATTTAAAAAATCTTTGAAAGTCATACATACCCACATCCATGTATCGAATACAAATATCGAACGCAAATACTTCAAAAAAAGTAAAGAAAATATCCGTGCTACATAACTCAGAAAACTTGACAGAATATAACCATTACCAAGTTTACCAAAATTTTCGAGCACAAATTAATATACTCTTCATTTTTCATTCAAAATTAATATTCAACCCACATTCAGATTAATACCAGGATATACTACAATCAAATACAGGAGAAAACAAAATATAAGCAAGCATATTCATGCCGGTCATGTACCGTGAAATTTAGGAGAAAAGAGGGAAAGAAGCTACTACCGTTGAAGTGAAGGCAGAAAAAAGAGAGAGTAGAAGAAATCTTGCTTAAGCGTACTAATATAACCACTACATTTGTGCAAGAGTTGAGGGTCTACACCTTTGGGTAATTCCATCTGTACCAAACTTAAAAAAGACAATATAACCACCATATTCATGCCTGTTATGTAACAGTATACAACATTGTATTAAAGTACTGTTTCCAGAAAAGAAAAACAAATCTGGCTCACTGTCTCTGCAGCTAAAGGTCAAATAGAAACAAGGACATCAATCCGTACGTGATTACACAAGTTTATTAGGTCAGAAACGGAAAGAGAATTTATAAATTATGAATCAAAACTGCCTACAAATGGCATTGATCCACCAAATAGTTCTGACAATAAAAACCACCTTACGAAGCAAATTCAATTATGTTTTTTTGGTGAGCTTGAATCGAGATCTGTTTCAGGCTTGGGAGGGACCTTCTGGCTCTCTGATGGCACTACTTCCGATTCTTGTTGAACAGGAACACAAGGTCTCCAAATTGTTTCCGTGCCTACATCCATGAGTGCAATGCCCTTTGCTTGCAATTGAGCTCTCATCTGATCACTTTTCAAGAAGTCTTTGTTTCTCCTCACTTCAGCTCTTTCGTTAATTAGACGAATCACATCATCTTCCACCAACCCGGCTCTCGTTAATGCTTTCTCCTTTAATTGCAGCAAAACCTGATAAGTAGAAATTCATCATCTTTAGTGTTAAAACTTTTACAGAAGGCATGAATCTTAACATCATGTAATAAGTAAATCCCATGACCTCATCATAAGAGCAAGGTGGCTGCAATCCAAGAACATCCAAAACTTTCGTAACTTCTTTCTCAATCTCTTTAAGGGATTGAATTACAAATAATCTTTGTTGCTTTTGCTGCTTCTTCTGTCAAATTAGAAGAGAAAATATATTGTTATTGGCCTTGGCATAGACACTTATATAAATGTGTATATATAAAAGAGAGTTACTAGCTTTCGGAAAGATAAACAAATACCTTTAGCATGGTCAACAAATTGTTTACCAACTTCAACGCTTCTAGAAACGCTCCTGTCAGTATAAGCGAAGTGCTCAAATCATCTGACATTTTCACCTGGAACTCATTGCGGAGCTTGCTAATGCTTTCCTTGGCGTCCGGAGTAGTCCGAGCTGGTTTGCCATCGTTGGGCATTTCTTCTTGTAGTTGCAATAGAGTATCTTGACAATCTTTCAAAGTCTGTACAACAAAGCAGGTAAGGATACTTTTCCAAAGGACTTGAATCTAAACTAACTCCAGGTACATTTGCATATATAAATTAAAAAAGAAACTCAGCATCTCAGGTCAACTCAGAAAATAATTCGGTCACACAATCTAATCAATTATAGAAGAAATATTAAGTGGTAAAAGGAGGCCAATATTAAATAAAGCTGAACTCCAAAAAATGGAATGAGGCACGCTCCTCATCCATGACGCCTTACAAGTATACAAGCCCTAGACAATTCAGACAAACAAATTTTAAGCCTAAAAGGCCAGATGACTGTCTGTACCAAGACATCTGAATTCTGACCAGCATATGCCTATTGCAAAGTAAAATAGCAGTGAAATAAGCTTTAAACCTGATATATGTAAAAAATAGCATCTGATGCACCTTCCAACTGAACAACAGAGTAATTGAGAGGAGAACGACAGTGTGCATTTATCAAGAAGTACCGCAAAGCCAGTGGATGATATCTCTCGGTAATCAAGAAAAAAACACATAAACACAAAAAAAAAAAAAAGAAGCTCGTATGAGAATACTTCTGCAACTAGAACCAGAGGGAAGGGAATTCAAATAAATAATAAGCCCCAGCTTTACCTGGCGAATTGTGAAAAAGTTACCCAAAGATTTCGACATCTTCTCATTGTTATCAGTAACATGCCCATTGTGCATCCAATAACTTACATCACTCTCTTCGCATGCAGCACAACTTTGAGCAATTTCATTTTCATGGTGAGGAAAAATCAAATCAAGCCCACCACCATGAATGTCAAATTTGAAGCTTAAATAATGTGCACTCATTGCACTACATTCTATGTGCCACCCAGGTCGTCCAGGTCCCAATGGGCTGTCCCAAGATGGCTCACCTGGCTTTGCAGCCTGAAACAATTATTGAACATCAGAATTTGGAAATGATGCCAACATTATAAATGGTAGGTAACTGATGCAAATAGAATGGATGAAGAAATTTTGACATTAGAAGTTGAGCAACAATAGTTTCAATTAAGTTTGTCATTATTATTGAACAGGGAGGGGTATCTAAATTGCAACTCTTAAATTTTGGTTATCTTGTTTTTAGGGTTTGTCATCCTTGTACTCTATGTTACATAGAGCTGATGAATGTTGGATAACGAGATGCATCTTATGCAGATATGCTCACTGTTTTCTTTTTAAGTTTCCATATAATTTGAAGATAAGACCTCCTTATCTAAATGTGTCGGACATAGGTTTCGAACACAAGTAATTTAGAAAAAATGAAAAGTTCAGGTAACTTAGCTTGTACTTTATATATAGTTGCTTATTTGAAGTCCCATCCATAGAGTTTACATAGTAGTTTTTTCAGTCAACAGCTAGACGCTAGGAAGCAATGGTAATTTGAGTCATTTTTTTTATAGCTTGACCAGATTAAGCACAGTACAGCAACTTGGGACGGCAGATTTTAGAATTTAGATGAAAAGTCGCAAGCATGAACACAATATATTCCTACTCCTTAAATAAATTTAATAATAACTGAACCTAATTGAAGAGAGCTCAAGTAGCTCTATTTTTTTTTCAAATCAAGCTCAAGCACATAAATTAAAGCTCCACCATGATCAAGCCAACCTCAAGCCTCAAGATTTCAAAAGGAAAGAATCTTGAGCCTGTAGCCTAGACTCAGCTTGATTACATCCCTAAAGTTACTAATAAGTTAGAAGGTTTTGCACCTTCCATAATGCAAAGTCAGAAGGATTACGCTTCCTTGAGTCAACAGCAACACGTTCACCTGCTCTATTGTTTTCCAGCTTCTGCCCAGATAACTTGCCATAATTTGGGAATTTATCAACAGCAAAAAACACATCGCCATCAACAACATATCCAAAGTCTTTGTTTATAATCTGCAAGATGAAATTATAGAGAAAGTTATGAGAGGAATTAAAAAACGGCATATGAAATATTTGCCTTCAGCCCTTCACACGTTATAATAATGCAATATATGTAATAAATTTCATGTTCAGCAGTTCAACAACTCGTAACAATTAAAATGGGCAACTTCAGCTCAATATGAATTTGTGCAAGTTGAAAACTGCTCTTCTACTTCTTCTTGATCAATATTAGAAGGAAACATCTAAAATGCCTTCTAACACCAGAGCATGGGTCCTTGCTACATCATTGATTGTCATTGGGCAGATGTAGATAAATTACAATTATATAGTACATGACAATGACATGCCCAATAATAGCTTTTTATCACAATGATAAGGTAATGATCTGAAAATATAACTACCAAATATAACCCATTTAAATGAATCATATTTTTGTTAATGCAAATACATACATATGCACATTATGCATGCATGCATAAAAACATAGTGTTATCATGGGTTTTATACGTACATAAACCTAATTATACTAGGAAAATTCCCCTAAAGTAGCAATAGAGATACAACACTGAACTTGACCATAAATATGTGCACTACATTTTCCACATTGGGGGGGGAGATGCAAGATTGCTAAAGGGAGAGAGTAATCATGGTATCCATATTTCTACAAAATAAAATTAGCATATTCAATAGGAAGGAAACCTGAGTTATCATATCTTTGATCTGCTCCATGTGATCAGAAACACGCGGCTCATGTGTTGGAGAAAGGCACTGTAGATCACTCATATCTATATTATATTCTTTACAGTACCGGTCACTCAAACTTATTGGATCTTCTCCAGTCTCATTGGCTCGACGAATTATCTGCAAAAGTCCAATCAGTAGCTCTCATAAAATGAGGAAGACATAATGGTTGTTGACAAATGAGAGATGGACTATTAATCAGAAAGTAGAAGTGGTAAAACATTGGCAACAAGAGAACGCATTCTCTATAACATCTCCAGAAAGAATGCTCTTAAACAAGTTCAAAACAGATTAACATATCAAACAGAAGTCTTTAAGCACTTGTTGAGTAAGCTCAAAAGGAGAAATCAATTAATATGTTGAGTCAAACCCCCCCCAAAAAAAAAAAAAAAAAATTAGAAATACATAAATTGAATGCATCAGATTCAAATGATAAGTATCATTTAAACATAAAAAATAAATAAAAATAAAAATACGCCATTGCTCTCAACTAAAACACCAAAAACCGAAAGCAAAAGAGCCAATCAAATCGAAATTCAAACCTTATCATCAACATCAGTAAAATTCCTGACATAAGTAACCTCATAACCCAAATGCTTAAGGTACCTGTACAATTCCAATAGTTGGCAACCAATTTTAAAAATAAAGGGGGGGGAAAGCATAAGGGATGTCTCCAAGACAAATTATACACCTGTAAAGGACATCGAAGGAAACAGCAGCACGAGCATGGCCAAGGTGACTGAAATCGTAGGCAGTGACACCACAGACATACATGCAAACTTTTCCAGGGGTTTTGGGCTTGAAAACCTCTTTTTGCTGAGTCATGGTATTGTAAACAACAAATTGGAATTCTTCAGTTTCCTTCTTGGCCATCGTTTTAGAAGCCTTTTTCTGGTTTGTTTCTTGCTTTGGGGCATCCATGCCTTGATTAAGGGAAAACCCTAACCCTAAACAGAATTTGCGCAATCGTTAATGTCAGATTTAAACTCCGTCCGACACCCCAAACAGTGTAACGGAAATTAGCAGCGATAACAGTCTGCCATTTCCGCTAAACCGATGCCTTTCAAAAATTTATGATAAGAGGGTGTAAGATCAGACACAGAAAATCGAATATAGCAGAGTGATGCAGAGGCAGACAGCAGACAACACAAACCGAGCCATACCTCAAAGTCTCATGACTCGTTAAGTTCAGGGTTCCAAAAATTACCTTATTCAATTTCGTGGTTTGTCGGAAACTTGAGGGCAAGAGAGAGCTTGAATCAGGGACAAGAGGAGGAGGAGGAGATGGAGAGGCTTGTTTGCGGCTGGATGTCCGAATTGATATGAGAGTGGGTCCGGGGAATCTTTAATGGAAGGAAATCTATGTAACCTGTATATAAAGGGAAGGTCCGACTTGGTTGCACGTTCTTTTTCCTTTTTATTTTTATTTTCATTATATAGGAAATGGTCAAATGTCAAGTTTAGTCCCTATCATATATTCAGATTTAAGATTATAACAATGCTAAAATTTAAGATTTAATCTTTATAATTCAACTTGTTGACATAATTTGTACCTCAATTTTTACAATGTTATTGATTAGCTCAAATACTTTATTTTGATCAAAAAGTTGATATAATTCTTAAAAGTTGTTAACACTATTTAAATTATTTGTTAAATTCAAGTCCATTATAAACTTTTTTTTTGTTACATGACTATTAAGTGAATATTTTGTTTTTAATTTCGAACTTTTTTCCTGAACTTTGCTAAAAAATAAGTCATAGGAATGGTTAAATATTATAAATGAATTAGTTTATTACTAACCCATATATTGAAACATGTGTAAAAGTTAACACATGCAGGGACCTCAACAGCTAACATGCAACAAACATGTATATATGTATAATGAATTCGAATCATAAAAGTATAAATTGAATCGGTCATTCGTCTACGACTCTCATTTTTCCTTATTTCGTGACGGGTAGACATTGTCTTTAGTTATGTTCAATAATTCAATAATAAAAACAATATTCATTCACATATTGTTATATAATTATAATTCGACTCAAGGTTAAATCGAGGTCCGACTTAGGATCTGACCCAATTTAATAAAAGTAATTGATAGACATCCAAAAGGGCGCTGGATCTTTTTCTTCTCTATTGTTCTCTGGACCAGGAGAGCATCCACCTCAATCTGGACCGAATTTGACCTTCGTTAATCCTTGCATCAACACATCTCAATCACATTGTCAAACATATTTTGTATTTTATTCATTTTAGTCTCTATATTCAGGATATTTGTATTTTTTAATATCTAACATCATATCGAAATTCAATTTTACATTCTTTCATTAGGGACCTTGTACTTCTTACCTATAACATAATTTTATGATAGCTTTCAATTTATTTAATTTAGTCCCTAATATTACAAAGTTACTAACAAGTTAGTTTCTAATTTAGTCATTTTCACCATATAAGCTTATTAAGATCGATTTCTTCAAATTAAGCACAGAATCATCAATTTCACTATAATGACAACTAGTTGAACAAATCAATACATCAGCCAACTAATTCAAGCTCCCATGATCAAGAATCTATAAAAATTCAAAGAAAAAGGCTTGGTTACCTTAACCAATTGAATGACCAAATGTAAAAGGTTGAAAACTTGGAAATTTCTTCTTTCTCTTTTAATGGTGGACGACAAGGAAGGAAGATGATATGTTTTCATCTTTCTTTCCACTATCTTGGCTATTTATAGCTTAAAAAGGAATAGATTAATTTAACTAATCTTAATTATATCATCAATTAATCTTATTTTTATTCTTTAATTATAATTACTATAATCTAAATGACTATCATCATAATTTTCCACTATCCCCTATTTAAAATTGGTTAAATAACTATTTTAGTTCTTTGGATAATTGCTAATTAGATCTCCAAGAATTTTTTTCAAGTAAAATTCAATAGCGACTAAACTTTTACAATTTAATCCCTAAACTTTAATTAATAATTTTCTAAATTAAATTACTTAATCATTTTTCAATATATTTTTATACTAACTCCAAAAATATTCATATTTACCTTTATGGACTCGGTTTACAAAAATGAGGTTTTGAAGTCACATTTTTCAACAACACTTAAAATCGAGTTATTACATTAATAACCATGTTGTAACTTTTTGAAGTTAAGTGACCAAAACATAAACTTACCAATATTTTAGTGACCTTGAGTGGAATATACCCTTAATTAATTCTCAAGTATTCTAAGATTAGAAAGCTTAATTCCTAATTAATTTCAATCTCGTATTCTATATATAAAAAAATCAATCTCTTCGAAGTTTCTATAAATACTGAACCCTGTTTCCTCAACTCTCCTTTCTCCTTTCTCCTTTCTCCTATTTCCTAGGTCTCAATTTTTGCTGTGATCTCATTTTTTTTAATCATGTCTGTGCTTGATTCTCTTTTCAACAAAGGCTTTAAAGCTGCTAAATGGTAATTCTTGTTTTCGTTTCTTCATTTGCCGGCTTTTTACGTTTAACTTTTACATTATTGGATCTTGGTTTTATTTAGTTATATGTTATTTGTTTGATCAATTTTGAAAGTTTAGCCTGATAAATAGCAAGTTTGATCGTTTTTGGGAAGTTTGCAGCAAAACTTTGCTGAAGTTGACAATTCCGCGGATAAAGTTGTTGAGGAATAGGAGAGAGATTCAGATAAAGCAGATGCGCCGCGACATTGCCAAGCTTCTTGAGATTGGCCAAGAAGCTACTGCTCGAATCCGGGTATATCCTCTCTCGTTTTTTTCCCTTAAATTGTTTGGTGAAGTGCATATGTGTTTTTGATAGTCTAAATTTGCTGTTTTAGAAGGTATTCGCATTTTTTTAGTGCTTAGAATGTTCTCAATGGCTTTTAAGATGCAATGCTTGGGTCTGCATTTCAGGTGGAGCATATAATAAGGGAAGAGAATATGATGGCTGCTCAGGAGATCCTTGAGCTGTTTTGTGAGCTTATTGCTGTCCGTCTTCCAATCATAGAGACTCAAAGGTTATTGCTTCAAATTTCTGCTTTCTTTCTTCTTCTTTTTTTCCTTCTTAGTGTTTTTAATAGTTCAAATATGCGCTTGTCTTCCCTTAGGTCTGAACCATTTTGGTAGGATCAATTTTGCAGTGTAGCTAGTTAGTTGGTGACTTCAACTTTAGGTCAGATTTAGGTCGAAGGATAGGACTGAATATTTGTAGAAGGGTTTTTCGAAATTGGATGAAAAAGTAGTTTGACCAAATTGTCCAGTGTTAGGATTGCATCATTAAAAGAAGGATAACTTAAAGTCGAGGGTTCTATAAATAAAACTAAATTATCAATTTGCCTTGAAATAAGTTGTTACTCTATTTGTGTTTTCAACATATTCTGGTTCAATAAGCAAGTATTAACTTTGATGTGAAACTGATGCCTACTTTCTGATTTTGTGTTTTGGCTGTTCTCATACGTCAATTAGACAGCATCCTAACAAGTAACCAAAAAAGGTAAACGAACAAGTGAAAATAGGAGGGCTTTTTTTGGAAGGGGGGGGGGGGTTGTTGGCAAACTACCTTAGTTTCATCTTTCAATATAGTTATTGAATGTTTGATTCAGTAAGTTCTCTCTATAACTATCATGATTCCCTTCTCCTATTGTCATGCGGATATTGAAATCTCAAGCTGCCTTTCGACAGCTGCATATGTGAAGTATTATCACCTTTTTGATGAAGAGAGACTAGGTTATTATTAGCACTAGTAGCATATATTGCTTGAATAATATAGAAGCTACTTCTCTTTGCTAGAAGTACTTTCACAGTGGTCAATGGAGTGTTGTCAATTAATCCACAGTTGTTGCTAACATTTTTGCTTTCATGAATGACAGTTTAGAAAATGCCTATGTTGCTCAAACTCTTCATTTTTCTTGTAGTACCCATGTCCAACACTCATGTCTGACACATGAGTAGGGATATGACCTTCAAAAATCTTCTAAATATGTGGAAAAACTTAGAAAAATCTAACCATACTTATGTCAGATACTCTCAGGCAAATGCTGTGCTTGTTTAATTTGGTGATCTCGTATATCCTTAAATAAGAAGTTGATAAGTAGCATATATTATAATAATTTTTGGATTTTCTCAAAGAAAGAGTTAAAAGAAAATACTGCATTTGTAGAATAAAAAATTGAATAACCATCCGTTTTCAGGGAATGTCCTCTAGATTTGAAAGAAGCAATATCTAGCATTTGTTTTGCTGCACCAAGATGTGCCGATCTACCAGAGTTGTTGCAGGTTCAAATGCTGTTTATTTCCAAGTACGGGAACGAATTTGTATCAGCTGCAACTGAGCTCAGACCAGATTGTGGTGTTAATCGTCAGGTAATATAATTTTGAAGGTTTGGTGTGTGTATTGTCATTTTATATTTTTATTCTTCCAGTTGATTGTAAATACTAAATGCAGTTGATAGAATTGTTATCTATACGCGCTCCTTCAGCCGAATTAAAACTGAAGCTTCTGAAAGAAATTGCGGAAGAGCATGAGTTGGAATGGGATCCAGCTTCCACTGAGACTGTGTTTTTCAAACCACATGAAGATTTATTGGTAAGTAAATTTTGGACTCTGACTACTCTTGTTTTCTATACTTATTGAAAATGTCTTTTTGTTTGTCAGAATGGCCCAACTGAGTTTGTCAATGGGACTAAGTTGCCCCTTCCTGCTGAGAAACACAATGAAACATCGATTTCCACCTCTGATCATGCCCAAATTGAGCAGCCTGATTCTGATACAGACTTTGATCCATTAGATTTACCTGAAGTTCCTAAGGTGTCATTGCGGCCAAGCACAGATGCTGCATCAGCACCAGTAATTAGCTCATGTTCACCAGCTTTTCCAAAGCCTGAAATTGATTGTGGACCATCTAAACATTCTGGAGCTTATGGATATGTTTTACAAATGTCACCTTTGGAGCCTGATATATTGATGCAAGAAGATTCTGCCTCTAGAGAAAGTGAAATGTCAAATGATCCAGCTGGAGCCAAAGAAAATAAACAGTTTGTGCCGTTCATTTCTCCCCCATCAGTATCTCCTGCATCAATCTCTGCAAGAGAAAGTGATCCTCCAGCTAGTTTGAGACCAAAAAGTGAGGCCAATGTTGACCTACAGGATGTTTTAGCTGCTGCGCAGGCTGCTGCTGAAACTGCCGAGCGTGCAGCAACTGCAGCCCGTTCAGCTGCAAATCTTGCACAAGTTAGAATTGCTGAATTTACAAAGAAAAAAAATGAGCACGTTACCGGGAGTAGCAGCCCCGAGAACCCTATTCCTACATATATTCCTCATCAACAAGCTAGTACAGAAAAGCCAAATTTTGATCATCAGAACTCATTTATTGATCCTGCCGATTCTTTATATTCTTTGGACTCCCATCAAGTACATCAGGAGTCAGTGCACCAAGCAATAGAGGCAGCATATCCTCCTTCAGTCGACAAACTGAAAATAGGTTCCGTTTCACCAGTTTCCAGCGACCATGCAGTTGATCACCAGCCACAGAGATTACCTTCAATGGATGATGATTTCTTCTCATATCCAAACCTTTTCTCGACACAGAAACCAGGCCTCGGATCCGATGGGTCTTTTAAAGATAATTCCCATACTAGTCACTGTTAAGGGCTACGGCACCCACCGTTGATGGGTTTGAAATATAGGATATGGTGAGAGATATTATTGTAAAATAATGAGATCAATAAACTTCCCACAGTGTAAGATGCGTATCATGGCAGGCTGTCCTGGTACTACAAAACTGAGCTGCCACCTGCTGTAATACGTTCAGTTAAAACAACCTATGCTTTGGAAATACAAGCTGAACTTGCTTCAATTAAGGGCTACGGCACCCACCGTTGATGGGTTTGAAATATAGGATATGGTGAGAGATATTATTGTAAAATAATGAGATCAATAAACTTCCCACAGTGTAAGATGCGTATCATGGCAGGCTGTCCTGGTACTACAAAACTGAGCTGCCACCTGCTGTAATACGTTCAGTTAAAACAACCTATGCTTTGGAAATACAAGCTGAACTTGCTTCAATTAAGGGCTACGGCACCCACCGTTGATGGGTTTGAAATATAGGATATGGTGAGAGATATTATTGTAAAATAATGAGATCAATAAACTTCCCACAGTGTAAGATGCGTATCATGGCAGGCTGTCCTGGTACTACAAAACTGAGCTGCCACCTGCTGTAATACGTTCAGTTAAAACAACCTATGCTTTGGAAATACAAGCTGAACTTGCATCAATGAGGCCGCTTTATCTTTTTAAAATTTTACTTTAGGAAAAAAACAAAAACACTGAATTTTGCTGTTGGGGACTTTTGAATTAACGCTATGTCAACTAAGTACAAAAGGATAGCCCTTGAGATTACAGAAGAGTGCACAAGTTTAAAACGTGCAAGCTATAAACTTATATTGCCATTCAAAAGATTAAAAATCCCCTAGAAAAATTCCATGCATGGCATTTGGCATGTGTCACAATGAAGAATTAAACTAGGAGACGATCAAGTGCGCATAGGGGTTAGACTGATTGCCACGGCTGGAGCTACATGTAAGCATCATGGCTCAATTAAACTGCAGGTGAAAGATACAACACAAATTGCACCTCAACGAAGCTGACTCACATAAACATGCACAAAATGTAATGAATACAATGCGGACTGGGCTTACAGGAGGAGACAAATCAGGATATGGTCATCAAATTAACAAAAAAAAAGTTATCTTAAAAAATAACTAGTAAAAACTTTCCTTTACTGTAATTATGCCGTAGTCACCTTGGACCGGATAACTCAACAGCGTGCAGATTGTCAGTTGAGTCCACGATCCAATCAGAATTAGGATGAGGAGCAAGTTCAACCTCCTGCCGTAGTACTTCAACTTTCTGCCACTCATCCCATCTCTCAGCCAACCCATCACCTTCAAGCATTCTAACCACTTCCGACATCTTTGGCCGGTCCATTGGGGAACCTTGTGTGCATAGCAGAGCAACCTGGATTAACTGCTCTACCTCAGTTTCTACATAATTGGTTTGCAGATCGGGATCAACTAGCAATTCCAGCTTCTTCTCCTTCAGAAGCCCTTTGACCTGAAAAAAAAAGAATAAGGACCAACTGACTCAGCCAATGTGAAACAGACCACTAATTGCATTATTTCTCCAAAATCAATACTTCATTTTGGCATCTATAGGTAGAACTAGTTCTTGCCATCCTTAGCAACTTCACTTCCCTTCCATATCTGGTGCATTGTAACAAAAGCAATATAGAGCTGCCATTGCTTTCTCATCTCTTTCAAAAAGATTCATTTCTATAGGATACAACCTAGTTTCTTTTATGTCACTACATGGCATCATAACTAATGTCAATAAATGAAAAATAATGCGAATCAGGCAGTTATCAAGAAAGCAATTGATCTGTGGGTGGATTAGCATTTAAGATAAGAGAACCAAGAATCTAGTAAGCAAATCTGTTAAAAGGATATTTAGTAATAATGAGAATCAGGCAGCCTTATAGGAAGCAATTGAGTAGTAAGCAAATCAATTAAGTGAAGACTAAGATATCCCAAAAAAAAAAAAACATCATATGCATACCCAATCAAGCAACATGACATCATCATCATTTGCAAGCCGAGCAAGATCAAAGGCCCGCTGTCCAGTTATAAGCTCCAAAAGCATGATACCATACCCAAAAACATCAGTTTTCTCTGAAGATTTTCCAGTAGAGAGATACTCAGGAGCAATATGTCCAATTGTGCCACGTACAGCAGTAGTTACATGGGTATCCTTGTAGTCCATAAGTTTAGCCAACCCAAAGTCACCAACAACAGCTTCAAACTCCTCATCCAACAAAATGTTTGCAGCTTTTACATCACGATGAATGATCTTTGGGTCACAGTGATCATGCAAATAAGAAAGACCCCTAGCAGATCCCAATGCAATTCTCTTCCGTGTTGGCCAATCAAGTGGAGGTTGTGACGGAGGGCGTTCTATAAGAATGCAAGAAACAAGAAAATGTAATCCAGATGGAAAGCAAGGCTAAATGTTCACTGATTAAAAGTCAATTGGTTGCAATTTCAACAAATGAAAGTTATGAAACTCCTACCCACGCAGGGGAATTCAACCATAACTGCTTGTCCACTTTACCTCTGAGACATGATGCAACACTTCCATTAGCCATGTAGGGGTAAACAAGCAATCGCTCAGTCGGTGTCATACAAAACCCACGCAGCCTGAGGAGATTTCGATGGACAGCCATGCTGATCATCTCTACCTCAGTTTGAAACTGTAACTCCCCACCAGGTGTACGCTCTTCTTTCAATCTTTTAACAGCCACCAGTGAACCATCAGCTAACCTTCCTTTGTAAACCTTACCAAATCCACCTCTACCCAGAATATTTTTATGGCTAAAACTGTCAGTGGCAACTTGTAGTTCTCGTAATGAAAACCTCTTCAGCTGTCCAAGATGAACTTCTGGGTCCTCTTCCGCTGAAAAGATATAGAAAGAGAAGAATATTATAACTGTTACCAAATAACCCTTCAACCCAGTAATTTTTCATTTATGGCACTAACCAGGTACATCAAAGAAAAATTCTTGAGGTTTCCGCCGACGCCACCATGCAAATGCAATTGCAGGAGCAGCAAACAGTAAGGCAGCACCTGCTGCAACTCCTCCAGCTATTGCACCAGTGACACTATTCCCACCTAAAATATGATAAGATGAGAAGTTAGAACATCCAATGCAAAACATAGCAGCCACTTCTTCTGCACTAGAACCAGGATAACGCATCAGATCATAGGAAACTTACAAACACAACCCTTCACTAGAAGGCACTATTGTTAATTACATCTCACCACAATCAATGTTCACAATAACACAGTTCTTTTGAAGTTACAGAACTTAAGGACTGGATGTGCAAACTGAGATGAGACTCACCCAGAGAAAAGGGCAGGGGCATCACTTTTGTTAACTGGTGTTACATGCATGCCACAAATTTCCAGAATGTAGGGGGCTTAAAATGATAAAAAGCAAAGTTTGGCAGATTATACAATGTTAAACTACACTAAAACAGTCTAATCAACAGCAAGGGTAGCAAAATTACTGCACATAGATACCGTAAAGGCAGCTCAATAGATCTGAAATACAAGACATCAAAGGAATATTACTTGGAGAAGAAATTGGCGGTGGTGGTACAAAAGGAGGAGGAGGAGAGAAAGGAGGAGATCCGGGGCATGGGCGTCCAGTAACCGGGCCACATAGATCCAAGTTGTTAGCAAAACTGCATAAGGAACAACAACCACATAAGGCACCCAAAATTGTCAGCCAAGAAAAGCAGATTGCAGATTGCAAAAAACTAACCTGATAGGAGTGAATAGTGAGAATGAGCCATTATCTGGAACCTCCCCAGAAAGATGGTTATTTGATAGATCCCTGCATTACACAGTGCAATTTAAGGATATATAATCATATCTAAGAAAAGGGCAATGAGTAATAGATCTTGAAATAAGAGTTAACTTTTGCACTCACAGGACTTGAAGTGATGTGATATTCGTTAATGACATAGGGATAGGACCCGTCAAGGTGTTGTTGTTAAGCCGGCTATCCTCGCACAAGTTTGAAAACATTAGAAGTTCAAGATCTAAATGACTCAAGAGATTTTATATCAAGCAAACTTTAACCTACAACAGCCATAAACAATCAGACTTAGAAAAGCTCTTTGTCTTAAGGTTCATGCCCAATCAATATCCTCCCTGTTCATGTGAGTGAATGAATGACATTTACCAATGCAGAACCAGCTTACTCATGTTTACTGGTGGGAGTAAACCATTAAAATTTTATTTTAGCTTTTAAATGTCAAAGTTTCAATCATTCCTGGATTTTTTTTGTAAACAAAAACTCAACCAAACAACTTGCATAAAAAAATTTACCAGACAGTTGTAGTTGATGAAGAAATTCAATGCAGTGAACTTGCATATGCTAATGGTGCATACTTTGTGAAAATATTCTTTCTGATACTGAAGATGACGTTGAAAGATTCAATGCTGTGAACTTGCATATGATAATGGTGTATACTTTGTGAAAAATATTCTTTCTGATACTGAAGATGACGTTGAAAGCTTGTGTGTCTGTGGGTGAAATGGGGTGGGGGGAGTGCGGAAAATGTCTTATACTTGATTACATCTTAATAAAACAAATACTTGTTCATAAATTACTTAATTCCGTTTCTTTGTTAACTTCAAATCAAGTATACTTCTGTTTTACCAATAACATGATTCCAAAAGTAATGACTTAGATCTCAGTATTACATGCAACTCAACATGTAAAAAACAAAAACAAAGAGGGGGACAAAGATAGCTTCAAAACAAATATACTCACAGGAATCGCAATTTTGACAGCCTCCCCAAAGATTCAGGAATAGGACCACTGAAACTATTCAAATAGAGATCCAAGCTCACCAAGCTAGTCAGATTCCCAAGATCACTAGGAATTGGTCCACTTATGTTATTACTGTAAAGTTCCCTGGCATAAAAAGATAGGTCTCAAAAGGCATAATAGTAATGAAATACAAGGCAAGCAAACTGTGCACTAAACTGAATACTACGTTTTGGGTTATAATACCTTCAAAAAAGGGTTTTGGGTTATTATATTGTTTGCAATGTCTAAAAGAACTGTCCCGTAAGCCATCGTATAATAGGAAAAAGATGTCCTCTTGTCATGTTCATGGGAAACAAAACCATAAGTAAAAGGAAGAAATACAATAGAATATACAATACCATCCATCCTCCCACAAAGTCCTGATAGACCAGCTCAAGGACTAGTTATGAAAGAATGAATGTATGGCAGCTCCACAAAGCTTATTAATGTTGAGAGCTTTCTGATCCTAGTAAACAGATTTATTCCTAGATGATGGTCCATATAGAAGTAAACCGTTGTTTAGGAAAGCATCTTAAAAAACTTTACCATCCCATAAACATGAAGATCATAGCAATTAGCTTCTAACAAGAAAGGAGATATTTTAGTTCATTAAAAAATGGTGCCTCAATCTAGACGTGGCCAACATGACCAACACTATATGAAAGAAATAGGTCTGTTTACAGTTATTCATAGATGGATTTCAGCAGCCAGACTACCAACAGAATTTTTTTTTTTACATTTGATACTCTTTATTCCACTGGCAAAGACTGCCACTGAATCATGGAGAGAAGAATTACAGGTTAGCCTTTTCTCAGAACTATGAATAGAATATGTAAAAGTTTGATAAAAATAATGAAGTGGGACCCTCAACCACTTCCCACTGGCCATGCAGTTAAAGAAGCTTAGTTAATGCAACAATAATTGTCGTGAAACTTTTCTTCCTGTTACAAACATAAAGAAAGTTCACAATGGTCTATTCTAATCAGACACAATCACATCAATCAGCTAGAATTATTAAGGTGAAGCATGACTTACAAGTACTGCAAATTCTTAAGCAAGCCAAGCTGCGGTACAAGCTGACCAGATAAAGCTGCATTTCCAAGATCACTGAAAAATTGATGCATAGGTAGACATTACACAAGTAAACCTTCGCGAATTCAGTAAAACACAATTTTCTTAAGTTGTAACCATGTACTCAGAAAACATCAAAGAGCAAAAAACCTTACACTCTAATAACACTATTATCATTGTTACATGTAACATGAAACCATGTGCAGGGGTTAACAAGGGTAGGATCCCAACTCTGCAGTACATTGTTAGGATCATTCAAGTTGGTCCTTAGGCCGTGCAATGCATCACCTGTTTCAAGAAGCAAGTAAAGATTGTAAGAGGATAGCACTAAATAACAATGCAAATGTTAAAAACCTGCTACCGAACTATATCTAGAAAGCATATTCATTAACACTCACAAAGCATTAGCAGGTCTATCAACAAGCACAAAGCAGTTACTTGAAGAAGCTTAAACAGTTTGAAACAGTACAAGACATTAACTGTATCATACTTCAACAGTTACAGCAACAAAATCTTCTAAAGTTTGCAGTACTGGAAGTCAAATGTAAATATAACATGCATTGAACCAGAAGTTAACCAACAAAAAAGAAGCAATACAAAATTCTTTAATATTGAGCAGTGCAAGTTTAATGACCTCACGAGCATAATAGATCTGCTATCAAACCAGCAAGGGATGTGAAAAACAATTTAAATTGTGCTAAGAAGCCATGATTTCTACAGTATCACCAACATTTAATGTCTAAAGTACGCAACTACTGTGAACAATAAAATGTCACAATCTGAAATTATCACAAAGCCATTCTAGAAAAAGCATTGAGACATGTTCTAATATACCCATTATAACAAGAGTCACAAATTGTACAACCATATTGCATAATACTATCATTTGATTGACAACAAGGATCAGAATCCGTACAATCAAATTAAACACTTCTAAAGTAATCTCCCAACAGCAAAACACACAAAAAATGAAACTTACAAAAATCAGGAAAACAAGTATACGGCACACACATTTTCAAACTCAAAACCCCATTCAGCTAAGTTACAAAAATCAAGGATCAAAGTCCAAAAATAATTGAATGCAAATAACAAAAAGGAGTTGCCGGTAGAGAAAAAAAAAAGTAAGACATGTTCACCTTCCACATTAGCAGAAATAAGCCAGAATGGATGCAGTAGCACCGAGATCAAACAAACCAAAACCAAAGATTTAACCTTTTTGCTTCCTTCCATTTGACAAAAGAAAGGGGAAACTAAAAGCTGCAACTTTTTAATTTAAATTTTTTTAAGCTCTCAATCTAAATATCCTTAGATCCAAACAATACAGAAACCCCAACAACACAACATTACAGCAAAAACCCAAAAACCAAAAACCCTAGCTCTCAAATCCCACCATTACCGCCCAAAAATCTCCTCAATCAAATCCTTTCCTTTGATCCCACTCCCCTCCATTCAAAAGCACGCCCAAAAAAGGCAGCCAACAAAAACATAAATACAAAGAAAAAGAAAAGGAAAAAACCAAGCCAAAAATTATTCTTTTTTTAAACCCTTTCTTTTAGCAAGTTTTAAAAAACAAAATAAAAAAGAAATCAACTTTCCTTTTTGCGTTTCTCAAAACTTTCTCTTTGTAAGTCAAGTGATGGAGTGATTTTGAGAGAGAAAGGGAAAATTAATTTTTATTTTCTTTGAGAAATGAGAGCGAAGCGTGCAGTAAAAGAGGTGACCGAACGTGCTGACCGTTGCCCGAACGCAGTCAAAACGGGTTCGCGCTATATAATGGAAAGCGACATAAATAAGGCTTTGAGGGTAGTTTTGGGATTTCATTTCCGTTTTTGGGTCAAAATGTTGGACCGTGGATCCCCCACTGCTCATCTCTTTTAATTGAAAATCTTCTTTGTGCTATAATTATTCAAAGTAATATATCATAGAGTTCCGTTTATACAGTTCTATATTTTAAATTTATACATAAATTTTAGTTAAATTTATACTATAAAATCTTGATAAAATGAATATTCGATAAATTAATAATTTCAATTAAATAATATTTTTTCGATTCTGATTTGGACCAACGAGATAAAATAATAATATTACTAAATGCATAAATAATAATTTTTAAAAAAATCTTTAAGAACTTAATAAAAATATAAAATAATAATTCATTAAACATACAAAAAAATTTATATACAATGCATAAAATTAAAGTGCTTTCTAGACAACTCTTATTTTTTTCAATTTTATTCTTTACTAAAATATGCATATATAGTTGATTGCTTCTTTTTTGCATGTGAATCAAATACAATTTCATCTTTAACTTTTAGAACGGCATAAACCAAATCTAGTATATTTTTTCTCGTGTTGTATTAAATAATTCTTCAAGGTATCCACAACTAGAAAAGCTTTTTTTGGAGAAACATGTAGTAAAACACTATTGTCATCTGGATCTTGCTCCTCATCAGCTGGCGCATCCATTACTCCTTGAATAATTTCTTCATTCGTAGGTAACTCCATTAAAGATTCATTTTCACTTGGATAATTCAAAATCTACTCAACATCCATAGCATTTCTATAGTGTAAATCAAAAATTACTTTTTTAATTTATGAATGCCTTCAACATTACCAATTTCATATTCGAGAGGCATATCCTCCTTGGATCGAATTTTGCAATGTCGAAAACAATTTGCAATAGTTGTAAGCTTCATATCAATATTCCAAGCAACATTAATAAAATGGATTACATCCAATACATTAATCTTTTAAGGATTTATTTCTCTTTTCTCGTAACCTTCCAATATGCTAGAATAAAAGCGATGCCGATAATAAATCTTAACTGCTCTAATAATTCCAGCTTTACATGGTTGAATTTTTTATGTTGAATTTGCAGGCAAAAAGAATAATTCAACGTTTCTCAAGCCTTCAATAACCCTGGGATGGGCTGGGTAATTGTCTGCTATAAGCAACACCTTTCTACCAGTCATTCTAGCATTAAACCAGTGAACAAAATATTGAAAAAGTAATCTAGTCATCCATGCTTTTTTGTTGGCTCGATAATGACAGTTAAGACTGTCAATATTCACACGTTTAAAGCATTTAGGATTAGCAAACTTACTAATAACTCAAAGAGGCACTTTATTTGAACTGTAACACCCGAAACTCGAGACCATTATCAGTTAGGGTCTCGGTGTCTTTTCGATCATCTATCGTAGTTTATCTCACGTTACTGTTTCATTTAACCATATCTTAATAAAGTAATGCAATGAGCACGACATGAATCATCAATTGAATATCAACATAACTCAAAAAGGGCTAAAGTGTCATTTTCACGATTTTTGGAGACTTCTATTGATACTTGTTAGACTAGTATCGGTAGTAGTCAAGTCAATAAGCAATTTGGAAACAATGCAGATTTGTACCGATACTTGAGATAGTTCTACCGATATAAGTGTAGCTTCTACCGAAAAATATGCTTCTGCCGATACTAAAAACTCTAGAGAGCTAAGAAGTCCTACCCTGCAACTTCTACCGATACAAGCATCCTAACTACCGATACAATCATGAATAGAATTACCGATACTTATTATGCAACTACCGATACAACCCAAGTCAATAAACAACCTCTCTCCTACCCTGTACTTCTACCGATACATGTAAGAGTTCTACCAAAACAAGTATGCAAAATTCTAATATTCACTCAAGTTCATTAACAAAACTTCATTTCATAGACATAAAGTGTACATGGACAACATATTGTGTTCAAGAACAACACTTAGCATTACATTTTAGTACTAGATTCCTACTTATAACATTAAGCAATAATTTAAGAGTTTAACATTTAACCAAGGCATTACAAGTATCATTTAATCCCTAAACAAGCATTTACAAAAAAAATAACATTATCCTAGTACATGCCATACAACCAGGTGATGTAAATACTACGAGCTCCCGAGATAGTGTGATTTCTTCGAGAAGGTTCAATCTTCAGGCAACAAAAATAGAATCTACAAAAAAACAATAAATCCACTGGTAAGCTTTCATAGCTTAACAAGTTCGTAAAGTTCATAAATTTACTGAATAACACGTGTGGTACAATTTGTAAACTAATCGAGCCAAAACAGAACTATACTTCGATGATCTATATCCGATTTCATCCCTGTTGACCCAAAGGTCATTTCTGTTACCAGTATATGATGCTGCTCACACTAAGCTGACAAGGACTCGCATCACATGTAGTACCTCAACCATCGATACAGTATAACTGTTTCCTACGATGCTGCTCACACTAAGCTAACAAGAATATGTAGAACGAGCATAAATCTCAGCCATCGTAGGGCCTGTAATCCATTCTTGGATTCATTTCACTTTACAGTGACTCACAATGCTGTAGAGAATCCGCAACAAATGCAAGATCTCAGCCATTGGACTATTTTCTATCTTTGGCACAAGGCTGGGAAATTCTCATCTTGTTGTTTCTATCTTTCATATTTCCAAATCGTCGTTTCCCATTTCCAAAAATCATAAGAAAGGCAAATATAAGCAGTTATTAATAAGAATTTAACATTACGAACTTACCGAACTGGATTGCAGTTAGGGATAAGCTCTAGGGACTATTTTGCCAATTTCTCTTTTCAGCAATTCGTGACACGATCGTAATCTAAATCAACAAACCATCCAAATTATCACATTAAATCACATAATCAAATCATTTAACACAATTTTATTCTTTTTGGAAAACTATGATTTTACCCCTAACCTTTTATTTTTATTCGATTTAGTCCTTAAGCCTAACACATGCAAAATAATCATTTTACATTCTAACTTACACCTGCTGAACATCTTATGAGTGTTCACTCAACACCTATTTGCAATTATTTCTCAACAAGAATATGTACTTTTACCCTTTTCACAATTTAGTACCCAAATTTTAATTTCATTCAAAATCACTTTACAAAATCAATGAATCTATTCATCAAGCATACAAATCCATCAAAAACTTTCAAGATCAAGCATTTTCAACAAATTAAAAGTTTTATAACATTTGACAGATTCAAAAATTGGTTTTTAGATAAGCTAGATTAAACTAATACGGACTCAAAAACATAAAAATTACTAAAAACGAGCAATGTTTGCTTACCCAAATCAAAGCTCAAAGTTTGAATGTAAAAACCCTAGTTCTTTTCTCTCTTAGTCGTGTGGAGGAAGAAGGTGAAGTGAAAGTGATGAAATTTCACTTAAATTTTCTTTAATTTAATATACATACTAATGGCAATTTTGTAATTTTTAAGACTTTCATCATTAAGCTTTAATTAACCCTTTTTAGTCTTAATTAAACCTATTTATACTTAATATAACTCATGCTAATCCACCCACTAACATTCTTTTGGTTAATTTGCTTATTTGGTCATTCTAATTAACTATTTATACTTTTGCACCTATTACAGTTTAATCCTTTCTACTCAGTTAACTATCTAAGCATTAAAATTTCATACCCAAATTTTAATACGATGCTAACGAAGTCATAAATATTTAAATAAATAAATTTACAACTCGACTCATCAGAGTTGTGATCCCGAAATCACTATTTTTGACTTCACTGAAAATCGAGCTATTATATGAACCATCCTTATTGCAACAAACCACAATATTATGTCTTTCCTTGTCCCTTTTTTGTCTTTCTAATTGCTTTGTAACTAGTAAATGATCTACTTGCAAACGAGAAAATAAGCCTATTTCATCCATATTATAGATATCCTTTCAATCAATTTTTTTCAATCTAGTTATTATTTGAGGTAAAACACCTTCAATATTCTCCATAACAACTAAACCACTTTTATCAAATCTTTTATGAGACTTAATCCTATGTCTTGCCTTGAACCGTTCTAGCCAACCACTTGAGAAGTTAAATTCGGAATTTCCATCACCATAGATTTTCTGCAGAAACTATTTTACTTTAGTTTAAATAATTTCTCTAGTCATGTTTACTTTCTCTTGATATTGGAGAAACCACTCAAATAATATCTTCTCTAATTTAGGATATTTGGTTAATTTGTGCCTTTTAACATTGCTATTCTTTATTTTTTTTGACAAATATTCAAATGACCTTTTAAGAGTATCTGGTATTCTTGATTGGCTAACAAAGAGATCAAATGTTTGTTGAACCTATTGTTGCAAATCTTTTTGACTTAAAGAGGGGTGCTCATTTTTGTACTCACATAATGTTTTTCTTATCTCATCTGTCAATGTAGATTTTTTACACCTTCAAATGGGAAACCATGAAGGAAAAGCTTATATGAATTACAATATTTTTATACGTAAATGTGTTTATTTATAATAAAAATTTTAATCTATCCAATGAATATATACGTATTGGATTTTGAAACTCTTAACTCTTTTTTCTTTTTGGTTACATGAACCAATTAATTAACTCTTTCTTTTTGTTACATGAACCAATTAACTTTGATACATGCACCTATATATCTACAAGATTAACTTTGATCCATTGCACCTACATGCATATTGGATTTTGATAAAAAAAAACCCATGCATAAAGTATGAAATATTCTCTAAATTAATAAATATTAATTTATCGATAAATTAATAAAATATTAATTTATCTATAACTAATAACCTTGATAAAATAATAATTTTTTGGGTCTTAAGGGTATTATTTCATACAGGTTTCAGTGTAACTTGATATATGAATTTTGGTTCAATGTGATTATATACATGCAACTTGAATTGTGATTTATATCTACACATGAAACTTCAATTTTGATTTAATTTTACACATTTTAAAATATATATATATATATGTAACAACCTAATTTTCAATGGTGTCGAAAATAGTGGTTTCAGGACCACAACTCCAACTAGTCGAGTCATAAGTTTTATTTTTTTAATATTTATGATGTCATTAGTTTCGTACTAAGTTTTGGTTAAGAAATTTTATCATTTAAATAGTTAATTAAATGAAAAGGACTAAATCCTAAAAAGTATGAAATTAGGTTCTATTAGTTAAATGCGTTAAATAGCTCAAGGAAGTTAAGTGGAAGGGCTAAAATGGTTATTAGCCCATATGAGATAGAAGTTGACAGTTTGGGGCATGTGAAATGGCTAAATTTTGGTTATTTTAACAAAGGTAAATAGGTAAATTAATAAATGAAAGAATAATAAAGAAAACCAAAGGTAATTTAGTACCATCTTCTTCATTTTAGCAACTTTGAAAAGAAAAACCCTAGAAGAACACTTGAGATGTTTGGCCAAGCTTAGTTCATCCAATTGGGAGGTGATTTCTCACTCGTTTTTAGTAATTTTTATGTTTTTGAGTTCGTATTAGCTTAATCTAGCTAACCCAAGGACTAATTTGTTAATATGTCAAATGTTATAAATTTTACCATTATCGAATATGTTTGTTCTTGAAAGTTTATGGTGGATTTGTATGCTTGGTGGTTGGGTTTGATATTTTTGTAAAGTAATTTTTGATAAAATTAGGGTTTAAGGACTAAAATGTTAAAATGATGAAATTGTGTGTACTTGGTGTGAAATAATTGGATTTTAGTGACTTCAATGAGGGCTATGAATATTCAACTGATGCAGGTTTAGAAAGAAAATGATTATTTTGCATGTTTTGTGTTTAAGGACTAAATTGAATAAAAGTGAAATGTTAGGGGTAATTCCATAAATTTCTCAAAAAGGACCAAATTGTATTAAATGATTTAATTACATGAATTAATGAGAAAATTTAGATGATTTATTGTGTTAGATTACAATCGTGCCACGGATCGAGGAAAAGGGAAATTAGTATAATAGTCTCTAGAGCCTATCCGTAACTTCAATTCAGTCTGGTAAGTTCGTAACGTTAAATTTTCATTCAAATAGTACTCTATTTGTATTCTTTATAATTATTACAAAACGAGTATGATGCTTGAAATTAAGAAAGATGAAAAAAATATGAATGAAAGAGATATCAGGCTTTGAACCGGCGATTTGAACCGATATGATAGCTAAGATCCTGCATATGTTGCGGATTCTCAATAGCTTATGTGAGTAGCATCGTGAGTCGAGGAACTGTTAAAATGAATCCTGGATTGGATTACATGGCCTTACGATGGTTGAGATTTATGCTTGAATTGCATATTCTCAACAACTTGTGTGAGCACAAATATCACATGAAATTGATATTTTGGAACAAAAAGAAAAAAGGTAACATTTTAACCAAATTACTTATTTAGAGTTTAGGATGTTGCAATTTTGTTTTTGAGTAAATATCGAAGGCGGAGTAAATATAAATTTATTCATGTGGTAAAGACATACTGTGATACTATTTATAATGCTTGAATTTAATTTACGTCTGGATACTACTGCTTATAATGTGGTTATCAGGCTATTTTGTGAGAAAGGGGATATGGATATGGCTCATAAATTGATGATAGAGATTGGCTTGATTGATCTTTATTTCGATATGATGACTTATTTTGCAATGATCGAGGGGTTTTATAATGCTAGTAGATTGGAGGAGGCTTGTGAGTTGTTTCATGCTATGAAGGGGCAAGGGCTTATTCTGTGCTTCTCGTGGGTATTTGTAACAATTGGAATTATTAAGGGAGATGGAGAAAGCATGTGGAAATTGTAGTCCGAATGTAATCACATATAAATCTGTGATTAAAAGTTTTTGTGAGAAAGGTCAAACAATAGAGGAATTGAGAATTTTGGATAGAATGGAAGCTTGTCAATGTGTTCCTAATCGTATAATTGTTATTACTTTGATCACGTGTCTTTGCACCGAGGGACATGTCAAAGTGTATATAAGTTAATCAATAGAGTTGTCGAACGTGGTGTTTCCAATAGTGATTGCTGTAGTTCTCTTGTATTGGCTTTGATTAGGATTAATAGACTTAATAAGGCAGAGAAGCTCTTTAGGAAAATGTTAGTAAGTGGGGCTAAACCTAGTGCCATTGCTTGTAGTGTTAGGTCGCCGATACGCCTCGTGGCGCAGTAGAAAAATTATTCTGACTATTCCTAACCCTCGATCCATGAACGAGGAACGAATCAAGAAGGAAAGATTTGGAAAAATACATTTTAAATTTGGAAAATCCCTGGAAACTGTGCTATGAAATCTTCTTCTACATGATGTCGATCCCAAGCCGCAATAAAAACGTCCCGGCTTCACGTAGTCCACTCGATCAAGAGCGAACAGAAAGATACCCTCTAAACTTTTCAGAGAATATTTTGACGGCTACTAGACCCTCTTTTATTTTTCTCTTTTGATTAAAAAAAATCAACCACTCAATTCTGCTATCTTTCATTTGATTAATATCTCATATTAAAATGGAAATATATATCTTTATAGAAATATATGGAAGATTTATTAAAACATTATATCCTTTCCAAAAAGATATTAACTTCCATGTTTTTAATATTCAATTTCCTTTTATATAATATCTAATATAAAAACGGAAATATTCCTTTAAAGAAATATATGGAAGGTTTATTAAAACATTATATCATTCCCAAAAGGATATTATCTTTCATGTTTTAATGTTTAACGAAACCAATAATTAATAATTATAATTACGTTAAATTACATTCAGTAAATATTAAACTTTTATATGAATCAAATTCATATATTAATATTAACTATGTCTTCTGTTCGTATACAACAAGTTTGTACACATAATGTGTATAATATTTAACTGTCAAATTAAATTAATTCAATAATTAATTTAAACCATGTGATAACTAAACATAACACCAATTGTGTTTGGATTCAGTTCGTTTCAACCATAAGGTGTGACCCTGTAGGTTTTTGTAACGTTAACAGCAATATTAGAACGATTCTAATATTACAGACAATGAGTGGCATCTAGCAATGCATCATTGCTACCCAAGTTACAAGAAGTCGTGGTTCGACATAACCTTTCTATGATAAATTCGCATGTATTATATCCTTTTGTCCTTTATATCTAGATTGGACACAAGTCATGGAGTAGTCACACTTGCATAGTCCAATCTCATGTTTTTTGATATCCGAAGTAGACTAAAATAAACAAATAAGTGCAGTATATTATATTAACTTATTTGAGCATGACCATGCATTTCTAGTCTCACTTCATCAAGTGGCTTAAGATATTTCTCCCCTTATGTAGGAGGAACAAATCTTATCTTGGTTAATCATATCCCACTACATAGATTGTGGCATACCCAACATTAATCTTTATAGTCAAACTTGTTATAGTATATGTTTGACAGTATCAAAATATACGATTCACTATGTTGAGATAATGATTATCACTATGAGTAATGTCGTGAATAATCCAAGAAACATACTCATAACGGGTCAGTCCAATATGTCATTCTCTAAAACATACTCACGTATTAATTTTGGCATCCCTATGTCAATGAAAACACTTTGTCAGCAATAAACTACATATTAGTCTCAATGCATTAGTGTTGTCCAAACCCACAGTAATACTTGACTAAGGACCTTTTGAGAATAATCATATTATCCTCAATACATTATTATAAATCAATTTATTTAAATACACAGAAAAAAATTGAAATAACAATGACAATGTCTTTTATTAATAAACAAGGTAAAATGAGTATGAATTTGTGACTGATTTGTATGTTTAAAAAAATTCGTAAAATTCGGTAAACCTTTGAGATCCTTAATAGGTGATGGTTACGAATTTTGGGTGTTACATTTAATGGTATCAGAGCTACGATTTAGTCGATTCTCGAACTAAATGCAATGTGAATTTAGGCTCCGTTTGTTTGCCAATAAAACATTTTTTTAAAAAGTTTTCCTTATTTGTGATGTTTGGTTGGCAGAAAATGATTTCCTATAGTAAAACCTTTTCAAAAACACGAGTAAATCTCTTCTTTTTTTATAAAAATGTCTTACCGATTTTATTCTGGTAAGACATTTTCCATTCTTTTCACCCTCATCATAGCAATCTTTCTCCCTTCCTCTTTGTACTTCAGCCTCCATCACATGGGTAAACAATGAGGATTTGGTTAGGGTTTAAGAGCCAGGAAAACCATATCTGAATAAAAGGGTAGAACTTGATAACCCAAAAGAAAAAATTTTGGATACTGCTCAAAACCCAGATTCAGTTTGATATTGTTAATAGGATTTCAATATATCTCGTCTTTGAGCACCTCGCTTCTTACAAGTTAGTGCTGTCGTGGTGAGCTTCCTCTTCCTTCCCCTATTTACGATTTTCTCTCTCAGAATTCACTCAAGCAAAGGCAAATCACACATAAAAGTTTTGGATCATCAGCTTGAAATGCCAGCTTCATATTAAGGGGAAAAATCATCAATGGAAGCCTAATGATTCTCCAAACTAGCGACAATAGATTTGGACCCTTCAAACCTTGAACCCAGGTTTTTGTTCTCTTCGTCGTGTTAAATTTCTCGTTCTATTTAACAGTTTAATTATCGTACTTATTTAGTGTTGGTGAATCACGATGTTATTTTGGATTTTGGTGATTGTGATGGACATTCATTGTTTTTATAATTTGGTAGACAAAGGCAGGAGATGGAAGCTAATGATCCAATAGCTGCAAGGAAAGTTCAGAAGGCGAACATTGAAAAATTGAGGGACAAGCTGAATGAGCAGTTTCTTGAGTTGGGTAACACGTTAGGTAAATTTATGCTCATTCCTTACTTGTTTTGACTATGAATTTACCCTGTGTTATTAGGATAACTCATCCTTTTCCACTAGCTAATGTGGTCTTTAGTGTAGTAACAATTTGCACTATCTAATTTCAAGTTCGATGCCATTTTCGATTGTTGCGGTTACGCCCATCTCGTTCATTCAACTACTAGATGTTGTTGCTTTGATGATAAGTAGTTGGAAAACTTTGAATGCCTATTAAACTTGTCTCACTTAAGAGCTGCTGATAAAAGGTCTTGTAATCTTTTTGTGTTTTGGATGCATAGTCACCGATGCATATAGACAACTAAAACAATCAAATATCGCTTGGGACATCGAACAAAAGCAATTCAGGAAGTAATTATACTTGATAGGAGCTTGATTGCAATAATTAACGCTTTTCCTCGTATCGGTATCCATGTCTACTTTGTTCTTTGTTTCATTGAAGTTGGATAGACAGTTATATTCGGTTCCTTTTATCCCTATCTCTACAGTAATTAACTGTACTTTTTGAAATTCCAAGTAAAATGGTTGGCGTTTGAGATCACTATACATGATCAACTTCCCTCTTGTGTATGCTTGAATTGATATACCAATCCATAATATATCACATAGTTTTTGCTTATATGAGATCAATGTTTGTACATTTTGATTTGAGTTTGATAAGTAGAACTTTTGAATTAGATTTTATGTTGCATTTGTCTTAAGAGTTTGCTGGAATATGTAATTATATTTTTTGGTGCTGATATGACTTTCATGTAGCGCTGTTGTGTTGAGTAAGCTAAACAAAGCCAAACAAATTACTATTAGGGGGCAAATAAAAGACTAAAACTGGCAGCAACATTGGCAACAACAGTTATTAAATGCAATGAAGTATTCAAGGCATGGTGGTGAATTCTTAGATTTGTTCTTAGTCAGTTTGATTTGATTTTTTGCAAATGTTCTTTATGGCATATGTCATTTGTTTTTGGAATAGCTGGTTTTTGTTGTCTTACAATAGAACTATATGATGAAAGGGAAAAAGGTAGGTTGATTGAAGTGTAATTGTGGAATGGTTCTAGGTGAAGTGTACGTTGGTTGTAGGTTGTTTTTGTTTGGATTGTCTGCTGCAATTAGCAGCAATGCAACATTGTTGTTTTGGAAAGGGTTGGTTGATCCAATTCTTTAATATTGTAATACTTTGATTGAGCAAAAAAAAATTATCTCTACTCTGCTTTTCATATATTGAGCTTTGTGCCTTTTAGGGTGAAGTAAATTGTGTCATAAGGAATAAAAGTTAGTACAAAAGTCTAACATTGCAATTTTTGCATTCATCTTGCTCCTGTAAACATCCTTGCTGCTCCAGTAATTTTTATTGATTTTGACATGTTTAGCCTAACATTTTAAGCATATAGTTTAGGTATTACAAGTTTGTCTTGATGACAAAGCTTTTATTATTGTTCTTTTATCAGTTTAATCTGTGCACCATGATTATCTCAAAATCAACACTTCTTCACTAGTTAATCGAGTTCTTTATTTGGGTGCAATTTGAAGAGCATAAGAATATGCATATTCCAGTTTAACCATCGACAAAGGAGACTAATGATGGGGAGCCATTGAAAGATTAGCATGTTGAGAAGAACTCATGAAGTTGTTCTTCATATGACTGTGATCTACAACTTCTAATGACTCATTGTCTCTATTAATGTCTGTAAATTATTTGGGGATATACACTTTGTTACTTATTTATTTATAAATAAATCATTGCAATATATGTAAAATATATATGTAAAAACAATGTAAAATATAAAATTATTAATAGATATAAAAAAAACTAAATAAAACAATAAAAAAATAATAAATTTTCAAATGTATGTTTGTTTCATTTTAAAACAACTTTTATGAAAATTTTTCTAAAAATCTGTCAAACAATGGAAAATATTTTACACAGATTCATCCAAACATCAGAAAATATTAACTTTTCCAAAAAAGTAATTCATTTTACAGAAAAGTAACTTATTTTCCAGAAATCATTTTCTAGAAGTCATTTTACATGATAACAAAAGGAGCCTTAGTCTAGAAAGTATATGTCATATAACCTGTGATAATGTGATATTGATTGATCCGATCTAACTCTTGTTTTATTGTAGATTTTAAAGATGTTATATGAATTTGATCGTGACGAAACTAATGGAGTTAATAGTAGTTTTCTGACTACTAATTCTAGTGCAAGTCATAGTATATTGGTTTCCACAAATATTTAAAAACGAGGAAGTGTGTTAAAGTTTATCAGTTTTGCAAATGTCTGATAGTAAAGTCAAAATGCCTTTTGATTTAATGAGTTAGTGGTTCAAAAAGAATGGTGCGAGCCAATTCAGTGGCTTTATAACCTTTATCTCTAAGTATAGGTAAATTAAGTAAGATCGAAAACATAATGATGAATTCGAAGTTACAGTGCCTGATATTATTTCTGGTATGTTCTATTGTTTTGACATTATTTATTGTGTAAGCACTGATTAAGATTGGGTTAACTTATTTATATATTACATTGTATTAATAATGGATAGGGGCCTATTTCCTAAACCAATGAGTTTGAAATTTGAATCATAATCTGTTGGAATAGAGTTGGTATGTCGGAATTATCTATTGAAAATTTATAACTGTGATTTTCTGTCATTTTGATGTTACTATCATTTCGTGAATTTGATATTATTCTGGAAAAAAAATTGACTGAAGTTATATGATACCGTAGTGAATTATAGACTAAAATGAATTGACTGAAATGTCAGATTGATATATTGAATATGATTGAGTCCGGTAAATTAGATAGTATAACCAAAGATATTTTGGATGTCTTTGTACAGGAAGTAATCTGAAATTTTTGTAAAACATTTATATATATATAAATAATTATTTATTCAATATTAAAATTTGGGACTAGAGATTTATTATGAACTGTTTACCAATGGGTCTTGATCTGTTTATAAAGAATTTCTAGGATTTCTACCTAAATCTGATAATGAAATAAATGCAAAATAAAGAATAAATATCTTGTATCTCATATAGAAAATTTGGTTAACAAATTAAAGAGCGTAACTGTATTCATGAAAGCTAATATAGATTTAGCTATTTAGTTCCTATTTAAGAATATGAGATGATGGAAATTCTTTTCGAACTTGAGGTAATCATTAAGAATTCTGGTAATATTGTCTAGACTAAATGATTTCTCTGTTAAATTATGAATATGATGGATTAGATTGTTCAATATTATTTGGATATTTATATATAATTGTAATTATGTTATTGATGATATTCTGATATACTCTAAACAGAATTTGAGTATGCGTAGTATGTGAAAAATGAATTATAGATTATGTGCAAGAAATAATTTATGTGAAACCATCAACGGTGAGTTTTGGTTCAGTAAGGTTGATTTTCTTGGTTACGTAAATCTGGTAGATGAATTTGTGTAACTCCAAATAAGAAGATTTTCTATTACTATATGGAAATTTCGAAAAAAATAATAATAATAAAAAATATCTTTGGAAATTTTTGTATTAACCTCATTGAACATCAAACATCGTCTAAACTATTACTACCTGTTATGATTCCTTAGTAGTAAAAAAAGATAAGATAAAATTCGTGTTATTTGTGATTATTAGGAGATTGTTACTTTCCATAATTGGATGAACTAGTAATGATTTCTGTTCATAGGGAAAACTTCAAATAATAATAAAGAGGTACTGCTAGATAAAAATTTTGAGGATGAAATTTCCTAAGGGGGGAGAGTTGTAACAACTCGTTTTTCAGTGGTATTGGATACAGTGGTTTCGGGACCACAAATTTGACGAGTAAATTTATATAATGAGTATTTAAATTATGTGAGTCAATAATGATTTTTATATGAAATTTTTAATTGTTGAATTTTCATTATTGAATTAAAAGTTAGTATAAATGATTTTGTTCAAAAGTCAAGTGGTTTGAGAAAATGAGGTATCGAGACCTCATTTCTGAAATTTAGGGCCATAACTATTTTTATTAAATATGTACAGAGTCTTATTATATGTGAATTGAAGTTTGGTCGAGTAATTTTAATTATTTATTTCTTAATTAAGAAAAATAGAGTAAATTGTAGAAGAGGTAAAAGTTAATTGCTATTGATTAAAAATAGTAAAGGGACCAAAATGGTAATTAAACCATGGTAAAAAAGCCAAGCGGTGGTGAAATGATTACCATCCACTAACTTTTGGGTTATTTTTCATTTAGTCCTAATTAGTTTAAGGTTAAATTGAAAACAAGCTTGTTTAATTGAAATTTAATATAATTGAAGGACCAATTATGTAATTGGAATCTTCTTAAAGGGCCTAATAATAGAAATGGTGTGAAATTCTCTAGATTGTGGTAAATTGCGATTAAATCCTAATTAAATGAGAAATTACTAATAGGTTTATTTTTCAGTATGGTTGGAAATGGTGGTTTCGAGGCTACCACTTCGATGTGTCAGAAAATATTAATTATTTAATATTTATGAGGTCATTAGTATTGTATTAAAATTTAGTTATGAAATTTTATCGATTAGATAGTGAATTAAGTAAAAAGGACTAAATCATAAAAACTGTAAAAGTTGAATTCTATTAATTAAAAGCTTTAGGTGTCAATTGGAGGACAAGTTGAGGTCATTAAATGGTAATATAGTCATTAGTGACTTGAGTGAACAATTTTGACTTAAATTTGGCAAAAAATTAAATGTGAACAAAGGGTAAATAAGTAAATATGTAAATTAATGATATTAAGCTAAAAATTAAAGAAGAAAGAATCATTTTCTTCATTTTATTCCTTGCTAAAAATTGAAACCCTAAGTAGGAGAAGAGGAAGCCATTGTCCAAACTTTGTGTCTCTGATTTGGTGAGCAAACTTTGTCTGTTTTTAGTGATTTTTATGTTTTTGAGCTCGTACTAGCTTAATCTAACTTATCCGGTAATTAATTTGCAAAACAGTTAAATGTTATGGATTATGCCATTGATGATTTTTGTACATTCTTGGAATTTTATGATGGATTATAAATTATTGTTGTTAAATAGGACAATTTTGTAAAGTAGTTTTTGATGATTTTTACGTTTAAAGACTAAAATGTGAAATAGTAAAAATTCAAGGATTTGGGGTTAGATAAACACAAATATGGACTGTATTGAAGTGATATAGTATTTGGCTGAGCTTAATTTTATATAAAAATGGTTAAATTGCAAGTTTTGAGATGATGGACTAAATTGAATAAAAGTGAAAAGTTAAGGGCAATTTGCAAAAATATAAAAAAGGACTCTATTGCATAAAATAAGTTTATTTTACTATTGGAATTAATTAATTGTATGAAATTATTAATTTAGATCAATAATGAGTTGAAAATCGAGGAAAGAGAAAATTATGGAATAGTCCTTATACTATATACTACTGCAATTTAGTCAGGTAAGTTCGTGTAATTATGTTTCTATTTAATAATTCTAATTTCAACTGTTTTGGTTACAATCTTGATGTTGGAACGATATACTGAACTGGCTCGTAAGAGCGATATTGGCTCGTACTGTACTGACTCATAAGAGTAATTTACTGATTGGGCTCGTATGAGCTAAAAATTACTCAGAGACTTGAAGAGATCTACTGGATGCCAATGTTACGAGACAACGGGGATGATTGCTCATTCTTTATGTTATCAATTGCATTATATTGTAAGTTAAATGTTTTCACGAACTTACTAAGCTTTGTAAGCTTACTTGTGTATCTATTTTCTATTTTGTAGATTTATTCTGCTATTGAAGATCAGATCCTCAAAAAAGAGATCAAACTATCCCGAGAACTCGTTCGGTAGTCTTTTATATCACTTGACTTATATGGCATGTATTAGGATTGTGTTTCTTGAGTTGTTTTGGTGTAAATGGTTAAATAGCATGGTAACAAGTTGATGAATGTTTTTGAATGTATCTTCATTGTTATGTGAAGAATTAAGTACCAACATGAAAATGTCTATATAGGTATGATTTTGAGAAATTGGAAAATGAGGTAGACTATTTTGCAAACTTAGAAATTTATGTGTATATTTGAAATCTGCACACTTGTTTCGATAGAACTCTTGTATGTATCGGTAGAAGTACAAGGTATTTAAACTTTGATTACTGACTTGCATTGTATCGGTATAAGTCCTTAAAGCATCGGTAGTTCAACCCATAGTAGTATCAATGTTTGAATACTAGCATCGATAGAACCTTCACTTCTATCAGTAGAAAACTGCTGTTAATTTTCCAAAGCTTACTGACTTGACTTCCACCGATACTTGACCAACAGGTACCGGTAGAAGCCCTTAGACTTTATAAAATGACATTTTGACCCTTATTGAATGGAATGTTATTAAAGCTCAAAATTTATTGCATGTATATTCTTGTGATACCGAAATGTTGATTTTTGAGGATTTAATCAATGGTAGATGATCTGAAAGACCTCAGGACCCTAACCGGTGATGGTGACGGGTTTTGGGTATTTCATAAAGATAGTAAGAATGATTGATGTAGCTCGGTTGATAGCTGTGGTATTATGGTTTGGTATAGAATATAGATGACACAATATGAATATTTATTCTTTCTTGACTAGTTAGTAATGAAAGTTGTGTGTTCGAGATACAGGGCCATGTGACCCCTGTTGGAAAAAATTTCGAATGTGATCCTAAGTTCTTATATGATTCAATTTTGATCCTGATTTGGTTGAGATGTTGTAAATGAATGAGTAAGATTAAACAAGGTTAATATTCTGAATTGTTAAATGTAAATGTATGGATTTGTGATAGATTTGTATGTATAAAAAAATTTGTAAAGTTTTGTAAACCCTTGAGATCCTTAACAGGTGATGGTTACGGATTTTAGGTGTTACAATTTGATCATTCCTATCTCTGTCCACAGTTGATAAAATCTCACCTTTGTAAGACTCTTTCAAGAAACATCCATCTAAACATATAATAGGCCTACAGAATTGATTAAACCCATTTTTCAAAGCTATAAAGAAAACATACATTCTCTTAAAATTTAGGGTATGAGTAATAGTAGGTCGTTCAACCATTAGCTCTATATTGGCAGTTGGATCTGTCTTTCCTAAAGCAAAAGCGTAATCATACAAACGACTAAACTCAAACTTCACTCTACATTTAATTTGTTCTAAGGCCTATGCCCTTGCTCTACCACATACACTTATTTGCAAGTTTATCTTCAACTCCTCTTTTACAAGACTTTGCATCTGAATTAGATTTAATCGAAGTAACACTCTCAACTTGCTAAGAAAATGCCTTCTAACAAACTTGTGGTTGGCTCGACTATTTCGAAATGTCACAGAACATTGGTACTCATTCACAAAGGTCTTAGTCTTGAAAAATCCATCAGTACTATCCTTAGCAGCATATATAAGAAAAGGACAACTAGTAGATTTACACTTGGCTCTTGTCCTATACTTTTCATTCCTAATGTACTTAATATCAAATCTCTTAGCTATAGCATAAGCTGCTAAAGCATTCTTGAATTGAGTATTATTAATAAAACTCATTCCAAGTTGGAATCTAGGTATTGTGGCCGATGTATCAAATAAGACATTTCTCCCTTTCTTACAAGCTAACTCACCATTTGAATTAGTTTCATAACTACCCAAATCAAAAGACCCCAAATACTCGATGTTATTTCCACTAGACCTATCAGAATATGCTTCAACATCATTTACTTTCCTACCATTTGTTTTCTTCCTCTCAATTTCACTAGTGAGGTCTTCAAAATTTAGTTCAGGTTGAAGGTCATCTACCATAATAGTTCTCTATTTTTTTTCGCTTTAAATGCTTTATATTTTTCCATAATCCCTCTTATCTCTTCATCCTTATCATCAGATCCACCCTTTAATTGCTCTGTATCACTAGAGGCCTTCTTTTCATCATTCTCTAAACTTTAGGACTAAATTATGTTATCTTCAATAACCCTTATACCGCTAACATAATTAGACCCACCAACCCCACATGTCTTTTTACTGCTCCTTTGCCTTTGGCTTAAATCACTGATAACATTAGAAATGATACTTAATTTCTCCTTAAATTGGTGTCTAAATTGTTCCTTTTATATTTGGCCTAGATTTTCAACACTTCATACTTAGTATTTGCATTTTCTAAATCAGTGTCATATGGTCTTACTTTCTTTCATTTTATCCCATCTGTGCTACTAATGTCATTGTATTCAATATCAGTTTTGCGTCTAAAGTTGTCAGCACAAAAATCCATCTTAGAAGATCAGAGTAGGAAAGCATTCAGAGTTACGGCCACAAGTTTGATCTAGAATTACAGCCAAATATGTCACCACAAGCATTCAGGAGAATGTCAAGTTGTCGCAGCGAATTTAAATCATAATTTTCTTCCAGAGATGTTGCGACAATCTGCAACTGCCTAATGCACAAACCAGAACTACGTGAGTGCACAGTTGGCAATAACAAACTTGTACAGCTACAAAAAGGGAGTTAGATCTGAAAAGGGGGTAGACCAGCACTTTCTAGTGATTATTAATAGAGGGGAGAGAGAGAAGATCATCATCAAGTTGTGAAGAATTCAATTCCACAATTCTCTCATTCTTTTATCAAAGTGAGCTACCATGGAAGCTTGACTTCTGAGAAGGGTGACCTGATACAACAAGTAAGCAACTACTTCTGACGAGAAGTACCTAAGTGCGACGCAAGAGGAGCAATTACGGAAGGATTCTAGTAGACTAGGAATAGCATGCTTCAATTTTTTCTTTAATCTCTCTTGAATACTGATGAATTCTGTTGACTATTAATTGTGTATGGATGTACCTATTAATGTTAGACCTACTTTGATTTCTACTCAATTCTTCTCATCTGTTTATATTTGGATTTAACTGTTTTGACCACGAAAGTGCAATTGCAGTCACAGTCACTGGAAGGTACAGTAACAAGTTAGATTAACAAGCAAGACAACGGAAGTTGCTTGAGGTAAGAAGGAATTTCGGTCACTTGTTCTTAAGTGCGAAGCATTACCAGTACTGGAAGGTGTGGTAATTGTGAGTACTTGGGTCTTTGTCAAACAAAAAAGTTGATAGCAATAAGATCTCATCAGAACATAATTACGGTGACAATTCATCTATCAGTTACCTTGTAGTCGCATTTAACATTGCCAATTTGTGAAGTCAGGGATCCTCTTATTCCTTTACACTTGATCTATTTCTATTAAATTTCTGAATCTACATTTACAAACAACTTAAATAATCAATTCACTTTCTATTAAATTGCTTTGAAATTTTATATTATATTTGCACTAACATATTTAACTATTCATTTGTGCAATTTTAATTAGTTTACGTTGACATTACTCTTAACAATTCTTTTCATTTGAACTCTAATTGCTTCGACAAATTTAAACATAAACAACCATCTCTGTGGGATTGATATCTGATAGATTACACCTATCAACTATACTTGCATCGACAAGTGTTTGCTTGCACATTTGCTGAGACGTTTATAGCATGATCAAGTTTTGGCGCCGTTGCCGGGGATGTTGTTTGTTTGATGTTTATTTTTGTAGTTGCATTTATTGTTTCTTTTCTAAATTTTATTGGTTACTAATCTTTTGTTGATTCTTTTCAATTCTTGTTAGGTGTTTTATGTCCATAAGGAGAAATCCTAAAAACATTGTTAGTTTTAATCCGAAAATTGAAAGAACAATTCGGAGGAAGGGACAAGAACAAAGAAAAATGGTGGAAATAACAACAATTTACCACCTTTGTTACCACAAAATCTTGTTCCTCCAATGCAGCCACAAGGAGTCAAGAATATACCGCTGCCACAAGAAGAGCAAATTCTAGATAGGACAATTAGAGACTTTGTTTTTCCTATGTTTGATGATTTATAACCAAGGGTTGTTAAACCAACAATACAAGCTGGGAATTTCGAATTAAAACCGGTGATGTTCCAAATGCTTAACTCGAATGGGTAGTATGCTGGTTTGCCTCATGAAGATGCGAGGGAGTATCTCAAATCTTTTCTACTTGTATGTGCTTCCTTCAGTCAATACGGTGTTCCTGATGACGCATTAAAGATGCAGTTGTTTCCTTCTCTTTACGAGGAAAGGCACGTACATGGTTTCTTGGTTTACCTACTAGATCTATTACTTCATGGAATACGCTAGCAACTCAGTTTGTCTTGCAAATTAATCCACCCATAATGAATGCTAGACTGTGAAATGATATCACGACATACCATCAATTGGATGATGAGAATTTGCACACTACATGGGAACGTTACAAAACTCTGCTTAGACGTTGTCCCATGCATGGAATCCAACAGGAGACACAAATCTAGATCTTCTACAATGGATTAAATGCGCAGACAAGAAATCTTGTCGATGCATCTGCTAATGGTCCTTTGTTGGATTGCACTTACAATGAAATCGCGTAAAATGATTATCAGTGCTCGATTTCTCGTTTTGCTAAGGTGAAAACAAATCTTGAAGTTATTGAGTTTGATGCTATATTAGCCCTCAGTGCACAAGTATCCTCTCTGGAAAACATGATAAAAAACATGAAGGGGACGAGTGATGTTGCCCCTATTCAAGTATCCCAACAAATGGATGTCCCGACATTTTCTTGCGAAATTTACGGCAACAACCATAGCTATGAGAATTGTCCACAGCATGCTGAAAATGCATTCTATGTCAATAACATCAGTGAGAATTCATATGGTAACTCATATAACAGTTCAAATAGGACTCAACAACCTTAGGGGAATCAGAATGCGTCCACATACAGATATGAAAATACCTCAAATCAAGGTAACTTTAGACAAAGGAGTTACAGTCAACAGTAGCAGAATTATAATCACAATCTGCTAGTACATGCGCACCCTGATCATATGCAATCACAGACCCAAATGTAGTTATATAATCAAATGAAACCACATGTTCGAATGCAACCACAACAGACTACGATGTCAAATATGCAAGGACATCATCAATAACAGCAACAACAGTATTCTCAACCAAGATCAGATCCATTAGCTCCTCTTGAAGCTTTGATGCGTAAGCATATTACAAGAACAGAAGCTATCATACAAGGAAATTCTTCTTCCATCCAAGCGTTGGAAGCACAACTAGGACAATTGGCTTCTAACATGAGCTCACGACCACCAAGTGCTCTGCCCAGTGACACTGAAAATCCAGATCAAAAAGGGAAGGAGCATTGCAAGGCTATTACGTTGCGGAGTGGAAAGCAAACTGCCAAACACAATAGCAACTCTAACCAAGCACCTATCAACGCAAACGAACCAAAGCAACAAGGAGAAGTTGCATCTGAATAAGACAAAGTAGAAGTATATGAGGAGGAACTACTAATAGTCACAACTATGCCGACCATTCATCCTACGAAGTTCTCAATGCAACTGCCCATGTTGACATAACCGGTTATATCACAACAACCCACTGTGAACATACCTTTGTCATTCCCACAACTATCCAAGGAGAAAGATCATGATAGAGATTATCAAAAGTTTATGTCTACCTTGAAACAATTACATATTAATATACCTCTAGTTGATGCATTTGTGTAGATTCCCAATTATGGGAAATTTATGAAGGAGCTATTATTGAAGAAGAAGAAGAAGCTATCCGATATTGAGACAATTACGCTCACAGAAGGATGTAGCATTATACTGACAAATATACTGCCACAAAAAATGAAAGATCTTGGCAGTTTCATAATTTCATTCTCCATTGGAAACCATTACTTAGGTAGAGCTTTATGTGATCAAGGAACTAGTATTAACCTTATCTTATTATCAACTTTTAGGAAATTAGAAATTGGTCATATGAAGACCACTGTGGTGACATTACAACTTGCGGACATATTTTTGGCATAACCTGAAAGACAGATTAAAGATGTTCTCGTCATGTCAATAAGTTTGTGTTCCCAGACGACTTCATCATACTTGATTGCGAAGCTGATAAAGAGGTACCCATTATTTTGGGACACCCATATCTCGCAATGAGATGCACACTTATAGATGTTTTCAAGGGCGAGTTGATTATGTGTCATAACGATAACCATGTAACCTTCAATGTTTTCGAAGCATCTCCATCATGAAGTAAGGAACGATGTCACCACATTGATGTTCTGGATAAGTTAATTACAGAGGAATTTAATGAACAAAGTTCAGTAGTGCTAGAGGAATATGCAGTGACATCTAAAGACAATGTCCCACCTGTATGTGACAAAAAAGTTACGGCTAATGTTTGTGAGCTTAGAAATGGCTGGTAATTGGAATCGGATCTGACTAATAGGACGATCCTGTTTTCAAACCATCAGTTGAAGAAGCTCTAACTCTAGAGTTAAAGCCATTGCCAACACATCTGAAATATGTTTTCCTAGGTGACAATGATACATTGCCTGTAATTGTCAGCGCAAGTCTCAACGCGAGCCAAGAAGAAAAATTAATCGGAATATTGAAGCAGCACAAAAGAATCATCGCCTGAAGCATTGCAGACATCAGAGACATTAGTCCCTCTTTTTGCATGCATAAAATTAGGCTAGAAGATTAAGGAAAACAATCAATTGAGCAACAACGAAGATTAAATGAGAAAATGAAGGAAATAGTGAAAAAAGAGATCACCAAATGGCTAGACGCAGGCATAATCTACTCAATGTCGGACAGTACATGGGCGAGTCCGGTCATATATGTACCTAAGAAGAGTGGCATCACGGAGGTAAGTAATGATGAAAATGAGCTAATCCCTACTCGCATTGCTATAGGTTGACGAGTGTGTATGGATTACTGTCGTTTAAATATAGCCACAAAGAAGGATCACTTCCCACTTCCGTTCATTGATCAAATGTTAGATAGGCTAACTGGTAAGGCCTATTATTGTTTTCTTAATGGATATTGTTGAAGCCCAAATTTGGTTGGACTAGTTGGAAATTGAATTTAAGTTTATTTTAAATTTAAATTTATTTGAAATTTAAATTTATTTGAAATTTAAATTTATTATAAAATTAAAATTAGAAAAGTCCGATTACAAAAAAAATCCAAAACAAATGGCCCAGTTACAGATGGCCCAAGTACAAATGGCCCAGTTATAGATGGCCCAAATACAAATGGTCCAATTGTAAAGTGCCCGAAAGCCTAAACTACAGTGCTGCTGCTGTTGCCTCCCCTTTAGCCAACCAGGAGCAGCCACGTCATCAGTAACTGGTCATCATCTTCAGCCCCAACTTGCACTGCCACCGGCTGCTACCACCACTGCCGAACCTGCAAGAAGAGAAAGCAGATTATATATGCATTTAGTTGCATAAAACAAAAGAGAATCATTGTAAAACAGTTTATAAAAGCCAAATGAATGATCATTTGGGGGGGTTGGATTTTTGAGTATTAAGAAATTAGCATACAGTATGTACTAATATTCTTAGAGTTTAATTCAAAGCAAGGTTATTTGAATAGGCACAAAGGCAACAGAAGGCAAACCAGATCACAACACTTAAGCATTAAAGCATCCAGGTATACTCAGTAAATATTTATCATCATTTAAAGCCTTTTCAGTTTCGATGCATGCATTCAATACCCACTACTGTTACTCATACCTTTTTACTTTTTCAAAACATTTCAATAACCTTCGTTAATATTAATAACTGTTTTAATGTTAATAATATTACTAATGACCCCATTAATATTAAATAAATTTTTCTTAAAAATCATTAATAGTAATAAATGTTTTAATAATTATTATTATTAATTAATAATTAATAAAAAAAGAGAACGTGAAGAGTCGGAAGACTTATCTTCGGTCGGCCGCTGTCCCTAGCTGTCGGCACCGAAAATCGAGCCCCAGTCGAACGTCGCCTACACCCCGTCGTGCTCGAACCTGCAAAAAAAACAGAGGAACACTAGGAATCAAGAACGGATTTAAAATATGAACGATTTTTTAAAAAAAAACTCGACAAATCTGGAGAATTTTTAAAAAAAGAGAACGATCTTTTTCTTTTTTTCGTCAAAAAAAAAGACCGAACCCTTTTGGATCTAGGCTAGATCGGGTTCGATCTAGACCTAGACCCCCTTTTTTTAAAAAAAAAAGGATGAAAAGAGAAAGATTAAAACTCTTCTTACCAAGAACTACAGCGCGTGAACGGCGAAACCTAGCGAACAGAGAGCAGTGCAGGTCATCGGGGTACTCGGTGACCGCGCGTGACTGTGGGTGAAGCGCGTGTGACGGGGGTCGACGACCGCGCATGACTGGTGAAGGCAGCGGTGCGCACACCGGAGAACCCAAGCGACGACTCGCGAGGGCCATACGCGGGGATCGACGACGCGCGTAGGGCCCCACGCGACGAATAGCGACAGGTTTGGCCGGCCGAAGTTTGGCTGACCACAGATGGCTGTTGAGAGAAAATGGGGAGAGGCTTTGCCTTTTTTATTCTGAAAACCGAAAAAATGAAGAAGAGACTCGGCTTTGCAAAGGCCTAAGGGTTTAAGTACCCCTGCCAAAACGGCAACGTTTTGGCAGAAGTATTTCGGGCAGAACGGCGTAGTTTTGTTGAAGTGTCCACGTCCGACCCGAATTCTGACCCGACCTAACTTAGGATCCGCGTGTTTTTGAAAGAAGGGTTATTTATGCATTCGATCCATCCACTTTTTCCAAAATTTTCAATCAGGTCCTTCTCAGACTTTTAATTAAACCTAAATTGGCCCAATAATTTTTAAGGTTCTTCAAATTAGCCCCTTGACCTTTTAAAAGCACCAGGAGCTGCCATGTGTCATTTTTTTGCGTTTATTTAGTAAGCAGTCCCCTTTGTTCCTGTTTTGTTTTAATTTAATCATTAAATCAAGTCCACTTTAATTTCAAAATTACCCCAGAAATTTTCCACGGTTTTCAAAATAGTCCTCCGACTTCAGGATACCTGAGGGGCTACCACGTGTCACCTATTTTTTTGGTTTTATTACCCCGAAGGACCCCGAACCTTCCAAAAATTATCGTTTTACCCCTAAATTCCCAAAAATCCCATTTTTGACCCCGAACCTTCCAAAAATTACCGTTTTACCCCTAAATTCCCAAAAATCCCATTTTTGACCTCAAACCTTCCAAAATTACTGTTTTACCCCTAAATTCCCAAAAATCCCATTTTTGACTCCGAACCTTCCAAAATTATCGTTTTACTCCCGAATTCCCAAAAATCCCATTTTTGACCCTGAAGCTTCCAAAAATTACCATCTTACCCCCGAACTTCCAAAAATTACCATTTTATCCCCGAACTTCCAAAATTACCATTTTACCCTCGAGTTGCTAAAAATCCTATTTTTGATTCCGAACATTCTAAAATTACCATTTTGCCACTCCGTGCATCCGAAAGGTCTCATTTTAAACTCCGATCGCACTTTGTTCTTCCTTCTCATCAACATTTACATTTTATTATGCGCTCATATTCCGCATCCATGTCTTTGAAATTGTTTTTTATATAAAAATTTAAATATCGAGGTAATATCCTTTTATTTCGGGTTCCGAAATTTTGCGCCTTAACTCACTAGGTGCAATTTTTTTTCGAACCGAAATAATCGAATATCCTTAATCGAGGTAATGTTTCCTTATCTTCGATGCTGAAAGATTGCACCTTAACTTACTAGGTGCAACCTATCTTCAAATCGGGATAATCAAATATCCTTCTTGCAAAAGTTTTCACAAAGGAAAGCTCATTATTTCTTGATCTTGAAATGGCGTGTCCTAACTCACTAGACATAGCCTTTCTTCCTCGATCACTCGAAAGTAGTAGGATTTTCAAACAAAACTCGATTTCTGTTAAACTCGTGCATCCAAGGATCGTATATTTAAGCTTTATTCAAACTTTTAAATGTTACAAATTAAGACTCGAAAATAATCAATACGGTACCAATTTGGGCACATGAGGGTGCTAATCCTTCCTCATGTGTAACCGACTCCCGAACCTCTTTTTTGGATTTCGAAGACCTACATGTTTTCAAAACGGTTTTTTTGAAATGTTTTGTGGTGGCCCAATCACACCAAATAAAGGATTGGTGGTGACTCATATTTTGAAAAAAAAAGAGGTTTTTTTCGACACACGTCATTTTCCAACAAAGGAAGAAGGATGGTTTCGACAGATATCTTGGATACAACTAGATCACAATCGCGCCGGAAGACCAAGCAAAGTCAACTTTTACTTTCCCATTTGGAACATTTGCTTTTCGACGAATGTCATTTGGTTTGTGCAATGCCCCAACCACATTCTAAAGGTGCATGATAGCCATATTCTTTGATATGATCGATGATTCATTATAGGTATTTATGGATGATTTCTCTGTGTATGGGTAAACTTTGATAAATGCGCTGACAGTTTAACAAAAGGTTTGAAACGATGTGAGGACACCAACTTGGTACTAAACTGGGAAAAATGCCACTTTATGGCAGCTAAAGGCATTGTTCTTGGCCATCGCATATCTTGTCAAGGCATTGAAGTTGATAAAGCAAAGGTGGAGATCACTGAAAAGCTAACTCCACCCACTAATGTAAAGGGAATAAGGAGTTTTCTCGGCCATGCCGGATTTTATAGATGATTTATCCGAGACTTCTCAAAAATAGAAAAACCACTTTGCTCTTTGTTTGAGCAAAATAAAATTTTTTTTTCGATGAAGCTTGTTTGAAAGCATTCCTTAAATTTGAACAGCAGTTAGTGCAGGCACCCATTATCGTCACACTAAATTGGTCATAACCGTTCGAGGTGATGTGTGATAAAAGCGACTTTACTGTGGGTACTATGCTTAGACAGCGAAAGGATAAGGTATTTCATTCAATATATTATACTAGTAAGACTCTAACTGAAGCATAGGTGAATTACACAACCACTAAGAAGGAGTTACTAGTAGTAGTTTTTTCATTTGAAAAGTTCCGTTCATATCTTGTCGGTGCAAAAATTACAGTGTATACTAATCATTCTACGTTGAGATACCTTTCTGCTAAGAAAGATGCAAAACCTAGGCTGATTAGATGGATCCTTTTATTATAAGAATTTGATGTTGACATTAAGGACAAGAAAGGATTGAAAAACCAAGTAGCAGACCACCTATCTCATTTGGAATCTGGAGGTGAAGATGGAAATAAGTCACAAATTGTTGATGCATGTCTAAATGAGAAATTATTCTTTGTCGACGCATATCCATGGTATGCAGATGTCGTCAATTATCTAGTCTGTGAAAAGCTACAGTTGAGTGTAACAGGTCACATGAAGGTTAGATTCCTTCGGGATGCTGCAAAGTATCATTGAAATGAGCCATACCTGTTCAAGGTAAGCGCTGACAACATCATTCGTCGTTACGTTCCTGAGGAAGAAATGCATTCTATCCTGAAGCATTGCCACGATACTCCTTATGGAGGCCATTTTGGTGGTGTTAGGACTGCTACAAAGGTCCTACAATCAGGATTTTATTGGCCTACATTGTTTCGAGATGCCCACACTTTTGTTCAATAGTGTGATAAATGTCAGCACACCAGTTCCATATCTCGATGCAACGAGATGCTCCAACAACCTATCATGGAGGTTGAGCATTTAATGTTTGAGGTATAGATTTTATGGGACCATTTCCAAATTCTTTTGGAAATGTGTATATTCTGGTCGCTGTTGACTATGTTTCAAAATGGATGGAAGCAATAGCTATTGCAAAGTACAATGCTTGGATGGTGTTAAAGTTTTTCACACATACATCCTAACACGATTCGGAACACCTCAAGCATTAAAAAGTGACCAAGGCACTCACTTCCATTGTAATCAGGTGGCGATAGGTTTGAAATGTTATGGTGTGAAACATAGCATGGCGACCACATATCATCAGTAAATAAATGGACAAACGGAGGTATCCAATCGACAAATTAAAGGTATTCTTGAGAAGGTGGTTGACCCATCTAGACGGGATTGATCTTCTTGGTTAAATGATGCATTGTGGGTGCTTCGCACCGCATACAAAATTCCGTTAGGGATGATGCCATATTAGTTGGTTTCTGGAAAATCATGTCACTTACCCGTTGAACTTGAACATAAGGCCATGTGGGCAATCAAGCAAGTGAACATGGATTATGATGTTACTGGACAGAAAAGATTGTTAGACATTCTAAAACTGAAAAAAATTCGATGCAATGCTTATGAAAATGATGTCATTTACAAGGAAAAAACTAAGAGATGGCATGACAACATCATTTTGTGGCGACAATTCTCTCCTAGTCAATTAGTGCTTTTACTTAACTCATGTTTAAAATTGCATCCAGGAGAATTGCGCTCAAGATGGTTAGGCCCTTTAGAAGTTATCGAAGCATTTTCACATGGTGAGATGACAATCAAAGATTTGAACGATGGGCACCAATTCAAAGTGAATGGCCAACGACTAAAGCACTACCTAAGCCTAGACATCATCGAACAAAACGACACCATTAACCTGGTCACATTTTTTTATAATATCATTGTAATTTTTCTATTTACTTTTTGTCTTTTATTTTCTTTTAACTTGTTTTATTTAGTTTTCTTCAGGAATAAAAGATCTCCTTTTTGGTCAACGCACACGAAAGCATAACTTGTTGATGCATCTAATTGATGACTCAATGAAACATTTCGGGAAAGAATCACGCTGGTGGATTCACCTAAATCCCAAATCGTTGGATCAATCCGAAAAAGTACAATCTGTGTCCTGGCATTTATTGGCTGTAGGCCCAATATACTCTCACGACAACAACAATTATCACGTCTCTTCACCTCCATCTTCTATAAAACATCCTTTTTGTTGTTGTAATTTCCTTTTTCTTCAACCTTTAGTTTTTCTGTAAAATATTCTCACTTCCTTTATTTCAGTAGTTATGGCAAGAACTCGTGGTGCTAAAACCCCGTCCAAACCAACTGCTGAATCGTTGACTGCAATGGTCAGAAACGTTGACCAATCACCACCTAAGGAGCTTGTCATGTTCTTATCGAAAGCGACGAAGGACTGTTACCATGAGGTGATGTTGAAAAGAAACTATCATTCTGAGTAGGGATTTCAGTTGTCCCCGTAACTGGCATTGGAGAAACAGGTGGCCAAAATGATTTCAAATTTAGGTTGGGAGCAATTTTGTAACCATCCGGCAGGATACTCCCCATCCATTGTAAGGGAGTTTTATGCTAATTTAGTTGATCTAGAGCAAGAGTTCATTTTCGTCCGTGAAGGTTTGGTGTAATGGAGCGCTGACCACATCAATGCCCTCTTTCACATTATTGAAGGAGAAGACGAGCATGTCTTTCAATCTAATATTTTACTAAATATTTGATAGAGGAAGGTGCTAATATTTTACTAAATGACCTTTGCGTTGGCGGTACTGTTTGGACTGGCAACAATCTAAACAATTATACAATGCACCATCGTTACATTTCATTTCATTAACTTTCGTCTCCTGCCATTCACTCACAACACTACTTGCTACACTGAACAGAATGTGCCTACTACATTCTATACTCAAGGGTCGACGAATTGATGTCGGAGCAGTCCTTCACCAGGAAATCGCTAAATCTGCCACCAAGCGAATATGTATCTTGCCTTTTCCTTCTCTAATCATGCTATTGTGTAAACAGAAAGGCATATTACCTCGTGAAGGGGAAGAGTTTTTGGAGAACAAAGGCCCGATAAATGATGTTTAGGTGGAAAGGATGACAAGGGGGTAGGAAACCCCTATTGTGAAGAAGGTACCACAAAAGAAAGAAAAAGGAATAGGGAAAAAGAAGGACACCAAAACCCATGTGCCCACAGATCCTCAAATTTGGAGGAAGATTATTGAGATTGAAAAGATTGTTAATTGGATGAGCATCTAACAAATCATACTTGTCAACGTAATGGACGAATTCTATGCTTATACAAGGGCATGGAACACTGTCATTGTCAGCTAATTAAGCAGTTTGAGCAAGAATCCCATGCTAGAGTTTCCTATCACTCCCCTATTATTAGGGAGGCTACTCCATCAACAGATGAGCCTGTGTCAGAAGGAATAACTCAGTCCATGCAATCCTCGCACAGAATCCACATCTTTGACGATGAGGATCAAGAGGTGCATTCCAAGGATATGGAAGATTACTTTCGAAACATCGCCAACCTCTTTGAGGACGAATTTTCAAACAGTTTAGGGGCTAATGTGATAGAAAGAGAAACGACTATTATGAAAGAACACACACCAATTGCTTCTGTAGGTATTAAAGAAGAAGAAGAATGAAGAGAAGAAAAGGAAAAAGAAGAAGAAGTTGTTCCGATAAATTTATCGGAGAAATTTTCCAACGCACATGCCAATGTGGGTGCATCTGTTGAAAACCTGGCACCATCTGGGGCGAGCCAAGCCGAGGCTATCACATCCAGTAATGAGGATTTTAATCCTCTAGCTATTGTGCCATATGTGGCATCACTTGCTAAAATCCATCAATCGGATGTGACTGTCGATGAAGCCAACACTCAACCGACTATGGGGGAACAAATTACTGCACCGGATGATCCCAAAGAGAAAAATGTAAACGCAAGGGAAAGAATAAGAGTAAAGAGGAGCACTGTAAAAGAAAAAGAAGTCCAAAGCAGTCACATCCTCGATTGTAACACACTGAGTTAGTTTACTTTTCAATAGTTAGTTTAGTTGCATACATTTCATCTAATTGTCATTACATTTTAATTGTCTTTGCATTTTAGTTGTTCTCACATTTGCATTGTAATTGCATTTCCATTAATATTTGTGTAATATTGTCAGTGTATTGTGCACAATGAAGATATTAAGTTTAGGGGGAAATATAGAATAGAAATGCAATTACACTCACAAGTTTAAGAATATATTTGTCATTTTAGTTGAATGAAAGTATGCATAGTTAAGAAAAATGTGACCACAATTTTTTTTCTTTTGATGCTTAATTCTTGAATTATTTAGAATGCTAATGCGTGAATTGGATGAATGCGATTGAATGTTGAATCCTTTTATTTTTGGATGAATGGTTGAAATTGCATTAGTGATAAATGAATAGTATCATTCTTTAAATATTGAATTAACTTACCATCTTGCAGCTATGTATATAATTATATCTACTAATAAAAGACACTCCAATGTGGGTGCATTGTAACTCAAAAAAAGGGGGAACACTCCAATGTAAGTGTTAGAAAAATTATCTAGCCAAAGGCTGTCACTACAAGAGTGTGTGTCAACGCAATTACATGCTTCCTGGGGGTTTGATGCACCCCATTGTTACTGCCCAAGAACAAGAGTATAGTAATGCAATGACATCTCTCAGTCACATAAAAAAAAAATAAAGAAAGAAAAGTTGATAAAAAGAACATATATATATATGACAATAAATGTTGTATTGGTTAAGAAGATTTAAGATTTAAAGCATGATGCTAGCATTAGTGAAGTTGCAGCTCTGATTATTCATGCCTATAAATTATCGACGCAATATTCCAGCATATGAATGCAAATTATATATTAGGATTCCAGAGAATTTAAGTTGCTAGAATGATGATTGTGGTGAAAAAAATTTTGGATATAACTTTGCTAACTTTTATTTACTTAAGGACAAGTAAAAACTCAAGTTTGGGAGTGTGATAAATTGGAGTGTAAATTGTTCCTTTTGTATAATATTTGGCCTACATTTTCAGCATTTCATACTTAGTATTTTCATTTTCTAAATCAGTGTTGTATGGTCTTTTGCATTTTTTAAATCAGTGTTGTATGGTCTTACTTTCTTTCATTTTATCCCTTCTGTGCTATTAATGTCGCTGTATTCAATATCAATTTTACATCTAAAGTTGTCAGCGCAGATATCCACCTTAGAAGATCGGAGTAGGAAAGGATTCAGAGTTGTGGCCACAGGTTTGATCTAGAATTGAGGCCAAATATGTCACCACACGAATACTCCTACATTTTATCAGGGATTTTATGCTGCTAACATATTCAAAAGCACCGGCGCAGGAGAATGTCAAGTTGTCGTAGCGAATTTAAATCATAATTTGCGTCCAGAGATGTTGCGACAATCTGCAATTACCTAATGCACAAATCAGATCTATGTGAATGCACAGCTGGTAATAACAAACTTGTACAACTGCAAAAAGGGAGTTAGATTTGAGAAGGGGGTAAACCTATACTTTCTAGTGATTATTAATAAATGGGAGAGAGAGAAGATCGTCATCAAGCTGTGAAGAATTTAATTCCACAATTCTCACATTCTTTTATCAAAGTGAGCTGCCATGAAAGCTTGACTTCTGAGGAGGGTGATCTGATGCAACAAGTAGCGACTACTTCTGACGAGAAGTGCCTAAGTGCAACGCAAGAGGAGCAATTACGGAAGGATTCTAATGGACTAGGAATAGCATGCTTCAATTTCTTCTTTAATCCCTCTTGAATGCTGATGAATTCTGTTGACTATTAATTGTGTATGAAAGTACCTACTAATGTTAGATCTACTTTGATTTCTACTCAATTATTCTCATCTGTTTATATTTGGATTAAACAATTTTGACCACGGAAGTGCGATTGCAGTCACAGTCATTGGAAGGTGCGGTGACAAGTTAGATTAACAAGCAAGACAATGAAAGTTACTTGAGGCAAGAATGAATTCTGGTCACCTGTTCTTGAGTGCAAAACATTACCTGCACTAGAAGGTATGGTAATTGTGAATACTTGGGTCTTTGTTAAACAGAGAAGTTGATAGCAGTAAAATCTCATTATAACTTAATTCGGCGACAATTCATCTATCAGTTACCTTGTAGTCACATTTAGCGTTGCCAATTTGTGAAGTCAGGGATCCCCCTATTCCTTTACATTTGATCTATTTCTATTAAATTTCTGAATTTACATTTACAAACATTTTGAACAATCAATTCAATTTCTATTAAATTGCTCTGACATTTTATATTAATTTGCACTGACAGATTTAACTCTTCATTTGAGCAGTTTTAACTAGTTTTCATTGACATTACTCTTAACAATTCTTTTCATTTGAACTCTAATTGCTTCGACAAATTTAAACATAAACAGTCATCTCTGTGGGATCGATATCTTATAGCTTACACCTATCAACTATACTTGAATCGACAAGTGTTCGCTTGCACATTTGTTGTGACGTTCATAGTGCGATCAATCACCTATCTCAATTTCTATATTATGCAATAAGGGCCCAGATTCTACATCAATTGGTGCACTAATCAAATCCATGATTACTCTGCAAAACAACAATTTACAAGCCTACACTTAATACTAAAAAATTGCAGGCAACAATAACATGAGTTCTATAAAATGACAACAATATATGCAGTGCATGTGTATATTAAATTAAAAATAAAAAAAATAGTTCTCAGACCTGTCTACAATCATCGTTAATAATCTCAATTCACTTTTACTCTCCCAAAAAAGATGTGCTGTCAAAGAACCCTCAAATCAGTTTTGAATTGTCATAAAACAAATTACAAAGAAAATCCAAAAAGAACTCTAAATTGATAATCAAATTCCTTAAAGCAAATAAAAAAATCTAACCCAAATACAAAATACAATTTAAATAACAACATATTTTCGGTTTCAAATATTGAAAACCTGATATTTCAATAGCAAAGCACAATTTATTCCTTCAATAGTTAACAAAAAAATCATAAATAAAAATTAGAAAAAGATTTTATAAAAAGGAAAAAAAAAAGAGATTTCCAAATAAAAAAAAAATCAATAGACCCACTCAAGATAAAATAAAAATCTTACTCGATATTGATTTTTCCCTTTGTTTGCAAAGAAATCTGAAGAAGAAGAAGAAGATGAAGGATTTAGTTGTTGTATGGTTTAGGGTTTAACTTTTGAAAGAAAATGGGATTAAATTTTAGTAAAGAATTTCCCAAAAAAGAAGATTAATTTTTAATTGAGCAATTAAAAGTTAAAATTTTTATGTATTTTTCACGTCTGAAATTGTGATGGTTTCAAATGCCATGTGTCAACCATATATTGGCTATGTGTGCCACCTCATAAAAAATTAACACCGTTAGTGTTTTGGAGTATTTTGTATTAACGGTTGGCAAGTTTAAGTACCAAATTGCACCAAAAAAAGTTTAGGTACCGAATTAGGAAAAAGTATCAAGTTCAAGTACCAAATCTTATATTAAGCCAATAGTTTAATTCATTCTAGCTAAAAAAATTGACGTGTTTCGATCATTTTAGTATATACGTTCCATTTTTTTTACTAATACTAATTTGCACCGGTGCATACTAATCAATAGAAACTTTAATATTTTAAATGAAATTTTCAATTTTTTTATCTTGATTATTTTTATAATTACATTAAAAAAATATATAATCATTTAATTAAGTTATTAATAATTTTAAATTTAATATTTGCATATAACTATATTTATATGCATGCAAGTTGAGGTATATTTGCATGTATATAATATATTATTCCTATGGTATACTATGTAGGGGAAAGAAATAAAAATAATGTAATAAAAATGTTTAAGCGGTTGGAGTTGGTTCCCGAAAAAACCTTTCACATTCTCGTGTTTTGTGGGGTTACTCCCACATGCCCACATTTTGTTGCCCACTACTTTTACATCCTTTGTTTGTGTGATTGTGGGATTGGTGGTTTTGTTTTATGGAGAACCATCACTATAAATACTCCCAAGCATAAGGTCCCTAAGCACCAAAAACAAATTCTGAAAACAATTCCATTTTGTGAGGTTTTTTAGTGCTTAGGACTTTCCTGATGTTGTCTTGGAAGAGTTGCCTAGTGTGCCACCTAAACGTGATGAGGTTGAGTTTGACATTGAGGTCTATCCCGGTACGACTCCTGTGTCTATGGCACCTTATCGAATGGTACCTAAGAAACTCAATGAGTTGAAGATACTGTTGCAAGAGCTGTTGGATAGAGGTTTTATCCGACCAAGTATTTCACCTTAGGGAGCACCAGTGTTGTTTGTAAAAAAGGACGGGACATTTCGATTGTGCATTGATTATCGGAAGCTGAACAAGCTGACGATTAAGAATAAGTACTCTTTGCCTCGTATTGATGACTTATTCAATTAGTTCCGAGGAGCTACTATATTCTCCAAAATTGACTTGAGATCTGGGTATTATCAACTTAAGGTTAAAGATTCGGATGTGTTTAAGACACTTTTTGAACTTGGTATGGGCATTATGAGTTTTTAGTGATGCCCTTTGGGTTAACTAATGCCCTTGCTGCTTTTATGGACATGATGAATAGGGTGTTTCAACCCTACATGGATCAGTTTGTATTGGTGTTTATAGATGACATCCTAGTTTACTCTAAGTCTGAGGCTGAGCATGAAGAGCATCTTAGGGTTGTTCTGCAAACCTTAAGGGAGAAGCAACTTTATGCTAAGTTTAGCAAGTGTGAATTTTGGCTTTCCGAGGTGATGTTTTTGGGACATATAGTTTTTGCTGAGGGTATTCGTATGGATCCCAAAAAGATTGAGGCTATTATGGGCTGGAAGCAACCCAAGAATGTTTCTGAGATTTGTAGCTTCTTAGGTTTAGCTGGCTATTATCGGAGGTTTATTGAGGGTTTTTCGATTATTGCAGCACCTTTGACTAAGCTTCTGAGGAAGAGAATCTCATTCTTTTGGACCGAGGCTCAAGAGTCTAGTTTTAAAAAGTTGAAGTCAGTGTTGACTCAAGCACCGATTTTAATCCAACTCGAGCTTGGGAAAGCTTATATTGTCCACAGTGATGCTTCTCACATTAGATTGGGATGTGTGCTAATGCAAGAGGGAAAGGTTGTAGCTTATGTCTCTCGATAGTTGAAATCACATGAGATTAATTATCCTACCCATGATCTTGAGCTCGCTGCAGTAATTTTTGCTCTTAAAATTTGAAGACACTATCTCTATAGGGAGAAGTGTTATATCTTCACTAATCATAAGAGCTTGAAGTATATGCTTACTCAAAAAGAGCTTAATTCGAGGCAACGTCGTTGGTTAGAACTCCTTAAGGAGAGTATCACTCTAGTAAGGCTAATGTAGTTGCTGATGCCTTAAGTCATAGTGCTGTGACTGAGGTCAGGGCTTTGTTTGCCAGATTGAGCTTGTTTGAGGATAGTAGTCTTTTAGCTGAACTTCGAGTTATTCCTACTTTACTCTAAGAGATTAAGACCGAACAGGCTATTGATCCGTATCTTAAGCAATATAGGAGAGAGGTGGAGAAGGTACATCTGTAGACTTTTCTGTGGATCAGAATGGTATACTATGCTTCCGAGGTCGATATTGTGTTCCGAAGGATTCTGGGATTAAGCAGACCATACTCCGCGAGGCACATGATAGCCCTTATTCCATGTATCCTAGCGGAGATAAGATGTATAAGAACCTTTGTGACAGGTACTGGTGGAAGGGTTTAAAGAAGGATGTTATAGATTTTGTGTCGAAGTGTCTGACTTGTCAGAAAGTTAAGGCTAAGCATCAGTGTCCTTCTGGGTTACTCTAACCGATTGAGATTCCTCAGTAGAAATGGGAAAATGTGACTATGGATTTTGTGAGTGGTCTTCCTTTAACACCATCCAAGAATGATTCAGTTTAGGTTATTGTGGATCGACTCACTAAGTTCGCACACTTCATTCTAGTTAGGGTCGACTATTTTTTTAGCAAGTTAGCTCGACTCTACATTTTTGAGATAGTTCGCCTTCATGGGGTGCCCTTATCTATCATCTCTGATCGAGATCCGAGGTTTACTTCGAGATTTTGGGAATCCTTGCACCGTGCTTTGTTGTACTTGGTTAAACTTCAATACTGCTTACCATTCGCAGACTGACAGTCAATCCGAGCGAGTGATTCATGTTTTGGAAGACATGTTGAAGGGTTGCGTGATTGAGTATCAAGGTAGTTGGGAGGACTTTTTACCACTGGTTGAGTTCGCTTACAATAACAGTTATCAAGCCAGTATTAAGATGGCTCTTTACGAGGCTTTATATAGGAGCAAGTGTCGTACCCCTATTGGTTGGACTGAGTTGACTAAGCATCGATTATTGGGATCAGATATTGTTCATGAGTCTGATGAGACTGTTAGATTGATTCGTGAAAGACTTAAGGTTGCCTTTGACAGGCATAAGTCTTATACCGATTTGAAGCATCGGGATATTGAGTTTAGTGTAGGTGATGAGGTTTTCTTGAAGGTGTCTCCGCGGAAGAAGGTGCTTAGATTTGAATGAAAAGACAAGTTGAGTCATCGTTTTATTGATCCTTATTGGGTACTTCGTCGAGTAGAACCAATTGCCTATCAGCTTGAGTTACCGCCTGAGCTTGAGCGGATTCATGATGTCTTCCATGTCTCCATGTTGAGGCGTTATCGATCGGACCCATCTCACATTGTGCTTATTGAGGAGATCGAAGTTCATCTTGACTTGAGTTTTGAGGAGGAACCGATTCAAATCATTGCTCAGGATGAAAAGGTTCTTAGGAGGAAGACCATTAAGATGTTTAAAGTCTTATGGTGCAATCATGGTTATGATGAGGCTACTTGGGAGCCCAAAGTCATCATCAAGGCTTAATATCCACACCTTTTTGGTCCAAGTAAATTTCGAGGTCGAAATTTCTTTTATGGGGAGTGAGTTGTAACACTCTAATTTTATTAAGGGTCTTAATTTGGAATTTTTGAAAATTTAGGGGCCTTTTTCATAAATTCAAGTATTATTAAGGGATTAATTGAACTTTGGAAATAACTTTGTGGACAAATGAAAGTTTCGGATCTTGTTGTGAAAAGTGTAAGTATTTGGGTTTTTTTGAAAACCCTAATAATCTTTAGGGACCTCGAATAAATTCACCATTCTCTTAAGGTTATAAACACCCTTATCAATTTTGTGACCTTTATTATTCCATTTTTTTTCAAACCCTCTCTCTGTCATTTTTCTCTTAAGCTCTCTCCTCTCTCATTTTCCGACGAAGCTCCGACGAGTGTCTTCCAATCGTCTGTACCTTATATCGCCACTACCAAAACCTTCCTCGTCTTCTCGAGAGCAAAACCCACACCCTTAAGCCTTCTAAGTCGTCGCCGATCGTGTGCTTTGACAAGGCGGAGTTTCGACCTTTACTTTCTCCCTTGTGTGTCGTCGTATCTTCTTTGGTTTCAAGCAGAATCGGGCTTTGGTGAGTTGTGGTGGGGTTGGAAGGTGTTCTTTTTGTGTTTTTGTGGTGTAAATTCGACGAACAGCACTGTGAGTTGTGGTGGTGGTTGTGGGCGCCACCGTTCAAGGGTTGGAAACCCTAGTTACCATGTGGTGAAAGTGTGTAGTGAGCTAAATGTTGGTCGAAGCCCAATTTTTTTAATTAACACCAAACCCAAATTCTTAATAACCTTTAACCCAAATCCAAAGTGAACTAAACCATTTGACCCAAACTAACCCAATCCCCAAACCAAGTAGACCAAGTCGACCGACCCAAACCCGATCGGCCCGACCCGACCCAGACCCGTCGAACTAAACCAGACCCGTTGACTTTGACTGTTGACGTTGATCGTTGACCGTTGACCGTTGATAGTTGATCGTTGACAGTTGATCGTTAACCGTTGACCGTTGAATTTTTCGAGAAACCTTATCTTACCATTTTTCGATGTCCTGAGTCCGATTTTGCTGTCTATTTGGCCAAATTCAAACTCGAAAGCCTCGTTTTGACTGTTTTATCTTTAATTTTGTACTTTGAGTTATTTAAAGTTTTAATTTGAGAGACTAATATGAGATATTCGTGTTTAAGTGATCACGATTTCGAGGCTGACGATTTACCTCCTCCTCCACCTGTGCAACCTACTCCTGCACTGGTTCCAAGAGTTGCACGTAATTTGTTCTAGTTAATTTTGTGTTTAAGTGGTGGCTAGGATAGTATTAATTTTAGTTATGTTTGTAGGATCTAATCCTATTAGACCGAGTACTCGATCTGTGCGTGGTGGACGACCTCGTCATCGTTAGAGTTCTGCTTGCTAGAGGTGTGTTTCTAATTGCGACTTATCCTATTGCATGTAATGTTATGTTATGATATTTTTTATGATGGTACTGTGATATGATATCAATGTAATGATTTACATTGTGATGACATTGTGATGTGGAAATGGTATGACTGTGTTTTGAGTTGCATTAAGGCATGTTGATATTGTCATGCATATTTATAACCGAACATGTGATTGAATAATTGTTATAATTATTCTGTTCTGATTGAGACATGTGTTTATATTTGAGAAATACTATATGATTGAGACTGAGATTAAATTGGGATAATAATGCAATCATAACATTGTGTGTTCATGGGGTGAGTTTGTACGATGGAAGAAGTGGTTATCATTCCTTAAAATGATTCATGTTAAAACCACACTATAATTAGTAACGATTAGTTGGGAAAGGGTTTTGGGGAACCTTTTCACTATGTTGGTGTGTTGGAGTATTGAGTGCATTGCATTAAGCTTGTGTTTGCAACATGATTTGTGGTTACTTTTTGAACTATATATGATTGTGATAATACATGTTAGGTTGTATGTGCTTTAGAGACACACTAGGCTTTATAGCTCATCTCCCTACAGTTCTTTACTAGTATTCTGGATTTAGGTGACTTGGTATCCGGAGGTTATTATAAACTTAGTTTATATTATCTTATTATTATTTTGATTTTGGGTTTTTATTAAACTTAGTTGTTGGTTATTATTTTTGGGTTGTAAGTACATTTTATTTTGAGAATTTTGATATTTATATTTTGGAAGATTAATTATGTTATTTTGTTTTATTTTAGTTAAAGACCTTATATTATATGGTTATATATTTATACTTATATTTATATTTATGAATGATTTTGGACCTTCAAGTTATGTGTGGGTGAAATTGCTTAAATAACCTTTTGGATCCGGTCGAATGTTCTAGACCAGGTAAAGGGGGTTACAAATATCTAGCCAAGTGATTTTCATAATTTTATTTAGTTAAAGACTAGTCATAACATCTTTAGTTAAATAAAATTATTAAAGTTAAAAATCACATACAGAAAGCATAGGTATTAAATCCCATTGCATAATTTATTAAGATAAAATTATTTAAATGATTTTTCATAGATACCCATAAGAATTATCAAAATAAATTTAATATTTTTTATCAAAAGGATAGTAAATAATTCTGTTTAAAATGAATCTAATTGAATAAAATTTTTAGCCCACAAGCAACTTTTATATCACTAGATTCATTATTTACATAATTTGCATTGGTAAATTATGATTTATGTTTGCCTCAAATTTTTTTAAGCATGTATGTTCATTTATTTTGCATTTTTGCAACCTGTGAATATGTCTGATAATAAAGTAGATATTCCTGTATTAACTAGTGAGAACTTTAAGTTCTGAAAGGAAAATATTTTTCTCCAATTAGAGTGCTTGGATATTGACTATGCCATAAGAAAATCTGAGCTACATATTACTGAAATCAACACTCAGGTTAATCTTGCTCTGTATGAAAAATAGGAGCGATCTAATCGCTTAATTATCATGTTCATAAAGAATAAGGTTCCTGCTGATGTTTGTGGCTCAATTGAGCATTATGAGAATATCCAAGATTATTAATGACTATTGAAAAATAGTTTAAAACTTCTCAAAAGTCATTAGCCAACATCCTGATCATAAAGTTCACATCAATGAAGCTCGCTACCATGAAAGGTGTATGTGATCACATCAATAAGATGAGAGATTTAGCAGATTGATTAAGAGCACTTGAGGTTGAAATGAATGAATCTTTCCTAGTGCACTTTATATTAAACACTCTTCCACCTCAATATAGTCATTTTAAGATCTCCTATAACACACATAAGGATAAGTGGTCTATCGATGAGCTTTTGACCATGTGTGATCAGGAAGAGGCTAGACTTATACTGGAGATGGGAGAAAATGCACCAACGGTTACTCAAGGAAAGAAGACAGTCCAAGCCAAGCAAAAGGGGAATGCTAAAATGCAACCCCAAGTTGACATAAAGAAAGAGTCCAAGTGTTTCTTTGTAAAAAGAAAGGACACTTAAAGAAGGACTGTGTCGAATTTAAAAGTTGGCTTGAAAAGAAAGATAAATCAATCTCACTTGTTTGCTTTGAATCTAATATTAGTTATGTTAGTTATAAAACATGTTGGATTGATTTTGGTTCTACAATCTATATCTCAAATTCCTTACAAAGATTGGAAAACTTGAAGGAACCAATGGGAGTTGAGCGACACATCTATTCGGGAAATAAGATGGAGTCGTATGTGGAAGCAATTGGAACATGCGAATTAATGCGTAGGAGTGACTTTGTTTTAATTTTAGAAAAGACATTTTATATTCCCAATTTTTCTAGAAATTTTGTTTTTATTTCAAGACTTGCACCATTTGGGTATTGTTTTAGTTTTTCAAACACTGGTTTTAGTTTATTTTCTAAATCTGAACTTGTTAGAATATGGTTTTAGTTTATTTTATAAATCTGAACTTGTTAGAAATGGTATTTTACTGAGGATCTTTATTCTCTTAATTTGTAAAATAATGCCACTCATAATGCTATGCACGTTCAAACTGATACTAAATGTTGTGTTACAAATGAAGATTCCTCTATTTTATGGCATCGAGATTAAGACACATCTCTATTGAAAGAATTAAGAGATTAGTAAATGATGGGGTACTCAGTACTTTAGATTTTACTGATTTTAATACTTGTATAATCTACATTAAGGACAAGCTGACTAACAAGTCAAAGAAAGGTGCCAAGAGGAGTTCGACCACATTGGAAATCATCTATTCTGATATATGTTGCCCATATATGGATGTGAAAGGCTAGAAATACTCCATCACTTTCATAGACGATTACTCGCAATACATGTATCTCTACATGTTTTATTACAAGAGCGAAGCATTTGACGCCTTTAAAGTTTTCAAGGCTAAAGTAAAGAAACAATTGGATAAGCAAATCAAGATTGTGTGAACCGATATAGGTGGTGAGTATTATGGTAAATATATTGAGGATGGACAACCATCTGATCCATTTGCGAAGTTTCTTCAAGATAACAGTATAGTTGGCCAATACACCATGCTAGGCTCACCTGATCATAATGGTATTGTAAAAAGAAGAAATTGAACTTTAATGAATATAGTGTGAAGTGTGCTTAGTAGCTCTAAACTGTCTAAGTCCTTATGGGTTGAAGCTCTCAAAATGACTGTGTATATATTAAACCGAGTTCAGACTAAGATTGTCCTGAAGACACCTTTTCAGTTGTTTAAAGGTTGAAAATCGAGTTTGCAACATATACGCGTATAGGGATGCTCGTTTGAAGTAAGAGTTTATAACCCACTTGAAAAAAAAACTAGACTTGAAGACCATTAGTAGATATTTCATTAGTTATGCCAAAAGGTTCAAATGATACATAATCTATTGTCCATATCATAGCACTAAAATTTTGGAATCAAGAAATGAAAAATTTCTTGAGAATGACTCAATCAGTAGGATTGATCTGCCTCAGGACACGATTCTCGTAAGTCTGCTTTCCACCTCAAGTGAGAGATTGATTATCACACAAAATACCTCTCAAGCTCAACTGGGTGTTGAATAACCAATCAATGAAAATCCACAAGCCACTGAAAACACTCCAGTAAATCAAGTTGTTCAAAAAAATCTAGAAATTATTGAAAAATCAATATGATCCTCAAGAAAATGTTGGTTCAACATTTATGAGATCTACTAGAGAAAGGAAATCAACAATTTCTAGTGACTATATTGTGTATATGGAAAAGTCTAACTATAATATTGGAGCTGAGAATGATTCTGAGTCATTTTCACAAGCCATGAGTTCAAAAAAGTCAAAATTGTGGTACAATGCTATGAAAAAAGAGATGAATTCCATAAAAAGTAACGATGTTTAGGATCTTTTGTCATTTCCTAAAGGCGTAAAAGACATTGCATGTAAATGGGTCTTCAAAACTAAAAGAGACTCAATGGGCAACATAGAAAGACATAAAGCTAGACTCATTGTGAAAAGATTCACCCAACAATAAGGAATCAATTATACTAACACTTTTAGTCCTATATCTAAGAAAGATTCCTTGCGCATGGTGTTAGCATTAGTAGCTCATTTTGACCTTAAATTTCAACAAATGGAAGTGAAAATCGTTTTTCTCAATGGTGACTTAGAGGAAAAGGTATACATGAAACAACTTGAAGGATTCTCCTCTATGATGGTGAACACTTTGTATGCAAGCTAAAGAAGTCCATATATGGATTGAAACAAGCCTCCCGAGAGTGGTATTTAAAGTTTCATGAAGTTATCTCTTCGTTTGGTTTCGTTGAGAATGTCATGGTTCAATGCATATACCAAAAGGTCAATGAGAGTAAAATTTGTTTCCATATTCTATATGTGGGCGACATTTTACTTGCACCAAAGGACAGGGGTATATTACATGAGGCGAAACAAATTTTGATATGAAATATATGGGTGATGCATATTATGTTATTGGTATTAAGATTCATCGTGATAGACATCGTGGTATCTTAGGTCTTTCTTAAGAAACCTATTTCAACAAAGTTTTAGAAAGATTTTAGATGAAAGATTGTTCACCAAGTGTTGCTCCTATCAAGAAGGGTGATAGGTTCAATTTGAACTAGTGCCCGAAAAATGAATTTTGAGAGGGAGTAAATGAAAAACATTTCATATGCTTCTGTTATTGGAAGCATGATGTATGCTCAAGTCTACACAATACCTGACATTGCATTTGCAGTTGGAATGTTGGGGAAGATGTTAGAGTAATTTAGGTATTGACCATTGGAGAGCTACAAAGGAAGTTTTGAGATATCTTAAAGGTTCAAAAGACTACATGCTTATGTACAAACGATCAAACAATTTGGAGGTGATTGGCTACTTCAATTCAAACTTTTTTGGCTGTGTTGATTCACGTTAATCAACATCATATTACATATTTATGTTTGCTGACGGAGCTATATCTTGGAGGAACGTCAAGTAGTCCTAAATTGCTACTTCCACTATGGAGGCTAAGTTCATTTCATATTTTAAGGCTACCTCACATGGAGTATGGTTGAAGAGTTTCATATTTGGGCTTAGAGTTGTGGATTTGATTTCTAGGTCGTTGATATTATGACAATTCAACTGTTGTCTTTATGGATAAGAACAAAAAAGTGAAAGTCGAAGTAAACATATGAACATTAAGTATTTAGCCATAAGGGAACATGTTAAAGAAAAGAAAGTGGTCATTGAGCACATTAACACTGAGCAGATGTTAGCTGAACCTTTGACTAAACGCATGCCTCCACACAAATTTAAGGATCATGTTATCACTATGAGACTTGTTCCCACCTTGTAAATTTTCATTATAAGAACTATTGTAAAGAAACTCTATTAAGTTTGATGTTTCTCATATTTTGCGCGCACACTAATTTGATTATTTCGAGAAAATCACTAATGTTTGTACCTGGAATAAACATTAGGTTTATTCATCAAGAATTAAGGCTAAAGTGTTGAGATATAATACATTGTGATTCATGGAAGATACTACTCAAATTCTAAGAGAAAATATCGTCATGATTCGTGCATGATATTTCGACTTTAAGTATTCATGGGTCATACACATTAAGTGGGAGAATGTTGGAGTTGGTTCGTGGGAAAACCTCCCACATTACCATGTTTTGTGGTGTCACTCCCACATTCCCATATTTTGATACCTACTACTTTCATATCCTTTGTTTGTATGATATTGGGATTGGTGGTTTTTTTTATAAGGATTCATCACTATAAATACCATCAAGCATAAGGTCCCTAAGCACCAAAAACAAATTCTGAAAACAATTCCATCTTGTGAGGTTTTCGAGTGCTTAGAAGACTTAGGCGTTTTTTGTGTTTTTTTATTTTTGTGTTTTTTTATTTTTGTGTTTTCGTTTAGGTAAATACAATGTCCTCGTCAGTTGTTTGACGCGCCCAATCAATGGTGTAAGAACGTCTGGATTTTGACATTTGGTTCAAGCAATGGTCGAAGGTATTTATGTTCGATCTTTTTTGTTGCAAGTTAACGTTTAAGCTAGAATCTATGCTTACATAAGCAATGATTTTTTTAAAGATAATAATTATTGATAAGATAATAATAAAAATTGTTAATGATATTTTGATAGTGTTGGCAATATTGTACTTTAAATTTTTGAATCATCAAGCAGAAAGTTATACAATTTTTATTTTATTTAAAAAATTAAATTACTAATATAACTTTATTAATACATTACTATTGTTAAATAAATTTGACTCTTTTTTTTTCAATTAAATTAATTTTTAATTAATTCATGACATCAATTTAATCATATACTTTATATATAATATATAGTGTATATAAAATATTTAAAATATCGATAAACTTAAAATAATATACGAAACACAATCATTATTAATACTACCTTCCTTTAAACTCCAAAAAACTGAAAGATGACAATAAAGAATGCGAAATATGGAATGAATCAATGAAATATGGTATACCACATAATGGGAGTTGGTCGGTGGGGTTCCTATTTTCCCTCATATGTATATAAACCAATGAAACCAATGAATGTCACATGCGCTGCAATATAAGGCCAAATTTTAGACTAAGCATGAAATTCACATGCCTAATTGCTTCCTTTAGCATCATTTTCTTTTATCTTTCCCTTTTACATGTATGTTTATATAATAACTAGTGGTCGGTGTTAGGCACCAACTTGGTCTAGTCAACTTGGACAATGTGGGAGTTCATCTCTTTTATTATTGCATCTATTTAATGTGGGTAATATTCAAAAAGTAATTATTGAATTTTAATTTAGTTTATAGTTGTTGTAATAATAATAAATATATGGATGTGAATCTTTAAGTGCGTATTAAATTTATCTTTATTTTTAAGTGTTTGAAATATGAGCGATAGTGGAAAATGTATAAAAAAATTTCAAAAAGGGAAATTAACGAGTCAAATTGATTTATTTAGGTTCAAGTTTAATCATGTGTGGGTTATTTTCGAATTTTATGGTTCGCATAAATATTTCTATTATTAATCTGTTCGTACATTGTAATGATTAGTTATTTAGATTTATATTATTTGGATGTTATCATGTTCTGATAACATAACAATTTTTTAACTTAAATATTATAATTTTTAAACCTTCAAATTTAACATTTTACCTAAAAATTCATTTGGTTTTTATATAATTTTACTTATATGGTAAATATGTGATAATTTAGTATAAATGGAAAAACCCATCCAATAAAACTAACTTAAATAACTAATATTTTAAAAATTGGATCGATAATTCCATTATATCATCAACTCTGATTCAATTATTAGTCTAATAATAATTAATAAATTAATGAAATTATAACTCGGTTCAATATTCAATTTTTTGGTTAGATTTTTAATTTTTTACCATTTTAATCCGATATAAAAAATAATGAAAAAAACCTAAAAAAGCACATGTAAAAAAATTGAGGTAACCCATCAATCATCAACAGGGGTAAAGTTAAGGGGTTGGCAAGATTCCCGTCCCCTCTAAAATAAAAATTTTTATTTTTTATATTTTTATAATTTTAAAAAATTTAAATTAATATATAATAAAATTACATTTTGATCATCCAAAAATAAAAAAAATAATTTAATCTTTTAAAAATTTAAAAAATATAAATTATTAAAATAATAAATTTCAATTTTACTATTATAAAAATATACAATTTTATTTCACTTTAAAAAACTTATCTGAATCCGCCCCTTATCATCGAAACGGGGAAAATAACGTAGATGTGTCATATGCAATGTCGTATAGGGTTAAATTCTATAGGATGCCCTTCTACCATGTGTCTTGAGTTTAGTAATTCTACATTTACGCTTAGGAATATAAAGAAGTAAAAGGTTAAAATATACAAGTTTATGTAGTTGGTATACCAGAAGTTTAGTATCTACATTTTCATTTTTAGAAATTTAATTTTTTTATTTTTTGTTCAATTTATTATTTTTATATAATTTCTAAAAACTCTATAATCTCCCCTTAACCTTTACATAAGAGAATGAATATATTTTAATATGTTTGAACTTACATTTTTTCTCATTGGCAACAGAATCGATGTCAATCAAGTTAAAACTCAATCGGTACGTAGGTTTAATTGTTAATACTGTTGAAATTCTTTTATTAAATTCGTTGATGTGATATTTTAAAATAAAAATAATACTCTCTTAATAATTATATAAAAAAAATAACGTTATAATGAACTTGAATTTAATAAAAAAAATTAATAGTTTTAACAATTGGACTTATATTCTTAAATATAGTAAGTAGAAAAGATTATATTTCTTAAAATAAAAAAATTTAATTTCAAATATAGGAAGAATTTAATCAATTTAAATGGTCGGTTCCTTGTTATTCTGACGTGGACTTATATGGTGTCTTTACATTGAGTGCGGCGAGGACCAAACACGAAACGGAACTTGTGTACAAACCAAATTTCAAATTTGGTTCCCAATTTCTGACTCTGTGTAGGTAATAGATTTTAATTTAATTAATTTAATTTACATACTTTTTACATTAACCTCAATATACTTTTTAAAAATTTAAATTTTAATATTAGAGTAAAATTAGGGTAAAATTGTAAATATTGATAAAGAGTTGGGATATTTATATAAAATAGGCTAAGTCGTTATTCCATAATGTAATTTTAAATTCGAAATAATTTTTATTACCAAAATTAATATTTTGAAAGAAAAAAGTTAAATGTTTAAGGCATAATAATTTATTTGGTCCTCCAACTTTATAAACAAAACTATTTTAGTCATTCATTTAGTTTTCACTTCATTTAGCCTTTAAATTTATATTTATATTTTTAATCAAATTATCTCAAAATGAATGGAAAAATTAAAATTTTTTTTAATTTTATTGACGTTACATACACGTGGATTGCCATGGAGATGGCACATTAGAATTTAATTAATTTTTAAATTTTAATTAATTTTTTAATTTTAAAAATATATTTTTTATAATTTTAAAAATCATTAAAATTATTTAAAACAATATAAAAAATATTTTTAAATTTAAAAAAAATTAATTAAATAATGATGTCTCATCTACGTGGTGGTTCACATGTATTGTTAACAAACGTTAATTTTTTCATTTATTTTGAAATGATATAACAAAAAATATAAGTTTAAGAGTTAAAAGAGATGAAAAATTAAATGGATGGCTAAACTAACTTTTTCTCGTAAAGTTGGAGAGCCAAAAAAGACATTTTGCCATTATTCAATTTATATTAAATATTGTAATTATTTATATTTATTTTTTCTTAATTAATATTTAAATACTATTTTATGCTTAGATATTGTAATTATTTAATTTTTTTTACCAAATTACTATTTAAATACTAGTTTGTATTAGTTTACCAAAATAAACTAAAAATATTACTAAATTTATCATAAAATTTTATAAATTGAAATCAAGTTAAAAGAAACATTGAAAAACTTGGGGAACACAAAATTTATCTTATTTTAATTAATTGTAAGGTCAACATAAAAATTTTAAAAGCCCAAAAGGGTTGAATTGAAATTTTACAAAACTTAGGGGGCCCCCAACCCCCCAAATTCACCCGTATTCAAACGTTAAAATCTGTTTAGTTAAATTTTGCTATTACTCATGTACTATGTGTAAAGTTATAAATTTAGTACATATTCTTCAATTGAATAATTTTTAATTCATATACTTTTCAAAATTTGAAATTTCAATTTTGATGTAAAACGATAGCCGATAAATCTATTAACTTTTTTTTTGTGAATAATATGTAAAAATAAAAAGATACTTTTAATTCCATATGTGATAAAATATTTTTCGTATCAAATTTTGAAATATATCTAAGCTTAATGCATTTAATAGTTAATTGTTGGTCAAAATTGAAATTTTAAAATGCAAAAAAGTATTGAAACTAAAAATTACTAAATTAAAATATAAAGATTAAATTCAAAATTTAATGATAAAATTTAGGATTAATATGTTATTTTATGCCTGGATTTGATTTTAATGTTCAATTTAATGAGTTTTTTTTTTATCAATTTGGTACATTAGTTTGGTTTCAATGTACAATTCGGTACTTGATCAAATAACATCATATAGGCCAATAAATGTTTGACACTTGTCCTCTAAAAAAAACAGCGCAAGTTCTTAATTGGAACAAAAAAAATTCAAGTGCTAAATAACATATTAACCCTAAAATTTAACCACAAACCAAAACCAGAGGTAACTTGGGCAATTGCGAGCCGGACCCGACCCAGTGAAAGTGAGTCCGGTTACTATCAAAGCACTGAGTCACCACTAACAATGGCATTCCCTATCTCAGTTTCTGCGGTTACAAAATCACCATTAGATTCCGTCCGTTTCACCTACTTTTTTTCACCATTTCACTCTTATATTTATTTTATTTATCTATATCTTTGCTTTTTCCATATAAATATATGAACTTTGGTGTTATTCGAAACAAAAACTATCATGGTTTAGAATTGGTTCAATTTCTTTCTCATCATAATCATAACCCTGCAACTAGCCAAAAAAAAAACTTCCCAAAATGCAAAACCCTTCAAAGGTTACCCAAGAATCTGGCTCTGCCATTGATCTCGTTACGCAAACGGGTCACTTAGCATTCAACAAGAGCTTTTACAGCTCGAATTCTGATGGGTTTTCTTCATTCAAGCCAAATTACGTGTATTTCTCGGGGTTCAGAGGTTCTATTGCTCATAAAAGACGTACAGTTACAGCTGCTGCTTCACTCAGTTTGGGTGTTCGAAATGGCGTTTCTTCTAGTGTTGGGAGAATCATGAACGAGTTCAATAGAGCGATTAAGTTTCATTGCGAAAGAATCCCTATCGGGTTTGCTTCAGTTCGGGTCGATTCTGAGGATAGCAATAGAGTGAGGGATGACGGTGGCGGTGTTTTGGATGTTGAAGGTTTGCCTTTAAATGGAGTCGAAGCTGAGACTCCCAAAAAAGTTTTGATTTTGATGAGTGATACTGGTGGGGGTCATAGAGCTTCCGCTGAAGCTATTAAGGCTGCTTTTATAGAAGAATTTGGAGACGATTATCAGGTTAGTTTTCTTTTTATTTGGTTGAAAAAAAAATGTAGGCATTGGGCAAAAGTAGAAATTGAGAAAGGTCATTTCATTTTATTTTTCTTTGGTATCAATATAGGCATATTTCAGTTTTATTTGTCTTTATGATTCTGCAGTTTCTTGGTAAATTGATTGAAGAATTAGTAGATAATGGGTGCATATGTTTTTGGTGTACCTTTGTTCTGTATGTCAAGATTTGTGTTATATTGCAGGTGTTTGTTACTGATTTGTGGTCGGATCATACACCCTGGCCATTTAATCAATTGCCAAAGAGCTATAACTTCTTAGTCAAACATGGATCATTGTGGAGAATGACTTATTATGGAACCGCTCCTCGGGTAATTCATCAATCAAATTTTGCTGCAACTTCGACCTTCATAGCAAGGTGAGATGTTTGTAGATTGTTTTCCTATATTATTTATGTTGGAGTCCTCTTGGTGATGGACTTTTGTTGCTAAAGCTTATAGCAAAGTACATGTGAACTGGGGTGGTGTCAATGCTCCAGAGCGCTCTATGATGTTTAAGTCAGGAAAGGAGATTGTGTAACAGGTAAAACAAGAGCTTAAGCTAGCAGAGAAGAAGTATGAGAGAGTATAGATCGTGAGAGAGAGTTACTTGGGTACTTATACCTAGCCTTGGGGGCATCAATGCTCTGGAGTGCTATGTGATGCTTAAGTTAGCAAAGGAGAATGTGTAATGGATAAAAAAAGAGCTTAAGCTAGCAAAAAAGTGTGAGAGAGAGCTGGTACTTGGATATTTATACCTAGCCTTGGGGCATCAATGCTCCGGAATGCTCTTTGATGCTTAAGTTAGCAAAGGAGATTGTGTAATGGGTAAAGCAAGCTAGCAGAGAAGAAGTAAGAGAGAGTGAGAGTTGGTACTTGGATATTTATACCTAACCTTGGGGCTGCCCGTTGCATGGTGATGCATGGTGGCTGGTTAATCTTTTGTCTTGGCTTGGCTTGGCAGCTATGTCCAGTGGCCATTTTGTTGATCCTGCAGCCTGAGCTGTATCAGGGTCCTTCCTAGCAAGGCTGTCAGTCCTTGAAAGATACATTTTGTGCTAGGTGGTATGCTCCTTAGCTGTTAGCTGGTGATGTAGGAGGTTTTGGTTTTGCATGCCTTTTTCCTTTTTTGGGCTATATCCTCAGTTCTATTGGACTGTGGCATGTTTCCCAAGCTGGTATAACAATTAACTATGCTGTGATTTGTACGTAGTCACCATTCAACAAGTTTCTATTGATGACTGTTTCATCCCTGTTGATCTAATGTAAGATGATATGCAAATGAAACACAATCAAGTATGTCACTCTTGAAACAAATCAGTATCATATGATTTGTTTTATCATTCTTATAAACTTTATCCTTGCAACAAATTACAATACATGCATGCTTGTGTCTTATATTTATCCGGTTCTGTTATTTTATGTTCTTATTACTAGAGAGGTTGCCAAAGGGTTGATGAAATACCAGCCAGACATTATTATCAGTGTACATCCGCTGATGCAACATGTTCCACTTCGTATTCTGAGGGCAAAGGGTCTGCTAGAGAAGATAGTTTTTACCACGGTGGTCACTGACTTAAGCACTTGCCATCCTACATGGTTAGTTCTTCATCTCGGTTTAATGCCTTTCAAACTCACTTATTCTTGGTGTAATTTTGGTCATGTGCATTCTTTTTTAGGTTTCACAAGCTTGTAACTAGATGCTATTGCCCAACAGCAGAAGTAGCAAAAAGGGCAATGAAAGCTGGTCTTAAACAATCCCAAATTAAGGTTTATGGCCTTCCAGTGCGACCTTCTTTTGTGAAGCCTGTTCGGCCAAAGGTCAGTTTCCTTTCAACCTAGTGAGCTTTTATTTTCTCTATGCCAAATTTAATTTTTAATGAAAACTATTGTTCCGAGCTTTTCTCTTTGCAGGTCTTGGTTAGACCACTTGCAATTATTTTCGAGTTTATTATCTGTTTTGAAATCTCTCTATCTATTCATCTTTTCATTGGCTCCTAGGATATGATACATTTTAGCTTTTGGTAATTGTAGATTGAGCTGAGGAGAGAACTAGGAATGGATCAGTCTCTTCCTGCTGTTTTGCTAATGGGAGGAGGAGAAGGAATGGGGCCTATTGAGGCAACTGCTCGTGCACTTGGAGACGCATTATATGATGAGAACCTTGGGGAGCCGATTGGCCAAGTTCTCATAATTTGTGGCCGTAACAAAAAGCTTGCCAGCAAATTGCTTTCGATTGACTGGAAAATTCCTGTCCAGGTATCGACTTTCTTTGCATGTTTTAGTTTGAAATACTTCAAATAGCTATGTCTTCTACTTATAATTCCAACTGAGATGCCTTTTTGAAGAACTGTTTGTCGTAATATTCTTCTTCAACTAGCTTAAACATGCGATTAACTTGTTAATCATATTTCCACGTCATGTTATTATTATTTGTATAGACTATATGATAGTTTTCTGAAATTGCACAATCTTATAGGTAAAGGGATTTATCTCCAAAATGGAGGAATGCATGGGTGCTTGTGACTGCATTATTACGAAGGTAACTTTCTAATGGCAGAGACATGTGGATGCATGCAATACATTTTCTTATTTTGGATGACTTTTGCTTTGATAGGCTGGCCCGGGGACTATTGCGGAGGCGATGATTCGAGGTCTTCCTATAATTTTGAATGGTTACATTGCTGGCCAGGTAACTTTTCTTTTTGTTTTTCACCTTTTATTTGTTATCTTTTCGAAGTGGGGATTACAGAAAGTCAATGATGCTGTTTGGAAACAATCTTGTCAATGGAGTTTCTATGTTTTCAAACTTTTGCTAATGCTTTGATTTTGCAGGAAGTTGGGAACGTTCCATACGTAGTGGAGAATGGGTGTGGGAAATTTTCGAAGTCACCAAAACAGATAGCCAACATTGTTGCCCAATGGTTTGGCCCTAAAGCAGATGAACTGAAGGCCATGTCACAAAATGCTTTGAAATTGGCAAGGCCCGACGCAGTTTTCAAGATTGTCCATGATCTTCATGAGCTTGTTCGACACAGAAATTTTGTACCCTTATATTCATGTACTACTTAGATTAAGAAAGAAACCATTTTTATTCTACTAAGTTTTCCCCTCTTTTGTATTTAAGAGTTGAGTAGGAATAGAAATGATTCAGAGAGACTGGAGATTGAGAACAAGGAAGAAGAAGATTGAAATTCATTTTATAATTGAGAAACTGAAAATCACAATCGTTTCATATATGTCCTCTAACCAAATAAAAAAGGGAATAAGGGCAGAATTTACTCCTGTACTTCACCAAATCTTTCAATGTGGTACTTGTATAGTTATCCTGTCCGCCACTTTGGTACTAAGTCCAAACAGTGTTAAATTCTGATTTGTTTTGACATGTGGACCTCTAATAAATTGACATTTGGTGGAATGGGTCACATCCGAAAAATCCAACCGGCAATCAGAAGGAGTTCTTATCAAATTCCCCTTGGAATGTAGAAAATCAAGTAAAACTAAAAAGATATATAAGATACATATATATAATTGTTTATTCCAGTTATTATAATGAAGAAATTGAACTGAAACAAAACTATAAATCTGAATATAAGAAAGGGAAATTTTAAAGCTGAGTTTTTTTTTTCAAATAGACAAAATATATCCAAAATTTTGAAGAGATCTGAGATGCAATCTCTTTGCTTGGCCATCATCTAATTTGATTTCAATGATTAAATGAATTAAATCGAAATCAACAATCAAAAAGGAAAAGAAGAGAACAGAGTAATCCATTAAAAAAAGAACATGATAGATGAATAAAAGGATTTTGCGGAATACAAAATTTCAATATTCTTGATACAAAGGGTACAACAAGGAGGAAATATGGATGAGAGAGTGGTAGTGATGATGGAGGCCGGTTCACTCAACTGAGGTGGGGAACCAAATATTAAAGAGAGTGAAAGCGGAGAAATTATAAAGGCTTTATGCTGAAGGTATCCACTCTTCATTATTTTGGGGACTATTTATAGGCGAGATCCCCGTGTAAGATGACGTTAATGTGTTGGACTTGAAATCAAGTCATCATTGTGGATGTGTGGGGCGAATGTCTTTAATAGGACGAGGATGTCTGCTACGAGACATATCTTGTCATTTGTTCTGATTCAGGGCATGGGACAATTGGGTCCATGTGGGGTTTGGTGACAAAAAAAAAATCACATTCTTAACAGAAGGTTAGGTGCTTAGAGGAACAGATGGCTTGCTTCTTTGAATGGTCACCTTCCGCTTGCTTTGATGGCTAAGACGAGGAAAGAAGCTTCTGGCAACCTCGCGATTTGTAGCAGGTTTAGTACATCCCTTGGGTGGTCTTATGATTTGTTATGTGTCCCTATTTTTGAGGAAGGTATAACAATATTCCCCCCTCCAAGTTGAGGGAGAGGTTATGAAGTGGCCTCTCTTAAGACAAATTACTCTCGTACCTCTTATGGATGTTATATCAACGGATGGTGTGTAGAAAATGTGCGGGTCTCGAAAAATGGTGAAGCTTTTAGACTTCTGTCATAAATGTGCTTTGAGGACTATTTTTGGTGAGTCATGATAATGATGGGTGAAAAGCATTGTAGACATTCTTAATTAATTTCTATAGCGATTTATGTTTTGGAGAGATTTTTGTGCTTCAATTTTGTTGTAATACTCTTTTTTCGTCATTATTTGAGTAATTTCTAACACTTTTTAGGAAAAAAATGGCCAAAGGTAGTGAGAGATCTAGTAGAACTTAGGGCAAAAATAGTAGCCTACCTAGGAATGCGTCACCGAGGGAGATAGTAGAAGAGTAAAGGATCATTGTAAGAGAACCCCTAAAGGGTAGAAGATGAACTAGTAGCCAACCTTAGCTATCTGTGTAGTACAACAAGTAGGATATACGAAGGTTGTTAAAGTACCAAGGCCTAGTTGTAAAACATCATAAATATGATTTTAGTTTTTCGAAAGGTACCTATAACTAGAGCGAAGTGTTTGGTCTAGTTGTTAAAATGCCAGTGCCTGGCTTCTACCTTTTGTTTTTCTTATTTGTAAGGACTTATTTAGGGGGGTTGACATGGCCTCGACCCCCTCTAAAATGATTTTTTTCATTTTGGCTATTTAAAATATTGATAAAGGTAAAATTCTACTTTGTCCTCTAAAAAGGATAAAAATTTAATTTAATTTTTTAAAAATTATAAAAATATAGGCTATTCAAATGGTGAAATTATATTTTTATTATCATAAAAATTACAATTTAATTTCACTCCCCCCTTAAAAAAAACTTATGGCTTTACCCTGCTTATTTAAGGTGGGGTTTACACTTCCGCTGCCTGAATTTATGCAAGACTTGCTAATAATTTCAATATAACACTTGGCAGCTGACAAACGTTTCCTAATAGTTAATTATTTGGTATTTTATTTTGTGCACGAAAGGATTTTGTGCTGTAAGAGGGAAACTCCTCCTTTTATTCACGTCTTTCGGCACATGTACTAACTAAGGAAGATAGATGAAGACAAGTTCATCAGGTTGTTAGAAATTTGCCCGCAAGATACCCATCCAAAAATAGAGAACATAGTTTTTGGGAAGGCAAACACAATCAACATTAATTGCAACAAGTACATATCAGTGGAGCTGAGATTTGGCAAAATGTTTGGATTCCCTACAGAGTGGAAGTGACCCTCTACCTTTACATGCACGTTTCGTCCGAGGCTTACGGACCTGTCGGGGGCTATCCACTAGTATAACTTCATAAATAAGAAAGGGCCATTGGTGGATCCACTTGAAAATACCTTACGAAGCATGTTTTTGTTCTGTTTGGTAAGTAGGGAAGCTTGTGGGTATAAGTTATAGGATTTTTCGAAGGGCTTTCGAAATAACGATGGTTAGCTAACGATTGAATATGCCTTCCTGTTACATTTGAATTCTACAGTAGCAAAGTTTCTTTCGGGGGGTGAAAAGGGAACCCTTATGCTAACATTACTCGCCATTGTAAGTTGTTGGACAAAAAATGGCAAGTTCCAGATGAGACATTTGTGAAGGTACCTCAACTTTTTGAGGCCCGACACATAGATGCTATAGGTTCCACAATTTTTGATGGGGGAACCTCCGGTAAGATTCTAAGGCCAAAGTTTATTATATTTTATACTGTAACACCTAAATCCAGAGCACGGTCACCGGTTAGGATTCCGATGTCTTCTATTCATTTATTACTATTCATCTTTTTCAAATATTTGGCTATTTGCATCTTTATTCAATACAAAAATCATTTCTCGCAATTTTAAACAATATCTAAATATAACACAATTTTATCAAGGGTAAAAATGATATTTCCAATATTTTAGGGGACTTCTACCAGTACGTGATGGTCAAGTATCAGTAGTAGTCAATTCAGTGAACAATTTAGAACTATGCAGATTTCTACCGGTACATGTACTAGTTCTACCAATACAAATATGATTTCTACCGATATAAGTCATGCAACTACCGATACTAAAAACTCCAGAAAGCAAAAATCCACACCCTGTAACTTCTACCAATATATGCTTATAAACTACCGATACATCAGTACCATGAACTACCGATACTTGCAAATCAACTACCGATACAATCCAAGTCAGAGAACAACCTCTCTCCTACCTTGTACTTCTACCAAAACAAGTATGCAGAATTTCTCGAATAATGCCAAGACACAAGTTTAATGCCTCAAACCCAATCAGTATAAGTTATGCGTTAAAACATCACAGCACACACATAACTTCTAAACCTTTACAAGTAATATAAGCGTAAGCATCTAAGTTATACTTCAAGCATTTACAAGATCAAAATAGCAAGATTTTAACATCTTTAATTTCATATTAAAGGTTAATAACATCCTAGTACATGCCATAGACCAAGTGATGTAAAATCTACCGACAACTCCACGATAGTGTGACTTTAAGTGTGGTCGATGATCCGATCTTCAGTTAGCAAAACGATCTATAAAACAACAACAATAACTGTGGTAAGCTTTATAGCTTAGTAAGTTCAATAGTTAAGCAATACCACATGGTAATAAGCAACAATGACTCATTCAAGCCAGCGTAGTTCCATTGCTTTTTGAATATTTACAACTTCTTTTCTTGTTCATAACTTTCTGTTACCAGTACCTGATGCTGCTCACATAAGCTATCGAGGACTTGCAACGTATGCGGTACCCTAATCATTGGTACGGTATCTATCTGTACTGTAAATTGTTTCCTAACGATGCTGCTCACACAAGCTATCGGGAGTATGCAATAAGCATAAGTCCCAGCCATCGTAGGACCTGTAATTCATAAAGAATCCATATTTTTTTTCGAGTCACGATGCTGCTCACATGAGCTGTCGAGGATTCACAACACATGCGGTACCCACGCCATCGTGTTGGTACTATTTCAACGGCATAAAGCCGACTATCTCTTGCGTTGCATTTTTTCTATCATCTTCAATACCGAATACTTCCAATTTGTTGTACATTAACAATATATACATATACAAGTATATTGAATAAGATCTACACTACAAACTTACCGGACTAGATTGTAGTTTAGGAAAGACTTTAGGGACTAATCCGCTAATTTTCCTTTTTCACGGTCGATAGCACGGTCGTAGTCTACATTCCCAAAATTTCTTACCAGTAAACAGGTTAGGGTACTGTGATCTCATCGAAGCCTCTGTCTTCCAAGTGGCTTCCTCTATTCCATGACGATTCCATAATATTTTCATCAACGGTACTTTCTTGTTCCTCAGTTTTTTTATTTAACTAGTTAATATTCTAACGGGTTCCTCTAAATACTGCAAATCCGGATGAATTTCAACTTTCATGGGTGTAATCACATGTGAGGGATCTAATCTGTATTGTCTCAGCATCGATACATGAAATACATTATGAATCTTCTCTAGTTTTGGTGGTAAAGCCAACTTATATGCCACAGGACCAACCTGTTCGATAACTTTATATGGTTCGATGAACCGTGGACTAAATTTTTCCTTTCTACTAAATCGCAACACCTTTTTTCACGATGAAACTTTTAGGAATACTCGGTCTACAACAACAAATTCTATATCTTTCCTCTTAAGATTTACGTACGACTTTTGTCGATCAAACGCTGCTTTTAAACAATCACGGATTACTCGCACTTTGTCCTCAGTCTCATGAAGTAAATCGGTTCCAATCAATTTAGACTCGCTCAATTCTGACCAGTACAAAGGTGCCCTACACTTTCGACCATATAATGCTTCAATGGTGCTATTCTAATCTTAGATTGATAGTTGTTATTATATGCAAACTCCACTAACGGCAGATACTTCTCCTAACTTCCTTCAAACTCAAGTGTACAGCATCGTAGCATATCATCAAGAATTTGTATCACTCGCTCTAACTGACCATCTATTTGCGAATGATATGCAGTACTAAAATTCAACCTGGTCCCTAAAGTCTCATGTAGCTTACCTCAAAATCTCGAGGTAAAACTTGGATCCCTATCAGAGATTATAGAGGCTGGTACCCCGTGTAATCGAACTATCTCGGACACATATAACTCGGCCAATCTCTCAAGTGGATAATCTATCCAAATGGGGATAAAATGAGCGGACTTCGTCAATCTATCTACAATTACCCAGATTGAATCTTTCTTTCTCAGTGTTACCAAAAGTCCTGTGACAAAATCCATTGTGACTCGTTCCCATTTCCACTCCAGAATGGTAATCGACTGCAGTAATCCGAATGGCACCTGGTGTTCGACTTTCAGTTGTTGACATATAAGGCATCTAGTCACAAATTCTGAAATTTCTCGTTTCATACCTGACCACTAATACAATTTCTTCAAGTCGTTATACATTTTCACACTCCCCGAGTGTATGGAATAATTATTGCTATGAGCCTTTATCAGAATGTCTCGTCTCAGATTTGAATCATTCAGAATACATACCTTGCCTTTGTAGTACAACATGCCATTTGTATCAACTATAAACTTCGTAGTGACATCACCCTGTATCTGTTCTCTTTTAGCTATAAGCTTTGGATCCTTTCTTTGTAATTCCTGAATCCGCTGTAGAAATAACGGTCTCACCCTAAGCTCTACGGTGATAGAATCATCACCTTCTAATGACAGTTGGGCATTCATTGCTCTCAATGCAAAAATCGATTTTCGACTCAGGGCATTAGCTACAACATTGGCCTTACCTAGATGATAATCGATCACCAAGTCATAGTTTTTTAACAGCTTCAACCATCGACGCTGTCGCCAAACCTTCAATGCAAAATTTACTGCAGCTAACTCCAGATCATGAGTCGGATAATTATTTTCATGCGGTTTCAATTGTTGAGAAACATAAGTTACCACTTTACCATCTTGCATCAAAACACAACCCAATCCACTTAAAGATGCATCACTATAAACAACGAACTCTTTTTCTGTCTCTAGTTGCGTCAAGACCGGAGCTTCAGTTAACAACTTTTTCAATTAGTCAAAACTTTGCTGACACTTTTCAGACCATACGAACTGAATGTTTTTCTGTAGCAATCTCGTTATCGGCAAGGCTATAATGGAGAAGTCTTTCACGAACTAACGGTAATATCTTGCTAATTCAGGAAGCTACCTACCACAGAGACATTTTTCGATATCTTCCAATCGAAAATAGTTGAAACTTTGCTCGGATCAACACGTATTCCTTTCGAAGATACTACGTGATCCAAGAATTCAACTTCTCATAACCAGAATTCATATTTACTGAATTTTGCATACAACTGCTTTTCTCACAAAATCCATAACACCTCTCTCAAATGCTGAGTATGCTCTGATTTTGTATTGTAGTAAATTAATATGTCATCAATAAACAAAACCACAAACCTGTCCAACTAGGGCTGAAATATTCTATTCATCAGGTCCATAAATGCTGCGGGGGCGTCAGTTAACCCAAATGACATAACTAAAAACTCATAATGTCCATACTGAGTCCTGAATGTCGTCTTCATTATATCACCATCTTTCACCCGCATTTGATAGTAATCTGATCGAAGGTCTATTTTGGAGAACATGGTTGCACCTTTAAACTGGTCAAATAACTCATCGAATCGAAGCAATAGATGCTTATTCTTAATCGTCACATTATTTAGTTGCTTGTAGTCTATACACATCTGCATCAATCCATCTTTCTTTTCACGAATAATATGGACGTACCCCATGGAGATACATTGGGTCGTATGAATCCTCTATCTAACAATTCTTGCAACTGAGCTTTCAACTCTTTCAGTTCAGTCAGCGTCATTCTGTACAATGGAATAGAGATCAAAACGGTACCTGATAATAAATTAATACGGAACTCTACCTCCCTAACTGGCGGTAAACCCGATAATTATTTCGAAAATACATTTGTATACTCTTGAACAACTGGTACCTGGTCAAATTCTGTCTTCGAGCCCCGAGTATCAAGTATATATGCTAGGAATGCTTTACAGATGAACCATCTTCTGTGCTGAAATAGTCGAAATCACTCTGGTTTCACTATTCAATCTGTCGGATTCCACTGTAATTACTTCACCTATCGAACATTTCAAACTAATCTGTCTTTGCTTGCAATTTACTATCGTATCATGCTTAGATAACTAATCCATACCTAAGATTACATCAAATTCGGTGAATGGCAATAGCATTAAATCGACAGAAAATTTACAGTCTCGAACTTTCAATGGACATTTACAACATACCAAGTTAACTATGACACTATGCCCGTAAAGGTTCGTGACTTGCACATCAAATTCAATCGACTCAACGACCAATTTCTTATCAGTGGCTAAAGCAGTGCAGATATATGAATAAGTTGACCCTAGGTCAATTAAAACACATATAATATCATTAAAAAGATAGAATATGTCAGTCACCACATTAAGAGCGGTAGCTTCTTCTCTAGCTTAGATGGCATAAGTCTGCGCAGGTGCTCGAGCTTCTGACCTGCTCCCACTATCTCTTTGTTCACTTCGAGTTCCACCTGCACCGTTACTTTACCTCAGGCATCTACCTTTCTGCTGTGTAATCGGAGGGTTAACACTCCGATCATCTTTTGCTTCTGAGTTCATTAGACAGTTTCGCATGAAATGATCGGTATTTCCACATCTAAAACAAGATCCTTTAACCAACCGACATTCGCCCGAATGAATTCTTTTGCAATGCTCGCACACTGGTGTTGGCACGTTTCGAACATTTGCCACACTATCAGCAAGTCGATTTTGAAATCTAGATGCTAGTGGTCCAGATCGGCATCTGCTCAGAAAACCAAAAGAGACTGCTTCGAGGACTTCATTATCTCTAAATTTTTTTGGTGGTGGAATTGAGAAAGTTCGGATGAGATTTTTCTTCTCGAAATCTCAAAGCCTCTTCTCTCTTTATCTTTTTTGATTGTATACTTCCTCTATTTTTTGTGCTCAGTCTGCCAATATGACAAATGGTCAAATTTTTAAACCACCAACCATCATCTTTATCTCATCATTCAATCCGTCTTCAAAACGAACACACATGGCCTTATCAGTGGGTACGATCTCTCGAGCATACTTACTGAGAAATACAACTCCCGTTCGTATTCTAGTATTGTCTTGTTTCTCTGTTTCAGCTCTAAGAACTCTTTCTTCTTCTTATCCAGATATCTCTTACTAACATATTTCTTTTTAAACTCTGTTTAGAAGAATTCCCAAGTAACTTCGTTTTTTGGTATCACTGCTATGGTCATTACCCACCAGTTGTAAGCTTCGTCTTTTAGTAACGAAACAGCACATCTCAAAAAATCTTCGGGTGGACATGTCATCTCATTCAGTACTCTTAAAGTGTTTTCTAACCAATACTCAGCCTTGGACGGATCATCCTCAGCAATTTCACGAAATTCTTCTGCCCCATACTTCTTTACCCTATCTGTTAGAACATGATGCCTCTGTTCAATTATCGAGAAAGGTGGAGGTATTACAGGAGGTGTTGTATGCCAGGCTACAGGCTATGTAACTGGGGTAGAGGAGGGGGCACAACTCGATTATTCTACATAAATTTCGAGAACCACTGCCCTATTAAGCCGAAGAACATGTTTTTAGCTTCGCTTTCTATCATCGATATAATAGGAACCTCATGACTAGCCCCGGAATCATTTGCCAGGTCATTGCTGTTTACTTCATTAGTCTCCTCTCTTTCAGATTCAGACATTTTTACTCTTATCTGTAAAAACTATGGTTAGATCGGATTCATCTGTATCACACTATCACAGGTTCATATGACATGTACTATGAAATCATTGAATACAATAATAATTGTCCAAGAAATGACTAAACCAAAAGCTCTGATACCACTAAATATAACACTCAAATCTCGAGCACCATCGTTGGTTAGGATTTTGGTGTCTTTTATTCATTTCTTACTATTCATCTTTTTCAAATATCCGACTATTTGCATATTTATTCAAAACAAAAATCATTTCTCGTAATTTTAAATAATATATAAATATAACACAATTTTATAAAGGGTAAAAATGGTATTTTTAACATTTTAGGGGACTTCTACCGGTACCTGATTGTTAAGTATCGGTAGTAGTCAATTCAATGAACAATTTAGAACTATGCAAATTTCTACCGGTACCTGTACTAGTTCTACGATACAAATATGATTTCTATCGATACAAGTCATGCAACTACCGATACTAAAAACTCCAGAGAGCAAAAATTCATTCCCTACAACTTCAACCGATATATGCTAATAAACTATCGATACATCAGTACCATGAACTACCGATACTTGCAAATCAACTACCGATACAATCCAAGTCAGAGAACAACATCTCTCCTACCTTATACTTCAAGAATAATGCCAAGACACAAGTTTAATGCCTTAAACCCAATCAGTATAAGTTATGCATTAAAATATCACAACACACATATAACTTCTAAGTCTTTACAAGCAATATAAACGTAAGCATCTAAGTTATACTTCAAGCATTTACAAGATCAAAATAGCAAGATTTCAACATCATTAATTTCATATCAAAGGTTAATAACATCCTAGTACATGCCATAGACCAAGTGATGTAAAATCTATCAACAACTCCGCAATAGTGTGACTTTAGGTGCGGTCGATGATCCGATATCCAGTCAGCAAAACGATCTACAAAACAACAATAATAACTTTGGTAAGCTTTATAGCTTAGTAAGTTCGATAGTTAAGCAATACCACATGGTAATAAGCAACAGTAACTCATTCAAGCCAGCGTAGTTCCATTGCTATTTGAATATTTACAACTTCTTTTGCTGTTCATAACTATCTGTTACCAGTACCGATGTTGCTTACATGAGCTGTCGAGGACTCGTAATGTATGCGGTACCCCAACCATCGGTATAGTGTCTATCAGTACTGTAAACTGTTTTCTAACGATGCCGCTCACACGAGCTGTCGGGAGTATGCAATAAGCATAAGTCCCAGCCAAAGTTGGACCAGTAATCCATAAAGGATCCATATATTTTTTCGAGTCACGATGCTACTCACATGAGCTGTTGAGGACTCACAACACATGCGGTACCCCAGCTATCGTGTCAGTACTATTTCAATAGCATAAAGCCGACTATCTCTTGCGTTGCATTTCTTCGATCATCTTCAATATCGAATGCTTCCAATTTACTATACATTAACAATATATAGATATACAAGTATATTAAGTAAGATCTACACTACGAACTTACCGGACTGGAATGTAGTTTAGGAAAGACTTCAAGGATTAATCTGTTAATTTCCCTTTTTCACAGTCGGTAGCACGATCATAATCTACATTCAAAAATCATTCAATTCTCACATTAAAGTACATAATTTTGTCATTCAACACAATTTAGTCCTTTTGGAGAAATTACATTTTTACCCCTAATAGTTTCCTTTTATTCAATCTAGTCTTTTCAACACAAAACATGTAAAACAACCATTCTCTCACACAACTAACCACAGTCGAATTCTTTTGGGTACGTATCCAACCCATTCACATATCTATTTTCACAACAATACATATAATTTCACCCATTTCAAATTTTAGTCCTTTAACCCTAATTTCATCAAAATTCGCTTTACAATAGGATCTAACCCAAGTATCAAACATTCAAAAACATCAAAAGCTTTCAAGAACAAGCAATTTCAACAATGGCAAGTTTTCTAACTTTTGACAAATTCACAAATTAGTTGTAACATCCGCGTTTTTGAACCGAAGTTGGAACAGTATAGGGAAGGAGTCAAGAGTTAGAATATGTAGCTAAAATAAGAAGATTAGGAAAATTTAAGGATTAATTAGTAATTGTGAGAAAGGAGGAAGGACTAAATAGTAATTTATCCAAATTGAATTATGAGTCATCATGGGAATTAGATTGATTAAGGAGGGGCAAAAGAGTAATTTGGTGGAAGATATTTTTGGAGGCAATTTTTTTGTCCAAAATGTAAAGTTGGAAGGCCTATGGACTAAAAGTGTAATTTTACCATTTTTATTAAAGAGAGATATTTTTGAAGAAAAGTCTAGAGAAATTGAGAGATGAAAAATCAATTAAAAGATGAGAATATCATCTTTTCTTCTCATAACCAACAGTCCATGCCTATATCCCCCATTTCCAACTTTTGTTTTTATTCCAATTTAGTCCATTCACCATTGTTAAGCCCTCCAAGCTTCAAAATCCTCCATTTTCTTTGAAATTTCCTTAAGAAAGGCATAGAGGCAAGTTAGTAGACACCTTAATTTCTTTCTAGATTCCACTTTGAAGTGTTAAAATGGATAAATATTGAATTAGAATTTTGGAAATTCAAGAACAAAGGTAAGAGATTATTCAATTTTCATGACATACATGTATATTTACATAATCTAGCACGAAAGAGTATTGAATTTTAGTCTTAAGCTTATATGTGTTTGTATGAAATTGAAGAAATAGAGAAAAATGAGAAGGACCAATTTGAAGAAAAAGGAAAGGAGAAAGCTAAGGTGTGAGAAGAAATTATCTACAAGTGAGGTAAGTGCTACAAGTATTAAAAGACTTAGAAACAATTAAGTTAAAGTGTTAATAATTTTAATATATATGATTAATCATGATCAAAATGAGATGTTTAATTATAAGTATGATAATTATGTGTGATTGAATGAAATTTAGTATAAAGAAACATGAGAAAGGAATTAATCTCATTGAAACAGTTTGGATAGAACAGAGGACTAACTTCGAAAATTCACCAAAAATTGTATAAAAAGATATAAGAGTTGAATTAAATATGTAATTAAAGCTTATTGAGTGTAGTTTCATATGGAAGAAACAGTGAAATAAAAGAAATTGTATATTTCGAGATACACTAGTTTTTGTGTAGTAAGGTCAGAATAGATTCGAGTTCCCCTATTCTGACTTTGAAAAATCATAGAAAAATGTAGAAAAATTATTATAGACTGAAATTTATATGGTTGAATCCTTAATGAGTCTATTTTCAAAATAAATAGACGGGAACATCATTTGATCTTTGTACAAAAAGATAAATATTTTTACTGAAGAAAGGTCGAAACTGTCAGGTAGCAGAGAAGGGGTAAATTGAAAGAATTTACTGTACAAATTGGCTAAAGTAAAAATTCTGAAATTTTTATGTAAAAATATATTTGAGTCTAATTTCAGAAAAATTAAGCGAATTTTAATTTCAAATTCTATAGCTCAAGATATAAATAATTTAGTGACTGTGACGCAAGTGGATAGCTTTGAAAATTAATGTGAAAATAAAAGTAAGAGGTATATGATGATGAATATGTGAGAAAAATATATGGGTGAAATATTATGTGGTTAATTATAAAGATTGATTGTGTGATTAATTGGTGAAATTGTGGATTATTTGAGAAAATAAAGGTGAGGAATACATGATTATGTATATGTGAAGAAAAATGTATATATGATGTATAAGTTGTGAATGATTTGTGATCAAAATTGAAAGTGAAAGTGAAAGTGAAAGTGAAATTGGAATTGAAAGTGATATGAATTGTAAATTGAAAATCCCTATTAACTAGTCAGGCTGAGTCGGATATAGTTGGCATGCCATAAGATTGAAAGAGTTCAGGGATACTTCGACCTTGAGTTGATGAGACACTAGGTGTCATTATTTTACTTCGGATAGATTCGATGAGGTACTGGGTACCACTTTACTTTGGCTAGGCCGATGAGACACTGGGTGTCACTTTATTGCTTTGAACTATTCGATGAGGCACTGGGTGCCATTCTGGTGTGTTTGGTTGGATTCGTGTATTCGCCAAGGTCTGAGTCTTGTTAATAGGGTAAACAATGTGAAAAAAAAAAGAATGTGCAAATTGTGACATTGAGGTAAGTGAAATGATAATCACATGAAAGGTAAGTACAATGTATGTATAAGAAATCAAAGAATGATAAAACTAAGTAAGCTAAGAGATTGGAATGGCTAAAATGTGAAATGAGGAAGAATATGTGAATTCATAACACTACTGTAAGTTAAATGTTGTACATATAAAAGGTATGTATTTTACATGAATAAATAATTATATGAATGAGCTTGAAATGTGTGATTAAAAGATGAATGATTAATGACTCTTGTAGTACTTACTAAGCCTTCACCGGCTTAACGCGTAGGTGTAAGACCTCCAAGAAGTTAAGGTTGGATTGGGTGCATCTCATCAAATCACATCAATATCGGAAGATTGCAAGACAAGATATATTTATTTTGTGTGAAATGGCATGTACAAATGGTATACCTATGTGTCTCTAATGAATGAGTTATCAATGTTGCTTTGAAAGTTTACATGAATTGAATGAAATGGTTAAAATTGTGTTTTGGACTGATTTGAAATATTAGGGAAGTTTTTAAGTTGTTTCAGGGGGTTATTACTAAGTTTTTGACTACATTTATTGATTTTGAGACAGAGGTATCGATATTTTAAGGTGGTAACGATACCAGAGTTCCAGAATGCCCCATTGGTTTCGTTTTTAAGCAAAAGTATCGATATTTTCCCTATTTTGAGTAAAATTTCCATTTTCATTATTTTCAAACTGGTTTTAAGTTTCGATTTTGATTATTTTATGATATTTTGAGTAAAATGATTCAATTACACAGTATTTGAAAGAAAATTTTGTTATACTCGTTTTTAATTCTCTGACATGTATGTAATACTCTTATATCGAGTTTATACGTGCAAACCGGGTGTAGAGGTGTTACATTAGTCCTTGCATAAGCTAGATTAAGCTAATACGAACTCAAAAACATAAAAATTATTAAAATCGATCAAGGTTTGCTTACCCAAATCAAAGCTCAAAGTTTGAGTTTAAAAAACCCTAGTTTCTTTCTCTCCTAGCTGAAAGAAGAAGATGGTGAAGTGAAAATGATAAAATTTTCACTTAAAAATTTCTTTAATTAATATATACACTAATGGCAATTTTATAATTTTTAGGACTTCATCATTAAGCTTTAATTAACCCTTTTTTAGTCTTAATTAAACCTATTTATAATTAATATAAATCATGTCAATCCACTAACTAATATTTATTTGGTTATTTTATTCATTTGGTCAGTCTAAATAAAAATCTATACTTTTACCTTTTTTATGATTTAGTCCTTTCTATTAAATTAACTATCTAATCGATGAAATTTTAAAATCACTATTTATATGATCCATTTATCATCAGAAATATCTAAAATAAATTAATTTACTACTTAACTCATCGGAGTTGTGGTCCCGAAATTACTGTTTCCTACACTATTAAAAATCAGACTGTTACATATACCATATACATTGAGTAGGTAATTATCATTGTACTTATTGCCTTGTTTCAAATGATGCTTATGGAACTATCGCCAAAAGGTTTGGGGAAGAAATAGAAGGTCCCGATAGCTAGGAATGAAAAATAGGGATATCTAAAGGGTAAATTTTACCTAGACTAGGGCTCTAGTTATTCGAGAACCAGGTAATTCAAAACCTATCACCTAGAAATCAATTGTTTCCAATAGAGGGGCGAAGGAAAGTAACCTTCGCTCTAACACTTCAATAGCCATTCTAGGTGGTTAATCCAAGATTCTCGAACCTTCCCCATGACTCTACCCAGATCTACTTTTCTTACTCCTATGGTGAGGGCTCTGACTCAAGTGATTAGGATAACTCTTCTTTACTAGGTGGTCAAGCACCTCCTTGCCTAGGTATTTCTTACGCTTTAATTGCTTATGACTATTTATGAAAAGTAAGTAATTCTTATTCTTGTGATATAACGGGTCCCCTTGTCCCTTATGGCACGACTAGTGGAGCAATTGTCCCTCATGAAGATGCAATTGTTTTAGGTATCGCAATATCGCTGTAGTTGATCTCAATTTTCCCCACTTCATCATTGCCAGGGTATCACGATTTCATGCTTTGATATTGCAATACCCCTATTCTAAGTGATATTTTCTTCAAGTTCGAGCCATTATCGACTCCCTACACCATTCAAGCACATTGTTAGGTTCCTCAGGGCATGTTTGACCAATTTGGGTCTTAAAAGAGCATAAAACTCATGAAAAAAAAAATTATTAACAACAAAAACTAAAAATCAATAAAAGTAAATAAAAGACGTCTAAATTGCCTGAGAATAAGTTCTTTAAGAGTAATAGAGAGCCTAATTTGACATATCAAATTATGACAGATCATCCCATCATATGCTATTGTTATGTGTGAGTTTTAGTTAATTTTGTTAGTTATAGTCTAGATTGTACCAATTCTTAGTTTGTATGTGCTGAAATTGTTTGATTTAATATTTTGTTCCAATTTTTAGTCTGTCTAAACTGAAATAATTTAATTCTGCACTTTGTTGTTGTTTGGACATACATTTATATTTGTACTTTAAATGTACTTGTAAACTTTAAAAATAAAAAAAAACAATTGACCCAAACCCAAGCTTATTTAACACAATCTAAAACTAATTTCAACCCTTCCTTAAAAAATAATGTAAACCCAAATTAATTTAAACTTAAAATAATTTAAAACTAAATTGATCAAAATAAGTAACTCAAAAGAATTCGAGTGAAACTTAAAATGACCCAAGCTTGGAATGACCCAAACAACAATTATACTTTTGAAACGATCCAGAGCTAAAATGGCTTGAACTAAAAAATTATCAAAACTCAAAATAAATGGTCAGCCCGATGGTCCACCTTTATATATATTAAAAGTATTTATGGGCTAAGTTGAATTTGAGTCAAGATTATGTATGATATCAGTATCTTTTATATTTGTTAAAATTTTGTTTAAATCCATCTATATATAATAATAATTAATTCAAGTCTGATTTAGGTTATTCATATTTTTTATATATATTATTTTTAATTTAATATTTTAGATGGCTTTTCTTTTATTAAAATTTAAATTTAGACAATAACATATTTTTTTAGGTAATATTTTGGTAGACTTCACAAGTGGATTGAGAAAATGACATGTGTTATATTTATTTATATATTTATTATTATTATTATTTTACTATTCTTATAATATACTTGTCAAACTCTCAACATCTTTGTTAGGGGCGTCAGTGGAGCGGGTTTCGTGGGATCTCGCCCCACTTCGCACTCAATTGGGTAGGGATGGATACAAGTTTTGCGGGTGGTGGGGCGAAGATAAGGACAAAAATTAGACTTATCGAGGGTGGTGGGCCAAACGTGGGTACGACCTTGTACCAACCTCATCCCCACTGGCCGCACCCCATCCTACCTCATCTCCGCCCGTATCACATGATAAAATAAGCATACTTAAAAAATAAATATTTATAGAAATTTAATTTGATATCAGTACTCCACTCACAATTCACTGCTATTTTTTTAGAAAAAAATATGTATGTGATACAAAAGTAACGGAAGTGACATGTATTGATTGAATTTTGGAGTTTTTACACTTGCATTGCATTTGAAGACATTTTATGATGTATTTGAGATATTGCTTGTATTTGGATATTATGTAAGGACTTTATTTTTTGAATTTTTTGAACTCGTGTTGAAGTTATATTTTATTTACAAATTAAAGGGTCGTGGTAACTTTTTTTTTAATGGTGAGAGTTGGAATAATGTCACATATGTGGTGGAAGTTCGGAGAATAGATATTTTATACTTTTTTCATAAAAACTTATTTATATTTATTTTATTTTATTTTTGCTATTTACCATGTCCGTTTTACGATCTATGTTCGGGGTGCGTGGCTACTCCTCCCAACAATGTCGTCTCCAAGGTTCGAACCTAGGTCTTTCCCTTGGGAATGCAATGTGTCTTGCTTATTGGTTGATTTATATTTATTTAATTGATACTTATAAATATATTATATGAAATGAGTCATAGAACAGGTATATCGAAGATTATGTGGGTCTGCAGGCCAACGTGAATGGTAAGACGAGGATGATTTTAATCTTACGGGTCGCGGGAAAAGAATAAAAATTCTTGATGAGGTGGGTGTAGGAAGAGCACCCCACACCCGCTCCGCCCAATTGGCATCCCTAATCTTTGTGGAGTAACAAATTCCACGAGTGGTATATGGAATATATTTTTTAAAATATTTACCTTGTGTTTTATTATCATATATTTAATTTTATGTTATTTGAATTATAAAAGTACAAAACCGACCTGGTCGAGCGGGGATCAGATTAGAGCCCGACCCTTAGACCTTGATTAATGTTCTGATTTAGATGGATATCGGATCCATGAAGAACTCTAATATATATTAGTGAAAGGAAATTAATCAGAAGCAAAAGGACGATGGAGAAGGGCAAAGGAGTGATGGGTGCCGGCCGAAGATGGGCCGTCGATTTCTCTGATAATTCCACCGCTCCTTCATTGCGTGACATACCCGATCCCCCCGGGTTCACTCGTGCTTCCGTCGATCAGGTTCCCCTTTTTGCCTTTTATCATCTCAAATAAACAATTCGCTTTCAATTTTGTTATTATGATAGGGTTTCAACTTCACCTTTGTGTTTTTGACAGGACGATTCGGCTGTGAGTCGCCAAAAGAAGGATGCTGAAGCCAATTGGAAAGTTCAGGTACTTTTCTCTCTCTCTCTCTCTCTCTCTAGTTTACTTAGTAAAGAAGAACAGTAAGGAGGTGCTTAATTAACGATTTGAATTGGTTTTGTTTTGCATCTTAAAGATTTGAAGTTTTCAACTGTTTGGAATTTAAGTGTTTGTGGTGAAAACTTTGGATCAATTCAACTGCAAAACTATAGTCACAAACCATCATTAAGTAAATTTAATGGATCTATAAGTGTATCTATTCATCGAAGGATTGAGTTCCAGCATCTGATAAAATGTTTACAACATTTGTCTGGTGCCACTTTTATTTAGAAAATTATGTACTAAGGTTTGTATTGTGGCAAGGCAGCGGCCACTGGCTATTTCGTGATGCATGGATTGTCAAGGTTCTTAGTTTACTATATCTATGACCTTAAATCAATTGTAAGTTGAGTAGGTTTTTATAGTACATTGAGTTGGTGTTTAAAAGAAAAATGTAAAGGGGAAGCAGAGATTTCTTCTCTTGTTGCATGGTTGAGGTCTAGTGATTGATTGATGCATTAGATGGACGTAGTATTTGATGGCAACATTGAACTATATCAATGAAGTTTTTAACTGGTTTAGGTGCTCTTTTAGGTAAGATTTCCATTTTTGCAATTAGGTTTTCAAGATAAAAGCAGAGACACAATATGGAAAAATATAACTGATTTAAGATTATATTTCTACTACTTCTGAACAGAAAGCATGGGAAGTTGCACAAGCACCTTTCAAGAATTTGATAATGATGGGCTTCATGATGTGGATGGCTGGAAGTACAGTACATCTCTTCAGCATTGGTATCACTTTTTCAGCACTTTGGCAACCTATTAGTGCTCTTCAAGGGGTTGGGAAGGGTAAGCTAAGCTATGATTTTTATCTTTCTCTTATGCTGTATTGTTAGTTTAGGGATGTCTTTACCCTTTGTTCTTTATTACTTGTTCTACCATGTAATCATAAAAGTAGTGAAACAGTCATAAGAGGAAAGATTAAGAGGGGCAAGTTATCCTAACCAAAAATGAAATGCTAAACCCTTATTACCATGAGGTTACTAATGATTTCCACTGAAGTATTCGGAAGAAACCTATCCATTTTGCTGCTATATCTCTCCTTTTTCTTTGTAGACATAGTAGTTGATTTCCCTCTTGTAAAGTGTATATGATACACAAGCAACGTCCAGCTCACCAAGTGCACCAAAGGCTAGATTTTTTGTTCTTCAGATGTTATGGTTGTGCAATTTCTATTTCTAGGTTGCTTAATCCAAATTTCATTTTGATTTTGCAGTTTTTGAGCCGTATAAAGACAATAGAGTAGATCTTCTTGGACCTAAGCTGCTTTTCATTGCCCTTAATTTGGGTGGTTTAGCACTTGGTGTTTGGAAGGTGAGCTACATTTACCTTTTTCACTTCTTAATGGAATTTTCCAAACCTGCGTTATCTAATCCTTTGCATTTTCTTACTTGGTTTCTTTTATTTTTGCAGCTTAACACATTGGGACTTCTTCCTACACATGCATCAGACTGGGTGTCATCCTTGTCCCCAGCTCAGGTTTATCCCTTCTTCCTTTTTGCTTCTTGCAAACTTAACGTTCAGTTCTTGTTCCAAGAACTTGGCAATATCCAGCAATTAAATTTTTAACCGAAATTTTGAAGGGAGGGGGCAGGATTAGTGAAAGCTTCATCACATCAAAAGTTACAGCTGATGATGTTTGATATTTTCTAGGAATATTTTGTCGCGGATTTCATTTAAAGTGTGGAGGGAGTTACTTGCTAATGGCTATTTAAAATCTATTTGAATTGGCTCAACAAATTCATTCATACTTCTTGAACATATTTGGCTGTCATTGTTATCAAATGGTTAGACTTAGAGTAACTAATGCTGCTTTTGTCTAAGGAGTTATATGGAGCCTTCTACTAACTCTAGCTTTAAATTGATCAAATTTGCAGGAGGTTGAATATTCAGGTGGGGGTATTCCTCTGTAATATCGTCTTCGTGCGTCTCTGATTCTCAGACTAATTTCTGGTGCCAGTGAGGGGAAGTAAGTTGCAAAGATAGGTAGAGAGAATTTGGATGTTTATACCTATGGCTTTTGGAGATGTAAAAGAGGAACACCACTATAGATTTTCATTCCCCCCCCCCCTCTTAAAATTTGATGAACCATGTTAGCTGCAATGTTGCATGGCATGATTAAGAGATGTAGAGGTTTGTTGTATTTTCATATAAACTTGCTAAAATCTTAAACTGTGCTCAAACATTGATGCTATGTAATAAAAAAAATATTTAATACTCGTATTAAAATAATTAGACATAAAATAAAGAATAATTAGTACAATTTTAAACTTAAACATGGAATTAGAAAGATGAGTAATTTTTTTTCAAAATAAATTAAGATATTTTCTCTTTGTTAAAAATAAGTTATGGTGGTGATCAATTATTACCAATTAAAATTAATTTTTTGTTAATTTATATACTACTAAAATATGGTGAAAAAAATAATACTCTACTAAAAATGTGCAAGTGTTTTTCTATTGGTAGGATGATGTAGGGATTCAAGTCTTTGCAAATTCAAGACTTTCACATTTTGGTTTAGCTAGGAAGGATTAGAGACAAAAATCTTGAATGTATTCTGCAGTATAAATGGATTCTGCCTCGGTTTCGCACCGAGTAGAAATAGACAAATACTTCAATTCAAACTGTTTTTTTTTCTTTAAAACATGAGGAAGTATTTACAACTTATGTGGACTTGGAGGATTCTATTATCAATGAAAACAAATGTAAGGTTTAAACAGGAATGTATATCCAGGGTAGCCCAATCAAATTTCACCGATTTAGATCGGTTTTATTCATTGGTTTTTTTTTTTTTTTTAAAAAAAGAAGAAAATATTTATATAATATTCCGAAGTTTTTTTTTTTTTGCTAATTTAAATACAAAACTTAATTATAAATTAAATAAAAATAAAAATCGATTTAAATCATTATAGTTTTGTAAACTCGAGAATTGAATTGAATATAATTAACCAATAGTTAAAATTACATCGAATTAAATAGACTAAAAATAATAATTAAATTAATATTTTAAGTAATTTTTTTCCTTTTTTTCAATTTTCGGTATGATAGAAATGTGGGTCAACCACTTAAGACTATAATTTGATATAAAGTTTGAAAGATAAGGAGAATAAATATTACTGTCTTTGCTTTGCATTTCATTACCCAATCCAATGGCATGGAACCTATCAATTATCTAAATTGCAATTATTTGATCAGTGGTTGCAACTACATATAATGAATTTAACCTAATTGAATTTTAACTCCAAATAAAACATTTCATTTATATAATAATAAAAGTTTTAAAAAATTAATTTTATTAAAATGTAAATGATATTTTTTAAACAGTAAATATTAACTCGATTAAATTGATTTATTTAATAATAGTTGGATTAATTTATTAAAACTCTTGTAATAAGAAAATCTATCAAATACTTTCACCTTTCTATATAGATGGATAATATTTAGTACATCAACAGTGAAGTTTTTAGATTTCAGAAATAGACTCAAAGGTGAACAAATGTCATATAATGGTATAATAAAATATTTTTAAAATTATTTGTGAAATAAAAAAAAATATTGTCAATGTATTCTATATATGAAAAGTTGAAGAATTAGATGAAATGTTGATGATAAATGGAGAAGCCATCCACCTCTCATTTTCTATGGCTGTGGTAGGTGTGAGAGAGATTTCAGCACTTACTCACCATCCTCACCACCGCCACCACCATCCACTAAAACCATATTTGATTGGGTTAAAAGAAAAAAGGTATGGCACTTAAGGATCAAACTCTGTCTCTGCCAAAAGATTCTAATTTTGCTAATGCATTGCCCACTAGTGCTTTATACCATGGCCTTTGGATTAGGACAAGGATTAGCGCCCATTCTTCCAAACAAAATTGGGGACCCTACTCTTCCATGTCTTTGGTATGCACACATGCACAACCTTTGAAGTAGACCTAAGAAAAAGAATTAATTCGATAATCGAATCGTAAGCAATAGTAATTTAAAAGATTTCCTAAAGAAGAATAGAGATGTCTCCTACGTTACTCATAATATGTGGAAGTATTGGCGTAATTTCATAGAGTCATTCGGTTTGAATACTACATAAAGAATATAAGCCAGATGACGGAATGAAAAGACCTAAGATGTAGAAGGTCATAATATGAGTGGTTTGACAAATTTGTATTCTTATATATTCACTGATGTGGTACTTCATTGTATAATATCGAAATTAATGCAACTCGAATCCAAATTATACCTGAAATAATAAACACCATTAACCATCATGCCAACGCACTGAATTCGTTAGATTATCACTTTAATTAACAATGATTTAAAGCTTTTGTGTTGGATTACGTGGACTCAATTATTTGTTAGGTGCATGTTTCGGCACTTGCCCATTTCAATTAGCATTAGTATAAATTTGGACTCAATCAAGATTAGGCCTTAATTTTGGCAAACTACCAAAAGCAGCTAAGCTTGAATTTTGATCAACGAAATCAATTCTCTCTCTTCTTATAATCAAACACAACAATAAATTTTAATTTTTGCCTCCACGTAAATTTTGATTATCTATGCTAATTTGATATTTTAAACTATTTTTTTAATTTTATAATCACATTTAAAAATAAAATATAATAGTCGATTAAGTCTTAACTTAATTGACATGAGCATTATTGCCAATACAAGAGGATATGGATTCTAGTGCACAGAAGCACATTATCCTCCTATTTATGAGTTGGGAATGAGCTATGAGTAATTTTATACATTATGTAAAAAAGAGCAGATATGATCAGAATTTATAACACATTAATACCAATATTTACCAATGCTTGAAAAAAATGATACTTTGATCAATACTATAAACTACCCTAAATTATAGATTGGGATGGTAATTAAGCAAGTTCGGCAAAAGAGGACTTAATTGGAGAACACAGGCTGCATTAATTAGAAAGGAAACATGAATGGGTTTGGTTTGTTCAAATATATAGTTTATCACTATTTTTTTTTATTGTATTTATCGGAATGAGTCCAGTAATTAATTTTTCATATTTTGTAAGTTCATTAAAAGATGGATGTTGACGACGAATTTTAAAACTGCTCTATACTCAAAATAAAAATCGAATCCTCAATCACCGGTTAAAATACGAGAAATTCACCATTCATTTTAAGAACCAATGTTGTGTAAGTCAAACATATGTTACTTTAATTAATTCCAATGTTGAAATCAGCTACCGTGAAGCATACAAAATAAAACAAATATAGCCGTTCAAATTGGTAACTGTAGCTCACAAGTCCTTCTATTACAGGGATATGATCAAATTAATCCTTTTACTATTAAATAGATCAATTTAAATTTATGTACTTTTAAAAATAATCAAATTAAATTAAATTTCAACAGAGTTAAATTTTATTATTTAAAATGTTTAGGGAGCAGAGTTATATTTTGAAAGTTGTTTTATGTTTTTGTAAATGAAATAATTTATTTAGAGTTCAACTGTAAATAAAAATAAAATAATTTTTTTGTCTTTTTTAAAAAATAATAATAAATGTTAACTCGATTATTATTTGACCTTATTTGATCCAGTCTTTATAGAGGGGCTTCAAAGGTACTTTCACTCATTCTAAATAGTATATTGTTGAGTAATTTTCTCTTGTGTCTTATTAATGGGAACATTCGGATATTTATACATATTATCACTGTTCATGACTTGACCCCACTGTTCCTAGAACTGACATTTTACGAGCATGCTGGACATGTGTACCCCTCTGGGTCACCTACTAGATCGCGAACTCCCCTTAACTCGTGCGAGCTGATGCTGCGAGTTCCTATTACTATCCTCTCGCTGTACGTCTCGCACATGTTCATTTAGTAGGGCTTGACCTAGTCACGAGTAAATAACCCGAATCTTATTTAAATTTCGAGTTTGTGATCACTAACGTATAACATATACTCTTTTATCTTTTACTCAATTTCTTGAAGTGAAGCCGAATTCAACCTCTAATTAAAATCAGTATTGCTTAGTTTTTTTTTTTTGAATATTTAGTGAAAAACAAATCTGTGGGTGGGCAACGTACGTGTTGACTGTCTATTGGATTAAAAGATATGGTCAAATTTGGTTTTAATCCCTCAATCAAGCTCAAATTTAATATTTTACTATCCAAATAGTTAAGCCATTTAATTGAAGTTTTTATGAAGAGCTAGTAGTAGGAATAAATATCAAATAAGTTAAATTCAAAAAGTGAAGCATGTGAACATATTTTAGTTGTTTTCTTTTTTCTAAAAGAAATTCCCTGCTATATATAATAATAATAATAATAATAATAGAGGGTGTGCTTGTAAGAAGAGAAGAGAAAAGAGAGAGAGAAACCAAAGTGGAGCATAACATGGGCGCCATTAGCATTCTCCCAACCTTCCTCTCTGCTAATAAACTCCTTGTTTTTGTATGCCTTATTGTGTTGTCATTGAAAGAAGGGTCTGCCACTGCTGAGGCTGAGAGCCATTCCATCCATGTCGCCTCTCTTCTACCCTCTTCTGTTTGCACCCCTCCTGCTACTGCCAAAGGTCAGTTATCTCTCTCTGATATGCATGTGTGGTTCCTTCATTCTTCTTCCATCTTAAACTTTGTTTCCATTACTGCTTGTGAATGATTGTGCTATTACTGCAATGGCTTCTGGTTTTTGTATTTTAACAAGCGATTGGTATGTTTTTCTTCTTATCATATTGACATTTCCATTCATTATTTATACCATTAAAATACTTGAATTTGACTTTAATATTTAATTTCATATTTGTGTTCAATTTCTCAATTGGATACTTGAGTTTTTTCTTGTCGTATTTAAGTTTTTTTTTTGTCCCACTAGATACATGTGTCCAACATTTATTCGGTCACACGATGTTGTTTGCTTTAGGTACCAAATTGAATAGTAAAACCAAACTCAAATACCAAATTAAATATTAAAGTCAAATTTAAGTACCAAATGGTATATAACCCTTATTTACTAGGCTCTCTTATAGGTTTTTTCCCTCTTGATTTTTGGGTTGAATTGTATGCACCAGAAGCCAGTGGTGAGGATATTTTTAGAGCAATTATAGCATAGTTTGGTAGTGAGACACTATGAAAAGAAATAATTTTGGAGTTGAAACAAGAGAAGTTTGGTCATTGACAGTTTATTATTAATTTTGTTCTTCCAAGCCACCCGTAGCTGGGAACAAAGGAAATTGAGGAATATTTTTTGGTTGCATTATGGTTTTAGTCCTTATATTATGTTAAAATTTGAGTTTAGTCCCTAAAATTTTACATAATTTGACCATTTTATTTTTAGAATATCATTAGTGAGTCTAAAAAGTTAACACTGTTTACTTTTCCAATAAAAACGCTAACATGGATTAAAAAACAATATTTTTTTAACTCATCATGCTAACATAGTAGAAGTATCATGGAGGCCTTTGTACTAGAGTTGTTCATGAGTTGGATCGGGCCCGAACCAAGCCCTAACAAAATTTTAGGCCCGGTTGATAATCTCGACCCAAAAAATGGACCTAAAATTTTTGCCCAAGCCTGACCCAGATAAAAATGTTAAAATCTGAGCCCGACCCACTCATTAATTTTTTTATTTTATATAAAAAAATTAAAAAATATAATACAACAAAAACACTAAAAACATTAAAATAAATGTTTCTCAACAAATTGAAAATACATTAAAAAAAAGTCTTTATACTTAAATAACACTAAGATAGGTGCAACTTAACAAGCAAATGTCTTTAAAATAGTAACAAAATTAACAATAAAACTAGAGTTATACAATATCCAAACAATAACAATAAAATAGTAACAACATATTTCTGAAATGACAGCAAAACAACAGTGTTTTTTTACCAATTCGAGTCGGGCCAGGCCAAAAAAACCTTACCCAATGCTTGACTCGTTTTCTAAATGGGCTTTTTTTCCCAAGCCCATTTTTTGAATCTGTATTTTTCGCACAAAGCCTCCCACTTTTCGGATGGGCCTTCAAGCCGGGTGGTCCAACTCATAAACAAGTCTACTCTGTAATAGGATCAAATTGCATTTTGCTTTTACTACTAAAAAATTGGCAAATTAGTCCCTATACATTAAATTAAAGAGGAAATTGACTTTTTTCTGTTAAAATTTTCATCCATTTGTACTGTTAAAAGTTGAGATGACTGATGAAATAACCTGACAGTAATACACGGTGTGCCACGTGTACCTCATGTTGATGTATAGGGACCAGTTTTTAATACTAAAAATGGATAAAATCTTAACAGATGGACCAATTTGCTCTTTGATCTAACATACAATGACTACTTTGTCTATTTTTTAAGTAAATAGGACAAAATGGAATTCAACTCTTAGTACGGAACCTCTATAATACTTTTACATATAAAAATATAATGAGAACACGATATAGCACTTAATTTTTTTTGTTTAAATTGAATCATTATGATAAATTGTGCAAAAGCATGTTATGAATTTACACATAACATAAACAAACAAATTATTATCAAAATTAAATCACAATAATAACTAAATAAAACACGATATGACATGAAAAATAATGAGAACATGATTCAGATATGTCAAAATTTATATAAAACAACATGTAAATGTATATATATAACTTTATAATCCTATATGCAGGGGCAAATCCAAGGGATTGACTAAAATGAAAAAAAATTCTTTTATACTCTTTAAATTTTTTAAAATTTTAAATTTTAAATTAGTAAATGTAAAATTGAACTTTGACCCCCTAAAAATAATAAAATTTTGATTTAATTCTTTAAAAATTATATTTTTATTATCGTAAAAATTACAATTTAATTTTAACTTAAAAAAATTTCTAACTTCGCCCCTGTGCAGAATTATATTAGCTTTAATAGTAATAATAGTGTAGATTTATAGGATGAACGTGTTCCAATTTCAGGTTTGGACAAAAAGTCATCTTTACAAGTCATCCACAAGCATGGCCCATGCTCACAACTCCTTGAAGAGAAAGCAAATACTCCCACACATGCCCAGATCCTCCTCCTAGACGAAGAAAGGGTGAAGTCAATTCACTCAAAGCTAGCCAAGAACCTAGGCTCCGTCAATGTGAAGAAGACGGATGCAGTCGCCAATCTCCCAGCCAAGGACGGCAGCGTGGTAGGGTCAGGCAATTACGTAGTCACAGTGGGTGTTGGCACCCCAAAGAAGGATTTAACACTCATGTTCGATACCGGAAGTGACATCACATGGACACAATGCCAACCTTGCTTAAAATCTTGCTATAAACAACAGGATCCAATTTTTTCACCCTCTTTGTCCTCAACTTATTCCAATGTTTCCTGCTCCTCAGCAGCCTGCACTTCATTGAATTCTGCTACAGGTAACTTTCTCGACAAATTTGGGAAGATATATAATTTCTTTTCTTTTTTTTACGAAGGAAGATATATAATTTCTGTATACAATTGTCAGGTCGGTTTTAAGTCAAGTTAATATTAATTGTGTCATTTTAGATTTTAAAATTTTTGGATCAATTTGGGATCAGGTAAAATTTACTAATTAATTTTTTCAGATCAAATCATTTCGAATTTAGATAATTTCAAGTTTTGTCATTCAAGTTTGACACATGTGTTAGATTCATTTTGGGTTCATGGAGCTTGATGAAATTTTGAGTCATTATTCCATGTTATCATTTCAAGAGTAGAAACTGATGTTGTTATCAAATTTGAACCTACTAATAACATTATAAAAGTAAATGATCAAATTATATTAAAGTTAAAAAAGATATTAAATCTCGAGTTTTAACATAATAAAGGGACTAAAATCATAATTAGATTGTTAATCTATAAAGCAAATTTGTTGGAAATTACAATATTCAAAATTTTGGACTCATTAGGTCAATTTAGATCAAGTTAATTTAGATTTTAAAAAATTAAGATTATTTTCAGTTCAGGTTAATTTTAGGTTCGAGTCATTTGAGTCCAAGTCATTTCAAATTACTTGTTCGGATTATTTTGAATCAGAGTTAATTTCAGGTCTGTTTTAAGTTTAACTGTTCGGATTATTTTGAATCAGAGTTAATTTCAGGTCTCTTTTAGGTTTAAATCAATTCAAATCATATTGTTGATTTTTTATAGTCAGGTGAATTCAAGTTAAATCTAAGTTTGAAATGATTTAAATCAATTTTTAAGTTGGGGTCAAAATTGATAGGTATAAGCATACCCAAGTAATAGTTAAGTGAAAAGGAAATGTTAAGTCACGCTTATATCCTTTCAGGTAACCCGCCTGGCTGCTCATCATCAACTTGTATCTATGGCATCGAATATGGAGATTCGTCTTTCTCGATTGGATTCTTTGCTAAAGAAAAGCTCACTTTGACATCAAAGGCTGTGTTTGACAACTTTCTATTTGGTTGTGGCCAAAACAATCAAGGCCTTTTTGGTGGTGCCGCCGGTTTGCTAGGACTCGGCCGAGATAAACTTTCTTTGCCATCACAAACCGCCATAAAATACAAGAAAATCTTTTCCTACTGCTTGCCATCATCCCCAAGCTCAACTGGCTTCCTAAAATTCGGCAACAACGGCCTCTCAAAATCCGTAAAATTCACAACATTATCAACAATCCCCGGAGCGAAATCCTTTTATGGCATTAACATTATTGCAATAAGTGTTGGTGGCAAGAAACTATCAATCTCGGCATCGGGTTTAGCGGCTCGTGGCGCCATCATCGACTCTGGAACGGTCATTACACGGTTGTCTCCAACTGCCTATTCGGCAATGAGGTCTGCATTTCGAGAACAAATGAAGCAATATCCAAAAGCAAAACCACTCTCGATACTGGACACATGTTATGACTTTAGCAAGTATTCTACAGTTAGAATACCTAAGATAAGCTTCTTTTTTGCAAAGGGCGTCAAGGTTCCGATTGATGTAAGCGGAATTTTTTACGTTAACAGTATCTCGCAAGTGTGCCTAGCGTTTGCAGGAAACAGCGACGATTCCGATGTGACGATATTCGGGAACACACAACAGAAGACATTGGAAGTGGTATATGATGGTGGTAGACGAATGCTTGGGTTTGGAACTGGTGGTTGCACCTAAGTTTAGCTGATAGCAACCATGATTTAAGATTAAAATTAGTTTCAAGCATCTTCTTCTGGTATCAATAATTCCAGGGACAGGACACTTATTGACAACAATAATTCAGACATGGTTTTGTAATGTAATGTTTTAAATGCAATTATATTTAAGCATATAAGAACAATCAATGGAATTTCCAAGCTCAGCCTACTTAAAAAAACAAAGAAAGTGTGTTCTAAGAACCCTACAAATAATAATTCATAAGTTTTTGGTAAGAATAACGGTTTAGTTTTCGACCGAACAAATTTTATTTAGAATAGTTATCATTTAAAAGAATCATTATTTAAAAATAATAGTGTTTGAGACAACTATATTCAGGATAAAATTTTAGTATAGATCAATTGCTATTTAAAGTAACTATCATTCGATAATAGCTTCTATTAAGAACAACTGCCAATCATAATAGCTTTTATTTAGAATAATTGTTCTTAATAAATACTTGTGCTCAAAACTACTCCTATTTATAATAGTTGTTCTTAAAGGTTAATCATTATTTAAAACAATATCTTTCTAGAAAAGCACCTCCAAAGAACAATTTTTAGTGAAATTAGTTAGAAGGGCATTCTCTAATAGATGTTTCACATAATATTGCATTAACTAAAGCGGAATAAATGGAAATAACCTAAATTTATGATAAGATTCTTTGATTATCTTCATTTTTAAGATGTTATTGAGAACTTAATTTAATGGATTAAATATGAAAAAGTTAACTATTCACCATTATCAATAATAATCTAAATTCATTATTATTTTTATGCATAAACACAGTACCAATATAATTAAGAACATTAATGCCTTTTTGCAACTGAAAATCCCTTCTAATTACTCCTCCTCTTTAATGCCTAATTTCGAAGCTAGTATTTTTTAAATTTAAAAATACGAACTTTTCACAATTTGTGAAATGTTTTCTTTTTGGTGTTTTGACAAATCTGACCCCCAAACTTTCATTGGAGCTCTCTCAACTTCAACTTTATTCTCAGCTACACTGAACCAATTCCACTAGTCCTTCTTCACCTAACAAATTACCCACTTGTGGTTACACTCACTCAATATTGCAGCGTTTACTCCTGTCTTCTTGTCCACCTTCTCTTATTACATCTTGTTTTTTTTGTTTTGTAAAGTTTTTCCTCTCCACTACAAGACCATCAACTGCCCTCCAATCAATTATTCTAGCAATGAGGATGGGTCAAAGAGATAGTGAGTTGACGTCAGTCAAACTGTTGGGGTGGTTTTTATTCCGCCTATTTATTCAATCAGTGGATCAGCCATTAGTTTAAGTATACAGAGTTTCCAAGAACCTAATCGTCTCTTTGTGTCTCGTAGTGGTTGACTCACGGCTCCCCCACATTCATTATAACACTTTAAAATTTTCATATCTATTTTATATTCCATCAAGATTATTCTTTCAAGGATTTAAATTATTTCTCTCAATATTATTATTTTAAAATTTGAATTTAATTTTTTTTAAATAAAATATATTTTACCATTGCATTTAATATAGACCTGTTCATGAGTCGGGTTACTCGTCCAAAATTTAAAAAGATTTGGGTAAAAATATTAAACCTAAAAATGAGCTTGGGAAGAAACATTAAGTTCATTTAAAATATGGGTTGAACTCGAGTTTGAACATTCGAAGCTCAAACCTGATCTAGTCCAAACCGTTTTAAATTTATAATACTTTATAGTATATTATTTAGAAAACATTAAAAAAATAAACCTATATTAAATATATAATACTACTTTAATATAAACATTAAAATATTAAAATGATTATATAAAAAATTTTAATAAATAAAAATGTATAAAATTATTAAATATTAAAATAAAATAATTATTTTTAAAAAAATTAAAAAATAATATGAACAGATCTAAAATGAATTTGAGTTAATTTTTTATAAATATGAACTGATTTGAACAAACTTTTAAATTCTGATTTTAAATCAGATTAAGCTTAAACAAACATAAAATATATTAATATATTCTTAATTCTGACCCGAACCTAACCCGATCCAACCTTATGAGCACCTCTTATCCAACATATGTAAGTATATTTATTTCAGTGAAATTCCACTTCATGGAAATTTCAGATTTTAATAATGCTAGACTAGCAACAATGGAATTGGAAACTGGACTATTAAGTTATTTTTCAGGTTTTTAAATGAAGAATTATAGATAATGCAATCATGATTATTATTTGACTATAATTATCATGCGACCTTTGATTCTCAGTAATTTTGGTTTTTTGTTGGAAACTTCATCAGAAAATAAATAATAAAAAATATTTAATACATAATCAGTCTTATTTAAACATTAGACTTTTATAAAATTAAATTATTTCATGATAATATATCAAAATGATGAAAACCAAAATTAACAAGAAACACAAAATGGATCCAGGTTGCTCCATCCTATCATCAAAATAATGATAATATATTTTAATTATTCTAACAAAAGTGTGCAATATTAAACATTTTTTTTTTCGAAAAGTATCTGATGCACTTTGTATTAAGAAGGGCTAAAACAAACGTATTAAATACATAGAAACTAGCAAAATAGATTGGAAAATAAAAATAAAAGGTAAAAAATAATAAAGCAATCCTAATCATCCATCTGTCCAAGGCCTATTGGAATGTATCGACGGTGCCGTGTAACCAGAGAAATTATGGACACTGACACACGTTTTCTGCCCAACCTAAAGGTAGCTGAGCCTTTTGGCTAAGCACAGCAGACATAGCACTAACAACTAATAAAACAAAATAGAAAAAAACAAATAATTCCTAAAATGAAAACAAACCTAAAGAGATGAAATGCCCTTCTCTTAAAGATTCATTGCCCCCTGGCATTAGATAAGAACACTCATGCGTCTCTGGTTTCTCTTCTTCAAGAATACTTTCAATCTTGGACCTAAACCAGTCTCGCACGCTAGCCTGAGAATCGGAGCCTTTATCAACTTCTTTCTCCGGTCTCAGTACACAAAACAAACCCCAAATTTTATATTTCATGCCTATCATCTTCAAGAGCCGCATCTATCTCAGGTGGTACTTCTTCCACCCAAAATCTTGGTGAGTCGAAACGGTGGCCCCAGGTTGCTAATTGATGAGCCACTTTATTCGCAGAATGTCTAACAAAGTTGAAAGATAGTGCTTAAATCTCCTTTTTTGACTCTTTATTTCATCCACTATCATACTTATTTCCGACCTGTCTACTGCCTCTGATTTGATTTTCTTTATAACAGTAAGGGCATCTCTAAACCCCATGTCAGCCGCAAAACGAACTGCTTCCAGACAAACTAGAGCCTCTGCGGTCGTCGGGTCCTTAACGTTGCTAAAAGGGTAAATAAAACCACCCATTACCTGGCCTAAATGATTTCTTAAAATCCCTCCTGCAACTGTTGACTTTGTTTGTTGGTCATAAGAGGCAATTTACCCTTTTAGCAAACTGATACTGTGTAAAAATCTAAATGACCAAATATATAATACTCACATGGGCGTGTGGTCAGCCCGTGACAAATGGAGACATTGTACTTCTAATGCTGCCTATTTTTTAATGGCACAAGATCATGTCAGTAGCCCGTGTGTGACACAAGATCATGTAGCACAAAATATGTCATTTAGTGCTTACAATTACACCTACTCAAAACCTGCATAAACTCAATAGAACACGTACCAATTTATAACATTTTAACCACATTCAAACAATATATCAATATGCCTCAAATGACACCCAATTCAATCAACATTCATTTAAGCTTGTCATGTTAGGTTCGTAAAATAAATATGAAGTAAAACTCAATAAATTGTAAATTAATATTTATTATGTCAAATCATCAAGAATAAATCAAAAACAAAATTAGATGCGGAAGCGCATTTAAATCTATAGATTCTCATATATTTTTGGATATTGGGATTTTGAATCAACTAATACATAATACTTTCAATTTACCACAATTAAATTTTGATAAACCAACTTACTAATCTACTTCAAATGGTACTTAATTTGCAATCACATTCATATTATATATACTAATAGGGTTATGCACAAATTCAATACACATTATTTTCACTAACAGTCAAGATTGGTATTCTTCACTCTCAAACACATACATTGAAATGCAAGACATATATACACTTCATACCAAATTATCAATACCAAAATCATTTGTCAATCTATCACAATTAGTATTTAATCATATCATTATATTTCATGATTTCCACTCACGTATCCATGTCACTCAATTTAACCATTCATATGCTTATTTCATAACTTACCATGTTATCATTAACTTTACTTGTAAACAATCTTATAAACACTTCAAAATCAAGCAATTCATATGGATCAAGACCATTTCCACATAAGATAAACACATTTACCATTCAAGCCTATATACATAAACTTACCATTTGACACCATTTTAATACCTTCCTTATACCAAAACTTATACTACCAAATCACATTCAAAGCCAAAACAAACTATCAATCCAAACATGTTATATCAACCTATGGGACATTAGAACTTAGATAATCACTTGTCTCAAACATGGCTTACCACAATGCCAGTTTACACACAATTGCACAAATTACCGAATCATTCAAAATCTATATCTTCATTAGGTCAACATATAATCATTTAAGACAACATAAGTACAATCCAACCCTATATATGCCACATAATCGAGTCTGGAACAATGAAAATACTATCAAATCAAAGACTAGATAGTGTGAGCTTTGGGTTGGTTCGGCTGATGTGTTTTATGAAATGACCTATACAGAGGCAGAAAAGAAAACAAGATAAGTGTTACAAATGCTTTGTAAGTCCATATGAAATTCACTTAACTTACCCCGATAAATCAACATTTAAGCAATGAAAACATAATGTAGCTAAGTACGAGAATCTTTTGGCATCTTGTTACTTTCATATACATTTCACATATACATGTACAACAATTCAATATAGCATAACCTATGATATTTGATTCGTACTCGATTTATTAACATATATATTTAAGTTCTTATTCATCTCACATTTAATCTTTCTATTCATTTCGTATTCATTTAATTATTGCTTTTTTGCTCAGAAAACTATAACAAAGGAATTTTGGATACGCGGAATAGAGTGCTCACACGAGCTGTGAATCGGGACATTAACCTTTACTCAATGCTACTCACATGAGTTATGGAGAATCCGTAACACATGCAAGATCTCAACCATCGGTAAAGTATCCAACATCGGTACAAGGTGCCTACTTTTTAAACATCAGTACAAAGTACTTGTTGCTTTTTAGACCCTAATGACATGTCATTTGTATTCTAATCATTCACTAAGTTTACACGGGCCTCTATTTCACATTCATTCCATTTTCAATCTCCGTAAATGTATACTCACTTTTTGTATTTCGATAACAATTCAAATACATTCACGACGAGTTATCATATGTAAACATCATTCAATCATATCACAACTTCAATCGGTTAATAATACACATCTATTCACTATTATCATTTATATTTTTTTATTGTACAGTTTAATCCATTTGATGCAATATATATATCATTTTTAAGTAACATAAAAATAGAATAATACAAACATATCAAGAATTAATAAAGTAAGCGACAACTACAACATCGAGGACTAATCCACAAAACTACCTTATTTGTGATTATCCTTTCATTGGTTCAATTCTCTATCTATATAATAATTCATTTCAATTTTATCAGTTTAAAATGTCTTATAATAGTTTATTTCATGCAATTAACAGTAAATTTCATTTTACAAAACTTTCTTGAAGTTTTACATTTTATTCAATTTAGTCCCTAAAACTATAACTACCATAACTTTCACATTTGAGCCCCATTTTACAATTTGATTTCAACCACATCCTTATACAACCATTTAATATCTATAATTGCAGAATTTTCATGTAAAATTTGAATTTTTTACAATTTAATCTATATACTTAAAACTAACAACTTGCACTTTACAAACTAGTCCTTTTTCATATCTGAGCTTCAAATCTAACCAAATAACATCAAAAACATCAAGAAATCATCAATGAAAATATTTTGAAACTTTAACAGTTTTGAGAAATGATACTCGAATTAGCTAAATTGAGCTATCACGATATCAAAAATATAAAATTTACAAGAAACGAGTTTGAGTGGATGCACTTGGCCGAACCTTAGAAGCTTAGAACGATGGCTTCTTATGTTTTTTTGTTTTTGGTTTCGGTGGAAGAAAAAAAATGATGAACAACCTTCTTTCTATTTTCCTTTAATTTATTTTAGTTTTATTATTTTATTTACTTTAATATAATTAAAATTTTATTATAAAATATAAAAACATTCCACACTTACCGTCCACTATCTAAAGAATGTAATTGTCCTTTTAGGCCTTTGTTTAATTGCTAAATAAGATCTTTAACAAATAACAATCAATAGTGATAAACTTTTATTATTTTTACAATTTAGTCCTTATACCATAATTAGTCATTAATTTGGTAAAATTTCCTATCCAAAATTTAATTCATCTATTTAATAATTCCGCAAATATTTAATAAAAATATTTTCAATCTCGGTTTATAAAAACGAGGTCTCGATGTTTGTTAAAATTTTAATATAATATGAATAGCTTATCGACTTAAATTAACCATTTATAAGTATAGATAAGTTTAAGTAAAATTTGAAGCTCATATTTTAGATCGAACTAGACTTGAATAAATATAAATGTGTTAATATCACGCTTAAACTTGACCTGAACATGATTTTTGACTTTGCTTATAAATACCTCTAATTATGAAGGTTTCTTTTCCAAAATTACAATTGATTTGAGTTTAAATTCATGTTAAGGTCATTCCGTATCAAATCACTTTGTGTTAGACTCATTTTGAATTCGAGTCATTGCAAATTATGTGAGTTCATTTAGTTTATTGATTCATTTTAATGATTAAATTGGATTTGATTGATTTTAAGTTCAAATTAATCGGATCAAAATTTGAAGTTGGAGACTAGAATGGAGGTGTCTAATATCTATCAATTATATAAAAGTAGGGCTGTAAATGAACTGAGCTTGAATGAATAAACCTATGTTCGTGTTCGTTTGTTTATTTTTGAAGTTGTTCATGTTCGGTTCGTGTTCGTTAAGAATTTCAAATTTTTTGTTCATGTTCGTTTGTTTAATGTTCAAGAACATGTTAATTTAACTGAATCAAACATGTTCACGGACATTAAATGAACATTTTCATGAACATATAATTGAACATGTTCACGAACAATGTTAATAAATAATAAACAAACAAAAAATAAATAAATATATACACATAAATATTATTTTAATATTTTTATATGAAAATTTCATTAATAAATAAATGAGTCAATAAACGAGCTTATAAACAAGCTTGTTCGTGAACATAAACGAACCGAACACACCTCTATTCGTGTTCGTTCGTGTTTTAAACGAACATAAAAATTTTATTCATACTCGTTTATTTAGCTTAATAAACGAACGTTATACGAATAATTCACGAATAGTTTATCGAACGTTTTGTTCATTTACACCCCTGTATAAAAGAAAGGCACATAGATGTGTCTTGTGCTTTTCTTCCTTTTTTATTATTATTTTTTTTTACATTTTAGAAATATTGTTAAATTGTAGTTTTAATCTTTCTATTATGCTTAGTTTTGAAATTTAATCTTTATGCTTTAATTTCTAACATGATTGGGCCTTTATATTTTTATAATGTAATTAATTAGTCCAAATAATTAATATCGTGAACTCTTCGATTAAAATATTACATAATTATACACAATTTAAATGCCTTAAGGGCTTTTCGAGACTAACGTGTGGCTTTCTGATTCTTTTAGGTTTGTGTTTTCTTTTTCTTTTTCTTTTATATTATAAGATAGATGGTCAAATTTTAATTTTGACCCCTCCATTGAAACTCGAGATTGAATCAATATGGTTTAATTTTTGAAATAATTTGGTTAATCTACTTTTATAATATCATTAATAAATCTAAATAGTTAATATTGTTAACGTTGAATGGATATATTTTTTAAATCTTAATCAATATTCTCAACGTTGTTTTATTGTTACATAATTATCGAATATTTCTTTTAATTTCAATTTTTTTTAATAATTAAATATAAATTTATAAATTTGAAAAAAAAAATTCTAACTTAGAAAATATTTAGGTACGTAGGGAAAAGTTTGACATTCAAAATTTTTCCCTATTTAACAAATAATACGAATGAGGCGGTTGGCGGTTGGTTAATGGTAGCTGCGTCATGTAGACATCTAACGTGGCAACATTTTCAGCAATCGGAAGGAAAAAAGGGAAAAAGAAAAAGTTTCGTAACCCGGTACCAATCACAAGCTTCGTTCAAAGACGCATTTTCACAAACAACTTGTGAGCACAACTCAAAGCTTAGATAGGTGCTCGACTTCTTTCGCTTTCCTTTGTACCGTTCGCTCAATGAGGAATGTCTTCGCTACTCTCAACCGTCATCGCCGTCTCACATTGCTCTTCACTGGTATCATTCTTCCTTTCTATTAGTCTTTCCTCTTCCGCCCCCGCTTATTATTCTATCAACTTTAATATCAATTGTTCTTTGATTTCCTATTGCTGCACTGTGCTTAATTTCCTTCGATGCTAGTATTATCCTGATAATTTAAGCTTTAGGATTGTGAAGCACTTTCATAGCGCCGAGTAGGGCATTTCTGGAACTTCCCGGAAGTAATATTTTGTTGGTCATATTTGTTTTACCTTCGGTTGTTCATTTAGTGATGTTCTTACGACCTTGAGTATATGTGGATGTTACTGTTTATATTAGTTTATTACTTATACTGCTTGCAGCTGTAAACCATAATAGACCTGTTGGAACTATGTTGCGTTATTCTGTTTCTCCGGAAGTTCAAATGGATACCAGGCATCGATTGTACTTGTTGCAACAACATCTGTAAGTGCATTCATATTTACCACTAAATTTTGCTTCTCGGAATTGGGTTATGTAATAAATTGGTCTGGTGAATGTGGAGTGTCTCAATCATTTTTGTTTTTACCTTTTTTTGTGCAGGTTTTCTACAGGTTTTGCCAGTGTGCATGGTGAGAGGCCTTCTGCAGAGTATGCAAAGCTGAGGAAAGAATCATTGGAAAGTGAATTTGGGCATATTGTTGGAACGCACAGCTCAACAAGCGTTTCTGCTGTATACCGATTTGGCCCGTTTCTGGCTTTGTATAGAGCAGCAATCATTTCATTTCATGTATTGAAGTTGACCATTTGGCAATTCTTTTTTCGAGACGTAAAAGAGCGTGCTGTGAAGGTATTATATGAATTTTATTCTTAAACATGTTCTGTTTAATAACTTGAATTGGTTCTATTATTCTTGCATGCATCTATATTCATCCAATATGAGAGCAGAGTAAAATATTGAAACCTTAGCATAATCTGGCTGACTTTGTACTAGAAATTTGCATGCTTTTGTGTTGCAATTTCATGTTATTTGGCCAATGGTTTTGCTGAAACTGTCATACTTTCCTATTTCCTCTTTTTTCTTTTCTTATTTTTTTTTGTTACTACAAGCTTATTGTATTTTTTTACATTCTTTTAGTTTCGTGAGATGTTAATCCGCTTGGGTCCTTTCTATGTTAAGGTAAGTTCCTTTATCTTTGCTTCATCATACTCTTTATTTATTCCGAACTGTTTCATTAAGTTTCTTATTGGGCTTTGTTTATTCAAGTTTCTCTTTACCAGAGTTTTACAAAAAGTTAAATTCTATTATTAGTCCCTGTACTTTGTGAAAGTTGTGGATTTAGTCCCTGTACTTTAATTTGGTCATTTTTAATCCTTTTCAAAATTTAAAATTTAACTCATCACCAAACAATAACTGTTAAATTCATTAAGTTCTACTATTTCCAAAATTTGATGCATCAAACATGTTATCATATGTGAAAGCCATGTCAACTTGTTATTTCCACATATTATGCAGTAAAAATTCAGTTAATGGTTAACAATTGTCATTTTCGTCAAAACGAAAATTTCATAATTCAAAAGCTATAGACTTTGACCCAATTGGAGAATATGGACTAAAACTACTATTGTATGCATAGTACTGGACTAGTAATGAAATTTAACCAAATGGATTTAATTGCTACTGATTGGGTGAGGACTAAATTTTCAAAATTCAAAAAGTACATGGACTAAAATTGACCAATTCGAAAAGTGCAAGGACTATATAATTAATCAAATTAAAGTACAAGGACTAAATCCACAACTTTCGCAAAGTACAATGACTAATAGCAGAAATAATCAGCACAAAAATTTGCGGACTTTACTGTTCTGTTCTGCTTTTTGTTTAATTGGAACCAATGTGTGGAGATCCATTATGGGTCTGAAATCCAAGTATTGATGTTAACTTTTGATAAGGAGTTTGAAGACTTGGTGGTTGCTCATTTAAGTAGGCTATAGACATGCAAGCTTATATTTGTTTTATTGTTTGCTTTTGTATCAAACAAACCTTTTGCATTTAATTTCTAGAGATAAAAGCAAGTAGAAAAATAAAATAAAATAAATGTCTTAACCTATTTATTTCTCTTAATCCTCTTGGACAAAACGTATAACTTTGGTCTACTTTTATTTTGGTATGCAGCTTGGACAGGCTTTGAGCACAAGACCAGATATATTGCCACCTATCTATTGCCAAGAGCTTGCTAAGTTACAGGTATACCGCCCTGTCCTCAACCATACGTATACAGCTATGGGTTAAATTGTTGAGATTTATGAATTATTGATGTTGATCTTTGTCCATTTGTTTTCTTTCTGATTTGAACCTTTTCTATTAATGCCAGGATCAAATTCCCCCATTCTCAACTCGTATTGCAAAAAAATCTATTGAAACGGAATTGGGTATTCCAATTTCTGAAATTTTTGCTGATATTAGCCCAGAGCCTATTGCAGCAGCATCTTTAGGACAAGTGTATAAAGGTCAGACCACCATTTCTGTGCAAGGAAAACAATATACAATTCCTTTTTTTCTCCTTTCTGTATCATTTTCTCGTGTTGCAAACATTCCAACTTTTGATATATTATCTGTTAAAGATCTATGTTTATGAAAATAAATGAAGCCAAATATTTGGTTCATGGCTTTAAGTATTGCAGCTCGCCTTCATTCTGGAGAACTTGTAGCTGTTAAAGTACAGAGGCCTGGTATGTCACTAATGTTGACCCTTGATGCATTGTTATTCCATATGATTGGTGGCCAAATAAAGCGATTTGCAAAAGCTCGCAAAGATCTTTTAGTAGCTGTGAATGAAATGGTGAGTCTTCCTCGAGTGTTTAGATATCCAATCATGTTATATACATGTCTATTATTAGTTATTATGCATGCATTGTAAATAGTATACTCAGATTTTGATCTTTGCAACATTATGTGCATTTCTACCATCATCTTTTCATTGATGAGATTGTACATGCTTATGCATCTTCAGGCCTCTCTTAAATGAACAGGTAAGGCACATGTTTGATGAAATCGATTATGTATTGGAGGCTAGAAATGCTGAACGGTTTGCCTCTCTTTATGGTGACTGGCCTGGTAAGTGTTTTATAATTGCTTATGACATATTAACTAATTTAAAGGTTAACAACTATATGGGACTTATTCAATTGGTTTGGCCTCTTGAAGAGTAGAAATACCAAAGGGGTTAACTTGTGCCCTGTTACATGACCTAGCATCATTTTGTTGTCTCATTTTCTTGCCTATTATAGTATTCTGAGGATCTTAACTTTCGTGTTAAAAGAAAGACAAACTTATAGGAGGGTGGTTTATAGTTGAAAAAAGTAAATGTTATGATTTCCTTCTTCCGTGCTTCAAAATGTTACCACTGCATTTTGTATTTGATTCTGTTAACCTTTCGGTGAGCCTCGCCCTTGTGATTTATGAATGGTTATTCATATTAGTGCAATTTCCTTGGGAGTACAGGTGATGGCCATACTTCTAATCATAATGCCAAAGGTGTGAATACCATCAAAAATAAAAATGCAAAGGGAATTAAAGTGCCAAAAATATATTGGAATCTGACCCGAAAAACTGTGCTTACTATGGAGTGGGTAGATGGAATTAAGCTCACAGATGAAACTGCCCTGAAAAAGGCATATCTTAATCGAAGGGAACTGATTGACCAGGTAATCTAAATAAGTGTTCTGTTTGAGCTCTTGGCTATGTCAGTCATTAAATTTGCAGCTCATATATGGTCTAACTGTGTTCAGTTCTATCTTATACTCCTTTTGATGGTTTGTTAGGGAGTGTACTGCTCTTTGAGACAAATGCTTGAGGTGGGATTTTTCCATGCTGACCCACATCCAGGAAACCTGCTTGCTACTAGCTGTGGATCCCTTGCATATTTGGACTTTGGGATGATGGGGGATATTCCTCGCCATTACCGTGTAGGACTTATTCAAGTGGTAAGAGCTGTTCTATTGATAATTATACCAGGCTACTGCTTTATATTACGTTATCCATGCTCATGAATGATCTTCTATGCATTATGTTAGTATTCAAAATATGGTAGTTCTGGATACAATAATGTTACATGAACCATTGAACATCAAAGAGACAACTAGTGAATAAGCTTGAATAAAGCTAAATAATATTTCTAAACTGAAATATTATTTTTCCTTCTAACCCTTGAGCAGAGAACATTTTTGTTGTTGCTGATGTCTCAACTCTGCAATGTGTTATTTTTCCCATATAAGAATGGAGAAAAACAATGGAATGAATAAAGTAATAGTTATCTCAGAAAAATTACAGTTACCTATTAACCCAAGCTCTAAATTCTCTTGGCCTGGTTACTATTACATGCACATGTCATGTTCTCCTTTTATGCTTTTTTTTTGTATGATGATACTGAGCTTTGATTGTTATTCCCTGAGGTTGTTTCTGTGTTCCCTGTGTTCCTAAGTTCTTGCTTTTTTCAGCTTGTGCACTTTGTTAATCATGACTCTCTGGGATTGGCAAAGGATTATCTTTCGTTGGGATTTATTCCTGAAGGAGCTGATATACAATCCGTGGCAGATGCATTGCAGACATCTTTTGGGGATGGGACTCAACAGTCTAAAGATTTCCAGGTTTTTGCTTGAAGTGCTTTACCTTATTTTCAGATTTGCCATTGGCAGTTTAAGTTCATCTATTTCTCTCCCTAATTTTTTCAAAGTACCAACAGGCATAATAAGCACTTCGAAATGCCATCTCTGTTGCTAGTTAGTAGTTCTACAAGTTTGTCTTTCAAAATGGTTCTTGATATTTGTTTGACTTAATGATAGGAAATTGATAGTTATGGGGAGAGATTCATGTTAAAGATTGTGCTGTTCCTTGAACATGGTTACCCGCATTGCATAAATATAGCAAGTATCCAGTTCAGTTGCACTGTCTTACGATGAAAAATAAACTATAGTTTCTAAATTCACCAATTTGGGTTGCAGTGTGAGATTCATTCGAGTTTTGTTCTCTTTGCTATCTGCATGTGTTTGCATGCTTTTATATAAGTCGTCATGATAAGTTCTTTTGAGGCTTATTTTTTTTTTATTTTTTGATGGTTATTCAGTCTCTGCAATGACTTTCCCGTTGCTTTGGATTTCAGGGTATAATGAACCAGTTATATGATGTCATGTACGATTTTAACTTCTCTCTCCCTCCAGACTATGCTCTAGTGGTGAGAGCTCTTGGTTCACTAGAAGGAACAGCAAAAGCACTTGATCCTGGTTTCAAAGTCGTTGAAAGTGCATATCCTTTTGTGATTGGGAGGCTGTTGGCCGATCCCAGTCCTGACATGAGAAAAATCTTAAGGGAGCTTCTCATTCGTAACAATGGATCCATTAGGTGGAACCGACTGGAGCGCTTGGTAGGTCTTCTCTCTTTGTTATTACATTTGCAGACCAGTCCACTTTGACTACGAAATTGTTATCTGCTAACAACAGATAAAGACAATTGTCTGTTCTAATTAACTAAATTGCTTCATCCCCTTAATGAGTGTGGTTCATCTTGTATCAGGTAGCTGCAATATCCGAACAGGCTTCTGAGGAACCTCCTGAATCTGAAGAAAATGATTCACCTCCGTCGGGCTGGAAGTCATTTGATATGCATGCAGTTGTTGATGCCACAGAAGATCTTCTGCTTTTCATTCTATCTGAAAAGGGTCTAATGGTGCGTGTTTTCCTCCTCCGGGATATAATTAGAGCAGCAGATATCTTTCTGCAGGATGAAGTCTTTGGTTGCAGGCTAGAAGCTGAAAGTAGAGCAAGGAGAACTTCAGAATTTGAGGTCTGTAATGTCTTTCATTATTATTCTCATAAACTGGAAGTAGCTTAATTTAACTTTAAGGTTAATTGCATGAGAAGTCTCTAAAATATAGCTCACATTCTAAATTGGTTCTTAAACTTCAAGACATATTATTGAACCCAGAGTATCAACATTGTACAATCAGGTCAGTTTGGGTGTTCACTGATCAATTTTTAAATGTGTATACTTTATCAGTTTTTAAGTTTGAGTTCAATTAAATTCGTTTATCAATCTTTATATTTAAGCTTGATTAAGCCTTTGTACTTTTTTCTATACATTTTCATAATATAAAGAAAATATTAAATTGAAAAGCTTGATTAGGCTCGTGAGCCATTTGAATCGAGTATTGCAATGCTCGAATTCGATTCGAGAATTTTCTAATTGAGTTTAAGTTTTTTTCTCTGAATCAACTTGTTTAATTAAATCTCTTAAATATGTGGTTTGGAAGGATTATGTTGTTATATGGATTGGTTTTGATATTGCAGGATGGTGCGATTGTGAGTAGGGTAGTTAATGGATTCGGGTCACTTCATCGAGCAGTAAAGTTGGCCCCTGAGATTTGGACAGCGATGTTCATGCGCATCGCGTTGAAGCCACAAACGCTTAGCTTTTCCATAGATATCATGTCGGCGGTGTGCAACCACATCAGCAACAGATTCCCAGAGTCCTTTTGGGTTTGTATGTCCAGACTGATTCACAAGTTGTCAAAAACCCATGCACCTGGCACTCCTATGAGATAATAACAACTTATATTTACCAACTGTTTATTTATATATATATTGTTTAAATTAGATATTTCATTGGAAACTTACTCTAATGGATTTTAAATTTGATTTAATCTATGAGTTCAAAATAAAAATATTAAAATCTGAAATAGGGCTAACCATTTTTCCCCAACCTGAGATCTATAAGAATCCATTTGAATTAAATTTAAGATTTTAAATGTTAAAATATTTAAATTCAAATGACTTGAATTTTAAAATAATTTAAGTTCAAAATTGATATAAATTTGAAATAATTTAAATATAACATATGTCTAAATTAAAATGAGCCGAAAATTTTAAAATTCAAATAAATTCAATTCGTGGTTATCTTAAAATTATAAGAGTGAAAAAATAAGAATTATAATTTTAGAAGTAAGTTAATATAATATAAAACCAATTCCTAAGTCTTAGGAGTTAATAGGGCGGCAATAATTTCCATAATATTTTGCTCATTCGTCATCGAATTAAGGTTACGAGATGCTACAACAATTAACTAATTAAGAATATGTAAATTCAACTTAAAAGTCAATTTAATCAACTATTAATAGATAAATATTTGATAATCATGTTAATCATACAAAAATGAGGTTTAAATTAAGTTTATGTGTAACATTACGATTTTAGTGGTGTAGATCATACATTTTTGACAAGTAAGCTAATAAATATTATTATTTTAATATTTACAAGTGCTCGAGTAGATTTATATATTTTTTATTTTAAATTTTGAGATTTAAATGCTAAATTTTTTTAAGTTGTGAAGGAGGATTAAATGATAAAAGTTACAAAATTAATTTACATTAGTGGGACATGTCAACTAGGCATGGGAGAGTAGTGAAAGAGGCCTAGATGATAATTAGACCCTATTAAGAAAACTAGTGGAGAGTTAGGTAACCAAATTTTGATATTTTCATAAGAAAATATTATTAAATTAATAAATAATGATGAAATGCTTAATAAAAGAAAGAAAAAGAAGAATTTCATCTCATTTTCTTCTTCCCAACGTGAGAAAACCCCATTGTTGAATTTAGGGTTTGGCCAAACTATTTTCTTTGATTGAAGGAGGTCTTGAGGTTAGTTTTCAATGGTTTTTATGTTTTTTAGTTCAATTTAGCTTGATTTAATTAATTCGAGAGTTTATTTGTAAAATCGTTAAAAGTTTAAGGTTTTGTCATTAATGATTTTGAGATGTTTTTGGTTGAAATGGATGGAATATGGAAGTTTATAGTTAGATATATGCATGTTATTAATTGACTTTGGATGATTTGGTGTTTAAGGACTTGATGAGAAAATAGTAGAAAAACTAGATAAATAGTATGAAATAATGGAAATATGGGTTGAGATGAGTTCATAAGAAAATGAACTAATTTAGTTTTCTCATATATTGTAATTGAATGGTGAGTTTTAGTTAATGACTTATTTGTACAAAAATTAAAGTATTGAGGGTAATTTCGTAAAATCACTTTAAAAAGGATTATGAGAATGACTTAGTTTTAATATGTGGATTTGGACGATTTAATTGAATGAAATTATTGGTTTAGATCAAGAACCGCAACGTGTTGAGGACGTACGAGGCAAAGGGAAAGTCATAGGATAGCCTCGGTTGGTTAAACTACACAACATGTAAGTTTCCTTTTTATGTGGTAATTTACATTGATGTTTATGATAAAAGTTTTACCCTTGTATACATGTATTGAGCTTGTATTGGTTATGATGTTATTTTGGGAAATATTAAGGATGTATTAAATGGATTGTTGTTGATTAAGTGGATAAAAGTTTTCATACGTGGGCACTAATTGTCGAATATCTGATCTGATGTGCTCTTGCATGTGTTGCGGACTCGAGTAAACACGTGATTCGGATTTAGCAGTGAGAAGTTATCTGTTGTCGTTTCATAAATTTACCTAGCTCTGGCCAAGCTAGCTCACATGTGCGATCATTGGTTTAATTCGATGGGATAACCTGATGCAACTTTTCTAAATCTGATTAGCTTATACGAGTTTCACACGTTACGAATCTATTCATTAATAGCCATCTATGTTCTTGGAAACTTATTAAGTATTTCTTATACTTACCCTTGTTGTTATGTTTTTGTAGATTTTGAACTTTTGAGATCACAAATTGGACCATCAGAGCATACACATCATCCTACACCATCCCTCAGTAGATTTTTGATGTCTTGACTTTTAGTTAATTATGGCATGTATCTAGGTTGGTTTAGTTGTGGAAGTGTAGTTATGTTATGTTGTTGTTTTCTATACTACTTTTACACTAGTCAAGTGTATGCAATAATATCCTAAGATGGTCATTTGTAATTGTGGTATGATGTTTTGAATTGAGTAAACATTGGTTTCTTGGTATGTTTATTAAAATGTGAATTCATATAAATGATTGTATGTGGACTTAAATGGTTGAATGTGTCATGTTTTGGATGTTTTTTAGTGTGTTTTAAAGTATAGTAATATTGTCATATAAAATGGTTTAAGTCCCTAAACTAATAGGTGAAGATTGAGTTTGAAATTGGTCACTTTTGGGCACATGCGGCCTGCACATGGGAATGTGCCTTGAGTGTGTTTGACACACGGGCTAACACACGGGCAAACACACGAATGTTGGCCCAAGTCAGTACAGACACATGAGCTGCACACGACCATGTGCCCTTATTTTACAAAATTTCCAATTTTTTCTTAAACTTTTTGATTTGTTTCAAATTAGTCCTGAATTGATTCTAATCTATTTTTAAGGCCTCAAAAGCACGATTAAAGTTCAAATGTATAAGTATGATACGAATTATGTGAATGTATGATTTAAACTAAATTTCTTTTAAAGTAATATGAGTTAAATATTTGATTTGATTAGTAATGCTCCTTAACCTTAATTCGACGACGGAAACAAGTTAGGGGTGTTACACTATGGAACTTTAGAATCAATTCAAAAATAAATAAGGATTAATCTGAAACAAAACAGAAAAGTATGGTAAAAACAAAAAATAGAGGTTACACGACTGTGTGGCCAGAGCCTAGATCGTGTGGTTCAAAAACATGGCCATGCAGCCAAACTGTATAACAAATTGATGCTGTGTAATCCAAAGTCACACAACTGTGTAGGGTGACCATGTGTGACATACGGCCGTATGGTAAACCATGTCCTAGACCGTGTGCACCTAAAACAACTTCAAAACCAAGTCATTTCTTAGGTTCCAAGCCAAACCATTTGCAATCATTTTTATCTATTCAAAACATGCCAAAATATCATTCAACCTAAGTCTAACCAATATTCAAGCCATAATTCAATCACCAATTAATAACCATTTCTCCAAGACATAATCTCCAATGCATTTGTCATTCAAAGTACCAACGCAAGTGTCCAATTTCATGACATCTTTATCAAACCTCAACTATAGTAATATAAGTTCTAATCAACTATCACTTCGCCATTCAATCTATAACAAGAATAATTTGTCAACTACTCAAATCATTTCATCATTTACCAAACACAATTACACATTCAAGCTTATCATAATAGGACATAAACCATGACAATCTTTCCATTTGGCTATCAACTAAATATACACTTTTCACAAACACAAAACACATAGATAATTATATGAACACATACACATATAAACCAAATGCTCGTATTACATGCCACAAAACCAAATAAAAAGATTTCAAAATCTACCAAAAGATAGCTAGATAGTGTGATTTTTAAGTTGATTCGATTGCCCAATTCCGCAAAGCAATATCTATAAGAAAACAGGAAATACAACATGACTAAGCTTCAAGGAGCTTAGCAAAATTCATAGGTTGAAATGATATAATTTACCGTAATTTTATAATTTAATAACTAACAAACTCTTTAACTAACATTAACTCTGTCAACCATAAGCATTCAACTGGTGAGGATCATATAAACGAGTCATTTAATCATCTCATTTGCATAATATCAAACATCATCAAATCACGATATAATATCGGAGATCATGAAGATATTTATACAAGTCATTAACTAAGCATCGTAACCAGATATCATTTACAAGTCGTCACCATGTCATTTAACCATTGAAAATCTACCCGATGAACGATATAAACATATACGGATACGTAGTTATCCACCCAAGACACGCCAGAATGCTCAACCGAGCCAATCCAACCAAGAACACGCCTGGGCACCAAGTGCCAAGCCCGTAGGCTTTACATCCGCCCTTAGAAACACGCTAGTATCACTGTAAATATAAATCGATAATCCACATTGGACTCCGGTGTATCCAGTGTATAATAACAAGTCAAGAATCACCATCTTATCACAAGTCAATCTCGTACAATGCACAAAATAACCTATTGGCATGTCAATTGTATCCTATACAATTTTCATCCGGTCTCGATACACAAAACCGCATAATACCTTACAAGTCAATTGCATTTCTCACCTTGAATCAACTTTATGATTATTTCATTTATAATATTACAAATTATACTACATTAATCAGTATGAACTTACCAGGGCTAAACTGCAAAGATAGTAATATTAGGGACTAATCAATAATTTTCATTTTTCCTTGATTATCTATCATTCTTGATCTATAAAATAATTTTATTTCTATTATCAGTACCAAATACATTATAAAATCCAATTTAATGCATATGACTACTTTATTGCCATTTTCAATTTCCCTAAAGTTTTACACTCTATTCAATTTAGTTCTTAAAACCGAAACAAGCTTATTTTCATAATTAATCCCTATACCCATTGTGCCAAATTCATATCCACCCCAAATCAGCCCTTAAATTCTAAAATTTTACAAGTAAATCATACCAAATTTTACTTACTTTCAGTTTAGTCCTTAACCTAAAAATTATACAAAATCACTCTACAAAATAGTTCAAATCCATCATCAAGTTTCAAACTTAAGCGTAAACATCAAGAAAACTTCAAGAACATCAATGGCAAGTTTTCTAAACTTTGACAATTTCACAAAACAATCCCTAAACTAGCTAGATTTCATTACAACGATCTAAAAAACATAAAAATTAATTAAAAATGGACCAAGAAAACACTTACATGCATGAGAGAATAGCAAAGCCGAAGCTCCACGATGTTGAAATGGTGTTTTCGGTTTTCAAAAATAAAGAATGAAGAAGATGGAAATTGTTTGAAATTGTTTTCAAATCAAATAAGCAAATTAGTCTCTCTCCCAACAAAAATTACAAAAAAATTCAAAATATTTATAAAAAATTCAAAATTTATATTTTTTGAAAAATATAAAAAAGTTAAAATTTAAAAATTTTCTAAAATAATAATTTTGGGACCTAATTAATTATTCAAATTTATCATACTCAAGTATCTTATGTACTCCAACATGAAATTAGTTATATTGTAATAATATTTTTATTTGACATTTTAATTTTTTTAATTTAACTCTAACAATTTCACTTGATTCGATTCGATAAAAATTTTATTTTACTCGACTCGATTGGAAAAAAATTCAAATTAAACTAAAATGATAAAACATAACTCATGAACTCGATTCACTCGAAACATTTTCACTCATTTCAATCGAACGCTCACCCTTACCGGTTTTCCTTTTATTTTCTTCTCTATGGAGGCCATAGGTTTTATAATTTTCTTAACATAAACTAGCATAGGCCTTTGACTGGCTCGGTGGTTTGCGGACACTACAATAAAGATTTGAAGCTTTTATTTTTTATTTTTGCAAAAGCAGAAATTTTTAATACAGTAATTTTTTTGGGTTTTTTTTATAGTGCATCATGCTAATAACTTATTATGAAATAAAGATAAAAAGAAAATAAATAATAAAGAAATTGGGAGAGCAAAAAAATTATAATATTTTATTGATCCATAATGATATATACAATGCTTCTCTAAAATCCATATTTATAGACTTAAGACGTATAAATGAGATAAAACTCTACTTCTAATTAATATTAGAGTCCTAAAGTGCATCAAACTTATATTGGTCTTGATAGACATCCATCTAATAATAAGATATTCATAATAATTTTAAGGTTTGATATAATATTTGTTATCTGAACTTGACAATTTTTCTTAATTTAGTACCTAAATTTGACTTTTTTTTAAAGTTAGTACTTAAACTTTTTGAGGTCCAATTTGGTACTTGAACTTGACTCTTTTTCTTAATTTGATACATAATCTTTTTTTTAATATTAATTCGTTAAGCATAGCTCAATACCTATTTTTAACATGAATTTTTTTTAAAACTGGCAATATTTTTGTAGCATAACAAAAAAGAATTTAACGTCGTTATTGTTTTGCTTAATTTTTATAATATTTAATAAATTTAGATACCAAATTGAATTTAAAAAAAAAGCTTAGGTACCAAATTAAAAAAAATGCCAAGTTCAGGTATCAAATTGGGTCCAAAAAAGTTTAGGAACCAAATTAGAAAAATTTGTCAAGTTCAGATGCCAAATTAGGTAAAAAAAGATTTAAGTATCAAATTAAAAAAAAATGTCAAGTTGAATTACCAAATGTTATATTAAACCTAATTTAATATATTTTTAACTTATTATTTGTGTTTGTTAAGTTTAAATTTTTTTCCAAAGTTACAATGCTTTAAATTTTTTTCAAAATTTTGTAACTTTCAAATCTCTTTTAATTTATCTTTTATATAAAAAATATGAATGCTGTTTTCTAAGTAGTTTCATTTTTTTTAAAAGACTATTTTTTTAATCTATTTAAAATATTATTTTTTTTGGTGAGAAAAATATTATATTTTTATTTAATCCATTCATTTTAAATTTTAATTTTAATATTTTTATTGAATTTTTCTAGAATGCTTAATTGTAGTAAATAGAAATTTGACCTTTTAAAATAGGGATAAAATGTCAAATTTTTAATTATTTCTTTTTAAATTTTAATTTTTTTACTTATTAACTATGTTAAATTTTTTTTATATTATATATTGGAGATTACCATCAATCAAACTTATGATTTTTTTTTTCATAATTGAATTGTTAAACTTCAATTTAATTATTTATTTCTAAATATTGTTTCCATTTTCTATTAAATTGCTTTAATTGTATTTTTTTTAAAATTAACATTGTGTCTTTCGTTACATTTTTTATAAGGTACCAATAACCCAATGAAGTAAGTGAATGAAGCTATGCGTCGCTCTATTTTTTTTTTTTTATTCTTATTAGTTGGCGACAACGTTAACTTTAATATTGGTAGTCGATTGTCGATATTCCTTCACCTTAATTTTTTATTTTTAGTTATTTTTTATATTTTGGTTTCTTTTAGTTTTTATCTGCCTTGTGACATACTTTTTCTTTGTCTTGGGGTACGCTTTTTCTCTATATTGTGGCACGTTTTTACATATTATGGCATCTTTTTGTTTACCTTTGTGGTAGATTTACGTTCGTGAATAGTTTTCTCACAACGCTAGGCTCTAATTTGCAGCTATCGGTGGTCTCTCAGTAGTTTGATTCTCTTTTGTGGTTCGTTTGCTAATACAATCAGATTTATTTTGTGAAGCAGCCTGTAAAATTGTTGGTTTTGCTCACTACTCCTACTTCGATCCTTAAGTGTGTAGGTGGATAGAGACAAGAGTTTTGTTTCCTGCTTCCTTTCTCCAGTGTTTCATTTCATCCCTATCGTTGTAGTCTACTGGACATATTTTACTGGTCTGATGTTTCGTTTTCTATTTTTTTTAATTTCTCTTTGTTTTATTATTTTTCTACTACATCTTAATTTCATTTGAAATATTTCTCTATTTTAATTTCTAATAAATTCAATCGACATATTATTTAAAAAAAAGTAAATGAATGAAGCCTTTTATCTATACCTTAATGATCAAGATCCAAGCCCTATCAATAATAATCCCTTCCCTTATCATCTGTCATAATAGAAGAGAATAGAAAACCAGAAATATATATATATATATATATATATATATATTATTACGAAAATCAAAGAAAAATAAATATTTGAAAATAATATGTTTGAGTTGCATTATAATAATTGGTTAAATACACTTTTTTTTTGTTTTTTATCTTTTGTTTTGTTTAGCGAGGTATCAATCTTCGGGTTGGTTATCGCCCACTTTTTTCTCCCTCCCACCTATCTTTTATTTTTTTCTTCTCATTCACTCCACGTATCTTTTCTCTTTTATGTTTGCAGATCTATTTGGTGGATTTCTTTTTTGTGTTCACAAGTTGTGATAGACAGATCACAGCGTCTATCGTTCGCTAAAAATCCACCGACCACCAATAATTTTTTCTTGAAAAGTAGGTACCTCTTCGTCAGCTTCTTAATATGTTTTTTGTTTTTAAAGTATTTGGACTCGTGTTGTCTTAAGTTTTATATGTTTTTTTTTGTTTTTTCATTATTTAATAAGTTTTTAGTTTTAAAAGTTTGTTCTGCCCATGTAACACATTTTTTAGTTTTGTTTATGCATGTAATCTTAGTTTTACGAGTGACTTTAGAGATGGTTTTGATTTCATCTTCTCTAGTTTGGTGAATGCTCAGTTATTTTGTCGATTTTTACTCACTACTTTGAATCATCCGAGGTTGATTTTCTTATCGTATTAAGTGATTGCAACTACTCTAAATATGTCGTGCTTGAGTTGTGGCAAAATCAATTGTCAAGATGTCATAATCTTCTATTGGTGCTAAGGTTAAAGCTTTTGATGTGTTGATTGAGCTTGTACTTCACTATTTATGATGAGCGTTTATTATTTTTCTCCTAAATTATATGGTTTCATTCAGTAAATGAATTAATAAATTTATCTTAAAAAAAACATTTTCCTTTGGAATTGAGAGTTATTATTACTTATTAAAATTGATAATTATCAATAAAATTTTAAAAAGAAGAGTATATTTTGGACACAAATTATTATGTAATGTTAGTATTCAAATTATTTTAAATGATTATTCAAATCCAATAAACAAAATTAAAATATGAATGTAATTTTGAAATTTCAATTCATACAAGAATATTTTAATTGAGAATTCAACGAGTGATTCCAGTAGTAAAGAGGATATTATTTATCTTAAGAAATTCAAATTCGAGTATCTACGTGTGCAAGGTATGTGTACATCATTAAAATATTAAAAAAATATAAACAAATATTATAATACAACCACACCAATATATTAAAAAATATTTAAATTGAAATGAATAATTACAAAATGAAACAATATCATGTTTGTTTAGTCATTTTGACCGAAGAAGTCAAATATTATCAATGTTAATTTCAATTGTGGCGAAAATATTTGTAGTTTTAATTAAGTTTGAGGTGAAATCTCCTAAAATCGTGATGGTGTTTGAATTCCTTCAAACTTTGACAGCCGAAAAAACGCAAAACCTCCTTTTACATGTGCGCCACGTGTATACCTGAACTCAACCACCTACTTGGTTGACTTGGTCCTATTCTCAGCTAATTTGCCTGCCGCCACGTATTTTAACTACCCCCTATTTTATGAATTATCTCCCTTTTCATCTTTTCTTTTCTTTTATTTAACTACTCATATTTCTTTTTTTTTAAATATATTAGTGTCATTATATCATGTACACATAGATGCTCGAATCCAGATATCTTAAGATGAATAATATTTTTTTCACTAGAGTCACTCGTTGGATTCTATATTTCTTTTTTCTTATTTCTCGTAACAAAATATTTTTTCTGCTGTTTTAATTAATAAATACAATAGTAAGGAGAAATCAAGAATATTTGTTAAATTGAAAAATATAAAAATAAAACTAATTTGATAAAAAAAAACATATTTTATGTAGGTAATAAGATGACAGATTGGTCTTCAAATGTCTGATAAAATCAAAATACAATTGGAGGGAACCTTGAATTTTCTGTGGGATGAGGTTTGTGATAGTGTAATATGTAATAATGTTTAGTTTTTTTAGGGTTTTAAATAACAAAGGGAAATAGCAATGAGTGAGCAATAATATTTTATTTGAAAATATTTAATTACCATTTCTATTTAGTGCATAATTTATGATTTTACATTAATAACTTAATTCCATTTTGCATAAATTATAATTAATTATTAATGGCCGATTGAGTATGGATATTCTTATCAATGTAAGAGGACGTGAGATCGAGTGTGCTAAAGTACATTATCGTCCTATTTATGAGTTGGGAGGGACTATGAGTAGTTTTAAGCATTATGAAAAAAAAAAATTTTAAATATATTTAAATCGCTCCAAGTATAATATGAATTTGAATTTCGAATTTTATCCTATTTTTATATTTCACCTAAAAATTTAAATATATTTGAATCGCGTTAGGTGTGATATGAATTTAAATAACGCATTTAAATTTAACAGAAGTCAGTTAATAGTATTATCGGTTGTAAATAAAATTAAATCCTACAAATAAAAAGACTAAATCCATTAAACAAAAAGTAAAGGGATTTAGATTTAAGAAGTGGGAAGTTCAGAGACTGAAAGAAGAGTTAGACCAAAAAGAAATAATGAGGTCAGCAACCTCTGATTTTTTTAGTATAACAGTTTTTTATTTTCTCTCCCTAAAACGTACTTTTCCTTTGTAAGTCTCGTTTTTCTTTTCCCTTTCCCCCTTTAAAATCCGCTTTTTAAGCGCTTTGCTTTCTCTCTCTTTTTATGGACGGCATCATCTCCTTTCCTTCTCCTTCATGAAGGTAAACCTTTTTCCTCTCCATTTCCCTTTCCCATCAACTTCATTTATTTATTATTATTTTCATTTATTTTTCATTTTTATTGTGTTTGGAATTTGGTTTAAATTGGATCTGCAAATTTTGGTTTCTTTTCAGGTTAAGATTTGAAGACTGTTTTTGGTTTCCGTTAGCATGCGAATTAGGCCTTTTCGTTATAATCTATCGCCTGAAATTTCTGTCGTCGAATACGCTTCTACTTTTTTTTGTTTCCTTATTTTGATTCTAGTGATAATAACTGGAAATTTTGAATGCTCGAGCTGTAATATGGGATATTTGAATCCGGTTTTGCAATCTTCAAGTCAGGTTCATGCTGAATATGGACCGGTCAGCGGCGGAGGCCTTAGGTTTCTGCCTTTTCTTCCCTCTTTTTTCATCATCCTTTGCTTAGATCTTGAATTTCCTCGATTGCTTTTTTTTTTTTTTTGTGTTTGCTTTGCAAGTTACTCCTTATTCAATTTCCTTATGGCTCAATTCAATTCACGTGTTTTGGTCTTCACGCCTTCGTCCGATTTTACTCATCTATTCGTTTTTTATTGTTATTTAATTTTTGTATGAATTTTCATTGAAAATGGAAACATCACCTTTAATATTTAGAATTTGTGATATATTCGGTATTTACTTTCCTTTTGGACAAAGATCCCTGCTTATTGGATAGCTTGCTTTAAGTTAAACCTTTGGGTTCATCTCTATTAGATAGGGCCTGTGATTGGTAATCATCATCATTAGCAAAAGTAGACAAAAAGAAATAGAGGGAATGGAAACAAATGGAAGTATGCTAGAAATGCACGCTTAACCTCCAAAAATTTGAAAAGTTCGTACATACTCTCGAACTTGGATTAGCTTGTCACGTGAAATTATTGTGGATCATTACCCTGTAATAGTTTTCACTGCATCATGTGGGAGAAATCTACAACTGAATCTCTGATTTGTTATTTCTGATGCGTGCAATGTGATGAATTTTCAATTGACATTATTGGGGATGAATTAATTTCTAGTTTTTTTCCATTCTTTATAGGTAGGTTTAACACAGTTTGTCGTGTTGCTGATATTACGCTGGAAAGAACAAATTATTATTTTGGTTTCTGTTTTGCAGGATCTGTTTTTCTTAATTCCAACAAGGCAGATTTTGGACCTTTCTGGCTTTGACCTAAATTTATTGCATCTTGTGCATTGAAAATTTACTGCATGGTTTTGTCACAAATTTTTATCTAGAATGAATTACGTAAATACATAGCATGCGTGAAGAAATATCATTTGTAATTATGATCAAGCATAAAAACAATTAGATTGGAAGTCCTGAAATATGTTCTGCTTAAATATGACGATAACAAGATGTCTATGGTTATTGAGTTTACAACTTTTGCTGAAAAATGCAATGATATGTACAATGTCTAAATCAAATGTCCCTTGTTTTCTGGCAACAGCCAGAATGGAAAGTTTAGCTACGGCTATGCAAGCTCTCCCGGAAAGAGGTCTTCAATGGAAGATTTTTATGAAACTAGGATTGACGGTGTTGATGGAGAGATAGTTGGTCTTTTTGGAGTTTTTGATGGTATATTTCTCTATTACTTTCTCTATATCTCTCCCTCACTTTTGCACACATGCATGTACACATAACTTCCTAATGGTTTATACATACTTCAGATGACCTACATATAGGTAAATACTTTTTGTAACATTTATGGTGATTATTATTTTTGTTAAAGCGTGTGTCATTCTTTTTGTTTTCCTCTGATGTAGCCTTTTTTCATTTAATAATTTCTTTTCTGTTCTAAAATCAAGCTTTTTGTTCCTTCATTTTGCTCTAATCCTTCTGGTTAGAGCAAGATACACTGTTATTTGCTGGACAATACAAGTGTAGTCTCAAGTCTCAACGTAGAGAAAGTATCTGAAAGGATTTCAGGCAGATTCTGGTATTTGTTATCTGCTCCAATGCAGTAGCAGTATTGGAAGCCATTTCTCATGGGCTGTTATTGGCTCAGGACAGTACTGTGGTAAACTGTAAATTCTACGCTGTGGGCGTACCATGCATGGTTAAGATCATAACTGCTACATCATAAAAGGAATCTGTTGCTATCTAGTCATGCTTAGTTAAAAGTTGTTTACTTGATCTTTACAAGCATGGCTGTTTCAGGTCATGGAGGTGCACGGGCAGCTGAATATGTGAAGCAAAACCTTTTCAGTAATTTGATCAGGCATCCAAAGTTCATATCTGATACCAAATCTGCTATAGGTTATTCACGCTATGATTGTATCTGATAGTTGTGCCTCTTCTTGTGGGCTGGCCTAACTTGTCTTTTTAAATTGTTTGCAATGCCAGCCGATGCATACAACCATACAGATTCTGAATTTTTAAAATCAGAAAATACGCAGAATAGGGATGCTGGATCAACTGCTTCTACTGCTATACTTGTTGGTGATCGTTTGCTAGTTGCAAATGTTGGAGATTCCCGAGCTGTTATCTGCAGAGGAGGCAATGGTATGATTATTGTTTTTAACTTATATTCATCTGATGTCTGACACTATGAGGTTGCCATTAGCTTTTGCTGTAACATGAACGCTCTATATGTTCTGTTTTACTGACATGTTAATGTTTTGCATTCTTATGTAATTGCTCCTTCACCCATTAGATGTGTAGGTGTGAATTTGTCAGGTTTTTTAAAATTCTTGTTTAAGGGTCATTTGATTTCTGGCTGATCTATGATATTCCTCTTGCAGCTTTTGCTGTGTCCCGTGACCACAAGCCAGATCAAAGTGATGAGCGACAACGGATTGAGGATGCTGGAGGATTTGTCATGTGGGCTGGTGCGGATTTACATCTAGCTGTTTCTCTTTCCCTCTCTTATCATCCTCTATTTTCTTTATAAGCTTTTCAACGTGTTAAATTTCTTCCTGATGTTGTGGTGGAAATTATCTATCTCTGTAGGAACTTGGAGAGTGGGAGGCGTCCTTGCTGTTTCTCGTGCATTTGGTGACAGGCTCTTGAAGCAGTATGTTGTTGCTGATCCGGAAATTCAGGTCTGTTTGAAAGATTGGGTTGTCCTAATTAAGATAGAAGAAACCTGTAATGAATGAGACCCATCATAAAAATTTTGCAAGTAGCCTTTCTTGTTAGATTTCTGCTCTATCGCTTAAAAAACTTTATAGAATCCCTTCTTAAGAGACGATAATATGAGCCTAAGAGTATTAAAATTTCATTGCAATTAGTACAATTGATTTTGAAGCATTCTACAACTCTTTTATCTCTTTTGAGCTTGCAGGAGGAAAAAATTGACAGCTCACTTGAGTTCCTTATTCTTGCAAGTGATGGACTGTGGGATGTTGTTTCAAACGAGGTATGGGAATGATCTCCCTTTTAACTTGATGATCCCAGAATCTTGGTAGTGGTTTGAGTAAAAAATCGTCAGCTTTTTGGTTCTGAAAATGTGTGGTGGCATAGTACTCTCCTAACCTATTTAATTGAAGTGAGTCATCATAACTGCTGTTGTTCTTTTGCAGGAGGCTGTGGCAATGGTAAAGCCAATACAGGATCCTGAGCATGCAGCCAAGCGGCTTATGCAGGAGGCATGCCAGAGAGGCAGTGCAGATAATATCACTTGTGTTGTTGTCCGTTTCTTGGCTAATCAAGGTGGTTCCTCTCGTACTGTTCCTGCATAATCCATCCTTTCTCAGCATGGTTTTAGGTTTTGGTTCTTCCAGCCGATGAAACAAAGTAAGTCAAAATAAACTTCCATAGTAATAGCTAGTCATAGAAAACAAATCTATTAACGGCTCAATACTGTGCGAAGCATAGAAGCAATGAACAAATGTGTCAGCCTGCTGATCTGTATTTTTACATCTTTTAAGCCTCTAGAAAAGATATGCATCTGAGTTAGCTTCTCCACAATTCCGGACATGCACATAGAACAAGTATGCACGTGTGAATTTGTGTAAAGAAATGTTGAGACTCAAGTCCTTCTATATATTGTAAATTGTAGTAAAACATGTCTTCTCTTGTAGTTAGTTCACTTTCGAATAATTCGATGTCCGTGATGTCCTCTTTCAGAAAAACAGTAGTTATGCCCGTTTTGTCGGATGTAAATGTAAAGCTTCTCTGTTAACACATAATTGTTAATGCAGCTTTGAAGTTTGAATGCATTATGATGTGAGTAATATAATATCTGTGTAATGATAATAATTAATGGAAAATCGTTTATATGCGTATGTGAATTTTTTCTCTCATTTTGGTATTTAAGTTTTTTAATCTGTGATCCATTTTGATATATTAATCGAGAGATTTTCGATTCTTTTGGGGAAATATGTGAAATGTTGTCTGCTTGGAGCTGATCGACTGCCCAACTAGTTGGGTATTATTTTTCGGCGGGAGTTTTGCTCTTGATTCTGTCGAAAACCTGAATACTCGAAGAGGCGGCCGGATTATAGAGTAAGAGCATCTCATCAGGTGACTGAATAGACCACTAAATAATTGAGGAGTTTGTAAACGGTGGTCTTTTATTGAGGGGTATTCAACTCTTTGAAAGTTTTCTCTCGATTTTGTCAAAAACCCGTGTGACTAAAGGGGCATTGAGTTTATTGGCTAAAGGGGGCATTGAGTTTATAGAATGGGAACATCACCAAAAGAAAATTTTGAAGAATTCACAATTGATGGGATTTAAAATCCATACCTTACAAGAAGCATCTACCGCTTCGGGCGGCAGCAACTTTTTTCCTTGAGATCGGATGTTGTGGTCAAGCTGTCTTTGAGCTTTGCATGCTGGTCAAAAGTCAAAACATCTTGCCAACAGTTTTTATTATTAATAATAAAAGTGAACATAAATATAATACAATTTAATTTAAGAAGAGATGGTGGCGTCAAGTCGCCGCGCAGTTCTGACAGCCAGCTGTTCAAGATTTGCCTTTTCATTAACAATTCTTAATAGTAGGCTGTCACAAATCTGCTTGGTGCCGAAGAAATAAGTGAAATTGGTGACATCAACGTCATTTTGAAGCATTTCCTTTGCTTTTATTTTTCCATTTTGTAATTAAATTCTAAATTCATCATTCATTTTATCAAAAAATTATTCCTTCAAATTTTATATCATATTTTCTTTTTGTACTACCAAACCTCTCAACGTCTAATTAAGGTGTTGTACTTCTTTTAGCTTTTGTCCCCACTCTCATCTCAACGTCTAATTAAGGTGTTGTACTTCTTTTAGCTTTTGTCCCCGCTCTCATCTGTTAATTAAGTAGATCCGATTAGTTTCGGATGAAGTCAATTCGAGTCTTATAAATTTTTGAATAATTCCAATTTGGGTGAATTTTGGGATTGAAATCATTTCCAATCCGAATTAATTTGAAATTAAATTATTTTTAGTTCAAAACATTGAGCTCGAGTTATTTTGAATTCGAAACGTTTTAATTTGAGATTTGAATTTTTAAAAATTGGGGCCATTATAAATTTATTCTATTCAAGTTTGAGTTGTTTTGCAATTGTTCGAAGTTACTTAGGGTTTGAATCAGAGTTTGATTTGAGTTATTCTTTTGAAATAAGTTCAAATTAATGAATGGGTGAAATTTTGGGGGTGGGGTAACTCTACTTCCACGCCCTTTTCTGGCCGTAAAATCCTCCATGAAGGGATGGAGTCTGCATTACTGTTGTGATGTCACATGAAAAAATGTAAAACAGGGCCGGTTAGGCCAACTGCAAAACAACAGAAATCTCAATGTACGTCTGTTTTTACCTTCTCTGCAAAATTTACATTCCCCATGATCAAATTAAAAGCAACAATTTTCTCGGGACTGATAAACAAAAACCGAAACATCAAACCAAAAGAAAACAAAACAGAGCTAAGCTAACTGGTTTTTAACTTTGGTGTTGGATTTGTCCTGTTTCATTGTTCACTGGGTTGGCAGAATTTTCTGTTATTGTTGTTGACAATCGTTGATGATTATCATCACCACTCATATTTGGTTTCACTTTCTCACCGCTTTCACATTTCTCCGATCCTTGTTCGCCCACGAATCCACCATTTTCATCACCAAACGAGGGAGCCTTATTTGAAACAGGGGTAGCCAAGAACGTAGGCTTCAGTTCACCAGCCATTATCACCAATATTTTCTCCTCGTAAACCTTTACTTCCTTCACTGAATCGCCGCTTTCAACGTCTGTTTCTTCGCCGCCATCGTTGTGGGGGATTCGCCAGTAGGAGCAAGCTAAGATGAAGAGAGCAAAAGCAATGAGAGCCAGCATGGCTGCTAGGCCTCCGAAGAGATAAGGCACGGGTGAGTGCCATGGGGAGCTTGGCTGCACCATTGTGTTGACGTGACTAATGGGTCTCATTTTCTTCTGAGTTCTGCTTTAATGGAAACAGGGTGGTGGGTTGGTTTCTTTTCGGAAATGGAAGGTTAATTTGTGATTCAACCCGAGAAACAGAGAAAACCAGGATTGTTATTTATAAGTAGCCAAAGTGAGATAAATAATTAATTAAAAAGAGAAAATTCTGTCTTTTGATTTAAGGTTAAGATTTGGAATTCAGCTCCATTATTCGAATTTGAGTTTTAATTAAGTTTTTACCTCTATTAATTTTATATACCATCTTAAAGAATAAATAATTTCATGAGAAGATTAACGAAAAAAATTAACAAACAAGTTTAGGATGATATGTATGTTTTTATAAAATTAAAAATAATAAATATGATAACATTCTAAATTTTTTAAAAGAACTTTTTATTCCGTATAGAATAATTATCTTTAAATCAATTTTTTAAAAGAATTTGCTAATACAATTACAAGTTCAATATAAATAAAAAACAGTATAGTTCCAATCAACTCAATATAAAATAATATTTAAAAATAGAAATACACTAAGATCTAGTGACACAAGGCTAAAATTTTAATCTCACGTTCCGTGTAACCTTAGGAAATTAAAACTATACACCAGAGGTGTTTGAGTAAATGCTCTCAATTGTATTATTTTTTCTCATAAAATACAGAACAATATAATGAATAGAATGAAATGATTTATAAGTGAAGGGAGATTCTCTATTTACAGTTGAGTTTTCCAAAAATCGACGGTTAAAATTAATTTACATTGATGGAAGAAATTAACCTATACCTTAAATCATGATATTTAAAAAATATTACATAATCAAATTAAATCAAATCTAATATTATAAGATATAGTTCTCAATAGTCTAATATTAGTTTCCCCATTTGACAAGATACCCTATGTTTCCAAATCTACATCATTGGGCCACACATCTTTTAATCTGATAGGCTTCTCTATCAGTTCGTTGAATCAAGTCAATTTTTGTGGACTAAATGTTTTTCATCTAATTGATAGACCTTCATGAGATACATTTTGTATCATGATCACGGCCCGTGACATTAGAACATACTTACACTTAATTAGACTTAAAATAATTTGTGAAAAAACCTATATATTTACATTTGCACATAGTAAAATGTGAACCTAAACAATTAAGTTGTCAGAGTTTCAACCTCTAAAGACTCATTCATAATTTAAATATGAAAATAAAAAAAACCTTAAATACTTAAAAGTTTTAAGTATACTTATAAAGAATAAAAAAGTAATTTAATAATATAACATACTTCCAAATACATAATAAAAAAAATCCAATTAAGCCTATAAGCTTGAATTAAGATGCTTAAATTTAATTCCGTAATTAATAAAATTTTAAAATAGTTAGCAAGTATAAATATCTGAGGAGGCAGGCCGTCGTGAGCCAATAGACGATGACATGGTGCGACGATGTCGGGCCTAACACTATTGTTTTGTGTGGGTCCGGAGGAATCATGAATGGCAGCACCATTTCATGGGTGTTTATATATAGAATATTAGGCATAGCATTTTTGCTTTTGGATAAAATGGTAATGGTGTTTGCCAATTAGATATACACCTAACTTGACCTGATGTGAAAGCTCTTGTAACGCTCGTTCTCGACATTTTTAGAGTTTTAGGTGAAATAATAATTTAAGGTTTTTGGGTTAAATTAAAGAAAAAAAAATTTAATCTCTTAAAAATTGAAAAAAAATCCCTTTCAACTCTGAGTCTTGACAACTATATTTTCAAACGATCCCCAGGATCGAACCTGTCTCTTATTATCTTTTTTTAATTTCAATTCTTTAAACTTCATTAATCAATTTGATATTGTTGATTCAAGTGAAAATTTTGGATTTTGAGTATTTAAGTTGAGTGTTTTCGCGTATAATTATAATGTATAAACATACAAAATTATCATATGTATTAATAATCTACAGATTTTGTTCAGATTCTTTTCCTTTCTTAATCCATAATGCAATTCTGTATTATAATTATTTCTAGCATGTATAGTTTTAGGTAATTCATGATCCAATTGTTGCATTTGCACATGAATAGACGTAAATGGGATCAAAGTGACTTGATTAATCCATTTCTCTAATCCCAAATTGCTTCAACTTGCTGATCCTAAACCTAAGTTGTTTCATTTCACTTGATTGTGAAACAATATTCTTTTTTTTTTTGAAATTTGATTTTATTCATTTAGAATAATTATTCTATGCATTATCAATAGAATTAAAAAAGTTAACAAATAAATTTAGGATCCTACCAAGTCTTTAAAATATATTAAGGAATAATATTTGCTATATTATCACGAGAGTTTTTAGACTTTACAAGTAAAGTTAGGGGTTGACAAGTATTTTATAGTGATATAGTAAAAATGTAAAAATAAATATTAAAAAAAAAGACAAATGATAATATTTTAAAGCTGCTTGTGAAATAATATTGTCGTCCCAAATACTAACCCATATATTAATAAAATAAAATAAAAAGATAAATAGTTGGATTCTAAACCATTTGTGAATTTTTTTGGTTAAATTATGCTGTCAATCCTTTGACAAAATTTGAGATTTAATATTTGTATTTAAAAAGCTAAAAGATATGACATCTTACTTTTTTCTAATTAAAAAACATAATCCAATCGTTAACATCATTAGCGGCAAAAGTACCATGGATCCTTTTGTATTAGGAATCAGATTATATTTTACCCCTCTACTAAAAAAAAGATAAATTAATTCTTGTACATTAGATTAAAGAGCAAATTGATCCTTCTGTTAATTTTTTTTTATCCATTTAAGCAGTTAAAAGTTGGTCCATGTATGTCAGCATAAGGTACACGTGGCATATCACATGTCACTATCTAGTTATTCCATCAATCATGTCAGTTTTTAACAGTACAAATGGCTGAAATTTTTAATAGAAATGACCAATTTGCTATTTAATCTAATGTATAAGGACTAGTTTGCCCATTTTTTTAATAGCGGAGGCAAAATGCAATTCAACTAATTGGTCCATGCACGTCAACATAATGGACATGTGGCATGTCACATGTCACTGTCTAGTTATTCCATCAACCACGCCAGTTTTTAACAGTACAAATTGATAAAATTTTTAACTGAAAGGATCAATTTGCTATTTAATCTAATGTATAAAGATTAGTTTATCCATTTTTTGAATAGAGAAGGTAAAATGCAATTCGACTACTAGTATAATGGCCTTCGTGATACTTTTATCCATCATTAATATTTTTTGTTAAAATTTTTTATTTGACATGTTGAATAGATTATTTAAATATAATGTTATATATAATTTACCGAAAACATATTTTGATGAAGAAAACAAATGATATTAATGATTGGAATAAAATTTTTATTGTCGAAACCATTTTTTTTGAAAAGAAAAAGAGGTCTCGAAAATTATTTTAAAAATTGAAAAATAGGAGTCGCCACCAATCTTTTTTATTTGGTGTGATTTGATCACCACAAAACGGTTAAAATCCGTTTTGAAAAATATTTTGGTCTTCGAAATCCAGAAAATCGGTTCGGGAGTCGGTTACGTGTGAGGAAGGATTAGCACCCTCACACGCCCAAAAATTGGTATCACATCGATCATTTTCAGGTCTTGTTTGTTAAAATCTTAAAATCTCGAGTGAAGTTTAAAATATGATCATTGAATACATGATTTATTTAATGTACACATTTAAGAAGAAAAAATCGAATTTCGTGAGGAAGTCTCGAGGAAGAAAGTCACGTTCAGTGAGTTAGGACATAACGTTTTGAGATCCGAAATAACGAGCATTCCCTCGTTGCCAATTTCAAACCTTGAAAAGGGTTTTCGATTATTTCAATTTGAAAAAAAAAATTGCGCCTAGTAAATTAAGGCACAATTTTTCAAAACCCGAAATAAAGAAATATTACCTCGATTTTAAAAATATTCGTATTTTTTAGAGAAAATCAGAAAGAAAATTTAATTTGAAGATGAGTGCGTAAATTAAACATGAATGTGCAAATAATGAAAAAATTAAGTAATAATTAAACAGATAAGTAAATGCAAAACTAAGCGCAGGATTAGTAATATATGAAGTACGAAAAAAATATGAGACAAAATCAAAAAACAAGATTAGTTAAAACGGTGAAGAAAATAATTAAAATTTATGTACAAAAATTGAAAAATGGAAAAACGAGATCGAAAATGAAGTTTTGAAGAATTCATGGTTTGAACATAATTTTTAGAAAAATTTAAGGGTAAAAATGTAATTTTTGGGAAAGTCTAGGGTTAAAATGTGATTTTGGAGAAGTTTGGGGATTAAAATGTAATTTTGGAAAAGGTTTAGGGTTAAAATGTGATTTTGGGAAAGTTTAGGGGTTAAAATGTAATTTTGGGAAAGTTTTAGTGTTAAAATGTGATTTTTGGAAGGGTCAGATTGTGATTTTTGGAAAGTTCGAGGGTCAAGATGTGATTTTTGGAAAGTTAGGAGGCCTTTTGAGCAATAAACCCAAAAAAGAGTGACACATGGCAACTTTTCAAGCTTCCAGAGGTGAGAGGACCAAATTGAAAATAATTTAAAATTACTAAGCGAATTTAGAATAAAAATAAAATTGATTTAAGGATGAAATTGAAACAAATGAAAAATGGAAAGGACTAATTGTAGAAATAGCCTAAAAAAGGGACATGTGGCAACTTATCAAGCTTCTAGAGAGTCAAGGGACTAAATTGAAAAACAACTAAAATTGTTGCGTGAATTTAAAATAAATTACAAAATATTAAAAGGATGGAATTGTAAAAGTAAAAAAAGCGAAAGGATTAAAGGGATAAATATTCCATTCTCCAAAAATAGGCGGACCCGTCAAATCGGAGCTCTAAGAATGACACCGTTTTGGCGCTTAAACCCTCCCCCTAAACGATGTCGTTCTCTATGTACTATAAAACCTAAAAAAAAAAATTCCCTTCATTCTTTCCTTCATTATCTCTCAACTCCCCTTTCTGATTCTCATGGTCGGATCTAAGGCCCGTCATGCCACCGTCGCCTTCGATCATTGTCCGACGTCATGCACCACCGTCCACGATGGTTAGGTAACCAAAAACCTCCTTTTTTATTTCTATTTTGAAAAAACCATAGATCTGGGTTCAGATCTAATCAGATCTAACCTAGATTTCTTAAAAAAAAAATTCAAAAATGATCTTCCTTATTATTTTTTAAATCCGTGTTCTTTTAATTTTTTTATTTTTATAAAAATTTATAAAATAGATCTTGAAAACATAATTGTATTTTCTGTTTTTTTTTTTTTTAAATGGGTCTTAAAACATGTTTTAGGATTTTTGGAAATTACGAAAGGAATTTTTTTTGAAATTTATTTTTCATTGTTCCTCTTTCAAATCTGATATTTTTTTGTTTCATGTTTGTTTGTTTGTTTACAGGCCTATGAACAGTGGAATCCCTAGTGAGCGTGGAATGGTCCGGAGGGACTTCGTTCACAGCGATCGACGGTGTCGGTCTAGATCCGACTAAGTCCGTTCAAATCTTTATTTATTTATTATTATTAACGTTTCAAACTTTCAAGAAACCAATAAATGAACACTAAGTATATATTAATGCGTAATAAATACTAAACAAATAGACTTATGTACTTAAATAAATGCTTTGAATACATAAACAATAAATATTTATATTTATTATATACCTTGAATGGAAATTTGATTGCTTGGAAATTGATTTGCTTCTCTGTTGATTAGTATTTCTTATTGATCTCTAAAAAATTCGTAAAAAATTACAGTTGACATTAGTTTCGGCTTTATAGCCTCATTACATAATCATGATATTTTGTTTTTTTTCAACTTAATGTTGGTCTTTTCTTTTTTTGCAGGTGCCAGTGGAGGTGGTGTAGTAGTGGCAAGTTGGTGAGGGCGGCGGTGTTGCTGGTGGTGCTAACGTGGCAACTTCTGAATGGAAGAGATGGAGGCAGCAGCAGCAAGTTGCACATTTAGGATTTTTGATTTTTGTATTTTTTGGGCCTTGGTCATGTAATTGGGCCATTGGGCTTATAATTGTTTGGACTCAAAAATTTGTAAAAGGGATATTAATAAATTTAAATAAATTTAAACTTAAATTCTATTTGAGTCCAATTTGGTTTAAATTTGGGCCCGAACAAATTGGGTTCCAACAGTTGCCCCTCTTTGCTTGTTGTCGTATAATGGGAACAGGGCAAAGACTAAAAAAAGCCAAATTTCTTCAAGTTTCATATTCTTGACACTTTTTCTCCAATCAACTCACCCTTCACTTTATTGGTCGCTCAACTCTACTGCATTTTGCTTCTCTACATCTTCAGCGTTGTGACTCCATTTTGCCTTAAGGTAATTTCAAAAAAACAAAATTTGCTATTGTAACTTCACTCAATTCACTTGCAACTTCAAGAAGATTGGGATCTGTCATCGTAGTCTTTGATTCAATCTACTGACACTTCAGGTGTGTTGTGACTTTTCCTTAGTCTACTTCTTTGTATCTCATCAAGAAGATGACCATTTTATTACTTCGACCCACTCCTCTGTATCTCGTCAAAGATGGGGTTGGAAATTTCATTCACATTGAGCTTTTGCTTCATTGAATTGGTCATCTTCTCTGTATCTTATCAGGAAAATGACCGTTTTGTTGACTTAATTAACTTCTCTATATCTCATCAGGAAGACAAATTTTGGTCCAATTCTCTGTATCTTATCAGGAAGGTGACCGCTTTATTACTTTGACCTACTTCTCTGTATCTCATCAGGAAGATGGGGTTTGAAGTTCCACTCCACTCCACTACAACTTAAGAGAAATTGATATTTGCTTTTGTGAGACGGTAGCTTGAATCTGCCTTTTTGACTTGAGGGTAAAAGATGAGATTTATGGTTTCAATCTGCCTCATGACTGGGTAAGAGATTTTTTTTGTAAGAGATTGGATGGTTGCAATCTGTCCCTATCGCGGGGTAAAAGATTGGCTGACGGTGATCTGCCCCATGATCAGGGTAAAAGATCGAATGGCTGTAATTTGCCCCAAGCTCGGGGTAAGAGATTGGCTGATGGTGACCTGCCCTAGGCTCGGGGTAAAAGATCGGATGACTACAATCTGCCCTAAGCTCGGGGTAAGAGATTGGCTGGAAGTGATCTACCCTAGGCTCGGGGTAAGAGATTGGCTGATGGTGACCTGCCTCAGGCTCGGGGTAAGAGATTGGCTCGAGGTAAGAGATTGGATGACTACAATCTACCCCAAGCTCGGGGTAAGAGATTAGATGACTACAATTTGCCCTAGGCTCGGGGTAAGAGATTGACTGATAGTGATTTGCCCCAGGCTCGGGGTAAAAGATCGAATGATTGCAATCTGCCCCAAGCTTGGGATAAAAGATTGAATGGTCGAAATCTGCCCCAAGCTTGAGGTAAGAGATTGGCAGATGATGATTTGCCTCAAGCTTGGGGTAAAAGATCGGATGACTTCAATCTGCCCCATGCTTGGGGTAAGAGATTAGTTAATGGTGATCTGCCCTAGGCTCGGGGTAAAATATCGGAATCTTTAATCTTCCCATCTTGATTAAGAGTAAAAACCTGGAATGATGTAGTTTGAATCCAACTCTACTACAACTTCAAGAAGATAGGATTTGATGGCGAAACTTCATCTTGCTCTTACTACAACTTCAGAGAGATTATAATTTGATCTGACCTACTGTAAATTTAAGGTAGAAGATTTACTATTACGATTTCAATCTACTCCTCTTCGTCTTTAGGGTATAAAACTCGACGTTGCGGCCTCAACCTTTCCTATTACATCTTCTAAGGTACCGGGTTCACTGTTATGGCCTCCACCTTTCCCTTCAAATCTTCATGGTATCGCGGTTCATTTCACCATTTCGTGGTAATGAAACCTGATTAATATGCTTTAATGGGCCTCCATGTAGGCTAGATTGTTATGATGCTTTGATCAGAATGAATTACATGCCCCTAACTAAATGATTGTGCATGATCGATGTCAGATTCAATTTTATTAACTCTGTTTTCATCGCTGGAGTGATATAGTTTGTCGCTCATTACAATTCTGTCACTAGCGTACCACCTTATCTTCTTTTAGACTTAGCTTGAACTGCGCATTTTCAAGTTTGTTTTTCAATTGGTAGTCCTGTTTCGGGCCCCTGTACTATTTAGGAAATTCTAGAGTAATGCTCATGGATCTTTGTATGATTCATATTATTAGTTCATTATCCGTTATTTTAAATGCAAAATGCTCGAACGAGATTATGAAAGAATAAAGTCGAAATCTATTGAAGACACAATTCAAAAGAAAAGATCAATATGAGACAAATTTTAGTTAAGAAATTGCCAAGTATACAATAAAAGACAATTAGATGCCCCAGATATCACAGAATGAGCTTCTTTGACTCGTCTCGCTAAGAATCATTCTGAGCTCAAATATGTGTTTAGAAGACCTAAAGTACTTTGTAGATGCTTCAAGTTGTAATTTTCTTCCATCTTGTTACAATTGAGGGAGAAACGATCACTTTGAACCCGTTCTTGAATTTGAGTAGCCGTTTGCGGGTTTTTAACTCAAAATTCCTTTGGTTTCAAGACGCCCTTTACGGGTTTTCATCTCGATCCTTTTTTTTGAGACACCTTTTATGGGTTTTCATCTCAATCTCTCTCTTTTTTTTAGGCGTTGTATTTTTTCACCGAGTCCGAGTTGACGAGGTTGTGCAAATCCTTACTGTTCATTTATGTTAGAATGAGAGCTTCTCTTGAGAAAACTTTCTTTACCACATAAGGCCCTTCTCAGTTGGGTATCCATTTCCCTCGAAAGTCTTTATGTATGGAAAGTATCTTTTTCAAAACTAGATCTCCCTCATGGAATTCTCTAGGATGAACCTTTTTGTCATAAGCTCACATCATTCTTTTCTAGTACATCTGACCATGGCGGATAGCTCTTAACCTTTTTTCTTCTATTAAATTCAACTGATCATACACGGCCTGAATCCATTTTACCTCATCTAATTATAACTCTGTTAAGACTCAGAGAGAAGGTATTTCAACCTCGATAGGTAAGGCTGCTTCTATACCATATGCTAGTGAGAATGGTGTTACCCCAATAGAAGTTCTATAAGTAAAGAGGGCAAATGGTAGTTTTTCGTGCCAGTCTTTATAGGTTTTAGTCATTTTCGTAACGATCTTTTTGATGTTTTTGTTAGCTACCTCTACAGCTCCATTCATCTTTGGTCGATAGGGAGACGAATTGTGATGCTTGATTTTGAATTGCTCGTAAACTTTTGCTATTGTACTATTGTTCAAATTCAAGGTATTGTTAGATATGATCCTCTTTAGCATCCCATATCGGCAAATGATCTCCTTTTCAAGAACTTACTAACCGCAGATTTTGTGACGTTGGCGTAAGAAGCTGCCCCTACCCATTTGGTGAAGTAGTCGATAACCACGAAGATAAATCTATGACCATTAGAAGCCTTTGAAGAAACCCACATAGAAAATGGCTAAGGAGAAGTCATGGCATGAAGGTGTGATAGAGGTACATGAATCTTGTCTCCATAAATCTGGCACGTATGACACCTCTTAGCATAATTGATGCAATCCCTTTCCATGGTAGACCAGTAATACCTAAATCTCATTATTTGCCTGGCCATTGTGAAACCATTGGTGTGTGTTCCACAAATGCCTTCATGAACTTCTTATAAGATCTTTCTAACTTCAACTGCGTCGACACATCTTAGCAACACCTGATCTTTTCTTCTTTTGTACAAGATTTCCTCATCTAGGACATATTCATTTGCAAGTCTTCTCAATGTCCAATTATCATTCTCAGAAGCTTGCTTGGGGTACTTACGATTTTTTATATACTGGAGAATATCTTGATACCATGGCGGTCATCCCTTTCTTCTTTTTCTTCTTCTTCTTCAATATCATAACAATGAGCCGGAGCCTCATAGATGCTCATTTGAATGAGTTTCATATCTTCTGGTCTATTTACTTTAATCATCGAGGCCAAAGTGGCAAGAGCATCAGCCATCTGATTTTCTTCTTGTGGGAGATAATAGAATGTGACATCATCAAACTCCTTAGTTAACTCGAGAACCAATTTTCGGTAATTAAGTAGCATAAAATCTCTCATTTCCTATTCTCCTTTGAGTTGATATATTACTAGTGAGGAGTTTTCATATATCTCCAAAACTTTGATTCCTTGTTCTATGGTTACACGGATTCCCATGATACATGCTTCATATTCTACCATCTTATTTGTGCAATAAAAATTGAGTTTATTAGTGAAAGGATAGTGGTCTCCTTCTAGTGATACCAAGACTGCCTCAACTCCATTACCTGTGACGTTCGAAGCTCCATCAAAATTTAATCTCCAAGGATGTTCTATTATGGTTCCTTCTTCAGTGGGTGCAACATACATTAAATAATTATTCGGGAAGTCGAAGTTCATTGGCTCATAATCTTCTACAGCTTTGCTAGCTAGGAAGTCTGATATCGCACTCTCTTTTACTGCCTTTTAATTGACATAGACTATGTCAAATTTAGAAAGCAAGATCTACCACCTAGCCAATCTTCCATTCAATGCAGCTGACTCCATCATGTATTTTAGAGGGTCTAGTTTTGAAATCAACCAAGTGGTGTGGTACAACATGTATTGTCTTAATCTTTGCATGGTCCAAATTAAAGCATAATATAGTTTTTCAATTGGCGTGTATCGAGTCTTACAATCGGTGAATTTCTTGCTGAGATAATATATTGTCCTTTCCTTCTTTCCAGACTCATCGTGCTGGCTTAATACGCATCCCATAGAATTTTTAAAGATTTCCAAGTACAAAATCAATGGTTTATTAGGAATTGGAGGCACTAAGATAGGAGCATTGGACAAATAATCTTTGACCTTCTTAAAAGTTTCCTGACATTCATCATCCCATACACTTGGGTTGCGCTTCCAAAGCAAACGGAAAATAGGATCGAATTTCTCAATCAACTATGAGATGAAACGAGCAATGTAATTTAACCTCCATAAGAACCCTCGAACTTTTTTTTGCGTACTAGGTGGTGATAGCTCTTGTATGGCTTTGACTTTATCTGGATCAATTTCGATCCACTTTTTGCTAACCACAAAGCCTAATAGCTTTATCAAAGTGGCTCCGAAAGTGCACTTTGCTGGGTTTAGCTTTAGTTAATACTTTCTTAGTCTCCCAAACAGCTTTCTCAAGATCCTTACATGCTCTTCCTCTGTTCGGGATTTTGCAATCACATCGTCAACATAAACTTCAATTTCTTTATGCATCATGTCATGAAACAAAGTCACCATGGCCCTTTAATAAGTTGTCCCTGCGTTTTTTAGTCCAAAAGGTATCACCTTGTAACAGAATGTTCCCTACAGCGTGAAAAACATGGTTTTCGCCATATCTTCAAGATCCATCCTTATTTGGTTATACCTGGAGAAACCGTCCATGAATGAAAATAAGGAGTGAGCTGCTGTATTATCTACTAAGGTGTCGATGTGAGGAAATTGAAAGTTATCCTTTGGGCTAGCTTTATTTAAATCTCGATAATCCACACACATACGCATTTTCCCATCTTTTTTAGGAATAGAGACTATGTTGGCTACCCACTCTGAGTATTTAACTATTTGGAAAAACCCAGTGTCAAATTACTTTTTGACCTTCTCTTTTATTTTCAATAACACATCAGCTCTCATCCTTCGGAACTTTTCTAAATAGGCTTGCATTCTTCCTTTATGGGGAGTTTATGTACCAAAATGTCAATATTCAAGTCAGGCATGTCTTGGTAGGACCATGCGAAGACATCTTGGAACTCTTGAAGTAACTCTATAAGATCTTTTCTGGTTTCTAAGGAGATGCTTGTCCCAATTTTTACTTTTCTCTTTTCATCTTCGTTCTCTAGGATTATAACTTTCACCGGTTCCGAATGAGGCAAGATTTGTTTTTCTTCTTACTCTATCATTCTTAACAGATCAGGAGACAAATTATAATCTTGATCATCTTCGAAGTCCTAAAGTTCTTCTAAACACATATCTTGCTTGAAACAAAACTCTAAGTTTGCTTCAGGGTTACTCATATTATTGATATTCAAGGACCTGTCAAAGGAATAAAAAAAGAGGTCCAAAGAACAAAATAAATTTACGAAAGAATGATTATATGGTATAGGTATAAGTATGTTTATCAATTTGGACAAGAATGTATGTATTAAAGAATGATTAAATTTGTTTATTAGATATGTACGAATAGTTTATTGAGTTATATTAAGAATGAAAGAATAACAAACGAAAGATTTGCCATGTAAGATAGAAGATGCATTTTCATTCAAAATAACAAGATAATGATCATGGGCCCTTTTACAAAAAGATCCATATTACTTTCGAGCCTAAAGCAATAGGTGTGTTCTGAGCATTACTCTGAAGAAGCCCTAAAGACTACAGGGAGTTTCTTTACAGTCCAGTTGTCGAGAGTACTCCTAGGGGTAAAAGGACGAATTTCCCATAAGTTTGTTTCTTCATTTCCTTCCTCGGATACAGCGTTGATGCTCAAACCCTTCATTGTCCCTATTACTTCAATTAGTCCTCCTCTCTCTCTTCTACCTCTTCTACCTCTCTTTACTGGCTCCCATTAGATCTCCTCTCTAGTTAATCGAGCTCTTTTTCGTTCCTGCTTCTTTTCTAGCTCCATTCTCTTTCACCTCGCATCTGATTTATACCTTAGGCCAAAGTGATCTCGTTTCTCTACCAACATTAACACATTGATTCTCCCTTGAAGAAACCTTCCTAATCATTTTCCCATTAGGGCTCCTTTACCAATTGTTATTTATAAGACTATCCTCGTAATTTTTGATATTTTGGGTACATGGATTCTGCTTCATTCGGCTATAAAGGTTGCATTAACGAACTCCAAAGATCGAAAAGAACACTCCAAGGCTTCTTCATCTACTCCAATGTATGGCGTATCATTTGCTATTAACACAATTAAGTCCTCCTCAGCATTAATTGTGACTAATTGTCCTTCGATCGCCAATTTCAGCTTCTGGTGTAATGATGACGGCACTATCCCTGCCGAATAGATCCACGGTCTTCCGAGCAAGTAGTTGTAGCTTGGTTTGATATCCATTACTAAGAAGTCTACTTCGTACGAGTTTGGATCGATTAACAATGGTATCTCAATCCGACCCATAACTTTCCTTTCTGTTCTATCGAACGCTCTCACTACATTATGGAATGTCTTCATATGAAAACTATCGATCGGTAACCTCTTTAATGTTGTCAATGACAGAACGTTCAAGGCTAAACCATTGTCAATCAATACACTAGGCAGTGTGTAACCTTTGCAGCGGGTGGCGATATGTAGTGCTTTTGTTGACCCCATACCTATTGAGGGTATTTCATCATCATTAAAAAAGATAAAATTATCGACGTTGACATTATTGACCAAGCGGTCTAATTTGTTCACTGAAATGTCATCAGCTACATAAGTCTCATTTAATACTTTCATTAGCAAGTTGCAATGTGCTTTCGAGATTAATAACAGCGTTAGAATGGATATACGAGCCGACTGCTTGTGTAATTGCTCCATCACGCTATATTTGCTATGCTTGAGAAACTTCAAGAATTCCTTGGCCTCTTTTTATGTCACTGGCTTGTTAATTGGTGACTTTAGTCCACTAATACTTCCTCTTTTTGGCTGTTCTAGGTTTTTTTCCAAGTGTTTCATTTTCTGTTCTTGCAAGGCCATAGTCTTTCCCACTACGCGTGACAAGATCATGTCTTGAGCTCCTTTTAATTCAACCTTGGAAATTTCTCCTCTCTATACCATTACATTATAGTTGTAAATCTAAGGTACCCTTTTGTCATCCTTGTAAGGGAAGGCTACGGGTTTTTGGATTATTATTGTGGGAGCAACTCTTGCTTCAGTTTCGTCGTTCCTTGGTCGTTATACGATTATCATTGGATGATTAACCCCAAAAGTTTTCTTAGCTATGTCATCTTCTGAGACACACACTTCTTTCATTCCTTTTTTTTCCTAAAAATATTCTAACTCCTTATTGTCTATCAATCCTTGTACCATAGTTTTGAACTCACCGCATTCCTGAATCTCATGCCCTTCATTATTGTAGAACTCACAGTAGCATCCTTTTCTCATTGCTTTTCCCGAATCTTACGCAATTAAACCCACTTATACCATTTCGTGCCATACCCATCTCAATGGTGATCTTACCTCCTCAATGCGAGTCTTGATCTTCCTTCCCTTTCCTCCGACTATTGCATTCACCCCTTGATCGGGATGTTTGAGTAGCGGATTTCTTGATACATTGGGATTCACAGGGTTCTCGAATCTCACTACCTTGGCACCGATGAGCTATTGCACATGCTTTTTTAGGGCCGTGCAGTTCTCAATTGAATGTCCAACTATTCTTGCGTGATATTTGTATCGTGCGTTCGCATCATACCAACTTGGGAATGACGGTAGCAATGGCTTTACATGGATTGGTGACACGAGATGTTCATCATACAATTTTGGATAAAGTTCTCTGTATGTTATGGGAATAGGAGTGAATTCTGTTCCTCGCCTCGAACCAAACCTTTGCCTTGGATTTCTTTAATAGTTTCTTTTCGTGGTCCTGAGTGACGCCATCACCGTTGGTTTTGAGTAATTTGTTTTGTAAGAGTCTGCATTGTTGACCTCATTTTCCTTTTTTCTAGAAGTTGTTCTTCTGACATCTTCCCCCGCCTCGATTCTCCCATTTCGGATTGCGTTCTCAACCATCTCCCCTGACATAACCATGTCAGAGAAACTTTTGGTAGTGTTTCCCAACATACGGTTAATGAAAGGGGCCTTCAGAGTATTAATGAACAACATAGTTGTTTCCTTTTCCAACAATGGTGGTTGTACTTGGGTTGTTATTTCTCTTCATTTTTGAGCGTATTACCGGAAACTCTCATTTGACTTTTTCTCCATTCTTTGCAGGGTCAGTCTATTAGGTGCCATGTCAGTTACATGACTGTATTGCTTCATAAATGCTTATGCCAGATCCGTCCATGAGCTTATCTTGGCATGACTCAACTGATTATACCATTTCACCGCAGATCCTACTAGACTGTCTTGGAAATAGTATATTAATAACTGGTCATTATTGACATGCCTAATCATCTTTATGCAGAACATGATAATGTGTGTCTCAGGGCTGTTAGTCTCGCTGTATTTGTCAAAATCAAGTGTTTTGAATTTTGAATGGAGCACTAGGTTTGGGATAAGGCTCAGCTCCATAGAAGGTATCAGTGCCTTCCATTACTTTCACTTTTTCTTCCAACCATTTGTATCTGTCTTCCAGTTGTCTATGGATCTCAGGCTTTGCTTTTTTCGTCTCCTCTACGTCATCCAAGTAACGAACAACGAGAATGACAACATTATCTCTGAGGTTGGAATCAGATCCCATCTGAAAATTTGCTGGCCCTGACATGCCATCAGGGTGTTGTTGTGCTATTATTGTTACAAGTACCCCACGTGGGTACGTTTCTAATAGTGCTTGAGTATGCAAAGAAGCATAGCCTGGGAGATATCTAGGCTCCTCACTCTCCTCCCTTGGGCTTATAGTAGGACATTTTCCTTTATCTGCCCCTTCTCTTATCAGTTGTGTTAGCTCACTTATCATGCTCCTTTGAGATTCTATAATTTGATCCTTCATATCCTGCTGTACCTTTGCCAAATGGTCTTGTAGCTGCACTTGCACTTGCTCTTGTATTTCCTTTTGGATTTGTTCTAAACGTTCGATTCTTTGATCCATTACTTTTCGAGTGCTGTAGCGATGTGGTTTCTCTATAGTTTCTGATTTAACTGTTTAAGATTTTAATTAATTAGAGATGCATGTTGATGAAATGCAATGCTTATGAATGCATGTATGCAAAAGAAAGGTATTGACTTATAATTCAATCTTCATTAGAAAACTTCACTAGATAACAAGTTTCTTTACATAAAGTAGATTTACATAAATGGTTTTGCCCTAATGCTCAGAGTTTTGATTTCCTCAAGAAGTCCAGCTAATTTCTGATCCCGATCTGACTTTGTCTCATACTGCATATTTAACATATCGGCTTCGATTGCTAGTGTTTGCAAATTGGTCAGCTACTTTCAGCATTTGATTCAGAGCTTCGCCCATAATATAATCCTTGTCTTGGACTTGTCTCCGAGTATGTTGAATATGCCATTCATTTGTTTCCATTATCCTCTCATGAATCTCGGTTCGTATCTCGCTATTCTGCAACGAGGCTTTCAGTTCTTTCACCCTATTATTCAACCTCTCGATCTCAACTCGACTTGCTTTCAGTTCTACTATCGAGTTTCAACTACGATATCTATACAAGGATTCCTCTAACTCTCTTATTCGGGCTTTTAACTCAGTTATCTCTTGACTTTCCAACAAGTTGCTTTTCATAGCATTTTCTTGAACTTAGGCATCTTGAAACTTGATCTTCCACTGATTCGTTCTAATCCTTTCTTCACGGATTTCTCATTGTCATTGCTCTAACGTTTTTCCCAAACCAGCAGTCCTCATTGACATACGAAGTTTGTTGTAGTCTTTCTTCAGGCTATCGAGATCCTCTTCAGCATTATTCTTTCCTTTTCTCAATTTTTCTGCTTCTAATTTCTAAACATAAACATCTAATCCAAAAGTACCTTTTCTTCTTCCAATTTTTCTATCATTTTTTCTATTTCAGAATTCTTTCTCTCAAAATCTTGTTTGATAATTTCCAATTCTATCGGGACAACCTGCAAGTACTCCTCAATTGGACGAACAACTTCTAGGTTTGGTACAGGAATGTTGTCATTGATCCTTCTATCCTTCACCAATCATATTCTATAGTTGTCATGGGATTGACGCTGAACACTTTCATTCTCCGAACTTGGTTCCATGCATTCGAAATCTCTCGAATTCTCTCTTCTATATGCAAATTCACAATGGGCTAATTCTTGAGTTGCTGGTATGAATTGTCTCGACCTGTACTGTATTGAAACCAATAAAGGTGCGTACCCTACAGCTCCCCAAATTTTGGCCAATGAAACCCAATCGAAGTCTCCACATCGATACAAGATTTTATTAGGAATAGACCATGGTGCCCACCATTCTATGTCCTAGTCTTGGAGATTTTGAAGTATTACTATCCATTTTTCCTTCGAGAAGTTTCCTTGTCTTTGCATAGTTACAAACTCTTTCAAAGGAGAATAATATTTAGAAAGGTACTGATAAGAGACCTTTTCTGTCTTCCAAAAGTGACTATGGAACCATACTATCAACAATGGTGTGCAGCCGATAAACCGTCCTTCACCTTTTTTTCTGCATGCATTTAACGATATGAAAGTTTAAGCCAATATTACCGGGATCAGTGTAACCTTTTTATTCAGCCTATCAAACAAGTCTGTAACCGCATCTTCTATGTGTCCCAAGGCTTTGGGAAAAATGACTAACCCGTATATACTTAGAGCCAGGATGTCAATCTTTTTCTTCGCGTCTGGGTGGGTCAAGATCAAGTCTCGCAAACTCTTTCATGTAATGCATTTGTTGTCGCCTTTCACCTTAACCCAAGCTGTGATCCATTGCTCGCTCATGCCAATGATGTTTATTAATCTTTTGACAAAAGTTGGAACACTCGGAGCTCTTGAGTAAGCTCTATTGATCGAGATCTTCGGACAACGGAGTAGAGTGGTGTATTCTTTTATTATAGGCATCATGTCCACATTCCCAAAAGTGAAGCAACTATAGGCCGGGTTCCAATGTTGTGCCAAAGATCGAAAAAGGTACTTATCTACTTTAACCTTGAGCAAGTATGGTAGATCCCCGTACTTGTGGAAAAAGGTTTGCTTCATGTCATTATACCATTTGTCCCATATTTCTTTCAACTCTTGCATATTGTTCTGAGCTGTACTAATTTTGGTATAATCCCAAAAAGTCAGATTCATGCCCTTCTACTAAGCTATCACCCTTCTGGTGTTGATTTTCCTCTGACCCCATATGTACAACCATGTTGTCCTCTACCTTATCAAGATACTTGTTCTCCACGATCAGTTCTCTTATCAGTAATTGAGTTTGAATCAATGCCTTTCTTAGTATGATGATGTAAATGCAAGCAAAAGAGCCAAAATAGATCACGTTAACAAAACACATCAATATCAGTATACAAGTATAAAACAAAAAACCTAAGAACTTGTCTTGGATAGTTGCTAAAAGGTTCAGTATAACACCTTTTACGGCTCGTACTTACGGCTCATTATATGCGGTTTAAGCTCTAGAGTAAAAGGTACCCAAACCAGCAAATTCCTCGATCCTTACCCATTACAGGCTCATACGGATGAGTTCGATTTAGGGGGACATATTTTCCACATGTTTGCACGGAAGTGAAAACTTCACGAAAACATGGGTACGAATGTAATGTCGAAAGCGATTTAGTATCCTGCACGGAGGTGAAAACCTCACGAAAAAGTAGCTTCTCGCTTCCACTTAAAGGGTGTAGTAATAGATGCATATGAATGCAAGCTTATACTAGTAATATCAACGCAATGGCATCACACAAAATGCAAAGGATCATACATTAAACCAAAATTGAGTGTTTTAAAAATTTTGACAAAAAAGACCCGAAAATAATCAATTTTTGGCTTGACTCTCTTTTATTTTGAAAAAATTTCCCCAGTGGAGTCGTCAAGCTATCGAAACATTTTTTTTAAAAGAAAAAGAGGTCTCAAAAATTATTTTAAAAATTGAAAAATGGGAGTTGCCGTCAATCTTTTTTTTGGTGTGATCGGATCACCACAAAACGTTTAAAATCCGTTTTGAAAAATATTTTGGTTTTCGAAATCCAGAAAATGAGTTCGGGAGTCGATTACGTGTGAGGAAGGATTAGCACCTTCACACGCCCAAAAATTGGTACCACATCGATTATTTCCAAGTCTTGTTTGTTAAAATATTGAAATCTTGAGTGAAATTTAAAATATGATTCTTGAATGCGTGATTTATTTAATGTACACATTTAAGAAGGAAAAATCGAATTTCGTGAGGAAATCTCGTTATTTCAAAATGATCGAGGAAGAAAGTCACGTTCAGTGAGTTAGGACAGAATGTTTCGAGATCCGAAATAATGAGCATTCTCTTGTTGCCAATTTCAAACCTTGAAAAGGGTTTTCGATTATTTCCATTTGAAGAAAAAAATCGCATCTAGTAAGTTAAGGCACAATTTTTCAAAACCCGAAATAAAGGAATATTTCTTCTATTTTAAAAATATTCGTATTTTTTAGAGAAAATTAAAAGAAAATTTAATTTGAAGGTGAGTGCGTAAATTAAACATGAATGTGAAAATAATGAAAAAATTAAGTAATAATTAAGCGGATAAGTAAATGTAAAAATTAAGCGTAGGATTAGTAATATACAAAGTACGAAAAAAAAACGTGAGACGAATAAAAAAAAGATTAGTTAAAACAGTGAAGAAAAATAATTAAATTTTATGTAAAAAAATAAAAAAAAATGGAAAAACGAGATTGAAAATGAAGTTTCGAAGAATTCGAGGTTTGAATATAATTTTAAAAAAAATTAATGGTAAAAATGTAATTTTTGAAAAAGTTTAGGGTTAAAATGTGATTTTGGAGAAGTTTAGGGTTGAAATGTGAATTTGAGAAGGTTTAGGGGGTTAAAGTGTGATTTTGGAGAAGTTTGGGTGTAAAATATAATTATGGAAAAGTTTTAGGGTCAAAATGTGATTTTAGGAAAGTTTAGGGGTTAAAATGTGATTTTGGGAAAGTTTGAGGTTCAAAATGTGATTATTGGAAGTTTAAAGGTCAAGATGTGATTTTTGAAAAGTTAGGGGGCCTTCTGAGTAATAAACCTAAAAAAGAGTGACATGTGGCAGCTTTTCAAGCTTTCAAAGTTGAGAGGACCAAATTGAAAACAATTTAAAATTATTGAGCGAATTTAGAATAAAAATAAAATTGATTTAAGAATGAAATTGAAACAAATGAAAAATGGAAATGACTAATTGTAGAAATAGCCTCAAAAAGGGACACGTGGTAGCTTATCAAGCTTCTAGAGAGTCAAAGGACTAAATTGAAAAAAAACTAAAATTGTTTGGTGAATTTAAAATAAATTACAAAATATTAAAATGATGGAATTGTAAAAGTAAAAAAAGGGGAAGGACTAAAGGAATAAATATCCCGTTCTCCAAAAACACGCGAAGCCTAAACGGATCTGCGGGGAGTCGGGTCGGAGCTCCAGGAACGACGCCGTTTTGGCGCTTAAACCCTTGCCCTAAACGACGTCGTTCTCTATTTACTATAAAACCTAAAAAAAAAAAATTCCCTTCATTTTTCATCTTTTTTCTCAAAAAAACTCTCTTCTTTCCTTCATTCTCTCTCAACTCCCTTTCTCCGATTCTCATGGTTGGATTTAAGGCCCGTCATGCCACTGTTGCCTCCGATCGTTGATGGGTGTCGAACCAATAAATATAAATATTCCTACGACAAATAATGCAAAATAGTAGTATAAGGCAATAGGGTCGATTCCACAGGGACTGGTTGCTGTAATCCACTCTCGTGTCTTCCTCTTAAATGTCGTGTCGAAGGGCGTGCCCACGACTTGTGACTGTCTCCTAAAAAATAAAAATAAAAGAGTGAGGGTTTAGAGATGAAATGTCAAACTAAAATAAAACAAAATTAAAATAAGTAAGTGAAATAAATATTGCTGCTAAATAATTAATCGAGATAAAGAAATGAGAAAAACTATATTTAATAAGCTTAGCCTCAGCCTCGGTTTCCTCCGATCTTGAATCGATCCTTGAAAATTAATCTTCCCTTTTTAATCGATAAGCTGGTTATAGCGCTTGAGAACGTCCCAACTGCCAACTTTTCCTCTAGTAGCCGATTCCGGATACAACCTGCAAACCGACCCTTGCCGAATGTCTAATCATGTCGCACGTGCTCGCGATTTAAGATTTCAACAGCTTTACGCTCTGAAAAACCCAACTCGAATTAACAACCTCAACCGCGTGGGTCATTTAAATCCGGTCTCTACCACCTTTGACGGAATCCAACTAGCTTTTCCCACTTGGACACGCCAATTTGTTCGCGGGAACTCGAATACAACACGACCGACTCGACCTCCCAACTGTACGCCAACCTATCTCGATCCAACGTGCACTTTTCGAATCGAAAGTAGAATTAACTTTAAGGGGCGAATTTGTACTTCCTCATAAACCAGAGTGATAACGAGTACTGATAAAAAGGTTTTTAGCATGGTTCCGTAACTCACGATTATTTCTTGATGGAGTGATAACCGGACTAAGGCTAAAAAGAATTTAGTGACACATGATTTTAATCATGCTTGGTGGATGGATATGGTGATGAATTGCTTGTGAGTATGAAAGATGGAAAGGGGAGGGGTTAATGCAGGAATTGGACAAATTTATAAAATGGAATGAAATGGAGATGGAGATGACAGATTAATTTGACGCAAAAAGACAAGAAAAAATAGGAAAGGGATAATTGCTCAATTGCTTCCAAAGACATTCAAGTACATCCCAATTGAATCCTAAGTAACCCTTATTTTTATACAATTGGATTACTAAATATAACCTAAGTCCTATTAAACTAAATTACCCATTTGCTAAAAATAAATAATTTAGTCAAAATAAAATAACAACTTAAAAAATAAAAAAATAAAAACAAAAACAAAAAAAAGAAGAAAATAACAATTTTTGACTAAGGCTTGTTTGACCATTTCAACTAAAAATTCCTTTTACAATTTTAAGCCTTCAATGTCCCTTAAATTCAACTATAGCCCTTCTCTTCTCGTATTTCTTTAGTTTTAGTCCATTTTGCTTGCTTTTGAGTAAAAATATCAACTTGTGTACCTGATAAGAAAATATAAGAAATTAGAAGTATTTTCTTCACAATTAACCCAAAATACACAAAATAAAGTTACACAAATTATTTACTATCAGTTGTCGTCTGACATCACGTGCCGCCGTCCACGATGGTTAGGTAAGCAAAAACCTCATTTTTTATTTCTTTTTTGAAAAAGCCATAGATATGGGCTTAGATAAAATAAGATCTAACCCAGATTTTTTTAAAAAAAATTCAAAAATGATCTTCCTTATTTTTTTTTTAAATCTGTGTTCTTTTTATTTTTATAAAAATTTATAAAACAGATCTTGAAAGCAGATCTATATTTTCTATTTTTAAAAAAAAAAAGAGTCTTAAAACAGGTTTTAGGATTTTTGAAAATTACGAAAATAATATTTTTTTGAAATTTATTTTTCATTGTTCCTCTTTCAAATCTGATATTTTATGTTTCATGTTTGTTTGTTTACAGGCCTACGAATAGTGGAATCCCTCATGAGCGTGGAATGGCCTGGAGGGACTCCGTTCACGGCGATCGACGGCGTCAACCTAGATCTGAGTAAGTCCTTTCAAATCCTTTTTTATTTATTTATTATTATTAACATTTCAAACTTTCAAGAAAACAATAAATGAACACTAAGTATATATTAATGCGTAATAAATAATAAACAAATATACTTATGTACTTAAATAAATGCTTTGAATACATAAACAATAAATATTTATATTTATTACATACTTTGAATGGAAACTTGATTGCTTGGAAATTGATTTGCTTTTCTATTGATTCGTATTTCTTATTGATCTCTAAAAAATTCGTAAAAAATTACAGTTGACATTAGTTTCAGCTTTATAGCCTCATTACATAATCATGATATTTGTTTTTTTTCAACTTAATGCTGGTCTTTTCTTTTCTTTTTTTTTTTGCAGGTGCCAATGGCGGTGGTGTGGCAGTGGCAAGTTGGTGAGACCGGTGTTGCTAGTGGTGCTGACGTGACAACTTCTGAATGAAAGAGATGGAGGTGGCAGCAGCAAGTTGCACATTTAGGATTTTTATTTTTGTATTTTTTGGACCTTTGTCATGTAATTGGGCTATTGGGCTTGTAATTATTTGGACTCAAAAATTTGTAAAAGAGACATTAATAAATTTAAATAAATTTAAACTTAAATTTAAAATAAATTTAAATTTCAAATAAATTTAAACTTAAAATAAATTTAAATTTCAAATAAATTTAAACTTAAAATAAATTTAAATTTAAATTTTATTTGGGTCCAATTTGATTTAAATTTTAACTTGGACAAATTGGTTTCCAACATTTATTTTGAAAGTTAAATATGAGGACATTAATGGGAGATTGTGAATTGTGATGGATACACTTCCTTAATCATTGATACCCCAATATCATGTCTAGTTGTACCAAAACAACAAAAGGTTCATCTAATGTCAAAGGATTGTCCTTTATCAAAGTTGGCTATTAACCATCATAAGAAGCCAAGGGTAAAACCGTATTTTTGCACCTTAATCAAGTCAAAGTGAAAATATGTGCTTCTAGAATACAATACTAACACTAAAACTGGTGTATTAAATAAAGAAAGAAAAGAAACCCGTGTGTTAGCTTGATAGTTAAGGGTGTTCATTATTCAAGGTGTGATCTGATTTCAAGTTGCGCCAGTCACGTTGTTGTTAGGACTTTGCTCTGTTATTGTAATTAGGACCTCATGTGATGGTCTGATGGTTAACGGTGTCACCATCTCAAGTGTAATCTGGGTTCGAATTACGTTAATCACGTTTATTGTTCGGGCTTTACTTTGTTATTATAATTCACCAAAAAAAACTAATTATTAATTAACACTAAAAATGGTGTATTATAAATAAAGAAAGAAGGCATTGTGAGTAATGGAGAGAGTAGAAAAGGGGCGGCATATATACTCAACATGGATGGCGTCATTTGAAAACAACATATCGCTATAATGACAATTGACAATGGGGCTTACACAATAAACAATAGATTTAAGAGTAGGAGGTTTTTGTTAAAAAAATGTAAATGTAAGGTTTTTATAGTAAATATGAAATAATTATGGTTTTACTTCACTCCTTCACATAAAATTATTATTTTACTTTTATATATTTATAATTATTAAAAGCAGTGGCGAAATCAGGATGCTAATTTTAGAGGATCAAATTAAAATTAGACGTGCTATGTAACAATCGATTCAAAAGAAGTAATATTTAAACATAACAATCAATTTAAATATATAGACAATCGATTTAAAAAAAAAAGTAGTATTCTAACATAACAATCGATTTAAACATATAAAAAATTAATTCAAAAGAAGCAGTATTCCAACAATTAAGAAGAAATAGCATATCATTACTTAAAATTATGCACGACGATCTTTCAAGGAAATAAAATCACTAAATATAGAGTTTGAATCAAAAGTTTCAACAATCTCCCTCTCTCAATATAAACAACAAGATTATACATAAGAAATTTATCTTGAAATTTAATTTTATAAAATTATAAAAAAGTAAAATGACTATAACATCCATTTCATTTCCATTTCTATTTTCATATCATTCTCATTTTTATTTCATATTCAAATCATAAATCGTATAATATAAAATTTTACATTTAATTAAACATACTCATGCTTGTGCTTGTTCAACAATTCGAAATCATAATATTTAAATTCAACTTAAAATAAAAAATTTACTAATTTTATAATTGAAATGATAGTTTTCAATTCGAAACATAATCTTTTAAATACTAATTAAATCATTTAAAATTCATAAAAATAAAATTAATATAGCTAGATATAATAAATCAACTACGGATGACAAGCTTGAATGCACATGGTCTATCAAGTTGACATCTTAAGTTTCTTGATCTGAAATTCACATAACTTTCGACTCGGTTCACTGCTTCACAAGCTATCATTTGACATAATTTTAAACAAAGTGCCCAAGGTTTTTTTCCACCCCTTCACTTTAGCTGAAACTTACTATAATATTATCTAGCTATTTTGTTTCATTTTTACACTTCTAACAAGTTAGAAACCGTCTGTTAATGAATTTTCATTAAAAAACATACACATTTCACTTAATTTTATAAGCTTCCATTACCTTTAATGACAAATTTTAATACACTTGATAAAATAAAAAACTATTGGTACATACATGTAAAACAAGCTTTAAAGATTCAAAATCTATGAAAAGTTTGAAGAAAAACATGCCTTATACTTAAAATTTGGAGGAAAAATGATGAATAATTTTTTCTTCTTTTCTTGCTAGACATCAATATGAAGAAGAAAGATGATAATAGTCTCTTCATCTTTTCTTTTCTTTATATATATATTACTTATAAAATATTATTATTTTAAGTAAAATATTAAAGAAACATTAATTTATTATTATTTAACAACAATATCATTCAAAAATCATTATGAGTGGTTTAGCTTCTTCAAGAAGATTTTTTATTTGTTTTTATCAAGAATAAATTTTTTAATATTATTTTTAATATTAAAAATATTAGAAAAGCCTACATATATTTTTAGGAGGACTACAATATATACAAAAGAGGAAATTACAAAAATTTTAAACCTTAGGTGACCTACTTATATTTTTGGAAAGACCATAGTATATTTACAAAGGACTAAATTGAAAACAATTAAATTTTGAAGGGGTCATGGCCCTCTGGGCCTCTACATGGCTTTGCCCCTGATTAAAAGGTACAATTGTAAAAAGTGATTAATTATATTTTTATGTTTTATGTTTAAATAATTTTTTGAAGAATTATATTCAATCATTTGTTTGTCTTTAAAAAGATTAAAAACAATAAAATTCATTAGCAAACAAATCAAATCGAGATGGGACGAGATGAGCATCGATATATCCAACAGATATGTAAATGGTAATGATTCTTATATGCTAACTCATACATGCGAACTCGTAAAAGAAGATTCATAGATATGGTGAACTCATACATGTGTGTTCATGGTAGAAGATTCATAGATATGGTGAACTCATACATGTGTGTTCATGGTAGAAGATTCATGGATATGGCGAACTCAAATATGCTGATTCATAGTAGAAGATTCATAGATATGGTGAACTCATATATGCAGACTCATAGTAGAAGATTCATAGATATGACTGACTCATACATGTGGATTCATAGATATGGAGGACTCATACATGCAAATTCATAGATTCATAGATATGATGAACTTATACATGCAGATTCATATAAGAAGATTCATAAATATGGCGGCCTAATACATGCGAACTATGTCGTGGATTTCGTATGGTGAAGTCCCACATGTAACTTTGATATAAAACATAAAGAACAAGTCCGACGGACTTTCATAACTTTCATATGCCATGACCATAGACTTGCTTAAAAACATGAGGCTTTAAGCCTTAGACTCCGCAGAGTCTCATACTTGAAAGAGCCCACGTAGGGTTATCATAAACATGTGCACATATATCTCCGTACAATCTAATTGAACATTTGCAAAACCAAATATCATGCGTATACATTCTCCGTACAACCCAACCAAACCTCCTCAAAACCCGATAACATGTGGCATAGGGTGCACAACATGACATTTCTTCAACTTCCATCTTCCATTACATACCTCCACACTCCGCATATCATTCATTTTTATGACTGACATATAACAAGAATTCAACTAAACATACTATTAATAACATAACACAGATCATATCAAACATATCACCTATCAGACCATTTCAATGATAACCTTTTTAGTAATTACTTTACTAGTGATAGTTTATCAAAACAACAAACTTATACATACAACCAAACATGCATCTGTAGATCATCACTTTGCATGCTTCAATCGTACAAAAAACATCCCACAATAATTCAACTCCTCATAATCAGTAAAACATAAAGTCAAACATACCATAACAACATAGTACTGATATAAATAAAACAAACACTGAGGATTTGAGTTCAGAAACTCACTAATAAAATACTTAGAGTTAACACAACTTACACCTGCTTAGCCTTCCATTTATCACTTAGGCCTCCCCCTTCTTGGTTAGCTAAGCATAACAATCATATAATGATCAAAACGAAGACATACATATGTAAGAAAACCTTAATTCATATGCATGTAGAGGAGTTTAAAATGCTAACAACAACTTAAATCATCATAGTTCAAAATAAATTATGCTGAAAACCTCAGATTTTCCTTAATTTTCTTTAATCAAAAGCTACAGAAGAGTTAGAAAGATTACCAGATCACAAAATTCTCAATTATTCAGGCTAACACCCTAGTTTCTTCCCTTCATGCGAACCGCTCCTTAATTTCCTTTCTTACAGAATAAACCATAGAAGAATATAGAAGAAAGAAAATGAATACAAAAATGGGTGAGTGCTGTTAGGAGAATGACGTCTATCTCCTATATAACCTTCCCGTAATCATTTACAAAAACTAATTCATTAACATCAAAATTAATGTTCCTAATCATAATGTTCCCACTAAAGAAAATACTCAGTTCTAAGGTAACAAGACTAATAGTTGAAATATAACCAATTACCAAATAAGTTAGCAAGATTCATGAAATTACACTAAGACCCTCATTAATAAAAAGTTTTATAATTAGTTACCCGGAATTACTAGTATACTTATCCTTTAACATTTTCGGGTGTGACACACCAGCTTTCAATTCTTTATTTATTTGAACTTAGGCTTTTGCTTACATCAAAGTATACGAGTTACACATACTTAATCTTTCATCCATTCAGGATTAAGTTATGCCACACTTTGAATATCACAAGTGAATAAATCCATAAATGAATTCAGGATAAATTCTTCTTAGGTCAATTTATATGTACTATCAGTTTAGTCAGTCACATCCATGTCTCTATCTAGGAGTCATTGGCTTAAATGTCCAAGACAAGTCATCTATCCAATTAGACTTGATAGACGACTGGCCGTCTCCGGACGTACTAATGTCCAAAGTGTGAATATTACAACTAAAGATGTGGAATTGAGGCAGTGTTTGCAATTATATGGGTTAAGTTTTAAAATAGTTTTTACAACGAAGTAGGTGAGTACTTCGAGGATCATACCCAAGGGAGGCACATACTAAATTAAGGTTAACCTAAACACAAATAGAATAAATTAGTAATTTAAATAAATTATATTACGAGTAAACATTAAAAAGAGATTTTAGGTTTTTATAAATAAAGGAATAAAAATTGCATAAATAAAGTGAGCTTCGAATAACTGAAATATAAGCTTAATCAAATGTAAGCATGGGTGATTACCTCGCTTCAATTGTCATAACTAATTCCTATTTTGAGTTTCTATTAAGTTAACTAATCGTTACCCTAGTAGGATCTCTCAATCTTCCACTAAACTAACAAGTTGATAAAAACTACTTATCTCTCAATCTCATAGTCCAGACTGGTTTGAGCCTAAGGTGTTCATAGATAAGACATACCAATTTTTGGTTAATTCCCACCTAAAATGACTTTCTAGGGTCGTCAAGCCTAAGGTTTAAGTTCTTCCTCTCCCGAATAGTTGATTCGCTAAGAAAATCCTACAGAGAAATTAATTAATCACACCTCTACTCACTAATCCCCCATGAAAGGATTAGTTCGTCATGGAATCCTTAAACATAATAAACTTGATAAACAAGTAAAGCATAAAGAATGGATCAAGAATAAAGTTTAAGAGAATCATGATTGTAATTAATTGATGAAGCGCAAAAATCCACAAGCGTTTGATTGCGTTTAAAAATCAAGTTCTCCGAAGAACATGAACAAAAAGAACTAAAAAGAAATCTAAAGCCTAACAGAAAAGAAAATTGAAAACTAAATTATAGAGAAAAACTGTGAAAATATCAAAACTATTCTTAAACAAGTTCTAATTGAGCCTATTTATAGAGTTAGGGTTGGCTGTCATCATTAACCCTAGGTTGGCTAACGTTTTCATGTTTAATTTTCATTGTACAAACCAAAATACCCTCGACTCGTAATTATTTCCCGTTCAAGGTCGATGCCACAACACCCAATGTCTATTTCGCAACGTCTAAGGCATTATGCTCTGGTTCAGGGGTGTGTTACGACATTCCATGGTTATATTGTGACCCCAAAGGCAATCTTGACATTCTTGTAGTCTACTCCCTATGTTGCGACATTAGGCTTCCTATGTTGCAACACGTCGATCAGTCTTAAGCTCTTATGCCTTTGAATGGTGTCCTGCACACTCATTAAGTACGTTAGCCCACCTTTAGGCTTCATTCGGCCCCTAAGGTTATAAAAAGGCCCATTTTACACTTTTTATTGAATTAAACATAAAATAAGAAAACTAACTAAAACATAATGGAATTGATAGTATTTAAGTTCCTTAAGTATGAAAACTAGTTTAATCTGTTACATCGAATTATGACAGATCAACAACATATTAGTTTTTCTATTGGTCTGTTCATTTTTTATTAGACTAAGGACATGTTTAGGTTTGTTTAGTAATATAAGTTGTCTTTTCGTATTTCGATCCGACCAGGTAATACTACTTAGTATTAGTTAGACATTAGATAACCAATGGGCTAATATTTGCTTTACACGCAAAGATCACGCGAGGACAATATACAAAATATATTAATGTAATCCATAAATTATTTTATTAACCAATCTGTTCGAAAAAATTACAAATGTATATAGACGAAAATGCTACACTTATGCACCAGATCCAATAGGAAGCTCTGATACCAATTTTTGAATCATACAATTGTCAATTGCTTAGACTAAGTGCTTGGAAGCGCTTGGTTGTAATGTCCATTTCGGTTGCCACTTCGATGAACATTTAAGACAAAGTAAACAAGAGTCACAAAAAATTATTTACGTAATTTGATTTCCTTACATTTGTGAAGCCTAACTCAATAAGTTAATCTACTATCTTTTTCACCAATACAACAAGACATTCCCTTTTGTGCTTAAAGATCATATCACTCACACTTAAATTTCCCCCTGAAAATTTAGGTTGTAAAACACAATTTATTTACTCTTCAAATGCGCTCAACAAATATGTTATTCAATGAGCAATAAAGTCTCTCAACTTAGCACATAAATTTATACAAGTCTTTCAATGTATAGAAGTTTTCAAGACTTGGTAACATACTAGAGATCAATTACAACCTAACATCTTAATAATAGTGACTACAAAATAGAAAAATACAATATACTAAGAAAAGCTAATGTAAGGTGAGAGATTCATTCATTAATGATATCCTCAATGTGATCCAATCCATTCTCCACAATCTAAGGGATTCAATTGCTTGATTTGTTCCAATACAATCTTTAGGGATAATTGTTTTAAATAGATTGATCTTCAAAACTGATCTTACATACATTACAAATATTTGCATAATTTAAAGCTCAAAGATTTTATTTCAATAAATTATCAACTCCAAATATGACAAGTAACATCTCATCACAGTGATAATGAAAATAACCATTTTCAATTGACACGTAACATATCACTTCAAAAACTTGTCTCAATACAATACATTAAATATAAGAATAAGAAAATGAGTGTTGATTCAAAGTCTCCACTAAGGTGGCGGGAAGAAGAATATATTGTGGGATTATGGTGTAATATCTTGTCTTTGTGCCTTACCTCTGAAAACACTTGAAACAATCCATTTCATATTCAAGAGAGGGATGCACTTATCTTTGGGTACACTGAAAACCCACCGAGTTTGATAATCATTTAATAAAAGATAACAAAGCATAAGCTTTTGTTGGTAGTGGCTGACGACAATATTATGAAATTATTGCTTTTCTTTTTCCTTCATTTAATCAATTTACATCGCCAATTAATACTCACCATGATTTAATTTGATGTTATATCCAGCTTTCACTTTTTATTTTTTTAATATATTGATATGATTATATAATACTACCTGATCATATTTTTTTAATTTTTTGATAACGCACACACAGGTGCTCGAACCCGAGACCCCTAGAATGAACAACATCTTTTTTTTCCATTGAAGTCACCAATTGGATTCATATATGTCTATCTTTCACTCTTAACATTATAAGGAGTGATCAAATTAAGTCAAATTAAAATAAAGGGATTACCTTTCAAATAAATAAATAAATAAAGGGATTAAAACAACAAATAGACCTTTATGTTCCATAGCTTATATTTAATTAAATAATCAAATCCCAATTACTTTCTCATCGGCCAAAAAGAACCTGGTGAATTCTATAATATCAACATGGAATAAGCAATTAGTCCACGAAGACATTCTGCTGCTGCATTTTGCAGTCTGCATGGATAAGGTGCCCTTTATTCGGTGATCAATTTGGGGCATAATTGAATAACACATAAAAGTGATGGGAATCCAATTCATAGGCGTATCTATAGAGGCAGATATGACTTTTTTTTGGAGACTATAAGATTGTGTATTTATCAACACTCCAAAAGACAAAGAGTTGCAGCATTGGTATGGCCATATTGCATGTGGAAAACCAGATGCAAAAGCTAGGCCGATTTGGCTCTTGGGCTGGAGTATGTTTGGTGTGGTAGATTCCTTGTCTTTTACAAGCTTTCATCAATCATCATCTAAAATTCAATTTGATTAAATGGTTTTTCAAGTTCAACATCATGATAATGTATTAAGTCCTCTACAGTAAAGTTGAGAAGAGTCTGTTTAAAGTTTGAACTCGGAATTAGATGTTAATGAAATTTAATATTAACATAAGTCGTTTGGGAAGAAGTTTGCAAAGTGTTGCTCATCGGACCCCTCAAAGGATCCAATATTGAGCCTAGAGTGTTTATGTTCGAATTTATCCTCGAGTTTCATCTCCTGACTCTTCCGAGAGCTCAAAAGAAGTGATGGGTTCACAAAAAAAATAAAACCCAAGAACAAAACCAAACATAAACATTCCGAAATCAATATCAAATCTATCGAAGAGTCCATGGACCCTTGGCATATAACAGTTCACAAATTTTTCCCCAAAAGTCTGGCACCCTAAACACAATCCGAGGATATGTTAGTGCACATGCCCTTCCTAAGTTTAAACTTAATATAATGCATGCAAGTATATTGATTAAAATTGCATAAAAAACTTGTGCTGTTATAAGTTTTTTAGTTATCAACTATATGCATTAAGTTAAATTTGACCTGAATTTAAAATATAATATGACCCGTTCTAGTTTTTTTGGTAAATAAAAAAAAAAGGTTACAATCCTAGCAGACTAGAATAGTAACTCAGAACAGAGCGGCTACTGACGAGAGGTGCTAATATCTTCCTCGAGCTGTTGACTAATCAATCCGGGTGGTTCGTCGAAAATTGTAAGTCGATTTACATTCCTGTTTGTCGCCTTTGTCAAACAATCGACCACTTTATTACTTTCTCCCAGGACATGACGAAACCTCACTTTTCAATTCTTGTTGCACCAATCATAAATTAATCGCACTTTGTGCACATTGCTTTTTGAAGCAAAATCATTTTGGATAGTGTTAATAAGCAGTGCATTATCACAATTAATTTCAACATGTTTATAACCCTTCTACCACAATAATTTCATTCCTTCAAGAATATTTTAAAAAATATTTAATTATAACTTATTATTTTTCCTTTAACCTAATAAGATATACATTATTTATGAAAAATTGATATTCTAATTATTTTTTTTTTTTGGTGAATTACAAACGGCGATTAGCGCGACTCGAATCTGAGTTACACCTGAGGCAATGAACACTCTTGACCATCAGACCAATACACGGGATTTGTATTCTAATTGTTTTTTCAATCCTCAATTATGAAAAAAAATTAACATTTTTCATATTAATTTTTAAAAGTTTATTAAAAAAATACAGCTAACATGTATATCGTACGGATACACAAGCATCTTATATATTACAAGGTTGGATTTAAAAATGAAAATAAACATTTTGTTCATTGTTGATTTTGACATTTGGCATTAAATTAACTTAACACATATTCATACCCTTTTTAACTTATTTTCTTCATAAATTTTTTAAATATTGATAGTTTAATTCGTCTTCCAAATATTATTGAAATCAATTTACATAAGTAAATTTTTGTAAAATTATGATATTAGTCCTTATTAAATTTAAACAGTTGCATTTAGTTCTGAAATAATCGCTTATTAGTAACAATGATTTTGAATAAAATTTTAAAATATTTATTAAATTGAACATTGTCTCTTTACATTTTGAATAAATTGAATTTATCTCTAATCATATTAACAATCTAAATGGAATTTGTCAGTTTTTTTCTTTATTTCTAGAAAACTTAAAAAAAATTAGTTTATAAGTTTTAGGTTAGTTTAAACATTTTTAAATGAATAGAATTAATTATTGTTTTTACAAAAATCATATAAAGTATGTGAGACACAATATCTTAAACAATATATCAAAATAAATAGTCATAATAATTTATTTGGCCTTCCAACTTTATAAAAAATCATTTTAATCATTTAATTTTTCACTTTTTTTAGCATTTAAACTTGTGTTTTTTTTTTTTTGTCAAATTATCTCAAAATGAGAGGAAAAGTTAATGTTTTTAACTATGATGACGTGACATATATGTGGATTGTCATATGAATGACACATCATCATTTAATTAATTTTTAGTATCATATATATTAATATATATGATACGTGGAATATACGTTTTTAATATTTCTAAAAAGTTACAAAATTTAAAATAATTTTTAATAAATTGATATATAATTATTGCATTGAACAAGAAACTAGTTGATAACTAGGTTAACAATAAAGACTCAAATAAAATGCTTTTAAACTTAGGACCATTTGGTGGAATTAACCCATATATGTAATTGAAAAGCAGATGTTGAATCCAATGTTTTAAAAACCAGACCGATGGTCAAACCAGTCAAACCACATGTTCAAGCAACAATTAAAAAATTCATAGAAACTAACAAATTTTTTTTTTAATTATAAATCAATTGAACAACTTTTTTTTTTGTTTCGGTTTCTAATTTTTTTATTAGTTCATGAATAATCTGATATATATTCGATTTTATGTCATTAGTCAGACCACCAATTTTTGATTTGACCGATCGTTTTGATTCGATTGTGATAAATTTAATCGAATAAATAATTTTTATTAAAAGGTAAGTCATGGATTGGATTAGCTGAAACTCTATATACAATATACATGGGGTTAGTAGTAGCATATATGCAGAGGTGCATGTGTCGCTTTCATTGCAAGGTATTGTGAAGTTACGTTAAGAAATTGACTTCATGGCATTGAGAACATGTTTGTAGGGAAAGGAGCTAACAATAACAAACCAGTAGCGCATTTACAACAATAAAACTTCCATGTTTCTTTATTCTTTGTCTCTCAGATTTTTGTTCCAATCTATTTGTTATTGTTTTTAAATGTAGTTAGAATCACTCGACCCTTAGTTAGTGACGATATATATATATATAGATCGTCCCGAGGATCTGAAGATCGGAGATGGAAAGTTGTAATGTAATTAAAATTTCAAAATAATGTAATTAAAATTTGAATTTTAAAACTTAAATTTTAAAATTGAAAGTTAAAAACTTTGGAGAAAACAAATTTATTTTCTCTGTTTTGGGTGTTTGAAATCGTGCCTTCATTCCAAAATTTGAAGCCTTTTTATAGAGGGCTCGTGCCTCTTTACAACTTTATTCTATGGGAAATTCAATCCCTTACATCATTACATAACTTTTTTAGAGAATATATTCTTTGATTAAAATTTAAAATTATAAGAGAATCTTGTCAGAGAATCTTACTGTTCACGTCAAAAAATCTCAATGTTCATTTTGTTTTTTCTTGGAGAGAATATTGTCAGAAAATCTCATTGTTCACGTCAGGGAATCTCACTGTTCACTTTGTTTTTTTTCTTTGCAGAGAAATTTCATGTTCATTTTGTTTTTCTTTCATTCAATTCTCCCTCAAAATCATCATTTTTTCTTGGTTCTGGTAATAGTCACTGAGGTGGTATCATCTGCAAGATCCACAGTTTTGATTGAAGATGCTGAAGATTTCTCGTCTTCTGAATCAGAGTCCATTGAGCTGAGCATTTCAGCCCATGAGTTTTCTGTATTCCTTCTTCGTCCTGGCTTGAGCTAGCATTGCACTGGCAGTTGATTTTGCTATAAGGAATTTTGCTATAGTTTGATCCGGGGCTTTGGACTTGCGTAATCTTGGATTTTTGTTGAAAAAATTATCCAAATACTTAGAATCATATTTTTCAACATCAAATTTATCCCACCATTTCGTTCTGAAATTTCGAACTAATAATGAAATTCCAACATTTGGGTTTTGTTCATAAGAATAATTCCATGACACAATCCAAGAAATGCATAATTTTGAGAAAAAATGAATTGTCCGGTAAATATGTTTTTGATCTGGTTCAGGTTGGAATTTGTCAAAAAATTTGGGCTATAGAGTTTGGATTTTTTCTGGTAAGATTTCAAAAGGTGATGGTCCATACTATTTCCACCATTCTTGGAACCAATTTGGGAATTTGAATTGTGTACCATATTTGAAATATATGAACCATGAATGTCTCATATGTTGATTGTTCATTAAGAAAGCATTGTACCAGGCAGTTTGATAATCCCAATATGTAAAATATAGGTGGTAATCTATTTTAGTGGTGAATTTTGCTGGAAATTTCTTTAGAGAATTTGGGTTTTCAGCTCAATCTCTTGGTCGAAGAATTTTAAGTATCTGGGTTATTGAATGGGTAATAAAATTTGGATCTTTTGGGTCTGTATAATGTTTGAACGATACTGATCCAGTTTGAACCAATATGTTTTCATAATATTGCTGAGGTTTTTGAGAATCTGATGGCTTAAAATGTCATCCATTGAAAAGTTCTTTCACAAGAATATGTGGAGGTTTTTCCCAAAATTCTTCCTCTATAATCAAAATTTTTTCAAAACATTTGTTTGGAAAACATTGAGAAGATTTTTGTGTAGCAGTTTGTGAATATATTGCTACTTCTTTTGGGAAAACATCCTGGAGGGATGTTTCTTTTAAAACATTTTTGAGAGATTTTGATTTGTGTAAAACAATCTTTTTATTTTTTGAAATCTTTATTGCTTCATCATCAATTTGTTTGAGAGGAGTATCCTCTTTTAATTGGGAAAAGGCTAGTGCTACTTCTAGGGATTGAGAAATGGACTCAATCCATTTTTTGATCTGAGAACCGATATCATTTGGATCTTGTGCATCCTAAAGGGATGCATTTTTTGATGATTTTGATGATGAAGATGACAACCTCTCGTTTTCTTCTTCTAGGCAAATTTCGTCCCATGACTTAATTGGTTTTGAGGAAATTTGGGTTTTGGATGATTCTCCTATTTTCCCTTTTCCTTTGTCTCAAAGTTTGGGTGGCATTTTTGAAGGAACTCTCTGGTGAGAAAACCAGACAAATAATTAGTTTCTCCTTTGATGTATTCAAATATCAAAATCAAATATGCTCAAAATTGCCTGCCATCTTGCAAAAATCTGTTTTGAGGCAATATTTTGAACATCTTTTTGTAAAACTTCTTTTGCTGATTTGCAATAAATTCTTAAAAGAATTTTTGGTTTAATAAATCACTTTGGAATTTTGTGATACATAAAACAATTGATAAAATTTCTTTTAATAGTACTATAATTTTGCTGAGTTGGATTCTAGTGTCTGGAAGTAAACTGAACTATTTGCTCTTTTCCTCTCTTAACTTGTTTTAGGATCCTACCATACCCTATTTCAGAAGCATCTGTTTCTACTATCTTGGGGGCATTTGGATCAGCTAAATGTAGACAAGGAAGTTTAGAATTTTTTTTTTTAATCTGGGTAATAATATTGGTGTAAACATTTGTTCAAGGTTGTGGATTCTTTTTGAGCCTATCATATAAGGGCTTACATAATTTGCTAAGATCTGGGTAAAAGTCTATGACATAATTAAGACTTCTTAAAAATCTTTGTAATTGGACTTTATCAAGGATTTGATTTGGAAATTTGCTGGAAATTCTATAGACCTTTCTATTGGAGTAAAGGTTACTTGGATAATATAATGTCCTAGGAATCTTACTTTGGTTTGGAACAAGCTTATCTTAGATTTAGAAACTACTAAACCATTATTTTTTGTAACTTTTATAAAAATAGATAGATGTTTACTAAAACATCATCAATGTATATTATTGTAAATTGAGAATATTGGTAAAAAATATCATTCATTATTCTTTGAAATTCAAATAGAGCATTTTTTTAATCCAAAAGACATCACATTCCATTTGTATTGTCCGAAATGGTACAGTAAATGCCGTTTTGTATCTTTCTTCTTCTTTTATTTGGATTTGCCAGAATCCTGATTTCATGTTAAATTTTGAAACAATATTTGCATTGCAAAGTTTTTGTAATAAATCTTTTTTATTTGGGATTGGGTACCTAATCCATTTTAAAGCTTGATTGAGAGGTTTGTAATTAATTACTAATCTTGGCGTTCCTCTTTCTAGTTCTGCATTTTTCATTACATAAAATGCCGAGCAACTCCAAGGAGAATTGCTTTTTCTCATTAATTTTTTATTAAGAAGATATTGTATTTCTTATTTACAAAATTCTTCCATTTCTTTATTCATTTGTATGGGTCTTGCTTTTATTGGTATTTATCTTTCTTCAAAATTATTTTCATATGGTAATGTTACTTTATATTTTTTCCTATTCCAAAAAGCATTTGGAATATCAGAATAAATTGTTGATTCTATTTCTTCTTTAATTTGATTTATTCTTTTTTGGACTTCTCTTTTTTCTAATTATTCGATCAATTTTTTAAAACATATTTCTTCTTTTAAAAAAAAGATTTGTTTTTGTTTATGATTTATTAAATTATTTATTTGTCCATTATGGATGGATAGAGATTTTAATAGGTTGAGATTTCTTATTCTAGGTTTTTCTACAAAACGAAATTCTACTTTGGTGTTTAAAACTTTCGTAGAGATTGAATTATTTGTTACTTTATATGGCTTAAGTAATGATATGAATGGTGTTCATAATATGATATTTTGGATAATATCTTTTACCATTAAAAAACATGTTTGATATTTTATATCTTTATTGTAGATTTTTGCATTAGGATTTTTGTGAGTAATTTTGAATTTTTTACAATTTGCAACTTTGAGAGATTCTAATGTTTTGTCATAATATTTTGTTGGAATTATCTCTACTTTAATAAAGTTTTGATATGCTCCTGTATCAAAAAGAGTGATTGTTTCCAATTGAAATTTATTATTTATAATAAGATTTATTTTTATTAAGTATCTTTGGATGGATACTTTAGTAAGAACCATCATATATTTGTGTGTGTGTTTTTCAGGTTCGCGTTCAGTTTCTGAAGAACTATTTTTTGGGACTTCATATTTTAAAGTTTGTACTTTTTTTCCATTTCTTTTTGTTCAATTTTAAGCTAAGAAAGTTCTAATTTAATTTGTTTTATTTCCAATTGTAATTCAGAATTTATAATTTGTCGAGGTTTTTTTTTCATATTTATTAAATATTATATCTTGTATATTGTACATTTGTGATTGACTAGAAATAATTTCTTTTCCTTTTTCTGGTTTATCTTTTATTGAAGATTTTAATTTTAAAATATATTCTCTTTTAAATTTTGGATCTTGAATTTTATCAATAACTTCAATCATAAATTCTTGGTCTTTAGCCAACATATTAATTGAAGATTCATTTTCATCAAAGGATTGTGATGTAGTGTGTAACTCATCTATTTGTAATTCATTTGATTCATTTGATGTATCATATTTAAAGGAAGTTGTTTCTAAAAGAATTTCATTTATTTTTTGTTCTATTTCTTCATCTAGATTTAAATTATTAATCTTTCTTTTAATCTTATAATATTTTGATATGTGTCCTGGTTTTCCGCATCTGTAACATTTTATTGTTTTATCTACTTTAGTTTTGAATTTTTGTTGTTTTTTTTTTTATATATTTTCTACATTTGGGTTTTTATAATATTTTGAAATATTCTTTCTCCTATTTTTTGGTTTTACAAGGCAACAGGTCTTTGAAGAAGAAGGTCCATTTCTAATGTCAAATTGATGATAGAATAATCCTAATTCCTTTCTACATTGATATATTTCTTTTTTAAGTTGTTTTTGTAATTTTAAATATTGACAAATTTTTAATCCTTCTTTTTGGGTTAGTTCACCATGTGTAAGTTTTTCATACGGAATAATACCTCTGTAATTTTCTCTATTTTGATTTCCAACTTTTTCTCCTAATAAAGTGAGAACTCTTGCTAGAAATTTTTCTTTCCAAAATGGTTGTTGGTTATCAAATCTTTGCATAACTCTAGTCATAAAGACATTTATACCATTTGAAATCAGTTAATTTTTTGCATTTTAAATTTGATAATAATTCTGAATTTTTATCTTTAAAATGAGAAAGATTTCCTATAAAATGTTTAGAGATGAGAAAATTAAAGTTACTACTACATCTTGAATTTATCTTCCTTGTTCATCTAAAATTATTCTTCCTTCCTTGAACATTTTTTTTTATCGCTTTCAAGATTTTTTCTTGTTAGACTTTAGTGAGTGCATGGTCCCACCATCCTTTTAATTAACCAGTAAAACTAGCAAGTAAAAGATAGGTTATAGCATTATCACTAATTAATCTATTTTGGTTTTTAGTTTTATAAATATTTGAAATAATTGTCATTTGTTGTAATAAATTATATTCAAACATTCTATCTATATTCCATTCATAAATTATATTAACATTGTATTTATTTTGAAAAATGGAATTTTCTTCTATATTAAGGTCAGACGCAATAATTTTTGGATAATATAATCTTTTTGGTTCTTTTTAAGCCATTTTGTTAATTTGTTGTTCATGACTGCTCAGAGTTAGATTGAGAAGATTGGTGTAATGTATTTTTTTTTGCTCGATCAATGAATTACAAATTAGGTCATTGGAAGCAACCAAGCCAAACCAAAAAAAACAAAAAATTGCAAATTGCAGCAAAACCACCCGCATAGACAGACTACATCCAACATACAATCCACCTAAAACAAAATCACAGAACACTTAAGCACATAACAGTAAAGGAAACAATAGCAACCATAAAATAATATTCGAGCTTCCCTTTCTCCGCTTCCTTACCACCACGCTTTAAAAGTCTCAAAACGAGTAATCTCTGACACTGCCAAAGCAATCGCCATTTCATTTTCCTTATATCTAGCGTTCCCAAAGGACAAGAAAGGATGAATCCCAATTGCAGCTAAGAGCTGCTGCACTTTTCCCAACCTCCTCTCTAAACCTTTCAATCAATTATGCACCACTACTGATCCCACTTCGACTACTAATGGATATCTTGTACCCCAACCCAAACTGTCAAATATGTCCAACGCTACCACCACTGCTGTCAACTCTGCTACCTCACACTCAACAGCCTCACATGGGCTTGAAAATAGAGCTCTTGCCACACCATCCTCATCCCTTAGCACCCCGTCACCACCTACTTTACCTTCTATAATTACACCACTAACATTAAATTTACGGCAGCCCTTTGGAGGGTGCCTCCACCCCACTTGCATTCTCCGACAATCAGTAGACAAATTCTTGCATTTAAGAGGACAAAACCACTAAACACTCTCAGACACCATCACTTCATTGTACACCGCTCTTACCCACATCAATGCTCTCAACTTTGATTGAAAGATCAATTTATCCATTGGGGTAGTCTTTTGATCGAACACAACCTCATTCCTTGCCAACCATACAGACCAGCAAGCAGCAGAAATCAAAATAAACCATAGACTTTTCCAGACTCCTACCAAAGGCATTCTATTTCACAAGTTAAAGAACTCCAAAAAATCATTCACTGGAACAATCCTCATTTCCCACCAATCAAAGATTTTTTTCCAGTAACCCCTTATAAAATAACATGAAAAAAACAAATGATCAATATTTTCCACTTCTCTACTACACCATGGACATAACTTTCTCATATCCTGAGAGATTATGCCTCTTCTTTCCAAAAACGAGTAAGTAGGAAGCCTTCCTAACGCCAACAACCAAAGAAAACTCCTCACCCTCAGTGGAAGCTTGAGTTTCCAGATTTTATCAAACTCAAAAACCATCTCCTCACCCTTCGAATCCATTAACAAATCCATCATTCGCTTAACCGAATATTCTCCCTTCCTGTCATGAATCCAGACCAAATGATCCTCCTTGTCCAGCTATAATTTTATTTTTGATACCACCTCCATCAAATTTTCAGGCGGAACCATCTCTCTATCAAGCAACCTTCTTGAAAATAGCTCTTCTCACCTCACACCCCCAATATCACCATTATTTGAACAAAACTCCACCCTACCATATTTAAATTTTGCCAATCGAAAAAGTCTCGAGAACTCAGCTTTTAAAGGTCAATTGTCACACCATAAGTCAAACCAGAATAGCTTGGATTTTCCATTACCTACTACCCATCTAATTTCATATCCCGTCCATTTTGCAATTCTATCGTCCAATGTATTTTCCACAATTCCTTTCCATACCGCTGACATCTCTTTTAAATTTACTATATTAAACATCTACTGTTGCTCCCACACTCCATATTTTTTTTTTAATCACCCTCCTCCATAGAGCCTCCTTCTTGGTAGCAAACCTCCACTTCCACTTAGCCAACAAGGCTTGATTTTTTACCTTGATATTCACTATCCTCGCACCTCCCTTACTTCTCGGCAAGCATACCTTATTCCAGCTTACCTTTGCCATTTTTCTTTTCCCTCCCTCACCACCCCACAGAAAATTTCTTCGGATTTTATCAAACCTTTCAATGACCGCTTCCGGTCTTTGAAAATTGACATAAAGTAAATATGCAGTGTAGACAGTACCGCGTTGATGAGCACTACACGCCCCGTAAAAGAAAGAGATTTACATTTCCAACCAACTAATTTTTTCTTAACTTTCTCAATAATCGGATTCCACGTCGAAATTCTCCTCCGGTTAGCCCCCAAAGGGATTCCCAAATACTCCATTAGTAGAGAGACAATTTTACATCTACATATAGCTGCCATTCTATGCAACAACACCTACTCCACTCCGAACCCAATTAAGCATGACTTTTTAAAATTAATTCTCAATCTTGAAACTAATTCAAAGCTTCTCAAAACATACTTTGTATTTTTCACAAACTTCTCATCCGCTTTTAGAAAAAGGATTGTGTCATCCGCAAATTGTAAGTGTGATAAAGGTTTGTTCTCAATCACACCCACAATTCCCTCTATTAGCCCCTCCTCTTCAGCTCTTTCTAACATCACATGTACCACCTCCGTCACAAGAATGAACAAAAAAGGCGATAATGGGTCACCTTGGTGGAGCCCCTTCCTTAATCTAAATTCATTTGTTGCCAAGCCATTTACTAACACTATCGCTCTCGCCATACTTACACATTCCATCATCCAACTCGTCCATTTTTCACCAAATCCCATTTTCAACATAACTATCTCCAAAAACTCCCACCGAACACATCGTAGCTTTAAAAAAGTCTATCTTAAAAATCAAATTGCATTTTCCCTTACCCTTTTCTTGATTTTATGGATGATTTCATTTGCTATTAACATTTCATCGAAGATATGTCTCCCTTAAATAAACGCACATTGCGAATTGCTAACCACCAATCCAACCACTGTTCTAAGCCTTCTAGACAATACTTTCGCCACGATCTTATATAAGAAACCAACAAGTGATATTGGACGAAAGTCGGTAATCTCGATCGGATTTTCTACCTTAGGAATCAAAGCTATGAATGATGAATTAATTCCCCTTTCCAATTTTCTGGATTTGTAGAATTTTTCCTACATTTATACTAAATCATCCCCCACAACTCCCCAACACTTCTTAAAGAAGAAGAAGTTGTATCCATCCAGTCTAACTGCTTTAGAATCATCATACGACCATATTGCTTCTTTAATCTCCTCCTTCAAAAATGGAGCTTCCAGACCCAAAGCTGCCTCTTTTGGTAATTTTTTAGTCCTATATTTAACAACACTTTCCGTGCCCTCGGACTGCTGCTAAAGTAGGAGCTGAAAAAATTAAACATTCTTGACTTCAATCTCTTAGAGTCATCACACCACTCCCCATCTATTCGCAAGTCATTCACCATTGTCCTTTTGGATTGCAACTTGACTACTCTGTGGAAGAAAGCCGAATTTGCATCCCCCTCCTTTATCCATGTCATCCTCGATTTTTTATGCCACATTGATTCCTTAAATTTCATCGACTCCCACAGATCAACATTCAGCCTCTTAAATTCCTCTTCTTCCTCCCTAGACAGCTCTCTCATCTCGTTCAATTCCTCCAACTCCTGCAGTTTACCTTCCACAAAACTAACATGCTCTTCCATTCCACAACATGCCCTTCATTCCATTTCTTCAATTTTCCTTTTAAGTTCTTTAGTTTCGCAGCCATACCAACATCTTTTACTCCCGAACTGCTCCATTCCATTTTTATCAGCTTTGAACATTCCTTTCTTGAAAGCCAAGCATTATAAAATTTAAAAGGCCTTGGACCCCAATCGATTTCTTCAATAGTTAATAGAATCGGAATATGGTCAGAAACTGATCTACTTAAATCTCTCTGCTGTACGTTATTGTACTTAAAAAATCAATTTTCATCCACAAGAAATCTATCCAGCTTGCTTCTCTTATTCCCCGGACCAAACCACGTAAACTTCCTTCTGATCAACGGTAAATCCACCAAGTTACCACTATCTATAAAATTACAGAACTCCTTCACTCCAATCTCCATTCCCACACAATTAATTCTTTCGCTACTGCTCTTTACCGCGTTAAAATCTCCTGCTAGAATCCATGGAGCTGAGTAATCCTTCCAATGAGCAATCAATACTTCCCAAAAAACCTTCTGTTCCGACAAGACATTTGGGGCATACACATTAACCATTGTTGCTTCAAGTCCTTCTTCCTTCCACTTCCCCTCCACAATCAACAATCTGTCCTCACTGTAAATCTTAGACACCTCAAAATATTCCTTATCCCACACCGACACAATACCCCCCCGATCTCCCATTAGCTGCCACAAATCCAAACCCAAAATTATCATCATACCAAAATTTCCGCACCAATTCCATTGAAACTACCTCCAATTTACTTTCTTGTATGTAACAAAATTTTGATTTCGACTTCCTAATCGTTCTTCTCAGACAAGAAATTTTTGTATCTGCACCTAATCTCCTTACGTTCTAGGACAGTACTCTCATGGCTAGCCAACTCACAAACTAAAAAATGTAACAGAAACTATTTACTAGATGAATTGAAAACTAACCCGATACTTGATACGCTTCCTTCCTTCCATGCCTCTGAACTTCCTTCTTCCTCCTTTGAATCACCCCGATTCCTTAATACTAAAGCTCCGCTCATACAATTTCTTCAATTACATCATTCTCATTTCCTCGAACACCCAAGCCCAATTTCTTTCCAACCTCTCAAGTATTCCTTGCTTCCCTCAGAATCACCCTTCCATAGTTGCTGATATCAGAATCTGAGAGGGATATATTCACGACCCTATCTCTTTTCTCTCTGTCTCCCCTCCCTTTCTCCTTTTTTAAAGCTTTGTCCCTCTTCTTCCTTTCTTTAGATGTTAAGATTTGTCTTGAATTTCATACATAGAACGAATTTTTTTATTCAAGCCCTAGTTCTTTTTCCTATTAAATCGTACCCTCTTAATTTCTTCCTCCAATTCTAGAGAATTTTCCTAAATTTCCTTTGACTCTGCGTCTGTTCCTTTAAATGCCTTTTCTGCCCTTGATGGACCTGCCTCCATCCCATTTATTTTTTTCTCCCGTTTATACTATCCAACTCAACTTCCTTTTCCTTCGCATTTGGGTCAACACTTGGGTTATGGACACCCAAGCCCATAAGTCTTGCATCTTCCCAGGCCCTTCTTACACCCAAATTACCTCCTGAAATGCTATCCTACTGTACCTCATCAGCTGTTACCCCCGACTCCTCCACTACTTTCTCATACGCCCTTTCCAGCAATTCCTGACATGCATTAGTTTCTTTTTCAATTTCCATGCAGCCATTCATTAGCTCACTTTGATTGTCGTTTCCCTCCCCTCCGATGGAATCTCTGACAGCGATTTCGACACCGAGCCAGTCTCTGAAATTTTATCTTCTTCATCCTCCTTACTTCTGATTCGAGCTATTGACCGTTCTTCCTCCATTTCCGACAAACCCTTCTCTTTCACTCTTACAGGAAAATGATCATTCCCCACTTTTAAAACAATTGCATCATCCACACTCTTTGGCTGAGATATGGATGTCAATAGTTCTATTTTTGTAAAACTTGTAACACTCTTTAGGCTATTCCCTGTTGAAATCAAGTTCCCCCACAAACCTGCTATTCTACTAAAAGATTTAAAATTCCAACAATGAAAGGGCACCCCCGATACCTCTAGCCATGCTACCCTTTCCATTATTATCATATTTTCTGACCAGGGTTCAATATTAATGAAGAAGTCTCTCAAATAAGACCAATCAGTTTGTCTAAGTAGTTCTAGAAGTTCTTCATCTGGTATTTCAACCAAATAAAACCTCCCTTGAATCCTTTTAACAGATATCTCCCCTAGACCAATCTTTGCTAACCTTTCATTCAAATTCTTTGTATCATCAACAGTCAACGCTTCATCGACCAGACATCTCTGTAACTTCCAGAGATGTTCTTCTTCAACATAACCTTGAACATTTTTTCGATCTGTTGCATCCGTTTTACTAATTCCCGAGTTCATTTCCACTCCTTTCTCCTTTTGCTCCATGCTTTCTTCTTATGACTATTTGGTTTGGTTTGAGACCTTCCTCCAAATCTTCCTTTTACCTCCATCTCTTGCCATTTTCACCTCGATCTTATTTCCCAGAAGTTTAAAACCATCAAGTCTCCCTAGCACCCTGATTGCATCCTTCCTATTCATAAATCTCACAAATCCAAATCTATTGCCTTTCCTCCTCTTTGCTAGTATGAAAGCATCAACCACACTACCATGATAACTAAACAACGCCCTCAGCCCCTTCTAATGCATAAATTTCGGGAGATTGTCCACGAACACTGTAACTTCATTTCCGTTCGCCATCACCAAGAGCTTTTCAGCTGAGTTATGGTGGTATTTTTAGTGTGGAAAGTAGAGCGGTTTTAGAAAAATGTCAAGAAATCATTTTGGGGTTTTTGGAATTTCATAAGGAGTAAATATTGGTTCTTTAGAACTTTTTTCAGTTATTTTTTTTGCTGAATCTTTTTTTATTGGTCGACTTTCTATCAAATTTTCAATATAATCTAATTGTTTTTCTATTGTATGAAGAGTAATATTGGTATAGTTTTTGTTTTATTATCATTTTAATACCTTTTGATGAGATTTATTCTCTTACATCAGGAGCTTTCATTCTTAAAGGGCTTGCTTTTATTTGAGTATTTTTGTAAAGATATTGAACCTCCATTAAAAGAAGATGTTGGGATTCAACTTCTCATTGATTGGTTGGCCATTTAGTATTATTTTTTATTGTATTAATAGATTCTAAATAATATTCTTCAAACCATTCAAAGAATTTTATATGAATTTTATATGAATTTTATGAGCATTCATGAATTCATAATACTCCTAAACAATACTTTCTATTTTATTTTTATAATTTTTAAAATAGTCTTCTCTTTTTTGTTTATTTTTGTTGGAATAAAAGTGTCTTCTACTCCATTCTTTATCGATTTCAAAAGTTTTTTCTAGAACAAATATTTTTGAATTTCCTTCTTGTCTGGCATTATTAGTCATTGATGAATATGTTGGTGACATGTTGGGTGAATTTTGAGGACTTTCATCATGTCTAGCATAGATAGGTTGAGCTATATTTGGGGAATTATCTATTCCTTGTAAATTGGTCCTAAATGTTATTGGGATGAAAGGGACAGAGGCTCTAGCTGTCCTAAAATTTGTTGTTTGTGTTTCTGGATTTGATTCTTCTTCTTCTAGATTTAACCTCCTAAAGGTTGTGCTGGTACTTCCTATTTCAAAGGAATGTCTTGGAGGCAACCTTTGTGGCCTATTGAATATCAATTCAACTGTGCCATCTTGGTGTTGGAAAATTTCACTTAGTGAAGTGTTTCTAATTGGAGTTGGTGCAATAGGGTCTGTAACACCTTCTAATTTCCAACCTATTAGGGAGGTTTATTTCATGCCATTATATTGTTCTTGGGATTGTGGTATGAGATATTGAAGTATCTGTTTATATTAAAAGGGTTTCCCATTTTAGGCTTTGAAGTAAAGCCTTGGTATTGACTACGGAATACATAGCTTTGAAATGGAGTCTATAGACTAAAGTTAATACTTCAGATCCTGGAAGCATTTTGTAATTATGGATATGAATTTGAAGGGTTAAAGATTGTAAAATATTTTTATCAATTAGGGAAACCATAAAATTTGGGTAACAATTAAAATGTATTGGACTAGTACAGAGGCTTGTTTCTATAGTTCCTAGTAAGAGTCATTAAACATAATTTGTCTTTGGTCTCTTAAAACAATTAAAATTGAAGTAATTTTAGTGGCTTCAACGCTAAGAGGTTTGACACCAACTTGCACTAATCCAAAATAGACATATTTATATTTTTGTTCTATGAGTTTATTAATGACTTCTTTTTGAATAGGTAAACTTCTTTCTTTTGTTTTTATAATGTAACTTAAAAAAATATTTAAATTTTTAAAGATTGTTTTCTTATAAACTTTGTTTGTTGAAACTCTCGGAAGAGTCCAATTATCAAATTTTTGAGGAATATTTTCATAATGTTCTTCTTGTTCATTAACAGTGTTATTGTGGTTTGGTCATACTCTTGAGATTGATTGGAAACAAAGCTTGCAGAAGAATTGGTTCTCCTAAGGAAGGGAAACATTATTTGTTTTCTTATTTCCTACAGCAGATTTTACTATTAAGATTCCTAGATTACTATAGTTGCTTACAAGGATACTTTGTCCTTAACACGCCTAACCCATGGCTAATTGGATTGTGTATCAAAACTCAGCAAAAATAATAATACATTAATAAAGACAGTTAAACCAGAACTCGAAAATATCGAAAACAAATTGAATATTTTCAAACCTTAGAAATACATGCTCCTCCTTGGCTTTGATATCAGATTGTCCCGAGGATCTTAATATACAAATTAACAAAATGGCTTGGAAAGAACCAAAAAGATTATATTATCCAAAAATTATTGCACCTGATTTTAATATAGAAGAAAAACCTATTTTTCAAAATAAGTACAATGCTAATACAATTTATGAATGGAATATTGATGGAATGTTTGAATATAAAATCCTCAATTTATTACAACAAATAACAATGGTTTCAAATGTTTATAAAACTAAAAACCAAAATGGATTAATTAGTAATCATGCTATAGCCAATCTTTTAGTTGCTGGTTTTACTGGTCAATTAAAAGGATGGTGAGACCATGCACTCACTAAAATCCAACAAGAAGAAATCTTGAAAGCAATAAAAAAAGATAATCAAGAAAAAATAATTTTAGATGAACAAGGAAGAGAAATTCAAGATGCAATAGCAACCTTAATTTTCTCAATCTTTAAACATGAGATCCTTCTCATATTAAAGATAAAAATTCAGAATTATTATTAAATTTAAAATGCACAAAAAATTAACTGATTTCAAATGGTATAAATATGTCTTTATGATTAGAGTTATGCAAAGGTCTAATAACCAACAACTATTTTGGAAAGAAAATTTTCTAGCAGGACTTCCCACTTTATTAGGAGAAAAAGTTAGAAATCAAATTAGAGAAAATTACAGAGGTATTATTCCGTATAAAAAACTTACATATAGTGAACTAATTAGTTTCACCCAAAAAGAAGGATTAAAAACTTGTCAAGATTTAAAATTTAAAAAACAACTTAAAAAAGAAAGATATCAATGTAAAAAAGAACTAGGATCATTCTGTCACCAATTTGACATTAGAAATGAACCTTCTTCTTCAAAGATCTGTTGCCCTGTAAAACCAAAAAATAAGAGAAAGAATATTTCAGAATATTATAAAAAACCCAAATATAAAAAATATAGAAAAGAAAAGAATCAACAAAAATTCGAAACTAAAATAGATAAAACAATAAAATATTATAGATGTGGAAAACCAGGACACATATCAAAATATTGTAAGATTAAAAGAAAGATTAATAATTTAAATCTAGATGAAGAAATAGAACAAAAAATTAATGAAATTCTTTTAGAAACAACTTCCTCTGAATATGATACATCAAATGAATCAGATGAATTATAAATAGACGAGATACATACTATATCCAAATCATTTGATGAAAATGAACCTTCAATTAATATGCTGACTAAAGACTAAGAATTTATTATTGAAGTTATTGATAAAATTCAAGATCCAGAATTTTAAAAAAGAATATCTTTTAAAATTAAAATCTTCAATAAAAGATAAACCAGAAAAAGGAAAAGAAATTATCTCTAGTCAATCACAAATGTACAATATACAATATTTAATATTTAATAAATATGAAAAAATAAAATCTCGACAAATTACAAATTCTAAATTGCAAGTGGAAATAAAACAAATTAAATTAAAACTTTCTCAGCTTAAAATTGAACAACAAAAAATAAAAAAACAAATACAAACTTTAAAACATGAAGTCTCAGAAAATAGTTCTTTAGAAACTGAACCTGAACTTGAAGAAAACACACAGGAATATATGATGGTTATTACAGGAATATATAATGATTCTTACAAAAGTATCCATCCAAAGATACTTAATAAAAATAAATTTTATTATAAATAATGAATTTCAATTGGAAACAATTGCTCTTTTTGATACAGGAGTAGATCAAAACTGTATTAAAGAAGGGATAATTCCAACAAAATATTATGACAAAACATCAGAATCTCTTAAAACTGTAAATAGTAAAAAACTCAAAATCACTTACAAAATTCCTAATGCAGAAATCTGCAATAAAGATATAAAATATCAAACATATTTTTTAATGGTAAAAGATATTACCCAAGATGTCATATTAGGAACACCATTCATATCCTTACTTAAGCCATATAAAGTAACAAATAATTCAATCTCTACGAAAGTTTTAAACACCAAAGTAAAATTTCCTTTTGTAGAAAAACCTAAAATAAGAAATCTCAACCTATTAAAATCTCTATCCATCCATATGGGCAAACAAATAAATTAGTAATTCATAAACAGAAACAAATCTCTTTTTTTAAAAAAGAAATATGTTTTAAAAAATTGACCGAACAATTAGAAAAAAAAAAGTCCAAAAATATAAATCAAATTAAAAAAAAAATAGAATCAACAATTTGTTTTGATGCTTTTTGGAATAGGAAAAATTATGAAGTAATATTGTCATATGAAAATAATTTTGATGAAAGACAAATACCAACAAAAGCAAGACCCATACAAATGAACAAAGAAATGGAAGAATTTTGTAAAAAAGAAATATAATATTTTCTTAATAAAAAAAGCAGTTCTCCTTGGAGTTGCTCGGCATTTTATGTAATGAAAAATGCATAACTAGAAAGAGGAATGTCAAGATTAGTAATTAATTAAAGGCATAAGTGCAAAATTAACCCATAATGTTTGGTAGTTTTGTCATTTTGACCCCTATCGTTTTTTGGGTCATTTTCATATACAACTTTTGTTTTTCTGGTCAAATTGATCATTTTTTAACGCTCTTGCTAACGTGGCTGTTACTTGACTAACGGTGCTGACGTGACAAATTTTTTTCACACGTGGACACTGACACGCAAGCATATGCTGACGCATATAAGATAAAATATACCACGTCAGTAAAAATTAATTATTTTTTAAAATATAATTTTTTAAAAATATTTTAAAATTAATTTAAAATTATTTTTAAATATAATTAAAATCATAATCATTAAATTTTTTTGGGTTTTTTTTTTCTGCTCTCATTCTCATTCTCCTTCTCTTTACCCTTCCCCCTTCCCCTTAAAAATTTGCCGTTAGTTGATTATTAAAATCATAATCATTCCCGTTAGTTGACCACCGTGACTCCGACCACCACCAAGACAGCCACGATTCCCACCGGCGATCCGATCATAGATCTTCCACCTCACGCCGTGACGAGCGCGAGAGATCTTTTGAGAGGGAAGGTTCGAGAGATAGGAAGCATCGCGAGGGTTCCTATGAAGAAGTTGAAGCGAAGAAGAAGAGGAAAGAGAGGGAAGAGAGTGAGGAGAGGGGAGAGAAGAGGAGTAAACTTGGAGAAGAAAACAGAAGAGAAAAGAGAGAGAGGAGGAGATTTGGGGATAAGGTTAAAGAAGATGATGAGATTGAGTTCTCCAATGGCGCCAATGGTGGTGATTCAATTCAAAATGTGAGTCTTCTATGTTTTTTTTTTTTGCTACTTTTATCTTTGCGATAATTGTTCTTTCTTGTTTGCTTGGTTTTGGTAGATGAATAGAAAAAAAATGCACTTAAAATTCAACTGGTAATAACAATTCTAAAGCATTCTATGACGAGCTTGTTGTAATTTTGAATCTATATGATTATTTCTTCTTCTTGTTTGCTTGGTTTTGGTAGATGAATAGAAAAAAAATGCACTTAAAATTCAACTGGTAATAACAATTCTAAAGCATTCTATGACGAGCTTGTTGTAATTTTGAATCTAATATGATTTAGTTTTCTATCATTTTCTTTTGCTGTGAAGCAAAGTTTTATGTAATAAGAAGAAAATAGTATAATTAGCAAGTATAACAACTTCAATTGTAGATTTAACCTTATTGCTTTATGTTCAGTAATCTAGTCTGTATCAGTCTAAGTTTCTTTGGGATTATAAAGGGAAAAGAGAAGGAGAATGAGAATGAGAGCAGAAAAAAAAAACCCAAAAAAATTTAATGATTATGATTTTAATAATTTTATATATAAAAATAATTTTAAATTAATTTTAAAATATTTTTAAAAATTATTTTTAAAAAATAATTAATTTTTGCTAACGTGGTATATTTTGTCTTATATGCCACGTCAGCATATGCTTGCGTGGCAGTGTTCACGTGTGAAAAACATTTGCCACGTCAACAAGACCGTTAAAAAATGATCAATTTGACCAAAAAAACAAAGGTTGTGTATGAAAATGACCCAAAAAAAAACGATAAGGGCCAAAATGATAAAACCACCAAACGTTAAGGGCTAATTTTGCACTTATGCCTTAATTAAAAACCTCTCAATCAAGCTTTAAAATGGATTAGGTACCCAATCCCAAATAAAAAAGATTTATACAAAAACTTTGCAATGCAAATATTTTTTCAAAATTTGACATGAAATCAAGATTCTGGCAAATCCAAATAAAAGAAGAAGAAAGATACAAAACGACATTTACTGTACCATTCGGACAATACAAATGGAATATGATGCCTTTTGGATTAAAAAATGTTCCATCTGAATTCAAAGAATAATAAATGATAATTTTTTTTCCAATATTCTCAATTTATAATAGTATACATTGATGATGTTTTTAGTATTTTCTGAAAATTTAGAAAAACACTTTAAACATCTATCCATTTTTATAAAAGTCATCAAAAATAATGGTTTAGTAGTTTCTAAATCTAAGATAAGCTTGTTCCAAACCAAAATAAGATTCTTAGGACATTATGTTACCCAAGGAACCATTACTCTAATAGAAAGGTAAGAATTTTTCAGCAAATTTCCAAATCAAATACTTGATAAAGTCCAATTACAAAGATTTTTAGGAAGTCTTAATTATGTCATAGACTTTTACCCAAGTCTTAGCAAATTACGTAAGCCTTTATATGATAGGTTCAAAAAGAATCCACAATCTTGGACATATATTCTCATCAATATTATTATCCAGATTAAAAAATAAATTACTAAACGTCATTGTCTACATTTAGCTGATCCAAATGCCCCCAATATAGTAGAAACAGATGCTTCTGAAATAGGGTATGGTGGGATCCTAAAATAAGTTAAGGGAGGAAAAGAGTAAATAGTCCAATTTAGTTCCAGACACTGGATCCAACTCAGCAAAATTATAGTACTAATAAAAAAAAAATTTATCAATTGTTTTATGTATCACAAAATTCCAAAGTGATTTATTAAACCAAAAATTTCTTTTAAGAATTGATTGCAAATCAGTGAAAGAAGTTTTAAAAAAAGATGTTCAAAATATTGCCTCAAAACAGATTTTTGCAAGATGGTAGACAATTTTGAGCATATTTGATTTTGATATTAAATACATCAAAGGAGAAACTAATTTTTTGCCTGATTTTTTCACCAGAGAGTTTCTTCAAAAATGTCACCCAAACTTCGAGACAAAAGAAAAGGGAAAATAGGAGAATCATCAAAAACCCAAGTTTTCTCAAAACCAATTAAGTCATGATACGAAATTTGCCTAGAAGAAAAAAATGAGAGGTTGTCATCCTCATAATCAAAATCATCCAAAAATGCATCCCTTTAGGATGCATAAGATCCAAATGAAATCGATTCTCAGATAAAAAAATGGATTGAGTCCATTTCTCAATCCCCAAAAGTGACACTAGCCTTTTCCCAATTAAAAGAGGATGCTCCTCTCAAGCAAATTGCTGATGAAGCAATAAAAATTTCAAAAAAATAAAGAGATTGTTTTACACAAATCAAAATCTCTCAAAAATATTTTAAAAAAAATCCCTCTAGGATGTTTTTCCCAAAAGAAGTAGTAGTATATTCACAAACTGCTACACAAAAAGCTTCTTAATATTTTCCAAACAAATGTTTTGAAAAAAATATTTGATTATGGAGGAAGAATTTTGCGAAAAACCTCCACATATTCTTGTGAAAGAATGTTTCAATGGATGACATTTTAAACCATCAAATTCTCAAAAACCTCAGCAATATTATGAAAACATATTGGTTCAAACTGGATCAGTATCGTTCAAACATTATACAGACCCAAAAGATCCAAATTTTATTATCTATTCAACAGCCCAGATACTTAAAATTCTTCGACCAAGAGATTGGGGTGAAAACTCAAATTCTCCAAAGAAATTTCCAGCAAAATTCACCATTAAAATAGATCACCACCCATATTTTACATACTGGGATTACCAAACTGCCTGGTACAATGCTTTCTTAATGAACAATCAACATATGAGACATTCATGGCTCATATATTTCAAATATGGTACCTAATTCAAATTTCCAAATTGGTTCCATGAATAGTGGAATCGATATGGACCATCATCTTTTGAAATCTTACTAGAAAAAATTCAAATTTTATGGCCCAAATTCTTTGACAAATTCCAACCTGAACCAAACCAAAAGCATATTTACAGGGCAACTCATTTTTTCTCAAAATTATGCATTTCTTGGATTGTGTCATGGAATTATTCTTATGAACAAGACTCAAATGTTGGAATTCCACTATTAGTTCGAAATTTCAGAACAAAACGGTGGGATAAATTTGATGTTGAAAAATATTATTCCAAGTATTTGGATAATTTTTTCAACAAAAATCTAAGATTATGCAAGTCCGCAGCCCCGGATCAAACTACAACAAAATTCCTTCAAGCAAAATCAACTGCCAGTGCAATGCTAGGTCAAGCCAAGACCAAAAAGGAATACAAAAAACTTATGGCTGAAATACTCAGCTCAATAGACTCCAATTCAGAACACGAGAAATCATCAGCATCTTCAATCAAAATGGTGGATCTTGTAGATGATACTACCTCAGTGGCTATCACAAAAACCAAGAAAAAGGGAGAATTGAATGAAAGAAAAACAAAATGAACTGGAAATATTCTCTGCAAGAAAAAATAAAGTGAACAGTGAGATTCTCTGACAATATTCTTTGCAAAAAAAAAAATGAACAGTGAGATTCTCTAACGTGAACAGTGAGATTCTTTGATAAAATTTTCTTATAATTTTAAATTTTAATCAGAGAATATATTATCTGAAAAAGTTATGTAATGATTATTTTATGTAATGATGTAAAGAATTAAATTTTCCGTAGAATAAAATTATAAAGAGACAAGAGCCCTATATAAAAAGTTCTAAATTTTGTAATGAAAACACGGCTTAAAACATCCAATACAGAAAATTTTGTTTCTCCAAATTTTTTAGCTTTCAAATTTAAATTTTAAAATTCAATTTTTAAAATTTAAGTATTTTAAAATTTAAATTACATTACAACTTTTCATCTTCTATCCTCAGGACGATTTGGTATATATATATATTAATATTCTCCTTTTCTCACCACCCTGCTGTGACATCGCTATCACTACCGATTGAAGCTTCAATACCACCCTGCGCTGCTTGTTTTTAGTGGCTCTATTAACTACGACACTTTTATGCTTTGTTTCTTTTAGTTGTTTCCCATTTGGTTTTCATATTTTTCAAACATCAAGAGGTTGGGTCCATTTCAGGTTGTAAGAATTTAGGTCACATCATTTTCGGTTTTAAAATTTTCGCATTATTGTCGATTTGAATCTTAAATTTATTTCAATTTTGATTTGAGTCTGTTTTTATTTCATGTTATTAATTGAGTTTATCAATCAAAAATTTTGAGTTCGAATCATTTTAATTTTTTTATTTAAGTTTTTCACTAAAGTTGGAATTATTTTAAACGATTTGTTCAGGTTATTCTGAGTTTTAATCATTCCAAATTTAGATCATTTTTAACTTGTCATTTTTTGGGTTTAGATAAGGTGAATTAAAATAGTTAGTTTTTTTATGATAACGTTAAGTTGAAATCTTTTTTCATGTTATTTTTTAGGGTCAATTATTGGTTAGTTTTTTTTGTCACGCAATTATAAAATATTACAAAATTATCATCAACTATTTGATTTTTCCTTTTTTTCTCACTTGTCATTAATGGTTGACGGGAAGATGACATGAAATCTTTTAAAATTAGCATAATAACAACTTTAACCTCAACATTTATATATTGTATTAATTTAGTTTTTATTTTTAAAAATTTAACCTTCAACATTTATACCTTTGATCTTTTTTTTTTAATCCTACTTTTATTTTGTGACTCTTTCACCTAAAAAGCTAAAAAAAAATCTATTAATTAAATTTGATAAAAAAATATACCAAAATTGGAAACACCCAATAATCCAAAATAATAATTTTTATATTTTCTCATTATTTTAAAATTAACCATCAATGTCACAAATAAAAGTAAAATTGCAAAAAAAAAGAGACTAAATTACACAATATGTAAATGTTGGGGGTTAATATTTTTGGAATCAAGACTAAATTGATACAATGTATAAATGTTGAGGACTAAAGCTGCTATTATGCCAATTTTAAAAGTTGTCAAATTATCCTCTTGTTAAATCTGCTGATGACAAAAAAGAAAAATTTGAATAATTCAATGACAAAAAAGAAATTTATTATTAATTGAATGACTATTAATGTAATTTAATTTTTTTTTTATGAATGATTATTTGTAAGTATTAATAAATGACGTGAAAGAAAAAGCAAGGTGAATGATTTTTTTAATAGTGACCATAGATGACGTGAAGAAAAAGATTATAAAATAATTTCTCGACACTCTAACATATTTTTTTTTTCGTGTGCGTGGAACCAAAGAATCCTTCATGCTTGTTTAACAATTCATTAAGACTAATTCTTTCGGGTTCGTGACTACTCTTTTTAATAATATCATTTTTAAAATTTGAAGTTGAATTCTCTTTAAGAATATAATATAATTTATCACTACACAGTATACTGATCTATCAAATCGAAAATTCATTTTAGAAACTTAAATTTTTATTTTATAGTGTTAATATATAATATCAACGGTGGAGATCCAAGAAGGAAAAGACTTCTCATCCAAGAGAATAGAGGAAGAAGACAATAAAAAATGACTTTTTCCTGTACCATCTCCTCTCAAATAAAACATCTTGAAATTATTTAACCCATGAATTAATCATGAGTTTTCGGGTCGAATCTAAATCGGGTTATTATATCTTTTATTATAATTATATAACATTCAGAAAAAGCTACGGGGAGATAGATAAAAACAAATGACATACATACAATACAATCTATAAAGAGATGGTAATGGCTGAGAAGAAGAAGATGATACATTGACAAAACTAAACTATACATGCTTCTGCCAATTTTTCCATACACATGTCATTTAAAAAAGGATAATAATCATTTAGGGTAAATGTTGTTGCAGGCACTCTTTCAGATTTTGGAAAGTTATGGGTTTTGAAAACAAATCAGTCGATACCATTTGCGAAACAATATTTCTTAGTATGTACATACACACATGCATGCATACTTACGTACATGCAGGGTAACGTTATAGTTATTGCAAAAAATGAACTCTATGGCAGAAATAAGCTTAGACAAAAAATTTTACCCTCATAATGTAACAATTTGAATAATTAAAAAGGGTTAATTCCATCATATGTCCCTACCCTATGCTTCAGATTTTAAATTAGTTCTCAAATTTGAAATGTTCTAATTTAGCCATCATAGTATCAATGTTGTTTCATTTAAATCTTTCTATTAAATGCTACTTATGCATTCACAGTTTGAACCGAAAAGAAACATACATTATTATTATTATTATTATCATTAAATTTTAGGAGTGCTATTTTTTTTCTTCAAATCTCAATTATCCGTAGGTACTATGTTTTTAACATATTCCACATCAAATTTGAGCAAGTATTTAGCATCTAAACTGTTAGAATGGCTTGATTGATATAATATTGATACTTTGATGATTCAATTAAAATGTTTTGAAATTTGAAAAGTTGACATGATGCAATAAATCGAATCAGAAAATATAGCTTTAATTACTTACCCCATGTCAATAAGAGGAAATTTACCATTGATTAGATGAACCTGGTCTGCCATTTCAAGGATGGATGCAAAGATAATGCAGCAACAGTTTCAATGTGATAAAGCATGCAACATATGTAAGGACTAAGGAGATGGGAATAGGTAGAAAGCAAAATTGACGAGTTCACCGCAATTATGGGAATACAATTTCTTGGAGGTGTACGACCTAGTTGTGATGAATCTGATGAAGGCAAAGATTACTCTATCCCAGCCCTTGCTGCTTCATCCCAATTACCATTTTCTTCAAAGGAATGGATCAATCTTGTTGCTTGAAGGCCATCCGTGACTGGAATGCATACACCCTGCAAGATAAATGAAGTAAATGAGCTTTTAGAATTCAAATGCATGCAATATATTTTTAAATATAGAACTAGCTTTTCATTTTGTTTTAGCCGTCACAGAAGGCAACTCATATACGAAATAGGGGAGGGAATAGAAGGAACTGAAACAATTACCATTACGAGATCGCAACTACAGCTTTGAACCGCATGGATAGCATCAGCACCGTGGTTCACAACATCTTTTGCGTGGCCTAATTGCTTCATCATCAACTATGCTGCCATCACATTAGTCTTACTGTCTTCCCTAAGTAGGATCTTGGGCTTTGATGTAAATTTTTTTTTATACTTCTCGATTGTTGTTTAATAAGAACTTGGAAGCAATGTTAGATATTTTCTCCTGCATCTTAGGAAAGCACTGGGGCTCACTTATATTCATTTACACTTCCACCACTAGGCTTGTCTCTAAGCGACTTGATGCATCTGCTTGTAGAAATCTTGTTCTTAGCCTTTGCATCATTCCGATAATGCGTGTCTCTACAAATTGAACTGTTATTATCTTGTTTTGAACTGTGAGTAAATGACCTTCTAGGCTCAGATGATATATGTTAGATCTTCAGCCACAGAACAACCATTCTCAATTGAATCCATCTCCTTTTCTTGACCATTATTCATGGGAAATGAATTACATTTCTCCAAGAACCCGTTGAGTTTATGTGTGTTTCTGTAGCCAATATTATGTGGTATTAATTTTATATTTTTCTATATCCATTAGATGAAAACAGAGAACCCAAGGTGCATGCATGGCTGGAATTGGAAAAAGCCAGCAGTTCCATAGCATCGTGATCGTCCATATCTGAGAGGTCACCTGAGTCATCAGAATGATCACATGATGTAGAAACCTTGTAAGGTAGGATAAACATAAATGTAGAACCACAATGCACTTTGCTAGACACGGTAAGACGGCGGACCATTAGCTCAATTTGTTCCAAATACACAGAATTATACCAGCTAGAGTATGATCTTCATATATTAACAACTTAAATTTCTCAAGTAGAAAGGAAGAACGCATAAAATATATAGCATCCCAACTTCCCAACTTTTTAATGATCTGGAATTAACTATCGTTGGTAGTGATGTGATACAAATGTCTCTTCATTATGTCACTATTATCTGACCTACCAGACTAGTTCATTAAGCAGAAGGAGGGGAAGGCAACTTAGCTACAAATATACACTTTATAAACGATCGATTCTTCTTTTGGCAGTACCAATTGTGTAATAATCCGTTTCTTAGTGGTATCGGAAACAAGGGTTTCAAGACTTCAATTCGACGAGTGAGTCCGTAAATATTCTTAATTAATATTTATGATTCAAATATAATAAAATAGTGAATTTTGATCTAATAAATTTTGCTAATTGATCGATTAATTAAGGTATAAGTGGTTTGATCTTAAAGTTAGTGATTTTGAAAAATGAGGTATCGGGACCTCATTTCTGTAAACCAAACTCGTAAATATTTCCATTGAATATTTCTGGAGCTATTATATAGGTGAATTGAAGTTTGGTCTAGAAATTTTAGTTAATTAAGACACAAAGACTAAATCGTAAAAACCGTAAAAATTGATCACTATTGATTATTATTAGTTAAAGAAGTTTAATTAGTACTTATTTAGGACTTAAGTTGCAATTAGACATTTAATTGCCAAAATCATGCCAAACAACTCAAACATTCAATTCAATATTTAAACAAGCATTCAATACATAATTACCAACTAAACTTAACAATTCAAATGACATTTCATATCAACATTTAACCATTTAAGTGCTATCCCCTACTTATGCCATAACATCTTGATACATATCATTCCCTTTTTAGTTCATGCATTTATACACATTTCACATATCAATGCTATTGACCCTTAAGTGATCTAAGTCAAATTCATGCCAAAACACAAGTTCAAGGACGTATGGAGGGGTACCTTGAGATAATGGACGTATAGAGACTTTAATGACTTGTGGTGACTTTAATGAAATACTGTATTCATTTGAGAAGAAGGGAGGGGCACCTAGAGATAATGGACGTATGGAGGGTTTTTTTAAGATGCTTTGGACAAATGCCAATTAAATGAACTAAGTTTTGTGGGACCATGGTTTACTTGGGAAATTGAGCAATTTGGTGGAAAATAATGTAAGGGAGAGACTTGATCATTGTGTAGCTAATTCGGATTGGTGGATTTATTTCCTAAGTTCAAGTGAAACATTTACCTCATTCATTCTTTGACCATTGCCTGTTACTTATTTCAAAAAATTATGAAGAAGAGAGATGGTTACATAAATTCTTCAAATTTGAGTCATGGTGGACTTTAGAGGCATCTTGCGAAAAGGAAATCCGAAGGATATGGGAATCGAGCAATGAGGAGATTCTTATTCGGCTAACTACCTTGGCCGAAGGTTTGCAGAGATGGGCTGATGAGCTACAGAGGAAAAGGAGAGGGATTTCCAAAAAAATCTCGAGGCAAATAGAAGAGCTAAATATGGAGGATAGGACAGATGAGAATATTAGTGATTTTATTGATAAAAGCTGCTTCTAAACATGGAAATGGACAAAGAAGAGGCATATTGGGAACAACGATTGAGACCGAATTGGTTGAAAGTAGGGGATCGTAAAACTGTGTTTGGGGATCGTAAAACTGTGTTTTTTCACCGTTTTGCTTCCTAAAGGAGACCCATAAGCCACATTCATTAAACATGAGTATTTTTCATAAATCATACATTACAAACAAAACCAATTCTAAAACAAGCTTACGAAAGCACTAAAGTTGACTTGAAAATGAGCAGGGATCAAATTACAACATTTTTAAAAGATAAGGGTAAAAGTTCAAAATAGGGGTCACATGACTGTTTGCCCAGGCCATGTAACTCATTGTGGCCATGTGGTTCAAAATTATCAAAACTATAGTAATCACATGGGCGTGTGACCAGCCCGTGTGGGACACATGGTTGTGTGTCAGCTTGTGTGGCACAAAAATATGCCATTTTGTACTTGATACAAACCCAACTATTAAATATTACCTAAAAATGCATTTTAACCGTTATAAACTTGCTCAAAACAATCCAAAAACATGTCATACAACCAAATCCTAATTCACTAACCAATATGCTTCAATGGCACCATCAAAAATCAAGAATTACAAGTCATTCAACTCGATTGATACCATATATGCTATTAATTATGATTCTGTCCATACTATACAAAATATGTATCAAAACTTTCATTTTATACCATTTCAATACCATTTTCAAATTTCATTATTATGTTATACCATTTCATGTACCAAATCAACAATCAATAATTCTAAAACACATTTATATTGCAAGTTCTATGTGCATGCCATCAAAACATTTAAAGTAAACATCACATATATGAAGTATTCACTTCAATATCCAAAGACATTTTCCGACATATCAAACCTATATACATTTAAGATAGCATAAGTATTAACCCAATACATGCCACATAATCGGGTTTAAAAATGATTCAAAAGTCTGTCGGAGCTGAAACTGGATAGTGTGAGTTCTAAGATGATTCGATTGTTGAGTTCCGAAAGAATGTCAACTATAGAAAACAGAAAATGAAACAGAGTAAGCATTAAGTATGCTTAGTAAGTCAATATGAAATTAACTTAACTTACCTTATATTTATAACAGTTTAAATAATTGAAACACAAAGGTACAAAATGATGCATCCTTGGCATCCTCTCATATGTTCGTATACAGCTCTACAAGATAACTAGTAGGCTAGTAATTCACATTGCAATACATAGTATTTACAACCATGTACAATGAATTTCATGTAAATCAATCATACACATTTATAAGCACTTCTAATAGATTCATTATAAATTCTTTAAACCATTTCCTTTTTGATATATTACCACTTTTTCCTGAAGAACTATAGTAATTTAACTTTGAATACACTGGACTGATTTGTTTACACAAGCTGTATAAAACAGGTCTACTCACACAAGTTGTATAATACGGGTCTGCTCACACAAGTTGTAGGTTAGGATTATTCATATAATCGCTATTCGATGTTGCTTGCTCAAGCTTAGAGAATCTGCAACATATGCTAGATCTCAGTTATAGATAATTTAATCCCTGACCAGTACCTGATCTGTATCATTTAAGTCTTCTCACACAAGCTATAGATCAGGGTTGCTTATATAAGTTTTATTCAATGCTGCTCACTCATGCTATCGAGAATCACAATCTCATGTTGGATTCTTAGCCATTGATAATAAAAAAAAATCCCTGAGCAACGCCAGATTCTCTTTTAATAAAACATTTACTAAGCTTTCATGATTACTATTATTGTTTCCGTACCATTTCAAACTTATAACATCAACGTATGCGTATCATTCAATCATACCACATTTCACATCGATGCAGTTCCATATGCCTATTCGTATCATTCATATAAACATTTTTTTTTCATTTGATACCTTGTATCTATTCATAGCACATCATCATTTTGACACTATTTCAAACCCTATAATTGTACACACACTTTTTATATTTTTTTAGCAATCTATAACCTTTTATATTTTACAACATTATCGTATGCATATGGTTCACTCTCTTATTAATTCCACATTCAATAAATATCATGTATCTATACATATTATTCATTTATTAAATATTTACGATTTAATCCCTTTTGATGTCATAAGATAATATTTAATTAATAATTCAATCTAAAAATAGAAATATATAATACAAACATAACATGAATTAATAAAATAAGCCTCATATGAACTTACCAGGAGAAACGACAGCAAACAAGGTACCGAGATTAATCTACAAATTCTCTTTTTTCTCAATTATCTATCGGTTGATTCAATTCCCAATATATAATAATTTATTACAATTTATCAATTCCAATAGCCTTATAACATCTTATTATAAGTATAACTCAATTCAATTTCACTTTTTGAAAGTTCCCTAAAGTTTTTCATTTTATTCAATTTAGTCTCTAAAATTGAAACTATTATAACTTTCACATTTAAACTTCGTTTTTCAATCCATTTTCAATTTCATCCTCTTATAACCCTCTAGAATACATAATTTTAGAAATTCTATTACAATTTTGAAGTATTTACTTTTTAGTCTTTAAACTCAAAACTAACAAAAATCACTTTACAAATTAGTCGTTTTCATATCTAAGCATCAAATAAATAATACCAATTTCATCAAGCATTCATCAATGACAACATTTAGAAATTTTAACAGTTTCAAAAACTAACATTCGTGTTAGCTAAATCAAGTTACAACGATATAAATGTAACATCCCAAATTTGGTAGTGTCGGGATTAGTAATTAAGACCAAACGTTTCAATAAATGAGTTAGTAAATATTTTTATTATTTTTATTTATTTATAAGTAGGGAAATGTTGGTATTCTAGATTACCGATCAAAAACTTAAGTGTTTGATTGGTTAAGTAAGTGAAAAGGATTTAAAAGTAATAGTTCTGAAAGTTAACATCTATAAGTGAAATAAGTTGCTTAGTTATAAATATGAAATTTAGAGAACTAAGCAGCGTCGATCGACAGTGAGTCATATCGCGACGTTGAGCGGCCTTAGGTCACGACGTGACATAATTTTTTGGCGACGTCACAATGTCGACCATGAACTTTTAAAACTTTGCAATTTGGTCCCATTTCGTGATTGGGTTGATAACTGAGCTTTCATAAGCTCGATTAAGACTCGATTTTGATTGTTTATCTATAAATTAATATGTTTGGAATTGAATTACATATGCGTAGAGTATTTTATTGTAAATTGACAGTAGTTGCTCCGATAACAAATATAGCATCCTTTAGCTCGGACTTGACAATCGGTGTAACCCCCTTTACTCGGCCTAGAAGATATGGCTGGATCTAGAGGGTCATAGTTGTAATCTCACCCTCAATGAAACTATTTAAAGTACATAAATAAAATTTGTAAATAAATTAACAGAAAACAAATCAATTTCCCAATATTGTAAAGCACCTCAAAAGTCTATAAGTTAACACGTGATAGTGTTTGACAAATAATTTAATAAAATAACTGAATCAAATCTATGCATACAAGCAAAAGTAAATCTCAAAATCTCAAGTTCGCATTTACATCACAATTCCAAAATGCTATGAAAATCAAAATAGTTTGAAAACTAAAAAATAACCCATACTAAAAATAAGTGAATAAAACCGAGAGATTCTCCGAGTACCAAGTCGTTTAAGTCCGAATAAATCTGTAAGAGTAACTGAGGGAGAATGAGCTAAAGAGCCTAGTGTGTCTCTAAAGTGCAGGCAATCACAACAAAATATCACACAGATTTTTCACAAAACATTTTAAAAGGCACACAAAATATCACAACTCAGAAGTAATAAAATCACATACACAATGCAATGCACTCAATCTCCCGCACACCAACACAGTGGAGAGGTTCCTCAAAACCCCTCCCCATCCAATCGTCACCAATCGCAGTGGTTTTATTATCAATCGTTTGCACACAATGATATGATGTCACAATAATCTCAGTCTCAACATAATCTCATGATATTAAATCAGAGTTCACAAATCTGTACACATGATAATCAAAGTATCCACAGTCTGATAGATATGCATGGAAAATCAACATGCATTACATAACATCTAGTAAAAATCAAACAGATATCCCCACAAAATAATATCTTACAACAAACATATAGCACAGACAGAAACACACAAAAAGCATGTAGCACGGATAGAGACACGCCTCAAGCGAGCAGGAGCTCTAACGTAATGGAGAACGTCTCACACGCTCAAATCTAACACCGGGTCTAGCTAAATTATAACCTACAAGAATAAATTCTACATTAAATCTATCATTATGCCACTTACTAAACACAATACTAAATCGAATAAGAATACTCACGTGTAATTATCGAAGCTTGTGAATAGGAAATTTGCACAGATGGAGGAGAAGGTAACTCATCGGCCTTAAAACTGTGATCTCCTAAACATAACATAACTCAAGTCAAATCCAAAATCCCACTTCTTTAAAAATTACTAAGTATCAAATAAATTGTAAATAGTAAAATCGAGCTTTTGGGTTCAAATTTGACGAAACGGATTGCGAATTCGAAATCGAGACGTAAAAAAATTTCAAGTCAAGGTTGGTAAAAAAATTAACAGTCAACGGGTCGATCAATGGGTCAACGGATCGAATCGGGTCTACGGGTCAGGTCGGGCTAACCGAATCGAGCTCACCGGTTTTTACTAAGAGTATTAGGCTCACACTTGGGCTTCTCCAAATTGGCTCAAGGCTTGGCTAGAGTTGGGTCATTAGTTGGGCTCAAGGATAGGCTTGCAAATTAGGTTCAATATTGGGCCATGGTTAGGGTTGGGAATGGTTCACACTTGGATCCATGATATTAGGTTTGTATTAGGTAGCTCAACACCACTTAGTTGTAAAAGGGTTTTAGGGTTTTAGGTATTTGAGGTTGGGTCACACATATTTAGGTCATAGGAGATGGGTATTGGGCCTTTGGTTTTGGGTTGCCAACCAGTCGACCCACCCTTTCACACTTAGCATCAATACAAACTAGGGTTTTCTTAACCCTTCGACGGCACCATCCACAAGCACACCGAAGGAGAGGTGCAAGATCACTAGAAACAGAAACGAAAAGGGACCAAAATGATTCCCAACGACTTACCACGTAAAAAATGGGTCGAAAACGGTAAAGCACACGGTGGAGGCAGCGCAATAGAGAGATCCGAGTGATCCTAATGTCGTTTCTTATAAATGGATGGTGACAGTAAAAAAAAAGGTTGGGTTTTTATCACGAGCTAACGACAAGCATAATGGTGGCGGGGGTGTGGCGTATGGTAGACGAGAAGGTGGTCGTCAGTGCTCGATCGAAAAAATAGAAAAAAAAAGAGAGTTGAGAGAAAAGGGATAACCGATTTGAGGGAAAAAAATAAGAATGGAAGTTGATAGGCTTTTCACAAAAAAGAAAAGGGGTTTAAATACCACTCAAAATGGGTAAATTACACAAAAGGACTTCGAATAATTAAGGTTTCCAATTAAGATCCCAAACTTTACTTGTTACACAAATTAGTACTAAAAATCCCAATTCTACCCACAAAGTTTTAATTAAAGCTCAAATCAATCCCTAAATTTCTTTAAATTTATCCTTAAAATCCCAATTTGACCACAAAATTTTAATTAATACTCAATTTAATCCCAAAATTTCTCTAAGATCATAATTTAATCCCTATAATATCTAAAAATTACAATTAAGCCCTTAAATTAAAATTTGGGTTATTACAATCGAGTCAATCGAAAGTGTTACAAGGAAATTAGGTGGACCACTTTTAACTGAATGCAAAACTTGAACAACACACATGAGAAAAAATTAATGTAGTAGGTGACTTGTGTATCTCTTTGTTAAGTTGAGTAGTAAAAAATGTGATAATTTTTACGTCAAGTTTCAAGTTATAGTTTTTTGAACAAAAAACATAATGCTACGAGACTTTTATCTCTATAACACCCCAATTTTGATTAAAAGGATTAAATTGGAATTTTGGAGAAAATTAGGGACTAAAATTTGATCTTAGTAAATTTTGAGGTCTAATTTGAAAGCTCGATAAAGTTTAGGGATGAATTTAAGAATTAATTAAAGTTTTGTGGTTGAATTCTGATTTTTAGGACTTATTTGAAAAATAGGATAAGTTTAGGGTTATTTTGAAAACCCTAATGTTCTTTGAGCCCCTTCATGTTAATGATCCATTTTTATAGGTATTTAAATCATCTTTTTTAATTTTCAAAACATTTTAACCTCCCACTTTTATTTTCTTCTTTTTCTCTCTAAACAAAAACTTTCTCATCCCTCCCTTCTTCTTTTTTCCATTCAAGCTCCAACGATCCACATACGACGGTCCGTGCACCACACCGTCATCGCCAATAAACTCCTCATCACCTTGTGAACCTAACCCTTCCCTCTCCTTCTCCTTTGCCATTGCTATTCGTGAGAATCGGTGCTAAAATCGATTTGTTTCACTTTTTTTCCACCACTCTTCGCCGTGAGCTTCGCTCCTTACCATCGATCTTGACGTGGGTATGTGAAAGGGATAATTTTCTTCCCTTTTTGTGTCATTTTGGCTAGCTTATGTGCCACCGTCCGTCGAGCCTCCGATGGACACTGTCTAGGGGTTAAAAAACACTAATTTAAAACGTTACTAAAAGTTTGATAATTAAGTCAACCTTAGCAACCCAATTTCCATTGGTTTTTAACCCAATCCTTATTACCTAACAAACTCAAACCAAACTTAAACTAAACCCCAAGCCAATTACCCAAGTGTGTGTGCAAACCTAAAACCATAAATACCTAATACCCAAACCCTAAAACTAAATCACCCAAACCCTAAAACCAATTTAATTTGACCCATCCATTGATCGAACTTGACCCGAACCCATTGATTGAACTCAACGCAGACCATTGACCGTTGATCATTGACCGTTGACAGTTAACCGTTGACTTTTTGGGTTGACCATTGACTTTTTTCGAGAAACTCTACCCTACCATTTTTCGACGTCTACTGTCTGTTTTAACAAATTAAAACCTGAAAGCCTCGTTTAGACTATTTTATCTTTAATTTTGTACTTAGAGTTATTCAGAGATTTAATTTAGGAAATCTAATGTGAGATATTTGTGTTTAAGTGATCACGACTCCGAGGCTGATGTTTTACCTCCTCCTCCACCTACACAATCTACTCCTGCACTAGTTTCAAGAGTTACACGTAAGTTATTTTAGTTAGTTCTGTGTTTAATTGGTGGCTTAGGAATAGTATTAATATTTAGTTTATGTTTGTAGGATCTAATCCCATTAGATCGGGTACTCAATCAGTGTGTGGTGGATGACCTACTCGTCGTTAGAGTTTATGCTTCTTAGAGGTGTGTTTCTAAATGTAACATAACATATGTATGAGATACTATGTCATATGTGATTAAATGTTGTGTTGAGGTATATTGTTATTGTGATGATTATATTGTGATATGAAGATGATATGATTGAGGTTGAGCTATGTAAAGCATGTTGATATTGTCATACATATATACAGGACATGTAGCTGATTTAAATTATTATGATTATTTTACTGTGCACTGTGATATATGAGACTATGAGATTGAGAATGAAACTAAAATTGAGATAGTTATGTGATCATACTACTATATGTTCATAGGTTGAGATTGTATGGTGGAAGGTGTGGTTATCTTCCCTTTAAACAACTAATACTAAAAGCACACTGCGATTGGTGACGATTGGTTGGGAACCTTTTCACTGTGTTAGTGTGTTGGAGTATGGGTGCATTGCATTGCGCATGTGATTGTAACATGATTTGTGGTTACTTTTTGCGTTATTAATTGTTGTGATATTATATACTAGGTTGCATGTACTTTAGAGATGCACTGGGCTTTTTAGCTCATTTCCCTGTAGTTTCCTTTACAGATACCCAAGACATAGGTGACTTGGTAGCTGGAGGCATATTTATTATATTATTTTATATTGGGATTTCAATTATATTTTTCTTAATTATTATTTTATTGGGGATTGTAAGTTGATTTTTAATTTAGGGATTTTTGACATTTATTTTGGAAGTTTAATTATTTAATTTAAAGTATAGATTATATATAGTTATAAATATATATATGTATGTATCAGAATGATTATGGTTTATTCGATTATGTGAGGGTATGATTACAGAAATAACCTTCTGGATCCGTTAATAACTTTTGAGCTGGGTAAAAGGGGTTACATTTAGTGGTATCAAAGCTGAGTTTAACTCACGGACTGTGAGGCTCTTTAAACATAATTTTAAAAAAAAATGTTTTGGGGTTAAATGGGGATTTTTAAATAAATTAATGTGTTATAAAATAATTTTTGTTGTATAGATATATAAAAGTTGTAATTTATTCTAAATCTCCGGTACTAATTCTTACTTTAGTACTTTTTACTTATGTAGATAGATAGTATGTCATCACGTAGGAGTGTTAGACTTATGATTAGTCGCGGCCAAGGTCGAAGTCGAGGCTGGGCCCGTACTACTAGGGCCGTTAGTGACCCTACTCCTGTAATTAAGCCTGAGGTGAATATGGATGAATTGCCTCATGTTGAGAAGGATGAGCTGCCTGTAGGTTCTGAGGGTCAGTAAGTTACTAGGGGAAACTTACCTGCTGAGGAATCTCCTGTTGAGCATGTGCCTAACACTAGGATAACGAGACCGTAAAGTTGGATAGTGCTACGGTTAGTCAGAAATTATTGAGATTACTTTGTGAATCTGCTGGGGGTCAGTCTGAAGGTCCGATAGGGCCCATTTCTATCGATTTTATAGCTGCTGCGATGAAGGTATTTGAGGGTAATATTGGTACGAATCCTTCTGTTGCTGATTATTGGTTGAAGGATATTCAGAGATTATTTGTGGATATGAACTATCCTGCTGGGCAAAAGGTTAGGGCTGATGTTTCTTTACAAATGGGTGAGGCCTAAAATTGGTGGGATATTATGAAAGAGTCTAATGTTTCTTTACAAAGGGGTGAGGCCTAAAATTGGTGGGATATTGTAGAAGAGTCTACTCTTGCTGGTCAGATTACTTGGGATTATTTTAGAAAGGTCTTTCAGGATTGCTATGTGGGAGAGGAGTTCCTTGATAAGTGTAGGGATGACTTCATGAATTTAAGGTAGGGATACATGTTTGTTAATGACTATGAGATTGAGTTCCTAAGGTTGGTCTGTTATGCATCTGGGCTGATTACTAATGAGAAAGAGAAGTGTGATGGGTTTAGAAAGGGACTACGACTCTCGCTCCAAGTTGGGGTTAATATGCATCATGATAGAGTATTCAGTGATTTTGTTAGTCGAGTAAGGTCTATTAAGAGTTTGGAGACTCGTACAAAGGCTTAGAGGGCTCAAGTAGGGAGCGTAGTAAGAATCTAGCAAGCACACCAGTGCAGCCTTTTTCTGGTGATCTTTCTATTAAGAGGCCTAGAGAGAAGGCAGTTCAACCTAGTTATCAAAAGGTGAGGCCTGCGATTTCGACAGCTCCTATGGGTAGTGTTGGTGGTTCTATTGGTCCTCATCCTTTGTATCTCTGTTCTTATTGCACTTCTTTAAAGATTGTCCTCATCCTCCTATAGGTTCATTTATGCAGAGTCAATCTCAGGCTTCGATTCGAGCTCTTGCTGGGGGCAGAGGGTGGGTTAGACCAACTACTTCGGAGTCAGCTACTAGAGGTAGACCGATTCAGAATGGTGGAGCAGTTAGATCTGAGGCGAGACAGCCTGGGTTAGTGTATGTAACTAGGAGGCATGAGGATCGTGATAAGCATAACATCATAGTAGGTATTTCTTACTTTACTTTACTTGATAATAGTTCGACGCATTCCTATGTGATGAGTACGGTGTCATGGATTCTTAAAATTATTTTGGAAATTGTTGAGTCTGTAGTTACTGTTCAACTATCCTCTAGAGATCCAATGGGAAATCTTTCTTGCCAATTTATTGGAGTTAGCATTCAATGAGTTTGATCTCATACTTGGAATGGATTGACTTTCTAAGCACCGAATTAATTTAGATTGTGAGAAAAAGAGGTCAACTTTGAGAACTTTTGATAACTGAGAGATAACCTTAATTGGTTAACTTAGAGGATTTTTGTCTGATGTGATCTCAGCTCTTAAAGCTGAAAAGATGATTAGAAAGGGGTCTATGGCTTATCTGGCTTACATCTTGGATCCAAGGCAATCATATTCTAGGATTGTAAAGATTCAAGAAGTGAGAGACTTTCCTGATGTATTCTCAAAAGAGTTGTTCGGTGTACCACCTAAACATGATGAGGTTGAGTTTAGCATTGAGGTTTATCCTAGTAAGACTCCTGTGTCCATGACACATTATCTAATAGCACCTAAGGAACTCAAGGAATTAAAGATACAGTTGTAGGAGCTGTTGGATAGGGGTTTTATTCGACCTAGTGTTTCACCTTGGGGAGCACTAGTTCTGTTTGTAAAGAAGAAAGATGGGACACTTCGATTGTGCATTGATTATCGGAAGCTTAATAAGCTGACAATTAAGAATAAATACCCCTTACCTCGTATTTATGACATATTCGATCAGTTCCAATGAGCTACTATATTTTCTAAGATAGACCTCAGATCTGGGTATTATTAGCTTAAGGTGAAAGATTCTGATATGTTCAAGATAGCTTTTCGAACTCGTTATGGGCACTATGAGTTTTTAATGATGCCCTTTGGGTTAACTAATGCTCCTGCTGCTTTTATGGACATGATGAATAGGGTGTTTCAACCCTATTTGGATGAGTTTGTGGTGGTGTTTATAGATGATATCTTGGTTTACTCTAAGTCTAAGGCTGAGCATGAGGAGCATCTTAGAATTGTTCTGCAAACCTTGAGAGAAAAGTAGCTTTATGCTAAGTTCAACAAGTGTGAATTTTGGCTGTCTGAGATTATGTTCTTGGGACATATAGTTTCTGCTGAGGGTATTTGTGTAGATCCCAAAAAGATTAAGGTTATTATGGGTTGAAAAAAACCAAAGAATGTTCTTGAGATTCGTAGTTTCTTGCGTTTAGCTGGCTATTATCAGAGGTTTGTTGAGGGTTTCTCGATTATTGTGGCATCTTTGACTAAGCTTCTGAGGAAGAACGTCTCATTGTTTGGATCAAGGCTCAGAGTCTAATTTCAAAAAGTTGAAGTCTGTGTTGACTCAAGCACTGGTTCCGATCCAACCTAAGCTTGGGAAAGCTTATATTGTTTACAGTAATGCTTCTAACACGGGATTGGGATTGGGATATGGGCTAATACAAGAGGGAAAGGTTATGGCTTATACGTCTCGTCAGTTGAAACCGCATGAGATTAATTGCCCTACCCATGATCTTGAACTTGCTGCGGTAATCTTCGCTCTTAAAATTTGGAGACACTATCTCTATGGGGAGAAGTGTTACATCTTCACTTATCATAAGAGCTTAAAGTATTTGCTTACTCAGAAAGAGCTTAATTTAAGAAAAACGTCGTTGGTTGGAACTCCTTAAAGACTATGATTGTGAGATTGAGTATCATCTTGGCAAAGCTAATGTGGTTGTCGACACCTTGAGTTGAAGTGTTATAATTGAACTGAGGGCTTTATTTGCTAGAATGAGTTTGTTTGAGGATGGTAGTCTTTCAGCTGAACATCGAGTTATTCTCAATCTACTTTCGGAGATTAAGGTTAAGCAGTCTAATAATCCGTATCTAATGCACCGTATGAGAGAGGTAGAAGAAGGTATATATGTGGACTTCTCCATGGATCAGAATGGTATACTATGCTTCCAAGGTCGATATTGTGTTCCGAAGGATTTTAGAATTAAACAAACTATTCTCCATGAGCCGCATGATAGCCCTTATTCCATGCATCCTGACGGGGGTAAGATGTATAAGAATCTCCGTGATAGGTACTAATGGAAGGGTTTAAAGAGAGATGTTGTTAACTTTATGTCGAAGAGTTTGACTTGTCAAAAAGTCAAGGCTGAGCATTAGTGTCCTTCTGGGTTACTTCAACAAATTGAGATTCCGCAGTGGAAATGGAAACGTGTGACTATGAATTTTGTGAGTGGTCCTCCCTTAACACCGTCTAAGAAAGATTCAGTTTGGATGATTGTGGATCGACTCACTAAGTCCGTACACTTCATTCCAATTAGGGTTGACTATCCTTTGAGCTAGTTAGCTCGACTCTACATTTATGAGATAGTTTGTTCCATGGGGTGCCTTTGTCTATCATTTTTTATCGAGATTCGAGGTTTACTTCGAGATTTTTGGAATTTTTGTACCGTGCTTGGGGTGCTCGATTAAACTTCAGTACTGCTTACCATCCGCAGACTGATGGTCAATCCGAGCGTGTGATTCAGGTTTTGGAAGACATGTTGAGGGGTTGTGTGATTGAGTATCAAGGTAGTTGTGAGGACTTTTTACCATTGGTAGAGCTCGCTTACAATAACAATTATCAAGCTAGTATTAAGATGGCTCCTTACAAGGCTTTGTATGGGCGCAAGTGTCGCACTCCTATTGGTTTGATAGAGTTGACTGAGCTTCGGTTATTGGGACCAGATATTGTTCAAGAGTTTGAGGAGACTGTTAGATTGATTCGTGAGAGACTCAAAGCTGCTTTTGATAGGCAGAAGTCTTATGTCAATCTAAAGCGTCAAGATATTGAGTTTAATGTGGGTGAGGGGGTCTTCTTAAAAGCATCTCCGTGGAAGAAGGTGCTTAGATTTGGACAGAAACGTAAGTTGAGTCATGGTTTTATCGATTCTTATCGGGTACTTCGTCGAGTGGGACCAGTTACCTATCAGCTTGAGTTGTCACCTAAGCTGGAGCAAATTCATAATGTCTTTCATGTCTCTATGTTGAGGCATTATCGGTCGAACCCATCTCATATTGTGCCTATTGAGGAGATCAAGGTTAGTCCTGACTTGAGTTTTGAGGAAGAATCAATTGAAATCATTGCTCAAGATGAGTAGGTTCTTAGGAGGAAGACCATTAAGATGCTTAAGATGAGTAGGTTATTGGGAGCCCAAAGCCGTCATCAAGGCTTAGTATCCATATCTTTTTGGTCCAAGTAAATTTCAATGACGAAATTTCTTTAAGGGAGAATTGTAACACCTCAATTTTGATTAAAAGGATTAAATTAGAATTTTGGTGAAAATTAGGAACTAAAATTTGATCTCAGTAAATTTCGAGCTTTAATTTGAAAGTTTGATAAAGTTTAGAGATGAAATTAAGCATTAATTAAAGTTTTGTGGTCGAATTGTGATTTTTAGGACTTATTTGTAAAACGAGATAAGTTTAGGGTTATTTCGAAAACTCTAATGTTCTTTGAGCCTCTTTGTGTTAATGATCCATTTTTATAGGTATTTAAACCCCCTTTTCTAATTTTTAAAACATTTTAGCATCCAACTATTATTTTCTTCTTTTTCTCTCTAAACAAAAACTTTCTTATCTCTCATCTCTCCTTTTTTCCGTTCAACCTCCGACAACCCATCTTCGACCATTCGTGCACCACACCGTCATCGCTAATAGACTCCTCGTCACCTTACGAACCTAACCCTTCCCTCTCCTTCTCCTTTGTCGTTGCTATTCATGAGAATCGATGCTAGAACCGAATTTTTCCCCCACAAAGCTCTCTCCCTTTTTTCTCTTCAATCTGACTAACCTCCGACAAACAACCTCCTATTGTGCGTGTCAAACACCGCCATCATCAAAACCTTCCTCGTGTCATCACCATTAAAACCCCTCAACCCACATCACTATAGTCATCGTCATTTGTGAGTTTTAATAGCAAAACTATTCGATCTTTTGCTCTTTGGTGGTTCATTTGTGTTTTAACGTTTTTAAAGTTAGTAAGTGGTTGGATATGTGTTGTGGCTCTATTTGGGTTGTTTGCGTGTTGAACTTGACGGTGGGACGCCAATTACGGTGGTAAGAGTGTCGTCAACGCCGATTTAGGGAAGGAGAAGCACAAACTCTAATTTGATTTATGATATTATGTGAAGTGGGTTATTTGTTGCAAGCTTAATAGAGAAATTACCAAACCATGCCTAGATCCAAATTTTGGAAACTTTAGAGCCTAATTATGTGACCTAAATGGGGGAAACCAAAACCCAATTGAACTAATCCCAAACCCAAACCAAGTCAAGCCAAGCCCGATTGGCCCAACTCGAACCCGTTGAATGTTAACTTTGACTATTGACTTTTCCAAGAAATTTTACCTTACCTTTTTTCAACGTCCTAAGTCCGATTCCATTATCCGTTTTACTAAATTCAAACTCAAAAGCCTTGTTTTGACCATTTTATCTTTAATTTTATACTTTAACTTATTTAGAGATTTAGTTTGGGAAGTCTAATGTGAGATTTTTGTGTTTAGGTGATCACGACTCCGAGGTTGACAATTTACCTCCTCCTCCACCTGTGCAACCTACTCCTACAAGTGTTTCAAAAGCTACTCGTAAGTTATTTTAGTTAAGTTTTGTGTTTAAGTGGTGGCTAGGATAGTATTAATATTAGTTTTATTTGTAGAATCTAATCCTGTTAGACCGGGTACTCCATTAATGCATGGTGGACGACCTCCTCGTCATTAGAGTTTTCTGCTTCCTAAAGGTGTGTTTCTAACTGTAACATAACCTAATGTATGTGATGTTGTGTTATATGTGATTGTATGTTGTATTGTGATATTTTGTTAATATGATGATTTTGCGGAGATAAGAGAATGGTATGATTGCTGTGGAGTTGTGAATGCATGTTGTTAATGTCATGCATATATATATGTGGTTGAATAATTATGGTGATAATTTTACTGTGAATTGTGATATATGAGAAATACAATGAGATTGAGACTGAGACTAATTGTGATAATTATGTAATCATACCATTGTGTGTTCATGGGGTGGGATTATACAGAGGAAGAAGTGGTTATCATTCCTTTAAACAGTTGATACTAAAACCACACTACGATTGGTGACGTTTGGTTGGGAAAGGGTTTTGGGGAACCTTTTCACTGTGTTGGTGTGTAGGAGTATGGGTGCATTGTATTGTGCTTGTGATTGCATTATGATTTGTGGTTACTTTTCATATTATAAACTGTTGTGATAATATACTAGGTTGTATATACTTTAGAGACATACTAGGCTCTATAGCTCACTTCCCTAAAGTTTCCCTTACAAATACTCGAGACATAAGAGAGTTGGTACCCAGAGGCATTATTATAGATTTATTTCATTTTATTTTACCTTAATATTTTACTTTTGGGGTTTTTATTGTATTTTGTTAATTATTATCTATTTGAGTTGTAAGTCAAATTTTATTTTAGGGATTTTGGTTTATTTTGGAATTAACTATTTTATTATTATAGACTGTATATATATATATATATATGAATGTATATGAATAATTGTGATATTTCGGATTACGTGTGGGAATAATTACGTAAATAACCTTTTGGATCCGGTCATATCCTCTGGGTCGATTAAAGGGGGTTACATTTGGTGGTATCAGAGTTGAGTTCAGCCCACGGATTGTGAGGCTCTCTAGAGTTGGTTTTAAAAATATTTGAGGTTAAATGGTGATTTTAAATAAATTAATATGTTATAAATAAATTTTTGACAAATATATATATTTGTGATTTATTCTAAATCTCCGGTACCAATTCTTACTTTAGTAGTTCTTACTTATGTAGATAGATAGTATACCACCACGTAGGAGTGCTAGACTTACGATTTGTCGCGGCCAAGGTCGAGGCCGAGGCCGTACTACTAAGGCCATTAGTGACCCTACTCCTATGTTTGAACCTGAGGTGAATGTGGATGAATTGCCACATGTTGAGGAGGATGATCTGCCCATAGGTGTTGAGGGTCAGCAAGCTGCTAGATGAGACTTACCTGCTGAGGAAGCTGCTATTGAGGATGTGTCTGACACTGGGGATAACGAGACTGTAGAGTTGGATAGTGTTACGGTTAGTCAAGAATTATTGAGATTACTCCGTGGATTTGTTGGGGGTCAGTCTGAGGGTCCAAGGAGGCTCATTTTTGTCGATTTTATAGCTGCTGGGATGAGGGTCTTTGAGGGTAGGACTGGTGGTTCTACTGGTCCTCGTCCCTTACATCTCTGTTCTTACTGTAATAAAAGGCATGGAGGCGAGTGTTAGAGGAAGATTGGGGCATGTTTTAGGTGCGGTTTGCAGGATCACTTCTTTAGAGATTGTCCCCATCCTCTTACAGGTTCATTTGTGCATAGTCAGTCTCAGATTTCAACTTTGGCTCTTACTAGGGATAGAGGGTAAGTTAAACATGTTGCTTCGGATTTTGCTACTAGAGGTAAGCCGGTTCAGAGTGGTAGAGCAGTTATATTTGGGACAAGATAGCCTGGGTTAGTGTATGCAACTAGGAGGCATGAGGATCGTGACGAGCCTGACGTCATAACGTGTACTTTCTCCATTCATTTTATTCCTTACTTTGCATTACTTGATAATGGTTCGACGCATTCTTATATGGCTAGTGCAGTATCTTCGGGTCTTAAAATTTTTGTCAAAAATATGGAGTCTGCGGTTTTTGTTCAAAGTCATGTGGGTATTACTGTAGAGGTTAATAAGATATATCGCAATTGTCCCTTAGAAATCCAAGGGGAAATCTTTCCTGCCAATTTATTGGAGTTAGTATTTAGTGAGTTTTATCTGATACTTGGAATGGATTGGCTTTCTAAGCACAGAGTTAATTTGGACTATGTGAGAAAGAGGGTAATTTTGATAACTCTTAATAATCGAGAGATAACCCTAATTAGTGAACGTAGAGGGTTTCTATCTAATGTGATCTCAGCCTTTAAAGTCGAAAAGATTATTAGAAAGGGGTCCATGGATTATCTGGCTTGCATCTTGGATCCAAGGCAATCAGATTTTGGGATTAAAAAGATTCAAGTAGTGAGGGACTTTTCTGATATATTCCTAGAAAAGTTTTCTAGTGTGTCACCTAAACGTGATGAGGTTAAGTTTGGCATTAAGGTTTATCCCGGTATGACTCTTGTGTCCATGGCACCTTATCAAATGGCACCTAAAGAACTCAATGAATTAAAGGTGCAGTTGAAAGAGTTGTTGGATAGGGGTTTTATCCGACCTAGTATTTCACCTTGGGGAGCACCATTTCTGTTTGTAAAGAAGAAAGATAAGACACTTCGGTTGTGCATTGATTATTGGAAGCTGAATAAGCTTACGATTAAGAATAAATACCCATTACCTTGTATTGATGACTTATTCGATAAGTTTCGAGAAGCTACTATATTTTCGAAGATAGACCTGAGATCTGGGTATTATCGGCTTAAGGTGAAAGATGCTGAAGTGTTCAAGACAGCTTTTCGAACTCGTTATAGGCACTATGAATTTTTGGTGATGCCCTTTGGGTTAACGAATGCTCCTGCTGCTTTCATGGACTTGATGAATAGGGTGTTTCAACCCTACTTGGATCAATTTGTGGTAATGTTATGGGCTATTATAAGCTGAAAGCAACATAAGAATGTTTTTGAGATTCGTAGCTTCTTGGGTTTAGTTGGCTATTATCAAAGGTTTTTTGAGGGCTTTATTTGCTAGAATTAGCTTGTTTGAGGATGGCAATCTGTAAGCTGAACTCCGAGTTATTCCCACTTTACTCTCAGAGATTAAGGATGAGCAGACTAATGATCTATATCTAAAGCATCGTATGAGAGAGGTGGAAGAAGGTACATCTGTAGACTTTTCCATGGATCAGAATGATATTCTATGCTCTAGAGGTCGATATTGTGTTCCAAAGAATTCTAGAATTAAGCAGACTATTCTCCATAAGGCGCATGATAGCCCTTATTCCATGCATCCTGACGGAGATAAGATGTATAAGAATCTTCGTGATAGGTACTGGTGGAAGGGTTTAAAGAGAGATGTTGTTGACTTTGTATCGAAGTGTTTGACTTGTCAGAAAGTCAAGGTTGAGCACTAGTGTCCTTCTGGGTTACTTCAACCGATTGAGACACCGTAGTGGAAATGGAAACGTGTAACTATAGATTTTGTGACTGGTCTTCCCTTAACACAGTCCAAGAAAGATTCAGTTTGGGTGATTATGAATCGACTCACTAAGTTCGCACACTTCATTCCAGTTAGGGTCGACTACTCTTTGAGCAAGTTATTTCGATTCTACATTTCTAAGATAGTACGACTTTATGGGGTACCTTTGTCTATCATTTCTGATCGAGATCCGAGGTTTACTTCGAGATTTTGAGAATTTTTGCACCGTGCTTTGGGTACTCGGCTAAACTTCAGTACTGGTTACCATTTACAGACTAATGGTCAGTCCGAGCGTGTGATTCAAGTTTTGGAAGATATGTTGAAAGGTTGTGTGATTGAGTATCAAGGTAGTTGGGAGGACTTCTTACCACTGGCAGAGTTCAATTACAATAACAGTTATCAAGCCAACATTAAGATGGCTCCTTACGAGGCTTTGTATGGGCACAAGTGTCGCACTCCTATTGGTTGGATAGAGTTGATTGAGCATCGATTGTTGGGACTAGATATTGTTCACGTTTTTTAGGAGACTGTTAGATTGATTCATGAGAGTCCGTCGTTGCTGATAGACTCCTCGTCACCTTACCAACCTAACCATTCCCTCTCATTCTTCTTTATCGTTGCTATTCGTGAGAATTGATGCTAGAACCGATTTGTTTCATTTCATTTTCGCCACTCTTCGTCGTGAGCTTTTCGCCTTACCGCCGATCTTGACGTGGGTATGTGAAAGGGATCATTTTCTTCCCTTTTTGTGTCATTCCGGCTAGCTTGTGTGTCACCGTCTGTCGAACTCTGATCAACACCGTCAAAGGGTTAAGAAACTCTAATATAATATGTTACTAAAAGTTTAAGAATTGGGTCAACCTTAACAACCCAATTTCTAATGTTTTTTTATCTCAATCCTTATTTCCAAACAAACCCAAACCAAACCTAAACTAAACCCCAAGCCAATTACCCAAGTGTGTGTGCAAAACCCAAAACCATAAAAACCCAATACCCAAACCATAAAACCAAATCACCTAAACCTTAAACCCAATTCGATTTGACTCTCTCATTGACTGAACCCAACCCGAACCCATTGATCGAACCCGAACCCAAACCGTTGACCGTTAACCGTTAACTTTTTGGGTTAATCGTTGACTTTTTTTAAGAAACCCTATACTATCATTTTTCAACTTTCTGAGTCTGTTTCTGTTGTTCGTTTTATCAAATTCAAACCCGAAAGCCTCGTTTTGACTATTTTATCTTTAATTTTGTACTTAAAGTTATTTAGAGATTTAATTTGAGAAATCTAATGTAAGATATTTGTGTTTAGGTGATCACGACTCTGAGACTGACATTTTACCTCCTCATCCACCTATGCAATCTACTCCTGGACCAGTTTCGAGAGTTACACGTGAGTTATTTTAATTAGTTTTATTTTAAATTGGTGGCTTAATAATAGTATTAATATTTAGTTTGTGTTTGTAGGTGTAACACTCTTGTTTTTTTAAAGGACGTATTTTGGAAATTGATAAATTAAAGGAGCTATTTTGTTGTTTGGGAACTTTAAGACTGATTTGTATGCATGTGAAAATTTTGGGTCAAATCAAAAACCCTAAAACTTTTTAGGGACCTCCGAGTAAATACTCATATTTTATCAAGTATTTAAACACCCTTAAACTTTAAGGTTATCTTTTCCTCTCCCATTTGTTGCTGCTACCAAATTTTTCTCCCCCAAAGATCTCTCTCTTTTTTCTCTTCAATTCAGCCAACCTCCGACGAACGGCCTCCGGTCGTGCATGTCAAACACCGCCATCATCAAAACCTTCCTCGTGCCCTCGCCATAAAAACCCCTCAACCCACATCATTATAGTCATCGCCGTTCGTGAGTTTCAATAGCAAAACTATTCGACTATTTGTTATTTGGTGGTTCATTCGTGTTTCGTCGTTTTTTAAGTTGGTAAATGGTTGGATGTGTGTTATGGCTTTGCTTGGGTTATTTGCTTGTTAAACTCGACGGTGGAATACCGATTGCGGTTATAGGGGTGTCGTCGACGTCGATTTGGGGAATGAGAAGCACAAACCCTAATTTGATTTATGATATGATGTGAAGTGGGTTATTTGTTGCAAGCCCAATAGAGAAATTACCAAACCATACCTTGACCCAAATTTTGGAAACTTTATAGCCCAATTATGTGACCCAAGTGGGGGAAACCAAACCCAATTGAACCAAGCCCAAACCTAAACCAAGTTTAGCCAAGCCCGATTGGCCCGACCCGAACTCATTGACTCGACCCAAACCCATTGACTTTGATCGTTGACTTTTTTCGAGAAACATTACCCTACCTTTTTTCGATGTGTTGAGTCTAATTTCGCTGTCCGTTTTGCCAAATTCAAACCCGAAAGCCTCGTTTTGATCATTTTATCTTTAATTCTATACTTTGAATTATTTAGAGATTTAGTTTGGGAAGTCTAATGTGAGATTTTTGTGTTTAGGTGATCACGACTCCGAGGCTAACTATTTACCTCCTCCTCCACTTATGCAACCTACTCCTGCAACGGTTTCGAGAGTTACTCGTAAGTTATTTTAGTTAAGTTTTGTGTTTAAGTGGTGGCTAGGATAGTATTAATATTAGTTGTGTTTGTAGGATCTAATCCTGTTAGACCGGGTACTCGATTAGTGCGTGGTGGATGACCTCCTCGTCATTAGAGTTTTTTGCTTCCTAGAGGTGTGCTTCTAACTGTAACATAACCCAATGTATGTGATGTTGTGTTATATGTGATTGTATGTTGTATTGTGATATTTTATTAATATGATGATTTTGCGGAGATGAGAGAATGGTATGATTACTGTGGAGTTGTGAATACATGTTGTTAATGTCATGCATATATATATATATATCAAGCATGTGGCTGAATAATTATGGTGATTATTCTACTATGAATTGTGATATATGAGAAATACGATGAGTTTGATACTAAGACTAATTGCGATAATTATGTAATCATACCATTGTGTGTTCATGAGGTAGGATTGTACGAAGGAAGAAGTGGTTATCATTTTAAACGGTTGATACTAAAACCACACTGCAATTGGTGACGTTTGGTTGGGAAAGGGTTCTGGGAACCTTTTCACTGTATTGATGTGTTGGAGTATGGGTGCATTGCATTGTGCTTGTGATTGTATCATGATTTGTAGTTACTTTTCATATTATAAATTGTTGTGATAATATACTAAGTTGTATGTACTTTAGAGACACACTGGGCTCTATAGCTCACTTCCCTAAAGTTTCCCTTACAAATGCTCGAAACATAGGAGACTTGGTAATCGGAGGCATAATTATAGATTTATTTCATTTTATTTTACCTTATTATTTTACTTTTGGGGTTTTTATTATATTTTGTTAATTATTATCTATTTGGGGTTGTAAGTCAGATTTTATTTTGGAGATTTTGGTATTTATTTTTGGAATTTATTATTTTATCATTATAGACTATATATATATATATATATGAATAATTGTGATCTTTCGGATTGCGTGTGGAAATAATTACGTAAATAACCTTCTAGATCTGATCATATCTCCTAGACTGGGTAAATGGGGGTTACAGTAGGATCTAATTCCGTTAGACCGGGTACTCGATCAGTGCGTGGTAGACAACCTCTTCATCGTTAGAGTTTTTGCTTCCTAGAGGTGTGTTTATAACTGTAACATAACCTATTGTATGAGATGTTGTGTCATATGTGATTACATGTTGTGTTGAGGTATATTGTTATTGTGATGATTATATTGTGATGTGAAGATGATATGATTGAGGTTGAGCTGTGTAAAGCATGTTGAAATTGTCATGCATATATATAGGACATGTGGCTGATTTAAATTATTGTGATTGTTCTACTGTGCACTGTGATATATGAGAAATACTATGAGATTGAGACTGAGACTAAAATTGAGATAGTTATGTGATCATACCACTGTGTGTTCTTGGATTGGGATTGTATGGTGAAAGACGTGGTTAACATCCCTTTAAACGGCTGATACCAAAACCACACTGCGATTGGTGACGATTAGTTAATAAAGGGTTTTGGAGAACCTTTTCACTGTGTTGGTGTGTTGGAGTATGGGTACATTGCATTGTGCATGTGATTGTAACATGATTTGTGATTACTTTTTGCGTTATAAATTGTTGTGTATTATATACTAGGTTGCATGTACTTTAGAGACGCACTGGGCTTTTTAGTTCATTTTCCTACAGTTTCCTTTACAGATACCCGAGACATAGGTGACTTGATATCCGGAGGCATATTTATAATATTATTTTATTTCATTATTTTTTATTCGGATTTCGTTTATATTTTTCTTGATTATTATTTTATTGAGATTGTAAGTTGATTTTTAATTTGGAGATTTTTGGCATTTATTCTGGAAGTTTAATTATTTAATTTAAATTATAGATATATATATATATATGAGAATGATTGTGGTTTATCGGATTGCGTGAGGATATGATTACAAAAATAACCTTTTAGATTCGATCATAACTTTTGGATCGAGTAAAGAGGGTTACAATCTCACTTAAGGAGTTTAATCCGACTTAACTTCAGATTTATTCAAAACCCAATGTAGCTATCGAACTCTTGAATGTCATATAACAAATCCAAAAAAAGGCAAGTAGAAACTTCGAGTTGATCAAATTTTAACTAGTCCTTGACAATAATGTTAATATGGTAAAATTATAATTTTGATTCTTTTATTATGTTTAAATTTGTAATTTAATATTTATATTTTAATTTCACATAATTCGATATAATATTTTTTTTTGTCCAAATAACTAGCCATACTAACTATTTGAGTTATAATATATAGGGGAGAGCATAGTCAATTAGATTTTAACGGTTTTAATGGTTAAATTAGTTGTAGGATGAGTTTATTTGGTTGTGTCAATTGGTTATTTGTTATTGAATTTCATAATTCAACCGACTAATTTAATATTTAATATTTATAATTATTTAAATATATTTATATTTTATTATAATATATAAATTGAAGAAGTGGGTAAAATATATTTGTACTTTCATTATATTTTATGATATGTTTATTTTAAATGTATTTTATAATATATTTAAAATAAGTTGGTTAATGGATTTAACTAATTGATGTAAGTTGATTCGGTTAGATCAAATTATAACATATGAGTCGTTCTATTAGGTTATTGTAAATGAAGGTCAATTTAATTGAAAAAAAATGGCTCAATTAGTCGCTTACCCCTAAAAATATTAACTTGGACTTTTTTCTAAATAGTTGTCCTTGTGACTAAACCTATCCATGGGTCGGGTCGGATCAAGTTCAGGTTGGGCCTTGACAAAATTTTAGGCTCGTTTGATAGATTCGAGCCAGAAAAATGGGCCTAAAATTTTGTCCAAACTCGACTTGGATAAAAATGCTAAAACTTGAACCCGACCCACTTGTATTAAATTTTTTATATAATTTTTTAAAAAATATATAAACATCAAAAATATAAAATAAATTAAAATAAATGTTTCCCAACAAATTAAAAATAAATAAATAAAAAATTCAAACTTAAATAACGCTAACATAAATGCAACTTAACAAGCAAATACCTCTAAAATAGTTACAAAATTAACAATAAAAAAAAGTTATACAATATCCAAAAATAACAATAACAAAATAATAGTAACATAATAATGAAATAACAACAAAACAGTGAGAAAACAGTAAGAAAACAACAAAAAAACAACATATTTTTTTTTCTTTTTTCAAATTCAAGTCAGGTTGGGCCTTAAACCAAAAAATATTAACCGAAAAATAAACCTTATTTTTTTGTTCAAATCCTCCCACTTTTCGATCGGACCTTTAAACCTGACTGAGTAACCTACTCATGGACAGATCTACTTGTAACTTAAAATGCCAATATTTTAACTGAGATTGTTACTAGTATTGACTATTTGAATTAACTAGTCACATTATAAAAGTAAAGGGATGAAGTTATACCAAATTAAAGTACATAATTAAATCTCAAATTCGAGTGTAGTAGAAGAACCCAAACTTGAATTTGACCTATTAATAGTAGGCTTAAATATACATTTGGACCCAAACATGTCGGTTTCTCCTAAGTTGGTACTTATGATTTGTTTTTGTCTCTATTTAGTATTTGATCTGTCATTTCATCAAGGCTTTTGGTACTTCTTTTTTGTAACGGATTTAAATTTGATACACGTGCACTGTTGATGTAATTATGATATCATAATTCAATTTTTTAAAATTATAAAAATTAAAAGTATATATAATTTTTTTTTAAATCATAAAAATTGTATAAATAAAATATAAAAATATATTAATAGTTTTTAAAAATTACAAAAAAAAATAATTTTAATCTTGTTTAATTTTTAATTCAATTTATTTTTTTGTAATTTTTAAAAAAAAATAATATATATATATATATACGGTTAAATTCCATTCAGGCAATTAATGAAACAACTTCCAAGCCACATCAATAAGTCCCATATGAAGATAAAGGCTAAGTAATGAGCTCCCAATAAACAACTTCAATCCCATATGAAGTTATATGTAATGGGCATCCTCGATATCTAACTCGTTTAGTTATTAATGTAATAACATGAAGAAAAAAATTTATTTATTATATGTATTATAATTGTTAGACTTAAAATAAAAAATAGTTAGTATAATTTTAAATTTTAAATTAAAATAAAAACTCTTATAAAAATAAGATATCTTCAAAATAAGCAAAAAATTTTCCTTTTTTTGCTAAAAATAATCATGGAAATATTAAATATTACCAATTGAATTAATTTATTGCTAACTTACATACTAAAATATATATAAAAAACGATACTTCTACCAAACATTGTATGGAATATGTATAGTTTTTAAATAAAAATAAAAAATCAATTGAATTAAAATTAAACAAGAATTAATTTTCTTTTTTTTTAACTTTTAATATATTTTTATTTTTATTTTTATTTATAATTTTTATGATTTTTAAAATTTTTATATATACTTTTGACTTTTTTTAAAAATTTAAAAATTGAATTATGACATCATTATGGCATCAGTATTGTCATGTGTCATTCAAAGGCGAAGTTAGAAAAAAATTTTAGGAGGTCGAAATTAAATTGTAATTTTTATAATAATAAAAATGTAATTTGTAAATGATTAAATCAAAATTTTATAATTTTTAAAAAGTCAAAGTGTAATTTTATCTTTTTTAATTGAAGATTTTAAAAATTTTAAAAAAATTAAATAAAGCGGTTGAGTCCAAATCAACTCTCCTTAGATTCACCCTTGTGTAATTGTCTAAAAGTATCACGTGTCTCATATTTAAAAAGCCTTAAGGAATGAAAATTCAAGGGATAAAAAATAATCATAAGTACTAATTTGAGAGAAAGTGTTAAGTTCAGGGGCTAAAAATACATTTAAGCCTTAATGTTAGTATTTGACATGTGGCAGCATGTAAATACTTGGGCCACTTTCCTTCCTCATTGTACTAAGCCCATGTTTTTAGAGGCAGAGAAGGATGTTAAGCCCAAATGGTTTCTTTTTCTTTGGGGGTGAGTGGGGCCGTTGTATCGTGCATTGTGGTCTTACTGTTGATATTTGCTGATAGGCTATGAACCTAAAGCCGTGCAGAAAAAGGTAGGTATTTTGCTTACCTCTATTTAGCTCCCAGAATCTTCTCACTTCTCCACATTTCTAGACATCTTTACAGATCTAATAAGTTTTCTTTGGGTCCAGCGGTAAGAAATTTTAAACAGGGTCAACTTAGGAATTTTACAATCATCCAAATTAAATTATAACTTTTTTGGATGTTAAAATGTAATTTTTTTTATAAAATAAAAGGATAGAGTAAAAAACAAAAAAAATAAGAGAGCAAAAAAGAGAAGGTATTTTATTGATCAATAGAAGTAAGTTACAATGCTTCTCAAATATCTATATTTATAGACATAGAAAATATAAATGAAATAGAACTCTAATTTTAATTACTACTAGAATTTAAAGTTCATCCAAACTTATCTTGATCTTGATGGACATCCACTTAATAAAATATTCATAATACTTTTCCTTGGATGTTCATTGGTAGATAATGTGTCTCATTAAAATCTTTACTAAGATAAATACTATATGAGAAAAAAATTTCCTAGTGAAAAAAAAATAGTACACATATCTATAATACACATAATATATCGCCTCATTAAAAATCTTATCAGAAAAATCCAATGGGACAAAACATCGATTAAAGGAAAAGGAATACAATGCATATTTACTCTCCCTCATAAAAACATCACATAATATCTCATATTCTACGTATTTAATCTTGAATATTAGTCTTTCAAATGATTATTTGAATGAATCTGTTAAACTTTATATCACCATTCTTTTGAAAGTTATGAGTGAGGAAAAATTTAGAGAAAATATATTTTGATCTCTTCAGGAGTTTCAATAATAATCATAACAAACTTTAATCATTATTCTTCTATAAAAACACAAATAGGTATTTTGGATCATTTTATAATCCTCTTTCAACTACTATTGATTAAGAAAGTTTACCACATGTTCAATTATTTCAATTTATATAAATGAACAATTTCCCGATAATTTCAATATGTTTTTGGTATTCCAAATCCTTCAAGGATTTTAATATAAACTTTACTATATAGTGATTCACAAAAAGTTTTAACAACAATCATGAGACACAAGTATGAACTGCCAGTTTAATAATATAACTAAAGATTATTGCATCCACCACAAAAGAATATTATATTTTCTCATAATCAATGTCAAGACTTAACGAAAACTTCATATTTTTATTTCGCCTTTGCAAAACTACTTCATTTGTACCCTCACTGGCTTTATACATTTAGATATTTGGACTGTTGGTACAAAAACTCCACGAATTTAATTGTATTTGAGTTGCATCTTTCTATTTTGACCAATTTATTCCATATCTATATTTCCCAAGAGATTTATTCAATGTAATCCTTTTATTTCATCATTTCAAAAATAATATTGCATGCAAAAATCATTGTCGATCACTTTTATTATTAGTTCGACATTTTCTCAAATTGACATAACTTATCGAGATATCTTATTTTCACTATTTTAATCTTCGATTTTAGATTCTTGAATCTCTTTTGAAGTTTTATTTATTAGTTATGTCTTGGGTCTCTTCTAGAGTACCCACCTTCACTATATGACCATCTAGATTTTTTCTTTTTATGAAAATTTTCATATTTGAAAATTTAATGAATTATCCTTGTTGAACTTCTGGATCATATTACTTTCCCCCTTAACTCATTACAAGTTATTAGTTCTCTCCCTCTAATATCGGGAAAACTATCAAATTAAAATAGTAATCACGATCATGTCATAATTGAATCTCTTATACATTTAATATATCATTATAAAAGAAGACGCATAATTAATATATATTTCCAACTTTTTTTAATGATTCACTCATATTTGTGCGATTTGGTTGAGCAATTGAAACATATACGCACATACAAAAATTCAAAGATGAGAAATATTTAGCTCTTATCAATTGTAATGGGGGAGTATTTAAAACTTATTAGCATGATGCATACAACACGTAAATCAACATAATCTCATGTTAAAAGAGGAAGTTTAGTTCTCATAAGTAATGGTTTAGCAATTAATTAGAGGCATTCAATCAATAATTCCTCAAAACCATTATAAGTATAAATAACAAACTTTTACCAAAGTTTTTCAAATTCGATCAAAAAAGACTGAGATATAAACTCATCAGTATTAGCAAAATGAATTGTCTTAATTACATGATCAAAAATTAATTATTCAAACAATCTTGCAAACGACAAGTTGCAAGTTGATAACACATATGTGATTATTTTGTAGATGCATATACCAAAATCATATAATATCAAAACCATCCACATGGTGGATTAATGAGCCCATATTCATTTCAGAAATGCAAGACATTAAATCTCAACTTTAGCTAGTGAGTTTTTAACAACCAATTTTCATTTAGAGACAAATGAGAATTCTTTAAATTAAAAAATTTTCTGGTTCTTTAATGAATGTTCATATGAATTCTCAATTAATTTTCGCATCATATATGATCTAGAATGGTCTAACTGGTCATGCCAAGTAGTAAATATATTTGTACCAGTAAACTTTTAATTTACTTTAACATGAATTTCAATTTGAACTAAATTGTAGCAAATTGATAATTTTACTATCATTCCTTTCATTTTGTATCCACATATAAGTATCATTGTGACATTTACTACTGGAAATGTCTAAATCAACGTGAAGTTATAATGACATTAAGTCATATAATATAATTTCTAATTAATTATATTCAATATTCGCTTCAAGGAATATGCCAAAATATTCACATGTCCAAAATCTTCATAATTGTTATGTACTGCTACATTCACTTCAGGGAATCGAGCAGAACTAGTAGAACGAATAACTAATTATTTTGTATAGTCATAAGGAGATATGAGATATAACCTCCAAAACCGGACTAAAAGATATTATCAGACCCAGAGGGTCACTATTGTATTTTTTTCCCTTAAGAAACCATTTAAAACATATATAAATACTTTAATTTGTAAATAAATTAATTTATTGTAAAATAATTAATTTCTCATAATTTTGAATAATTCTAAACTTAAAAATTATTAGTTAAACATTTTAAACAAATATCCAAAATTTCAAATTAAAAATTAACATTACAATTTCAAAATAATTTAATAATATAATAAACCGAATGATGAAATATAAATATAAAAAAACGTGAGATTCTCTGAGTTCCAAGTCGCTTAAGTCCACTGTATTTGAAAAAGAAATTATTAAGGAGTGAGCAAAAGAGCCCAGTGTGTCTCTAAAGTGTATACATCCACAGTCACAATATCACAATCATTCATAGCATTAAAAGTAACCACACAACATTTAATAGATAAATGCAATGAAAACTCAAGCATAATGCAATGCACCCATTCTCCAGCACACCAACACATTGGAGAGGTTCCCAGAACCCTCCCTCAACCAATTGTCACCAATCGCAGTGTGATTTTATATCAGCCATTTGAAGGGGTGATTACCACGTCTTCCACCGCACAATCTCAACCCATGAACACACAATGACATGATGTCACATTTATCACAATCTTAATCTCAAGCTCATGATATAATATATGTATCCTAGAGTACACAATATTTTTTTTATTCACAAAATTTAAGTATTCCACAAATTGATAAGTATACATGCAATATCATCATCAGATCACATAATACATCACAAGATCATGCCATTATACATTACAGATTAATATCACTCAATGAATTCAACACAAACAATATCACATAAAGAGATGTAACACAGATAGAAACACACCTCGAGCGGTAAAGGCTCTAACGACAAGAAGAATGTCTCCCATGCTCAGATTTATCACTGGGTCTAGCTGAATCAGAACCTACGAGAGTAAATTCTAAATTAAATCTATCACTATGCCACCCACTAAACATAACACAAAACTGAAACCAAAACTCACGTGTCACTATCGGAACTTATGCAGGGATAGTCTGCACAGGAGGAGAAGGTAACTCGTCGTTCTCAAAATTGTAATCAACTATGCACAAAATATCCCAAGTCAAATCCCTTATCCATTTTTCTTAGAAAATTTTACTAAGTCTAATAACTTGTGAATAGCTTAAACGAGGCTTTCAGGTTCGAATTTGACAAAACAGACAACAGATTCGGAATCAGGATGTCCAAAAATGGTAGGATAGGATTGGTAAAAAAAAGTCAATGATCAAAGTCAAAGTTAAAGTCAACGGTCAATAGTCAAAGTCAACATGTTTGGTCAAATTCAACGATCAAAGTCAATGGGTCGATCAACGGGTCAACGAGTCAGTCAACAAGTCTGGTCAAACCGAATTCGGGCTAGGGTTTTAGTGTTGGGTTGGTTTGGTTCAATTTGGGTTTAGGGTTATTGGGTTAGTTTGGGTCCAAACAAAAATTGGGCTTGCTTTGGCTTGAGGTTTGGGCTTAGGTAAGTGTTTAGCCCACTTCACATTCAACAATCAAAGAACTTAGGGTTTGAAACACCCCCAAACGACACCGACGACACCTCACCACCACAACCAGCATCCGATCGCCGTGATTACACACACAAACATCCCCAAACAAGGCCACAACAAGATTTCCTCACTTACCAAGGTTCAAATGGTGAAGAATCGACGGAGCAAAAAGTGACAAAGACCGAAAGTCTCTTTATCGATACACACGAACGGCGACGACTTAGGAGGTTTGGGTGGAGGGGTTTTGGTCGCGATGGAAAGGATGTTGCAAAGGTGTGGGCGGTGTACGACACACACGGTCGGAGGATGTTCGTCGAAGCTACATCAAAAAATAAAAGAAGATGGGAAGGGTGTAGAGAAAATTGACAGAGAGAGTTGTAAAAATAGGAGAAGAAAAGTCACAAAAGGGGGTTAAGGGTGTTTAAATACCCAAGAAATAGGGATATTTACTCGGAGGTCCCTAAAGAGTATTAAGGTTTCCAAATTGACCTTACAACTTCACTCGCATCACAAATAAGTCCCAAACCTCACAAATTAACCCTTAAATTCCCAAAAATTCTCAATTAAGTCCTTTAAAACAATTAGGGTGTTACAAGGGTTACATGAGATCAATTCAAAATAGTTTAAAACCCTTTTAACAAGAGTTTTGCACAATCAGTTTAACCACTAAGAATAATTGTCTATGTCATGTATAGAAACAATTCTATATTAAATATATCAATAAAAGTCACATCTCAAACATAAAAATGTGACATAATAAAAACTAACAATTTTTTTCTTTCATAACTATCATCATAAACATGCATGAAATTTAATTCAATAACCAACCATTTACAATTGCTCATGTCATTTCTCTAAATAATTAAGAAATGAAATAATATAAAAGGTATGAACTGTTACCTTTAACAATTCTTTAAACTAAATCAAATCTGAATAACTATGAAATTAAAAGGTTTATTAACATAAATTTGCATACTAGATATTTATTTTTAATTAAATATATTATTTAATTATAAAACCTACTATAGCGACATAAATAAATCAATTAATATTCATTTTCATGAACAATAAGATGATTAAAACAATATGTAACCCATGGAATCAAAATTTTAAAAAAAAAGGACCATCTCAAATATTTAAATCATATATCAAGTCTATTTAATATTTAAAAACGTACATTTTTCGTTCTACATTAAGCCTTGACTATTAGAAGTAAGCAAATTAAACTCTATAGTAAATTTTCAATCCAATAAAAATGTATTAATAGCAAACTTTGAGAGTGGATCTTATTTTTCAAGTGTACAACAGTTACATAATCAATAATTTTTCACGCATAAGTTGTTTTTCTTGTTAAAGAGTTCTTAGAAATTTTTTTTTTCTTACTTTCTTCATTTTTCCACTTTTGATGGTAAGAAAAATTATTACGACCATCCCCCATTACTATTATTATAGTCCAATTTACTACATCCATGTCAAAAATTATGTCATTCGAATTTATCACATAATGTTACATTCTCTTCAGGGAATGGTTAGGTTTCGTGGTTAAAAACTTTTGAATCATGATATTGCTACTGTAGGAGTACATTTGAATCATGAAAAGTTGAATAAATTCTTTTTTGCAAGGTTCTCATCAGTAATATTTTTTCACGTAATTTTAATTAAAAACTTATTTTGAATACTATAAAGTTATATTCACAGTTTTAAAAACTTGCAACTTTAGGTGCATCCAACCATAACGAGTTTTAGATAGAATTACCATATTATATTGCTCTTATTTTTCTTCCACAATTTAAGTAAATCTCTCACAGTCAAATATTTTGACTTCAATCCCTTAATGGGGATAATGATAAAAGAATATCACAATGATAGCCACAATCAATTTTTTTTTCAATTTATAATAAATATAAATCAATAACCCAATCCTTTTTTGATTCATATGAAATATAATATTTTCCTCATTCACAATCTCAATATGAAATTCATTATGAATATATTTTAAAACCAATGGATTAACCATCACAAAATATTAATATATTAGCTCTTCTAGAGCTTTCAACTAATTTTGTACTACCAAATATTCGAATAATATTGGTTTGTTTTAGAACCAAATAAAATAAATATTTTTTTATCTATAATGATAGAATTCATTACTACATTCTAATATCCTTTCTCAAAAAATATTAACAAAAACAAAATATTTGGGCATATGTCACATATGTGGCCAATAACCTTTCATATCACATTGATAACATAAGTTATTTTTACCTTTTGAAGAGTTATCTTGAGAACTCTCATTACTCTCTTATTCATCATTATGTTCTCACTTTTAGTGGTCCATGATTATATCTTTTATTTTCTTTATGTTTGCATTCACTTTTGTAGGACGAACTTATAATCTATAAATTCATGTTATCATGATTAGTCTCAAATTATAATAAACATGATATAATAAATAAATCATAAAGAAATATACTTGAAGATCTTTAACATCATTGTTATCACTATGGCTATTATCATGAGCACTATTACAAATAGTAAAACAACTTTGTTTTCGTAGTAACATTTATAATCTGAGTGGTTAAAGACTTTAATGATTATTCATAATGCGTAGGCCTCAATTGAAAACTAAAATAACATTAGCTCTAGGAGGCAATTGATAATAGCAAATTTGGGGATATTTTTGTGACTTATGAAGACAAATAAATAAAAGAGAATCGTGCTGATAACGTGTTATAAAATAAAAAGACAGAGAGTAAAGAACAAAGAGAATAAGAGAGCAAAAGATAGCGTATTTTATTGATCAATAGAAGTAAGTTATAGTATTTCTCCAAGGTCAATATTTATAAATATAGAAAGTATAAATGAAATAGAACTCTAATTCTAATGACTACTAGAATTTAAAGTTCATCTAAATTTGTCTTGATTTTGATGGATATCCACTTAATAAAATATTCATAATAATTTTTTATTTATTATAATTTTATTATTTTATTATTTTTAAGATGATTAAAATATTTCTTTCCGTTTTTAAGTTATCAAAGTGTAAATTTATTATTTTATGAGAGATTAAAAAGTTAAATTTCCATTTATAGGGAGCTAAAAGCTTCACGGATTCTTTTTTTTTTGAATAATACTGCTTTTAATATTAATGAAAGCCAATGGATCACATAAGTCCAAGTGTACAAAGATAAATAGCAAAATAACTCAACTGGGAAGCAAACTATTAAAAGAAAACAAGAAAGGGAAATTAAAACAACATAAACAAAATCAAACCAACAAAAACTAAAAGATAGAATAAAGAAAATCCATGGCCTGCAAAAAAAAAAAAAAAAAACCCAAAAAGCAGTAGAAATGTCCCTTCCACAATCACGAACACGAAAGAGACTGTTGAGGTTTGCCATTCAATTGTATCAGAAAAATCCCCAACAATATTGAAAAACCCGAATCTCGAAACTTCTATGGTGGTTTTCAAAAGTGTCTGTCTGAATCCACAATGAACATCACCCTCGCAAGAGCATCTTCTACCCAAAATTGATCAGAGAGGTGTCACATGCCTTCTTTCGCCATTTCATGAGCAGCCAGGTTACCATTTCTTCCCCTATATTCGAATTGACAGCTTGCAAAATTCCTTGCCCAATGTTTAATGTCTCCTGTAATAGGTCTCAATTCAGAATAATCATCCTATGTAGAATTTAGGTGGTTGATAGTGATCTTCTAGTCGCTTTCCAGAATAATTTGATGGAAACCCATTTCCAAAGCAAACTGCATCCTATGAAAAACTGCTATAGCTTCAGCCAAATTACTTGAAATCACCAGGTTATGTTTCTTAAACCCTGAACCCAGTACAAAGCCTTTGTCGTCTCAAATGACGAAACCTGAAAATGCTAAATGATTTGCCTCTGAAAAACAGCATCAATGTTTATCTTCACCCAATTCGACGGAGAAGAATGCCATGTAGTCAAATCTCTAGGACCAAGATGGTATAATGAGGCATTCATGGAGCGAAAATCAATGATAAAACCCTGAATGAACGTAACTATTTCCTCCACTGTTGTAACATACTTCTCATGGATGTATTTGTTTCGAGTATACCAGAGAGCCCAAATAGTGATAGCTACTTCCTCCCTTTTCCATGAATCAACGTTATTGAATAACCACTATAACCAATCCATAAAATCAGAGTTTGTAAAATGAACAGACCATCTAATATTTTGAACTGACCAAACTTGATATGCAAAAGGACAATCACGAATAACATGGACACTGGGTTCACACACATCACAACCCCTAAGGCATTTATTCGTAAATATTAACCTCATATAATGTAGGTTCTGGTAAGTTGGCACAAAATTTCTCACGAGTTTCCACAATAAGATCTTTATTTTTTACAAGCATTTAAGGTTCCAGATTTTATGAAAGAGATCACACTCCCTAGTGCTAACCATAGGTGATGATAAAAGTGTCTTATACCCACTTTTAACCAAATAAACACCTGACTTTTCACCCATCTAGAATAACTTATCCTCTTGAGGAAATTGTGGTAAGGGAATACCTGTTATTTTGGAAGCTTCCTCTAGCTTGAAAAACATATCAATCAACTCAGTATTCCACATAATAGAATTAGGAAGCATAAGATCGCTGACTCGTTCCAGTCCAAGAACGGGTAGAGTTGTAACTTTAAGCCTGTCTTTTCTTGGTAACCAAAAATCGTTCCAAATCGAGACAGCATGTCCCGATCCTATTCTCCATTTCAGACCCGAAATCAGAAGTGCCTTTGAGCTCCATATACTATGCCAAATGAGGGAGGGGACGCTCTCAAAGAGGACTCTAAAAAATTTGAATTATGATAGTACTTAGCCCTCATAATTGTAGCTAATAAAGAAGTTGGATTTTTCATTAAACGCCAACCCTGTTTTGTAAAGAGGGCTATATTAAATTTTGAAAAGTCCTTAAAACCCATACCCCCTTCTAATTTTGAGGCACAAAGAGAATCCCACGAAGTCCAGTGCATCCCTTTCTTTCCAATTTTCTGTTGCCACTAGTATCGAGCCATAATTCCATCCAACTCCTTACACAAAGTGCTAGGTAAAAAGCACGACATTGCATACAACGGGATTGCTTGGAGGACTGCCTTAATCATGACCTCCTTTCCCCCATAAATAGAAAACGAGTATTCCAACCTGTAACTATTTTCTTCAATTTTTCCTTTAAATCCTTAAAAGCCAATTGTTTGTTTCTACCCACAACCAAAGGTAAACCCAACTACCTTTTGGGATTCAAGCTAAAATTGACCCCCAACATTTGGCATACAATATCCTTCATCTCAGAAGACGTGTTTGCACTAAAAAACAGCTTGATTTGTTAAAATTTACAAGTTGACCCGAGCCCTCCACATAAACTCACAATATGTTACGAATAGCAATGACACTCTCACTTGTAGCCTCACCAAAAATAAAGCTATCATCGGTAAATAGGAGATGGGTTATGGAAGGAGCATACCGGTTCATATGAGCACCTTTGATCACGTTTAATTGAGCTGCTTTACGGAGTAATACTGATAATCTCTCTGTACAAATGAGAAACAAATAAGGACTTAATGGGTCCCCTTGTCGAAGCCCACAGCTAGGAGAAAACTGATGACCAATCTGACTATTCAACACAACAGAATAGGTGACAGACTCAACGCAACGCATTATCCTTTGTATCCACTCCTTCAAAAAACCCATTTTCTGCAACATTGATATCAGAAGCGACCATTCCACCCTGTCGTATACTTTACTCATGTCGAGTTTTAAAGTAAACGACCCTCGGCTCCCTACCCTTCTCTTGGTCATCGAATGCAACATCTCATAAGTAGCAAGGATGTTGTCGGATATAAGTTGGCCTGGGACGAAAGCACTCTGGGCTTCATCGATACAATGGTGAAGGACATTTTGGAAACGATTGACAAGCATCTCGACAACAATCTTGTACAAAATATTACAGAGGCTAATCGACCGAAATTGACTTATCAAATTAGGATTACTGACCTTTGGAATCAAAACAATTCGTGTTTATCTCTGATATATCATGCTCACCATTAAGTAGTTCTATACAATAAGTTGCAACTTCATTACCCACAATATTCCAAAATCTTTGGTAAAAAACTGCACCAAGACCATTTTTTCCAGAAGCTTTTAGTGGACTCATGCTTTTTAATGCCAAACAAACTTCTTCATGAGAAAAAGGACAAATAAGGTCTTCGTTCATTTGAGTATTAATACACGGGCTCATTTCTTCCAAAATTTCATCAACATTTAAAGCACCATTAGAACAAAATAGGTCCTCAAAATAATTGGAAGCCAAAGAGAGAAGATTTTTCGTACCTTCACAAATGGACCCATTCGGTCCCATCAACCTGTCAACCAAATTTCTTCTTCTCCTTTCGAGTGTAACTTTATAGAAAAAATTAGTGTTCCGATCTCCATTTTTCATCCAATTCGCCTGAGCTCTCTGTTCCCAATAAAGTTCCTCATTGTTTGCCTCAAAACTAAGATGTAGTTTGTATCAATAATTTCACCTAAAACCTCATCCATTAGAGGTGCCAAATTTAACTGGACAAGATGCCTCTGAAGATTTTTCCATGTGAGGTTTCGCTCCTTTTTAATTTTTGCAAACCATTTATCAAGACCCAAATCGACGTATTTTAATTTTTGAGGAACTGAACCCAAGCACTCACCCCAAAGTTTCTTAACTTCCACTTCACAAGTGAATTTCAAAAGCCATGATGCCTTAAAACGAAAATGGTGAACATAAGAGGTATTATGATTAAATTTTGAATCCAACAACAATGGATAGTAGTCAGAAAAATGATGTGGTAAATGGGAAATTCTATAACAAGGGAACTTTGATAGCCACTCATCATTAGATACTCTATGATCAAGACGTTCACGAATGTTATTTGCACTGGTTCGTCCTCTTTCCCAAGTGAACCACTGTGTCACATAACCCATATCAAAAAGTACACAATCAGTGAGACAGTCTTTAAACGATCGCATTTGAGCTTCATGACGAACCAAACCACCCTTTTTTCTGAAGCATATATGATTTCATTAAAATCCCTAATGACCACCCATGAATGTGAGGGCAATTATTTAGAGATCGTAACAAATTCCAAGATTCCTCTCTAAGTCGTTCTTTCGAAGCTCCATAAAACCCAGTGCAACGCCATGTTAAACCATCTGAATCCTTATAAAAAATAACATCAATGTGACGACGAGAGTAAGAACGAAGGGAGACTTTACACTCAGATTTCCAACCCAAAGATAATCCCCCACTACGACCATCAGAACTAACATCAATCCCATCACGATATCCACACTGAAAATGAACTCTTTCCATATTATTTTTCTGTAGTTTAGTTTCTATAAGGAAAACTACAGAGGGGTTTACGTCTCGTAACAGTTTCTTGAGACGTTTAACAGTTTGAGGTCTCTCAGCTTCATTGTTGTCGACTGGCCTCATCAAGTGGGCCTACCGATATAGTAAGAGTGCATACTTTCATTGTTATACCCGAGTCTTCGATGGAATCCACAATCATAGAAACCCCCGAATGGCTATAAATTCACCTTGGGCATTTAAGCCCATCGAAGCGGCTAACTGGATTGGAATCTTCATCATATTGTGCCACCTTACCAGCATTAATGTCTGGAATAAAATTAATTCCTTGGCTTAATCCAAAATTAATTATCGGTCCTGACAAAGGAGATTTAGTTGACCTGCCAAATTTTATTATCCCTTAATTAGTGTTTGATTGTATCCGATTACCCTGATTTGCAACATTTAGTGGAGAATCCCCACGATCACTCCCTCCATGAATGCTCAAATTATTACCATAATTCACACCTCTTCCCCCACCCTCCTCCACCAACCAACGACTTTTCCACCCAATCGATCGCCTAGATGGAGCTCTAATGGAAATGTCCCATTGTAACACATGTTCCACTTGTGGATTCAAAACTCTAATTGGACAGAAACTCTCCTCATGCCTAAGTTTTCCTCATAAAAAACAGAAAATATGAATATTGTGAATAGCAAAAAATAGCATCATAAGAATTTTATTTTATATTATGAGTTTAATCAAGAGAAAAATTTAGAATCCTATTATTTAGTTTATTGATCATAAATGTTTATTTTATTGCTCATTTATAAACTTGAGTCGTGATGGGTAAATAATAATAAATTACTTCTATGATGAGTGTTTGAGTTGTAAAAAAAATCAAAGCCAAAAATAAATTCCATTATTATAATAACTTATAATTTTAATTTTTTTAAAATTTAAATGCATTAATGTTTACCCCTTGATTTGCCCATGAGTCTGATCTGGTTCACTTTATATTAAATTTGTAATTATTGAATATATTTATTTTTGTTGAGGTTTTTACCCAACTAAACAAAAGAATTAATTATTTGTAAAAATGATTTAAGTTAAAATTTATGTACAAAAATGACTATCTTTTATAGTAATCGTCGGTACCACATGACACATCGATGGCAACACCTCTCATGAGCTATTGTGTCAAACAAAAAAAATATCACATGTCAGTTAATCAATGAGCTATTGTGTCACGTTAATATTTCGTTAAAAGAAAATGAAAATTTTAACAGTAATGGCTAATTTGCACAATCATTATTTAGAGTGATTATTAAAAAAAATTAAAGTAAACAAATCAAGACAAACCCTTAATAATAGGATTTTTTACAAGAATAATACAATAAAAATTATACACCAAAATAATATACTCCCTCCATTATTTACCAAAATGGTACACTTAGGGGGAGTGGTGTCATTTGGGTAGGTGGCACCACTGCCATTACTGACACATAATTTTTTTAATATTAAACAAATAAAAAAATATTTAAATAATGAAATTTAAAAAAAATACTGATACGAGTTATGATCAAACTCGATATTTAAATACTGGTTTAGTATTGTTGGGTGGTGCCTACCTGACAGGCGGCACCAATGGTGCCTACTTGACAGGCAGCACCCAATGCTGTTCCCAAGCTGTCGCAACTGTGCCCCTTGCTCCCTTGCTGCTTGCTGCACTGCTTCTCCTGTTTGCAATCACGAGAGAGAGGCCATATGGGGATTTTAACACATTAGAAGAAAAAAAAAAGGAAAGAAAAGAAGAAGAAGAAGAGGGTGGAATGGCAGCAGCAAGGAAGGAAGGAAAGGAGAAGAAACAATAAGAAAAAAAATGTATGTTATTTAGGGTTTGATTATTATTTAAATGTTATTTAAATTTAAATTTTATTTACTTAATTTTATCTTAGTTAGCATATTTACACTTTAAATCATGTAAAAAAATTTACATTAAACTAAATTTATCTCCTAAACAAAAACATATTGTTAATGTTCTTAATATTTGTATTATAAATAATATTTAACAAGTCAACAACCTCTTAAAATAATCGTAATTGTAAATATAAAAATTTGAATTCGATATCATATTTAAACAACAAAAATTTCATCTCATTCTCCATTTTTCATATAGCATTCATCATGTAGGTGACCGAATTAATAATTTTATTATGGTTGCTTTGAAGAGAAAATTAATTGAGGAGGAGGCAATATTGGAGGGAAAAATCGAAAAGAAAAGAATAAGATTTGATAATTTTGACAGTAAATTTTTAAACATTTTTTTATTAAAACATATATATATATATATAACTCAATTTATTAAATTATTACTGTGATGCATACATAAAATTTTGTTAGCTTTGATTTATTATCATTTTGATATAATAATATTTAAAAATAAGAATATATTTAAATAAATAAAAATATGTTTCTATTGTATTAAAATTTTAAAATAAAAAAATATTTTTAAATATTTTCGAATTCTATAAATACTGAAAAAAATACATTCTTAATAATTGATCTCTTCTTATACAATTTGTTTAATTCTAACTATTGTGTCCATTATTTTTTATTCTCCTTAACTTTTTAATTGAAAATTTTAAAATAATAAATTAAAGAAAAAAATAAAAAATAATAGTAATTATTTTAATATTTTAAAAAAACATTAAAATGTGGTTAATTGCCCTTCGTGATAATTTTTTTATGTTTCTTCTTGTTATAAGTAATTTTTAAATTTTTATAATGCGAAAATAGTAAAAAAAATATTTTATAAAAAATAAACGTAAAAATACAAAAAATTGAAATTAGTGTAAAAAATAAAAAATCAAATTATTATATTAATAAAATTAAAAGTAAAAATAAATAATCTCAAATTAATATTTATTTTCTTCAAACAAAACTCTTATATTCTATATTTATATTTTAATAAATTACGAAATAATTTTTTAATATAAATTTAACACTTAACCCTCAAAATGTAAGAATAAATTCAATACTTAATATTTTAATTTATCAAAATAATCAATATATAATTATTTGTTTTATATATATCAAGAATTTTAATTACTTCTAGTTAAAAATTGTATTAATTACTTCTGACAGATTAATAATGTCAATTTTTTTATTGCAAATATGAATATGGATTCGTTAATTAAAGATGATGACTACATATCGACACCTGTACATATAAGTAATAAATTGTTATTTGTTACATTATAAAAAGTTCATTTAATTTACGATATTAAACTAAGTTATATTAACTATTTCGGTAATTTAATAGTCTCAGGATGTGTACTGGAAATTAAGGGCTCGCATGAATGAGATAAATTATGAATCGGACAAACGCATCATGTCATACTTGATTGCAGCTGGATTTGGAGCTGCTTCACTGATCTGGACATTCGATTTGCATTACGACTTAATTTCCTCTTTGGTCAAGCGGTGGCGGCTAGAGACCCACACGTTTCACTTACCATGTGATGAGTGCACCATCACACTAGAGGATGTTGCACTGTAGCTTAGGCTTTTAATCGACGGTTTGTCCGTTACGAGGTCATCGACAGTATTCGACTTGACAGCCATTTGTGAAAGCTTATTGGGAGTCTCACCCAGTGATGGTGAATCGAGATTCACGGGATTGAAGTTCACATGGTTGAGGGAAAGATTCCACCATTTACCAGTTGATGCCACTAAATTTGATGTGATGTGTGCTGCTCGGGCTTATATATTGCACCTTATAAGGGGTGTATGATGCCGACGACAAGTGGAAACAAAGTGCACATCATATACTTGCCCCTATTGATCGATTTTAATGAAAAAGGTCAATATAGTTGGGGCTCGGTAATGCTAGCGATATTGTATAGTGAGCTTTGTTGATACACAAAGCCTGCTGCTATTGACATTGTGGGTGTCTGATATTGTTACAATCGTGGGCCCTATATCGGATGTCTTTCTTGGCTAATATTAAACACCTACCATATGTTTTCCCACTTGTGAATAGGTGATAACATCTAATCTTTGTTCACAATTATTTGATTTTTTTTGTGTGTAAATTTGATCTAATAAGTTATTTTTCGTAGATGGCGTGAGAATCCGAATATCAAGAGGTTATTCGCAGTTCCGATATATCGACAGATGATCGAGACACATGCGGGGGAGATGGTAAGTTATTCGTGACATGCAATTACATGAATTATCTTCATTTATTAATATTAATTGAGTCATGTTACTATAACAATGTTATTTAAATTTGCAGTTCCTTTGGATTCCCTATTCAGTCATTGAGGTGGCGACTACTATTCTCGATTTTACCCGCAACCACTCGTACTTGTGGTGCATTGACGCACCAATTATATGCTTTCAGAAAGTGGAGTGGTACCATGGGGATCGAGTACTTCGACAGTTCGGGTACATACAAACTATCCCGATAGACCTAGTCGATTTATGAGATATCTATGGTATCGATAAGAAGGGGAGACCGAGAATGGATTGGGGGCAACTGCACAAAAGATACGTTGCGATGTGGGCGAGCGGGAGGAGCGGATACCTTAACGTAACATGGATCACGGTTTCACTTTTGAGGTATCCGTATAGTATAGACAGTGGTATTTCCAGATGGGGAAACCATATATATATGGTGGGCAAACAATGTTAGTCCCCCTATTCATGCTACCACGTGGGCACCACTTTCTGTCGATTAAGCTTGAGCCTGAGCCTAAGCTGCAGCATTATCCAGAGCCTGAGCCTGAGCCTGAGCCGGAGCGTAACACCGAGCCTACGTCTGAGTCGTATCATTCAGGGTGGTCAGGTGATGGATACGTTCCAGGGTGGTCAGGCGATAGGTATCATATGGGTTGGTCAGGGGATGCATATAATACGAGTTGGTCAGGGTATGAGTATCATTCGAAGTTTTTCGGATCCAGTACTAATCAGCAGGATCCGAGATCGTCTTTGATGTTTGATATTTCAGCCTGATACCATCGTAATTCTCTACTCCTTTTAGCCCGTTGCAGTACTCTACTCCTCCTCGACCATTACCACCGCAGAACTTCAGCCATGGCTCATCATCATCAATGACACCCGAAGGTGTGGAAGACGATGACGTTGAATGTCATGAGCACCCGGAATGTGCTCGTTGACCATCATAATGTTTTACTCCTAGAACCACACCATCGAACCATCAAATACGATGATGGGCCTTTGAAATTTATTTTTCATTTGTATATATTATTTTTCATTTAGAATTAAATATGTTTATGTTCTTATTTATTTTACATTTAATTAATTTTGTTACTATTTTCATTAATTATTATACTTCCCAAGTTTATATTGTTATTGCATGCATTTGCCTTGCTACGGTCGATGAAGTTGTAATGAAGCCTAATAGTAGACCAGAGCTATTATTCTCTGCTTCTCATAGAAGGGATGATCATGACAAGAAAGGATTTAATTGCCCAGAGGATAAGATCTTCGAAGCGATGGTAGGGCAAAAGCAATTCACTTCAATGATTGAAAAGATAATAAACAAGCCCAAAGATTTCGACTTTGTATACGTATATTCTAAAACATCATTTGTATGCAAATATTTTGTTTTTCCCTTTTGTACACAACAACTACTTATGATCGTTTAATGTCATTTGCCAAAGAATATGTTTCTATAGACATGACAATGAATGAGGAAGACATGATCAATATTAGCATTTCTGTCATCTCAAGGAATATCAATTCTAGTCATATGAAGTTATGTCCACAATTTCAAAACCCTAAACTAATCACTTATAAACCTAATAGTGGACCAGATAAAAGAGTTTTCCAAATGGAAGGAAATAGAGAAGATATTAAACAATGTCAGTTGGGGGTAATTACGCTGAGTATGTCCAGCTAGCCTACATATTCCAAATAGCTTGCTGCCGTCTATTTTCTCCATAATATCCATTTCGTTGCGGATTATGAAAACATTCGGACGACCTTGCGGATTCCTTCGTAAACCTCTGTTCGATATAAGCTCGAAAGTCGTTGGAGGCATCTCATTTGTGGACAAGTCAGGCAGGACAGGGAACTTATTTTCCCAAATATGTAATACGCGTTGGAAAGTGTAAACGGGGTCGATGAATTGTTCAACATTGAGCGACACTTTAGCATAAGCTGCAACGACATGCACACATGGATAACGAAGTGTATCGAACCCCCTTCAATCGTAGTGTCTGTTATGTAGATAAACCCCGTATGACCTAGGTGGGATACCAGGTTTTCGCCCAATGGTCTCTGTAACTTGAAATCGTTGAAATTGTCATGAATATATTTCAACGTTCATCGTTCTCGCTCTCTGACGGTTTGTATGCATTGTATTCTTGACTGCTTCGACAAACACGTGTCCGACGTTCATATGGTCGATTTGTCGCGTCCCCATTACTGGAATCAAGGTAGCCAGCTTGTAGAACATAGTCGAGAACACGGATGAAATCAGAAGATGTCGTATTCTCTTAAACATGCCGTTAATCGACTCTGCTAGGTTGGTCGTCATTTGACCATATCGATACCCGTCATCGAAACTTTAAGCCCATTGCCACGGCTCTATGATACCCAACCACTCTCGCAATGGCTTGTTCATTTCACCTTCCATGTCACACTCAAGTCTAGTCATTTTTTGCCGGTATCGGTGTGACTCTAACTCGTACATTGTAGGAAGAAAACATAAGTTATAGTCTCGAATTAAAACATAAAAATTATAACTTAAAACAAAATTTCTTTACCCATTCTCACAAGTCATCTTCGTTAGCCTGCATTCTTATATTCTTTTTGGAAGTTGGCCGCAATGTACCAGCTACAATAAACCGATCTCCATGGTACACCGGTACGCCTAATGGCCGCAATAATCGCTTTCCCTCTATCGGAGATGATGCAAATATTATCGTTATGAACAACGTACCTTCGCAGGTTCGTCAAGAAGAATTCCCATGATTCCATATCTTTTTTGTCCACAATAGCAAATGCTATCGGGAGCACGTTCTAGTTCCCGTCTTGAGCCACCGCAATTAGTAGAATCTGCATATATTTCCCTTATAGTTAGATCCCATCTACCTGGATAAATGACTTGTAGTGAGGAAATGCTCTAACACAGGGATCAAACATCCAAAATATATATTGAAAAATTCTTCTTCCCGGTTGTAAGTTGTTATCCGGACCATAAAAAGGTCGTGTCACCAACTTAATCGCAGTCCTGAACACGTATTGTCGCATTGCGGCTATCCACCATTGCAGCTCATTGTACGATGCATCTCAATCACCGAACAACTATTCCATTGCCATGTGTTTCTCAATTCATGCTTTTCAATATGAAACTCGATAATGGAATCGTGCTTGCATCTCGACAATCAGTATAGAAACTTTGATGGTCGGATCGTCCTTCACCATTGGCATGATATGTGTGCAGATAGTTCTGAAATCAAGTTTTCGGTGATCTTCTGACAAACGTGTTGAACTGCATGTGTGACGCTCAACAAATTTTCTTATCTCCCACTTTTGTTACTTCTGGATAAATGCAGCTTGTACCCGCCAATTGCAGCCTTCTGTCCAACACTCCCTAATATATAATGTCAGTTTAGACACGGTGACTTTGTCCACTAACAAATTCATGTTATACCACTTAATGGCAAATACACACTCTTCCTTCGAGTCAAATCTTTGATCCACGAACAATTGTTCAGGTTCTGGTGCTAGTGTCAATCGGTGAGCAGGCATTATATCAAGGTACTCTGCGAAATCGGTTGCATATGCCACATCAGGGTTTATAAGTGACATGTGTGCCCTAGTAGGATAATTGTGCATCACAATACGTCGACCATCCGGGACCTCGTCATTCAGTCCTTCCTCATCGATATCATTCGGGACCTCGTCCACGTCGGGATCACTATCAATATCGTTCTCGTGATAAAAAGGATCACTACTATCATATCCATTATCACCATCCGCTCATTATTAGGTACAACATTAAGATCGATACTAATCCCACTGATCCCGCGAGCTACAGATTGATTATCAACGTAGGATGTCGGAGCCATCATACTTAATGGAGTGGGATCTTCAGCTCTCTCAACATTAGTTAGCTCAGCAAATAACTGAATTGGTGCATTTTCATTACTCTGATTCCCACAATAAAGAGAGATCATTGTCTCCACATCTTCATCGTCTACGAGTTTCATCTCGGTAAATTTGATAGGATGTGTTGAAATTGGAAACTTATAGAAAAATTTCGAGATCCTTCTCCCACAACGTCTAGCAATTCTTTCACTAATCTTTGCCTTCATATTATTAACCGAGACATTTTTGTTAAATCTCATTGCTAGTTGTTAACGACATTCAAACACACATCCAATTGTTGTTGTCAAAATTTCTCCATTGAAATAAACGCATACGAAAAATTGATTTTCCATCTGTTAAAAGAAATAAATAGGGTTTTTTACACAAATAATATAAAAAAATTATTTATTGTAAATAAAATTACTGTTAAAATTTTCTACTAACCTTCTGTTTCCTTTTTTTCTTCAAAAAATTTGCTTCCTTTCATTCTTCAAAAATTTGCTTCTTTTATTTTCCTCATTTACTCAATAATTTGTGTTTAAATTGATCTGATAGGGGGTTTAAATAGTTTTGACAAAGGCACCACTAGTGTCGCCTACCTAGTAGGCACCATTGATGCCGCCTACCCCAAAGGTATCACCCGTCAAATTTTAATTTTCTTCTCTTTTTTTTTTAATATAAAAAATATAAAAAATTAAAAAAAATTATGTGCACCACTCCCTTAAGTGTACTATTTTGATAAACATGGGGAGTATTATTTTGATAAATAAATATTTTTTTATATTATTTATTTAAAAAAATTTGAATTAATCTTATTGAATATTTAATTCAAATTTTCAATTTTATATTATTATTTTCTACAATTCTTATAAAAAATATTTTTTTTACTTTTTTAATTTTTTATAATTTGAATGGATTAATATATATATATATATATATATATTTATATTATTTAAGTTATTAATTTTAATTTTTGTATTATATTTTGGTGTATAATTATTTTTTTGTATTATTTATGTAAAAAACCTTAAAAAATCGGATAAAAAAATAAAATGTGAGGTTGGTGCTGCTTACCAGGTAGGTACTTTCGGTGCCGCCTGTCTGATAGGCACCTCTAGTGCCGCTTGTCAGGTAAGCACCTTTGGTGTTGCTTGTCAGATAGACACCACTCCATTGTACTACTTCTCCATTGTACCACTTTCGTATTTAGATACTGAGTTTATACTTTTATCAATATTTTTTAAAAATTTTATTATTTAAATATTTTTTATTTGTTTAATATTAAACAAATAAAAAAAATTACTGTATTAGACATGACAGTAGTGCCGTCTACCCAAATGACACCACGCCCCTCAAGTGTACCATATTAATAAATAATGGGAGGAATATATTATTTTGGTGTATAATATTTTTTTGTATTATTCTTATAAAAAATCCAAAAAAAATATTATCTACTTAAATATGTATATTTGATAAAATAGATACAAAAGCAAATATTGATATAAAAGTATTTATAATTATACACATGTATATTTATATTATCATTTAAATTTAAATTTAAATCTTAAATTAAATTGTTGTGATTAAATCAAAATCAACGAAAAATTATTAAAATTTTTTAAAATACATTTAAAAAGTTATATAAATTAATGGAATTTATTTAAAAAATAAAATGAATTTGCGTGCAATCGAAATTTAATTAACACAATTATTTATAAAAATTATTACAATATCAATCAATAATTATTATTACTTACTAGAATTTTAGAATTTAGATACAATTGTGGGGAATTAAAAAGAAAAAAGAAAATAAAAATCCTGATAAATAGGGAATGGGTTTGCTAATTTTGGTTTAGGGGTTTCGAGAGAAATAGAGTAATTAAATTAAAAAAGAAAAATAAAAAGAAAAAGAAAAAGAAAAGAAAAGAAAAGAAAAATTGGTAAAGGGGGAACTGTGATAGAGTGGTAAAGAAAGGAAAATAAAAATAAAAAAGGAAATCGATGAAGAAAAACCCTAGAACCGGGATCGAGAAGGCTGTGTAGATGCATGTCGGCGGAATAACGTTGGATCTGAATTGGTTCCTGCAATTCATTTTCACGCTCTTCCTTTTCGCATTTGTGGCTCTTCGCTTGCTAAAGAACACGGCGTCGAAATACTTCGAGGTCGACGCCAATTTCGAACCGGACCAACCAATGCCTTCCATCCCCATGGACGCCGATCACTTCCCTTGCGCCGTATGCTCTAATCCCGCCTCCAAGAAGTGCTCTCGTTGCAAATCCGTTCGTTATTGGTACGTGCGCTTTTTTTTTCTCTAGAAGAATTCGTTGTCTTTGTATGATCGTACTCCTTGATTGCTTTTTTTTTTGTGGCGGTTAATTACTGTTGTTATTCATTGTTTGAGCTGTTTCTTTAACGTTTCGGGATTATCGAAAAGTAAAAAAAAATAGAAAAAAAGTTATTTATTTATTTTTCTATGTTTTTAATACTCGTAAGCATCTTAGTGATTAACTGCTTTTTCAAGTTTCTCTAACTGTTATTTACTGGTAGCGTTTCTCGATTCTGCATTGACAGTGGTTAAGTGCTTATTGTTGACATTCGTGGGTTTTCTTTATCTATTTTAGTTTTCTTAATTTACTTTTCTTTTTATTAATTTGGCATGTTGGTAATTATGGGTTAGAAATAAGTGTTTTTGTTGTCGATGTTAGACTGTTTTCCAGGAATTTAGCTTCTTCTTCTGTTGTGCTTAATCTAGGTTGAGCCTTCACTTATTGATACAGATTATGTCAATAAACTGAATGCCCAACTAGTTTAGTGTTGAAATTTTGATCAGTGTATCAGTCAATTATACAAAAAGATGCCTTGATTGTAGTTATATTTGCATAAGTTAACAAAAAGCCCCTTTCTCCCAGTGCCGCCTTTACTTTAAAAGTTCTGCATTTGCTTTCTGGTATTAGAAAATGAGATGTGTCAGTCAACAGGCCAGTGGGCTATGATTTGCGAACCTATAAGTTTGTCAACTTCTGGTTACATAAATTATTCTATCAAGTGGATGGTTTAATCTTTATGTTTGCTTCATTTTTCAGCTCCTCAGCCTGCCAACAGGTGGATTGGAAGGATGGGCATAAGACAAAGTGCAAAGTAAATTCAACACAAACTACAACCACCAAACCGTTTTCAGGAGTTGCTCTGGTTCCTGTCAGTGGAACCTCTAAGATTATCAAGAAACCAAGAAAGGTTAATCTTTTGATCCTTTGTAAAACCAATATAAGTAAATATGAAACTCATATTCAAAATTTTCAGGTTCTTTTCCCATACGATGAGTTTGTAAAGCTTTTCAACTGGGAGAAACCAGGATTCCCTCCATGTGGACTCTTAAATTGTGGAAACAGGTTCATGTTTACCTTGCTTATTATTTCTTCTAGTTGAAGCTTTTTTTACATATGATTAGACAAGATAAGTTTGTGTTCCGTCTCTATTTGGTTTATCTTTTCCTGTTTGTTTCTGCAGTTGCTTTGCTAATGTTGTTCTGCAATGCCTTGTATCCACTCGACCACTTGTTGCTTACTTGTTGGAGAAAGGCCATCGGAAAGAATGTAAGTTTAGAAACTAGAGCTACTAGGTTTTCATCTCCAGGTTCTTGAACAGCATGTGACCTTTATATTTTTTATTTCCATTCTCCAGGCAGACGCAATGATTGGTGCTTTATGTGCGAATTTCAAACTCATGTCGAACGATCAAGACAAAGTTTGCATCCATTTTCACCAATTAATATTCTGTCACGGTTGCCTAATATCGGAGGTAATCTCGGTTATGGAAGACAAGAGGATGCTCATGAATTCATGAGGTTGGTATCACTTTGTATGTGATTGCATTCTCTTTTAACGTCTACTGAAATTGAGGAAATTATGGATTACTGGATCTTTTTTTCTTTTTATTCTTTCAGGTTTGCTATTGACACGATGCAATCAGTTTGCCTTGATGAATTCGGTGGAGAAAAGGCTGTTGTCCGCAGCTCTCAAGAGACAACTCTTATTCAGCATATATTTGGTGGTCATCTACAGTCTCAGGTGATGCATCTCATTAGCTTAGAATAATTGACTTTTCTTTCTCCTTTTCCATTTTAACTTTGGCTATTCACCATTGATAAGGATGCGGCGTCAATGGATCATATTAGTGAAGAATATTCTGAAACATTTTTTGTATTTCAGTTTGCTTAATTTAGTTTTTATCCCCCAAAACGTTATACCTATGTTTTAGCAAGTAAGAGTATTACTCCTCAACCTAGTGAGTTTGGAAGTAAAATATCCAATCAATTAAAGGTGATTTCAGATGATTAGGGTCTAATGTCTTTTATAATCATCTTGCTTAGTGTTTTAAAATGCAAGTTTGCACTGTAATATCTAATACTTATCAATGTGTTGAAACCTGTAGGTGATTTGTACGAATTGCAATAATATTTCAAATCAGTATGAAAATATGATGGATTTGACTGTTGAAATTCATGGAGATGCTTCATCATTGGAGGAATGCCTTGACCAGTTCACCGTTAAAGAGTGGCTTCATGGAGATAATATGTACAAATGTGATGGGTATGATTGCTCTCCATTTGATCTCAATATGTTTATAGTTTAGTTTGCATGATTTTAAATTATACAGTCAGAATCTTTACCCATAATTTATATATTTTTATTTTACTTTGATTTCTAACTACATTGATTTTCATGTTTTTGGATCTAGTGTTAACTATGATATTTTGTTTCTTGTTTCAGCTGCAATGACTATGTTAAGGCATGGAAGCGCCTTACCATACGACGGGCTCCTAACATTCTTACAATTGCCTTGAAAAGATTTCAGGTCTTATCCTACATCCGAAATGCATGTTTAATTTGTTTAACATGGCAGTGAATGCTTGATGCCTTTTCCTTTTTCTGGCAAGCCAGATGATTGAAGCTTTGCTTTATGATACTAAAATTTATATTGAAACGTTTTTCAGAGTGGTCGATTTGGAAAACTCAACAAAAGAGTCAGCTTTCCTGAGACATTAGATCTTAGCCCTTACATGAGTGAGAGTGAAGATGGGGATGATTCCAATATTTACAAACTATATGCAGTTGTTGTCCACGTGGATATGTTGAATGCATCCTTTTTTGGTCATTACATCTGCTATACCAAAGATTTCTCTGGAAACTGGTACAGAATTGATGACTGCAAGGTATTCTCTCTCTGTCATCGTCATTTCTCTTCTATTGTGTGTCATGCCTATTACAATAACCTCTCTGTGGAGTTCTCTTTATGCCAAGGCCTGTGTCATCCCCAGACCCCATTCAATCATCATTAGAACATGGGGAAGACGCATAATTTTGCATGCCATGTCTATTGTACTTGATTTTTATATCTTAACCTGTTTTGCCTCTTTTTCCAGGTTGCGAGGGCTGAATTGGAAGAGGTACTTTCTCAGGGAGCATATATGCTTTTATATAGCAGGTAACTTTTTCCTCCCTCACCAGTATTGGCACTTGAAAGCCAGCTCTCCTTTTTAAAACTTTTATTACTTTTCTGCCATTCAAATTATAAAAGAATTACCAGAGTTTGCCATTAACTAAAAAAAATGTTTAGGTTTTGCCTTGTAAATGTCCAAGGTTTGATGTGAATTAACCTGTTTAGATAAACTTGCAGTTATGGTTAGATTTAACATCTGTATATCCTTTTCATCACTTATTAACTGTAACTGTAGATAAGTGTACTGACCCTTTGTTTCGTCATGTATACATCATAGTACGGTAAAATGGTAAAAAAAGAGCCATACGTGGTTTCTGTTTTTTTCACAGATGCCTATGTTTTTGGTTGCTAAAATATGCATTCCGTGTCCTGTGCTTTGGCTTATAAGTGTTTGAATATATTGGTGACCTAGAGGCATCCTGTTTTCCTTTTTTGTGTTCAGGGTCTCTGCGCGCCCATTGTGTCTTAGAACCTCTGGTATCAACTCTGAAGCATATCATTGCTCAAAGGAACAGATTGAATGTGTACCTGGAAAAGAGTCCATTAGCTCTCCCAGTCGCCGTATGTCCTTGTCAATGAATGGTAGTTTGCATTCAGAAGTCCCTAGATGCGAAATTGGGTCATCTATTGGAATGAATGCAGATGTTGTTCCTGGACATGAGAACGGTGATGTGGCTAACTCAACATCATCTCTTTCTAACGAAGTTTCATCCAAAGAGAATGGATCGTGTTTCCAGATGGATTTGGGAGCTATCAGAACAAACGGTGAAGATAGGGATAGTGTTAATTCTATAGCTGTGAGGGAAAATGTGGAGAACATGGACTGGACAAGTAGTCAGCCATGTTCTTCTAATACGAAGGAGGTTCCCAGCTGCGATAAAGATCTGAGTTCTGAAGCTGAAAGAGAGGCAGAAGATACAAGGATGGTTGAAGTGAAGCCGCAATATTTACCGGTTTTGAAAGAAATAAAAAGCTGCGAGCAAGATCCTTGTGTAGCGATCAATTATGTAAAGGGAGATTCAGAAGACACAAGTATGGGGAATTCTGAATCAAATTCTTCTATAGCAGCAGGGGATAACAGTCTGAAACATGAAGTGTTGGTACAGGGTTCAGAAACTTTTGGAAGGGAATGGGGTAAAGAGAGCTGAAATTGCAGATGGCAGTTTGCAATAATTGGCTGCAATTTCTAGTTAATTTTTTTTTTATCTTTATTTTTAAAAATTTAATCATCATCCCATGATCAAAAGGAAATGGATGAAGGTGGTGGGTGGGTTCTTTATCTGGGGTTTCATTATTTACAGAAATCTTAGATGCTACTGTACCAATTTTATATGGTTCATATAACCATTTTAGGTTGACATTGACGTAATGTAAGAATGTGGTTGCGATTATTAGCAATTTATTTGCTAATAGATTTAGATCAGCCCTTTAATTAATACATTTTTTTTTCACAATATATTTTTGACACTATTAGACTAACTTTGACAATTGGTAGCTGCCTGTGTTTCACTTCAAACGAGCACCTTAATATTCAATTCTGATTTTAATGTTTGAAATCAACATGTCTGATTTCTTGAAATTTATTCATATTAATTAGTAGTAATTTAAGAAAATTACATTTTTCCCTAACTAATAATACTATAAAATGAATTAGATTAAACTTTAAGTTTTAGCAAAATAAAAACCAATTGAATCTTTGTTATTGTGAGACAAGAACCAATGAAGAAGGGTGTGACCTTACAGCATATATTATCACCTAACTTAATGTGTTCACCTTTTTTTCTTATTAATGACTTCACCAGACAAGTTATTTTTCATTTATGTTCTTCATGTGTTGAACAAATGACAGGTATATGTGAGTTTTTCACATAAATATTATGATCATATTTTTAGTAACTGTGAAAACCATAAATTTTTACTTGATAAAGAAGTTGAATGGAGAGATAAGGTTTGAAACATTCGTTTTTCGTAGATAAAGATAACAATAACCCCAGTAGATCATTTTAATCTTAATTTTGCGCAATTTTTTATCCAGTAAAGATTTTACGAAAACCAAAACTTTAAACCAGGTAGCTTTCGGTGTTGAAATGAAGGCCAATTAAAGAAGTGTATTTAATGGATGCTTCTTTCGTTAAACTGGCTTACCAGATTCTGTTCTGCTGTATAAAGTAAAAATGGTGTGCCTGAGAGCTTGTCTGGTTATTAAACCATAAAAAGGAAAATGGGTTCGTTCTTACAGCTGCAGATACGTGTTTCCTCATAACATTGTTTTCCCTTCTCCTACTACAAAATGCAAACATTCTTTGGGTTCTGTTTCTTACTTAAGATCTGAGTTTCCAACCATTGCTCTAAAGCATTTTTCATTTTGTTTTTCTCAAAATAGAAAGACCAAGACCCCGCATTTACAATTAGAATGGCTCCAAAAGGCACGCCGGTGGTAGTTAAAATGGACAACCCAAGCTACTCGGTGGTGGAAATCGACGACCCAGATGCTGCATTCAAGCCTATGGAAAAAACCAGAGGGAAAAACCCAAAGCAAGTGACCTGGGTTTTACTTCTCAAGGCCCACCGTGCTGTCGGTTTTGTTGCTTGGATTGCTACACTCTTCTGGGATTTGCTTGGAACCATTAGAAGAAGGTTGATCTTCAGGCAAGACGTTGCAATGGCTACTGAAAAGTTGGGGAAAGGGAAACTGCTCTTTGCAGCCATTAAAGCCTTCCTTCTAACTTCATTGGCGATTCTCTCTTTTGAGGTTGTTGCTTATTTCAAGGGCTGGCATTGTTTTCAAAATCCCAGTTTGCACATTCCTAGTGATGATGATATCCAGGGGTTGCTCCACTTGGTTTATGTTACTTGGTTGTCGTTTAGAGCCGATCACATTGCACCATTAATTCAAGCATTGTCTAAGTTTTGTGTAGCTCTGTTTCTTATCCAATCTGCAGATCGTTTCATGCTTAGCTTAGGCTGCTTTTGGATTAAATACAAGAAGATTAAGCCGAGAATTGAGGGGGATCCATTCGATTTGGGTGATGTTGAAGGGTGTAGCTATGACTACCCCATGGTTCTTGTTCAAATCCCAATGTGTAATGAGAGGGAGGTAATAAACTGATCAATGCCTTGTCTGGTTTATTTATTAAAGCTTCATCTTTTTCTTGGTATGCATTATATATAGACATGGTAAGTGTCATTGAAAGAAAAAAATGCATGAAGAAAAGGAAATCTGATTCCCTATAGAACTTTATCTTTAACATATTGGATCATATCAAATAATGGACATGAGTTCATGTATGTGAAGTAAATACTTTTCTTGTTTCATATGAGAATAATTCTGCCAAATCATGTGCCAATTCTCATAACTGCTATTGTTTTGGGCTAGCCGACTAATGGAGTAGCAAATAAGTCCCTATGGTAGACATCCAAGCGTTGAATCTAATAAATATTAAGCATATTCTGTTTCTGTTGAATACGACTTCTTTACCAACCTCATACAGGTATACGAGCAGTCTATCTCTGCTGTCTGCCAACTCGATTGGCCAAAGGATCGGTTATTGATTCAGGTTCTTGATGATTCCAATGATGAGAGCATCCGATACTTAATGAAGGCAGAGGTTGCTACATGGAGCCAAAGGGGTATCAACATAATTTATCGCCATCGCTTGGAAAGAACTGGTTACAAGGCTGGGAATCTTAAGTCTGCAATGAGCTGTGACTATGTAAAGGCTTATTAGCGATATTTGATGCTGATTTCCAACCTAGTCCGAATTTTCTAAAGCAGACGGTGCCACATTTCAATGTGAGGAGGAACAAACCTGAATTGTTTTTGGTTTTAAGTTACTTGCCTACAATCAGCTTATCAGGCTTTATACATTGTATCTCTCCTTTGTCTTGCAGGACAATCCCGAGTTAGGTTTAGTTCAGGCTAGATGGGCTTTTGTGAACAAGGATGAGAATTTGTTGACACGACTGCAGAACATTAATTTATGTTTCCACTTTGAAGTTGAGCAGCAAGTTAATGGCGTGTTTTTAAATTTCTTTGGATTTAATGGAACGGCTGGTGTTTGGAGAATTAAAGCTCTTGAGGAATCTGGAGGCAGGCTTGAAAGGACAACCGTTGAGGATATGGACATAGCCATTCGTGCACATCTCAATGGTTGGAAATTCATCTTCCTTAATGATGCAAAGGTACCCTCATTTACATTTCCATTTCCTTTCGCTTGAATAGACTTATTTTCGTTTTCACCTATTTGTCCGAACTGGTTACCGACTCGATGTAGAACTACTCGAGCAAGATAAGTGCATCATTTAAAGAATACATAGCTTGTAGTTAATCTGAGTGGTCTGTTTATCAGTAGAAGTTTTGAGTGTAAGAACCATAGCTACAAATTATCAGAGTTAAACTGATTACAACAGATAGTTACTATGGAAAATTTTTAGGTCCTTTGTGAAGTTCCAGAATCATATGAAGCATACAGGAAACAGCAACACCGATGGCATTCGGGACCTATGCAACTCTTCCGCTTGTGCCTTCCAGCAATTTTAACTTCCAAGGTACATTCGTACACAACCCGAATCTTTCACAGTCATGGTATATTAAACTACCTTTCAATGCTGTAATTCTGCGGATTGCAATATGGAAGAAAGCAAACTTAATACTACTATTCTTTTTATTGAGGAAACTTATCCTTCCCTTCTACTCCTTCACATTGTTTTGTATTATTCTTCCTCTAACCATGTTTGTTCCTCAGGCTGAGCTTCCCGTTTGGGTGATTTGTTATGTACCTGTTTTTATGTCATTCCTCAACGTTCTTCCGTCCCCCAAATCATTCCCTTTTATTGTTCCTTACCTTCTATTTGAGAACACCATGTCCGTGACAAAATTCAATGCCATGGTATCTGGATTATTCCAGTTGGGTAGTTCCTATGAGTGGGTTGTTACCAAGAAGGCTGGCAGGTCATCAGAATCTGACTTAGTGGCTGCTACCGAGAGGGGATCAAAGATAACAAACCAGCAGCATATCCCGAGGGGAGCTTCACAAATTGAGCTCATTGAATATAATGAATCAAAGGAACAGAAAAAAGCTGCCCCTATACGGATTAAGAAGGTCAATAAGATATACAGGAAAGAGCTCACTCTAGCATTCCTCCTTCTCGCAGCTTCCGTTAGGAGCCTGTTATCGGCCCAAGGAGTACATTTCTACTTCCTCCTCTTCCAAAGGGTGACCTTTCTCCTAGTGGGTCTTGATTTAATAGGAGAGCAGATGAGCTAATATTGCTCCGCATGGAAGCTAGAGAGAGAGCGTAAGGTGCTAAAACTCGTTCAATATTCATCAACAAAAGCTGGATTTCGGGTTTGGAGAAATGATTAAGGATACCATCCAGTTGAATAACCAAAGTTTCATTTTCCATACTAGCTTTGAGATGCCAAATATAAGGGTTTTTTTGTTTTTTATTCATCAGTAACTCTACTTTTCTGTAGTCACAGAATTTATTTCATATTTTATATGTTTATATTTTTTCACAATTGATAGCGGTCATTTGTAGTCTTCATTAGACATTTCAACCATCTTTGTTGTTATATATAGGTAAGGATTCATATTCTACCTTTCGTTGTCTGCTCGACTGTGGTTAGGCACTAAAGACTCGAGCCATATTGTATTTGAAAGTGGGAATGCTAGAATAAGGCATAAGAATGAGCTTAGCCTTTTAGTGATGTTGGATGCATTTAGTCTGCATTTTGTTAATGTTTGGTGGGTTGTGGTTCAATAATGTTAAAAAGTGTTGGCAAGCAAACGTGGCAGTGGCTGCTGGTTTCGGTTGGTGTGTCATCATATTCACCTTCTCATTTAAAAGGTTGACATGGCTAGAGACGAGATCTTTGGTGGCCACATTTGTTGGTTTTGGCTCTTTGCAAATACTGTTCTTTAGCGGCCATATAGACTTTCCCTCTTCGAAATTGCCATCATGACATTGAAATTAGTTATATATGTATATGCATAGCTTTGAATTGTAGTACTTAGAACAGGTATAGTCAAATGGAATTTCCCTTCAACCACCATTGCTGCTGATATAGGAGAACTACTCATCATCTGGCTCGGCTGAGAAGTCTGGCTCGTCAGGCTTTTGCAACTTAGGCATTTCAACATCCTTCACCTTCTGAGCTCCACGCCGGGTATTTGCTGCAAACCTCGAAGCTAGTATTGTGACACCTAAGTTCTGTTTTACTTGGGAAGAATTCAAAGATGCAAGATTGTGTTCTTCATTGGCAACTTGTTCATCAGGAGGATACGACAAAGACTCCATCGTGCTGAGACTCCTCATCACTGTTCTCTTCTTGTGTCGACGCCAAGCTGCTTGAATGAAGCAGGCACCCCATGTCCTCCAATGGTAAGAATGATAGCGGAAGGTATGCTGAAGCTTCTTGCTATGAAGACGTCGAAACTGATTGGCCACGAATTTGAGATCTTCTGCTCTTAATGCAAAGGCCTCTACTTCAACCAGGGCTCTTACTGTTCTAGTGGATGAAGGTAAGTTCAGAGAGGATTTTGGAAGCAATGCCCATGAAAGTAGCTCCTCACCGCAGAAGTCACCTGGTCTCAGATTAATTGAATTGAAGAAACCTGTCCGGCCTCCATTTGTAGTAGAACTCTCTAGCCTCCCTCTGATAATAAAAAGCATCTCGGTAACGGGGTCACCTTCCCGAACAATGTAGGTTCCTTGAGTACTTAAGGAGGATACTAAGCGCTCACATATGGCATCTAGTAGCTGATCATCCATCTCTGAGAAAAAGGGGACCTATATGCATATGGGGAAAAATCATGTGGGCATTCAGACCTATGGGACTAAATCTGAATGAAAGTAGCATAAAGAACTTACACGCCGAACAAGGTCCAAGCATAGATGGCGTTGGATGTCTCGACGGAGATCTGGAGGTAAAGCACGTAAGATTGATTCTTCATCCACACCTCGAGTTGCAAGCCACTTGTACTGAACAAAACGCTGAACGCGCTCTCGCAGATCTTGAGGGAGTTGGCGATGTCTCATCCACTCCTCGGTGTCCCGCCGTTTAAGCCTCCACTCCTCCAGTCTCACGGTGATGGATTGTAAGTAGGTCTGCATGACTTAATAAACGTCATTGAATATATGATCAAAACCTATGCATGTTATAAGAAATAAGAATTATATGTTAGGGCAAATACCTGCATGTTTCCAATTAAATGGGCAAACAAAACCAAACCCAAGATAGCAATCAGTATGGCAAACAGGGTTTCCCCCATAAATGTGCTTGTAGCTAAATTCTGCCCATTAGAGCTGAAAATTCAGAAACAGAGTTGTTTCATCAAAAAGTTCCACAATATATCTAAATTATGTAGTATGAATGTTCATGATGCATGCATACCTCAAATTCTGCAAACCCCACCACAGACAATAGAAATACTTCCGGTGGAAGCCTGAGGAGAATACTTTCTTCTTCAATGCATTCCCGAAAATCCCATAGTCGAAAATAATATCGTTATTGGGATCACATTGAGCAAACACGACAGTATTGTTTTCCCATTTATGGCGACCGACATCATTCAATGTGCCGCAATCGAGGTAATGAGGATCACATCGCAGAGGGCTAGTCTCATTTCCGCATTCAGTTTTCAAACAGGATGCATGTCGCTCGAATGACAGTAAATACCACGACGCCCCTAATACCTAAAAGAAGCGAAGCCGAACAATCAATCAAAATGGGAACAATGATAGCCACAGACAAGATTGGGGTATGAAATTTTACATACATGGCTAGCTAACATGTAAAGTAAGAGATTGTATGCAGCACCAGCCCAGGCAGTCTTTGTGACAACACCAGTGGCTTTGATAATCTGAGAACTTAAAGGGAAAATTAAATACAATCTGGGAACATATTGGAGCAGCACTATCAGCACAAGTGCATTATTAGTATAATCAGCATGGGAGCTTCTAGTTGCTGGTATAATGAACCATATCACAATCTGCGAACAAAAAGAAAACCAATATGTTAATCAGTTTTAGCTTGAGCAAAATATCTTTCCTTAAACCAAAGAAAAAACTTGTACCACTTTTTCATCATTTATCAAAAACCCATTAGTATAGATTGAACCTTGTGAAAGAAAATTGTTAGAGAAGAGATCGACTTTTTCGGAAGAAAATTTTGAAGTATCGTGTGTTGAGAATTGACAGTTCTCTTAGTGGGTCGGTATTGTTCCTGATGAAAGGTTTTGTCCCACAACTTTATGAGAGACTGAATGACTGAAGAAGCTACCCGAAAAAATTGTGGGTTCAATAAAGCGGAAATGCCTCATCGGATGCTTGTGACATGATCACCACCATAGAAATCTCAAAATTTGCACTTGGAAGGGTTAAGGTTATGTCCTATAAGGCATTGTTGGATAACAACACAACCACCTGAGCTACTTGCGCACACACACGGTCTACCTTCTTAGCCACCTGACAAAAAATTCTCGCTCTGTTGAACTCGTCGTCTTAAGGCACTTAGGTTCTCAGAGTTGAGAGATAAAATCCCCCGACGGAAATAATACTGGCCAATTGAAGGATCTTTCGACTTAAAATAAATGACAGTTCGAAGAACTTCCCGAAAGGAATCAGCATTCTCTCAACAACAGCATAAAAACATATCTAAATTCCAGTGGTTGCTTGCAGCATTTACAGCAATCTCAGCTACCACAAACACCATCAACATCACTTGCAAATTAAACAATTCAAAAAAGGCCCTTCATTTGATTAAATAGGGACAATTGCAGATTGAAGTACCTGAGGAAGAGGTAGAGCAGCCACAAGATCTATGAAGAAATCCGATCTCAAATACCTTTTAGCAATCAAATCTGGGTGAGTGACAAGTTCACCCCTACCAAATACCCTTGAGGTAGGCGACACATAAGCCGTTCGGAACTTGATGAATATATGCAACACGTAAAACGCATCGGCAAGTGTACGGAAACAAGTTACGACGATTCCCAGATTCAAATCAGTAACCAAGCAAGAGGTGGTGTCTTTCTTGATCAATGAAGGCAGGTAGAAAAACAATGGGTCAACGAAGAGAGCCACTAAGCACCAGAAGAGAAAAATCCTGTTCCACTGCAAGTAAATTTCACTACCAGGATCTAGAATCCTTTCCCTCCATGGCTCGTGTTCCTCTGGGAAAAGAACCTTTGACTTTCCATATTTGGAAACTCCTTCGGTTTTCAATAAAGGGACGGTTGCTTTGAATACGGGCAGTGGCGGCTTCTCCGTACGTGCTGTGCCATTGTTGTCGAACCTGAGAATTCGAAAAATGACCCATCAACGGAAATTTGTAGAAAAATGAGGAGAGGTGGGTTGCTAAGATTACCTCACAAGCTTCTCTGTTTTAAACTCCATCCCTTTTGTGAAATTGGTCATAAAAGTATAGTGAGCAGAGAAATGGGTGCAGCTTTACTGCAACAAAAATTATATTGAAAACCCATCATTAAGGAAGTGGAAGTGTTCAAAAAAAAAAAAGAAGCAAAGAAGATAGATCTTTCATTGCCTCCTCGTATCGACCAACATAGCGAAAATACCAACAAAAAGGTCGTTTTCTTTTTCCAAATGAAAAGAAGAGAGGAAGAAGAACATTGACGTAATGGGATGCAAGATTTTTGGAGGACTGACGGAGAAGAAAGAGAGGAAAAAAGGGAAGCAAATCCCAAAACTAGGAATTTCAATAAAGAAATAGTAGTAAAGGCAAAATGAAGGAAGAACAGCTCAGAGTGCTTTGTCTTTTTTTACTGTATTTACGAGTTTGTGTTGTTGGATTCAATGTGAAAAACGCATGGAATACCATTGACTTCGGAGATTGGAGGCGGCAACCAAACAATCTTTATATTCATTGCTTCTCTTTTAAGATATTCAGAAACAACTCTTTTATTGTTTATGAAATAATTTAATAATATAATATAATAAAAAAACTGTGTTTTTCAATATTAATGATAATTGAAATTTTTTGGTGGAAGATAATTAATAACAATTTTGATAACAGAGTTGGTGTTTTTTATTCAAATATTATAAAAAAAAATAATTAATAATCAAAATAGTATCTTCAAATTATTATTTACAAAAATAGTATGTTTAGTTAAGTGAAAGAACTCTAACTGACGGCATTAAGGAGTATTTTTGACACGTATTTTTAATTTTTTTTTTATTATTTTTATATATTTAAAAATAAAAAAAATATTATTTTATTAGTGGAGGGACTTAAAGTGACGGCATTCAAGGGTTTTTTTCAGAAAAATACGACAAAAAAAATACCTGACACCTAGTAGAGGAACACGAAGTGGCGGCACCAATAGAGAGTTATCAAGTGGCGGCACTAAGGTGTGTTTTGCCACTTGGCAGCACCCCATTGTTCCTTATGTGTGTGTTTGTGTGGGTTTTTTAAGAGATGAAAATTAATTTGAGTGGTTGGAGATTTTTGATAGGTGATAAAAATTAAATAAAATAAATTTTTTTGTTATAAAATATGTGGGAGAGGGGACCAACGAAAATTGAAGGAAAAAAGAAAGAAAAAAGAGAAAGAAAGAAAGAAAGAAGAAGGAAGAAGGAGGAGAAGGGAAAGAAGGAGAAAGAAAAAAAAAATGTGTTTATTTTTAAATTTAATTTTAAAATATTTTAATTTGTTAATTAGTAGTGGTAATGTGTTTGATTTGTTATTATAATTTTATTTGTTTAATAGGTTGATTAAAAAAGTAAATTAAGAGAAGTGGAAGAAAGATAAGTTTAATTAATATTTTAAGTATGATTAATTTTAAATTATTTTAAGTTTTTTGTTTGCTTTAATTTAATTTTTAATTGATTTGTTATTTAATGTTGTTATAGTTGGTAAGGAAATTAAGAGGAGAAGAATAAATGTAAACTTGTTATTATGTTATTATTAATTTACTTTAATTTAATTTTGTTAGTTAGTAATTTTATTTTGTTGTTAGTAATAGTAAGTAAAAAATATTGTTCATATTTATTGATTTAAAATTTAATAATGTTTAAATTTTGTTAGTTAGTAACTTTATTATACAAGTCATAATATTGTTTAATAAAATATGAAAGAAAACTATTACAAGTGTTTAATAAAATAAACAATAATCCATTTTTAAGTTATAATTAAAATTAGTTACAAGTATGAAATTAAAAAAATTATTATTTTATAAAAATAAAAGAGTTTTAATAATTCACAAAAAGTTAAACCTAGCTAATTAATTACCAAAATATAATATAAAAAATAATTATTTATCAAAATAATATCTTCATCATATTATTTACTAAAATATAATATAAAAAATAATTAATTATGAAAATAATATCCCCATCATATTATTTACCAAAATTGTACAAAATAAATTATTTTGTACCATTTTAGTAAATAATGGTGTGTGGATACTATTTTGGTTTATAAATATATATTTTGTACAATTTTAGTAAATAACACATTTTGGTATTTAATTATTATTTTTGTATTATATTGGTAAACTTATGTATTGAACTAATTGATAATTTTTTTTTCAAGTTGCAGAATGATTTCATTAATTAACTCGGAACGTCCTCACATAGCGAAATCAATGAATGCAGATACACACCAAGGCAATATGAATGTAAAAAAATTATTATTTGTTCATTATGTCATTCACGATATTATTATTTGTTTATAAAATTAATTTTGGTTATACTAACTATTTTTGTAAATTAACAGGAAGAGCTCGCATATCGTTCATTGAAGGGTCGTGCACAGGGCCTTAGATTTCCCCCTCATGAACGTCTGCTTCCGTACTTGCGGGACGTCGGATTTGGATTAGCGGCATTGATCCAAAAATTTAAGTTAAGATATGATTTAATCAGTGCATTGGTGGAGCGTTAGCGCCCGGAGACCCACACATTTCATCTGTCTTGTGGGGAGTGCACTGTGACATTGGAGGATGTTGCGGTCCAACTAGGGCTACCAATCAATGTTGTACCAGTCACCGGTATTAGTTCGTTTCAAGAGCTAGCAACAATGTGCATCCAGTTACTAGGTCGCTCACTTAGTAATAACAATGACTTCACGTCGTTGTTATTTACATGGTTGAAGAGCAATTTTCAGCATTTACCCGAACACGTAACTGAAATGGAGGTTTCTTGGGCCGTTCGAGCCTATATTTTGCTAATGATAGGGGGCATACTCATGCCGGACGCAAATAACAATAAGATCCACTTGATGTATTTGCCTTTACTAAGAGATTTGCGAAAGATTCATGAATATAGTTGAGGATCTACGGCGCTTGCCATGCTATATCGAGAACTTTGTCGCGCCACAAACCCTTCTTCTCGGGATATAGGTGGATGCCTAGTGCTATTGCAATCTTGGGCACTATATCGGATGCCATTCTTGGCATCCGTTAGGCACCAAACATATGTTTTATTCCACTCGTTAACAGGTGATTACCATATACCCTAAATTTTAATTATTTGACATATTTTATTAATTATATTATTCTAACAAGTTATTTTTTGTTTTCTTAGATGTAAAACAAAACCGAGGATCGGGAGGCAGTACACAGTTCCCATGTATCGTTTGATGCTAGAGCAATATACTGGGGAAGGGGTATGTTATTCATTAACATGTTAAATTATATTACTTGACTCGAGTTAATATGGTTACATGTTACTAAATTATATTACTTTAATCTTATTAATATCTTGCCATGTTATTAATTGTGCAGTTCATCTGGACCCTATATATACAGCCAGAAATTACCGCTGTTATTCCCGCCTCGATATTCCTCCACTCAGACCAATGGTGCATTAACGCACCGATAATCAATTTTCAAACAGTGGAGTGGTATGCCGGGGATCGAGTACTCCGACAGTTTGGTTGTAAACAGCCTATCCCGCAGCCGCCATTCCAATTAGGGTATATCCATGGGATGGATAAGAAGGGGAAAGCAAATTGTGATTGGGGGAGTGTGCATGGACAATATATTTATGTGTGGAACAACTGAATGATGCGCGTACCTCCGATGGAGTACACTCCGGATTTACAACCATCAATGCAGTACATGCAGTGGTTCATTGAGTTTGGGAAACCATATTTGATTGGTGCTTCATCGATGATAATTCCCCCATACATGTCTCGACAAGATCGTCCCCATCATGTAGCTCCTGCCTTAGAGCCACAGCCAGTGCCAGAGCAACAAGAAGAGGAGGATGAAGAGGCATTGAATGACGATGATTCTTATCGTCTTGATTTTGCGAGATCATCACATATGCATAGCTCATCAAGCCAAGGATATCAGCCTTAGTTTAACGAGTCACCGCAATACTCAAGCCAAGGATATTAGCCTCAATTTGACGAGCCACCGCAATACTCAAGGGAAGGATATCAGGCTGAGTTTGACGAGCCATCGCGATACTCTATTCCTCTCGGGCAATACTCTACTCCTCCAGGGCAAATGGACCCTAATGATGATAATGAACTTGACGAGCAACCTCGACGTAGACGCCGGCCACCACGAAGATATACCCCGAGAACCACACCATCTAATCATGGATACTAGGGTTGTATCTAATATTGTTTAAATTTGACTGTTGATGAATTATAATGATGAATTTTTTCTCCATAATGTACATATATTTTAACCTATTTGATCATTTATTTAAATTTCATAACATTAAACTCTAAAACCTAAATTATAAACCTTAAACTTGAAACCCTAAATCATAAAGTTAAAAGGCTTAGGGACTTAAAGCGTAATTTTACCATTTTTATTAAGTGAGATATTTTTTAAGAATTTGAGAGATGAAAAATTGGAAGATAGATAATTTTTATGGTAAAAAGATATTTGAGTCTAATTTCAGAAACATCAAACGGATTATAATTTTGAATTCTTTACCTCAAGATATAAATAATTTAATGACTGTGACGCAAGTGGACAACTTTGAAAATTAATGTAAAAATAAAAGTAAGATGTATATGATGATGAACCGGGTTTAGGCCCTACTCGATCCAGATGACTGACCAATATGATAGGTTCGTTAAGGGCAATTACGCCGAGTATACCCAGTTAGCCTACACAGTCCACACAGCTTGCCGCCGTCTGTTTTCTCCATAATATCCATTTCATTGCGGATTCTGGTGATATGAGGACGACCTTTCGGATTCCTTCGTAAACCTTTGTTCGGGATAAGCTCGAAAGTCGTCGGAGGTACCTCCCATGTGAACAAGTCAGGCAGGACGGGGAACTCATTTTCCCAAATACGTAACGTACGATGGAGAGTGTAAACGGGGTCGATGAACTGTTCAACATTGAGCGACACTTTAGCATAAGCTGCAATGACATGCGTACAGGGATAACGAAGTGTATCGAACCTCTTGCAATCGTAGTGTCTGTTTTGGAGATCAACCCCATATGACTTAGGTGGGATACCAGGTCGACGCCCAATGGTCTCAGTAACTTGAAATCGTTAAAACTATCGTGAATATATTTCAACGTCCATCGTCCTCGCACTCTGATGGTTTGCATCTATTGCATTCCTGACAACTTCGACAAACACGTGACCGGCGTTCGTCTGATCGATTTGTTGCATCCCCATTACTGGCATCAAGGTAGCTAGCCTATAGAACGTAGCGGAGAACACGGATGAAATCGAAAGATGTCGTATTCTCTTGAACACGCCGTTAATCGATTTTACCAGGTTGGTTTTCATTTGACCATATCGGTACCCCTCATCAAAACTTTGAGACCACTGCCACGACTCCATGGTATCCAACCACTCGCGTAGAGGCTTGTTCGTTTGACCTTCCATGTCACGCTCAAGTCTGGTCATTCTTTATCGGAATCGGTGTGGCTCTAGCTCGTACGCTGTAGGAATATTAAGAAAACATAAGTTATAGTCTAAAATTAAAACCTTAAAAATATAATTTGGAACTTAATTTTTTTACCCATTTTCACAAGTTGTCGCCGCCAGTCTGCATTCTTATATTCTCGTTGAAAGTTAGCCGCAATGTGTCGGCTGCAGTAAACCGATTTCCATGGTACACCAGTACGCCTAATGGGCGCAATAATATCCTTCCCTCTATCAGAGATGATGCAAATATTATCGTTATGAATCACATGCCTCCGCAGGTTTCTCAAGAAGAATTCCCAATATTCCATGTCTTCTTTGTCCACAATAGCGAATGCTATTGGGAGCACGTTTTGATTCCCGTCTTGAGCCACCGCAATTAGTAGGATTTGCGTATATTTCCCGTATAGCCACGTTCCATCTACCTGGACAAATGACTTGCAATGAGGAAATGCTCGAACGCAGGGATCAAACGTCCAAAATATATACTGAAAAATTCTTCTTCCCGGTTGCATGTTGTTATCTGAGCCATAATAAGGTCGTGTCACTAAATCAATCGCAGTCCCCGGTACGTACTGTCGCATTGCGGCTATCCATCCTTACAGCTCACTGTATGATGCATCCCAATCACCGAACAATTGTTCCATTGCCATCTGTTTCGCAATCCATGCTTTTTGATATGAAACTCGATAATGGAATCGTGATTGCATGTCCACAATCAATGTAGAAACCTTGATGGTCGGGTCGTCCTTAACCATTGGCATGATATGTGTGCAGATGATTCTGGAATCAAGTTTCCGGTGATCTTCTGACAAACGTGTTAAACTGCATGTGTGAGGCCCATCAATTTTTCTTATCTCCCACATCTGTGACTTTTGGATAAATGTAGCTCGCACCTGCCACTTGCAACTTTCCGTCGACTTCCAGCACTCTCCAATATACAATGTCGGTTTAGACACTGCGACTTTGTAGTCTATCGACACATTCATGCTATATCGCTTAATAGCAAATATGCACTCTTCCTTGGATTCAAATTTTTGGCCCATAAACAACTCTTTACAATCTGCTGCTACGGCTAATCGGTGAGCAGATATTATTTCAGGGTATTCTGCGAACTCGGCATGTGTCGCATCGGGGTTTATAAGCGACATGTGTGCCCCAAGAGGATTATTGTACATCACAATATGTGTAACTAGATTTTCGACTGAATTTTCATCGTCATTTGCCCCTTCATCGTCAATATCATCTGGGACCTCATCCACATCCGGATCACTATCAATATTGACTTCATTATTAGAAGGAATACTACTATCATATCCATCATCTTGATCTGCATTATTCTCGGGTGCAGCAGCATTAAGATCGATGTCTAGCCTACGTACGATTGATTGACTTTCAATGTACGATACTGGAACCACCATACATGGAGTTGAATCTTCATTTTCTAATGGAGTTGGATCTTCATTTTGTACAGGTTACACATAAACTAACTCAGCAAACAATTGAACCGGTGCATTTGGGTCACTTTGATTCGAACAATAAAGAGCGATCATTGTCTCCACGTCTTCATCGTCTACAAGTTCCATCTCGGTGAATTTGATGGGATCTATTGAAACTGGAAACTTGTAGAAAAGTTTCGAGATCCTTCTCCCACAGCGTCTAAAAATTTTTGCACTAATCCTTGCTTTCATATCATCAACCGAGATATTTCGACGAAATCTCATTGCTATTTGTTCCCGACAATCAAATATACATCCAACCGATGATCTCAAAATTACTCCATCAAAATAAATGCATACAAAAAATTGATTATCCATCTTCAATAAATCTGTTAAAAATTAAATAAAATTTAATAAATAAAATACGATTTTAAAAAGATATCATACTAAAATAAAATTAAAATTAAATATATTACCTTTCTTTCCTTCTTCTTTCTTTCCTCTCCCTCTTTCTTTCCTCTCCTTCTTCCTTTCTTTCTTTCTTTCTTTCCTTTCTTTCTTTCCCGTTTATTTGCTCCCCCCTTTCCTATTTTATAACAAAAATTTTATTTTATTTAATTTTTATCACAAACCTTAAAAATTCCCAACCACCCAAATTTATTTTCACAAATAAAATAAAATAAACACACACACACGACACAATGGGATGCTGCCAAGTGGCAAAACACCCTTTAGTGCCGCCACTTGATAACCCTCCATTGGTGCCACCACTTCGTGTTCCTCCATTGGGTGTCAGGTATTTTTTTATCGTATTTTTCTCGTATTTTTCTGAAAAAAAACCCCTGAGTCCGCCACTTTAAGTCCCTCCACTAATAAAATAATATTCTTTTATTTTTAAATATATAAAAATAATAAAAAAATTTAAAAAAAACACGTGTCAAAAATACCTCTTAGTGCCGCCACTTAGAGTTCCTCCACTTAACTAAACATACCATTTTGATAAATAATAATTTAGGGATACTATTTTGGTTATTAATTATTTTTTTTGTAATATTTGGGTAAAAAACCCACAGGGTTGTTGCCTGCTCTCTGTTTTGTGTTTGTAATAAAAACAGGCAGGATTCCGATTCGTTTCTGGAAGTTTAGAGCCCACAATTGAGTGGCCTTGTCCAATACCTGCTTCCCACATCGACAATGATGGAGCCATAGAGGTCTACCACTATTTTAGATTCCTTTCTAATTTAACGTGTTATTGTCCAAAATTTTGGGTTATTTATAAAAAAAAAATTCATTTTCGAAATTATTTATGAAAATGGGTCACCTTAAAAAAATTACTAGAATAGATTATAAAAAAAAAATTCATTTTCGAAATTATTTATGAAAATGGGTCACCTTAAAAAAATTACTAGAATAGATCGTTTTTACAAAAACATACCCATGTGACTATTTTAAGAGGGAATTTAAAAAAAAAACGCTTTCACGTGAAAATATTTTTTGTTGATTGTAGCAAAAACGCTCTTATGTGGATGCGTTTTACCAAAATAAATGCCAACTAAGCACGCTTTTGAGCGTGTTTTTGGCCGTTTGGAATTTTGACCGTTGGAGGCCCCACGATCAATAAAAAAAACCTATAAAACCCCCACATTTTATTTTTTCACACAAGTTTCACTAAATTTCTCTCTAAATTTCACTTAATTTCTCTTTAAATTACACACAATTTTCTCTCTAAATCTCTCAAAGTTCCTTAAATTTTTTATTTTTCTTAAAAAATTTGATCATGTTAGCAATGGCCGGGCATTTAATCTATCTCGATGATAGACATATCTCCGTCGACCAATTGCAAATGGTAAGAGTTAATTTTATTTTTTAATATTATTTAATTTTATAATTTTAATTAATATTTTTTATAATTTTTATGTGAATAGTCGGTAGATCAAGTTTTACAATGTTTTATTCGTAATCTATTCGATCCTCCATCATTATTGATTGAAAATTACTTAAGGGAAGCCAGTTTTTGACACATGGCCATTATAGGCTAGGATTGCAAGTTGGACCCGCAACTCATCAACGTATTTGTGAAGAGGTGGAGACCCGAGACGCACACATTTCATCTTCCATGTAGGGAGTGTAAAATCACTCTAAAGGATGTGTAGCTACAGTTGGGGATTCAGTTGATGGGCTCGTACTCACTGGGTCCGCTCAATCTGCTGATTGGGGACCCATATATGACGATCTTTTGGGTGCGATTCCAAATTCTATTTACGGAGGTTGAATCGAAATGACATGGTAATGAAAGACATTTAAGGAGCTACGGGATGATTTGACTGAAGTAGAAAGAGTACAATATGCTCGGGCGTACATCCTTCAGATCATCAGAGGTTATCTGATGTTGGACATGTCACGAAGCCTCGTACATCTAAGGTGGTTGTTGAAACTCATCGATTTTAGAGAAGTTGGTGAACTCAATTAGGGGTCTGTCGTGTTGGCGACATTGTACCGGGAGATGTGCCGGGCGACGCAACCAAATAAAGCCAAAATCAATGGTTGCCTCTCACTGCTATAATCATGGGCTCGGTTTCACTTTCCATTTTTACGTCCTCGAGTGAACCAGGCATATACATTCTCACTCGTAACGTTGTAAATTTTATTTTAGATTTTACCATTATTAAATAGATTTAAATTAAAATATTATGCTAAAATTTTATTTAAATAGGTGGAACCATTCGCCGAGTTACATGGGATTACTTACCACTTTTGAAGATATACGACTTCTATTAGACCAACGATCGGAAGCGCAAGTAAGTCTTTATTTAATTTTGAACTATATATACATAACATAGTGGGTTTCGTATTTAGTATTTAGTATTTAGTATTATGTATACCACTAATATTTTTATCACGTTCATATAGTTTTAATGGATACCGTATTAGGATCCGACAATTCGGGCAGTAATTCCAAAGGAATTCCTACAGAATCCAAACACCTAGCACGTTAGGGTCTCATTAATCAGTTAGATGCACCAAATGGATAGAGTGTTGTGGCAATTCGAATTCCGACAACCGATTCCCGTGGCACCTGAGGTGCTTGATGAAAAACTTTCCAAGGAGAATGTATTGTCCACAGCACTATTAAAAAGGGCATCCATCTGGGAGCTTTTTTAGTACTTTTGTTAACAATGCATCCTGCTTGGAGCATTTTTCCCCAACAAATTTCAACCTCCATTATTAGATTTCTCGAAAATCCCGAGTTACTTTTTCAAAACCATCTTCTCAAAATTATTTTTTCAAAATCATCAGTACGAAAAAGCGTCCAACTGAAAGTTTTTTCTGTATCTACCTCCAACATGGCATCCTACTTAGAGCGCTTTAAAAAAAACAAAATTTATCTCGTCAAAATAATTTTTTCAAAACATATCACATCAATTTTATCTTTTAGAACCCATCTTCTCAAAATTATTTTTTCCAGAATAATACTTATCAATTAAATAAAGTTAAACCCTAACCCTAAACAACTAAAAACCTAATACCTTAATTTAAATTTTCCAATACCTTAATTAAACAATTAAACCCTAAACCTAGGCTCTAATTAACAAATAACCCTAATTAAACCAATAAAAAAAATTAAAATTATTATCTTGAAGTTTTGGGTGTTTTCAATTTTAAAATCAAATAGCTAAAGAGTTGGACGATCATTTTTTTAATTTATTTTCCAAAATTATAATTTCATTATTTTTTTAAATCATAAAATTTTTCTGAACCCTTAAACCCTAATAATTAAAAATCTAAATCCTAATTTTAAAACCCTAAACCCTAATTAAACTAAAAAATCCCAAAACTCTAAAGCCCAAAATAGAAAAAATCTCAAAATGAAAAACGTGTCCACGTCGACACTAATTTAAAACAGGCTTCCATGTAGGAGAGTTTTTGTCCCATTCAAGGAAAAGTACTTTCACGTGAAAGCGCTTTTTTGAAATTCCCCTTGAAAACGTCGCCACGTAGGCACATTTTTGTAAAATTAGCCTATTCTTATAATTATTTTCACTTTGGCCCATTTCTGTAAATAATTTCGAAATGAGCTTTTTTTTATAATTAACCCAAAATTTTGGTTGAATTAAGCTTATATGTCTTTTTTCATAATTAGGCCTTTAGGTTGTTTTTAAATTTATTTAGAGAAATAAGTCGTTTTTAGGAGAAAGAAATGACAAGCATATCCAGTTAGACATGCTTTCTACATAGGTGGTAAGAAATCGCATCCAGTTCGTCCAATTGGATGCGCTTTCTATCAACGGTAAAAAATGACGACTTTTTGAACATTGTCGCACCAACGGTAAAAAAAATTACAATAAATCAAAAATAAATTTCTTTAAACCTATAAATACCCCTCAAATTTCATTTTTTTTCATTCACATCCTTCTTTCAACTCTCTCTAACTCTTTTTATTCTAAATTTATCGATATTTTATTTAGAAATATTAGTTTTTTAATAATCTCGTATTTTATTCGTTCGAATTAATTTCTGAAGAATGTCTGTCTCTCTAATTCGTTTAGACGACAATCATATTTCCGTCGCCCAAGTAGTAATGGTAAGACAAAATTTTATATTTCGTTATTTTCAATTATGTTAAAATTTTTTTTTTGATAAAATTATCGAAGTCATATAATTTCAGTAGGCCTGTGCTCTCCACGTACTTTGTGCCTCATAACGTGCCCCATGACTAATTTAAAAGTTACTTTAACACTGAGCAGAAAGGAAATTTGTTAGAGAAAGCAGGCCCAATTGGGGGAGCTTTTTTTAATAATTTTTTCTTTGTGCCTCTGATGCTTCGAAAATTTCAAACGCAATTAACACGTTTGGAATATTTTCATCGACTCTTGTAGCGTGTTTTCAGCGAAAGGAAATTACTTATTTGCAAATTGATCCTTCCCTGAGGCTATAAAAGGTAAGGGTGTGCAAAAGTCGGGTAAAACTAAAAAAATTTGGTTAACCGATCAAATTCGGTTAATCGGTCGGTTAACTAAATTAATTAGGTCGGGGGTCGATTAATAATTTCTTAAGTTTTCGATTAACGGTTAATTCAATTCGAAACTGATCGGTTAATCGAATTAACCGAACTAAATAAATAATATTATAATATATAAATTTTAGCCCACTATCCATCCAAACCTAATTCAATATAAACTCAATCTAATATAAACCTAATATAAACCCAAGTATCCAACCCAACTCAATCTTAAAAATTACAACTAATTTAATAAATAAAAATAAAAAACCTAAAACTAAAAAGTAAAAAGAGTAAAACACTTTAGTGATTCACCTTCACCAGACAGACACCACACACCAGCCCTCAAATTCAAAATCTCTAATTTCTTCAGAGTTTACTCCCAAAACTTTCATGAACCGCCCGACGTCCACTAGCTTTAAACACCTCATGCAAAGGTTTGTGTTAGTTCTAACAGTATTGGGCTCCTGTCTTTTGTTTTTGTCTTCTGTTTATATATATATATATACCTGAGAAAAAGAGAAGGCTAGGAAATGAAACTCAAGTGTAGGTAGGGATACTCCTTCAAATGTAAATAAATATTGTGGTCTGTGGCCCTGCCTACCTAAATTTTTTGCTAATATATAATGTTAATTGACATTGCAAACAAATCGAGAAGTGGGGGCTCCATATTTCAAAGGTTTTAGCATCACAAAAAGTAGTTAACTTTAGAAAACTAATTCCATACCTTTTTCTTTTTTTTACTTGTATTAGCGCCATTACTTGCTTTCTTCTTTTTTTCTTTTTTTCTTTAGTTACTATTTTTTATATTTTTAAATTAAAAGTCTTTTGGGAGAGATGAGGTGCAATATGGTAAAAATAATATCTTAAGTTGTATATTTAATTAATGTGATGCCACATAATGGGTCTAAATTTCACTTTTGTGAATAACACACTTCAGTATATTAAGTAATAGATAACATAATGGGACTAAGATTATGTGAATCTTTAAGAAAATAATGTAAGATTCAAGCGTCTAAACTGAAGAAAACAATGAGATTAGCTTAAACAGGTTACTTAATAAATAGTAGTTATGGAAATTACAAAAGGAAATGGGGTCGAACTGTACAAGCTTTTCGTTGCTGCTTCCACTGGATCTTTTCTGTCTCATGTTAAAAAGAAAGGCAAACAAGTTCTAATAAAAGGAACAAAAAGAAGCTGAGGAAAGCGGCGACCCTATTCTATTAGGCTGAAAAATACATTTAAAAAAATAAAAATAAAGAAAAAAACAAGTCAACTAAAGGATATGAAATAAGTCAACAAGTTCATATAAATGTTTTGTATTTTAATTTATTATTTAATTTGTTTTCTTGCAAAATGTCCATCGAACCAACATCTATTGAGGGTAGTGTTACACATCGTACTTCGATAGATTCTGAAAATTCGGGAGTTGGAGCTTCAAGCCAAACAAAGGGGACTACTGGGAAAATAAAAGTCACTCCTCAAAGGTCAGAAGTTTGGTCTCACTTCACTAAGATTACTAATAGTGATGGTGAAAGGCTAAATGCAATTATTGCCAAAAGGAATTTTGTTGTGATATGAAAAAAATGGTAAGGGGCCATTGAAATATCATATTGGTTCAAGTAAGAAAAATCCTAGTAATGTTGTTGACACTAGCCAAGGACAACTAGTTTTACCTAGAAAGGGAGTTGAAGGGGGGAAGAGCATCTTTCAACTTGGAGATTTGATCAAGAAGTGTGTAGGAGAAGATTAGCACAAATGATTATGATTGATGAATTACCTTTCAAGTTTGTTGAAAGTGAAGGCTTTAGAAAATTTATGTTCGTGACATGTCCTAGGGTTCATTTTCCTTCACGAACTACCATGACTAAGGATGTTTATCAAATGTATTTAGATGAAAGGGTCAAGATAAAACAATTTTTGAGAAGTTCTTGTTGTATAGTTTGCTTAACTACTGACACATGGACTTCTTTGCAAAGAGTTAATTATTTGCGTATCACTTCTCACTTTATTGATAATAATTAGAAATTGAATAAAAAGATTTTAAACTTTTGTCCAATTTCTAGTCATAAGGGTGAGTCCATTGGTATGGTGATTGAAAAATGCTTGTTGAATTGGGGGATTGATAAGTTGTTTAGTGTTACTGCTGATAATACAAGTTCAAATGATGTTGCTATTGGTTATTTGAGAAAGAAATTTTACCCTCAAGGGGGTTTAGTTCAAAATGGTAAATATCTTTATATGAGATGCATGACACATATTGTGAATTTGATTGTTGTTGAAGATTAAAGGAAATGAATAAATCTGTTGATCGTGTTAGGGGGCTGTTAGATATGTAAGACAATCTCTAGCTAGATTACAAAAGTTTGAGTGTGTTGTCATGGAAAAGATAGAGTGCAAGAAGATGTTGTGTCTTGATGTTTGTACAAAGTGGAACTTGACCTACTTAATGTTAGACACTGCTCAGAACTTTGAGAGAGCTTTTGAGAGATTTGAGGAGTAAGATACAAACTTTAGGGCTGAACTTGAAAGGGGAGAGGGTTGGCCTAGTGTGGGTGACTAAGGGATTTCTTGGAACACTTTTATGAAGTCACTTGGCATATATTTGACACTTCATATGTCACGTCCAATAATTTTTTTGACGAACTTTCTGAAATGGATATTCTTTTACGAGATGCTCAGTCAAATATTAATGTTGATTTTAGTGTTATAGCCTTCAAGATTAAAGAGAAGTATGATAAGTATTAGGGGTGATATTGATAAGATGAATATGCTTATGTTTGTTGCTTGTGTTTTAGGTCCTAGACAAAAACTAAAGTATCTTGAATTTGCACTTAATGAAATAACTAGTTCTGAAAAAGCTTGTGAAATGATGCAAAAATTGAAAGAAGCTTTGTATGAATTGCTTGATGAGTATAAGCCTTCTCTTCATAGTACTTGTAGCCAATCGAGTGTGTCAACACATGTTTCTCTCGATGAACCACAACAAAAAATGAAAAGGCGAATGCAAGCTTTGTATAAAAAGCATGAGTTGGAAAATGGTGGTGAGGATAAAACATTTGAATTGGATAAATATCTAGCTGAAGCTAATGAGGATTTTGTTGAAGATTTTGATATTTTATTGTGATGGAAAGTGAATAGTCTTAGATTTTCTACTTTTTCAAAGATTGCCAAAGATGTGTTAGCTATATCGGCTTCTACGGTTGCTTTAGAGTCTGCATTTAGCACCGAGGGGCGTGTGCTTGATCAATATAGGAGTTCTTTAACTCCTAAAATTGTACAAGCTCTTGTGTGTACTCAAGATTGGATTCGAAAATCATCGTTATAAGAAGACATCAAAAAGCTTGAAGAACAAATTTAAGAACTTGATATATTTATTGTTTTATTTTAATAGTTTCAATTTTTTACCATATCACTCCTACTTATTTAATCAATTCAGTGTTTAGAATTTTTTTAAATGCATCAGAGCCTACCTTAAATTCATGAGCTCTTGTGAGTTGAAGGGTATACTTACTATCTTATTCTTGTTAACTTACCATATATTATTTTGTTTATATTATTTGATTTTTTTAAATGCATATATTTCTATTATATGCTCATTTTTTGCACATATTTTTTGTAGGTATAATGCAAATGGAGATCTTTTGAAGAGAAGAAATGGATACAAATGGAGAATATTAAAGACTTACATTTTAAGGCTTATGTAGCATTTTTAATTATATAGTGATTCAATACTTTAATTTGTGTAATTCGATTAATTCGGTTAATTCAGTTAATTTGGGTAATTTTTATACCAAAAATAAAAAACCTATAATTTTCGGTTAATCGACCGAATTAACCAAAAACTTTCTGTTTGACTATTTTTTATGAAAAATTTTGGTTCAGTAAACGATTAAAGATTTAATAGGGTTGGTTAATTCGGTTAATGGTGATTCGGGTCGGTTAACCGATTGAACGCTCCTAATAAAAGGTGTCATACACCACAAAGCTTCATCATCCCTCAGTCATATCATTTCCCCCCAATTCTCTCCATTTCTCCACTATAAAACATTTCCTGATTTTAAAAAATTTGATCCCTAATGTAGACACCCGATTTTGTCTGAGCCTAGTTGGAGGCCTATTTGATCTTCCTTGGGTCCGTTGGATGCCCACTCAATTTTGGGTCAAATAGAAATCTTGATTTTTTATTTTCTTTCTTTTTTTGGGCCTATCCATGGCTCAAATTATTATTATCATTACTATTATCATAATAATAATAATAATAATATTATTATTATTATTATTGTTATTATTATTATTATTATAGTTTCATGGATCATAGCTCCTTTTTTGTCACATATCACAAACATCTAAAATACTCTCAAGTCATTAATTAAAAGATTAAATGAAACATGACAAAAAAATTACAAATAAACAAGATTAAAGAACAATATATATGCATGAAATGGAAGAAAAAGGGGAACTTTTGGATATTTTGATTTTTTACAAAAAAGGTAGGAAGAAAAAACAACAACAAGCATGTTATTTTCTTTTTGTCTTCTTTTTTTTTTTTTTTTTTTTGCCATGGACATATCATGAAGCATTGGGTTTGGGCTCCGATGAAGGAGACGATATCGGACCATCGGTCCTCTGCCCCTAGGAGCCCCAAAAATCCCATTTTCCTTTCCTTTTCACTTGCTGAAATAAAGTTTTTTTTAAAGAAAAATAGTTTAATTCTGGAAAAAGTTTTGTTTTTTTAAATAATCTCGAAATAAAAGTTTTGATTTTTAGGAAAAATAGTGATTTTCTTTAAAAAAGAAAAAAATTAGATTTTTAAAAATAAAAATATGGTTTTTAGTTATTTTAAAGAAAAAATTTTAATTTTTAAACAAAGTTTTATTTTTTTAACTATTTCGAAATAAAAATTTGGATTTTTAAGTAAAATAGTGATTTTCTTCAAAAAAGAGAAAGTTTAGATTTTTAAAAATAAAAATCTGTTTTTTAATCATTTTAAAGAAAAAATTTAAATTTTTAAACAAAACTTTGATTTTTTTTTTAACTACTTTGAAATAAAAATTTGAATTTTTAAGTAAAATAGTGATTTTCATTTAAAAAAAAAAGAAGTTTAGATTTTTAAAAAATAAAAATATGTTTTTTTAGTCATTTTAAAGAAAAATTTACATTTTTAAACAAAGTATTTTTTTTAAACTATTTCGAAATAAAAGTTTTGATTTTGAAATAATATAATGATTTTGTTTTAATTAAAAGAAAACTTTTGATTTCAAAAGAAGAAGAAGAAGAAGAAATTTCCAACCACCGTACATGGTGGCTCCACCATCGGAGTCGGAGAATCGTTGGGCTTTCCGATGGTTGAGCCATGACCAAAATAGGAGGAAGATAAAAAGAAAGAGTTTTTTTTTTTTTAAAATGAGGTTGAAAATAAGAGAAAAAAATAAAATTTTCCTATTTATAAGTGTCAAAATGGGTAATTTATTTTCACCCCTAAACTTTTTAAATTTATAAAAAAATACCCCGTTTTTTGTAGTGATGCCCTCACTCTTTGACATATTTATACTCGTAACCCTTTTGTTTATTAAAACCTTCGTTTTAATTCGAAATTTCAAAATTAAAAACAAATTAATTGCTACATCAGTCTTCTGTCCTCCATATTTTTTATCTTTTAATTCCAAAAGCAAGCTATGTCATTTTGTTTCCATTTTAATAAGTTATTTATATTTATATCTTCCCTTTCATTTACATTTTTGTTTTATATATTTGATGTCAATTATGCATTTTAGTTTAATGTTTTAAATTTATTCACATTTGTATAATGTTTTATTTATTCTTATTTCATATTTATTTATTTTCATATCTATTATATTTATGATGTTTTTTACATTTGAATTTAGGTTAATCTTTAAGAGCTCATCTACCATTTACCTTACAAAAATTATAAATAATGTGTAGGATATTTTTTGTATTAGGATTTTAAACTAATTTTAAATATCGTATAGGATAATTAATATATAAATATTTTTTAGGACTTGTTTAAGATTAAAACTAAGGATTTTTGTAGGTGATTTGTAAATCATGAGTAGACTTTTCTAAGTATTATATTTTAGAAACTCCTTAAAATAGTTAATCAATGTCATCTAAGATGTATCATTTTAGGATTTTGACGAATTTAAACTTTAGATCAAGAATTTTAAAATAAGATAAATCATAAACCCAACATAGGATATTTTCGTAAGATATTGATAGATTCAACGTTATTAATTAAATATTTTAAAATAATAATAACGATAAAAGATCGAATAAGTTATAGATGAATTTTAATATTTCTCTTAATTCATTAGTAATTTTTTAGGTCTTTTTAGGATTCTAAAATAGAATTAATTTTAAGAATTAAAGGTATTTTGCTAAAATTATTTAGGTATCCTTTAGGGTTTTCGTTAGAAGTAAAAAATCTCTAATTTAAGTTTTAAATTAGATAAGTTTGTTGAACACGTCTTAGTCAAGTTACAAGTAAATCGAAACATTTTTTAGAGTTTTTATTTAAGATTTCCATAATATTTTAGCCTAAATTAAGACATTAATATGCTTAAAAAAACTAGCACCCAAGACCTCGTAAGACTATCCTCGGATAGGCTGTGAGGGTGCTATAACCTTCCCTAAACGTAACCGTACTCTCAAACCTGAAATTTAGTGATGAGATCGAGTCTAGACTTTTAGAATTTTTCATAGCATTAATTCTAGACTTTTAGACGATAGGTGGCTAACCAACCTAACCCAAATTGGTTAGTGCCGACTCTACATTAATTTGGATCGTTCGCGTCTAGCTTGCTTACTAGGTCCTCATACTCTTATGCAGGCAACATTATGACAACTAAAAATATTTGGTTTATGTTCGAGATATTCTAGATTCCTCGGTGATGCGATTGAGCCACACACATTTCATATATCATGCCGAGATGGGACCATTGCCTCTGAAGCCTATCCCAGGGAAGTCTAGTCTTACGATGATTTTGCTTTCTACGATCAGGAGTGGAAGTTTACATGGAGCTCTCAAGCGACAACCATTACGCGATCATGGATCGAGGTATAACGGGGGAGCCAGTTGACGATCGTTATGCGGCCACGAGCTCAAACTTTTCGGATACACAAAAATATTACCTTATAAATACCATATAGAAGTCTGAGGACATAAACATACCGAAAAACTTTGGGACTTCCCATTATAATCGTTGTAGAGACCCAATTTTGATCGGCCCAATGAAGCCCAAATAAAACAAAATAAATAAAAATCCACTTTACTTATTAAAAGTCCATTTACAAGGCATGCCCAAATAAAACCCAATTATCCATTAAACTTAACCTTAAATTAACCCAAATATAAAAAACAGCCCAAAAGCCCAAAACATTAGCAAAAAAAGGAAACCCTAATATGCCTAAGGGCTACCAGTGCCGCTCCCCTCCACGTCAACACGTGCCACGTCAACGTCGCATCAACGCCACATCAGCCATATGACCTTTCAACATTTGATCCCTCGACTGTCGACCCTTCGACTTTTGACCCTTGGACTTCTAACTTCTTGATCTTCGAGGTCTTCTCTGCCACCATTTCATCGAAATGACAAGGGTATGGTTCCTGTCGTCGCTGTTGACCTAGAGACCTTGCCCCCAAGGTGTTACCTACAAAAAGAAAAGAACAGAAGCAAAAACATATACAAAGCAAGACAGGGACGCAACAAAAATAATAAAATCTATTAAATGTGGCTATAAAGGCCACACCAACCTCTGTAATATTTTCTACACACAAAAAAATTAATAGAAATATTGAGCAATTGAATACAAGCAATAGAGATTCAAAAGAAAATCAGGTATTATATTCGGTTTCTTTTTATTTTTTCGAAATATATATATGTCTAAATAAAAAACAAAATATAAAACGGATTTGATAAAAAGAAAAGTAAAGAAAAATTAAAACTTAGTTTTAAAGAATCAGATCTAGGGTTTTTTCAAAGAAAAACTAAAAAACGAAATCTTTTTGCTTTTTTTTTGTTCGAATTTGGGATTTTTGAACTCGAATATGGATTTCTTAAAGAAAAGAAATAAACTTTCAGTTCTTCGACCATTGCGCATGACAATCGCCGACGTTGGATGTCGACAGCTCACGGTGGCCGACAAGAACCCTCACGATCGGAGGGACTGTCGGAGACATTGAGGGTTGAGAGGATTTGAGAGCTTTTCTTTTGTTTTTTTAAACTAGGTTTTGAAATGAATTTTTAAAGTTTTTTTTGCTTATAAAGGGGCACCATACGATGCCGTTTTGGACTTTCTGCTCATAGTCTAAAACGATACCGTTTTAGCCTATACCCGTATCCGACCCATACCAACACAAGGATCCGCGTATTTTCATTTTAAGTGTTATTTGCAGATTTGGCCCTTCCGCATTTTTTAAAATCCATAATTTCATCCTTTTTATATTTTTAATTTATTTTAAAATTACCCTCAACTTTTATTTCTCTTTTAATTTAGTCCTTAGACATTTTGGAGGGCTTGAGATGTTGCCACGTGTCAATTTCTTGGGGATTATTGCTCATAAGCCCCTATTTTGTTTAAAAACTATATTTTAACCATAAAATCCCTAATAATTCAAATTTAACCTCGAGTTTTCTAAAAATTCATTTTGGCCCTTAAACTTTCTAAAATTTCATTTTTGACCCTCAAACTTTCTAAAATTTCATTTTTAACCCCCAATGTTTTTAGAAGTTTCATTTTGACCCCTAAACTTTCTAAAAATTTCATTTTGACTCCTAAACTCTCTAAAAAAATTATATTTTAGCCCCTAAAACTTTCTAAAATTTTTATTTTACCCTCATTTTCCTTATTTTCGCTTTATTGCTTAAAGTTTTCATTTTAATTTGAAATTAGACCTATTTTTTTTAATATTCTTCCCTTTTTAGATTTCCCTTTTTGTTATTTAAAATTTTTTAATCTCATATATATTTTTGTGTTTAAATTTTTATTTCTAAAAAATCATCTTTGGTATTTTGTTCCTCTTTTTTGTCCCTTTTTTTTTTTTTAAAATTTTTTAAGTAAGTCCCTTTGTTTTGTTTTGTTTTCTTTTTGTTTTTTGTTTTTTTTTTTATCTTTCATTATATTCAAGATTCGATTGTCGTTTAATTTCATATTTTTCATTTTGATGTTACTCGTATTTTTATTTTTGTGATTTTCTTATTTTGCAAAATCATATGTATATTTTCCCATTTTTCGTACATAAAATGTTTTAATGATTGTATATTTTGATATAAAAATCATTTTAAAAATCGAGGCGATATTTGTTACTTAAGGATTCGATAAAATTGTGTCTCAATTTACGAGATGCGATTTTATCTTTAAATTTAAGTAATTCAATACCTCGTTTTGAAAATTAAAACGTGTATGTTTTAATAAATTGAAGAACGTTCTTTTTCAGTATCCGAGATGTCGTGTTCCTAACTTACGGGATGTGACTTCATTCATGGTAAATTTGAGATAAAAGTTCGTTTTTCCTGAAATTTAATGTTCAAACGACACCTAATATACGATTTTTATCTTTAAAACGATTTCACTTTTAACTATGTCTTAAATTTTCTTTAATTGACAGGTAAATGATTTTTATTTTTTGAGGACTCGAAATATCGCGTCCCTAACTTACGGGACATGATTTTTCTCCACTGACTCGAAATAGAAGATCATTTCTTGTAAGATTTAAACTTTTTTATTGAATCTGATTATTTCACATATTCTAGGACCATAATTTAAATTTTCTACGGGTTTTTAACTTTTCAACAACCAAATAAATAATCGACTAGTATCAATTTTGGGCGTGTGAGGGTGCTAATCCTTCCTCACACGTAACCGACTCCCGAATCTATTTTCTGGATTTTGAAGACAATATTGTTTTTATAAAATAAATTCAAACGTTTTAGGTGATCCAATCACACCAAATTAAAAAGGATTGGTGGCGACTTCCATTTTCAAATTTAAAAATATTTTAGAAATTTTTTTTTTTCAAAAAAATGGTTTCGACAGCTTGGCGACTCCACTGGGGACATATAAGAGAGTCAAGCTGCGAGTAAATTATTTTTGGTCTTCTTGATTGAAAATTGAGAATTTGATTTAAATTTAATTTGCGATCCATGCATTTTGTGTTCATATGTTTGTTTTTTTTAATTTGAATCGTTCATTTTTAAAGTGAGGGTTCCATGCATTTGCATTGATCGATTACTTTATCCCTTAAGTGGACGTGTGAAACTACGCCTTCGTGAGGTCTTCACCTCCGTGCAGGATAGTGGATCGCTTTCGAGAATACATCCGTACCCATGTTTTCGTGAAGTTTTCACTTTCGTGCAAACATATGGGAATTGTATCCCCTTGAACTGAACTCGTCCGTATAAACCTATAATGGGTGAGGATAGAGGAATCTACTGGTTCAGGTACCCTTACTTTAGAACTCAAACTTCATATAGTTGACTTTAGGAGCCTACTAAGCATCGCGATAAACCTTTAGCAGTCACCTAAATAGGAGAGCTGCGTTATTATTTTTGCTCTTAATTGCAATTTTATAGTTAGATTCTATCTCTGTGTAGCATACTGACTTGTTTTATTTTGTCATTATTTCTATTTTCCACATTACATTTCCATCATAGAAAAGGTGTTGGTTCATACTCGATTACCAAATAGAGAGCTTTGTCATGGAAAACAAATTTCTTGGTAGAGTGGAAAACAACATCGCCGTGCACTTATGGTCGGAAGAAAAACAGCGTGAGAAAGGAGATAACTTAACGGAAGGGCATTTATCGAAATTTTGGGATCATACTCGATTAAATGTGACTCAAAACAGTGTGCAAGAGTTGAAAGACATTTGGGGTCAGTGGAATGATGAGATGAAGCAAATGTTTTGTAAGGAATACAGAGATCTACCCTATTTGCTTGAGGTAAAGATACACAAGCACCTCTTTCGAGCTCTCACCCAACACTAGAATCTAGCATATAGTTGCTTTACCTTTGGGAACTTTGACATGACACCCACAGTGGAAGAATACACCAAATTAATTTGTTGCCCAAGGATTCAGGTCAACAAGGCTTACTCGAGAGCTGCATGTGTCCTAACCTTTTTGAAAAGGTTGATGAACATAACCGAGATGAGTGAACAGTGGGTTGCATCTCGAATCAAGGTAAAAAGAGATAATAAGTGTATCACTTGGAAGAGTCTGAGAGATTTGGTACTAGTACACCCAGATGTGAAGAAGCGTGTCGATATTTTTTCTCTAAGCATTTATGGGTTAGTTATCTTCCCAAAAGCATTAGGGCATGTAGATGATGCAGTTACTGATATTTTCGACCGACTTAGTAAAAGAGTTACACCAGTCCCAACAATTCTCGTCGAGACCTTTAGATCACTAAATGCTTGTCGAAGAGAAGGAGAAATGGAGGTTCATTGGCTGTGCACCACTTTTAATGGTTTGGTTTCACAGTCACTGTTGAAAGAAAGAAAAGATTTCGTACAAGGTGTACTCAATAGATTATTCGCCTCTAAAAGAGTTTGTAGCCACACAGAGGGAGTAAAATATATCTGAAGAGAAGTGGATGGCTATCTTTCAAAATCTTCGGGATGAGGACGTTGAATGGAAGGCACCTTGGTTTATCATTGACGAGATTCTCTACTGCTGCGGTAGTTTTGATTGGGTTCCCTTACTCGGAGTATGGAGAGCTGTAAGGTATGCCTCTTTACTCGTGTTAAGGCAATACAAGACAAGGCAGTTTATCCCAATAACACAAGATTTATCCCCATGCAAAATCACTTACAAAGGGGATAACTACAAGAAAAGAGTCAAAGATAAATCAAACGCGTGGAACCAAGTGCATAGGATGAAAGTATTCGCTGCAAACTCAATGACAACGCCGAAATATGACTGGTGGAGAAACAAAATAGTTAATGATAATACTCCAATGCCAAATCCTGAAGATATCCGATCGATAGAAGAATACTTGCAAGTAGTTCCAAAAGAATTAAACATCATAAAATAGGACTTTGAAAGGAAAAGCTCGGAATTTAGAAAGAGAATAGAAGCTTTGGAATAGGATAAGATGAAGTTAGGATTAGATGTGGATTTTCATAAGTTAGAGGCTGAAAAGTTAAGTAAAGGAAAGAACAAAATCGAAGAAGACTTAGAGGATTTGAAGAAGCATTGCCAAAAACTTCATCTATCCATGAGGATTGCTGGGCTCAGCAAAACGTCAGAACAATGATAACAAGAGATCCAAGAATAAAAAGATCGAGCGAAACATAGAAAATGAACTTCCAAGATGGTCAAGCTCGAGAAAATACCACAAAAAGGTAGTTACTAGAAAGCCAAGTTGAGAAGGCTGAATTAAAAGCTCAAATAGTTGAATTAGAAGCTAGAATAGTGGAGCTAGAAGAATCTTTACGAAGGCATCACAGTCGAAACTCCGTAACAGAATTGGAGGCAAGTCTGGTAGAAAATAAGGAGTTAAGGAAAAGAATGCAAGAACTTGAAGCCTCATTCCATAATAACGAGATACAAATCGAGATTCTCGAAAGGAATTTAAAAACAAACGAATTGCATTTTCAACAGGCTCAGAGGCAAGTTGAAGATAGAGATTATGTCATGAGCGAGGCACTTAACCAAATGCGAAAAGTGGCTAATCATGTGCAACGCTAGCCGTTGAAGCTGATATGCTAAGCTTGCAATATGAATTAAGATCAGATCGAGGATAAAAACTAGCCGAACTTCTTAAGAAAATCAAAGCTCTAGGCATTAAGGCAAAGCCATTTATGTAATTCACTTTTTGTAAAGAAATTTGTCTTCTAATGAAGTTGTTCTAATGGAATTGAATTCAAAATTAACGCCTTCTCTTACATTGCATACATGCATTCATTCGCATTGCATTTTCATATTTTAACACAACGACTCTAATTAATTAAAAATTTAAACAATTAAACCAAAAACCATAGAGAATCCACACTGTTACGGTACTTAAAAAGCGATAGATTAAAGAATCAAGCATTTAGAACAGATCCAGAAAGAAATACAAGCGCAGCTACAAGACCATTTGGCAAAGGTACAACCAGATATGAAGGACCAAATTATAGAGTCTCAAAGAAGCATTATAAGTGAGATATCTCAATTGATAAGAGAAGGGGCTGATAAAGGAAAAGGTCCTGCTGTAAGCCCGATGGAGGAAAGTGATGAGCCTAGATATCTCTCAAGCTATGCTTTTATGGATATTCAAGCACCGCCAGAAACGTACCCTCGTGGGGTACCTGTAACGATAAGAGCACAACACCCCGAGGCATGTTAGGGCCAACAAATTTCAAGATGGGATCTAGTTCCAACCCCAGAGATAACATAGCCAATCCATCGTCCATGACTTGGATGATGTGGAAGAGACGGAAAGAGTAAGGTCTGAGATCCCTAGATAGCTAGAGGACAAATACAAATGGTTAGAAGAAAAATTAAAAGCAATGGAAGGTGATGATACTTTCTATGGGATTGACGCTAAGGAGTTAAGCCTTGTCCCAAACTTAGTACTCCCCCCCAAAATTCAAAACACTTGACTTTGATAAATACAACGGGACCAGCTACCCCAAGGCACACATTACCATGTTCTGCAGGAAAATGACTAGGCATGTTAATAATGACCAGTTATTAATACACTACTTCCAAGATAGTCTAGTGGGATCTACTGCAAAATGGTATAATCAGTTGAGTCGTGCCAAGATAAGCTCATGGAAAGATCTGGCACAAGCATTCATGAAACAGTACAGTCATGTAACTGACATGATACCTGATAGATTGACCCTGCAGAGAATGGAGAAGAAGCTAAATGAGAGCTTCCGATAATACACTCAAAGATGGAGAGACATAGCAACCCAAGTACAACCATCATTGTTGGAAAAGGAAACGACTATGTTGTTCGTTAATACTCTGAAGGCCCCTTTCATTAACCATATGATAAGAAGCATTACCAAAAGCTTTTCTGACATGGTAATGTAACGGAAATGATCAAGAATACGATCAAGAGTGAAAAAATCGACGTAAGGGAAGGTGTTAAGAGAGCAACCCCCACAAAAAAAGGAAAATAAAGTTAATAATACGGACCTGTACAAGACTAATTATTCGAAGCCAATGGTAATGACACCGCTCAAGACCACAATGAATAATTACCAAAGAACTCCAAGGCAAGGGTTTGGCTCAATATTAAACACTGAATTAACTCTCATCCCTACAACGTACAAAGAACTTTAACAGAGATTATTTGATGAACACTTCATATCACCAGCCCATCTAAAACCACTGCTACCGTCATTGCCAAAGTGGTACGATGCGAACGCCCGATGCGAGCATCACGAAGGAATAACTGGGCATTCAATTGAGAACTGCGTAGCCTTGAAAAACAGATTCAATAACACATCAATGTCGGGGTACTAAGATTCGAGAACCCTGCAAGTCTCAATGTATCAGGGAATCCGCTACCCAATCATCTCGATAAAAGGGTGAATACAATAGTTGGAGGAAAAAATAAAAAGATCAAAACTCATGTTGAAGTGGTGAGATCACCGTCGAAGTAGGTGTGGTGTGAGATGGTGAAAGTAGGTTTGATCACTTAAAATTCAGAGAAAGTAGTAAGAGCGGGATGTTACTGCGAGTTTCATAGAATGAAGGACATCAAATCCAAGAATGAAAGACATCAAATCCAAGAATGAAAGGAGTTTAAAACCTTGGAAGATGAAGAGGAGGAAGAAGTATGTGCGTCCGAGGAGGGCACAACAAAAAGATCTTTTGGGGTCAATCATGATAATTATCTCTCGACCGAGGAGCAATGAAATTGGAGAAAAAATAGTGCCTAAAGTAATAATCCAAAGACCTGCAGCTTTCCCCTATAAGGATAGCAAAAAGGTACCTTGGAGTTATGATTGTACTGTGATGATATCAAGAGGTGAGAGTTCCGAAGCTGTATCAGAAAGAGTTCAAGATGTGAGTCTCATCACATGCAACGGGAAAAACTATGACCCAATGAGTATAGAAAACGAAACACTTGAAGGAAGAGCCTTAGAAGAGCCTAAAAAAGAAAAGACTAATGGACCTAAGTCGCCAATCAACGAGCCAGTAACGAAAAAAGAAGCTAGGAAATTTTTGAAGTTCCTAAAGCACAGTGAATATAGTGTGGTGGAGCAGTTGCACAAGCAGTCACCTCGCATATCAATTTTGACACTATTTTTAAGTTCGAAACCACATCGTAACTCGTTAATGAAAGTGTTGAATGAGACCTATGTAACCGATGACATCTCAATGAACAAGCTAGATTGTTTGGTCAGTAATGTAAGCGCTGATAACTTTATCTTTTTGAATGATGATGAAATACCACCAAGAGATATAGGATCGACAAAAGCGCTACATATCACCACCTACTGTAAGGGTTACACATTACTTGGTGTATTGATTGATAACGGTTTAGCTTTGAACGTTTTGCCATTAACCACACTGAAGAGGTTACCGATTGATAGTTCTCACATGAAAGCATGCCACAATATAGTGAGAGCATTCGATGGGACAAAAAGAAAGGTAATGGGTAGGATCGAGATACCACTGTTGATCGGTCCAAACTCATACTGTTGATCGGTCCAAACTCATATGAAGTAAACTTCTTGGTAATGGATATCAAACCAAGCTACAACTGCTTGCTTGGAAGACTATGGATCCATTCGGCAGGGGTCGTATCATGACTGTACCAGAAATTTAAGTTGGTGACCGAAAGTCGATTGGTCACAGTTAGTACTGAGGAAGACATAATTGCATCAATAGCAAATGATGCACCCTACATCGAAATGAACGAAGAGACATTGGAATGCTCTTTCTGGTATTTGGAGTTTGTTAATGCAACCTTCATTGCTGAAAGAAGCAAGATCCCCACACCCAAAATATCACAAAACATAAGGATGAGTCTCTAAATGACGATCGGGAAAAGAGTATTAACGAGAAAGGGATTAGAAACGTATCTCCAAGGGAGGATCAGTCTGCCAATGTTGGTAGATAAACAAGATCGCTTTGGCCTAGGGCACAAACCAAATGTAAAAGAGAAGAAGAATGAATTAGAGAAGAAGGAGGAGAGAAGAAGAGCATGTTTAACCGGGAAAGAAATCAGGTAGGAGCCAATGATTTTTCCCCATATAACAAAAACTTCCATATCAGGGGGAATAATCAATGCAAGACCAAAATTGGAAGGGAATGAGAGGAAATTGATTGAAGCAACAAGAATGATGAAGAATTTAAGCATCAACGTTGTGTCCGAAGAAAGGAATGAAGACAAAAGCTTGTGGAAAATTCGTCCTTACACTCCCGAGAGTACTCTTGACAACTGGACTGTAGAGGAACTCCCTATAGTTTTTACGGCCTCTTTAATGCTCAAAACAAACCTACTACTCTAGGCCTAAGAGTAGTAAGGATCTTTGTAAAAGGCCCATTGTCATTATCAGTTGTTTTAATGAAAAACGCATTTCTTATCACATTTCATAATTCTATTTATTTTTTTGCCAAGTTTGATAAATATTTTATACTATACGATTAACCATTCTTTAATTCAATTTATTTATATTTGACAAGTATATTTTCCCTTGTCAAAATATTTTTCATTCATAATTATACCATATAATTAATCATTCTTAAATTCATTTGTTTCTTTGGATCTCTTCTTATCCCTCTAACAGGTCTTTTGATATCAATGATATGAGCGACACTATCGTTGACTAGAGCCTCTTTTTTATTAAGATATGTGTTCAGAGGAATTCCAAGACATTGAAGAGAACCAAGAGTGTAATTTGTCTCCCGGTTTGTTGAGAATAGTGGAACAAGATGAAAAAAAATCCTACTTTATAAAGTGTATGTAGAAATTGTGAGTCTGAGAAATGAAGAGGAAAAGAAGGAAGTAAAAATCGGGACGATCCTTTCTACAGAAACAAGGCAGGATCTTAGTAAGTTGCTCCGAGAGTTTAAAGATGTTTTTGCATGGTCCTATCAGGATATGCTTGGGTTAAACACCGATATTGTGGTACATAGACTCCCTATAAAGGAAGATTATAAACCTGTTCAATAGATGCTTCGAAGGATGAGGCCTGACATGCTATTAAAAATAAAAAAAGAGCTAAAAAAACAGTTCGACGTTGGTTTCCTCCAGGTGGTCAAGTATTCTGAATGGGTAGCCAATATAGTCTCAGTCCCCATGAAAGATGGGAAGGTACAAATATATGTCTATTATCTAGATCTGAACAAGGGAAGCCCAAAAGATAATTTTTCGTTGCCCCATATTAATACTCTTGTTGACCACATGGCGGATCATTCATTGTTCTCCTTCATGGATGGTTTTTTCGGATACAACCAAATAAAGATGGATCCTGAAGATATGGAGAAGACCACTTTTGTCACGATGTGGGGAACATTTTGTTATAAAGTGATGCCATTCGGACTTAAGAACGCGGAAGCAACATTTCAAAGAGCTATGGTAACCTTATTTCATGATATGATGCATAAAGAGATCGAGATTTACGTTGATGATATGATTGCAAAATCTTAAAATGGGGAAGAACATGTGAAAGTCTTTAAGAAATTGTTCTTACGGTTGAGGAAATACCAGCTAAAGTTAAACCCAGCTAAATGTACCTTCGGAGCTACTTCTAGCAAATTGTTAGGCTTCGTGGTCAGCAAGAAAGGTATCGAGATTGACCTCGACAAATTCAAAACCATATAAGAGTTACCATCATCGTGCACTTAGAAAGAAGTTCGAGGTTTCTTAGGGAGATTGAATTATATCGTAAGATTTATTTCACAATTAACCGAGAAATGTGACTTAATCTTTCGTTTTCTCAAGAAACATAACCCTGGTGTGTAGGATGAGGAATGTTAGATGACCTTCGACAAGATCAAACATTATTTGTCAAATGCCCCAATTCTAGTACCACCAAGCCCCAACAGACCTCTAATCTTATATCTAACATTCTTTGGGAATTCTATGGGATGCGTGCTAGGCCAACATGACGAATCTAGAAGAAAAGAAAGAGCGATATCTTATCTTAGTAAAAAGTTCATTGACTGTGAAATAAGGAATTCACCAATTGAGAAGTTATGTTATGCTTTGGTTTGGACCACTCGAAGATTAAGGCAATATATGTTGTATTACACAACTTGGTTGATCTCAAAATTGGATACCTTAAAATACATGATGGAGTCGACCGAACTAAATGGAAGAATAGCCAGATGGCAAATCCTGCTATTTGAATTTGATGTAGTCTGTGTTAACCAAAAGGTACTAAAGAGAAGAACAATAGCAGACTTTCTAGCTAGCAGAGCTCTAGACGATTATGAGCCCTTGAATTTCGATTTCTCAAATGAAGACTTAATGTACGTTGTAACCACCTAGGAAGGAGCTCCGAAAGAACATCTGTGGAGGCTGAATTTTGATGGTGCCTCGAATGCCAGGGGTAATGAAATTGGGGTAATTTTGGTATCTTTAGAAGGTGACCATTATCCTTTCACTAGTAAGCTCGACTTCGACTGCACAAATAACATGTCTGAATATGAAGCATGTATCATGGGACTTCGTATAGCCATAAAATGAGAGATCAAAATTTTGAAAGTATACATGGATTCTACACTTATAATCTACCAGCTCAAAGGAGAACGAAAAACAAGAGACTCCAAGTTAATTGACTATCGAAGGTTGGTTCTCGAGTTAATCAAAGAGTTTGATGACATCACATTCCATAATCTCCCACGAGATGAAAACCAAATGTCTGACGCTTTGGCTACTCTTGACTCAATGATTAAAGTAAACAAGCCAGAAGATGTAAGGCCCATTCAAATGAGCATTTACGAAGCTCTTGTCCACTGTTACAACATCGAGGAAGAAGAAAAGGATGACCACCCATGGTACCAAAACATCTTACACTATGTAAGAGATTGCAAATACCTAGGGCAAGCTACCGAGAATGATAAATGAACTTTAAGAAGACTCGCAGTTGATTATGTCTTGGATTGAGAAATTCTGTATAAAAGGAGAAAAGATCAAGTGTTGCTAAGATGTGTTGATGCTGTTGACGCTAGGAAAATCCTAGAAGAAGTCTATGAAGGTGTTTGTGGGACGCATGCTAATGGTTTCACAATGGCTCGACAAATAATGAGATTTGACTACTATTAGTCCACTATGGAAAGCGACTGCGTCAGCTATGCCAAGGGGTGTCACAAGTGTCAGATTTATGGGGATAAGATCCATGTACCGCCTTCACCTCTTCATGTCATGACTTCCCCATAGCCATTTTCTAAGTGGGACATAGATGTCATTGGGCCGATTTCACCAAAAGCGTTCAATGGACATCGATTCATCTTTGTGGTCATTGACTACTTCACCAAATGGGTAAAAGCTGCCTCTTACGCCAATGTTACAAAAACTGCAGTTAGCAAATTTCTGAAAAGAGAAATCATATGTCGATATGGAATGCCAGAAAGGATTATATCTGATAATGCTTTGAATTTGAACAACAGCACGATAGTAGAGGTCTGTAGTTAGTTCAACATCAAACATCATAACTCATCTCCCTATCGCCCAAAGATGAATGGGGCAGTAAAGGAAGCTAACAAGAATATTAAGAAGATTGTCGGGAAAATGATGGAGACTTATAAGGATTGGCACGAGAAGTTACCATTTGTCCTTTATGCTTATAGAACTTCTGTCAGAACCTCTATTGGGGCAACACCGTTCTCATTAGTTTATGGGATGAAAGTAGTTTTACCTATTGAAGTAAAGATTCCTTCTCTCCGAGTCTTGTTAGAATTAAAACTAGATGAAGCAGAATGGATCCAATCCAGATACGATCAGCTGAATTTGATTGAAGAAAAGAGATTGAAAGTTGTCTGTCATGGTCAAATGTACCAAAAACGAATGATGCGAGCTTACAACAAAAAGGTCTGCCCCAAAGAATTTCATGAAGGAGATCTGGTTTTAAAGAAGATACTCCTCATACAAAAGGATTTTCGAGGAAAATGGATACCCAATTGAGAAGGACCTTATGTGGTGAAGAAAGCCTTCTCTGGAGGAGCTTTCATTTTGACCAAAATGGATGACAAAGAGCTTTACAACCCTGTGAATTCAGACTTGGTAAAAAAGTATTTCACCTAAAAGCAAAAGGAGAGGTCAAGATGAAAACCCGTAAAGGGTATTTTGAAACCAAGAGGGGTTTTGAGTTGAAAACCCGAAAAAGGATGACTCGAATTTGGAACAAAGGATGGACCTATAATGATCGAAGAACGTTACACCTCGGGTCATTGACAAAGTACTCTAAGCCTCCTAACACATATCAGGCTCAGAGTAGGTCTCATCAAGTCTGCTCAAGAAGCCCATACATTGATATTTAGGACACTTGATCTTGTTTTAGTTCACTTTGTACTTGGCAATTCTTTTTATGAATGTCTGCTATTTTCATCTTTTCTTTCATTCGAGCTTTGTCTCCAATAAAATTCAACTTCGTTCACCTTATGTCTTTGTCTAAGCATTGTTACATTAAGATAATAGATAATGGATTAATGTGATAAAACATACAAAGGTTATTTGAGTATCATTCTAGGGAGTTCCTAAATAGTGCAATGGCCTAAAATAACGCCACTAGTTGGGAAGACCCACACTCGAATGGTGAAAGGCTCCTCAAGGCCAGTAGCTCAGATAATGGTCACTCATACCTGAAAAGAGGTCACAATAACACGACAGCGATGAGATTTAGATGATCATCGAACAATGTTGACCCAAAGACTAAAACATCATTCTCAAAAATGACATCTTTTTACATTCATACTCATCACGAACATTTTATCCATAGCATACTAAATGCATGGCAAAAATACCAAAAAAGCACATTTTGTAGGTCTCTTACCTCGATCATGGGGCAGATTGAAGCATCCAGATCTCTTACCCTAATCAGAGGGTAGATCAAAGACCGCCAATCTCTTTCCCCGATCATGGGATAGATTAAAGCATCCAATTTTTTACCTTAATCAAAAGGCAGATTGAAGACATCTAATCTCTTACCCCAGTTATGGGGTAGATTGAAGCATCCAATCTTTTACCTTAATCAAAAGGCAGATTGAAGATAATCCAATCTCTTACCCCGATCATGGGGAAGATTGAAGCATCCAATCTTTTACCTTAATCAGAAGGCAGATTGAAGACAATTCAATCTTTTACCTTGATCAGAAGGCAGATTGAAGCATCCAATCTTTTACCTTAATTAGAAGGCAGATTGAAGATAATTCAATCTTTTACCTTGATCAGAAGGTAGATTGAAGCATCCAATCTTTTACCTTAATAAGAAGGAAGATTGAAGACACACCAATCTCTTACCTTAATCAGAAGGTAGATTGAAGACAAACTAATCTCTTACCCCGATCATGGGGCAGATTAAAACATCCAATCTTTTACCCTAATCAAAGGTCAGATTAAAGACAATCCAATCTTTTACCTTAATTAGAGGGCAGAATGAAAACACACCATTCTCTTACCCCAATCATAGGGTAGATTGAAGCTATCATCCTATAGAAGTGGATCTAAATCTTTTGAAGTTGCAGTTGAAATGGAGTAAAGCTTCAACATCAAATCATATCTTCTTAAGTTGCGGCAAGGTGAATGCAGTGCATTAGAGCAACCACTGATTTGGAAAGTGGGTTACGTAAGAAAGAGATGCCAAGTTAACAAGACCAGACAAAATTGGTCCTTCTTTAGTCTTTGCTCCATTCCCATTGCATGACAATAAGCAAAAAGGGGCAGCTGTAGAGGCCCAATTTTGACTAGTCCAATAAAGCCCAAATAAAAAAAAAAATCCACTTTACTTATTAAAAGTACATTTACAAAGCATGCCCAAATAAAGCCCAATTATCCATTAAACTTAACCCTAAACTTAACCCAAATTTAAAAAACAACCCAAAAGCCTAAAACATTAACAAAAAAGGGAAACCCTAATCTACCTAAGGGCTACCAGCGCCGTTCCCCTCCACATCAACACGTGCCACGTCAGCACCACGTAAGCCATATGACCTTTCAACATTTGATCCCTCAATTGTCGATCCTTCGACTTTTGACCCATGGACTTCTGACTTCTTAATCTTCGACGTCTTCTTTGCCACCATTTCACCGAAATGCAAGGGCGCGACTCCCGTCGTCACCGTTGACCTAAAGACCTTGCCCCCAAGGTGTTACCTGCGAAAAGAAAAGAATAGAAGCAGAAACAGATACAAAGTAAGACAGAGACGTAACAAAAATAATAAAATGTATTAGATGTGGCTATAAAGGCAACACCAACCTTTGTAATATTTTCTACACACGAAAAAATTAATAGAAATACTGAGCAGTTGAATACAAGCAATAGAGATTCAAAAGAAATTCAGGTATTATATTCGGTTTCTTTTTATTTTTTCGAAATATATATGTCTAAATAAAAAACAAAATATAAAACAAATTTGAAAAAAAAAAAGAAAAGTAAAGAAAAATTAAAACTTAGTTTTAAAGAATCAGATTTAGGGTTTTTTTAAAAAAACTTAAAAAAACGAATTATTTTTGCTTTTTTTTTTGTTTGAATATGAGATTTTTAAGCTCGGATCTAGATTTCTTAAAGAAAAGAAATAAAAAAAAAAAAAAACTAACCTTTCAGTTCTCCGACCACCACGCACGGCGGTCGCCGACGTCAAATGTCGACAGCTCAGGTGGCCGACAAGAACCCTCACGATTGGAGGGACGATTGGAGACATTGAGGGTTGAGAGGATTTGAGAGCTTTTCTTTTGTTTTTTTAAACTAGGTTTTGAAATGAATTTTTAAAGTTGTTTTTGCTTATAAAGGGGTATCATACGGTGCCGTTTTGGACTTTCTACTCATAGTCTAAAATGATGCCATTTTAGCTTATACTCGAATCCGACCCATACCAACACAAGGATCCGCATATTTTAATTTTAAGGGTTTTTTACGGATTTGACCCCTCCGCATTTTTTAAAATCCATAATTTCATCCTTTTTATATTTTTAATTTATTTTAAAATTACCCTTAACTTTTATTTCTCTTTTAATTTAATCCTTAAACATTTTGGGGGCTTGAGATGTTGTCACGTGCCAATTTCTTAGGGATTATTGCTCATGAAGCCCTTATTTTATTTAAAAACTATATTTTAACCTCAAACTTCCCTAAAAATTTAAATTTAACCTCGAGTTTTCTAAAAATTCATGTTTGACTCTCGAATTTTCTAAAATTTATTTTTGACCTCCGAACTTTCTAAAATTTCATTTTTTCACCCTCGAACTTTCTAAAATTTAATTTTTAACCCTTGATCTTTTTGGAAACTTCATTTTGACCACTGAACTTTTTGAAAAATTATATTTTAGCCCATAAAACTTTCCAAAATTTTGATTTTACCCCCATTTTTCCTTATTTTAACTTTATTGCTTAAAGTTTTCATTTTAATTCAAAATTAGACCTTTTTTTTTTTAAATATTCTTCCCTTTTTAGATTTCCCTTTTCGTTGTTTAAATTTTTTTAATCTCATATATATATATATATATTTTTTTTTTTTGTGTTTAAATTTTTATTTCTAACAAAAATCATCTTTTGTATTTTGTTCCTCTTTTGTTCCTTTTTAAAATTTTTTTTTAAGTAAGTCCCTTTGTTTTTTTTTTTTATTATATTTTTATCTTTCATTCAATATTCAAGATTCGACTGTCATTTAATTTCATATTTTGAATTTTGATATTACTCGTATTTTTATTTTTGTGATTTTGTCATTTTGCAAAATCATATGTATATTTTCCCATTTTTTGTACATAAAAATATTTTAATGATTGTATATTTTGATATAAAAATCATTTTAAAAATTGAGACGATGTTCATTACTTAAGGATTCAATAAAATTGTGTCTCAACTTACGAGATGCGGTTTTATCTTTAAATTCAAGTAATTGGATACCTCGTTTTGAAAATTAAAACGTGTATGTTTTAATAAATTGAAGAATGTTCTTTTCGAGTATCCGAGATGTCGTGTTCCTAACTTACGGGATGTGACTTCAATCGCGGTAAATTCAAGATAAAAGTTCGTTTTTCTTGAATTTTAATTTTCAAACGACACCTAATATACGATTTTTATCATTAAAACGATTTCACTTTTAACTATGTCTTAAATTTTCTTTAATCGATCAGTAAATGATTTTTCTTTTTCGAGGACTCGAAATATCGCACCCCTAACTTATGGGACACGATTTTTCTCCATTGACTCGAAATAGAATTTCATTTCTTGCGCGATTTAAACTTTTTTATTGAATCTGATTATTTCACATATTCCAAGATCGTATTATAAATTTTCTTCGAGTTTTTAACTTTTCAACAACCAAATAAATAATCGCCTAGGTACCAATTTTGGGCGTGTGAGGGTGCTAATCCTTCCTGACACGTAACCGACTTTTGAATCTTTTTTCTAGATTTCGAAGACCATATTGTTTTTATAAAACATATTCAAACGTTTTAGGTGATCCAATCATACCAAATTAAAAAGGATTGATGGCGACTCCCATTTTCGATTTTAAAAATATTTTTGAAACTTTCTTTTTTCAAAAAAATGATTTTGACAATCGATGTAATTTTTTCCTCCATTTCTAAATAGACACAAGAGGACTCTCAAGTAGAGAGCGATTGTTACGGTGCAGTAAAGGTAATGCTCCATTCGGGGCGACGACGATTGTCGTTATTAAACAACTTATTAATAACTACAACCGCTGTCGCGTCGACCCAAGTTTAACCTCTACTATGTCGAAACACCGCTCTCCACTTGAGAGTCCTTATGTGTCCACCTTGGTGTCATCCTTCGGACAAGAATCAAAAGTTAAAGATATCGACTGCTTGAAAATAGAGAAAAAATTATGTTTATAACAGAAATCTCCAGAGTTTTTCCGTATGATTATGACATCAATCTTATGTATTATATTTATAAGACATCATTTGCAGGTATCCAAAAAGCTTGACCTCCTGACTGCATAACAACCGTCATTGGACCTTGTTATACTTGAACCCATGATCGTATCACAACCACCGACTAGAACCTCCACTTAGACTTCGACCCTTGATCATATCGAGCACTGTCGTGCCCAAAACCCGACTTCTCACAATGGGTTTCTCATGTGATGGTCCTATCCCGCCATGATATATGAAATGTATGAGTTCTAAGGCACGTTTTCACATCCCGACCCCTCAAAACCACCTAAAAACCTTTATTGTTTCAATTTAAAACCCTAAAATAATCTTTAAACCTTAACTTTAAAAATTAAAAACCCTAACTCTGAAGAGAGAAAAGGAGAGCGCATCCACGCTTTTCTATATCTTAAAAACGACCTATTTTCTTAAACAAAAAAATGATCTAAAACCCTGAATAAAAAGAACTCAACATATTCTACTTATTTAGCCCAAAATTTTGTACTTTGACCTCACCTAATTCAAATCTAAATGCTATTTTTATTTAACTTTAATTTTAATTTTATGATGTACAAATATATCATTTATATTTAAAATCATAAAATTAATTTAAAAATTTGTATAAAAGCAAAATACCATATAAAAGATATTAATTACTTCTTTTTTTACTGGAAATTTAATTTTTTATATGAAATGAATTTTAAACTTTATCAAATAATATTAAAAAAAATCAAACAGAACTCATTTTACCAAAATGAATTAAAAAAAAAAACTAAATTAATTTATGATAAACAATTTAAAAAATTAAAAATATTCAATTTTTTAGTGGTAAGTCTCACCCATTAAAAGTTTGAGATTTAATTTACATAATTTGATTTTTTTTAAAAAAATCATAATGTTATTAACCACTTTAAATTACAATAAAAATTCACATCACTACTCCAACGACAAATTGAAAGGACTACAACAATTGATAATTAGCGAAAAAAAATTTTCTACAGCTATCTTGTCGCCAAGATCAAGCACAATTTTTTTTTTGAATATACCGATATGATTACATAAAAATATCTGTTCATATTTTTTTAATCCTTTGACAACGCACATATATTGCACACATAAATACTCAAATCCAAAACTCATAAAATAAATAACATCCTCTCTCTCACTTCACTTCAACCACTTTAAACACACGCATTTATAAATGAGAATCTTCTTCAAATAGCTGGCTATGCAGCAATAAGTTAGTGTTTTTTGTTGGGGAAGGCTTACTGCTAATATCAACAACCATTCAATTTCTTTTTTAAATAGAAAAACCCTTCAAAATTTAATGTTAAAGATATCTCTATGAAAAATAAATATAATTTGTTTCAATTATAAATAGTACTTGCACCCTAATCTCATCTAATAATTTTGTTTAAAAGCAGTTTTTGACTGACATCAAAATGATACATTGAAAGGATTTTTTACTTAAATAATACAAAAAAAATAAATTAATAACCAAAATGGTATCCCCAAATTATATTTACCAAAATGGTATGTTTAGTTAAGTGGAAGAACTTTAAATGACGACACTAAGGAGTATTTTTGACAAGTGTTTTTTTTAATTTTTTTATTATTTTTATATATTTAAAAATAAAAAAATATTATTTTATTAGTGGAGGGATTTAAAGTGGCGGGACTCAGGGTTTTTTTCCAAAAAAATACGAGAAAAATACGACAAAAAAATACCTGACACCCAGTGGAGGAGCACGAAGTGGCGGCACCAATGGAGGAATATCAAGTGGCGGCACTAAGGGGTGTTTTGCCACTTGGCAGCACCCCATTGTGTCGTGTGTGTGTTTATTTTATTTTATTTGTGAAAATAAATTTGGGTGGTTGGGAATTTTTAGTGTTTGTGATAAAAATTAAATGAAATAAAATTTTTTGTTATAAAATAGGAGTGAGGGAAGCAAATAAACGGGAAAGAAAGAAGGAGAGGAAAGAAAGAAGAAGGAAAGAAAGGTAATGTGTTTAATTTTAATTTTATTTGAGTATGATATAAATCGGTAAAATCATATTTTATTTAATAAATTTTATTTAATTTTTAACAGATTTATTGAAGATGGATAATCAATTTTTTGTATGCATTTATTTTGATGGAGTAATTTCGAGAACATCGGTTGGATGTATATTTGATTGTCGGGAATAAATAGGAATGAGATTTCGTCGAAATATCTCGGTTGATGATATGAAAGCAAGGATTAGTGCAAAAATTTTTAGACGTTGTGGGAGAAGGATCTCGAAACTTTTCTACAAGCTTCCAGTTTCGATAGATCCCATCAAATTCACCGAGATGGAACTTGTAGACGACGAAGACGTGGAGACAATGATCGCTCTTTATTGTTCGAATCAAAGTGACCCAAATGCACCAGTTCAATTATTTGCTGAGTTAGTTGATGTGGAACCTGTACAAAATGAAGATTCAACTCCGTGTATGGTGGTTCCAGTATCGTACATTGAAAGTCAATCAATTGTACGTGGGCTAGACATCGATCTTAATGCTGCTGCACCCGAGAATGATGCAGATCAAGATGGTGGATATGAAAGTAGTATTCCTTCTGATAATGAAGTCAATATTGATAGTGATCCGGATGTGGATGAGGTCCCAGATGATATTGACGAAGAAGGGGCGAATGACGATGAAAATCCAGTCGAAAATCCAGTTACACATATTGTGATGCATAATAATCCTCTTGGGGCACACATGTCGCTTATAAACCCTGATACGACACATGCCGAGTTCGCGGAATACCCTAAAATAGTACCTGCTCACCGATTGGCCATCGCAGCAGATTGTGAAGAGTTGTTTGTGGGCCAAAAATTTGAATCCAAGGAAGAATGCATATTTGCTATTAAGCGATATAGCATGAATGTGTCGATAGACTACAAAGTCGCAGTGTCTAAACCGACATTGTATATTGGAGAGTGCTGGAAGTCAACGGAAGGTTGCAAGTGGCAGGTGCGAGCTGCATTTATCCAGAAGTCGCAGATGTGGAAGATAAGAAAAATTGATGGGCCTCACACATGCAGTTCAACACGTTTGTCAGAAGATCACCGGAAACTTGATTCCAGAATCATCTGTACACATATCATGCCAATGGTTAAGGACGACCTAACCATCAAGGTTTCTACATTGATTGTGGACATGCAATCACGATTCCATTATCGGGTTTCATATCGAAAAGCATGGATTGCGAAACAGATAGCAATGGAATAATTGTTCGGTGATTGGGATGCATCATACAATGAGCTGCAAGGATGGATAGCCGCAATGCGAAAGTACGTACCGGGGACTGCGATTGAGTTGGTGACACGACCTTATTATGGCTTAGATAACAACATGCAATCGGGAAGAAGAATTTTTCAGTATATATTTTGGACGTTTGATCCCTGCGTTCGAGCATTTCCTCACTGCAAGCCATTTGTCCAGGTAGATGGAACGTGGTTATACGGGAAATATACGCAGATCTTACTAATTACGGTGGCTCAAGACGGGAATCAAAACGTGCTCCCAATAGCATTCGCTATTGTGGACAAAGAAGACATGGAATCTTGGGAATTCTTCTTGAGAAACCTGCGGAGGCATGTGATTCATAACGATAATATTTGCATCATCTCTGATAGAGCGAAGGGTATTATTGCGGCCATTAGGCATACTGGTGTACCATGGAAATCGGTTTACTGCAGCCGATACATTGCGGCTAACTTTCAACGAGAATATAAGAATGCAGACTGGCGGAGACAACTTGTGAAAATGGGTAAAAAAATTAAGTTCCAAATTATATTTTTAAGGTTTTAATTTTAGACTGTAACTTATGTTTTCTTAATATTCCTACAGCGTACGAGCTAGAGCCACACCGATTCCAGCAAAGAATGACCAGACTTGAGAGTGACATGGAAGGTCAAACGAACAAGCCTCTACGCGAGTGGTTGGGTACCATGGAGCCGTGACAATGGTCTCAAAGTTTTGATGAGGGGTATCGATATGGTCAAATGATGACCAACCTGGAAGAATCGATTAACGGCGTGTTCAAGAGAATACGACATATTCCGATTTCATCCGTGTTCTCTGCTACGTTCTATAGGCTAGCTACCTTGATGCCAGTAATGGGAACGCGACAAATCGATCAGATGAACGCTGGTAATGTGTTTTTCGAAGCTGTCAGGAATGCAATAGATGTAAACCGTCAGAGTGCGAGGACGATGAACGTTGAAATATATTCACGACAGTTTCAACGATTTCAAGTTACTGAGACTATTGGTCGTCGACCTGGTATCCCACCTAGGTCATACGGGTTTGATCTCCAAAACAGACATTGCGATTGCAGGACGTTCGATACACTTCGTTATCCCTGTGCGCATGTCGTTGCAATTTGTGCTAAAGTGTCGCTCAATGTTGAACAGTTTATCGACCCCGTTTACACTCTCCATCGTACGTTACGTATTTGGGAAAATGAGTTCCCCGTCCTGCCTGACTTGTCCACATGGGAGGTACCTCCGACGACTTTCGAGCTTATCCCGAACAAAGGTTTACGAAGGAATCCAAAAGGTCGTCCTCATATCACCAGAATCCGTAACGAAATGGACATTATGGAGAAAACAGACGGGGGAAAGCTGTGTGGACTGTGTAGGCTAGCTGGGCATACTCGACGTAATTGCCCTCAACGAACCTATCATATTGGGCAATCATCCGGATCGAGTAGGGCCTAAACCCGGTTCATCATCATATACCTCTTAATTTTATTTTTACATTAATTTTCAATGTTGTCCACTTGCGTCACAGTCACTAAATTATTTATATCTTGAGGTAAAGAATTCAAAATTATAATTCGTTTGATGTTTCTGAAATTAGACTAAAATATCATTTTAGCATAAAAATTATCTATCTTCCAATTTTTCATCTCTCAAATTCTCTACACTTTTCTTCAAAAATATAATAAAAATGGTAAAATTACGCTTTAAGTCCCTAACCCTTTCAACTTTACGATTTAAGGTTTCAATTAACAGGTTTAATGTTATGAAATTTAAATAAATGATCAAATAGGTTAAAAAATATATACATTATGGTGGAAAAATTCATCATTATAATTCATCAACAGTCAAATTTAAACACTATTAGATACAACCCTAGTATCCATGATTAGATGGTGTGGTTCTCGGGGTATATCTTCGTGGTGGCCGGTGTCTACGTCGAGGTTGCTCGTCAAGTTCATCATCATCATTAGGGTCCATTTGCACCGGAGGAGTAGAGTATTGCCCGGGAGGAATAGAGTATCGCGATGGCTCCTCAAACTCAGCCTGATATCCTTCCCTAGAGTATTGCGGTGGCTCGTCAAATTGAGGCTGATATCCTTAGCTTGAGCATTGCGGTGGCTCGTCAAATTGAGGTTGATATCCTTGGCTTGAGCATTGCGGTGGCTCGTCAAACTGAGGCGATATCCTTGGCTTGATGAGCTATGCATATGTGATGATCCCGCAAAATCAGGACGATAAGAATCATCGTCATTTAATGCCTCTTCATCCTCCTCTTCTTGTTGCTCTGGCACTGGCTGTGGCTCTGGGGCAGGAGCTACATGATAGAGGCGATCTTGTCGAGACATGTATGGGGGAATTATCGTTGATGAAGCACCAATCAAATATGGTTGGCCAAACTCAATGAGCCATTGCATGTACTGCACCGATGGCTGTAAATCCGGAGTGTACTCCATCGGAGGTACTCGAGTCATTCGGTTGTTCCACACATAAACATATTGTCCATGCACACTCCCCCAATCACAATTTACTTTCCCCTTCTTATCCATCCCATGGATAGATCCTAATTGGAATGACGACTGCGGGATAAGCTGTTTACAACCAAACTGCCGGAGTACTCGATCCCCGGCATACCACTCCACTGTTTGAAAATTGATTATCGGTGCGTTAATGCACCATTGCTCTGAGTGGAGGAATGTTGAGGCGGGAATAATAGCGGTAATTTCTGGCTGTATATATGGGGTCCAGATGAACTGCACAATTAATAACATGTCAAAATATTAATAAGATTAAAGTAATAAAATTTACTAACATGCAACCATATTAACACGAGTCAAGTAATATAATTTAACATGTTAATGAATAACATACCCCTTCCCCAGCATATTGCTCTAGCATCAAACGATACATGGGAACTGTGTACTGCCTCCCGATCCCTGGTTTTGTTTTCCATCTAAGAAAACAAAAAATTACTTGTTAGATTAATATAATTAATGAAATATGTCAAATAATTAAAATTTAGGATATATGGTAATCCTCTGTTAACGAGTGAAAAAACATATGTTTGGTGCCTAACGGATGCCAAGAATGGCATCCGATAGTGCCCAAGATTGCAATAGCACTAAGCATCCACCTATATCTTGAGAGGAAGGGTTTGTGGCGCGACAAAGTTCTCGGTATAGCATGGCAAGCACCGCAGATCCCCAATTATACTCATGAATCTTTCGCAAATCTCTTAGCAAAGACAAATACATCAAGTGGATCTTATTGTTATTTGCGTCCGGCATGAGTATGCCCCCTATCATTAGCAAAATATAAGCTCAAACGGTCCAAGAAACCTCCATTTCAGTTGCGTGTTCGAGTAAGTGCTGAAAATTGCTCTTCAACCATGTAAATAACAACGACGTGAAGTCATTGTTATTACTAGGTGAGTGACCTAGTAACTGGATGCACATCGTTGTCGGCTCTTGAAACGAACTAACACCGATGACTGGTACACCATTGATTAGTAGCCTTAGTTGGACCGCAACATCCTCCAATGTCACAGTGCACTCCTCACAAGGCAGATGAAATGTGTGGGTCTCCGGGCGCCAGCGCTCCACCAATGCACTGATTAAATCATATCTTAACTCAAATTTTTGGATCAATGCTGCAGATGCAAATCCGGCATCCCGCAAGTACAGAAGCAGACGTTCATGAAAGGGGGATTTAAGGACCTGTGCACTACCCCTCAATAAACGATACGCGAGCTCTTCCTGTTAATTTACAAAAATAGTTAGTATAACCAAAATTAATTTTGTAAACAAATAATAATATCGTAAATGACATAATGAACAAATAATTATTTTTTTACATTCATATTGCCTTGGTGTGTATCCGCATTCACTGATTTGGCTATGTGAAAACGTTCCGAATTAATTAATGAAGTCATTCTGTAACTTGAAAAAAAATTATCAATTAGTTCAATACATAAGTTTACCAATATAATACAAAAATAATAATTAAATACCAAAATGTGTTATTTACTAAAATTGTACAAAATATATATTTATAAACCAAAATAGTATCCACACACCATTATTTACTAAAATGGTACAAAAATTATTTTGTACCATTTTAGTAAATAATATGATGGGGATATTATTTTCATAATTAATTATTTTTATATTATATTTTGGTCAATAATATGATGGGAATATTATTTTTATAATTAATTATTTTTTATATTATATTTTGATAATTAATTAGCTAAGTTTAATTTTTTGTGAATTATTAAAACTCTCTTATTTTTATAAAATAATAAATTTTTTAATTTCATACTTATAACTAATTTTAATTATAACTTAAAAATAGATTATTGTTTATTTTATTAAACACTTGTAATAGCTTTCTTTTACATTTTATTAAACAATTTTATGACTTGTATAATAAAATTACTAACTAACAAAATTTAAACATTATTAAATTTTAAATCAATAAATATGAACAATATTTTTTACTTACTACTACTAACAACAAAATAAAATTACTAACTAGCAAAATTAAATTAAAGTAAATTAATAATAACATAATAACAAGCTTACATTTCTTCTTCTCCTCTTAATTTACTCACTAACTATAATAACATTAAATAACAAATCAATTAAAAATTAAATTAAAGAAAACAAAAAACTTAAAATAATTAAATTGACTAACAAATTAAAATATTTTAAAATTAACCATACTTAAAATATTAACTAAACTTACATTTCTTCCACTTTTTTTAATTTACTCTTTTAATCAACCTATTAAACAAATAAAATTATAATAACAAATCAAACACATTACCACTATTAATTAACAAATTAAAATATTTTAAAATTAAATTTAAAAATAAACACATTATTCTTTTTTTTCCTCTCCTTCTTCCCTTTTTTCTCCTTTTTCCTTATTTCTTTCATTCTTTTCTTTCATTCTTCTTTCCTTCATTTTTCGTTGGTCCCCCCTCCCACCTATTTTATAACAAAAAAATTTATTTTATTTAATTTTTATCCTCTACTAAAAAATTCTCACCCACTCAAATTAATTTTCACCTCTAAAACAACCCACACAAACACACACACATGACACAATGAAATGCTGCCAAGTGACAAAACATCCCTTAATGGCCTCACTTGATATTCCTCCATTAATGCCGCCATTTCGTGTTCCTCCACTGGGATCAAATATTTTTTTATCGTATTTTTCTCATATTTTTTTGAAATAAACCCCTGAACACCACTACTTTAAATCCCTTCACTAATAAAATAATATTTTTTTATTTTTAAATATATAAAAATAATAATAAAAATTTTAAAAAATACATACCAAAAATATCCCTTAATACCGCCATTTAAAATTCCTCCACTTAACTAAATATACCATTTTGATAAATAATAATTTGAAAATACCATTTTGATTATTAATTTATTTTTTTGTATTATTTAAGTAAAAATCCTACATTGAAACCAAATCACTTTTCAAATATAAAATAAAAAACCGTAATCACCAATGTGCCAAATAGTTATTAATATACAAATAAATATCTTAGATGGACCAAGTTCAGCATCCATAATGGAGGCTGACACATAAAAACACACTTCATTTTTCTTCCAACAAACCAAAAGTTCAAACAAATCGCACAATAGAGAACATGTTCAATGTAAATCAAATTTAATTCGTGAACAAATAATTTGTTGGACTTTCTATCATTCCAAATGTTTAAAAAAACAAAGATATAACTGGCCAGTCACTTCACCTATGCTTGTTTTGCAGCCTACCAAGGGACCCAAAGATATATAGCAAGGTCGGCGAATCATGATTAACTTTTGAGGATATTGTGACTTTGTCAAAGATCATCAAGTTCTGCAACTAAGAGTCAACCATCCCAGAACACCCCCGAATTTATGTACCACCAAAGACACGCACAAAAACTCAAAATATTCGAAAGAAAAATAGCAAGCACACACTTTTTGTCAAGCATAATCATCTGGAACTAGATGCAGACACTAGGAAGAAAAGTGAGTACAGCTTCCCAACTTTCCAACCCAACAGAAGTAGAACACTCCAAATTTATTCTTGCTTGTCAGCTGAATGACCACAAACATGTTGAAGAAAAATAGTAAGCAAAATATCCTTGCATCTTTCGAAATATTTTACCAGTTTTTTTTTTTATAAAAAGTTTGCACAAGAAATAAGGTCTGTAAATTACCAATCCCACTCTTGTAAGGACCCTAAAACATCAACTTCTGTAGAACAGATATGGTACCTGCCAGAAGCAGCGTTTGAGGCAGCTCCCTCAATCCTTTTAAGATAAAGTAAGTAAAGCCACTAGAATTTGACGAAGGTGCATCACAGCAGGAGAGATTCATTCAAACAGTAGCAACTACAGATGATGACAAATGGGACCCACAATCATCAAATATTGAAGATCCCATACACGGGCAGCAAAGAAGCAAATCCCAGACGTGTAGAAGCAGAAAAGTAACGAGGCAGACCCAGAAGACACCTCAACACAAAAGAAAAGCATGAACTTTTTAGCAGAATTTCTTTAAAGATTTCTCAATAAAATTATAGAAGTCATTTTATGTGTTCCCCCCTACGCAAAAAAAGTACTTAGCATAGAAAAAGCAAACAAAACCATCATAGAAATAAGGAAAAACAGAAAGTAACTTAACCAAATCCAAGATGCTGCGGGCGTTGCCCAATTAAAACAGTAGCACTGAAGTCAACAAACTAAACACACTTAATCAGTCCCTTCACATAAGAGTTACATCCTTGCAGTACTTAGCTCCTGCTCCGTCGGCGTTCCCTTGCACCATTTCTGCACCAAATTCAGTAGCAATCTTTCATACACATATCATAATCCAAACAGCACAACAAAAAATTAAACTAGGATGAACAAAGCTGTGAGCATGATAAAATCAGATAGGTAACCAAAATTTAACTAGTTTGATGCACTTGCTCATTATTGAAGAAAAAAACAACACTAAAAAAAGCCTTTCCAGCTACTAGCATAAAGTTCAAGGAAGTTCACCCATTAGCATATGGCAATTCCTCACGACCACGGTATGGTGGAGACCTGCTGTAGCTACGCCCACGAGGAGAGGGACTGCGACGCCTAGGGGATCGTCCACGAGGACTGTAACTTCTGTTTGGAATTAAAAAGTGTCATTCAATTGTAAAACTTCAATCAATCATGAATAGAGGGCAATGTTTTGCTTAGGAGGCCTTACCTGCGCCCATAGCTTGGGCTCCTACGATATCTAGGGCTGCGGCTGCGACGTCTTCCAGAACCACCACGTGTACGACATTCTCGAGCAAAATGACCAGCCTCACCACACTCGTAGCACTTCAAATCAGAACCACCCGACCGTCCCCGACCACCTCCACCTCCACCTCCGCCTCCACGTCCACCTCTGCCTCTAGAATTATGAGAAAGCTCAACTCTCCAGCCATTCTTGCCTAAATCCAAATATGTGACTTATAAAGCTGGTATAGGATGTGAATCTCAAATGATAACCGTGTGCTTGTTAAAAGATGCCATTAAGAAAAAGAAAATCAGAAACTAGCAACTGGATGGATGAATGAGATAAAACCATATCCTACCAACAAGTTTTGCAGAATTTTGAACTAATATATAAGAATAAACTGGAGAAATATCAAACATAACACAACCACATGGGCAGCTTAATTCTGATCTAACAGCTCAAACAAACTTCCTCCACAAATAGACATGAAGGTTAAACACTGTTAAAGGCACATTTTTCATAAAAAAATCCAAATCTAATGAATTATGAGACTACCAAAATCATGACTTTCATCGTTAATCTTTCTTATTCATAAAGGAGCAGATCAATAACAATGCATTAGCTCCTAACCAAGGAGGAATCCTTATAAAAATAAAACTAGGTTGGCATCATTTGTTTCCAATAAAAAAACCACAACTAACAAGAGGGAAAATTAAGGTGTCAAAATCAGAAATGAGGAAATCCGGTTGGAATACCATCTATTTCACGAATAGCATCCTCAGCGTCTCTGTGATCATCAAAGTCAATGAAAGCATAACCCGGTGGCCTTCTAGCAACCCACACACTGCAATATATATATATAAAATCAGAAAGACGAAATTGGATGGATTTATGACAGAAAATCGTGCTGGAAATGTGCATATTACAAGCCATTGTTGTTCACAATGTAGCAGTAAAAAAGAAGACAAAAAGAACAAGAAAAGAGAGGTAGAACAATATTATTCTACCTTCGAATAACTCCAAAGACACGAAACTCGTCTTCAAGATCTCGCTCCGAAACTCGTGGGTCAAGGTTACCCACGTAAACTCGAGACATTTCCTTTTTTTCTCCAAAGAAACCTATCAAAACGAATTTCCCGTTATTTCAAGTCTCACTTCAATACCAAAAATCCCAAAAAATCAATTGTAAAACCTAACAATAAAAGAAATCAAGATAGATATAATAATAAAATGCCAAAATTGAACGTAAAAGAGAGATCTGAAAGTTAAACCTGGTGAGTTGTGAGAGAGAAGAGAAAGAACCCTAGAGGTAGCAGCGGGGGAAACTAGGGCTTTCGATTTTTTAGAAAAAGAAGAAAAGAGTTGTGAACGTCGAAATTATAAAAGAAAAACTCTTATTAGAGTTTAGAGCGCATACGAAGTTTTTGGAATTCCAAGATTACCCTTGCTTGACAGTCTTTATTTCAGATTCAGTTCAAAACTGAAATATCATTTTGCCCCTGTAGTATTATTATTTAGACATAAAGGCCGTCAAGATTAGGAAATTTGGATCCACTATGGAATTGTAGTAAATTACCAATTGGACCCAACCCCGAGTGCTCGATGGACAGCAATCGATTGATTCTGTTAAATGTTGGAAAATCAATTAACCCAACTAATTTATCATTGGTCAGTTAAGTTTATTAAATCCAATCCTTTTGTTTGTTTGTTTTTTTTTTTGAAAATTCAAACTGAGTATTTGTTGAATGAAGTAATAGTCCAAGGGTAAGGAAAGCAACAACGCAGGCCCATAAATATCAAACGGCCCGACACTAAAAACAAAAGAAAAAGCATCCCAGTCTGACATATGATCTGGCATCCACTTCAAACATCATTTCAACTTAATGCGCCAGTTACCAAGAAGGAAATTGCAGAAACTCTTCAACTCTCATTTATCCTTCTTTTCAAAACCTACAGAGCTCCTCAACCCTAATGATGTCAATCTGGTTCCAAAGGTCGTTCCGTCACAATCTGATGAAGAGTAGAGCTTGGTGCCTCATTCAGCAGGTAAATCCTTTCCTCTGATCTTAACGAATATGTTGCTATTTCATGGGCTATTTGATTCGCCGAACGATGAACATGTCAAAAATCGATGGAGAGGAAACCTTGAATTTCTTTGTGAATATTTCTAATATACACTCCAAGATTAGATTTTTCCTGACTTAATGATTTGCATTTGTTAATCACTGACCGTGAGTCCCCTTCCACTATCACCGATGGCCATCCACATTCAATCCCGATGGAGAGTGCATCCCAGCAGGCCAAGGCCTCCGCTGCAAAGGGAGATTCAACCGCATCATGTAACCGGGATACCGATGCTAAAACCTCCCCTCTGAAATTCCTTGCAATGAGTCCTGAGGTCGACCGATGGAGTTGGGTATTAACCGCGGCATCGAAATTCACTTTGACCATCGAGTCCATCGGAGGTACCCACTTCTCTTCATAACCCTTGTGAGCTGTTTGCTTCTCCTCTACTTTGTCAATTTCTTGTAAATACTGGGTTATAAAATTTGTTACCTCAGCCCCAGATTGTTCCTTTCCTTCATGCGTGTTCTTGTTATAGTCTAACCATAGAGCCCAAATAGTACAACAAACCAGCCTTCGTTCGAAAGTGGAGCTGCTTTCAAAGACCCAAGTGAGCCATCCATAAATTGACATGCCCCGCATTTTACTCAATCCTGATTGAAAAAAACTCACGCTCCATTTGCTATAAGATATTCATAAAAATCATGCCATAGGGATTCATTAGAGATCTTACATTGAGAACAAAAGCTGGGTTGAGTTAGCCTTTGGAACTGTAGAGCATCCATTGTGGGGGTGAGATTCCAAGACAAACATCGGACAATATTTTAATTTTTGATGGGACATGTAAATTGCATAAGCATTTATAAAATTTCCTTGTTGTAATCTCTATGTCAGTTGGTATAGGGATATAATTTTGTTCTTGTAACAATCTATATGCACTGTGCACTGAGAAGGCACTCGGGTGTTCGCGTTTCCAACACAACACATCAACATGCACTTCTCGAACCGAAGGAACCCTCAAGATTCAATCAACATCCACCACAACAACAGTATTTCTTATTACATCCTCCTTCCATTTTTTGTTATCGTTGTCGATTAAGTTTACAACAAGATAAAGGTCCTCATTAATAATAATGTTTTGAATGTGAGAATTAGTTGCCTTAGGTACCCAAGCATATTCATTAGTCAAAACGTTATCTCTCTTACCCACTCTCCAAAACAAATCGTTCTTTAAAAAGATCTTTAGCAACCCATATACTCTTTCAAGTATATGATAGCAAATTCCCTAGATTAGCATGAAGGAAATCAGTATGTGGGTAGTATTTCGATTTCAGAACTCGCGATAGCAACGAATTCGATTGGTCTATTGGGCACCACCCATTCTTTCCCAATAAAGTTATATTGAATTGGTCCAAATTCTTGAATCCAATGCCTTTGTCCATTTTCAGTGCACATAATTTATCCCACCTATACTAATGAATCCCTTTTCGATCATGCCTTTTTTCCCACCATAACCTAGTAAAAATACTCTATAACTCTCTACATAAAGTTTTCGAAAGCAAAAAGCACATCATGGAATATGTCGGTATGAGTTGAAAAATCGATTTTGATATAGATTTCTTTGCCCCCTTGTGACAAAAATCGAGAGCTCTAACCCTCTATTCGCTTACGAACCCGATCCTTCAATGTTAGAAAAGACTCTTTCTTACCTTTACTCACCAAGTTAGGGAGCTTAAGTAATGTTCAGTATTCATAGAAATTCTCACCCCCAATAGTCACGAAATAAAATCCCTGTCAACTAGTGAAGTATTTATACTAAAAAATACAATAGATTTTTCAAAGTTAATGAATAGACCTGAACTACTTTCATAAGTTTTAAGGATCCTTTGTAATCTTTGAGCTCCATTAACATTGGCCTTCGCAAACAAAATACAATTGTTCGCGAATAAGAGGTGAGAAATTTGGTGCTCACTTTTACTTGCTTTCTCACCCTTCAATTTCTCATTTTTAATTGTAAAAAGCCCTTCACTGTACAACCATTCATTGTACATTAAGAAGAGGAAAGGACCCCTTGACGCAAACTTCTTGATGGATTGAAGCTCTCCCTTTTAACACTATTTACCACAATCGAGTAAGAAACTAAAGAAATACATCTCAAAATAAGCTTTACCCAGCTTCTCGCAAATCTCATGCATTCCATCATTAATTCAAGTAATTTCCATTCAACTTTGTGGTAAGCCTTGTTCATGTCAAGCTTTAGGCTCATGTAACCATTACTCCCAATTCTCTTATGTTTAAAGGTATGCATGAGTTCGTATCCCACAAGCACATTATCGAAAAAAAGACATTCGAGAACGAAAGCACTCTGTGCATTGTCAATATAATCATTCAACACATGTTGCAACCTATTAACCATCGCCTTTGCACTCACCTTATACAAAATCGTGCAGAGACTAATACATCTAAAATTACCCATACTCGTAGGATGAGGAATTTTAGGCAATAAGACAATATTGTAACGTTTGTCGAATCTAATGCATGCTTATTATTCAAGATATTCAAACAATAAGATGTTACGTTTGACCTTACAATATGCCATCATTTTTGGTAGAACAATGTCAATAATTCGTCATCTCCTGGAGCTTTAGTGGGACTCGTCCCTCTTAATGCCTTCCAAATCTCATCCTTTGTGAACTTAGTTGTAAGTTTAGTATTCGCCTCTTGCGAAATACAATTATGAACGCCATGTAAAATAGATTCCAGTCATTGACTCCCATCTGAGGCAAATAAATTTTGAAAATATTGTTTGGGGATATATCTCATTTATTTAATGTCATTGGTTTCATTTCCATTCCCCGTCATTAGCCCTTTAATGAAATTGGATCGACATCGTTGTGAGGCATAATTATGGAAAAAAGTCGAACTTCTATCCCGCAGCCTCAACCATGTAACACGAGCTCATTGTTCCCAATAAGCCTAGTCTTTATCAATTTCCCAATTTAATTGTACCTATGTGTTAATGATCTCAACCAAGTTTGCATAATCTCTATCCCTTTTCAAGAACTTTTTTAATTTTTGGAGTTATTTTTTATTCCCATTTCGATCGAATTGAATACTACGTGTACATTTTGCTAACTCGATTTCAAGATTATGGAGCTTCTTCGGGACACTTCCTGAAGATATTTCCTAAGGATCAATTATTGTTTTTTCAAATGAAGTTTTCATTGTCCATCAGGCCTCAAAACGAAAAACGTCACGTCTTACCATTTTCGGTTCCTTATCTATCGAATAAGAAATAAGAAATGGTCCGATTGTGCGTACGAAAAATATTGAACACTCGCGTGGGGAAATAAAGCCATCCATTCTAAATTCGAAACTCCCTTATCAAGCCTCTCCCTAATATTAGTTTTCGATAAGTTACCCTTTTCCTATGTGTACCACAAACCTGAAAAACTAATATTCACTAGATGACATTCATCAAGAACCTTTCGAAGGGCGTCCATATGTTTCTCATCTCTTGGGATCCCATCCACTTTTTCAAATGAGTATAGAATTTTGTTGAAATCCCCATATACTAGCCAAGGGTATTCTTGATTTTGCTTCAACCTTCGAAGTAAATTCCATGTGACACTTTTGTCATTGATAAACGGGGACTTGTAGAACCCGATAAACCTTCAATCCTTTTTCAAATCTTTATCCTCAACCAATACATTGATATGGTTTTTAGAGTAGCTCTTTAAATTCATAAAACAATCATCTCTCTAACCCAAGCACAATCCATCTTTTGTTCCATTCGCATCCATTTCAATTCCGTTAAAAAATCCACACTTTCGACTAACTCTTTTCATATGTGAACCATCGATCTTGGGCTCCATTAGGAAGACCATTTGGGGATTATGTAACTTTAACAATTGTTGAAGCCGATGAACTACTCGAGAACTTCCCAATCCTCGAACATTATAACTCAAAGTTTTCATTGTCTGGTCGACATCCTATTGGTAGCCGTCGATCCTTAAGGTGTAGTAGTAAAAGGAAGCTTTGGTAAAGACAACATCCTGTTTTTCTAACCCAGTGTCCCAACTTTGGGCTTTTTAACACAATTGAGAGAAGTACAAGAGTTGTCGGACAATTCATTTTTATCTAAACATATCTTCCTCTTTCTTAAGACATTGTTCGTTTGAATCTGCATTGATGATCCTCCAAAATCCTTTCTTTTCTAATGGTTCTTTTTCAACAGCATTGAGTCACCAAATTTGGAATAAACGAAATCTTCATTATAATCATTAAATTTCAAAATTTGATTATCAACAATCAAATCATCCTCCGTCGATTTGGGAATTCTCGAAATCTCATCCTCCAATAAATCTTCACTCAAGATCAAAGTTCCCATAACAATCAAATCCATCTCTGATTTCGAATGCTCAACCAATGAACCTTCTACCTACTGGTCCTTAGGGGAAACAACATCACTACAACCTTCGTTCCCATCTCCTTACTTATTGGTTCCTCACTAGCATACGCACACTGTTGCATTTGTTTTTTTGTTAATAATCCAAACATCAAACTCTCTTTACCCATTAGATTTAACTTAGCCTTTAATGCTAAAGAAGATGGGAGATTGTCATTTATTCTCTCTTTAACCTCTTTTGAGCTGAATTCTTATTCTTTTAACCAATGAGCCATCTTGTTACAACCGAAACAGAAATTTGGAAGATTCTCGTATTTGAACGGGATTTATCTTTTGTTTTGATTATCCGTGGAGACAAATATCCCTCTTCTAAGAGGTTTTTGAATATCCAAATATACAAGGAGGTGATAGAATTCCTCTTTCACTTCCGAACGGATCAACCCAACAAACATAAAACCAATGGCGTGTAGCGAATCTTTCTTGTCACACTCATATGGACAAGTTCCAATCTTCAACCAAAACGGGGACATATTTAAATGAATCTTTTTTCTCTCAATTGCAATGGTTAATCTTTCAAAAACAATGATTTGCTTTCGAAATAGCCAAGGTTGTCCCTCCATGATCAACTTTAAATCTCCTTCATTTTCAAAAGAAATCAAAAACAAATTTCGTCCAACTATTTAGATTTCAAACTTTTGTGTTTTCCAAAGACTTTTCAGTTGGACACGTAAATTATTCGTGTTATTAGTATCGAGTATCATGTCCTCCAATAAAGGGACCTTGTCCCTCTCCATACCCATAACACCTTCCCTAAACCAGAATAAAAAATCTTTAGCAGTGACACCACTCTACTCCACCTCACTACAAAAAAATTTGTTTCGTTGGGATACTCAGAGAGCACTCTCGTACACTGTTATGTTAGATTTTTTACTTTTGTATTTGTTTTTTATCGTTTACTTTTAAGTATGAAAATTATTTTAGGAAAAAAATAAAAAAAAATATTTTTTAGTTAATTAGAATATTTTTAAATAAAATTAAAAATATTATCTTATAATTTAATATTTTAAATAAATTTTAATATAACAAAAAGACATTATGAATGTTATTAAATCTTAATTTAAGTATAACAAAATTATGTCATAGAGAAGTTTTTTTTCTGTGTTGTAAAAATATAAAAAGTGTAAAAAAAATAAATTATTAAAAATCATTAAATATATATTTATATTAATAAAATTTATTTGTTGTAAATTAAAACTCCAATTCTATATTTTTAATTTTAAAATTTTATAATATATCATAGTAATTAAAAATGTATAAATAATTAAAATTTAAAATTAATAATTGAAAATCGATATCTTTGTAAAATTTTAAAATTAGTTATGTTATAAAATAAAAGGATAAAGAGTAAAGAATAAAAAAAAATAGAAGAGTAAAAAAGAGCGTATTTTATTGAGCAAAAGTAATTTACAATGCTTTTCTAAAGTGTATATTTATAAACATAGAAAGTATAAATGAAATAAAACTTTAATTCTAATCCCTATTAGAATTTAAAGTTAATCAAAACTTATCATCTTGATGGACATCTACTTAATAAAATATTCATAACACTCCTTATTGGTTCTCTATTGGTAGATAATGTATCTCGGTAAAACTTTTATTAAGATAAAAATCCTGTGGGAAAAAAATATTTTCTAGTGAAGAAAAAAATTACACATATCTATAATACATATAACATGTTGCCTTATTAAAAATTTTACAAAGAAAACTCAATGGGACGAAACTTTAGTTAAGAGAAAAATAGTACAATGCGTATTTACTCTCACTCATAAAAACCTCACATAGTATCTCATATTATATATATTCAATCTTGAATACTAGTCTTTCAAATGAGTATTTGAATGTATTTGCTAAGTATTTATATCCCCATTCTTTTGAAACTCACGAGTGAGGAAAATTTTGAGAGAAATATATTTTGATCTTCAGGAGTTTCAAGAATAATCATAGCAAACTTTAATCATGATTATTCTATAAAAACATAAATATGTATTTTGGATCATTTTATAATCTTTATTCAACTACTATTGACTAAGTCAAGTTTATCACATATATTCAATTATTTCAATTCATATAAATGAACAATTTATCGATAATTTCAATATGATTTTGGCATAGCAAATCCTTCAAGAATTTTAATATAAACTTTATTATACAATGATTCACAAAAGGTTGTAACAACAATCATGTGACACAAGTACGAACTGTTAGTTTAATAATATATCTAAAGGTTATTGCATTCGTTACAAAAGAATATTATATCTTTTCATAATCAACGCTAGCACTTAACGAAAAATTTCATATTTTTATTCTGCTTTTGGAAAATTACTTCATTTGTACACTTACTAGTTTTATACTTTTATATATTTGGACTTTTAGTCCAAAATTTTCAAGAATTTAATTGTACTTGAGTTGCGTCTTTCTATTTTGATCAATCTATTCCAACATTTATATTTCTCAATAGATTTATTCAAAATCCTCCTTTTATTTCATTACTTCAGAAATAATATTGCATGCAAAATCATTGTCGACTACTTTTATTATTGGTTCGACATTTTCTCGAATTGAAATAACTTATTGAAATCTCTTATTTTCACTATTTTAATATTCAGTTTCAAGTACATGAATCTCTTCTAAAGTTTTACTTATTAGTTATGTGTTGGGTCTCTTTTGTAGCTCCTATCCTCACTATACGAGCATTTAGATTTTTTATTTTCTTTTATGAGAATTTTTATAACTGGAACTTGTAATGAGTTATCTTTGTTGAACTTCTGGTTCAAATTACTTCTATTCCTAACTCATTACAAGTTATTATTCCTCTTCCCTTATTATCGGGAAAACCTTGAATCAAAATAATAATCATAAATCATTTCATAATCAACACTCCAATACATTTAAAACATATAATAAATAAGGAGACTCATAATTAATATATATTCCCAACTTTCTTTAAGGATTCAATCATCTTTGTGTGTTATGGTGAAGCAATTGAAACATATACACACATACAGAAAATTCAAAAATGAAAAATATTTAACTCTTGATAAAAAATCAATTGTAATGGGAAGTATTTAAAACTTATTGGTTTGATGCGTACAACACGTAAATCAACATAATCTCATGTTAAAAGAGGAAGTTTAGTTCTCATAAGTAATGATTTAGCCATTAATTAGGGGCGTTCAATTAATAATTTCTTTAAACCATTATGAGCATAAATTACAAACTTTTATCGAAGTTTTTCAAACTCAATTAATAAAAGGTTGAATTATAAACTAATCATTATTAGCAAGATAAATTGTCTTAATTGCATGATCTGAAATTAATTATTTAAATAATCTTGCAAACGACGAGTTGCAAGTTGATAACACATGTGATTATTTTGTAGAGGCATCTACTAAAATCATATAATTTTAAAACCATCCATACGGTGAATGAATGAGCCTATATTCATTTAAAAAATGCAAGACATTAAATCTCAACTTTAGCTAGTGAGTTTTTAACAACAAATTTTCATTGAAAACAATCAACAAATGATAATTCTTTAAATTAAATAATCTTTCGGTTCTTTAATGAATGTCTATATGAATTCTCAATTAATTTTCGCCTCATATATGACCCAGGGTGGTCTAACTAGTCATGCCAAGTAGTAAATATATTTTTATCAGTAAAGTTTTGGTTTACTTTAACATGTGTTTCAATTGTACTAAATTGTAGCAAATTGATAATTTTACTATCATTCCTTTCATTTTATATTCACATATAAGTATCTTTGTGAAATTTACAACTGGAAATGTTTAAATCAATTTGAAGTTTATAATGAAACTAACTCGTATAATATAATTTCAAAATAATTAGATGCAATATTCGTTTTAGGGAATATTGTTATGTATTGCTACATTAAAAAAGTGTCAATAATGACAATAAGTTAAAATTTCATAATTGTTATGTATTGCTACACTCACTTTGAAGAATGGAGCAGAACTGGTGAAACAAATAATTCGTTATATTGTTTAACCATAAAAAGATATGAGATCAATTCAAAATATTTTTAAAATCCTTTTAACAAGAGTTTTGCATAATCAATTAACTACCAAAAATATCTGCTTAAGTCATGTATAGAAATAAGTCTATATTAAATATATCAATAAAAGTCACCCCTCAAATATAAAAATATGACATAATAAAAAACTAGCAATATATTTTTCTTTCATAACCACCATTATAAACATGCATGAAATTTAATTCAATATCCAACCATTTACAATTGCTCATGTCATTTCTCTAAATAATTAGGAAATTGAATAATATAAAATATATGAACTATTGCCTTTTAACAATTCTTTGAACAAAATCAAGTTTGAATAACTATAAAATCTATTGGTTTATTAACATAAAATTGCGTACTAGATATGTTTTAACGAAATATATTATTTAAATAAGTTAATATTTATTTTCATGAACAATGAGATGCTTAAAACAATATGTAACCCATGAAATCAAAACTTAAAAAGAAGATCATCTCAAATATTTAAACCATATATATCAAGTCAATTTAATATTTAAAGACGTACTTTTTTCATTTTGCGTTGAATCTTGACGATAAGAAGTTAGTAAATTAAACTCTAATAGTAAATTTTGAATCCAATAAAAATTTATTAATGGTAAACTTTGAGAGTGATTCTTATTTTCCAAATGTACAAGTACAAAACCAATAACTTTTTATACATAAGTTGTATCTCCTCTTAAAGAGTTCTTGAAAATTCTTGGTATTTTCTTACTTTCTTCATTTTTTCACTTTCGGTGGTGAGAAAAGTTATTACGACCATTCTCCATGACTATTGTTATACTCCAATTTATTACATCCATATTAAAGGTTACATCTTTCGAATTTATCACATTCTATTACATTCTCTTCATGAAATGATTAGGTTTCATGGGTAAAATTTTTTGTTTAATCATAAATAATTTTTTTTCATGATATTGCTACTATAGGAACACATTTAATTATGAAAAGTTAAATAAGTCTCTCTTGCAAGGTTCTCATCAACAATATTATTTCACGTAGTTTTAATTGAAAACTTATTTTGAATACTATAAAGTTATACTCACTGTTTTAAAAACTTGCAACTTCAGGTGCATCAAATCATAACGAGCTTTAGATAGAATTACCACATTTTATTGCTCATATTTTCTTTCACAATTTAAGTAGATCTTCAGTCAAATATTTTGCTTTCAACTCCTTAATGGAGATGATGACAAAAGAAGATCACAAAAATAGTCACAATCAATTAGATTTATAATAAATATAAATCAATAACTCAATACGTTTTTTATTCATATGAAATATAATATTTTCTCATTCATAATCTCAATATGAGATCCATTATGAATATATTTTAAAACCAATGGATTAACCATCACAAGATATGCGTATATTAGCTCTTCTAGAGCTTTCGACTAATTTTGTACTACTAAATAATGAAATAATATTGGTTTATTTCAGTACCAAATAAGATAAATATTTTCTATTTCTAATGATAGAATTCATTACTACATTAATATCCTTAAAGAATATTAACAAAACTAAAATATTTGGGCATATAACATATATGTAGCCAATAATATTTCATATCACATTGATAACATAAATTATATTTACCCTTTAAAGAGTTATCTTGAGCAATCTCATTGTTCTCTTACTCATCATTATGTTTTCACTTTTAGTGGGCCATGATTATATTTTTTATTTTCTTTATGTTTGTATTCATTTCTGGGAATGCAACAAATTTAGTACGAGGAATTTATAAATGTTCCAATAGATTTTTTATTCCATAATCACCATCGCAAACATGCGTAGATTTCAAATCAAAATCTATCTATTCATGTTGCTATGATTAGTCTCAAATTATAATAAATATGATATAATAAATAAATCATAGTAAAATATATATGAATATCTTTAACATCATCGTTATCACCATGGTTATTATCATGAACATTGACACCACGTTTGGTTTGCTGTAGTGAAATAGAGATGTAATGGAATAGAGTTGTAATGGAATAAGACTGTAATCAATATTTCAGTTGTTTGGTTTAATAGAATAAAGCTGAAATAATAATCTTGTTTTTTGTTTAATAGAATGGTGTTGTTATAGCATAAGAAAGCTTAAATGACTAAAGTGCCATTAGTAGAATTTTTTTAAGTAGATGAGTATTATTATTATTATTATTATTAAATATAATTTAATAAAAATAATAAATAATTTAATTATATTTTAACAAAATTATTATTAAATAAAATTAAATAAAATAATATATAATTTAATAACATTTTTAATATAACTATTATTAAATTATGAATTGATAAAAATCATAACATATAATATTAGAAAAATAATATATATAACTCAATTTATTAGTTTTTAATTGAAATTAATATTTAATGTGCTTAAATATCATTAGCGAACCATATATTTTAATTATCTTCTAAACTAAAAAGTAAAAGATTAGAAGTAAAAAACAACTTGAGAATTATATTTTACATTCAAACATAATGTTCATACATTAACAAAAAAATTACATGATGTCATTAGCTTATATGTCATAATCTATATATTAAATTTATAACATCAAAAAGGTTTCAACATTGTTCAAGTCAACCATACAAGCAACCAACGTAACATCTTATGGAACCCATTTTTTTCTTGCTCATCGAGAATTTTGGGAAGAAACAATTGATTGTGAAAAGTCTGATATAACTATCTTAAAAAACGCAAATTAAAAGTAGGTTTGATATTATGAATAAAAAAGTTGACACTTTATAAAATTATAACACGAGGAATGAAAAGAAAATAAATTAAAATTGTAATTCCACAAGTTCAATACAATACATAAAGACAATTCAAACAATTCCAAAATTTCGTAAACTAGATACATGAAATAACATAAAATAATTAACCTTCTACCATGTTTTAATAAACCTAACTAATTTCTAGAGGCTTGCCATTCACAGAACATTTGATTGGGTAGTTTCATCCTCCAAGTAACCCATGTACCCTATGAATGAATATTTACAATATTTGGTTCATCGCCATTTATTACATTATTAGGTATCCCTTCTTCCAACTCCGCTTCAATAGGATCACGACTCATTTAGGTTCGAATAAAATTATGGAGCAAACAACATGCAATAATGATTTTATTGTGCACCCTCACAGGATAGAATGATGGACTCTTATGTATTCTCATCTAAGTTTTAATAACCCGAAACATCTTTCAATAACATTACGCGTTGAAGCATGTTTCATATTGAAAAATTCTTTTGGAGTACTTCACTGGTAATCCTGATGCCACTCATTCAAATAATATATTTGTCCTCTAAAAGGTGTAAGAAATCCCTCACAGTTTGTGAAACCATTATCAACTAAATAATAACAACCAATAAAAAACTATTTATCATTGTTAACTTTCAAAAAAAAAGTTTAATTGCAAAATTTGATTTAATTTTTTTCAATTGTACACTTTACGATGAGGAACTTTTAGCCCATGTTTCCTACTAATAACATCTTGAAGAACCCACCCATTAGCAACAGAACCTTCCCAATCAGGAAGAACATAAACAAAATGCATATAAGGTGTACAAACACCTAACATATTTGTTGTTATATCACCTTTTCACGTTCAATATCTAAGTTTATCAACTTTTGGGACCCTAATCTTGATATGGGTTCCATCTAAAGCACCTAAGCAATTCTACATCACTTGTATAAGAATTTGATTAGGATACTATATTTAAATCTAAATCAACTGAATTATGTAAGAGCTATATATGAAACTCACTCCAATACCTTGAACTATTTTCACCTTGGGGCTATAAAGTTAGTTGTAATTGGACTTGTCTTTTTAAATAGCACATCTTGTGAGCGTATGTCAACATTTAAAACATTGTGAAATGATCTGCTAACGGTTTCCTCAAACTTATTAAAGTGATGCTTGATAACTCAATTTTTAAAGTAATGAGAAATGATATGTAAAAATATTGCCACTTGCTCAACAACAAATATGTTCCTTGACGACTTCAATCCTTTTAAAGTTTGTAACATCTCACATAGTTTAAAAAAGTAATTCTATTCATCTTAACTTGTTCAATACATGTCTCGTCACTAGCATGTACAAGTCTTTTCACATAATCTCGTTATGAATAAAAATCTAAAATATATGATTTAATCCTTAATCTATTAGTATGTAGGTTAGAGACGGCAACCCACGTAACTAAGAACCAACTTGCAACTGTACACATTTGTAACCATACTGTCAATACAAGACCAATTCTTTTTCGCTTCTCATTTTGAACTATTAAAGGCAAACGAGCCATTACTGCAAGATATTATAGTGTTAGATATTTTTAAACCACATTATAAATTAATCTCAAAACATTCATTAATAGATAAAGAGTTTATAAACACATCAATCAAACCTTAACTTAAAAAGATGTATTAGCATTTCACTTTACAGCCAAGATTGATGTGTTTTAAATGATTTGCAACATTTAGATATATACAAATTCCTTCTCTATGCTATGCTTTATATAAAACCACATGCATAAGATGTATTAGCATTTCACCTTAACTCAAAACATATTAATATTCAGCAACAATTCCTTCTCTATGCTATGCTTTATATAAAACCACATGCATAAGATGTATTAGCATTTCACTTTACAGCCAAGATTGACATCAGCATATTACCCGTACTATGCATGATAGATATATACAAATGTGTATGCATGCCATACTTTGATCGATATAAAATTGATTCCATTTGCAACCATAAAAGAATTACGCTATTTTGATGAAAGATTCATTGCATCATGGTTGGTGAAGTCAACATCAAACAAAGTGTCATAGATTTCACATGACTCTGCAGTAAAGCAATATCATACTTGGTATATTTCGCTAAGTTTATAAATTTAAATTTTGCCTCAACTTTTAAGGCGCTCAATTTTGCTTGACTTCAATAAGTAACAAATCAATTAAAATCCAATCAGTTTATACTTAAAGAAACCCAAATTATAAAAACGAATTAGAAGGATTCAAGTTTTAAAGTTTAACATAGTTTGAACCCAAGACAACGGTATCATTTATGATTTCAACTAAAAAAAGACACTTGAATTGCTTGAGTAAGGATGTACTAGTAATACCACCATTCACCCCAAGGCAAACAGATTATTCAACTTCAACCATGTTAACCATGACAGGATTCTTATAATTTCAAGTATTATATCAATTCCACAGTCATGTTCTTTATGGCGGTTTGGGAAGTTATTGTTGATTTGGGTTTTTTGGGAAGCTCTCAGATTTAATCCTCTCAAAGACCAACTTCGAATGGTTGACCCTTATGCAATATGAAGGGTACTATTTACCCCAGAAATCATACATGTAGATCCTGCTTACCCTTCAAAATACATTCTCTAATATTGTTCATTGGACCAAAGCAACATTTAGAACCAAAATCCAAAACTATCACTTTTAGGTTACCAAGCAATGGATAGAAATGAGTACCGATAGAAAACTTGTTATAAAAAATAAAAGGATAGAGAGTAAAGAACAAAAAAAAATAGGAGAGCAAAAAAGAGAGTTTATTTTATTGATCAATAGAAGTAATTTACAATGTTTCTTCAAAGTCTATATTTATAAACATAGAAAGTATAAATGAAATAGAACTCTAATTTTAATTACTCTTAGAATTTAAAGTATTCATAAACATCTACTTAATAAAATATTCATAACAAGATCATATAACAAGATCATATTTATAATATTGATAAACATCTACTTAATAAAATATTCATAACAAGATCATATTTATAATTTTATTTTAATGACTAATTTTTTTGGTGAATTACAATAACAGGGTAAAGCTCGAATAACAAGCGCGACTCGATCCTAAGTTACATTTGGAGCGGTGAACAGCCTTGATCATTAGGACATCACATGTGATTCACTTTAATGACTAATTTTTATATAATATCTTGTTATCACACTAAATTTTAAATTTAGAAATTAAATAGTATTTAAAATTTTAAAATAATTTATAAATTTAAATAGATAATTTTGTTAATTTTTTTATTTCATTTAAAATATTAAATGTTTTAATTATTATTATTTTATATTTATTTTTCATTTTGTTATATTATTTTTCATGATTTTTAATTAGTTTTTAATTTATATTGATTTATCAATTAATTATTACCGTTTTATTAATTTTAAAATACATTATCGAATTTAACATTTAGAAAATAAAAAATTATCATTTTTAAATCATTTTAACTTTTTTAAAATTTTTTTTTACATCTTGATTATATATTATCAAATATTTAAAAACAGTAAAATGGATAAAATAAAAAATAAATATAAATTACAAAATATTTACTTATTTAATTATCTTAATAGGTTTATCCTTCCATTTAAATTTCAAATTTAAGATAATTAAATTGATTAAATTACTAAAAGTTAATTTTTATTTTGACCTATATTTTTAAAAAGTGACATTTTGGTAAAATTTAATTTTTTCATGTTTTATTTATTTATCTGTTATAGTTCAATTTCATCCGGGCTTTTAAGTTTAATTTTTTTATAAATTAAAAAAAAAAAACACCTAAAATAAAGATAGAAAAATTGGGTAGCTGTATTGGATGTTTGGCAACCGTTGTCTTTACCTGAAAATCTTGAAGATTTGCAAATCTGCGAAAAAGGAAGGAAAATCACAAAAAAGATATAAATTTTGTGTTTTAAATATACGAAAACAAATGTAATAGAGGGGAGTTTTTTTTTGAAGAAGATTGAGATGATTTTTTTTTTAGAATAAAATTCAGAGTTTTTTTTATACAATATTTAGAGAATTTTTTTTTGAGATATACATTAAAAAAAAATTCAAAGCAAATATTTAGGTATCGATTTTTATTTGTATTTCTTATTATTATTTTTTTCTTTTGAAGCTAAAAGAAACAAATATAAATCTAGTTTTTTTTAGCTTTTGATGTTGATTTGTCTTTGACCTCTTCTTGGTATATGAGACTCATGATTTTCTTCGGGTTTGTTCGGAGTTCATCAGAGTTCGTCTTTTATTATTATTATTATTATTATTTAGTTATTTATTTTGACATTTAATTTATTGATTTTTTGTTTATTTATTTATTTGTCGTTTATTTTCATGTGTAATCTCAATTATTTTTATTGTTTATATTTGTTTGTTTATTTTAGCATTTAATTTTTATTTATTTATTTATCATCTTGTTATTTATTTCCATACCCTTTTATTATTATCTCTTTTATTATTTTTTATTTAATTTGCATTTATTGTTATTATCTTGTTTATTTATTTATCATTGAATTTTATCTCTTTTTTTTCTTTTTTATTTAATTACATGTTAATTAATCCTTAATTTAATTATGCTAGATATTTTTATTATTGCATTTCATATATTTATTCATTGATATTTTTATTTATTTATATACCATATTTTTTGCTTTTAAATTAATTACATGCCTTATTGTATATTTTATTTAATTATTTTAGAGTTTTCATAATTATGTTTTATATTTATTGTTGCTTATACTATTAATTAATTAATTAATTAATATTTATTGTCATAATTACAACGATTATATTGTGATTTTATTTACTTTTATTTATTATTTTATTGTGTTATTAATGGTATTTAATTGTATTCATTTAATTTATTTTATTCATGTATTATTTATTTATTTTTCCTTTATAATTGTAAATTAGGTACATATTCATTTATTTTTACATGACATTTTAATTCTTTTTAAAATACATAAATTGTTTTAAAAAAATCGAGACAATATTCTTTATTTCGAGAATTCGAGAGGATTACGTCCTAACTCACTAGGTGTGGGTTTTTCTTTGAATCGAGATAAATGAATACCTTATTTTTAAAATTAAAATATACGAGATTTGGGATAATAATTAGAAATGCTTGTCATTTTTGAAAACTCGAATTGTTGTGTCTTAACTTACTGGGCATGATTTTTCTTCTTGGTTAACTCGAAATAACGAGTTTCCTTTGTAATTTTTTTTAAATAAAATAAACATGTCATTCATTCATTTAAGGATCACAATTTAAATTTTTATCGAGTTTTTTTATTTTCAACAATTAATACATTAAATAATCAACTACCAATTTTGGGCATATAAGGGTGCTAATCATTCCTTACTCGTAACCGACTTTCGATCTTGTTTTATGGTTTCAAAAACCAAAATTATGGTTTTAATTGTTTTTAAATTTTTACAAGATGATCCAATCACATCTATTTTAAAAGATTGGTGGCGACTTTTCGATTTTTAAAATATAATTTGAGATTTTTTTTCAAAAAAATGGTTTTGACAGCTTGACGATTCCACTGATGATATTTTTTAAGAGGGTCAAGCCATAAGTCTATTTTTTGTCTTTTTGTTGAAAATTTAAAATTCGATTTAATTTAATTTGTGATCCTTTGCATTTTATTTTATATATGTTGCTTTCATTTTATTTTTTTTATATATGTTGCATTTAATTTGTAGTGTTTAAATTTTCGCATACATTGCATTTGTTATTACACCTTTTAAGTGGAAGTGAGAAGTTACTCCTTCGTGAGGTTTTCACCTCCATGTGCGATAGTGGATTGCTTTAGGAATATATCTATACCTATGTTTTCGTAAGGTTTTCACTTCCGTATAAACATATGGAAAATGTATCCCCATGAACCAAATTCGTTTGTATGAACCTATAATGGGTGAGGATTGAGGAATCTGTTGATTTGGGTACCCTTACTCTAGAACTCAAACTACATATAATGAACCCTAAGTGCTTATCCTAGGTAGAGCCATGTCGAACTTTTAGTGATTACCTAAAATAAATGCGTAGGTTTTTTGTTTATGCTTTTAATTTGTTGTTAAATTTTATAATGATCGTACTGACTTGTTTTATTTTTTGTCTTATTTGCATTGCATCCTTATATTAGGAAAGATATTGATTTAAGCTTGATAACTAGTAGATAACTGGTCATGGAAAAGGGGTATCTTGATAAGGTGGAGGATAATGTGGCCGTGCGCTTGTGGTTAGAGGATAAGCAACTCGAGAAGGGAGATAGCCTAACTGAAGGACATATATCAGATTACTGAGATTTTTCTCGGATTAACGTGACTCAAAATAATCTGCAGGAGCTGAAGGATATATAAGATCACTGGGATGATAAATAGACTTTTTACTATGAGTATGGGGATCTACCGTATTTACTCGATGTTAAGGTAGACAATCATCTCTTTCGAGCCCTTGCATAGTACTGGAACTCGGCCTATTGTTGCTTCACCTTCGAGAAAATGGACATGGTACCTACGATCGAGGAGCACATCGTTTTGCTTCGTTACCCAAAAATTTAGGTAAATAAAGTCTACTCGAGAGTTGCTAGTGTTCCAACCTTTCTCAATAAATTGATGAACATTACGAGAATGAGTGAGCAATGAGTTACAACTCAAATTAAGGTAAAAGGTGATAACAAATGTATCACTTGGGAGAGCTTGCGAGACTTGATCTTAGTACATCCAGATGCGAAGAAAAAGGTGGATATATTTGCTCTTAGTTTATATGGATTGATTATCTTTCCTAAGGCGTTAGAGCACATAGAGGAGGCAGTCACTGATCTATTCGAACAACTAGATAAAAGGGTCACATCTGTTTCGGTAATTTTAACTGAGACTTTTAGGTCGTTGATGTATGTCGAAAAGAAAGAGAAGGAAGATTCATAGGCTGCGCACTATTACTGATGATTTGATTCCATAGTCACTTTTGGAAGGAGGAAAAGGTCTTCTACCGAGTATTTTTTGAGAGTTATTCCCCTTTAAGAGAATTTATGGCTACGCAGAAGCAAGAGAACATCTTTAAAGGAGAAGTGGATGGTTATACTCCATAGTCTCCTAAACGAAGACATAAAATGGCGAGTACCATTATTTATTCCTGATAAAATACTTTATCGATGCGAAGATTTCGATTGGGTACCATTACTTGGGATATGAAGAGTTGTAGGATATCCTTTTGTTAGTGATAAGATAATATAGATTAAGGCAGTTCATCCTAGCAACGCAGGTTCTGGCTTAGTACGAGTTTACGTACAAGGGTGAGAACAACAATAAGAAGGTTCGAGAGATATCGAATGCTTGGAATCAAGTTCACAAAATGAAGGCGTTTGCTGTAAATCCCATTGTAACACTAGAGTATGATGAGTAGAGGAATAGAAGAATCAATGATAACATCCCTGTGCCAAATCTAGAAAATGTTCGCCCAATTCAGGAGCATATGCAGGTAGTTATATCAAAATTAGAGCTCATAAAGCAAGATTTTGAGAAAAAAAAGTTCTTAATTGGGAAAGAAGATAGACATGTTGGAAGAAGAAAAGATATAGTTGGGATTGGACGTTGATATCTAAAGGTTAAAAGCTGAAATGATCAGAAAGGGAAAGAATAAAGCTGAGTTGAGAGCCCAAATAGTTGAGTTGGAGGAGTCTCTGCATAGGCACTGCGGGTGTAATTCTGCGATAAAATTAAGAGCAAGTCAGGTTGAGAATGAGGAGCTAAAAACTAGAGTAGAAGAACTTGAAACTTCTTTGTAAAACTACAAGATCCAAATTGAGTTCCTTGAAAGAACATTAAAGACAAATAATAGGCAACTTCAACACTTTCAGAGGCAAGTCAGAGATCGAGACTATGTCATGGGTGAAGCATTGACTCAAGTAAGAGAAGTGGCAGAATACTTGTAGACGTTAGTTGTTTAAGCCGATGTTTTGAGCTTAGAGTATGAATCAGTCTGATAAGGGCCAAAAGTTAGCATGTCTCCTTCGAAAGATTAAGACTTTAAGCAGTACGACAAGTATTTATATGTAATTTATCTTATGTAAAAACATTCATTTTCTAATAAAGTTATTCTATCAGAATTCGACTAAGAATCAATACCTTTCTTGCATATGTAAAAACATTCTTGTTATTATTTTCATTCGTTTCATACCATAATTCATTTATTTCTTTGGATCCCCTTTTTGTCCATATGTCAGATCCCTTGATATCTATGATATGGGTTACGTTGTTGTCGACCTAGAGCCTCATTTTGAGCAGGATGCGTGTTCAGAAGAATCTCAGGATTATAACTTATCTCCTGATCTACTGCGGATGATTGAGCAATGCGAGAAACAGATCCTACCTCACAAAGAATTAATAAAAGTTGTGAGTTTAGGGGATGAAATTGAAAAAAGAGATGTGAATATTGGGACCTGTATCTCTGTAGAAAGAATGTGAGATCTTATTAAATTGCTTCGAGATTTCAAAGACGTATTTGCGTGGTCTTATCAAGACATGCTCGATCTAAGTATTGATATTGTGGTGCACAAACTCTCTATAGGAGAAGAATGTAAACTAGTCCAACAGAAGCTTCGAAGAATGAGGCTTGACGTACTGTTGAAAATAAAAGAGGAAGTCAAAAAATAATTCGATGTTGGTTTCTTACAAGTGGTTAAATACTCAGAATGAGTAGCTAACATAGTACCAGTTGCAAAGAAAGATGGAAAGGTATGAATGTGCGTGGATTATAGGGACTTAAATAAAGCTAACTCGAAGGATAATTTCCCTCTACCTCATAGTAGCTCATTCTTTATTCCCCTTAATGGATGGTTTTTTCGGGTACAATCAAATAAAGATGCATCCTTAAGATATGGACAAAACCACATTCGTTACCATGTGTAGAACCTTTTGCTACAAAGTCATGCCATTTGGACTAAATAATGTAGGAGCAACATATCAAAAGGCTATGGTAATTCTGTGCCATGATATGACACATAACGAGATTCAGGTCTATGTCGATGATATGATCGTAAAGTCTCGAACATGAGAAGAACACGTGAAGGTTTTGAGAAAGTTGTTCTTGAGATTGAGAAAGTTTAAGTTAAAGTTGAACCCAAACAAATGTACTATTAGGGCTACTTCAGGTAAGTTGTTAGGCTTTGTGGTCAGTAAAAGAGGAAATGAGATCGATCTTGATAAAGTTAGAGCTATACAAGAGTTACCATCGCCACGTACTTAAAAAAAAGTTCGAGGGTTCCTAGGGAGATTGAATTACATTGCTCGGTTCATCTCACAACTAATCGAGAAGTGTGATCTTATCTTCCGTCTTCTTAAGAAGCACAACCCAGGTGTGTGGGACGATGAATGCCAAAAGACCTTTGATAAAGTTAAAAATTATTTGTCTAACACTTTAGTTTTAATGCCACCGAATCCGGATAAACCTTTGATCATGTACTTGGCTATATTTGAAAACTCTATGGGATGCGTACTAGGCCAACATGATGAGTCAGGAAAGAAAGAAAGAGCAACTTATTATCTCAGCAAGAAGTTCACTGAATGCGAGATAAAATATTCCCCAATCGAGAAATTTTGTAGTGCTTTGGTCTAGACTAGTCGAAGGTTGAGGCAGTATATGTTATACCATACCACTTGGTTGATTTCAAAATTAGATCCTTTTAAGTTCATGAGGGGGTCGACTGCATTAAAAGGAAGAATGGCTAGATGGGAAATGTTGCTTTCGAAATTTGACTTAGTCTATGTAAATCAGACGAGGATAAAAGGGAGTGTAATAGTAGATTTTCTGGTTAGTAGAGCTTTAGAAGACTATAAGCCATTAGATTTCGATTTCCTAAATGAAGATCTAATGTATGTTGTAGCCACAGAAGAAGAAATTTCAAAAAGGAATCCATGGAAAATGAATTTTGATGGCACTTCAAATGTCACTGGTAAAGGAATTGAGGCAGTTCTGGTATCCCCAGAAGGCGATTATTACCCTTTCACAAGAAAACTTGACTTCGATTGCACAAATAAAATGGTAGAATATGAAGCATGTATCATGGATCTCCGTGCAGCTATAGAATGCAAGATCCAGGTTCTAGAGGTGTATGGAGATTCTGCATTGGTAAGTTATCAACTCAAGGGTGAATAAGAAATGAGAGACTCTAAGTTGATTGATTATTGAAAATTGGTTCTTGAGTTAATTAAAGAATTTGAGGACATCACTTTTCATTACCTCTTACAAGAAGAAAATCATATTACTGATGCTTTGGCCACACTTGCCTCCATGTTTACAGCTAAGCAAGAAGATATGAAGACCATTCAGATAAGCATCTATGAGGTTCCAGCTCATTGCTACAACATTGAAGGGGAAGAAAAGGATGATCATCCTTGGTACAAGGAAATATTACAGTACGTAAAATATCGCAAGTACCCTGAGCAAGCCACTGGGAACGATAAAAGGAAGTTGAGAAGGTTTGCAATTGATTATGTCATTGATGAGGATATTTTGTACAAAAAGAGAAAGGATCAAGTTTTGTTGAGGTGTGTTGACGCTATTTAGGTTTAGAAAATTCTAGAAGAAGTCCATGAGGGTGTTTGTGGAATGCATGCCAATGGTTTTACAATGGCTAGATAGATTATGAGATTCAAATATTATTGGTCAACCATGGAAGGGGATTGCATTAGATATGCTAAGAAATGTCACAAATGCCAAATTTATGTAGACAAAATTCTTGTACCCCTTTTACTTCTTAATGTTATGACTTCCTCATTGCCTTTTTCTATGTAAGGCAAGGATGTCATTGGGCTAATTTCACCGAAGGCTTCTAATGAGCATATGTTTATTTTTGTGATCATCGATTAATTCCCTAAGTGGGTAAAAGCTGCTTCTTACGCTAATGTCACGAAATCAGTGGTTAGCAAATTCTTAAAGAAGGAAATCATATGTCGGTATAGAATGCCAGAAAAGATCATATCTGATAATTTTTTGAACTTAAACAATAGCGTGATAGCAAAGGTTTGCAGTCAGTTCAAGATCAAGCATCATAATTCAACACCGTATCGCCTGAAAATGAACAGAGCAGTGGAAGCATCTAATAAGAACATCAAGAAGATTGTTGGGAAAATGAAAAATACCTACAAAGATTGGCATGAGAAGTTATCATTTGCAATCTACTCCTATAGAACGTCTGTCAAAACTTTTACTGGGGCAACACCGTTCTCATTCGTATATGGAATGGAGGTAATTTTACCCATTGAAGTTGAGATTTCTTCTCTCCAAGTCTTATCAGAAGAAAAGTTAGATGAAGCAGAATGGATCCAATCAAGATATAACCAACTAAACTTGATTGAGGAAAAGAGATTGAAAGCAATCCGATATGGTCAGTTGTACCAAAAACGAATGATGTGAGCTTATGAAAAAAAGGTTCACCTATGGTTTTCCTTGAGGGAGATGTATTTTTGAAAAAGATTCTTCCTATACTAAAGGAATTCCTATGGAAATGGATGTCAAATTGGGAAGGACCATATGTGGTAAAGAAAGCCTTTTCTGGAGGAGCTTTAATTCTAATTGAGATGGATGGTAAGGATTTGTCAAACCCTATGAACTTAGATTCATTGAAAAAATATTTTGCCAAAAAAAAGTTTGAGTTGAAAACCTAAAAAGGCGGCTCAAACTAGCAAAAAAAAAAGAGAAGGGCCCGAGATGAAAACCCACAAAGGCGTCTCGAAACCTAAAGGAGATTTGAGTCGAAAACCTGCAAAGGGCGGCTCAGATTTGGACCAAACGATTGGGCATATAATGGTCTTCTCTCTCAAAAGTAATAAGAAGGAGAGACGTTACATCTTAGGCATCGACGGAGTACAACAGTTTTCATGGGTACACATTAGGCTCAAAATGGTCCTCATCAATTTTGCTCAAAGAAACTCATATGTTAATCTCTGGGGCATCTAACTGTATTCATTTTTTATTCACTTTAACAACTTTTGATTGATGTTTGTCAACATTTGCTATTTTTTACTAATCTTTGGCCATTATTTAATCAAACCCACTTTTTGATCAATATTAATATTCTTGACTAATGTTTGTTATCATTCATTCTCATTTAAGCATTGTCTTAAATAACTTCAATTTTATCCATGTTCAAGGGACTCTTTGCATTGAAATAATGATTAGTAGACTAGACAATATAAGGTATAAAAGGATTTCTGTATATTACTTTGTAAAATTTTTAAAAAGTATAGGGACCTGAAACATGACTACTAGTTGGAAATAACCAAATTTGAGGGTCGAAAGGACCTTAAAACAGATAGCTCAGAGTATGACTACTTTTTAGATCTCGTATTGAGGACACTAGACTTGAAAGGAAGACATGGTGACTCACCAGCAATGGAACTTAGCTGAATGATGAACAATATTGACCTAAGGACCAAAACAGAAAATCATGCTAAAATATGACATCTTTGCATGTATATCAACATCATTCAAGCACATTTAGATAGGAGCATTTAATTCATTCAAATCATGACATCCTAATTGCATGGCCTAGATAGAGGCCAACAAGACAGATTCTATAAGTCATATCCCTAGAGAATGACATGACAGAATAACAACTTCTATACCTTTAAAATTACAGAAGGGCGGAGTAAAACAAGTAGCAGATCTCAACCTCTACTAAAGTTGCAATGGAATGGAGTGAAGCCACAACCAAATCCTATCTTATTGAAATTGCAGTGAAGCAGATTAAAACTACAGTAGCGGATCTTAATCTCCTTGAAGTTGTAGTGGAATGGAGTGAAGTTACATCACCATTCAATCTTTTACCCCTTATCTAGAGGGGCAGATTGAAGCCATCATCTAGTCTTTCACCTCTAATATAAAGGGGTAGAATGAAGTAGCCTTCTAGTCTTTTACCCCTAGTCCAGAAGGGCAGATTGAAACAACTATCTAACCTTTTACCCCTAATCCAAAAGGGCAGGTTGAAGCCATCCAGCCTTTTACACTTAATCCATCGTCCAACCTTTTACCCATAATCCAAAGAGGCAGGTTGAAGTTACCAAGCGGCAGGTTGAAGCCATCATCCGACCTTTTACCCATAATCCAAAGAGGCAGGTTGAAGTTACCATCCAACCTTTTACCCCTAATATAGAGGGACAAGTTGAAGTCACCATCCAATCTTTTACCTCTAATCCAGAAGGGCAGATTGAAGCCATCATCCAATCTTTTACCCCTAACCTAGAGGGGTAGATTTAAGCTATCAGCCAACCTTTTACCTTTAATCCAGAGGGGCAGATTGAAACCATCATCCAACCTTTACCATTAATCCAAAGGGGCAGGTTGAAGTCACAATCCAACATTTTACACCTAATCTAGAGGGACAGGTTGAAGTCACCATCCAATCTTCTACCCTTAATCAGAGAGATAGATTAAAGCCATTATCCAGACTTTTACCCCTAATCTAGAGGGGCAGATTGAAGTTACAACACTAAACCTTATTTCCTTGAAGTTGTAATAGAGCAAGTTGAAGCTGTATTACCAGATCTTGTCTTCCTAAAATAATAGTGAAGCAGATAAAGTGGAGTAGAATCACTTACATGATGAAAGAACGGAGAAGCATTAGAAGCTGAAATTCAACAAGACCGGATGAAATTTATCTTCCTTTGAGTCTTTGCTCCTTTCTTATTACATAACAAAGAACAAAGAGGGGTAGTTTTAGAGACCCAAATTTGTCCGAGCCCCAAACCCATTCTTTTTTTAACCCAAATAAAAAAAAAAACCTAATTAAAACAAAACTCAAATTCTTTAACCCAATTACACAAGACCAAGCTCAATTTCACAGGCCCAAACTTTAAGCTCTAAACTAAAAAACAAAAAACCCTAACTTGATGCCCTAACCAGCCGCCTCTCCCCTTGCACAAGTTTGGATGATCGGATGCCACTATTACTCGAAGATCTACCCGGAGTATCTCTAAGATATGCGATCTCTGCAAAATCAAGAACAAAAAGAAAAGAATATCAATAGGAAAATCGAATAAAAAAATATTGTAATATCGTGTATAAAAACACGAAATTTTTCTGTAATATACACGAGATTTTTTTGTAACAATAAAGTTTTGAAATAAAAGATCAGACAATTGTTTTAGCAATCGGATTCACGCATACAAGCATTTAAAGTTTCAAAAGAAAATTCAAGGTATTAAGTTTTTTTATACGTATTTTCGAAACTAACCCGAATAAGATTTATTTATTTTTGTTGATTTGAAAGCATAAAAGGGGTTTAGGGTATTTTATTACCTATGGTGTTTCATCTTCCCCGTAAGTATCCGTCAGAGGAGTAAGATCGAAGGGTTTTCACGCGTTTGAGGCTTATCGGGTTCGATTTCGAGTAAACGGACGTCAGATTTAGGATCGATGAGGCTCGAAAAGGTAAGGGAGAGATTTTTTTGGACTCCGACCACCATCGGTGGTCATCAACACCGATCAACGGCGGTCCCACTACAGAGGCATGCTAGAGACCATGGTCAGACAAGGACTACTTGAGAGAAAAAAAAAAAAAGAAAGACATATTTTTTGTTTAAAATGAGAAAGAAATGAAATTAAAAAAAAAAATTTGGGCTTTATTGACTTAATGAAACGACGTCGTTTCAGGCTTAAACTTCAGAGGCCAAAATGGCGCTGCTTTGGTGAAACCCAAAATCCAACTCGCTTTTAACCTGACATCCGCGTGTTTTTAAATATGGGTTAATTGCTCTTTTGGTCCTTCCGTAATTTAAGAGTTTTTAATCTAATCGTTTCGCATTATTTTTGTTATTTTAATTTTTCCTTTTAATTTGTTAACGTTTATATTTTAGTCCTTAATTTTGGCCTATTTATTTATTCTTTTTATACTTTGACCCCTACTATTTTTGTATTTGTTTAATTGGTTCCCTTTACATTATTTTTTGTTTAATTTGCATGATTTTAATTAATTATTATTTATTTGTTACTCATATTTTTATTATTTACATATTTGCCTTATTAAATTTTATTTAGTTATGATATATTTATTTTTTATGTTGCATTTTTATGTTATTTTTATTTTATGTTTTAATTTTATTAATTTGATTATTATTTTCCATGATTTGTGAATATTCTTATTTGATTGACATTTATTGTCATTATTACTATGATCCTATTATTATTTACTGACATTTAATTTTTATTTAATTTATTATTATTTATTATTTATTTATGGGCTATTCTATGATATTTAATTTTATTGATATTCTATACCATATTTTACCTTGAAATTGATTATATGTCTTATAGTACCATTGGCTATTTTAAAAAAATTTTCCCTATTGTATTTCCTATATTTATTTCTTATTTATATTCCTAATTAATTAATATCTATTGCTATTATTACCATGATCATGTTATTATATTATTGTGTTATTAATTGCATTTATTATATTCATGTATATTTTTATTATTATTTTGTCATTATAATTGTAAATTATGTACATTTTCATTTTTGTATGACATTTAATTCTATTTAAAATATATAAATGGTTTTAAAAAAAAATCAAGGCAATATACTTTATTTTGGGAATTTGAGAGGATCATGCCTTAATTCACTGGGTGTGATTTTTTCTTTGAACCGAGATAATTGAATACTCTTTTTAAAATTAAAATACGAGATTTTGGGATAATAATTAAGAATGCTTGTTATTTTTGAAAATTTGAATTGTTATGTCCTAACTTATTAGATGTGACTTTTTCTCGATTAATTTAAAATAACGAACTTTCTTTTTAAATTTAATTTTTTAAAATAAAATAAACATGACATTCATGCATTTAAGGATCACAATTTAAATTTTTCTCGAGTTTTTAATTTTTAACAACTAAGACTTTAAATAATTGATTAGGTACCAATTTTGGGCGTATAAGGGTGTTAATCTTTTCTTATGTGTAATCGACTCACGAACCCATTTTATGGTTTCAAAGACTAAAATTTTTGTTTGGAGAATTTAAAATAAGGTGATCCAATCACACCTATTTTAAAAAGACTAGTGACGACTCCATTTCGGTTTCCAGAATATAAGCAAAAACTTTTAAAAAAAAAATGGTTTTGACACCATCCATTTAATTTTTTTAAAGTATATTGAAGGATCGTTTTTAATTTGTTATTAAGCATGATTGTCTTTGAGTAATTGAGGTTTGTATATGAATTTTGGGTATATTTTGATTTATACTACTTATTTTATATTAGTTACATGTAAATAAAACTTTAAAATTAAGGTTTTTTTAATATATTAAATTTAAATAATTTTAAAGTTGCTTGAATCTCCTAAATAGTGTTTCACTAACAATTTTAATTAATAAATCAATATTTAAATTATAACAATTTTATAAAACAAGCGAGCAACTTGTGCATCGCATGGGATAGAAAATTAGCATAAATAGCGAGGTTTTGGAGAAATTATGTAAATTTTCAATTTTTGGTGACTTATATGCTTGTCAAGTGGGGAAATCTAATATATATTATTACAAGATTCTTAAGTTTTTAATGTGTTCATATTATAAAAGTTTGACATGTGAAAAATGTAAATAATTTTAATTTATTATTATAATTAAAACTAAGCTTTGAGAGGCGTGCTTATGGAAAAAAATCGTACTATTTTCGCCAGCCTTTAGCCAGTTAGCCCACGCCCTTTAACACCTCCTCCTTTTTAACTTCCCAATTCAATAGCAATTTCGTATCCCTAATCTCCTGTAGGATAATCTCATCTCGCTTAGATTGAAGAATCTCTAATTTCCTGGTAAAAATAGTTCATAATCACTTACGTCTCCCCCGAAAAAGCCTATCCCAACAGGACAAGCCTTCACGCAAAACTCCAAGACGAACCAGAATATCACCACTAGTGGCCTCCCACAACCTTTTAACTTCTACTTCAAAGGATTCTTCTAACACCCACCAAGCCTCAAATTTAAAGTTGCTGATATTGCTTCGTCTAATACCGCCATCTACCTATAGTAATAGCGGACAATGATCAGAGGATGCAAAAGTTAAGTGCCTCAGGCTGAAGGGAACATTGATAGCCATTGTTCATTAGCTACCCCACGATCCAATCTTTCACTTATGTTGTTCTCTAGCAAATTTCTCCTCTCCCAAGTAAACCATGAGCCCACAAAACCTAGATCAAACAAACCAAAATTGCGCAAGGTATCATAGAAACATTCCATCCTTTTCTCCTCCCTAGGTAGACCCTAGAACTTCTCAGGGGTATAAAGAATCTCTTTAAAATCCTCACATACAAACCAAGGGATCCTATTATTGCAACCCAATCGTCTCAAACTTTTCCATGTAGAACTTCGATTACTAGCATATGGGGAGCCATAAAAGCCGATAAACCTCCATTCGACATCCTTGACCGAAGGTTTTATCAAAACATCTATAAAATTTTGGGAGAAATGATGTAATGTCACTTGTACATCCCCCCTCCAAGCCAGATAAAAATGTCCTTTACTACCATCAACTTCAACATCAATACCATATACAAAGTCCAATTTCCTTCTAATCGTTTCCATCTTCTTGACATCAACCTTGGTCTCCATCAAGAACACCAGTTGGGATTTGTACAGGCTCAGTAGATGTCGAAGCCTACGAATTGCTCGTAAACCCTCTAATCCACGAACATTCTAACATAGGATCTTCATTTTGCCAAATCAGTTGCCTGTTTGGCAATTATCGATCCTATTTGGTTCGGAACAAAATCCTGCTCAATGGCAACATCAAGAAACTTACCAATAAATTCTGATTTTACTCGTTTTAACCATTTTTCATCTCGGACATTCATAACACCACCTTCGATATCCTCTACTACTAGAAAAGAGCTCTTCTTTTTTTCCTCCTTCCACCCTTCGAGGTGAAGAATTATCAAGCCTATCGTGTGCCAAAAGTTTCCACCTCTTCCCCTTTTATTGAAAATTAATCCCCATACTAGGCATAGCATTAAATTGGACCCCACCCCCCATTTTGAATTTTGAGGAAAACATCGCCAAAACCCTTTATCCATAACCCTATCCTCCCTCTTACGTGGGCATCAAAAGGAAATTCCAAATGAAAAACTATTGTCTCTACAAGAGTTTGTGACGTGATTGATATCAAATTCCCCTCTCCTTGTAGCATTCCAACATCTGAATTTTTATGACATACCGTTCCATAATAATGAGTTTTATCACCAATAGACAATTGACTTGAAGTAGTCCCTTCTTTTTTATCCAAAATACCATTCTCCAATTTTACGATAAAGAAACAAAATTTTCCTCAATAACAAACTCCTCATTAATCGATCATCCCACTTGTTGTTTGCCACCAAAGTGACCGTACCAACCTCCCCTATTGCCTCCATTGACGGGACTTCCCCCTCCGATCCCAAACTTTCTCCCACATAGAAGTGCTACTTCATAGATTTTTTTATGTCGAAACCATATTTTCTACATTTCTTACCAACTAGGCTAGATTCAGCCTTTAGTGCTACCGAATAAAGAGGAACATCTTCAAAAGATTCCTTAATTGCTTGAGATGACACATCACAATCCTTCAAACCATGGCCAAGACATCCATATCCAAAGCAAAAAACCAGGAGATTTTCATACTTTAACAGAATCCATTGTTCACCTTCCGATCTTGTCTTAACAAACACTCATCTCCTTAAAGGTTTTTAAACATCCAAATTTACCCTTATTTTACAAAACTCTCCCTTCTCCTCAAATTGCAAAATTCCCCCAAACGTACTACCCATCGCATGCATCATATCTTTCCTATCATACTTGAGAGGACATGGACCTACCCTTACCCAAAAAGGGGATCTGGTAAAACTTAGCTTATGCCTCTCTATTAGCTCAACCAATCTATCAAAAATGACTAACTGACGCCGAAGTAACCAAGTTTATCCTGACAAAAACAAACTCCAAATCATCTTCTTCCTCAAAGGAGATCAATAAAAAAATTTTCCCCATAACTTAGACCTCAATCTTCTTCATCTTCCAAATACTCTTCAATTGAGCTCGAAGACTATCAGGGTTATATGGCTTCTTTGTCCAGATTGAACCTACCAATGTTGCTTTACCTGAAGGTACAACTAAAGAACTCTTTATAGATAACTTCACCATCTCCTCCTCCTCTAGTAAACCAATCTCATCTTTCTCCATAAGAAATTAGTCAAGTCACCACTCTGCCCCAAAACCCTAGTAGCAATTCTCCACTGTTTCTCCAGAGAAATCAGAGAAAGAACTCTTGACCTAAAATTTTACTTTTTTAAATATGATTTTTTATAAAAACAGGACTAGGCTCTTATTATAACTAAAAATTTTATGAGAGTAAATAAAGAAAGCTAAACAGCAAAACACCTACTAAAGGGCCTACCAAAGTAAATCTATACACCAAGGTAGGACCCAAAAACAAAGTAAACCAACGAAAAACCCAAAGAAAATAAAACCCAAAAAATTGAGTCAGGAAAAGACAAAGCAAATTGGAAACAAAAACATGAAATGAAAATGCAACTAAATGAAAAGGAAATTAAACCTAACCTAACCCCTTGGGAAAAGGAAGACTCGTCCCTCGAAAAATCTTCTTTAACAGCATAAACAATTAGCATTTCCCAAAAAACCTTTAGCCATTCCTCTCAACTCAAGCCAAGTAGAAACCAAAAAACAAATATTTTCTTTTGACGAGACTGATTCATATTTTTCAAGCAAGAGGAAGGCAATCATCGCGAGATCGATCTCAGTCCAGTTCACGCACAAACTCGTCGACCACCACTCTCTGTACAAAGCCAAGAACCACATTTTCAAGGTACGTTTTTACACCTTCTTTTAAACATTCAGATGCTAAACTATGGGCGACGGAGTTACCAGATATGTTGATATGTCGAAAAGAAACTGAATGAAATATTGATACTAACTGTTTAATGCTCTTTATGTGTGCACTAATCACTGATTTGTTTGATGAATCATTGCTGCACTTTTTGATGACGAAGAGGGCATTACCCTCAATGATAACATCTAAAAATCCCAGATCTAACACCTAGTTTTACTGCTTCATAACATGCAAGGGGTTCCGCGGCAAATACGGATGCCACATTCTTTTTTAACTTTGAACAAGAGGCCAAAACTCGTCCGTTCCCATTTCTTGCTACAACCCCCATTGCCGTAGTAAAACTGGTACTAAGAAATGCTGCTCAAAATTTAATTTGATGAAAGGGTCAATCGGGGGCTTCCAAAGGGACACTCCAGGTGGGTTGGTAATTTTCTTCGAATCTAATCCATCAATTTCCTGTAAATAACCTTGGATGAAACTGACAATAACCTTATTACTCCTGTTTGGTTTTTCATATACCCACTTGTTTCGAAACGACCATAATGCCCAGATTACACAACAAAAGGTCTTACATTGGGAGGTAGATCACACAGATGTGGCCTAGGTAAGCCATTCTAGCCAGATCTCAATAAATGATTCCAAAATCCAATTAAACCCAAGTACTCTCCATACATCAATTGTAACAGGGAAAAACCATAATACATGTTCAACTGATTCCAAACCAAGATGACACCTAGAGCGCTGAGGATTAGCATTAAGCCGACGCTTGGCCAAATTTTCTAATGTTGGTATATACTAGACCTGATCATGGGTCGGGCCACCCGACCAGACCCAAAGGCCCGCTCGAAAAATAGAAGGGTTTAAACAAAAATATAGGCCCAAAAAATGGGCTTGGACAAAAAATGAGGCCCATTTTCTAAACGAGTCGAGCCTTGGGTTGAGTTTTTTGGCCTGAGCCCAACCCGAATAAATTAATCATTTTTAATAAAAAAATTATATTATTTTTTGGTGTTGTTTTTTACTGTTTTTGTTGCTTTTTTTGCTTTCTTTTTTTTGTGTTTTTATTGTTTTTATGCTTTTTTTTACTGTTTTGGTTGTTATTTTCGTGTTGTTTTTGCTGTTATTTTTATTGTTATTTTTGTTCTTTTTAATGTTGTTTTCTATTGTTTTTACTGCTATTTTGGTTGTTATTTTTGTTGTTTGGATGTTATTTTTATGCGTTTTTACTATTGTTTCACTGTCTTTTTTAATATTTTTTGAATATTGTAGAACTTATGTTTTATTATTAATTTTTTAACTAATTTATTTGCAACTATCTTAATATATAAAATTTTTAATGTATTTTAAATTTATTTATTTTTTAATGTTTGTTTTAATGTTTTTAAGTGTATTTGATATATTATATATTTTTTAAATTTGTTGTATGTAATAAAATAATCTAAAAAATTAATATGGGTCGAGCTAGGTCGGGCTCGGGTTTGACTATTATAATTCGGATCGAGTTTGGACAAAGTTTTAGGCCCATTTTTCGGGTCGGCCTGGGCTCGGGCCAAGCACTTGAACCTAAAATTTTATTGAAGCTCGGCCCGAACCCGACTCGGCTCAACCCACGATCAGCTTTAGTATATACTGCTTAGATATACACCATACTATAATATGTATTTTAGAGGGCAGATTTGTATTCCAAAGTTGCTTGTAGAAGGGTTTATAATCGTTGTGTAAATTATATGAGGTAGCAGGATAAGTCAAACTATGTAATAGTTTGTAGGAACTCCTAACCGAAAACTCCCTAGAAGGCTCGCACATCCAAGCCAACTCGTCTTCACAAGGCTCAGCTGCCAAAGGGATCTGCAGGATACGCTCAATGTCAATCGCACCGAACACATGGGTAATTAAATCCTCCTTCCATACTCTAAAAGTAGGCTCAATTAACTCAGCAACTAACTCCAAATTACCAACAACTATTGGATTAGCTAATCTGTAATCAACTGAACATGGAATCCATGCGCTATTAACAATGGAAATCTGATCCCCATTACCCACGCGTCAGTAAAGACCCCTGTCTAACACCTTCCTAGCCGACCAGATACTTCTCCATGTATATGAGGAACCAACCTTTAAAGAAGAATCTAAAAAAGTAGAATTAGGGAAATACTTAGCTTTTAGAACTCTAGCTAACAACGAGTGAGGATTTTGAAGAAGCCACCATCCTTGCTTCGCAAGGAGCAAAATATTGAACATCTCAAAATTACGAAAGCCCAAACCCCCATTAACCTTTGAATCGCAAATCGCACTCCACTCGCACCAATGAATACCTCTATAACCTTGCCCCTTCTGCCATCAAAAGTTAAAAATAATCGTTCAAAGTTGTCACAAAGGGATTTAAGAAATAGGAAGCAAGCCGTAGCGTACGTCGGAATGGCTTGAAAAACTAACTTAACGAAGACCTCCTTTCCTCCTTGGGAAAGCCATCTTGAACTCTAGCCATCGGCCCTTCGCTTCATCTTATCCTTCAGCTACTGGAAAGAGGCATTTCTATTTCTCCCAATAACTTGATCACGAACCAAGGCCAAAGTATTCTTGCTAAAAAATACAACAGACTTTTCAAAATTAACATATTGCCTAAAGTGTAACTAATATTCTTTTAGAATATTTCTCAAAACCTGTGCCCCTTGTAAAGAATTCTATCCAAATAAAATATTTTCATCAACGAAAAGTAGATGAGAAATTAGGGGTCCATTACGGCTAGCTTTTATACCTTTTAAGAGCCCATTGTTTACATTAAGCTGTAAAATGGAAGAAAGTCTTTCACTGTAGATTAGAAATAAAAAAGGGCTCAAAATATCTCCTTGTCGAAGACCTCTCCCTGGTTTAAACAAAAAGCTCCAACATCTATTAATAGTAACTGTATATGATACTGTTGTAACACATCTCATCACCATGTCTATACAATTGTTATCGAACCCCATCTTCAACATCATAGCACAAAGAAAGATTCATTCCACTCGATCATACGCCTTACTTATATCGAGTTTCAAGGCCATATAACCCCTTCAACCCCCTCTCTTTTTCCCGAAAGTATGAAGCATCTCATAAGCCAACAATATGTTATCCGAAATTAACCTTCCTAGTACGAAAGCACTCTGCGCCGGGTCAATACAAGCATCTAAAACTTTTTGAAATCGATTGGCAATGACTTTAGCAATTAACTTATAAAGAACATTACATAAACTAATGAGCCTAAAATTGGTCATGTTCATTGGGGATGGGATTTTTTGGTTTAACACAATATTCGTTTCATTTAACAAACCGAAGTCCCTTTCTCTGTTAAGAACATCAAGGCAAAATCGAGAAACGTCTTTCCCTACAATATGCTAATAACTTTGGAAGAAAAAAGCCGAAAAATTGTCACTACCTTGGGCTTTTAGGGTACCCATCTCTTTTAACGCACCTAATACCTCTTCCTCCATGTATACCGATGTAAGAAAGGCATTATCAGCTTCAGAAACACACTCTTCCACACCCAAAAAAAGAAAACTCAAATCCCCCTTCGTAAATTGCAAAGAGAAAATATCTACAAAATAACCCTTCGTAATTCGTGCAATTAAAGAACCATCTTCCATCAAACTACCATCTTCACACTCGAGATATCAAATACCATTCTTTCGCTTCCTTTGTGAAGCAAAAGGATGGAAGAAATTTGTGTTCCTGTCAACAAATTTAAGCCAATTTGCCCTCGCCCTTTGTTCCTAATAAACCTCATCCTTCTCAATCTCCCAATTTAATTGAATTATCATTTCAATAAGACTATTAATAGACTCATCATCCCTGTTACCTTCTAAAAGTTTCTCTAATTTTGCTTCAAGCCTCCTTTTCTCTCAATGACTCTTTTGCTTTATACGACTAGACCAATCCAATAACCCCTAATGAACATTCTCAAAATGACACAAAAAGTCATCGCTATCCCCTTACCACAAGGAACGGACCTCCTCCTCAAAAGAATCCTCTATTTTCCATCAAGCTTCGAATCTAAACAATTTATGACCAAACTACTTTTTACTGTTATTAAGAGAGATCAGGAGAGGACAATGATCAGAAAAAGAGTGGGGCAAATACTAAAGAAGAGCGTTAAGAAAACACCACATCCATTGTTCATCTGCAACCCTCCTGTCTAACCTTTACCTTATATTTGTCATGGGAGAATTTCCTCGTTCCCAAGTGAACTAACGACCAAAGAAACCCACATCGAATAGTCGACAAAAATCTAGGGTCTAGCAAAATAACTTTATACGTCTCTCTTCCTGGAGAGACCTCTTTTTTTCTCGTATGCATACAGAATCTCATTGAAATCCCCACAAACAAACCAAAGGATATCATTCTATAATGCCAAAGTTCTCAACGTGTTCCAAGACTCCTCTTTATCGCTAGCATTTGACGATCCATAGAACCTAGTAAAATGCCACATCACAAAACCGTCATCATTATTAAGAGAAGCAATCGATAAAATTAGACGAATATTTGTGCAAAGAAATCAAAACATCACTCTTCTATGCGAGATAGATGCCAACTGTTGAACCGTCGGCACCTACCTCAAAGCCAAAATCAAATCCACACTTACGACGAACAACTTCCATTCTTTTAGTATCTAATTTTTTCTTCATAAAGAAGACCAATCGGGGCTTATAAAGCTTCAACATGTCCCGAAGCTGGCATACTATTTGTGAGCTCTAACCAATGGACATCCCAATATAATATTTTTATTGCTCTCGGTTTGTGGGCCTTAAGGTTACCGTCGATTCTAAAATAGTTGGTGACACAGATTCCATCAACCTTACACCTAACAATAACTCTAGGTTCCGATCCGCCTTAACTCCTTTTGCTAGTCTTATCTTTTTCCCCATCCTCGGTTCTTCCATCTCAGCCCCTATAATGTCAACATGTTCCGTAGGGTATTTCCTTTTACCACCCTCAAACTGTACCATTTCAAGATCGTTTTACGCACTCCTACAAACCCTACGCCAGCACTTACAATCCATAGATGGTTTCACCAACCCACTATTATCACGACCCACATTTTCAATATCGTCCGCACCCGTGAACCCCACATCCACAATTTGTATAGCACAATTTAGGGAGTATTGATCTGAAGGTGTTAAAATAGGAGTTTCATTCTTATCAAAATTTCGTAAACCCCACAAATCTATAGTTGAATTACCCATAACTCTAGATGAAACCCACCCTTCTTGGACTTTTATACTAACTGGTAACATCCCAATAGTAGCCAAAATAGATCTGGACCTTGCGCAAACCTCGGATCCATCATTACCTTGTATGAAAATTACTTCATTGTCCTTTAGCTAGATGCCCTAAGTCGCACACTTTCCTTCCCGAACATCTTAGACCCTACTTTCAAGGCTAAAGAGAACGGATATTCATCTTCTGCCATCTCTTTGACAAACAAAGAAACAAAATCACACTGTTGCAAATTATGTCTCATCCTGCCACAACCATAGCAAAATACTAGCAAATTCTCGTACTTAAAAGGGACCCAGGTTTTGACTCTAGCATCTAGAACAATGAAGATACCTCGCCGTAAAGCTTTCTTAACATTGAGCCTGACTTTTATTCGACAATAAACCTCTTTAACCTCAAACTCAATAAACCACCGAACATAGATCCAATGGCATGCATTAGATCTTTCTGATTTCACTTCGGAAGATAAGGCCCCACTCGAATCCAGTATGGGGATACTACCAGACGAATTTTCTTCCTCTCTACAAGTTCAATAAAACGATCAAAAAGCATCACTTTCCGACCAAAAAGCCACGGACTCCCTTCCAACACTGATTCCAAATCGTCTTCATCCTCAAAACTAATCACAATTAAATTTTGCCCTATTATCTGAATCTCAAACTTTTTCCTTGTCTTCCAAATACTTCTCATCTGTACACAAAAACTATCTAGGTTATATGTCTTTGACGTCCAAACTGAGCACAATAAGGGGGGTTTTTCCCAGGGAACAACCTTAGAACTTTTAACAAACAACTGAATGAGTTCCTCCTTTAAAAGAGAAACATTGCCCCTCTCCATCTTCCTCAAAAAGTCACTGTTTCACCTCAAACCCTAACTGCAGTTTCCACTGAACCTCTAGAGAAACTAGAGAAAGCACTCTTAACTTTTTATCAGTATAATTTTTTTTAAAAATATGATTTTTTTTAAAGATAAAAGAAAATGAACAAAAGAGTGTAAGTTTAGCTTTTGTAGTTGGATTTAATAGAGAATTTCAAAATAAGTCTCTCTGTCTTTTCCTTATTTCTCACAAGGATTTCCACTTGCTTTAATTACAACCTAAGTCCTTATTTTATATTTATTTGAAATTTCGAAATTCCAGCACAATAATTGCAGCATTTGACCCTACATGTTTTTTAAGATAACTTTCAAGGGTTTTTGTTTTTAAATTTATAAGTTTAGTCCTTGAAGGTTTTAAATGCTTTAAAATTTTGAAATCATGGCTTGATTATTTGGCTAATAAGTCACTTTGTCTCTACATTTATTATTAAATTTGAAAATTATCTTTATTTTTCCAAATATTCATTATTTTAAAACAATTTTGAATTTTTCTAGAATTTTACATGAACGTTTACTTATTTTTAAAACTAGCTTGCAAACATATAATATTTTTTAATCTAAAATGCTGAAAATTATTTTTTTAAAAAAATTAAAACAGAAATATACTATACCAATAATATTAAAACTAATTTTTTGAAAAATATTTAAAATAAATCTTTTGTATACATTTTTTAAAAAATTTTAAAATTTTGAAAATTGATTTAATTTTTTTCTAAAATGGTTTATATTTTATGCTCAAAAAATAAAAAAAAATGTGAATACAATAAAAAAATCAATTTACCAAAGTCCTATATACATTTTAAAAGTTTCAAAATTTTGAAATATTATTTTTAAAATAATTTTATAAGTTTTTAAAGTTCAAAATATTATTTATAATTGTCACTAATAAAATATTATTTATAATTTTTCTAATAAAAGATTTTAAATAATTAATTAAAAATGCCTTATGGAATTTTAAATATATTACAAAAGCTTAAAGCAAATTTTAGGATTAGAAATGGTCACTAAATTATTGTCGCGTTCTATTTTAGTCATTGAACTTTTTATTTTTTTCGATTTAGTCACTAAATTATTTGAAATAAAAGTTTTTGGTAAACAAATGTCAATAGACATTTGAAATTTGATGGAAATGCTGGTGTCACGGGCCAAGTTCAAAGCCCGTGACCATCACACATAATGAGTCCCATGAAAGTCTATAATTGACATTGGGATCATTTGGTCCACATGAGTTGACTCAATTTAGTGAACTGTTGGTCAAGTCTGTTAGATTGAAGCCTGGTTGGCCCAATGATGAAGATATGACAACATAGGATACTTTGTTAAATATGGGAACTAATTTTAAAAGAGTGAAGGGAATCATATCTTATAAGATTAGATTGGATTTGATTATGTAATCTTGTAAATCTTGATTTAAGGGATAGACTAATCTTATCCGTTGATGTAACTTGATATTGACTGTATGTTGTAAGGGAGCTCAACTATAAATAGGGAGGCTCCTCTTATTTTTAATTCACTTCATTCTTTCATTGTTTCTTTGTGAATACAATATTGATAGCATTTATTCAAACTCTTCTCTTGTTTTGTTTTTTGTGGCTTTTTGTTCTTTTGATTCTTCTTTTGGCTAAGTTGCTTCCGCTATATAAATTGGTGCCTTGGAGGAATTCTTGGTGAATCCTAAATTGTTTGGCGATTACGCAGACTTTGGCATGTTTGCATCGAAAGGATCACCTAAGTCCGCACAAAATATGAGACTAAAGTTCTAGCCCCGTGACAGTTGGTATTCGAGCTAGCGTTGAGAAGGTACCGTCAAGATGTCAAGAGAAGCTATCAGTCAGAAGTGGGCCAGAAACCATATGTTGTCGACTATAAAGGAATGAGTTGACAAACTCAAGGAGTCTATGGTGAACGTGAAGGAATCAATCAATGCAATAGATGTACGCATAGACGACTGGGGTAAGCAGTCTAAAGATTTTGTGATCGAGTGTCTCAACTCCAATAGGGAAAAAGTACAAGAGTTGTTGGATTCTCATAGGAATAAGCTAATGGAGAGGAGCGAGGCTCTCGAGGCCATGCTAATGGCTTTGAAAGAGGAAACAATGGTCACGACAACGGCTTTGAGCACAAGAGTAGAGGAGCTCGAGAGAGAGCTTGCCTTGTGTCGAGCAGTCATAGGGAATGAAGGAGTGTCAAGTGCAGCAGTAACTTATAAGGATGTCCCAAAGTCGAAAGAGTGTGTGGGGACAAGGTCTGCATGAGATGTGGACAATTTCTTATAAAGGATGGAGAACTACTTTTGTGCCAAAAGCATAGTGGATTATGCAATTAAGGTAAATATTGCTTCAATGTTTCTTACTGGTAGTGCGCTTTATGGTGGCAAGACATGTCTATAGATAAAAGGCATAGTGAGATTGGAATGTGGCAAGGGTTCCAAGAAGAGTTGAAGGGACAATTTTACCTAGAATTTACTGATGAAGAAGCTTAGAAAAAGTTGCGATAGCTAACGCAATGGAGCATAGTTGGGGAGTATGTTCAAGATTTCAAGGAACTCATGCTCTAAGCTAAAGATGTGATAGAGAGAGATATTTCTTGCTTTCAAGAATGGATTGAAGCTATGGGTCAAAAAGGAAGTGGAACGAAGAGGTGTCCAAGAACTATCGAAGGCAATGACGGTAGCGGAGTCCTTGGTCAAGCTTTATCTAGGGAAAGACAAGCTTGAATCTTTCAAGTCCGAGGAAAGGGGCGTACATGAAAGGGATCACAAGGAAGATGATAATGGAAGTGGAAATAGAAATGATGGTGGTAATGGGAAACCACGAGCTGCGAAGAAGAAACCCAACAAAAAGAGGGGCAAGTTAAGATGCTTTCTATATGATGGTGCATATATGTTGATGAAATGTCCAAGGAAATTTTCACTTTCTAAGAAAGGTAAGCCGAAAGGTAAGGCCGTTAGATTTGGTTCGAGTGCAAGGAGTGTCGAAGCTAAGGAGACCTAAAGCGAGAAGAAGCTAATGGAGTGATTCTTGTGTCATAGTTCGCATAGGTTGCGAATGTGTCTGAAGAAGTTTGTCATTGAAATGGATTATGAGACAGAAAAATGGCCCAAGAAGCTTTGTTCGAGCAAGGGAAATGTCAAAACTAAGGGGACAAAGAGGAGGAAGAAGAAGCGAGTTAAATGCTTCTTGTGTTATAGTCCGCATAAGTTGCAAAACTGTCCAAAGCAAACCGTGGTCAAGGAAAAGGCAACATTGGAAGGCCTTCCAGCCAAGGAAGAGGTGAGTTTATTATCAAACTTAATGGAGAAAGTGGCGATGAAAACATTGAAGCTGGGACCAATAAGGTTCAATTCGAGGAAAGCGATGGAGTTGGCTGAGTCGTCGGCGAAGCTTTCACTAATGGAAGAAGTGAGTTTGGCATCGGACTTAGAGGAAGAAGTCATGATGAAAACTTTGAAGCTAGGATCAATGAGGCTCATTTCTGTTGACACATCAGAGGAGCTTTCACTTATAGGAAAAGTGGGTGGTGCATCAAACTTTGCGAAAGTAGTAGTGCAAACTTGACAGTTAACTCGAGTAAATGTAACAAGTAAGGTACAATTCAAACACTTTGGTAGTGTTTTGCATTCTAACTTGTTGGCTTGACAATAACATAGGGGCCTTTTTAGAGTTCTTAAGCAAGAAGGTCGAGAGGTTGTGGGCAATTCGAGAACAAGTGGTGTGAATCATGAGGATTTTGATGGAGACAAGTTAGAATGTGGACAAGTTAGAGTCATGATTTCTTGCCAACGAGATGTACTAACGAGTGAGAAAGATCAAGTTAAGAGGCAACAAAAGTCGAGTTAAAAGTTTTGAAGGAAGGGACAACCCAATAGTGAGACTAGTCAGTAAAATGCTAGGGCGTCGAGACGAGATCGAGGTGAATCAAGTCAATGTCATTCCAAAGTTGCAATGAGGGTGTTGTGAGAATGGGTGGGACAGAATGTCATGGGCCATAGTTCAAAGGCCGTGACAATCGCACACAATGGGTCCCATGAAGGTCTATCATTGACATTGGGATCATTTGGCCCACATGAGCTAGCTCGATTTAGAGAACTATTGGTCAAGCTTGTTAGATTGAAGCATGGTTGGCCCAATGATGAAGATATGGAAACATAGGTTACTTTGTTAAATATAAGAACTAATCTTAGAAGATTGAAGGGAATCATATGTTATAAGATTAGATTGGATTTGATTATGTAAACTGATTATGTAATCTTGTAAATCCCATGATTTAAGAGATAGACTAATCTCGTCCGTTTATGTAACTTGATATTTACAATCGATTATGGGGGAACTCAACTATAAAGGAAGCCTTCCCTCATTTTTAAATCACTTCATTCTTTCATTGTTTCTTTGTGAATACAATATTGAGAGCATTTAGTCAAACTTCTCTCTTGTCTTGTTTTTTGTGGCTTTCTCTTCTTTTGATTTTTCTTTTGGCTAAGTTGCTTCCACTATATAAATTGGTGCATTGGAGGAATTCTTGGTGAATCCTCAATTGTTTGGTGGTTAGGCTGACTTAGGCGTGTTTGCATCGAAAGGATCACCTAAGTCTGCACAAAACGCGAGACTAAAGTTCTTGCCCCGTAACATTAGCATGGATTTTTTTACTAGTCTAATAAAAAATTTAGTCCTCTAATATTTACATATTTACAAATTTATCCTTAATATTTACAAATTTTTTCATTTTAGGTAAAATTCTAAAAAAAAATAGTAAATTTAGCCAACAACATTTACAAAACGAAAAATTTTAATTTTAATTATTTTGTAATTTTTTAAAAAAGCCCAACACCCAAACCTCTATTTCTCTATCGTGCTCACCTCCATTAACTTACACTCTTAAGAGTATGACGTTGGTAAAAAGATTATATGTCATCATGTCTGGCGAGACTTCGACGACTCTCATCAAATACACTATCAACCATGCTTAGGGGTGATTAAAATTCGATTTGACTCAAAAAAATTTTGAATTATTCAAATCGAGAAAATCAAATTAATCAAGTCAACTTGATTTTTTTTTTCAAATTTCAAGTCCAACTCAAGTTGAATTTTCAAATTTGAATAAAAATAATATCAAATTATCCTTCTCTCAACCCATCCCCCTCCAACACCCTCTGGTCTACCCAACCAAACCCCTCTTCAAAATGTTTTACTTCCCCTTCCCCTTTTACCCCCAAAAATTAAAAACCCCACATATATTATTCCCCCCTTACCCCCAAAAATCTTTACTTCCCCTCTCTTTTTACTCCCAAAAATCAAAATCCCCCCAAAATTTTTTATTTCTCCCTTTTACCCCCCAAATGGAAATCATCTCATTCTTCTTCGTCAGTTGTTTTTTATTTGTTCACTTGTTTACTTCAATTTTTCTTTATATGATCATATTTAAAAACTTTAAAGAAAAATATTTTCAAAAAAATTACATGAAAATAAAAAGGCTTAATGACAAATTTGGGCACTAATATTTACATGTTTTGTCAAAATGACCTTAATTGTATGTTTTTTGGCCATCAGCCTTTGTTTTTTTTTGGGGTTAAATATGAAATTGCTATCCGAACTTGTTCACTTCTCCCACATTGGTACTTATGGTTTTTTTGTCCTAGATTGGTATCGAAACTTTTTTTTTCATCCATGATTTTGGTACCTTAATAGAAAGTTATTACTGTTTTTGCTGATGTGGTAGCATCGGCCATTCGTACACTGCCACATGGACTATTATTTGCATCTTTTTTCCCTTTTTCTTTTCTTATTTCTCTTTTTCTTCTTCCTTTTTATTTTCTTCTTTTTATAACCTTAAAAAATTATAACCAAACCATTGGGTTTCTTTTCCTTCCAAAAGAATGAAAACCTTTTTTCCCTTTCAATTTTGACGCCACCACCGCCACTCCCCGTTAGATTCCGACCATCGCCACTCCCCGTTAGATTCCAACGTTGTTCAAGGTGGATGCAGCAGCCAATGGTAACCTTCATCCCCTCCTTCAAATATATTGGTTAGATCTCCCCAAAGCAAATAAAAAAGCCCTTGAAACGATAATCAAAGCCAGAAACTTCGACTCTTTCAATCTGTTTTGTTGGCCACTATGTCAACTTTCAGTCAGAGATAAATGATTCCCTTAGCCTTCTCTTGGCTATCACAACTCAGATTTTTGAATAGGTACCTAAAACCCATGAAGCCGAAAAGGCCAAACATGAGCATTTGAACTCTCATTTTCAACTTCTTGGTTTTGGAGTTGGGTTTGATTTGAAAGAAATAACAATGGTGCCTAATGACAAATGATCTTTGGTTTATTTCAAGTGCCTAATGATTTATTCTCAATTTTTTTGGTTTCAATTTTCTTCCATTTGGTTGTTTTAGGACTAAATCTGTGTGAGAGTGAGTAAGGTGAAAATAAAGAAAGGAAGTAGGTGTGAGAATTGAAAATTTGGGAAAATATCTTAGGAAATCAAAATTGGAAGTGAATGAACAAACCTTGAAGGAGAATGGGATGAGGAATTGGAGCCAGAGAGTAAAGGAGAACAACAACCTCTCGTCGAATTTGCCATTGGCGGAATACAAATGGTGAAGGATTTTTTCTCAAAAAATGGAAAAAAAAAATCACTTTTTCTTGGGTTGAGTATAAGAAACAGAGAACCAAGCAATGAAGAACACAAGAAAAGAGAGGAAACTAAACTAGAAAATGAAAAAAAAATTAAGTAGAATTCTAGTAGGCATAATTGCATAAAATGCACTCAACGTTAGGGGTTTGGGTTTTGTGCCATTGACCTTTTTTTAATTATTTACACCATCAATATTATGATTTTTCATAAATCAACCTAATTTAAACAGTAAATGTGAGTTAATCATCAATCAAGTGCCGATTAACGAAGTAAGCCTATGTGATGTCATAGATGATGTCATCTTTTTTTTATTTTGTTCCATCTTCTTTCTTCTTCTTCCTTCCTCTCTTCCCATTGCTGCTACAACACAAAAAATACTTTTTTTCTCCACTATTGTTGCTGCTGATGCCACTTCCACAACCACCCTACCTCCTACCTCTTTTCCACCTAGGTTTCGACGTAGCAATACCACCACCTCCACCCCAAATGATTCAATCTATTTTTTTCATTTTGTTCCAGCTTATTTTTTCTTCTCCCTTCCTCCCTTCCCATTGTTATTGCAACACAAAAAAAAACTCTTTCTACACCATTGCTTCTATTGCCACCTCCACTGCTGCCACCACCTCCACCCCAAATGATCAACAACGATTTTGATTCAATCTCAAGGTATTCACGAAATCTCGGTGTTTCAGTATTCCCTAGCTTGAGGTCTCTACAAGAGAATTTGCAGTTCCTTTTCTTTTTCTCTCAGCCGAAAATGGCAGCAACACCACCACTTCACGATGGTTCACCATTGAACTTCAGCATTGTATCCGAGTAAGGTAACAATGGTTTCGATGTTGGTGCTAAGATATCCATTAGGATTAGGCTTGAGCTTAGAAAAGCACAGGTGATTAGTGATTAATGTCAATGGGGATGATGTGAAATATTTTTAATGAAATGTAATTTATTACTTAAGTAATACAATAAAATAATTACATGCGAAAAATAATAAAATAAATAAATCTTACATGAAATTATAAAAAATAACTCTTAATTTAAAGAAAATAAACGTAATTATCTAAAAAAAATTCAAAAAGAATTCATACGTTTGTTTATTGAAAGGTTTCAAAAAGTTAATTAATAAATCAAACCGAAAATACTGAATGTGTGCATTCATTATGAAACCTTTTTTAGATAATTATTTTTATTTCTTTTAAATTAAGAGTTATTTTTTAGCTTTATGAATTATTTATTTATTTTATTATTTTTCACATGCAATTATTTTATTTATTTATCTAAGTAATAAATTATATCTTATTAAAAATATTCCACATATGAAATTTCACATCATCCCATTAACTCTTTTTACGGTACTTTCATCAAATTTGTAAAAAAACAATTTGAAAAAAATAAAGGTTGATGGCTAAAAAAGGCTCAAAAATACAATTAGGGTCATTTTGGGAAAACATGTAAACATTAGTGTAAACTCAATAATATATAGGTTTTTTCCTATAGATTTTCATCACCTTTTTACATAAAAATTATATTAATTCGAGTAATTATTTAATAAATTAATGAAATCTACTTAAATATTAAATTAGGGAAATTATAAAAATGTGATTTTATGCTTTATTATATAGTTTTTATGCACAAAATGACTTGTTTTATAACTTTATTTAACATATTATATATTTTAATAAGTAAAGTGGGTCATGCAAATTAAAATTAATTAAAACATGAAATTATATTATTTAATGGACATGAATTATTTATTAATTGGATTAGTTAAATATTATAGTTGGGTTAATTATTTATTTATTTTGACCCAAATTAATTTCATGTGTTTTAGACAGGTCTGGTTACTTGTTGGGTCACAAAACCATCCAACGCAAGTGAATAAGGAGCCCAATTTCGGTACACACATTGGCTGCCCAATAAGGAGTTTTGGGATAATTGCAAGGAGTCCCTGCAGTTGAGAAAAAATCAAAATTCAACCTAGAAGATTGCAGTTGACTTGGTCTTGATCCCTACTTGATTTAGCATGGTTGAATGCTTCAAAACAAAGCAAACAACCAAGTTTGAATTCCTCACTTCATGGCCGACCATGCATGAGAGAAGAATGAGGGTTCAACCACCCTATTTTTGGTAAACTCACCTATAAATAGAGCCCTCAACCTCATTTCTCAAATCATCTCTTCATCCCTTTTCACTTCATTTCTCTCATTCTTAATTCTCTCTTTATTCCCACGCCTAGCATCTCCTTTCTTTCCTTTAGATTTTAGCCAGTTAAGCCTTTGAAAGATCCCTTGGTCGGCTAACTTGGAGAGCCATCAGCAAAATAATGAAGCAAAGATTTGAAGGAGTCATCATCGATTGAAGTTTGGGTGACAGCCACTTCGATAAGGTTCACTCTTTCTTTTCTTATTATTTAAAATAACCATGTTTGCTAAGTGTTTTTCGATCTTGTTATCAACAATGGTAGCTTATTTTTATTTAAGCTAGGATAATTGCATTGATTTAATAATATTCATTTGATTCATGCTTATAATGTTTGTGCGTCAATCGATCATGCTTTCAATTAAATTCAAGAATGTATTTCATTCATACGTGATTAGATGCATTAGAATTAGTTCAGCAATCCAAACCAAATATTAGCTAATAGACACAATAATTAAAATATGTATGCTTAATTCATATCCGACCCATAATGAATTGAAGGTTTGTAATAACTTGACCGAGCTCTATTACCTTACATGGCTTTTAGGTTCATGAGATTAAATTGTTTCAAATAGACCCAGTCCCTGTTACTTCACATGAACACTAAGAAGCTCTTAGTTTGATATGATCAGCAAAATGCGTATTTAACTAAGTAAAAGATTCCGAAAGAACTTAATTTGGTTTCCAAGCCCATGAATGATCGAGTTGCCATGGAATGTTTTTCGAATGTTAATAAGCATGTTAAGAATGAATTAAATTAATTAATGTGATTATCCTAGTTTATATATGTTATTAATTGTTGTGAATTGTGTTTTTCTATTGCTAAAATTCATTTATCATATAGATAATTTTCATTAGGGATCATTTGCATCTAGATTGTTACATTTAATTTTAACCATCAAACCCCTCATATTTTTGTGTTTATCACCAAGTTGTTTAATTTAATTTTTCAATTAATTGATTAACATATATAGTCCTTGTGGAGACAATAACTGTGTACTTAATTATTACTTGATAACGACTGTGTAGACTTGCACAACCTACTCGTTACAGTTAGTGGCCAAATTTTTCATTAAGCCAAATAAAAAAATACCAAAGTCATTTTTTTAATTTAATTCGAACAAATATATTCGATACAATTCAAATTTCAACTCACTCGTCTCGATTCGAGAAAATTTCAAATCGAGTTAAGATGATAAAATATGATTAATCAACTTAATTAACTCGAATTTCTTTATTTGATTCGATCGAACGCTTACCCCTAGCCATGCCTCCTCGACCTTTTTCTTCATCAACACGTTTACGATCAGATGAAAAGGTGGTGACATTCAATCCATAGTTTCCCTTTATAGTCCAAACCACATGCAATGGCTCCTCGATCCTTTCAATCTTGTAGAGACGTGCGATGAGCAAATCGAATGCGTGACCTTTGTCTACATGATATAAGGTTTGGACTAGAGGATTGAGGATCGAGAGAGAGGATTTCGTATTAGTGATGAAGCTGAAGGTTTTGATGGTGTTGAAGCACTTTTCGTTCACACGCTTACTCAAGAGGTACCTATACTGCACCAAAAATTTAAGTGTTATTCGTTCAATTTTGTCAATTAATATGCACCTATATCAGTGGTTTAAAGCTTTAATTGTGTATTTAAGGTCAGGGGTTCAAGTCACTTTTTTTGAAGTTTTATTATTTCCTTTTATTCGAACCTTAGTCCTTGAACACTTCATTAAGTTTATTTCTGTGTTAGTTTGTGGCAACTATGAGCTTAGTGGTTCAACGGTTAAGTAACAGCACTTTTTCGGTTCTTGAGTTCGAGTCCTGTGTATGTGATGTGAAGTATTTTTGTATCTAGTGTTTGATATTTGTTTTATTTTTTGTTGTTTATTTAAATCTATTTAAAGAAAAAGTTCCCTCTTCCATTAGTTTTCTTTTTCCGGATATTGTTCTTTCTATGTCTTCTTTTCTTTTCTTTTTGCTTTTGCAAATTGTTCGTTCGACTTTCCTTTTGTTTGCGATTGGGCTAATTCTTGGATTTTGTTCTTCTCTGATTGATTCTGATTATGAGGTGTGTTTTCGCTATCATTTCACTTGGTTTTTTTGTTTCGTTAGTCAATTGGGGTTTTGTCGTTAAACGTCATTGTCGAGGGTTCAACTTGTTCTCGGGTAATTTGATAATTAGTTTACTGCAGGGAACGTTCGGGAAATGAATGATGATCCTTCGACTTCTTAAGCTGATTTTTGCGACTGGTTGTGGGTAAGCCTAAGTTCGTTGTGAATTGCATTGAAACATTCAACACGTTTGTTGGTTGTAAGTAGAGTAATTTCATGCGTTTTGATTGTGTTTCTGGCCTTTGTTGTTTCGCTTTTAAGTGTGGGAGTCTCTATCATTGGTTCAACCTAGATTTCTGACCAGATTGGTACTAAAAACCCTGTTTTACACTATTTTGGTCAACAGAATACAGGAATATCGATACCACACGGTCGTGTGTCAAGCTATGTGAGCCACACGACTATGTTACAAGTCGTGTGGCAAATCGTGTAACTCATTATTTGTTGAAATTAAGGCACATGGGTGTGTGATAGGCTGTGTATGGGAAATTTAGGTGCAGGGTTCACACGGGCTGACATAGGGGTGTGTGCTCAGACAATGTAACTCACTATTTGTGAATTAGGGTCACACAGGTAGGTGAAACAGGCATGTGTCACATCGTGTGAGGCACACAAGCTGATACACGGGTGTGTGTCTAGATCATGTAACTCACTGTTTTGGAAACAAGGCCACATGGGCGTGCGCCGAGTTGTGTGGAGCCACATGGGCTAACTATTCAAGCCGTGTGAAATCACACATGCGTGTGGGCCTAGACTTTGAAATTTTCCCTATGTTCGTAAGCCGTGCGAGGCGAACACAAGTCTACTGTAGGGTTTGTATGGACTGAATTGAGCTGTATAAATTGTCATACTGTGAACTGAATTAAGTATTGGACTTTTGTATGCAATAAACGTTTTGTTATTGATATATATTTTGTTTGAGTATAAACTGTATGTGAATAACAGTATGTGCATTCTTATCAATTTTCATTTGAAAATTGCATCTACATTGGGTAGGAATTGTGTAAGGAGGAAGTGTTCTTTTCTGAATAAGTGGCTAAGCCACCCATATTTGCCATCTAATATGACAGCTAGATTGCAATTATTGAGACATGTCATATTGACACTTTGTGGTGTGTATGGTTGAATGAGTATTATTTATCCTATATGGTGTGTTGGATTGGACAGAGATGGTGTGCGGCGGATAGGGGTAGGAAAAATTGCATTTATATATGATCTATTCTATTTCTAAGAATGAACTAATATGTTATCTGATCGATCTGTTAACTCAGACAAAATGTCTCTAATTTTGATTCTAAATATGAATTTAGTAAAATTTCTGAATTTCTACTAAATATGTTTGACTTAATAACTGTTATGCTCGTTGAGTTAATTACTCATTCTATTATTGATTGGATTACAGGTAATTCGCAAACATGATCAGGCCAGTGTGACGGAAGCTTAGTCAAACTACTTTGTTGCTTTAATTATAACAATATTTATTTAGATTTTCTTAATATGGGGTTTTCTTTAAGATTTGCGAATTATCTACTGTATTTTATGCATTCTATTATTATTATTTGTTTTGTATGGTTTTAAAAACTGCGTTTATTAAAGTATGATTTCTGAAAATGTTAATGTAACTCTCCAAACTTGGTCTTATCGTCTAGGTCTAGTATGGGGTGTTACACTAGCTTATTGTCTCCATATATTCATTTTGGTCGGGTGAGAACTTTTTTGTTGTAGTCGGTCGATGTGGGCTCATTAAGTCAAATGAGCTAGGATAGAAGAGAAGCGCATGAAGAAGAAACAAATGAGAGATTGGAGATAAGAGGATTGCTTGTTGAGTTTTTTGAGAATCGACATGTTTTTACAGATGAAAGTTGGAGAAATAGGTTTGGATGTATTTTTTAATTTACAAAAAAATTAAAAATTGTCATTTTATAAATGTCGAGGTTTAAATTTATTGAAAAATTTAGAATTTGATCTAAAATGACAAATTTTTAAAACATTCAAGGCTAAATTTGTAGAAAATTTTATATTTAGGATCAAATTGATAAAATGTGTAAACATTAGAGAGCTAAATTTGTTATTATACCAATAAAAAAGCTCACGTCAACACTTCTGTCAAATTTCAAACGTTTGGTGACCAAATAATTAAAAGTTTAATGACTAAAATAAAACGCGAGTAATAAATTTAGTGACCATTTTTATATGTTAAATATTAAAAATTAAATAAATAATAATAATTTTATAAAACAATACCTAACATGAGATATATAGTAAGGTTTTGGAGCAATTATGTAAATTTTTTATTTTTGAAGACTTATGTACCTGTCACAAGTGGTGAAATGAGACTAAAAAATATTCCTTTATAAATTTAAGTTTATAATAATAAAGATTCTAGATAATATTTATGAATCTTTAGCATATTACCGTAAACAAATTTTTCGTATTTTTTTGGTAAAAATGCGATAAACGAACAACCAAAAAATTACAGAGGAATACTCTTGCTTAGGGTTTTTGACCCAAATGAATCAAAAAAAAATATTTATATAAGTGATCCAGGTTTAAAAATATTTACTTAAATGATTTGAAATGAACAATGAAAATTGACTATGAACAACCAATGACCGACACCCTCCTCAAATTTATACCCATTCATTGCCTAAATTTTGTGTCAAGTATTAAAAAAATCAAATTTTGGGTTCTTGATAAGTAATGGCTAGCACCAAGATATTTTTTTAACCCCGTATTATATTGATATATGAATATACCAATTTTTGAAAAAATTTTGGGGTGTTTGGCACCTAATGGCCGGCACAAAAAAAACCCAAATAAAAAAATATTTTTTTGGTATTTTTCAACTAATGGCGAGCACCAAAAACTACGAATAAAAAATAATTTTTTGGGTGTTTGGCAGGTAATGATCGACACCAAAATATGAATAATTTTTTTTGGTTTTTGACACATATTGGTCGACACCACCTTTTTCAATACTCGAGAAATTTTTTCACTGGTTTTTGCCTTATGAATGGTTTGTACCAACGTTTTCAAATAAAAAAAATATTTTTTTTTAGTTTTGAGACACTGATGACCGACACCAACTTTATTAAATTAAAAAAATAATTTTTTCATGATGCAAAACCTATTGATGGCTGGAAACCTCCTCTATATAAATTATCATTGTTCTTTAAAAAATTGCTCTCATAGTAACAAAGAAATGAGAATGTTTTTTAGTGTATCATTATATAAGTGTTTAGTACTGGAGGAGAGTTTTGGAGTGTGCAACCGAATTCTTGGTTTAATTATATACTGTAATGTATTCTCGGATTTGAATTATATACTGTAATGTGAAGCGAGAAGGATATGTCTTCAAAGGTTAGATGATTTTCTGCGCCATTGAAGACTATCCGAGATGTCCAACGCAGATGGATATTATTTACGTTGGAAGAATTGTTATTATGCAATTTAACAGTTGAAGTACTGATGAGGTATTGATCCAATGTAGATTTATTTCCCGCCAAATGTAACTAACTGTGTAGAATCGTAAAGGTTTGGCTATCAAAGGTAGGAAGACTTCTTGCGCCATCAATGGCTAATCGAGACGACTTAGACCTGATTCAAGCAGATGAACATTATCTATGTTTGTATTTTCTTGTATCTTTAATTTTAATTTATTCCATTTTATTGTTGTTTGAATTTTAAATTATATAAAATATTTGTAAATTTTTTTTTCTGTAAATTTAATTTGTTGTGTATTAATATTTGTAAATTTTCGTGTATTAATATATTTTTGAATTATATAAATATTTTATTTAATATATTGTTGTCAAATGCAAACAAATAATTATTTTAGAAAAATTAACTTTATTTGAAAAAATAAAATTACAAATTAAAGTAAATATTTACAAAAAAATTTCAAAATTGTCTTAATCCGGACGACGTCCTTGGCGCTGACGTGTAATGGTTCGGGTACCTCCCGAGTTGGCGAGGTCGTGCACCTTCTTAAGGCGTTTCATAGTTGCTCGGTTCGGCCTTCGGTGTCCCGACGTCCAGTGTCCTGATCAGTGTACGTAGAAAAGTGGTATAATCGTACACACCATCATCGAGAGTTCTGTAGTATTGAGTGGCCGAAGGCGTCGAGGGAAAATATCCTCCATGGTTGGCATACGTTCTTGCCGATGGAGCTCCGATTGGTATGACGATGATCTGAAGTATTGTGAATGTTGAGGCTCGGGGTCATCGTCGAATATATCCTCCATGGAATAAGGAAATTGGGGCTCGAGCGCATGGGATGACGAGTCGGATCCTTCATGTTATTGGGGCTCGGGATTGGGGATCGAGAATGGTCGAATTGGGCCACGACGTGAACGTGGGTTGTTCTTTCGATGCCATTGGGATGATTCTGGTATAAGGTGATCCAGGACCACATATAACAACCTTCCAAAATGAACGGCTTCCCATTTTCCATATACCATTTATTGTACTATTGCGTACCCGAGATCCCTCCCTCTAAGACATATAAGGGAGGGCGCCTCAAATATCAGTCATCCCAAAGAATGATATATGGCGCAACTGATATTTGAGGCGCATGAAATTGCTCCCAATTTATTGCATCTCGACCTGCTTCCTTTTTGTACAGTCCGTGGACATCTTTGATGTTGAAGGGAGGGCTCGGGATAGGATCAGTGCAATCAAACTGTCTCAAAACCTGATCCCTAACATGCCACTCCATCATATGAAAATGAATTAATGGGACATGACACATGAACAACTGTTGCTGGTCATAAACACATGATGGAATGAAGGATGTAATTTGTTCCCCAACATAAGGCATCCATATAAATTGCACAATATAAACAACACGAGTTTAGTTAATTTAAAATTTTTTGAATTATTGTATTTGAAAAAAAAAAATCGAAAGCGTATCTTACGCCATCCCCGGAATAGGTCTCTATCATCATACAGTACATGGGCAATGGCAACAATTTCTCGATTCCCGAAATAGCCGCTCATCTAAAAATAAAAAAAAAATTGAATTATTTTTTTCATGCAATAAATGAATATTTTATACAATTAAAAAACAAAAGTTAAAATCGATTTATTGAGTTACTTATTCATGAGTAGGCACGCAAGTGGTAGGTGGCTGACATTGAAAAGAAATGGCAATCTGTATAATGCCCAAGATTGCAGTAGAAGGAAGCAATTGCCCATGGTCTTTGTTTGCGGCTTTTTCGCTCAACAAAGCCACGATATAAGCATGGTAACACTGTAGAGCCCCAACTTAATCTCTCAGCTTGCTCCATGTCCTAGAGTAAGGGGAGGTACATGATGTTCACTTTATTCTGATTATTATCGAGCATTAGTACCCCCACCTATTAGTTGCAAAATGAACACTCTTGCAGCGTAGATAATGTCCATCTGCGTAGGATTGTTGGGTAGATGTTCAAAGTTAACTTTTAACCAAGTAAATTTAATCGTGGTTAATCTTCCGTTCTCATCGTTCGGGGGTACCTAGACAAGTATCCATTCGCAAGTGCCCCAAGGATCGTCTAATTTACCAAGCTCTGTAACTACATCACCATTAATGGATAGGCCTAGCTAGACTGCTACTTCTTGCAACATAATTGTCACATCCCTACACGGGAGGTGGAACGTGTAGGTCTCGGGGCGCCATCTTTCAACTAAAGCCATTACTAAATCGTCCCGGAGTTCGAAAGGTTGAATATAGGCAGCAACCCCGAAGCTCGCGATGCCCACATGGTGCAAAATTTCTTCGACGAGAAAATAGTCGAGATGATGTACTCGGGGTTGGACTAGCCGGTACGAGGTCTGCGTTTATAATACGATTTATTATAAGTAAACGAGAATTTGAAATGTTATATGAGCCTTTAAAATACAATTTATTCTACTTGATCTACTCGAATAACTTTCGCAATATGGTTGTTGTCATTCAGTAGCTTGTTGGGATGATCCATATTGTAAAAATGTAACAGCGATCAACGATGTTGCTCGGTGGATATCAAAGGTTATCCGTGGTGAATGACTATTATAGGAGCTGTACGATGGAGGACGGTAATTATCGATGGTGAATAGAATTGATTGTCGATTATCGACGATTGTTGGCAGTAGTGAGATGATTCTCGATGGTCATATGCTATTTATAGTAGGGACTATTAAGGGTAAAATAATAAATTACAAATTTGAGGGGGAAAATGGAAAAAAAGGTGGTCAGAGATTGGGTCACGTCGACTACCATGGCAGCCTTGTTAGTGCCGATCATTGAAGGGCATTTTTCACCTTTTCCAAGCTTATGATACAAGGTTATGATGTAGACTTGACATAGGCCTATTAAGAATTTAATTTTTTAATATAAATTATATTAAAATATAAATTTTAAATTAAAAATTTATATAATTAAAATTTATTGTTATTTTTAAATAATTTAAATTTATTTTAATAAAATGAAATTCGTTTTATGATTCTTAAGTTTTATTTTTTAATAATTTTAATATATTTTAATAATTTTCCCCTTTTATAAGTTTTATTTTTTAAAATATATATTCAAATTTATATATTTTTTAAAAATATATATTAAAAATAAAAATAAATTTTTATTTTAAATTATATATTAAAAATTATTATTATTTTTTAAAAGTTTCCGTTGGATTGATAAATCACATCAACCCAACTAATGTGACATAGCCCTGACGTGCGCAAAATCATCACGGCCCTAATGAAGGCTTGCTGAAGGCCAACTCCCCCCTAACACACGCCTGGAAAAGGCCGACACCTTAAACCCTGACACAGGCCTAGCAAAGGCTAGCTCCCCCTAACATGGGCCTGCAAAAAAAAATCTATTTTAACTTAAATTTCAACTTAAAATTGATTTTATTTTAACTTAAATTTTATTTTAAATTTTAACTTAACTAAAATTTTATTTTAAATTTCAACTTAAATTTTATTTTAACTTCTTCAATTTCAACTTTATTTAATAAATTTAACTTTCTTTTCATTTTTATACTAATTATTTTTCATTTAATAAATTCTTTTTTTAAATTTAATAATTTTAACTTTTATTTATTAAATTTAATAAATTCTTTTTTCATTTCATTTTCATTTTCATTTCATTACATTTCATTTCAAATGATTTTTCTTCCTCAACATATTATTTAAATTTAAATCTCAACTTAATTTCAAATTGTAGTTAAATATAAATTTCATTTCATTTCTATGTTTTTACAACAACATTTCTATAATTGTGTAATTTCCCCTAACACATAGCTCAAACGTCTAAAACAATCGGTGGAAAAGTCATTTCCCCGGTTGAATCACCTCGTCTGGGCCTTTTTACGACAATGTTTGCAAATTAGTCACAAACCCCGACACATGCTCCCGCATCGCGACTACTCACCCTTGAAGCTTGTTGTATCATGCATCCCCGTCACCATACAAGTCCCGCATTAACATTTGTTTCGCCCATCATGCCTTCCAGTACGAAACCTTATACTTGAAGCGAGCTTGCATGGTCGCAACAAGAAGTGATACTTAAATGATGGGGGACTCTTTCACCATAGGGATAATGCAATTGAATATGGTTTTTGCATCTAACTTTCAATGGTTTTGCGTCATACGAGTAGACGTGCATGTGTTGACCTTTTATTTTCCTTACTGTCCACAATTGAGTCTGTTGAATTCACACTGCTCGGACACACACTTACACCCACTTGAGGCTTTCCAACATTCTTCGATGTACAAAGACTACATCGACTTCGTCACTTTATAGTCCACGGCTAACTTCAAGCTGTATTGCTTTATTGCATTTAAGCAGTCCTTGTTTTGGAATTGTTATCCTACGAACAACTATTCTTCGTTGATTTTTTTCTCAAGTAGGTGAGTCGGAACAATGTTTGTATATTCAGGAACTTACGAGCTCGACCCGCATCTGGATCTATGTCACTAATGAAGGCCTCGGGATTATTCCTGATAACTATACTGGGGTTAGTGTTCCTAACCGAATGAAGGTTAAAATCTTCAACCTTTACTGGGCCCTCTTCGTCTATATCTTCGGGGATGTTATCCAAATTGGGGTCATTGAATGAATCTAACAACGAGGCATGATCTTTATTATCGAACCTTTCGTCATCATCTTCTATGGTGGCCAACACCTCTGGATGAAATTGTAGACGAGGACACATGTTTGGGATGTTATACGAACATCCACTGGTATTTGGATTTTCGGGAGTTTACATTGACCCTAAACAGCTCAATTGATCTTCCCAGTCGATGTTAAGATCAAAATAAATTCCAGAACGCTGGCTTACTAGATTTACAACTTGAACTGTTTCGAGTTTCGCTATCTCCGCAAACAACTCAACTGGGTAGGGATTATTGATCTCAGGAGCGCAATAAATTGTTATCATTATCCCTAGATCATCATCATCTTTAAGCTCCATTTTCGAGAATTTGATTGGATCTGATGAAACTGAAAAATTGCAAAACAGTCTCAACATTTGCTTCCCGCAACAAGTAGCTATCTTTCTACTGATCTTCAATTTCAAATCCTCTAACGAAACACACTTGTTGAATCTCATTCCGATTTTTTCCCGACTCCATCGAACTAAATATAAACAAACAAAAATTGGGAACTCATTTTCAAAAAGTTTTCTCAACAAACAAAACACAAATATTTGTAATCTCGACTTTCAATTGATAAAGCAAACAAAAAGCTTAAATGATAGAAAAGGGCCTACATTATGCGAAGGATTAGTTACTGGGCTCGATCCGGTGGATACCTTGAGAAATAAAAAATGAAAAAGAAAATTAAATATGATAAAGTTGGTGTTGGCCATCTATAGGGTAAAAACCAGCAAAAATAATTTTCAGGTTTTGAAAAAGATGATGCCAACCATCAATAGGGTAAAAACTAGCAAAAAAATTTCAAATACTAAAAAAAATGGTCTCGACCATTCATAAAGCAAAAACTAGTATAGAAAAAATTTCTTAAGTACTAAAAAAGGTGGTGCTGGCCAATTGATGTTAAAAACCAAAAAAAATTATTCGTATTTTGGTGTTGACCATTACCTACCAAACATCCAAAAAAATTATTTTTTTATTCATACTTTTTTTTGCCAACCGTTAGTTGAAAATAACCTCAAAAAAATATTTTTTTTATTTAGATTTTTTGGTGTCGACCATTAGGTGCCAAACATCCAATTTTTTTTCAAAATTGGTATATTTGTATACCAGTATAATACGGGGTCAAAAAAATACCCTGGTGCCGATCATTGCTTGTTAATAACCCAAAAATTTGATTTTTTAATGCCTGACACAAAAGTCAGGCAATGATTGGGTATAAATTTGAGGGGGTGCAGGCCATTGGTTGTACATAGTCAATTTTCACTGTTCATTTTAGGTCATTTAGGTGAATATTTTTGAACCTGGGTCATTTGTGTAAATAATTATTTTTTAGGGTCATTTGGGTGACCCCTCCAGCTTATGGATTTGCCATTCTTATCCTCCTGCAACAGATGTAGTGCTTCTTAAAAAACCTAGACTCCCGCCATAGTATTAAATTGCGGTTGCAACACAATGTAACAACTGCATCGTAGCGGAAATGGAAACTACCACGATGCAATATCAGCGCAACGCATTAAAGAAATCGCACCATGATTGTTGCGGTTAAAATCTGTTATGTAACGTCGCAACAGTTATTAAAAAGCAGCGCAATGTCGCATTAACACCGCAGCATGTCATTTAGAGCTTTTTGTTTTGATTAATTGCAAACTTAATAAGAAAGTAAAGTAAGCTGTAACATCCGCGTTTTAACTCGAATTTAGGTACAGTGATGGATCGAGTCAAGAATTAGTGTAAAATTCTTAAAATATAATAAAAAATAATTTTTAGTATTAAATTAGGAAGTATTTAAAACTGAAAAGAAACTAGAAAATACCCCTTAAATAGAAAATTTTAAATAAATGTGTTGACTTAATTCAAAGAATAGAGAATTTGTTGTGGTCAAAGGAAAGAAGGATTTAAAATAAATTTAACCAAGGTGAAGTATCAATCATCTTAGGAATTATGAAAGGTGAGGAGGAATAAAAGGTTAAATAACCAAGTAGATATTTTAAGGTGTAATGATGATGGGTAAAAGTGAAAGATGGATGTCTTAAAGATTTATTAGTAATTTTACCATTTTAAATAAAAAATGAGATATTTTCTTAGAATTGTGTAGAAAAGTAAAGAAAAATATGAAACTTTATCATCTTTTTCACCCACCAAACGTCACTTTCATCTCTACCATCTCTCATCTTTTGTTTTTACTCCCTTTGTGTCCTTCCTCCATTGTTGAACCAACCAAGCTCTAAACCTTCCTTTTTCTTTGAAATTTCTTTAATAAAAACTATAAAGAAGACTAGTGAACAATTTAGTCTCATGAGAAAACTTTCATAGATGGGTTAAAAGGGAGAAAAGCATGAGTTAAGATTTTGGGTTTTCAAAGATTCATACATGTTTATTTTCGTAATCTTGCATAGAAAAATTATTTGATTTTACTTTTACTTATAAATGATATGTGCTTTATATGAAATTGAAGAAAAATAAAAGAAAGGAGCGTATAAAATTGAATGAAAAGGAAAGGAGAAGGCTAAGAAGTGAAGAGCAAAAGAAAATACATCATCTCAACCTTTTTTAAGTACTACAAGGATTTAAATTTATTTATTTTAAATGTTTATAATTTTTAGTATATAAATTATTTGTGATATATATATGATTAAATTGTGAAAATTATGTAATATGTAAAGAAAAGTGTAGGTGAAGAATGTGTAATGGTAGATTTGTTTGATTATTAAGTAATAATATTGAGAAATAAATATATGTGTGAAAAAGGTATTATACATGTGAATTATTCATTAAATACTAAATTGTGAAAAAGGGAAAAATGTGACGTATTGTTCGATATATATATACTTATTATGAGGAGTTGAAATGTATTATTATTTTTACTATGTAATTAATAATTAGTTATATTTATATTAAATTTTGTCTGAATTTTTATAAATATTTTGTAGTGTTAATTATAAGTTTTATATTTTTGTGAGTCTTTTGTATTATTAATTATAGGTCTTATAATTTTTTTTTCCATTTTTTAGTTTTAAGTCTTATTAGCAGTGTTTCCATTGTTAGAGTTTTATTATTTTTGTTTCATTTGGTAGTTTTAAGTCTTATTATTTTTGTTTCATTTTTTAGTTTTAAGCCTTATCATTTTTGTTTCATTTTGGTGAATATTTTTTATTGTTAGTTTTAAGTCCTACATTTTTTGTTTTATTTTTATGAATCTTTTACTAGTTGGTTTGAACTCAAGTAATTAATAATACTTTTCATGCAGATAAATGAAAAAATGCCACGTTCAAGAAATAAAGAAGATGCAACTCCCAGTGATGATTATGGTTGGAGGTGGGGAGAACCTGTTGAAGGAAAGCGTAATAATGTCAAATGCAGATTTTATGGAAGAATTATTAAAGGAGGAATAACACAATTGAAAGAGCATTTGGCTACAAAAAAAAAAAGGAATGTAGTATCTTGTCCACATGTCTCGGAAGAAGTTAGAAAAACCATTGCTCAATAGCTTCAAGAATATCATAGTGAAAAAGCTACGAAGCAGAGTAGGAAAGAAGAATTAGAGAAAAGAATAAGATTAGGAGACCGTGGAGACTATAGTGATAGTGGTGATGATAATGATGATGAAGAGTTAACTATCACAAGATGTGAGAGTATGAGATCTCAAGTTGAATGAGAAGAAAGGCAATGTCGAAGAGCAAGAACTAGTCAAGATTTAATTTTTGAAATTGGAGGAGGTAGTAATTCTGGAACTCAAGGAATTAGACGATCATTTAGTATCCATAATTCTGAAAGAAGTGGAAGAGAACGTCAATAGACTAATCTTGACTCTCATAGAGCTAGATTAGCAAACATGGGTAAATAGCTTTAGGCTTATATGGGAAGAAAGAGGTCCGACCGTTATGTGTGATGGGTGGAAAGGGACAACTAATCAACATATAATTAATTTTTTGATTTATAGTACAAGATGTACTGTTTTTAAAAAATCCATTGATGCTAACAATTTTACCTCTCGAACTACTGAGTACTGTTTTGGTTTAATGGACAAAATGGTCGTTGAAATCGGTGAAGAGTTTTTTGTTCAGGTTGTTACAGACAATGAAATAGCTATCAAAGCTAGCGGTCAAATGTTGATGCAAAAGAGAAGGCACTTGTATTGGTCTACATGTTTTGCTCGTTGCTTGGATCTTATTTTGGAAAAAATCGGTAATAGAAAAAGTGTGAAAAAGGTCTTAGATGAGGCAAAAAAATAACTTCTTTCATATACAATCATACTTGGACAATTGATTATATGAAAAAATATACCAATGGTGCAGAACACTTACGATCTGGGATCACTAGATTTGCTACCAATTTTATTGGATTTGAAGAGCATTGTTAGAAGCAAACACGCACTAAAGGAAATGGTGACTTCTTCAGCATGGAAAAGGTCTACATATGCAAGAAAACCATCTGCACTAGAAATGATGGAAGTCATTAACTCAGGTGAGTTTTGAAAAAATGCCATTGATGTCTTAAAGATACAGGAACTGTTGGTTAAAGTGTTAAAAATGTGTGATGGCGATGAAAAACCAACTATGGGTTTTATTTATGAAGCTTTGGACCGAGCAAAGTTGGCAATTCAAAGAGAATGGTGCTATTACCAGAAATATTAGGATATCATTGATAAGAGATGGAGTAATCAACTTTATAATGATTTGCGTTCTGCTGAAACTTTGTAAAACTTTTAAATATTTTAATTTGTAAAGTGTTTTATTTAGATATTTACTATATTATTTATTATAAAGGATATTTCATAAATCTACAATTTTTATATGGAGGCAATTCCACAAACCATGAATGGAGTTAGAAATGTTATACAAAAGCTAGAGCCTAGCATGAGTAATCAAGCTTTGGCAATGAATCAGGTATAGATTTCTCATGAGTTTCGTAAAGCACATGGTTTGTGGACTTGCCTTCATACAGAAATTGTGGATTTAAGAAATATCATATATAATAAATAATATAGTAAATATCTAAATAAAACACTTTACAAATTAAAATATTTAAAAGTTTTACGACGTACCAGTAGAATGCAAATCATTATGAAGTTGATTACTCCATCTCTTATCAATGATATCCCAATATTTTTGGTGATATCGACAATCTCTTTGAATTGTCAACTTTGCTTTATACATAGCTTCATAAATAAAATCCATAGTTGGTTTTTCCTCGTCATCACACATTTTTAACACTTTAACCAACGGTTCTTGGATCTTTAAAACATCAACAGCCTTTTTCCAAAACTCAATGACTTCCATCATTTCTAGTCCAACTGGTTTTCTTGCATATGTGAACCTTTTCCATGCTGAAGAAGCCACCATTTCCTTTAGTGCTTGTTTGCTTCTAATAATGCTCTCCAAGGCAATAAAATTGGTAGCAAATTTAGTGATCCCAGGTCATAAGAGTTTTGCATCCTTGGTATATGTTAGAATTGAGTGACTGGAATTCTTGTTAAAATAAAATTTAGTGGTGAAATAAAATAAAAGTAAAGTCCAAATAAACTAGACTTCTTTTATTTTAATTAGAATAGGTCATCTATTTTATTTTTAATTAGAATAAGGTGTTTCAACCTTACTACGTTACTTCTATTAGTTGTTGATTGGAATAAGGTTTTTCAACCTATAAATAGGCATAGTTATCTCCTCTTGTAATCATTCAATTTTTGACATTAGTGAATCTTCTTCTCCTCTGCCCGGGGTTTTTTCTCGAAAGGGTTTCCACGTAAAATCTATGTGTTTTTCCCCCGTTTTCTTTGCGATATTTCTTCATTGTTAATATTTAATTTTAAAAAATTGGTATCAGAGCTTTTCGGGTTACTAATCTTGATCATGATAATGGCGACATTGAAGTATGATATTCTGCTATTGGATCGCAACACAAGATTCGCCTAAGGCAAGTAAAGATGTAAGTAGTTATTGCGCAGATGGATTTGGAAGATGCCCTGTTAGGGTTAGATAAGATGCCTTCGAGTTTGACAGATGAAGAGAAGAAGCATAAAGATCGAAAGGCTTTGACGCAATTACAGCTGCATCTGTCGAATGAAATTCTACAAGATGTGTTAAAGGAAAAGATTGTTGCTGCATTATGGGTAAAATTATAGCAGTTATGTATGTCGAAAACCCTAACTAGTAAATTGCATATGAAGCAGCGTTTGTATTCTCATCGTTCGGAAGAAGGTTCGTTTGTGCGCGAACACTTGAATGTGTTTAAAGAAATTGTCTCGGATTTGGAGGCCATGAAGGTTTAGTATAATAAAGAGGATTTAGGGTTAATTCTCTTTTGTTTGTTGCCACTGTCGCATTCAACCTTCAGAGATATAATTTTGTATAGCCGTGAATCTCTCACAGTTGATGAAGTCTTTACTTCCTTAGCCTCGTATGACAAGATGAAGCATCTTGTGATTGGATTTGACTATCAGGGAGAGGGTCTTATTGTTCATGGAAGACAAGATCGAAACAAGGATGATAATCGTGGGAGGACACAGGAACAAAATCCCCGTAGTAAATCTAAAGGTAGATCGAGATCTTCAAACAAAGGTAAAACTTGTAACTTTTGCAAGAAGAAAGGGCACATTAAGAAAGAGTGCTACAAGTTACAAATAAGATCAAAAGGGAGGCAGATAATCAACAGGGAAAACAACCAGAACAATCCGATAAAACTGATGTAGTAGAAGACTACAGTGATGGTGAACTCCTAGTTGTTTTTGTCAACAATTCTAAAGTGAGCGAGGAGTGGATCCTCGATTCTGGTTGCACCTTCTATATGAGTCCCAATCGGGATTGGTTTACAACATATGAAGTTGTGTCTGAAGGTATTATTTTGATGGGAAATAATGCTTCATGTAAAATCGCAAGTGTTGGCACAATCAAAATAAAGATGTTTGATGGAATCGTTAGAACTCTTAGTGGCATGCAACATGTACCATAATTGAAAAGGAATTTGATTTCGTTGAGTACTCTTGATTCAAAAGGACACAGATACACAACTAAAAGTGGGGTTCTAAAGATTAGTAATGGTTCCCTCGTTGTGATGAAAGGGCAGAGAAAGATTGTCAAATTATATGTTTTGCAAGGTTCAACTATTACTGGTGATGCTGAGTCGCTTCCTCTTCCTTGTCAGATGATGATATTACTAGACTTTGGCATATGCGTCTAGGGCATATGAGTGAAAACGGCATGGCAGAATTGAGTAAAAGAGGACTTCTTGATGGGCAAGGCATTAGCAAACTGAAGTTCTGTGAGCATTACGTTTTTGGGAAGTAAAAGAGAGTTCGATTCACTAGAGAAATCCATAACACGAAGGGAACATTGGATTATATTCATTCTAATCTTTAAGGACCATCTAGAGTGCCTTCGAGAGGTGGAGCTAATTATATGCTAACTTTTATTGATGATTTTTCCAGAAAAGTTTGGGCATTCTTTTTGAAGCAGAAAAGTGATTTGTTTTTCACATTCAAGTATTGGAAAACTATGGTTAAAAAACAGACAGGAAAACAAATAAAACATCTCCGCACAGATAATGGCTTAGTGTTCTATTCTAATGAGTTTAATGAATTGTGTAAATCAGAAGGGATCGTGAGACATTTGACAGTTCGTCATACTCCACAGCAAAACGGCATTGCATAACGAATGAACAGAACGATCATGGAGAAGGTTTGATGTATGTTGTCGAATGCTAATTTACCGAATTCATTTTAGGCTGAAGTAGCCTCTACTGCATGTTTTTTGATCAACCGATCTTCATCCGTTGCCATTAAGAAAAAAACTCCATAAGAGATATGGTATTGTAAGCCTACTGATTATTCTGATATAAAAAATTTTGGGTGTCCTGCTTATGCTCATGTTAATAATGGAAAATTAGAGCCAAGATCCATTAAATGTGTTTTTCTTGGTTTTAAAGCTGGTGTAAAAGGGTATAAGTTATGGTATCCTGAAAAAAGTTATGATTAGTAGAGATGTTATTTTTGATGAAACTGTTATGTTACCTAACTTATCTCTTAATGACTCTTCCAATAAAGAACAACAAAAGCAGGTGAAGTTTCAGATTGATCTAGTATCTACAACAGAGTCAACTTCTCAAGTTTAGTACAAAAGTTCAGAATAGAGTCACTTCATCACCATAATATTCTATTGCCAAAAATAGACCTAGAAGAGTAATTAAACCTCCGAAGAGCTACGCCGAGGCTGATCTAGTAGCTTATGCTTTAAATGTGGCTGAAGATATTGATGCAAATAAAGAGCCAACTACTTATTTCGAGGCAATTAGTTGTGAAGACTCAGAAAAGTGGATGGTTGCCATGGAAGAAGAGATGGAATCACTCCATAAGAATAAAACGTGGGACTTAGTGAAGCTTCCAAAGGGTAAAAAGGTTGTTCGTTGTAAATGGGTATTCAAGAGGAAATAAGGGATTCCAGGAATTGAAGAACCCAAATATAAAGCAAGACTTGTTGCAAAAGGTTACAATCAGATTCCCTATGTAGACTTCACAGACGTGTTTTCTCCAGTTGTGAAACACAGTTCGATTCGAGCCTTACTTGGTATTGTGGTCATGTATGATTTGGAGCTTGATCAGTTAGATGTAAAAACAACGTTATTGCATGGAGAACTTGAGGAAAATATTTACATGCAACAACTAGAGGGCTTTATAGTCTCAGAAAAGGAGGATTATGTTTGCTTGTTAAAAAAGTCCCTTTATGGTTTGAAACAGTCACCAAGGTAGTGATACAAGAGGTTTGATTCTTTTATGACTACCCATGATTTCAAAAGAAGTAGTTTTGATAGTTGTGTTTATTTTAAGAAAAATGGTGATGATTCTTTTGTGTATCTACTCCTTTATGTTGATGACATTTTGATAGGAACGAAAGATAAAAAAGAGATAAGAAAGGATAAAGCCCAACTTAGTGATGAAAGATTTGGGAGCAACAAAGAAAATGCTTGGAATGGAGATTCTTAGAGATAGAAAGGCATGTAAGTTGTACCTAAGTCAGAAAGGGTACATTGAGAAAGTTCTTTGCAGGTTCAATATGCAGAGTGCCAAACCTGTTAGTACTCCATTAGCAGCCCACTTTAGACTTTCATCGGCTTTGTCTCCGCAATCAGATGATGAGATTGATTCCATGTCACGTGTTCCATATTCTAGTGCTATGGGTTCTCTAATGTATGTTATGGTTTGCTCAGGTCCAAATTTATCATATGCAGTCAGTGCAGTTAGTAGATACATGGTGAATCCCGGTAAAAAACACTGGAAAGCAGTTCAGTGGATTTTGATATACTTACGAGGTACTACTGATGTTTGCTTACAGTTTGGAAGAACTAGAGATGGAGTCATTGGGTATGTTGATGCTGATTTTGCTAGAGACCTAGATAGAAGAAGATCTCTTACAGCGTATGTCTTTACAATTGGGGGTTTTGCAATTAGTTGGAAAACTACTTTGCAAACTACAGTTGCTTTGTCTACCACTGAAGCTAAGTACATGGCGACTATCGAGGTCTGTAAAGAAGTTATTTGGTTAAAATGACTCTTTGGTGAACTCAATAAAGATCTTCAGATTGGTACAATATTTTGTGATAGTCAAAGTGTCATTTTCCTTACAAAAGATCAAATGTTTCATGAGAGAACAAAGCACATTGATGTTCGGTATCATTTTGTGCGTGATATTACTTCTCGTGGAGATATTGTTGTGAGCAAAGTTAGTACTCATGAAAATCCTGCAGATATGATGACTAAGTCACTTCCCATAACCAAGTTTGAGTATTGCTTGGACTTGGTTGGTATTCATTGTTGAAGAATACCCCTCAAGGGGTTTTGTGGAAGAAGTGGAGAACTTGTTCGTTCAGAGTTCTTGTTAGTAGAGAATTCTTGTCAATGTGGAGATTGTTAGAATTGAGTGACTATAATTCTTGTTAAAATAAAAGTAAAGTCCAAATAAACTAGACTTCTTTTATTTTATTTTAATTAGAATAGGTCATCTATTTTATTTTTAATTAGAATAAGGTGTTTCAACCTTACTACGTTACTTCTATTAGTTGTTGATTGGAATAAGGTTTTTCAACCTATAAATAGGCATAGTCATATCCTCTTGTAATCATTCAATTTTTGACATTAGTGAATCTTCTTCTCCTCTGCCCGTGGTTTTTTCCGAAAGGATTTTTACTTAAAATCTATGTGTTTTTTCCCCCGTTTTCTTTGCGATATTTTTCATTGTCGGCATTTAACTTTATCGGTATATTTTTTCATATAATCAATTGTCCAAGTATGATTGTATATGAAAAAAGTTATCTTTGTTGCCTCATCTAAGACCTTTTTCACACTTTTTCTATTACCAATTTATTCCAAAATAAGATCCAAGCAATGAGTAGAACATGTAGACCAATACAAGTGCCTTCTCTTTTGCATCAACATATGACTATTGGCTTTGATAGTTGCTTCATTGTCTATAACAACCTGAACAACAAATTCTTCACCGATTTCATCGACCATTTTGTCCATGAAACCAAAATAATACTCAGTAGTACGGCAGGTAACACTGCTAGCATCAATGGATTTTTTTAAAAACAATACCTCTTGGACTATAAATCAAGATATTAATTATATGTTGATTAGTTGTCCCTTTCCACCCATCACACATAATGGTCACCCCTCTTTCTTCCCATATAAGCTTAAAGCTACTTACCCATTCTTGTATCTCTTTATACCCATCTTCTAAATACACTCCTGTCACCTCATAAGCTGAAGGACACCTAACCAATTTTCCAACTTTCGCTGCAACTTGAAGTACAGGTTGGAGAAATGGTGACTGTGCGATTCTTGCAAGTAAAGCTTCATGCAATATTAGCTTGGACAATACTTTCCCTAGTTTAGCTTTTGCATTTTTAAGAAAGCTCGGACTACGTTTTGATTGCTTCGAACATTTTGATCTTTCAAGAATAGGATCCATGTTTGCTAATTTAGCTCTAGGAGAGTCAAGATTAGTCCATTGGCGTTCCCTCCCACTTCTTTCAAAATTATGGACACTAAATGATTGTCTAATTCCTTGAATTTAATACATCATCAAATTTCAAAAATTGAATTTTGACCAGTTTTTACTATTCGACGTTGCCTTTCTTCCCATTCAACTTGAGATCTCATACTATCACGTCTTGCGATAGTTAACTCTTCATCATCATCAGCACTATCTCCATAGTCTGCACGGTCTCCTAATCTTATTTTTTCCTCTAATTCTTCTTTCCTCCTTTGCTTCACAGTTTTTCACTATGATATTCTTGAAACTATTTTGCAATGGTTTTTCTAACTTCTTCCGAGACGTGGACTATGTGCTACATTCCCTTTTTTTTGCAGCCAAATGCTCTTTCAACCATGTTATTCCTCCTTTAATAATTCTTTCACAAAATTTACATTTGAAATTATTATGATTTCCTTCAACAGGTTCGCCCCACCTCCAACCATAATCATTACTAAGAGTTGCATCTTTTTTATTTCTTGAATGTGACATTTTTTCTTATATCCGCATGAAAATTATTATTAATTATTACTTGAGTTCAAACCAACTAGTAAAATATTCATAAAATGAAACAAAAAATTGTAGAACTAACAATAAAAAATATTCACCAAAATGAAACAAAAATAATAAGGCTTAAAACTAAAAAATGTAACAAGAATAATAAGACTTAAAACTACAAAATGAAACAAAAATAATAAAACTTTAATAGCAGAAACACTGCTAATAAGACTTAAAACTAAAAAATGAAAAAAAAAATTAAGACTTATAATTAATAATACAAAAGATTCACAAAAATATAAAACTTATAATTAACACTACAAAATATTTAAAAAAATCAGATAAAATTCAATATAAATCTAACTAATTATTAATTAAATATGTAAATATAACTAATTATTAATTACATAGTAAAAATAATAATACAGTTCAACTCCTCATAATAAATATATATATCGAAAAATATTTCACATTTTCCCCTTTTTCACAATTTAATCTTTAATGAATAATTCACATGTATAATACATTTTTCACACGTATATTTATTTCTCAATGTCATTACTTAGTAATCAAACAAATCTACCATTACACTACAGTTTTCTTTACATATTACATATTTTTCACCATTTAATCATTTGTTTAATATATATACATTATTGATCATAAATAATTTATATACTAAATATCATAAACATTTTAAAAAATAAATTTATATCCTTATACTACTTACAACAAAAGGGTTTCTTTTTTCTTCATTCCTTAGTCTTCTCCTTTCTTTTTCCTTCAATTTTATCCACTCCCTTCTTTTCTTTCTCTTCAATTTCATTTAAAACATATATAATTTATAAGTTAAAATTAAAATCAAATAATTTTTCTATGTTATATTATGAAAATAAACATGTATGACATGATAATTGTATCATCTCTTACATTAACTCTTTAAAAACCTAAAACCCTAACTCATATTTTTCTCCCTTTTAAGCCATCTATGGAAGTTTTCTCATGAGACTAAATTGTTCACTAGTTTTCTTTTCAGTTTTTATTAAAGAAATCCCAAAGAAAAAAGAAAGTTTGGAGCTTGGTTGGTTCAACAATAGAGGAAGGACACAAAGGAAATAAAAACAAAAGATAGGTGATGGTAGAGATGATAACTTTTTATCTTTTTTTTTTTTACTCTTCTACACAATTCTACTAAAACATCTCTTTCTTTTTTTTATTTAAAATGGTAAAATTACTCATAAATCCTTTAAACATCCATCTTTTCACTTTTACCCCTCATCATTACACCTTAAAATATCTACTTGATTATTTACCTTTTTATCCCTATTCATCTTTCATAATTTTTAAGATGACTCATACTTCACCTTGGTTAAATTTATTTTAAATCCTTCCTGACTTTCAATATCTACTATGTATCTCTTAATTTATTATTTTTCCTACTTTTGCCATAACAAATTCTTTATTCTTTCAATTAAGTCAACACATCTATTTAAAATTTCTTATCTAAGGGATATTTTCTAATTTCTTATCAGTTCTAAATACTTCTTAATTTAACACTCAAAATTTTTATTTATTATATTTTAAGAATTTTACATTAATTCTTGACTCGATCCATCATTTAACCTAACTCCGAGTTAAAACGCTGATGTTACAACTTACTTGTATTTCCTAATTAAGTTTGCAATTAAGTAAACAAAGCTCTAAACGATTTATTGCAGTGCTGATGTGGCGTTGCGTCGCTTTTTAATAATTGTTACGGTGTTACATAACAGATTTTAACCGCAACGATCGTGATGTGATTTCTTTGATGTGTTGTATTGATATTGTGTCGTAGTAATTTTCATTTTCGTTACAATGCGGCTGTTACGTTGCGTTGCAGCCGCAATTTAATACTATGATCCACATGTCGGCGACAACCATTCAATTTCCCAACTCGCTGCATTCCTTATTTCCATATTAAGCGCGTGCCTCCAGGAAACAAGCCAGCTATTGCAGGCATACCTGATATCCCCGCCCTCCATGTACTTTGTATCAAATAGCAATTTGTTCCTTCGATTCCATTATTTCCAGCGCAGCAATCCAAATCGTACGTCTTAGTCTTCCTCCTTGGCAAAATATGTGGGTTTTTGTATGTTCACAATTACCCAGTTCTGCAAATCAATAGTCATAAATTCAACAACTTATCTTGTCTGACAGCTCGAGTCAAACCGATACAGCAACAACGCACTTGCAAAAAATATGATTAATATCTTCCATATTCTCTCTACAAAGTTGACAAGTGGTGCTCCTCCTTGCTCTCTCGGCATTGGTGGCAGCTGGTTCTTACAAACAAGCCAAAGGAACGTTCTCATACGTTGAGGAGGTGATGTGGCCATGTCGGACAGTTTTTTTTAAGGGGTTGCACAAGACATCGTTATAGAAGTCCTGTGAACTATAATTTTTCATGTTGGTAGTGGAAATTCGACGCATACGGCGAAGATCTCTCTCCGGGTGTCGCCATTGTACCACCAGCGAGAGAAGAGATTGCTTAACATTCCTAGAAGTAGGAAAGGATTTGACATTTCTATGTTTATTGTTGTCTTTTGATCAAATTTTAGTTTTTCGCTTTTTACCATGATCAAATTTGTGATGAGAAAAAATTATATGAAATTATGTTTTTACGTTATATTTATTTCTTCATAAAAGAATGACAAACAATACTTTTTCGTTGAAAATCAAGAAAAAAAACTTAATTTGTCATCTCCTATTAAAAAAAAAAATGATGTGACATCATTTATTATTTGACCCGTACTATTTTTCCCTCAAATTCTATGCACAAACCTTAAGGAATCTCAAAAGTTTGAAATATAGAGGGATTTGAACTTCGGGCCTAAAATTGAGCCATTAAAAGAATGTGTTTAAGCTTTCTGGACTCTCAAATTAGACTATTTTGATTGTTTGGATTTTAGACCTTAGACAATGGGTGTGGACTTCAACCTTGGACCCCAAAAAAGTAAAATCTTTAATGGGTTGTCAGTGATAATTAAAATTTATTTAAAACAAAACCATATTTAAAAATCAATTTTAGTTATTATTCTTGTTTTCGTCAATTTTTTGAATGGATTTAAAAACTAATTCAAATCTAAAATTATGCCAATTCTAACTTAAAATTCTTTGAATGGACATTATGTTCCGTTCGAGTTTTAATAAATAAAAAAAATCCCAGTCAAAGGCCAAGTTTATTCTCAAATTTGGAAAACTTGGGTTTAGCCCATGTATTAAAACTCAAACTTTAATATTAATTGTAAAACCAAATTAAAAAAATTAATTCAGTTCTAAATGTCTAAATAAGCCACTATTTAGAAAAGATGGAGTTCTAATAAAGTATGGTTTCCCAAGGCCGTCCGAATGCTTAGTTGTGCTTTCTTAAATCTGAAAATTGATAGTCAAAGTTAGAACAATTCAAGAAAAATAAACTAAGTAATTTAGAAAATAAGAAAACCAAAATTGATGGATAGATAAAATAAATGTCCAATTAAACCTTTAGAGAAAGATTTTTCGATAAACTCAATAAATGGTTTTAATAGAGTCTTTTAAGAATGAATTCTTAGAAACTCGAGATTTGAATAACTTCCCTCAAAATCTTGAACAATATTAAATAAATAAAAAACAAAAATTAAATCTTGCAAAGTAAAATACTCAAAAAATGCTTTAATTAAACAAATAATAAAAAAGATCTTTTGAACCATGAAAGTGTCTTTATATAGGAAACTTCTAATTTGACTAAACAATGAGTAATTCTAGTTGAACAAAATTTTCTTGCTAACTAAGAAAAGTAAAACTTCTAAGCAACATAAAATATTTAAAAATATCTTAAAATTTGAAAGAAATAAATACAAAAAAAAATATAAAACTTAATAAATACAATATCAAGGATTATATATAAACAAAATTAAGCCTTACAATGAAACCCAATATGATTTAAATGCAAAGAAGAGGCCAAAACTTATAATTCTCATAATAATCTCGTCTTGAAAATTCTGCTCGTGTAGTATTCACTAAAATAGTTATCACTCGAGCTACCAAACTCAAAATAAGATGATTCAAAGTGAGTTTTGAACCTACGAGTTAGATCTTTCATCACTCAGAAGATATCTTGACTCAAAAATTGTAACACCTTATACTCGACCCATATACTGAATTTGAGCATAAGGCACCACAAAGCTTACACACTTAACTAAATTATTCAATCTACTAAAATCTTCACTGAATGTACCTCTTATTTATTAAAATTCATTCCTTTAGTTTTAAATAATACATTTATCAATTGTCATAAAACTTTCAAAGGTAAGTTAAAATCTTACATTATTTTACTTAATTAAACAAACACATTGTGGCGAGTATTACTATGGGTCATTGAAAACATGTTTCTTTTTTATTTTAGGCATAATTGTAAAAATCCTCAATGTTTAGAGGTTTTTGATTTTGTGTCCTCAACCTCTTTTTTAATGACACCATCAATGTTATGATTTTTTCAAAAATCAATCCAATTTTAACGATAAACGTAAGTTAACCGTTAGTCAAATGACATGTCAACATAATAGTCTATGTGACATGCCACATAAGCGCACGATGTCATAGATGACATTATCTATTTAATAATTTTTTTCATTTTGTTTCATCTTCTTTCTTCTTTCTTCTTCTCTCTTTCTCTCTTCCTCCCCCCCCCTCCCCACCCCAATTTTTTTCTCTCATTTTTTCTCTTGCCAAACACCATTTTTTTCTTCAAAACTTCCCCCACTATTAGCTGTCATTTTTTTTCCTAATTTTCTCACTTGCCAAACAGCATTTTTTTTTCTCTCTCATTTTCTCTCTTTCCAAACACCATTTTTCTTCTTCAATAGAAAAATGTAAATCATCACAAAAACATCAATTTTATTCATCATGCTCATAATGTAGATCATCACAAAAACCTTTTGTTTATTTTTTATTGTATATTTTATTAATTATCCAAATTACAAGTACTACTTGACACAAGATATGTAGATTTATTTTTGTTTGTCAAACTTTTTTTTTACTAATTTATATAATTTTTAAATGTTCTCAAATGTTCCATTTATGGGTTGTGAGTAAGCCAGTAAGGTTCTTGCATAAAAAGGCTGCCTTTTTACTAATTTATATAATTTTTAAACTTTTTTCTTCTTGTTGTTATGTTATCTTCTGTTTCAGTTCATATTGGTTCATAGTTTTCGTGATTGATGCTAGTTCGTGTTTTTTATAAAACCCAAATCATGTAATCATTGGACCCAACTTACTTTGGCTGTTGATTTGGGGGGTAGTTTATAAGGTTTTCTTTTCTGATTTTGGAGTTGAAGTTCCCTTCTCTTAATGGATTAGGTTATGCTGTAGAGGAAAATTGAATAAGTGTTGGTTCATTGTGGATTTGGTTCTTTATTTTGATTTGAGATATGATCAAGCATATACTAGCCAGGCTTCCTCGAAAGCCATTTAAGTTGTTTGAGAATCGTGAATTTGGGGGTTCATCTACTCCTCCTTTAAGTAATCCCTCCCACTTTAGAAGCAGTGATATCGTGGGTAATCATAGGTTGCTAATTGATAACGCCCCCTTTCCTGGCCCTAATTTTGCTTCTACTTTCGGATATAGCCATGGAAGTAAACTCTCCCAAGTTGTTAAAAAAAACTTAATGGGAACCCAAGGACTGCTCCATATGAAGCTTTACTAGGATTTAAGGATGTTCCTAGCTTTGAAAAAAATGGTAGTCGACAGTGGAGGAAGTTTTGAAGAAGAAAATTGTGTTTGGCAAGAGAGAAAATGAGAGAAAAAAAAGGGGGGAAGAGAGAAAAATGGAAGATAAAAGAAGATGAAACAAAATGGAAAAAAAATGTTAAATAGTTGACATCATTTATGATGTCATGCGCTTCTGTGGCATTCCACATGGGCTACTATGTTGACATGCCGTTTGACTAACGATCCACTCACATTTGCCGTTAAAATTGTATTGATTTCTGAAAAAATCTTAACATTAAGGATATCAATAAAAAAAAGGTCAAGGGCACAAAATTAAAAGCCCCCAAACGTTGAGGGTTTTCTTATAATTATGCCATTATTTTAAAAGGGTTTCTCCATATGCATAATATTTCCCTCGATCTGACATCATGTGCATCCCTGGCTTGGTCCCTCCTAGCGTACAAGTTCCATTCACATATCTGCAACCCAAAAGCACATATATAAGTTTCTAAGGAACTTTGCAAGTCTCACTCAAATTTACCTTTTTTAACGAAAATGTAGAATCCTAAAACTTCATGAGTCTAGTTTCTCTCTCAAACAATGGCAAATAGACATCTAATTATCAGTTGGCAGATAACCACAAGTCAATTATTGCACTTAACAATCTTATACTCTTTTCAAGTTAACTACTTTACACAAGTCCCTCATGGTTTTAATTGGATGCTCTTCTTAGATCACTACCCAATGAATTCTATTCTTGGCAAATTCTTTACATACTCCTATAGTTACCGGAATACAAGATTCAATAGTTTCTTAGGTATGATGGATTCATACTCTACCAACATCTTAAATGTCTCAAGTTTTCTATCATGATAAATCATTATGGCGGATTCCACAACTAGTTACTCTATAGTGTATTCTACCGAAAAATACCTCATCATCATACTCAGATCTCACACACGACAAATTAGCATCTCTCCACTTGATTATTATAAAATTCATTCAACTAATTTTCGAGATAACTTGTCACAAAGGTTTCCAAAAAGAGGTAGTCACATAAGTTTTTTAGAGAAATTACCACAAAGGCTTTCCAAAGAAATCACCACAAAAGCTTTCTAGAGAAATCCATGTTCGTTGTCCTGATAGACCATTTTGATGAATGCCATAGGCTTTACCTACATGGTCTTATACCTTCACGCCTTCTTAGTGTATTATCATATGATGCCATGGCCATGAACTTCCACAAATTTATCCCATGATTTGTGAGTTCGATTAGCATTACAGTTGCCTTACCGAAGGCTACATAAAAAATCACTTTCTCGTCTTTTTACATAATTCGAAAATTGTCAGGCACTGAACTCATATAACAATGAAGTATAAAAAAAGAACTATACACACGCTAGTAACAACACTATATAGTACACAAATCCATTCCATGTTCCACATTATTCACCCTATTTACATATTTGTATATATCTCTTAGAGAAATGCATTCACATAATTACATGACATGTAGGAGTTAGGTTCAGAGACACACTAGAGACCAACCTTTACCTTGGCCTAGAGCTTCTGCTTCGACAATCCTTCCCGACCTAGTAGTAATGCTTAAATGATCATAAGATTTCCATTAGAATCATCATTACAGACATTTTACTAAATTTTCAACTACAAGCAACCCCTATACAGGGCCTTCCTATAACACTCTTTCCTTCTATAGTCGTAATGTGCAAAATTATAAGACTTACTAGAAGGCTGATTCACCTATCTTAATTTGACCTTATCGAAGAGAAAGAAAAAGATGTTGAGGTTCGAAAGAAGATCCTGAACATTAAGTAGATAGCCTGAAACCATTTGAAGTGTCAATTTCTCTTAAATATAATCTCGATCCCATGATTTCCTTACTAGTTTTAAGGTAGGTGAAAGAAAATTCGATAAAGATTATCCTAATTGTTGACTAGTCATGAGAGGTCAAATCTATCTAATCTACTCCTATTTAGAAAATGGCCAACCATACTTATGATGACTTATCTACTTGGCTTGTTTTAGTGTACAAGTAATCTCTCATTCATTTTGCTACTCTACTCTTTACTTTGATCCTTGCCTTTTATTGTTAAAGAATCCCAACAACTCCTAACTAACCGGTATGAGATCAAATTTGAACGATACTCATACAAACTAGTCATACTATATCTTGGCGGAGACTCTCGTATGATATGGTCTTAAAGACACTTTAGTCCCTTATAGTTTCTCTATATACTTAGTAGGCGCTTCACGTTCAGCCAAAAATCTGAGACATACCTTTCATTGGTCGTACTCTTTCTTTAGTTGAAGAATACCCTTAAATGAGATCCCTAAATACTTCTACAGGTGGATACTTTATATGCCAACCTTTTTTTGCCAAAAGTTTGTAAATTGATGGGTTATATTACCATAGTGTGCCAAAACAGGTAATATTCATATCTATTCACCTTCTTCATGGATCTGCTAACTTTGGGGTGTTATAACTCTCCCCTCATTAACAAAAATTTCGTCTTCAAAATTTTTATTGATTTGGGAATCCTCACTACTAAGAATGCAAAGTTAACTCTTTGTGCTAGGCGGATAACACTGATTGGTGAAATGCCCCACATAGATTATTAATAGGCTTCTCTTTGGACACGTGCACTTTGTAGATTCCAACTGGCGAGAATGCCAATAGACAGTTATAATTGGTTACTCCCATGTTTTTAAATGTTATGCAACTGTAGTCTTGATAGATGTCGAGTTGCGACTAAAGGATTTTAAATTATTGGCAAAAATTTTGAAAGCTTCCAACGAGCGTCTGGTTCCCTATAAAATTGAAACTTAAACATCTTCCCGAACACTTTGTTGCATCATCGAACCTCTAACTTTTTTCTATTAAAGCTTCTAGCCTTTTTTTATTTCAGTTCTCATTTTCCAGAGGTAATCTCTCTTTCTTTTTCTTTCATTTCTTCAATAAAAAATGTTTAAAACCACCACTCGAGGAAGAGGTCGTCGCTAGAGTAAAAAAATAACAATTCTAGAGACCTAATCACATTCGAACCCAGAGGTCGTGATAACACTCTACAACGTGTAGACGCTTCGCTGTATGAATGTAGCACTATCGGAGAAGAGTTGAATTGGTATTTAGGATCTCGAGGCATCATTAAGTCAAACATCGCCTACAAATTCCGATGACTCCGAAGTTTTCGTTTGAGTGACTATATCAAGGGTTTTATCCTTTCCCTAATATTGCTGGAGGCTGGTTTCCATCTACCTCTCTACCCTTTCTTCTGCACGATGCTCAATGAGTACAACATCACACCAAGACAACAATATGCCTTATCTTGACTGACATTGGTGGCCTTCTTTATAGATTGTTGTATGCACAACGAACCACCGATATTAGGCGTATTCCAAAAGTTTTACTAGTTGAAGGTAAAAAGACAAGGTGTTTCAATTGATAATGCCTACTTTAGTACATGCCAAGGCTATGAACCCATAATCTAAAATAGGACATCAAACCTTCTTCTGAAAAAGGAAAAATTTGTGAGGGTTATTTGTAAGCTAGAAACCAATTTTTGCTTTCCTTCTCGATGGTCCTTTCCTCGGGAAGATGTTTGTGCACAAAGTCAGCCAATCGACTCCCAAGTTGCCTACGAACAATACAAACGACTGAGAGTAGAATGTGTGCTAGAATTAGTGGAAACTGTCTGAGTCTGTAATGTTTTCTAATATTGCTTACAAGATCTAAGTTTGAATGGTCGTTGGGCAAATGAACTTCTACAATGGGCGGATTCTTATAATGTTCCTTCTACTTTGGTAGCCTGGCCTTATGACGCATGTAGAGGGCATAAGGGAACCTCCCTTCGTTTTTTACGACACTTGTGGACTACGTCCACGCCACTAAGAACATTATAAATCATGGTACATATTCTATTTCTCCAATCAGGCTAACTCTCCTGTTGATGGTGCAGGGTTTTCTTCAAATTCTCGTACTACTACACCCGTTCCACTATACAACATGGATGTTTTGACCATTTTAGATGAGGCTCACATGAACGAGGGTGCCACTACTGCTCCACCAAGGAAAATAATAGTTAAGAAAACTCAAAAAAACCTAAAGAGGAGGGAAGCAACCAAGAAACTGAGGATATTGAATGCTAATAACTAACATGATGTAGGCTAAAAAAAGGGTCTGCTCCAACAAGAACCAACACTTCACTAGTACCTGCCTTTCCTGTTGCTCCTACCTTACTAGTGGAGTCCGCCTAATCTACAGATTTTTGGAAACAATAAAATATATAGATTTTTTAGTATCTTTTGAACATTAGTTCATTCAAATTCTAAGTAATTTTTATCAAATTTTATGCTTTTATTATAAAATAATTAAATTGAACTTAATTTATGATCCATTTTGAATTTTAGTTACTTTTATAGTAAATTCACGTAATTTGACTAATTTTGGACAATTTTGCATAATGGAAGAAAAACTAGCTCGATAGTCACGTTAGAAGAATTAATTGTCGAGGCATGTTTGGAGCATTAGCTGAGATTTAATAGCTGTGGAAGACAAAAATTATATTCTCGGGCTTTTTAAAAATTGTTTGGTCCTATTAAATTTTGTTTGATAAAATTTGACAACTCGATGTGAAAGAAAAGTGCCCAAATTGACCAATTAAAAAAAAGGAAGATGGACAAGCCCAAGGAGCAACCCAAAACCGTTCAACCTTGTCAAAAATAAGCTCCCAAAAGCTGACGAAAATTGCAAAACAACCTCTTAAAGTTTTCTTAATATCGTTCCAACCCCTCCCCTTTTTATGCTTTTTATTTTTAGTCAAAAGCCAAAATAGCAAAGCTATCCCAACCTCCCTCCCACTTAGCATGGTAGACCACTTGAGGGAGTGAATTAAGACACCTAATTTCTATTTTTAGCTCTCACCTATAAATAGAGTCCTCGAGTGCCTCTCATACTCATCAAGTATTCATCTCATTCACTCTCATTTTCTCTTCTTCTTACTAGCTTTTTCTTTTCCTTTCCATTCCCTCTATTGAAAAAAGAGCCTTTGCATAGTCTTGGGAACAACCTTAGTCGACTTTGTTAGGAGCAATTTGCTTAGTTGTGGTGGCAACTCAAAAGAACGACGGAAGGAGCGAAAAATGTTTGCCTCAGGAACGTCCAAAATCGGCTGGAGTTTTCTCTTCCCTTTCTAATCTTTTGTTTAGTTCAATTCATAAACGTGATTTCAATTAAGCATTTGATTTTCAATAATATCATGATTGCTTAATTTTTTTGTGTTGAAATGATCTGATTTCCTTAGTTTATTTTATTTAATTCTATTAAGTGATGTTCTGTGCTTTTTAATCCATTTATTCATACAAGTAAAATCACAATTAAGTTTCTATTGCATGATTTATGTGAAGGAATGTATGAATTAATTAATTAATCTAAACAAGATTTTAATTAATTGACACAATACTTGTATATGTTTAATCATGTAGGGATTAAATCTATAATAATACCAAAAATATTATTACCTTACATAACCCTGTAAATTGTTTTACTTATGAAATTTTAAATCTATTAAACATAAAAATATGTGAGATAAGTTTAATAATTAATTAAGTTAAATATTTTACTAAGTGTGATTAGCATTAATAAATGTTTGATATAGCCACAAAATTTCCGTAACATCTTTTAATAAATTGAATAATTCTAAATTAGGAAGGATGATTGTTCTGACAGTTATATGCTATTGTGATAAACTCTTAAAACTTGCTTAATTTTTTGTGTTCAATTTTAATCTTTATTTTATTAATTTAGAATAATTAATTTAGGTTTATTTGTTTACCCATATTTTTAACTCATATTATTTTACTTAAACTAGTTTGTATAGATTCTAACTTTCACAAAGAATTGCTTAATAGAACCTGTGGAGACAATAACTCGATATACTTATCACTTTATTACTTTTTATGATTGTGTACGCTTGCACATTTCCATGGTTCCAACTCTCAAGTTCACAGCTATGGTCATTTCTTGGCTGAGGTTCCAATAGAGATAATATGCCCAAAACAGCCAGTGACTTTAGGGGTGTGCAAATTTCGGGTAAAATTGAATTAATTTGGTTAATCGATTAAATTCGGTTAATTGGTCGGTTAACCGAATTAATTCGATTGGGGGTTGGTTAATAATTTTTTGAAAGTTTGATTAACAGTTAATTCGGTTGAAAATTGACCAGTTAATCGAATTAATTCGATCGGGGGTTGGTTAATGATTTTTGAAAGTTCGATTAACAATTAATTCGGTTGAAAATCGGCCAATTAATTGAATTAACCAAACTTAATAAATAATATTATAATATATAAGTATTCGATCAGTGGTCGGTCGGTTCTGTTCAGTTAATTTTTTGGAAGTATAAATTAATCGGTTAATTAATTCAATTAATTTTTATATGTTTTATACTTGTTTTAACCAAAAATAAAAAATATATATAAATTTCGGTCAATTCGGTTAACTGACTGAATTAACCAAAAAATTTCTATTCAGATAATTTTTTTTGAAAAAATTTCGATTTGGTTAACGGTTAAAGGTTTAAAATGGATAGTTAATTCGGTTAATGATAGACTAGGTTGGTTAACCGATGTAACACCCAAAACTCATATTCGTCACCGGATTAGAGTTCCGAAGTATTACCAATTCATTTAGTACAATAATATCCCTAAACAAATTAATTTAACCAATAAAACACTCGTAAACAATTCAACCATAGCACCTTTTACATTTAAACATCTTATTTCCTATATACGAGACTATGAAATTAAATTAACAACATTCGAGAATTGAATTAAAGCAAATTAGAAAATTTGAAAGTCTTTCTTTAAAATTTTATAGTGGTATCGATACATTTTTGAAAATCGATATCAAAACTCAATTCTGTTTTCTCAGAAAAGATACAAGTGTCGATAATTTTCCCTAGTATCGATATTTTATGAAAAACATCAGTACCTAAATAAAAATCGATACCACTCTTAAACTGCAAATACCAACATGTATCAATATTATTACCAAAAATATCAATACCAAAGTTCAAATAAGTAAAAACTGCATTTTTAAGAGTTCAATTCATGCCTAATCTCAAACAATCAAACCAAACAACATAAAATTTATATACAATCACAATATAAGCTCAAACTAACATACCTATTTCTATTTTATACACTCTCAAGTTTAACTGCCAAATTTTCAAATCACTATAAGTCAAGATAACATCAAATCTAAATCTAACCAATATGCCTTTTTAAAGGCACCTCAACGAAATCCTAACATTTAAATCAATGCACTATCTAATATTTACCATTTACATTCAAGCATCAACAAAAATGACCGAACACAAGTATACATTTCTCCATAACTCCAACTCAAGAATAATAATCAATTTTATAGGCAAATCCTAATTCAACATTTCAATGTCAACCAAGTTAGACCTAATTCAACAAAGTCAATGAAACATCTAATTAAATAAGGAAAACACAATATGATAACATTTACATACATACTTTTAGATAACAATACTTATACGTAATTATATCAAAATTAATACATTACTCACCAAAATCATAACTTATATACCACGCAAGTAATATTACTAATACATGGAAACCAATACATATTAATTAATCTTACTTATTTAAAGAACCACAAGTATATCCAAAGTATTTGAATTCATTTCTCAACAAGTATATATCACATCCTTCAATGGTCAATTATATATATGAGTATATGTATAATCCTTCCTTACTAATACATGTACACCAACCTTATTCAATGGTTCGTTTAGCCTTATCATATGATCCAATCAATACATGACACCCGGTGCCTAGCGAATAAACCGAAAAGGAATTTGCGCCCAGAGCTAGTCGGATAAACTAACGATATAAAAGGTGAGCCTAGCTCTAATTGGATATACCAACAAATATTACGCCCAGCTCTAGTCGGATAAACCAATGATGTTTGCGCCCAGCGCTAGTCTGATAAACTAACGAATGTGTGCCCAGTACTAGTCAAATAAACTGACAAAATAAATAGTGAGCCTAGCTCTAGTTGGATAAACCAACGATATTTGCGTCCAGTGCTAATCGGGTAAATCGATGAGTTATAATTATTTATTTCCACAATTTCCTCATTCATCAATTAACATCATCATTCAAAATATATATACACATAAGATTGTATATCATGTATTTAAATAACATTAAATAAAATAAATAAATAATTAATTAATTAATAGAAAAGTTAAGTTCGAGATTACAAACTTACCTTTGCAAAAATAGACGTAAAATGATGATCGTTACTATTCCGTCAGTTTAGTTTTTCCATGGTTCACGTTCGGTTGATTTGCTTCCTTATCTGAATAGTAATTCAACTCAATCAATACCATTCCAATACTCAACCAAATATATTGATTCAATTAAATTCCTCCGTGACTTTTTATGCAATTATCCCATCATTTTACCATTTGCGTACATAATTCACTAGCTCATGTAATTGAAATTTAACCACATTCAATCACTCCTCAACAAAATTTTAAAATTTTACTACACAACCCAAATTTATTCGCTCCTCTCAAATATTCCCTAAACTTTTGAAATTTACAACTTAGTACCATGCATTTATTTTTACCATAGCTACATCCTTAAGGATTATTACCTTCAACCAAAACAGTACCCAACGTAACTAGCTATTAACCAAAATTTCATGCCTCAGTCACATTTTGTTTCCAGCACACAAAAACCCAAAGCAAAACATCCTTCATAGGCTAAGAATATCACACAATTACACCGTATTCACCCTTGTTATTCAAATAAAGCATTAACTTTTAATCTATGAATCGCTCTTAACAAAACCTTTCAATATAGCATCCATACATAAAAAAAAATTCACTAACAAGTTTCTAAAACCTTCAATACTCACCAATGGCATTGTCTCATACTTCTATCTATTTCACATTCTTACCCATGGATTAGCAGAAGTAAACTATTTCTAACTCAAAAATATAATAAAAATGAAAAATCCATTTGAATAGCACTTACATGCATGCACTTCAAAACCAAAATACCCAAGCTTTTAACAATGGCTTCCTTCCTCTCTAATTTCTTTTTAAAAATCGGCAGTCCCAAAGAAGATGACCCCTCCACTTCTTTGTTTCTTTTTTTTTATTTTTATTAAATCATTAATTATAATTATCATTTACTCTATTACCATTGCTTTAGAATATAAAAGTCAACTTAACTATTCCTAACTTGTCGCCCAATATTTTCATTGTTTAATTTCTCTTAAATCCACCAACTCCTAATTTACTAACTCTTTACTATTTTTACTAATGGAACATCTTTTTTTCTCATTTTTACAATTGAATCCTTTTAATTCATTTTGCCAATAAATCTTCAAATTTCTTAACCCAAACCTTACTTCAAATTAATTAAATAATATTAAATAACTTTTCACGGCTTATAATTTAAATTAAAGATCCTTAAATCGACATTTTCGATATTATGAAAATATGGGTTGTTAAAATCGATCGATTAACCAATTGAACACCTCTAAGTGGCTCCCTCTAGTTCTCTACCTCATGATGCTTCCTTCAACGAAGTAGATGAATTTCTCCCTTCACGTGATTTGTTAAGGTCAAGCCATCTCTTTTCTGTTGGGTGCCATCTTCCAACAACAAAACCACTTACGCCTCAGCATGTGAAAGAGGCTCTTCGTTCCTATCTCTCTTCAAACACTCGACTATCTCCTCTTTCCATATTGACGAGGTCTTTTTAAGCCTTTTCAGTAGAATATGGGCTTATGAGTTGGGCCCTCCAAGAAGCCTACAAACAAAATAGTGCTAAGGTAGCGAGCTTGGAGGAAGTTATAAAAATAGCGAACAATCTTTGGCTCAGCTACGCAGAATCATCAAGGGATTATAAGATAGATCAAAGACCTCAAGTCTTGTAACTTAGCTTGGAAGGGTAAGTACAAGGATACACAAACCAATGCACGTAGTTGGAGAAGGAGAATAGTCTATTGAAGGCCAGAGAGTCCTCTTGGGACAAAAAACTTAAGGCTCAAGAACAATGCCATAAAGCAAAGCTGAACGGTCTACGACAATCCAATGAAAAGGCTTAAAGAAAATACCAAGACACAAGGAAGTTTGATAAAGGCATTGCCCAAACTAAGGTCTAATTTGGTTCTCCAAGCCCATATTGTCGTGGGCCTTCTAAATTTGAGCCAGGTAAACAATAACTACTCTTAGAAGGTCCTTATCGAGTCTCTGAACTTTAATGTCTATGACCCTGAGGGCGAGGACTAAGAAAATTTCCAAAGGGAGTGGAAGCAATTAGTTGGCTTATTTATTCCCAATACACCTGAAGTAGAGGATGAGGAAGAAGACTTATAAATGCTCGATAGATTTGGAGCAAGATGATCCGATCTTCGAACAGTAAAATTGAATCTACAAAACAATAGCAAATTTCACAGGTAAGCACTTCTTAGCTCAGTAAGTTCATAAAGTTAAATAGATTCACCAACTTCAAGAGTTTGTAAATCAAATTAACTGAATTGACTAAACGTATCCATTAAGGTAAGTTTCAATTTGCATTTAATACTCACGATGACACAAAGTCATCAGACCTTTAATCCGCAATGGATTTCACTTCATTCATATACTCACAATCACACATAGCCACCGGAGCTTATAATCCGTAAGGGATTCGTATACTCACGATGACACAAAGTCATCAGACCTCTTAATCCGTAAAAGATCTATATACTCACGATGACACTTAGTCATCAGACCATTTAATTCATAAAGGATTCATATACTCACGATGACACTTAGTCATCGAACCATTTAATCCGTAAAGGATCCATATACTCATGATGGCACCTAGACATCGGACCGTTTAAGCCGTAAAGGATTCATATACTCACGATGACACTTAGTCATCGAACCTCGTCGTTTATGGCTCAAAGCCCGTTTCCCTTCTGTTTTCTCTTTATTATCATCTTTCATGAATCTGATTATCATTTCACCACAATACAATAGTTTACATTACAATAATATGCAGTTTAAATTAGTATTGAATCATACGAACTTACCGAACTAGGTTGCAGTTCTGAATGGATTCCAAAGACTATTTCACTAATTTTTCTTTTCCACGATCGGTGGCACGGTCGTAGTCTACATTCACAAATCATTTAATTTCTCATATTAAATCACACAATTAATTCATTTAACAAAATCAAACCCCTTTTTGGTAAAATTATGATTTTACCCCTAATACTTTCTTTTTATTCAATTTAGTCATTTCAACACAAAACATGCAAATGCCCTCTTTCTCCTCAATTCATACCATTCGAATCTTCATAGTCATCATCCAAACCCTTACTAATTCATTTATTTTACAACAAGTACTTCAATATCACCATTTTAACAATTAAGTCCTTAAACCTTAATTTTATCAAAAATCACTTTACAAAAAGATCCAACCCAATCATCAAGCATTCAAAACTATCAAAAATTTTCAAGAACAAGAATATTCAACAATGGTAAGATCCACAACATTTGACAGATTCACAAATTAGTCCATACACAAGCTAGATTAAGCTAATACGAACTCAAAAACATAAAAATTACTAAAAACAAGCATCATTTACTTACTCAAATTAAAGCTTCAAGATTGTATGAAAAACCTTAAATTCCTTTCTCTTGGCCTTATGAAGAAGATGAAAAGAAGGAAAATATGTTTTCTTTCTTCTTTTAATTATATATATTAATGACAAACTTGTAGTTTTCATAACTTTCATCATTAGGCTTAATCAATCCTTTTTCTTTAACTTAATTAATACACTATTTCCACTTAAATATCATATCATTCCACTAACTAAATCTCTCTTGGCTAATTTGTTTATTTAATCCTTCCAATTACAAAATTCTACTTTTGCATCTTTTACTATTTAATTCTTTCTATTCAATCAACTGTTTAATCTATGAAATTTTCAAATCATAATTTCATACGATGTATATATCACCAAAAATATTTATAAAAAAATAAATTTTACGACTCGTCTCGTCGGATTTATGATCTCGAAATCACTGTTTTCAATACCATTAAAAATCTAGCTGTTATAACTCTCCCTCCCTTAGGGAAATTTCGTCTTGAAATTTCTTACTAGTGAATAGAGTAGGATATTATGATTTCATCAAAGCCTCCCATGAAGCTTCCTCAAGCCCATGTCGGTTCCGCAGAACTTTTACCAATGATACCCTCTTGTTTCGCAGTTATTTTACCTCACGAGCCAGAATCTTAATCGGTTTTTCAAAATACAACAAATCTGGTTATATCTCAATCTCACAAGGTGAAATCACATGTGAAGGATCCGACCTGTACCGTCTCAGCATCGAAATGTGAAACACATTATGAATCTTCTCTAATTCCAGTAGTAAAGCCAACTTATATGCCACAGGGTCAAACCGTTTAATGATCTCATATGGCCTAATAAACCATGGACTCAACTTTCCTTTCCTGTCAAACCTTAGCACTACTACAAATTCTATATCTTTCCTTTTAAGATCTGCATAGGACTTCTGCCAATCAGATGTTGTTTCAAACAGTCGCAGATCACCTGTACCTTGTCTTCGATCTTATGAATCAAATCGGTTCCAACCAACTTAGATTCGCTTAACTCTAACCAATACAAAGGTTTTCTGCATTTTTAACCATACAATGCTTCAAACAGAGCCATTTTAATACTGGTCTGATAGTTGTTGTTATAAGCAAACTCCACCAATGGTAGATACTTTTCCCAACTACCCTCAAATTCAAGTATATAGCACCGTAGCATGTCTTCTAGGATCTGTATCACCCATTCTGACTGCCATCTATTTGTGGATGATATGCAGTACTAAAATTCAATCTGGTTCCCAAAGCTTAATGTAACTTACCCCAAAACCTTGAGATGAAACGTAGATCTCTATTAGAAATAATAAATGCTGGTACTCCATGTAGTCGTACTATCTCAGTTACATACAATTCAGCCAACTTCTCTAGTGGAAAGTCCACTCGAATAGAAATAAAGTGAGCCGATTTCGTCAATCTGTCCACTATAACCCATATTGAGCCTTTCTTCCTCGGCGTTATAGGTAATCCGGTAACAAAATCCATAGTGACCCGTTCCTATTTCCACTTAGGAATAGCAATAGGTTGCAACAGTCCAGATGTTACCTGGTGTTCGGCTTTTACTTGCTGACACACTAAACATTTAGTCACGAAATCTGAGATTTCCCGTTTCATACCCGACCACCAATACATATTTTTTAGGTCATTATATATTTTCAAGCTCCCGAATGAAAAGAGTAAGTATTACTGTGAGCCTCCGACAGAATGTCCCGTCTCATGTCAAAATTAGCGGGAAGGCACACTCTATCCCAGAAATACAACATGCCATCCTCATCAATAGTAAACCCAGTGATTGCATCATTCTGCATTTGTTCTTTTCTAACCTTAAGCTTTAAGTTATCCTCCTATAACTCTCGTATCCGCTGCATGAATAACGATCTCGCTCGAAGTTCCACTTTAACAGAACCATCACCCTCAAGTGATAAATGAACAATCATTGCTCTTAATGCAAATAACGATTTCTGGCTCAAAGCATTAGCAACAACATTAACCTTTCTCGGACGGTATTCAATTACCAAATCATAGTATTTCAGTAACTCCAACCACCGACGTTGCCTCAAATTTAGTTCTTTCTAAGTCATCAGATACCTCAAACTTTTATGATTTGTGAATATGTAACACTTCTCCCCGTATAAATAATGTCGTCAAATCTTCAAAGCAAACACACTGGCAGTTAACTCTAAATCGTGGGTCAGATAGTTTCGTTCATGCGATTTTAATTGTCGAGAGGCATAAGCTATTACCTGTCCTACTTGCATCAATACACAACCCAAGCCATTCAAAGATGCATCACTATATACGACAAACTCTTTACCCGTTTTAGGTTGTGTCAATACCGGAGCTTCTATCAATAATTTCTTCGGCTGATCAAAACTCTGTTGACACCTTTCTGACCATGCAAATTGAATATTCTTTTATAGCAATTTTGTCATCGGCAAGGCTACAATAGAGAAATTTCTCACGAACCGACGATAATAATCTACTAATCCCAGGAAACTATGTACTTCAGAAACATTCGTAGGTACCTTCCAATCGAGAATAACCGACACTTTACTTGGATCAACCCGAATCCCTTCCGATGATACTACATGACCAAGAAACCCCACTTCCCGGAACCAAAACTCGCACTTGCTAAACTTTGCATCCAACTGTTTTTCCCTCATTATTTGTAAAACTTCCCTCAAATATTGAACATGCTCTGTCTTTGACTTGGAATAAATCAATATATCATCAATGAACACCACTATGAATCTATCCAGCTGAGGTTTAAAAACACGGTTCATCAAATCCATAAATGTTGTCGAAGGTTAGTTAACCCAAACGGCATTACTAGAAACTCATAATGTCCGTATCGAGTTCTGAATGCTATCTTCTATACATCACTATCTTTTACTCGTATCTGATAATAACCTGATCGGAGATCTATTTTAGAAAAGACGATCGTACCTCTTAACTGATCAAACAACTCATCAATACGAGGTAACGAGTATTTATTATTGATTGTTACCTTGTTTAGCTGTCCGTAGTCTATACACATTCTTATCGATCTATTTTTCTTTTTTACAAACAATACTAGTGCGCCCCAAGGTGATATGCTCGGTCGGATAAAACCTCTATCCAGTAACTCTTAAAACTGCACCTTTAACTATTTCAATTCAGTGGGTGCCATCCTATACAGTGGAATCTAAATTGGTGCGGTTCCGGATACTAAATTAATATCAAACTTTACTTCTCTGACTGGTGGTAAATCCGGTAACTCCTCTAGAAACACATCTGTAAATTCCTTGATAATCGGTTCTTGTTCTAACTTTGCTTCGGTACTCTGAGTATCAAGTATATAAGCTAGAAATGCTTCACAACCTTTACGAATCATCTTTTGTGTTGATAAAGATGAGATTATTCTAGTGCTACTATTTAACTTCCCAAACTCAACTGTGATTACTTCTCCTGTCGGTCGTTTCAAGTTGATCCGTCTTTGTTTACAATTAACCATTGCATCATGCTTAGTTAACCAGTCCATTCCTAGAATTACATCGAACTCAGTAAATGGTAGTATCATCAAATCAGTAGGGAACTTACAGTCCCGAATTCTCAGTGGACATTTACAGCATACCAAATTAACAATGACACTATGACTCAATGGGTTTGTGACTTGTACGTCAAACTCAGTCGACTCGACAAACAATTTCTTTTTAGTAGCTAATGTAGTACAAATATATGAATAGTTGATCTCGGGTCAATCAATGCACACACAATATCATTAAAAAGATAGAATATACTAGTCACAACATTAAGAGCGGTAGCCTCTTCTTGGGCTTGGATGGCATAAGTTCGCATAGGATCTCAAGCCTCAGATCTGACTACAATATCCCTATTATCTCTACGATTTTCACCTGTACCGCTACTCTGCCCCGGACATCTACTCTTTTATGGTGTAGCAGGAGGTTTTACACTTTATTTCTCCTTTGCTTTAGATATCATCGGGTAATTCCTTAGAAAGTGATCTGCACTTCTGCATCGATAACATGTCTCTTTCATCTTGCAACACTCGCCTGCATGGCTTCTCTTACAATACCCACATATCACTAGCGGTCGAATTTCAAAACCACCCACCATCATTCTAATCTCATCATTTAACCCCTCTCCAAAATGGACACACATAGTTTCATCGGTTGGTATCACTTCTCTAGCATACTTGCTAAGTTGCACAAACTCTCGTTCGTAATCTGTCACTGTTTTATTTCCCTGCCTCAGTTCTAAAAATTTCTTCTTCTTTCTATCCAAGTACCGCTTGCTGACATATTTCTTCTTAAATTCTGTTTGGAAGAAATCCCAAGTAACTTTGTTTTCAAGCATCATAGCCACGATCATAGCCTGCCATAAGCCTCGTCCTTCAGTAGTGACGCAACACACCTTACATAGTCTTCAGCAGGACAAGCCATCTCATTCAAGACTCTTAGCGTATTTTCCAACTAATATTCATATTTAGAAGGACCGTCTTCTACACTGCCTTAAAAGTCTTCAGCTCTGTATTTTTTAACCCTATCTGTAGAGATGCTACGCCTCAATTCTATCCTTGGAGATGGTGGAGGCCTTTTTGAGGGTGCTACCGATTGGGCACCTGGCTGTGCGACAGGAGGCGTAAAGGGTGATGCCATTGGATTATTCCTCATGAATTCCGTGAACCACTGCCCTATCAAATAGAAAATCATATTTTTTGCTTCATTTTCTATCATCGATAATATTTATGCACTATGACTAGCCTCAGAGTCATTAGTCGAAACATTGTTGTTTATCTCATTATTTTCATCTTTTTCAAAGTCAGGCATCTTGTATTTATCTGTAAAAATCATAGTTAGATTAGATTCATCCATATCAGATTATGACAGATTCATATGGTATGTACTTCTAAATCATCACACATGACCAATTCAATCCAATAAACTACTAAACCATAAGCTCTGATACCATTAAATGTAATATCCATAATCCGAACATTGACGTCAATTAGGATTTTCGATGTTTTATTGTAAAATTACACTGTTCATCTTATAATTAAATTATACAACCTCATTTTTTAAAATAATACACTTCACATGTTGCACATCATCATCTAAACATAAACACAAATCAAAAAGGTAAAAATGGTATTTCCAATACTTTGGGAGGGTTCTACCGATACTTGATGGTCAAGTGTCAGTGTCAAAAAAATAATTCCAAAATGGTGCAAATTTCTACCGGTACTTGTACTTGTTCTATCGATACAAGTGTAATTTCTACCGATACATCTTATGCATATACCAATACTAAAAACTCCAGAGAGCTATAATTCCCATCTTACAACTTTCATCGATACATGTATACAGACTACCGATACATCTATACATATAACTACCGATACTAACAATTCAACTGTCGATACAACTCAAGTTAGTGTACAACCTCTCTCTTACCCTGTATTTTTACCGAAACATACATGGGTTCTATAGAAACAAGTATGCAAAATCTTCAGATTCATACCAAACATAAGTTCATTAACTTCATACATACACAAATTTAATTACACACTTAAGTCATCGCAATTAGATGGTTCATGTTAATACAAAGTACTTAAAGTCTACTTTCAATGTTTCACCAAAACATAACGAAGTTTTTCACAACTCATTATATAAAGCAAAGGATAATATCATCCTAGTACATGCCATATTAACCAAGTGATGTAAAAGTCTACCAGACAACTCCGAGATAGTGTGATGTTCTAAGATGATCCGATCTCTGAACAGCAAAATTGAATCTATAAAACAATAGCAAATTTCACAAGTAAGCACTTCTTAGCTTAGTAAGTTCATAAAGTTAAATAGATTCACCAACTTCAAGAGTTTGTAAATCAAATCAACTGAATTGATTAAACAATATCCATTAAGGTAAGTTTCAATTTGCATTTAATACTCACGATGACACAAAGTCATCAGACCTTTAATCCGTAATGGATTTCACTTCATTCATATACTCACGATGACACATAGCCACCGGAGCTTATTATCCGCAAGGGATTTGTATACTCACGATGACATAAAGTCATCGGACCTCTTAATCCGTAAAAGATCCATATACTCACGATAACACTTAGTCATCGGACTGTTTAATCCTAAAGGATTCATATACTCATGATGATACTTAGTCATCAAACCGTTTAATCCTGAAAAGATTCATATACTCACGATGACACTTAGTCATCGGACCGTTTAATCCGTAAAAGATTCATATACTCACGATGACACTTAGTCATTGGACCTCTTCGTTTATGGCTCAAAGCCAGTTTACCTTTTGTTTTCCCTTTATTCTTATCTTTCATGAATCTGATTATCATTTCATCATAATATAACAGTTAACGTTACGATAGTATGTAGTTTAAATTAGTATTGAACCATACGAACTTACTAGACTAGGTTGCAGTTGTGAATGGATTATAGGGACTATTTCACTAATTTTCCTTTTCCACGATCGGTGACACGGTCGTAGTCTACATTCATAAATCATTTAATTTCTCATATTAAATCACACAATTAATTCATTTAACAAAACCAAACCGCTTTTTGGTAAAATTATGATTTTACCCCTAATACTTTATTTTTATTCAATTTAGTCCTTTCAACACAAAACATGCAAATACCCCCTTTCTCCTCAATCCATACCAATCGAACCTTCATAGTCATCATACAAACCCATACTAATTCATTTATTTCATAATAAGTACTTCAATATCACCATTTTAACAATTAAGTCCTTAAACCTTAATTTCATCAAAAATCACTTTACAAAACGATCCAACTCAATCATCAAGCATTCAAAACTATCAAAAAATTTTAAGAACAAGCATATTCAACAATGGAAAGATCCAAAACATTTGATAGATTCAAAAATTAGTCCTTACACAAGCTATATTAAGCTAATACGGACTCAAAAACATAAAATTACTAAAAACGAGCATCATTTACTTAGTCAAATTAAAGCTTCAAGATTGTATGAAAAACCTTAAATTCCTTTCTCTTGGCCGTGTGAAGAAGATGAAAAGAAGGAAAATATGTTTTATTTCTTCTTTTAATTTTATATATATTAATGGCAAACTTGTAGTTTTCATAACTTTCATCATTAAGGTTAATTAATCCTTTTTATTTAACTTAATTAATACACTATTTTCACTTAAATATCATATCATTCCACTAACTAAATCTCTCTTGGCTTATTTGTTTATTTAATCCTTCCAATTACAAAATTCTACTTTTGCATCTTTTACGATTTAATCCTTTCTATTTAGTTAACTGTTTAATTTATGAAATTTTCAAATCATAATTTCATACGATGCATATATCACCAAAAATATTTATAAAAAAAATAAATTTTACGACTCGTTTCGTCGGATTTGTGATCCCGAAATCACTGTTTTCAACACAACTGAAAATCGAGTTGTTACATTACCCACATGGTATTATACCTTCACCCCTCTTGACATATTATCATATGATGCCATGGCCAAGACTTCCACAAATTTATCTTATGATCTGCCAGTTCGGTTAACATTACAATGACCCTACCAGAGGTTACACAATTAATCTTTTTCTTGTCTTTTTACATAATTCGAAAATTGTCAGGCACTGAACCCATATAATAATAAAGTATAAAAAAAAAAAAAGAACTACACATACACACACCAGTAACAACACTAAAAAATACACAACTTCATACCATGCTTCACATTATTCACCCATTTATGTATTTCTAGATGTCTCTTAGAGACATGCAGAAGTCAGGTTTAAGACTTACTAGAGACTTATCTTTACCTCGACCTAGAGCTTTCGCTTCGATGGTCCTTCTAAATCCAACAGAAACTGCTTAAACAATCATAAGATTTCTATTAGAATCCTCATTACAGACATTTTACTAATATTTCAACTACGAGCGACCCCTATACAAAGCGTTCCTATAACACTCTTTCCTTCTATAGTCGCAATGTGCAAAACAATAAGACTTACCAGAAGGTTGACTCACCTATCTTAGTTTGACCTTATCAAATAGAAAAAAGATGTTAAGGTTAAAAAGAAGAACCTGAACATTAAGCAGAAAGCCTAAAACCATTCGAAGTGTCCATTTCCCTTAAATATAATGTCGGTCCCTTGATTTCCTTACCAGTTTCAAGATAGGTGAAAGAAAATCTAGCGAAGATTATCCTCATTGTTAACAAAAGGCCAACCGTGTTGCTTATGATAAATTATTTAGTTGGCTTGTTTTAGTGTACAAGTAATCTCTCATTCATTTTGCTACTCTACTCTTTCCTATGATTTCTGTCTTGTTGCTGTAGAATCTCAACAACTACCAACTAACCCGATATGAGATCCAAATTGAATGATACTCATACAACTTAGTCGTACTATATCTTGGCGAAGACTCTCGTATAGTGTGGTCTTGAAGACACTTTAGTCCCTTACAACTTTCCCATATACTTAGTAGGCGTTTCATGTTTAGCCAAAACTTTGAGGTGTACCCTTCATTTGTCGTACTTTCTCTTCAATTGAAGAATACTCCTAGATGAGATCCCTAGATACTTCTACGGGTGGATACTTTATGCGCCAACTTTTGTTTGGTAAAAGTTTGTAAATTGGTGAGCTATACTACCATAATACGCCAAAATAGCTAATATTCATATCTACTCACCTTCTTCATGGATCCGTCAACTTTGGGGTGTTACAAAAATGTCTAGATTTCATTAAAAAAAAATATGTTGCAAGTTAACTGATTTTTTAGAATTTAAAATTGGTAGCTTTAGTAAATTAAATTTAAAGAATGTTACCCCATCTATGCATATATCAATATAGATACTAAAATTGAACATTAAAACCAAAGTCAAGTATCAAATTGAGATAAAAACTTAAATATCCAATTAAATATTAAAACCAAATTGAAATATCAAATAATACATTAGGCTTAAATCATTCTTAGCTTGCAAGTTGCAAGAAGTTCTAATTTCGGAGGACAATAAGGATGATGATTGAATATGTTATTGTTAGTGGGTCAAATGTCTAGTCATTGATGAGTCAGCCATGCCATATTCAATTTGTCCTTATGATAGATTAATACTTCAATGACAGTTTGTATGTTGCAGAACCTACTGAATATACAACATCATTTCAATTATGATTGCTTTACGTAAACCAAGTCCCTCCATTTTTGGAACCTGCTTAAAACAAACACCATGTTATTAATTTATCAGCATACATGCATAAATACACTGTTCTTATAAATATTAAATGTATCAAATAATAATACTAAAATAGGCATCATAGAAAGCAAAAGATCAATTAACCATACAAAAAAAGAAAGGGATAAATGGATGGTGACAAAAAATGAGGGGTGTTGCAAAAATATGCAGCAAAACAATTATCGAGTGTACTTTACTCTCAAATTGGGTCCTTCGAATTTTTGATGTGACATAAAATCTCTATCTACCATAAATCAAGGTTTCCCAGAAAGTTTTATTTGAAGGGGAAAAGAACATAACAATAACATAGTCTGATGTTCATCTTCTATGTTGGCCTCGACATTCTTCAGGCCATTTAGGAGAGTAACAAATTCACTAATGTGAGCCCTAATAGACTCACGTTCGGTCATATGGAACGTGTATAATTATTGTTTCGATACCAAGTGATTTACGAGAGACTTTGTCATATGCAGGGCTTCTAATTTTCTCCATAAGGTTGCTGTCGTTTTCTCTGTAAGCACCTCTCGTAACACATTGTTCGTGAGGTACAATTGAATTGTTGAAATAGTCTTCTCATCAATATCCTCCCATTTCGTTTGATTCACATTTGTGGACTTTTTCCTTCTAACGACATTTTCAAACCGTTATGAACCATAATTACCATCATCCGAACTTGTCATAAATTAAAATTTTTTGTTCTATCGAACTTCTCGATATCGTATCTCATTATCATCTTTGAACGGGTTGAATGCAGAATTCAAACCAAGCTTTGATACTAGCATGTTGGGGGATAAACTCGATTTAAGCAACGGACAAGAACGAATAGAGAAAATTAGACACAAGTATTTACGTGAAAAACTTCTCTTAAGAGGATAAAAAAATCACGGGGAAAGAAAACTTCACTAAAACGACAAATAATCGATAATGAGTACAAGATGGAGAAACAAAAATAAACCTAAACCCAAGATACAAAGTTCTCCCTAAATTCCTACAAAATTCTCTCTTAATTGTGTTATTGAATCTAACTCTCTAGGCTTGCTAAAAGTCCTATTTATAGACTAAAATTCGTGGGCTAATCTAATTAAAATATCTGTAGAGTTATAAGAGTTCGATTGATAAAAGATAATAGAGTTTAACTAGGAGAAGAAACTCAATTTAGTAGGGAACACGTCGTCAAGTCGGGACATCACATGTCTCATCGTCTAGACTTTGGGTTCTTCTCGTCGAGATGTTGTGTGTCGCGTTGTCAAGACGTTTAATCCATTTCACCCAAAATGCGAGATACACTTCACAAGAAACTTAATGAAAAACAAACTCCTAATTCAAATAAACTTCTAATTTGACTAAACAATAAGTAATTCTAGTTTAACTAAATCTTTTTGCCAACTAAAAATATAAATTTTTTAAGCAACATAAAATATTTAAAAATATCTTAAAATTCGAAATAAATAAATACAAGAAATATAAAACTTAAAAAGTATAATATTGAGGATTATATATTATCAAAATTAAGTTTTAAAACCAAACTCAATATGATTTAAACACGAATAAGAGCCCAAAACTCATAATTCCATAATAATCTCGTCCTGAAAATTCTGCTTGTAGTGTCTTCATTAAAATGATCATAACTCGAGCTATCGAACTCGAAATAAGGTGATTCAAAGTGAGTTTTAAATCTAAGAGATAGATCTTTCATTGATAAGAGGACATTTTGACTAAAAAATGTTTATATTTCATTCAAAAATGTGTTGCAAGTTAATTAATATTTCAGAATTTAAAATTGGCAGCTTTAGTAAACTAAATTTAAAGAATGTCATCCCATCTTTGCGTGTATTAGTCTAGATACTAAAATTAAACATTAAAATCAAACTCAAGTATTAAATTAAAATAAAAAAACTCAAATATCTAATTAAATATTAAAACCAAACTCAAATATCAAATATTTGATTGAGCTTAAATCACTTTCAGGTTGCAAGTTGCAAGAAGTTCTAATTTCAGAAGACAATAAGATGATGACTGAATATGTTATTGTTAGTGGATCAAATGTTTAGTCATTGATGAGTCAGCCATGTCATATTCAATTTGTCCTTATGATAGATTGATGTTACAATGCCAGTCTGTATGTTGCAGAACCTACTAAATATACATCATTTCAATTGTGATTGCATTAGGTAATCCAACACCCTCCATTTTTGGAACATGCTTAAAACAAACACCATGTGATTAATTTATCTGCATACATGCATAAACACACTGATCTTATAACTATTAAATGTATCAAATAAATACTAAAATGGGCCATCATAGAAAGCAAAAGATCAATTAAGCATATATAAAAAAAGAAAAGGATAAATGGATGGTGACAAAAAAATAGGGGTGTTGCACAAATAAAGCTGCCTAATATGACAAAGGAAATGACTTTCCAAAATTTTCTCATTTATCAATTTTTATTTTAATGATAAAGTCTTGTTTTTTTCAAAAAAGTCCTATTTCATCATTAATAAAATTTCATTTCAATCTAAATTGTGACCGCCATCAATGTGCAGCAAAAATATAATATTTTCCTTACACTTGATTTTGATGTCATTCACAAAGCTAAATCATATGAGTGCAAATTTCATGTGTTGATCTGATGATCAAAATATTTATCATTTTTAAGTGTAGTCTGAATTCAAGTCGAATTAATCACGTTGTTGTTAGGGCTTTACTTTCCTTTTATAGTTCATAAAAAAAATCATACGAGCATTAATTATGCTTATTATTCTTGTATTTATTATATTTATTTAATAATTAAATTTTAATTGATGATTCAATCAATATTTCTTATTAAATTGAATTATGTGATTTTTTTTAATGTTTACGTGGTTAATACTATACTTGTGAGAGGTTAAATAAGCAAAAAAAATTACAAAAAAAAAAAAAAAACATTAAATATGATGTTGTAAGATTATTCATACTTTTTTTATGGTTTTTTTAATTACAATAATAAGATAATATTCGAACAATAAATGTAATTAGTACAATTCGAATCCAAATCATATTTGAAGCGACGAACATCCTTAACCATCAAATCATCATATGAAATTTATCTATTTCAAGGTTTTCATCGTATTGATTTAAAATTTTCACATAATTCACTTAGTCTTAATTAATTTTAAACAAAATAATTTTACTAATTTGAGAAAATATAAAAAGAATAACTTCTTTTTATTAAGGAAACACGAGATCTTTTTTGTTAATAGCAATAGTCATGGGTAAAATTCAAAAAGCTTGAATCTTCTTTATTGTGCAAATCAAGCGAGTTTGACCCGAGAAAAAAAGCTTTAATATAAACATTTTAATGATTTGATTAATTAAACTGTAATTATTAAATGAACAGAAATGAGGGATTTTATAGAATTAAAAAGAAAGGACTGAATTTCAAATGTGAAAGAATACATGAACTGGGAGCATAATTAGAACACGAAACATTCCAAATATATTGCTTACGAACTTTCCGTTTGTATTACGGAATTTAGCATTAATCTTTAGTCAAATCAGGAAGAAACAAACAATATATGGCAATAATGAAATTATCTCTCAAATGTGGGCCTTCTTTTACATTAAAATATCATTTTAGATACCTACTGCATTGGCTAGTACTACTATATATGCCACACCCTGTGAAATAATAACTAAGCCAAATTGAAAGGAATAGCTAAACCCCCTTTCTGTCCTTGTAACAGTGCGACGAATATGGGATACTCAGACAATGAATTTGACGTAATCGTCGTAGGGGCAGGCGTCATGGGGAGCTCCACGGCATACCAACTAGCCAAAAGAGGCCAAAAAACGCTACTCCTCGAGCAGTTTGACTTTCTCCACCATCGAGGTTCCTCTCACGGCGAGTCACGCACCATACGAGCAACGTACCCTGAAGACTACTACTTCGGCTTGGTGGATGAGTCCTACCGGTTGTGGGAGCAGGCTCAATCTGAAATTGGGTTCAAGGTTTACTTCAAGGCCCAACACTTCGACATGGGCCCATCCGACGCCAAGAGTCTCCTTTCTATGATCACTACTTGTCGAAAGAACGCCATCCCGTTCCAAGTCCTCGATCGCCGGCAAGTCGCTGAGAGATTTTCGGGACGGATCGATATACCGGAGGATTGGATTGGTGTGTCGTGCGAGCTCGGCGGCATCATCAAGCCCACCAAGGCAGTGTCAATGTTCCAAATGCTGGCTCTCAAGAATGGTGCATGCCTTAAGGACAACATCAAAGTGGTTAGCATAAACAAAGATGGTGACCGAGGATTGAAGATAGCTGCAAGCAATGGTGAAAATTTTTGGGGTAAAAAATGTGTGGTGACAGTGGGTGGTTGGAAGAGAAATTTGGTTAAAACGGTGTGCGGCATTGAACTTCCTATTCAACCATTGGAAACCAATGTATGTTATTGGCGGATTAAGGACGGACACGAGGCCGAGTATGCAATAGGGAATGATTTTCCGACGTTTGCTAGCTACGGACATCCATACATTTATGGCACACCGTCATTAGAGTACCCGGGACTGATTAAAGTTGCTGTACATGGAGGCTATCAATGTAACCCAGACAAAAGACCATGGGGAACTGGACTTGTGCCCGACTCATTAAAAGAATGGGTCGAGCAAAGATTCAAAGGGAAAGTCGATTCGAGCCAACCGGTCATAACTCAATTGTGTGTGTACTCGATGACACCTGATGAGGATTTCGTGATCGATTTTTTGGGAGGGAAGTTCGGGAAGGATGTGGTGATCGGAGGTGGGTTTTCAGGTCATGGATTCAAGATGTCACCTGCAATAGGGAGGATATTGACTGATTTAGCGCTTACAGGAGAGGCGAAGGGAGTTGAGCTAAAACAGTTCAGGATAGCAAGATTTGAGGAGAATCCTAGAGGGAACACCAAGGAGTATGAAGATCAAGTTGGGTTATTAAAAAGTACATTGTGAATATTTATTTTGTATGTGTTTTTCTTTCATTCATATCAGTTGCCATCAAATCTTAATCTTTGCTTCTCTTGCTTTCGCTCTAGAATAATCATTAAGAAAAATAAATAAAACTTCTTTCATGTTGTTAAATTACTTTCACGAGAGAAAAAATTGCTATTGAGTCCCAACCATAAACACCCAAGTATTTTATCCAATCTACTAATTACTTAGATTAGAAGAATTTTTATTACATTAATTTTTTAAATTTGAGCCATTTTCACTATTGGTATCTATATATAAAAAGCCCTTTTGACTTTCACAAATTATGCATTTCGGTCCCTCACATAGTCACCATCTCATCAGCCGATTACATCCCTTGCCCCATCACCCCTTCACTGCCACCACCACAAGTCCCATCAACCACCCTACTGCACACACCAGCTTCACCAAAGCCCCACGCCAATGTTCCCCTATAAACACCCTGCAACAAGAAGTGGAGGTTAGCAACATTTTCAGAAAAAAGAAGACAGCAATAGCACAGCAAGATTCTTGGTTAGTCTGAGCTAACCCAGAAGTCAAAACCACCATTACCAACACCAATCAAGCATCCCCACTGCCTTCACCATTCAACACCTTCCCTCGTCTATAAACTAGCTCCTCTCCCTCAATTAACCATTACCAGCTCTAAACAGCAACGCCCTCAACTCGCCCAACTCCACCATTTCCATAGCCCTCTTACAATACCTTACCTATCCATCATCATACTTCAGTACCAAGCCTAGCTCCCCAAACCATAACTCACAAACCCAACAGCAAGCAAACAGCGACCAATAGAAAACCCAACCACAAATTCAATAAAAAACAAAAGAGAAAGAGACCTGAATCGAAGCCCGCAAAACCGAAAAGAAGGAAGAGCTTCATCTGAACCGCATGTCCAAACAGAGAAAAGTCGATATTGAAAAAATAGTAAAAGAAATCGAAAAATAAAAAAGAAACGCCACTAATCTTTCTGGTTCGGAGCTCCAGTCGAACATCGGTCCGGTCAAAAGGAAGAGCCCTGTGCGGAGAATAACATACTGGAAATCGAGGCGGTTGAACAGCAGGATTTGCAGATCGATCGTGATCTGAAGGGTGGATTCGGAAGGTCTTTAGGCCATTTTAAAAAATCCAAGCGTTAAATGAAGAGAGGGTGAAGAGGGCTTCGTTTTTGTGTTAATGGTAGAGACCAGCCGGAGAAAGCTATGGACGGCGGTGGCTCATGGTGGTAGGGTTGTTAAGGGAAGGAGAAGCAGAGAAAGAATAGAACGAAGAAAGTAGAAAAGGAAAAGTTTGAAAAAAGGGATAAAAATATTTACAAAAGGGAAGTGGCGGGCCCATGTTGAAGCCTTATACAATTAATTCCTAAATAATGAGTAAATTTTATGTTCATCACTTGAATTAAAAAAATATAATTTAATTATTAAACCTTTAGAAATTATTTTTTTATGTCATCCTTAAGTGATATTTTTTAATTGATATAATAATTTAATCATCAAATTATATATATATATATATTTTATCAATTTTACTTTGATTTATATTAAAATTATTAAAAAAACTTAAAATTATTTTCAAATATAAAAATTTTAAAAAGAAAAAATATCGAAATATTATTGTTGAAGAACTAATATGCATGGGAAATAAAGAAAATGATCATTCAATAGAATTTAATAACAAATGAAAAACATAACAAAACCAACAGGAGTTAGATCATTACATGATTCCTCAGTGTTTTTCAAAATCAAATTAATAATATTTTAAGATCAAGTTTCATACCCCTAAAAAAATCCAAAATTGATATTACATATGCTTATGGAATCGACTTTGATAACTTTTTTTGATAAAAATTTATAAAATATACCTCAAAAATTTCTTTTCCAAACACATTCCAAATTTCAATTCATTTAAATCATTCATCAAATCTAAATTGTAAAAATTAATTATATTTTTTTAAATAACAAAAAAAACAATGTCAACAAACATAAGAGATAAAAAACAGAGAAGTAATAATTTTGTTTAATGTTTTTATTTTATTTTTCTATTTTTTCACTGCAAAATTGGCATGCTTTATTAATATTGCAAAAAGTACCTGTCAAATACAAAGATAATAATAGTTATTGGACAACCAAAAGAGCAAATAAATTGATGAAAAAAAATCGATAAATCGCTTTAATCTGAAACATTCATACCTCTGCTAACTAAAGATTGTAAGTCTTTTATCTTCTTACTGCCTCTGAGCTGTGAACCTCAGTTGGGGCGATGCATGGTCTGCCTTTCCAGCGTCACCAGTTCCTGAACCGTCTTCGAAGTTTCCTCCACTCACCAAACATCTCGTTTTCGACTGAATCCTTCATTGACTAACAGGTGGAACTGCTCGATTTCTTCCCCTCTTTATGTGTTGGAATTTAATGACCTGCCACAAATTATAGTGGCAATTTAAGTACTTTTCGGTACTTAACGAATTTGTTTTCTAATCATTTTAATGTTTTTTATTGCATTTTTACATTTTATAGCTTAGATTCAAATGATTACAAAATAAATATTTTTATGCATTATTTTTATTTAGTTGATTTATTGCTCCGATATCAACTTTAAGGTGATTTTAATGATTTAATTGAGTATCGACACCTATCTTTTGACCCAAGAGCTTCAGAAATGACAACCGAGTAGTAGCACAAGCATTCGGTGTAACAACCCAAAATTTTCAAAGTTCATAACAATGAGAAATAAATGATAAACCAGTCAAAATTTGAGAAAACCAAAAAATAAGAATTATTAGTATTATGAGACATTAAAGATAAGTACCGAAAGATATGCATATTAAGAGAAATAAAGAGAGTAAAAGAAAAGTATTGAGGCTAAAGTGAAAAAGTTTAAAGTTAAAATGATTAAATGGAGTTGAAGGGAAAAGGAGAAGGGACTAGAGGAAGAAATTTACCAAAAGAAAAGATGAATCATCCATGGAATTGTGAAACAGTGAAAGAGTAGAATGGTAATTATCAGAAAAAATAATTATGGAAGTGTAATGATTAAAGGTGGGTATGTGTAAAAGCATAATTGATGGGGTAAAATGATAAATATCATTTTATGATTATTTTAATTAGATATTTTAATAGAATTAACTAGAAAAATGGGAAAAAAAGATGGATAAATCCATCCATCTTTAAATGGCCTTCACTCCCGTCATCATTAACACTATATCACTATTTCAAGTTTTACATTTCCTTCAAATATGTTTTTTTTCACCAAAGCTGAGCTAATTAAGCCTGATTCATCCCAATTCCGTCAAAGTTAGTGAGTGAAGTTATTAGAGAAAAATACTAGCTACATCAATTCCATAATAAGCATCTATGATTGTCTTAAAGGAGAGAGAAAATAAGAAATTGTAAAGAATACAAGCAATTGAGGTAAGTACTTCAATATTTCTATTTTATGTAATTTAGACCAAGTATAGAATATACTAAATTGATTTAATTAATTGTGAATGTGCAAATAATATGTATAAATTTAAATTAGTACAATTAAGGAAAATAATTAGATTGTAAAGTATACAAAAGTTTATGTGTGGGAAATAGTGTTGTGTTAGAAAGTTTAAAATGAAATGTTGAGTGTTAGTGAATTAGTTATAAAATGATTTTATAGTGAAATTATATTAGATGATGAATTCTTATGATAGTAAGGATTAAATTGTAAAAGTTGTGAAATTTATAATTGAAATAAGAGACCTTATTTTAAAGATATATGTTGATGATAAGTGAAATATAAGGATTAAATTAAATAATAATTAAAATTATAATGGTTATTTGTTACAAAATAAAAGATAATGCAAAGAATCTTGAAAAAGTAAATATTGACACCAAGCAGTTCTGGACAGCAGTAGCGGTTTCATTTTGAAAATTCACCAAAAATTGTAGAGTTCGAATTAGAGGTTAAATAAAATATGGAATTGAATTTTATTGAGTCTGGTTTTACATAGAAGACATGGTATAAGCAATGGTATTGTAGATTGTGAGAGATAATAATTTATGTGACACAAGGTCAGTATGATTTCGGGTTTATTTGTTTTAATTTTGAAAAATCATTATAAATCGTATAAAAAAGTTTAGGATATTAAATTTATATGGATAAAAGCTTAATGAGTCTATTTTCAAGGGAAACAAACAGTATCTTAATACAAGACTTGTACCGAAATAGAATAGATTTTAAGTGAATAAGGGTTAGTGCTGTCTAGCAGCAGAGCAGAGGAAGATTAAAAGAATAAACTGTATCAATTGGCTTAAATTAAAATTCCAAAAATTTTATGGTAGAAACTTCATTGAGTCTAGTTTCATGAACAAAAATCGGAACTTAATTTTGAATCCTATAGGTCGAGATAAATATTTTAGTGATTGCCACTCCATGGATAGCTTTCATAAGAGTATGTGTGAGATTAGAGAAACCTTAATTAATGTCACACCTAAGCATGTTATGTTAAGAGTCAAAGATTTATATAAATTTATAAATAAACATAAAGGATGTGGGATGGAGAGGAGAGGAGGAGGAAAATAATTGAAGAATTATAATACTAAAGGATGGTTTTGCTAATACATAAAGGAAATACAAATGTTCTATTGGAACATTAAGTAAGTGATTGATATAAAAGGAACTAAGGACATCCTGTTTGATAAATTGATTGGTAAATGTGAATAATATTAATAATAATGACTTGTAGAGAGGATAAACTATTTTAGAGTAGATCCTCTAAAGGGCTTATTTGTAAAAGGTTGATAATTGTGTTATTTTATAAAGTTGGAACTAATGGCATGATCACAAGGTTCATTACAAAATATCATATATTTAAGAAATAAGTGATTGGGCAATGACTTTTGATGATATTCAAAATGAAGTTTTATTGAAAAAGCTTCACTCGATTCTAAGTTGTACACTGAAAATATGTTAAAACATGTTCGTAGAATTACAATATGACTGGAAAAGGGTTCAGATAATTGAATTTAGTCAGAATTACTTCGACGCTCAAATGTGACAATCCTATATTTGACTTGGTAGTTGGGTCGGGTCATGGGTGTTACATTTGGAATTGCAACACAACTAAGGTAGTTCAAAATTTTATATTCGAAGTTGTGTGTCACGACATGCATAAGTTTGTGTCTCAACACAAGTGTGACATGGGGCAAAAATTAAGCAAGGGTGTTTTTGTTTGCACAACTCAAATTTTATGTGATTAAGGTTGTATTTGACCTAATTAGGGTTGTTAAATTTTGCTTATAAATAGTTAAGTTGAGGCAAGGTCAGGGAGCTTTTTGCCAAGCTATTTTAGGGTTTTAGTTTAGTAGTTTAATATTTTAATTTAGGTTTATTTTTGTGTCATTGTGTGATTACGTGCAAGTGTACATGGTCGTACAAGTAATAAGTTGTAAGTAAAAGAGTTATTATTTTCATAGGGATTGTATGGTAATTAGTTGTAATGTTAATTTTTAATCAATTTAGTTAAACAAGATAAAGAAGAATAATTTTGATGGAATGTTGCAATTTAAATTGAAGGATTAAACCAATGTTCAAATACCCACGACATACATTGCAGAAATGAACACAACAGGAAATAAACACAAGGCACAATATAACATAACATGAATAGACTAAAATAAAATATTTCACTATAACAAGAATTCATTAGAAATCATAAAAATATTACGAGATATTCGTGAAAATATGAAAATTCATTAAACTCATTCTAATTAAAATTGTAACACCCCTACACCTGGTTTACACGTATAAACCCAATATAGAAGCATTACATTACAGTACGGCACAAAAAGTCGAGTAACAGAAAATTTTCTTTAAAAACCAGTGTCTTTTAAGACCATTCGAGTCGAAATATCATATATTAAGCATTTCATTTCATAATTCATAACATTCGAGATAACATTTTTCCCACTCATTAGGGACTCATACAAGTACTATTGTACATGTCATTTCCTTTAAAAATAAATACCTATATTTGGAGTCCTCCAAAGGATGATGTGATGTGATGAGAGGTCCCTGAGCTTGACTTTACTCCTTGTAACTTTGTACCTACGTGTTGAAACAAACGCGTTAAGCCGGTGAAGGCTTAGTAAGCACTACAAAAGTAATATAAATTCAATTAAATACTCTTACTTATAAGCTTTTACTTTACTCACTTGTATCATATAACTTACCACCATGGCACATTTCATACTTACTTTCACAATTTAGCCCATTGTAAATTATCATAGAACCCATCGAATAAACGGAACTAACAGAAAGTACCGAAGTGCTGGAAAACAGAAGCACATAAGTGCTGGGAAACAATAGGCTCACACAGTGCTGAACAAAAGCACACACAGTCCTGAACAGAAGCACACACAGTGCTAAATAGTAAGCGCTCTAGCGTTCCTTAATGGCGTGCCACTAATATCACAACGGTTCTAATTCGTCTACATGGGCACAATCTCATTTAACATCATTATCCACAACTTATACATCACATTTACATTTCTCCTCACATATACATAATCATGTATTTCTTACCTTTATTTTCTCAAATAAATCCATAATTTCACCAGTTAATTACACAATCAATCTTTATAATTAACCACATAATATTTCACCCATATATTTTTCTCACATATTCATCATCACATACCTCTTACTTTTATTTTCACATTAATTTTCAAAGCTATCCACTTGCATCACAGTCACTAAATCATTTATATCTTGAGCTAAAGAACTCAAAATTATATTCTGCTTGATGTTTATAAAATTAGACTCAAATATATTTTTACTATAAAAATTTCAGAATTTTTACTTTAGCCAATTTGTACAGTAAATTCTTTCAATTTACCCCTTCTCTGCAGCCTGACAGTTTCGAATTTTCTTCACTAAAAATTATCTATCTTTTAGTACAGAGATCAAATGATGTTCCTGTTTGTTTCTTTTGAAAATAGACTCATTAAGGATTCAGCCATATAAATTTCAGTCTCTAATAATTTTTCTATATTTTTCTATGATTTTTCAAAGTCAGAACAGGGGAACTCAAACCTACTCTAACCTTGTTATATAAAAATTAGTATATCTCGAAATATACAATTTCTTTTATTTTACTATTTCTTCCATATGAAACTGCACTTAATAAGCTTTAATTAAATATATAATTCGACCACTAACTCATTATATACAATTTTTGGTGAATTTTTGAAGTTAATCCTCTGTTCTATCCAAACTGTTTTACATAATCACACATTAATCCCTTCGTTTTATCATTGTAAACATTCAAACTTTGTACCTATATAATAATTTTTATGCTAATAATTCATATACCATTAGAGAAAGTAAAGTATAAATAAAAAATTTTGTAATACTTACAACAAAAAGGCTGAATTTCCTCTCTTTTTACCTCTTGCTCTATTATTTTCCTTTGTCTTCAATTTGGTCCTTTTGTTTCTTCTCTTTCTCTTCAATTTCACATAGACACATGTAAACTTATGAGCTATAACTCAATTATTTTAATGCTAATGTGTAGAAAAATACATGTATATCATGAAAATTGAGTCATCTCTTACCTTAGCTCTAGAAATCACAAAATTCTAATTTAGTCTCTATACTCTCTAACACCTCAAAATGAATTCTATAAGGAAATTAAGGTGTCTACTTGCTTCCCTCTATGCCTTTCTTAAGGAAATTTTAAAGAAAATGAAGGATTTTGAAGCTTGGAGAGCTTAACAATGGAGGAAGGACCTAATTGAAATAAAAGCAAAAGTTGGAAATGGGTGATATAGGCATGGACGGTTGGTTATGAGATGAAAAGATGATATTCTCATCTTTTAATTGATTTTTCATCTCTCAATTTCTCTATACTTTTCTTCAAAAATATCTCTCTTTAATAAAAATGGTAAAATTGCATTTTTAGTCCCTGGGCCTTCCAACTTTACACTTTGGCCAAAACTTTGCCTCCAAAAATATCTTCCACCAAATTACTCTTTTTCCCCTCCTTAATCAATCTAATTCCCATGATGATTCATAATTCAATTTGGATAAATTGTTATTTAGTCCTTTCTCCTTTCTTACAATTAGTAATTAATCCTTAATTTTTTAACTTTTTCTTTATTTTAGCTACATAGTCTAATTCTCAATTCTACCTATTACTGTTCCAACTCCGGTTCAAAAACACAGATGTTACAAAAACATAGGCTTCTCCCGAAGTCTTATTATCACCCTTCCGAGCATTTACACAGTTTATGCATACAACAATTATCTTCCGAAATTAACATGATATGCACCATTTATATTTTATGTTTATTAACTATTACCTCTTTCCAGATTAAATAGTTAATTCAACAACTTACAAATGTTGACCATACATTCACAAATATAAACAGGATTTAAACCTAAATGAATGAAATAATCATTTGCACAAAATATTCAAGAAACAAATATCTAATAAACTCAAATCATGATTCATATTTTGAATAAATAAAATTAAATCATGTCATATTAGACTGAAAATATAAAGATTAGATGCAATCTTATCTCTCGACATAGAAAACAATAATTTAACAAAAAGAGAAGGATAAGAAAGAGTAGCGAAGAGTAAATAGCTGAACACAGGGGGCTATTTGCGGTTGCTCCTTGCGACTTCCCATGATGGCTTTTCTCGTCAACTTTAGGTTAAAAATCACCTAAACACCTTCAAGTTGATCTCCTAGTTGCTCTCATTTTAGTAAATGATTGCTTTATTTTGTGGACTAAGTGTTTAGCAAGCCATGAGAATGGCAAGAAACACTTAAAAAAGATGAGAGTGAATTGCTAATTTATAGTTGTGTCAATTGTGAGTCTCAAGTTGTGTCTTGTATGAATGGATGAATGCCCTATTTATAGTTGTTTGAACCCATGCCAAAAATAGCAAATGTATCCTCATAATCGTCATGCATTGTGTCGGCCCTTGATTGGTAGAAGACTAAGCCTTCCTTGCTAATTTTAGCAAGGTAGGTTGCTTGAATCCTTCTCCTAGTGGTTGTCGTCCCTTGAGTTGAGGAAGAATGAGTCTTCCTTGCTATTTTTAGCAAGGAAGATACCTTTTCTCTCCATACATAGTTGGCCACATCGTCAAAGTGTCGGGTTTTTTACTACTATTTTTAGTAGTGGATGGACGGTTAAAGGCTTGTTTTTATGAAGATATTGTGTTGATTTTGTTTTGTGCAATTTTGGGTTATATCTACTATATTTAGGAGTCTGAAAGGTTGGTTAAGGACAGCTATTTAAGTAGTGGATATTTGCCAACTTATTTTCTTGGAAAAATAAGTACGTAAGAAATGGTTTTGGGCTCCAATTTAAGTAGTACTGGGCCACCTTGGAATTCCTATTAGATCATTACCACTATGAAATCCATGTGACTGAGCTATTAATCTTTCAACCTGATTGCCTCCGGATGTACCAACTTCCAGAGTAAGAATCCTGAACAAAATATATCAAATAGGCGACGTCCGCAAGCATACGGGTCTGGTTGTAATATAGTTACAACGAAGTAGGTAAGTACTTCGAGGATTGTACCTAAGGAGGGCGAGCACTAAATTAACCCTAACCTAAGCATAAATAGATTTAATTAGTACTTTAAATAAATTATATTACGACTAAACATAAAAAGAGATTTTTGTTATTTTTTAAATAAAGAATAAAGTAATATAAATAAAAAGACTTCGGAAATTTGATATGTAAATTGGATCATATCTGAGCATGGGTGATTAGCTCGCTTCGGTAATCACAACTAACCGTCGCTTCGAGTTCCTTGCTCAATCAACTAGTCATTACCTTAATAGAATCTCTCAATTTTCCACTAGACCAACGAGTTGGCAATAATTATTTATCTCTCAACTTCATTGTAGCAGCCCGTTTTTCAGTGGAGTCAAAAATAGTGATTTTAGCGCCACAAATTTGACGATTGAGTCCGTAAATATTATTATTTAATATTTACGAGTCAAATATAGTATTATAATAAATATTAATTTGAAAATTTATGTTATTTGAATTAATGATTAAGTTCAATTGGTTTTGGAAAATAAAGTTTCGAGATCTCGTTTCTATAAATCGAGCTCGTACATATTTTTACTAAATATTTACGGAGTTACTATATATGCATATTGAAATTACCACCTATTCCGACTAAGGAGTTAGATCATATTGCTAACTTAATAAAATTGAAGTATGACCTCATTTAAATTCAATATGGAACTTATAAGAATTCAATTTAATATATAGTAAAAGAAGAAAGGACTATATGGTAAAAGTTTCAAAGGTTGAGTGCTAGATCTAGAAATACAAAATAAGCAAGGATGAGACAAGAGGGATTAAAGTGGTAATTTCACCATACTAGTGAAGTGGACGGCAAGCTTGCACCCACTTTGGATCAAAATTGGAATGAAAATAAGATTTAATAAGGAAGAAAGTGGGATTAGGTGAGACAATATAAGAAAAGGAATGATTATAACCATTTATAATAGTTAAGAAAAATAAAAATAAATATTTTCCTTTCATCTTCAGCAAGAAATCGGCAAATCACCATTTTTTAGAAGAAAAGAAGGTTTGGGTTAACCTTTCCTTTGATTTGGTGAGTTCTTAAGCTTAGCTTTGATTATTTTCATGTTTTCAAAGTTGTTTTAGCTTGGGCTTGACAACCCAAGGATTTATTTGAGAAATTGAAAAGAAGTTTGAGATTTCCCATGAAAGAAGTAAGTCTATTTGTGTGATTTGTAACTAGATCCTTGAGTTTGAAAGTCTCATAGATGAGCTTGATAGGTTATTTGGAGTATTTAAGTTCAAGGACCCATGTATGGAAATGGTAAAAATACAGGGTTTAGAAGGGTAATAGTAGAAAATATTGGGGTTAGGATAAAGAAATAATAAGAGCATGATGCTTTGGTTTGTGCTGATGTGTATTAAATGTTGAAATTGTTATTGAGGAGATAATAGCACAAGGAATGAAATATTGTAGGTAATTTTGTGAAATTATCATAACAAAATTTTATCTTTATTTTAGTCATTAAATTGAATGATGAATGATTGAATGAATAAATGATTATCTAAATCAAGACATACAACAATCGAGTTCGAGTCAAGGGAAAGCTAAGGTTACGGAGTAGGAAATCGACTCCTTTGCGCTTTTGTTTAACCTAGGTAAGTTCGTATTTCACTTTAAAAGTTTATAAGTGAATTTATAATTTTAATTGAAATCGTTATATAAATTGTATTTATGTCATATACGGTCATGATATATTTCTTGAAAAGGAAAAAGACCATGGTTGAAAGACACCATGACAATATATATTCAATATTTTCGAATAGATGGAAAGGTTGAAAAGAATATTATCCGGAAGGATAATAAATGGAATGGTCGAAAAGGTAAATTTCTTGAATTAATTATTTAATATTTTTATGATATAATACATATATATTTAGGTTGTAATCGAGTTTATCTGCTTGAGATTAGTAAGATATGATTTGGATTATAAGATGATCATATTTAAGTTGATTACAATATTTGGAAAAATGTGAAAAATATGGATGTGAGTTGGAAAATATTGATACAATTGCTTGAAAGGATAAATTATGTTTATTGAACATATGATGGATGAAATATATATTTAATATGTTATTATTACAGTTATAGCTTGTGTGAGCATTACAGGTTATATGGGTGCTGGTCTTAGATGCCCTACCAATGGTTGAGGACTTGCATTTGTTGCGGATTCTCCACAGCTCGTGTGAGCAGACCTATTTCACAGCTCGTGTGAGCATATATGATTACATGTTACAGTTACAGCTCGTGTAAGCATTACAGGTTATATGGGCGTTGGTCTTGGATGTCCTACCGATGGTTGAGGACTTCCATTTGTTGCGGATTGTCCAAAGCTCGTGTGAGCAACATCGTGTAGCCTAACATCCCGACCCACAGCTTGTGTGAGCAGACCCATTTCACAGCTCGTGTGAGCAGCATCGTGTAACCTAACATCCCGACCCACAGCTCGTGTGAGCAGGCCCATTTCACAGCTCATGTGAGCATATATGATTACATGTTACAGTTACAGCTCGTGTGAGTATTACAGGTTATATGGGTGCTGGTCTTGGATGTCCTACCGATGGCTGAGGTCCTACATTGGTTGCGGATTCTCCACAGCTCGTGTAAGTAGCATCGCGTAGCCTAATATCTCGACCCACAGCTCGTGTGAGCATTACAAGTTATATGGGTACTGGTCTTAGATGTCCTATCAATGTTTGAGGTTCGAAATTTATTGAGGATTCTCCACAACTCGTGTGAGCAGTATCGTGTAGCCCCACATCTCGATCCACAGCTCGTGTGAGCAGACCCATTTCACAGCTCGTGTGAGCATATACGGTTACATGTTATAGTCACAACTTGTGTGAGTATTTCCTGAGTATCTGATGTTAATCCTTTTGGTTCAACGGGTGATAAAAACTTAAATAAATTTGTATGTATATATATATGAAATGTTATATGGTTAAGACAGTGAGTTGGAATGCATTGATATAAATGTTTGAAATAGGAAAGTATGTATATTTAGTATATGATGGAAGAATTGTTGAAACAAAATGTGTGATATAGAGTGATTATGTGATACATGGATAAATGAAATGGTATATGAAATGATTATAAAATATGGTTATAATGAATGATTTCATGAAATTGTTATATATATATATATATATATACACACAAAGTGATTGTTAAGTGCAAATTTGATGTCGGTTTATATATGCCACATGTGTTTTTCATGAATAGGTTGATATCAGGGTAAAATTATATGTATTACATACGAACTCACTAACCTTGTGAGATTTGCGGCGTATAGGTGATTTAATGAACTTATGTTCAATATATTTAATTATCTTATAAAATGTTTAAAATTACATCCTTTGTGGTAAGTTGAAGTTTATTACGAATTTACTAAGCTTTAAGTAAGCTTACCTTGTTTGATTTTTCTCCCTTGCAGACCATAGAATACGAGCAGTCGATTGGATTACTCTTGGAGGTCACACTATCTGGTAATTAATCGTTTATGTTGATTTGGTTATAAGTGGCATGTAATTAAGATGTTATATACATGTGTTATATGCCTTATGGATATGTTCTATGTCAATTGAAGCATGGGAATTGCATATTGATGTATTTCTTAAGTAATTTTGGTTACTGACTTACTTTGTTTCGGTAGTTGGTACCAAAGTATCGGTAGTTACCCTGGTTGTATCGATATAATGTAGACTTGTATTGATAGAACTACCAATCCTATCGATAGAATTCTGTAACTGTTATCGAAATTTTTACTCCTTAAGTTCTATCAATACTTGTTCAACTAAGTATCAGTAGAAGTCTCTCAAACCTTAGAAACTCAGTTTTAAATCGAGAAAAATCAAAGTATTTTTTAAAAGTTGATTTTGCCGAACATTTTACATAAAATAAAAAGGAAAAAAAAGATTTTAAAGATCATTAAATTGTTTATGAATGTATAATGTAAGTTGTAACAACCACCTGCTCGGGTCCGGTGATCGGACTGGGTGAGGGGTGTTACACTCATATTCAAGATCGATTCGGGGCTAAGGTGTTCATGGATAGGTCATACCAATTTTGGGTTAATTCTCACCTAAATGACTTCTTATGATCGTCAAGCTTAGGGTTTAAGTTCTTCCTCCTCCGAACAGCTAATCCACTAGTAAAACTCTGCACAACAATTAATTGATCATACCTCCACTTGCTAATCCTGCATAAAAGGATTAGTTCCTCATGGATCTCAAAAACATAATAAACTTGATGCAAAAAATGAACATGTGTAATAAATCAAGAAAAGAAGGTTTAAGAGAATCTTTAATTGTATTAATTGAAGCACAAAATCCACAAAGAGTTTATCAAGTTCCACCAATCAAATCTCCCGACAAATGTAAATAGTCAAATTGAAAATAACCTAAGCCTAAGACAAAGGGAAAATTTGAAACGACAATTACAAAGAAAATTATGAAGTCTAAAAAGTTGTCCCTAATATGTGTTAATTGAGCCTATTTTAGATTAGGGTTATCGTCATCCTCAACCATAGGTCACTTGACACTCTCATGTTTAATATTTGATTCTGTAGACCAAAACGCTCCTGGCTTGTAAGTTCTTCCCGTACAGGATCGATTTTGCGACACTCTAGTGTCTGTGTCATGACATCAAAGGCAGTACGCTCAGGTTTAGGGTTGCTTCAGGGGCGTGTCATGACATCCTATGGTTGTGTTGAGACTAGGGGTGAGCAAAACTCGATTCGATTATAAAAATCGAAAAAAATTCGAATTTTAAGTTAAGCAAATCGAATTATTCAAGTCAACTTAGATTTTTTTCGAATTTTGAGTTTGAATCGAGTTAAGTTTTCAAATTCGAATAACTCGAATAATTCGAATAAACCGAATATCAAACTATAACATTTTACACTTTTGCCCTAAACCCCTAAACCCCTAAACCTTTTTACTTTTCCCCTAAAACATTTACTCCTTCCCACTTTCCTCTCAAACCTTTTACTCACCTCACATCCCACCCTCATCTATCCCAAACTCATTTCCTCATAATTTTTTTTAATATTTTCCCTTCAAAATTTTACTCCTACATTTACTTTCCAAAAAAAACCCTCAAAACTTTTTATTTTCCTCTAAAACTTTTACTCCATCTCACTTTCCCCCTAAAAGTTTTACTCCCCTCCCATCCCAACCCCTATCTACCCCAAACCCATTCACCCCCTTCAATTTTTTTTAATTTTTTCTTTTAAAATTTTACTACCTTAATTACTGTCCCTCAAAATTTTACTCCCAAAACCCCCAAATTTTTTTTATTTTCCCCCTAAACATTTACTTCTCACTTTTTACCCTCAAATAAAAAATCAAAATCATCCAAAAAATCCCTAAACCTAAATAGTAATAATTTTATTTATATCTCCTATTTATATTATTAAACTAAAATTCATATTTTGTACTATTTATATTACTAAATTGTTTAATCATATTGAATATTTATATTAAATTGAATTATTAATGATGTCATAAAATATTCGTGTTAAAATTTTATGTTGATAAGAATTTCATATTTTATCTTTAAAATAATTTTTATTAAAAAAATCAAATTTTACATTTAATATATTTTTAATTTCAAAATACATAGTGACAAGAATTAGAAGATAATTGAAGTAACTAAGCAAGCAAAAAAGCTAATCGTATGTAAAAGATTAATAAATAAATTATGAGATGATGAAAGTTAATAACAAATTTGATTATAATGGGTGACAGTGGTTTCAAGGACCCAAAGTTATTTTCTAAAATATAACTCGAACAAATATTTTTGATTCGATTCGAATTCCATCACACTCGACTCGATTCGAAAAATTTTCAAATCAAGTTAGGATGATAAAATAGGATTCGTCAACTCGATTAACTCGAAATTTTTTCATTCGATTCGATCAAACGCTCACTCCTAGTTACGCACCGAAGGCATTCTTGGAATTATTGTGCTTTGCTCCCTTTGTTGTGACATCGAGCTCCCTGTGTTGCAACACAACGACCAGTATTGAGTTGGCACGTCATCTAATGGTTTCTTGCACACTCACTAAATATATTAGCTTACCCTTAGGCCTTATTCAACCTCTAAGGTCAATAAAAGACTCAAACTACACATTTTATTGAATGTAAATGAAGTTATAAAACTTGCTTAAAACATAACAAAAGTGCTTGTATTCAAGCTCCTCAAATGCGAAAAGTAGTTTAATCTGCTACACCGAATTATGTCAGATCAAACTCCCCCACACTTAAGTCATTGTTTGTCCTCAAGTAATGTAAACAAAAAAGGTAAATTAAAAGATGACCCTTAAGCAAGTATAGTTCAAATGTTAGCTTTGGAGTACATAATTAGGCATTTCATATCTACACATAATCTTGGCATGATAAATAGTTGACTTACCACTTTTCACATCAAACATCTAAGATCAGTATATTACAAGGTAGACACCTAATTTTATCCGAGCCCAATTGGAGGCCCATTTGTTTCCTTTAAATATTTGTTCTCTCTTAAACCCGTTCGAAACCTACCCGATTTTGGTCAAATAGAGTGTCTTTGTTTTTCTTTTCTTTTTCTTTCCTTTTTGAGTTTGTTAAGGGCCCAGATTATTATTATTATCTTTACTACTACTATTATTAAATATTATGTAAACATAACAAAAATTACAAATAAGCAAGAATAAAAAACATTATATATGCATGAAATGAAAGAAAAAAGAGGAGGCTTTTCATATTCTATTTTTTTTTTAAAAAGTAAGAAAAAATAACAACAACAACAACAACAAACATGTCATTTCTTTTTGTCTTTTTTTTTTTTTTTGCCATAGACATTTCATGAGGAATCGGGTTTAGGCTTTGAAGAAGGGGACGACACCAGATTATCGATCCTCCGCCCTTAGGAGCCCCAAAAATCCTGATTTCTTTCCCTTCCCCTTTCTAAAATAAAGTTTTGTTTAAAGAAAAAGAGTTTGATCTTGGAAAAAAAATTTATTTTTAAAAATAAAAATATGTTTTTTTATTCATTTTAAAGGAAAAGTTTAAAATTTTAATCAAAATTTTGATTTTTTAACTATTTTGATATTTAAGAAAAATAGTGATTTTTAAAAAAAAAAATGAAAGTTTAGATTTTTCAAAATAAAAAATTATTTTTTAGTAAATTTAAAGGAAAAAGTTAAATTTTTTAAACAAAGTTTTGATTTTTTTTAACTATTTTAAAATAAAAACTTTGATCTTTAAGAAAAGTAGTGATTTTCTTTTAAAAAATAAAGGTTTAGATTTTTTTTTTAAATAAAAATTTGTTTTTTAGTAGTTTTAAAAGAAAAATTTTAAATTTTTAAATAAATTTTAAATTTTTTTAATTATTTCGAAATAAAAACTTTTATCTTTAAGAAAATTAGTGATTTAAAAAAAATTGATTTTGTAAAAAAAAAAAAAATTGGCCACCGTATGCAACTGCTCCACCACTGGAAGCTAGAGAATCATTTGGCTCTCCGGTGGTGGAGCCATGACCAACATAAAAAGTGGAAATGTTTTTTTTTTTTGTGTTTTTTTTAAATGAGGTTAAAAATGAAAAATGCATAGATTTTTCTTATTTATAAGTGTCAAAATGTGTAATTTATTCTCACCCCCTTACTTTTTAAATTTATAAAAAAAATACCTCGTTTTTTACAGTGCCACCCTCAATCTCTAGCTTATTTACACCCATAACCCTTTTGTTTATTCAAACTTTCAATTTAACCCTAAATTTCAAAATTAAAATCAAATTAATTGCTACATCAGTCCTCTGTCTTTCACATTTTTTATCTTTTAGTCTCAAAATCAAGCTATGTCATTTTGTTTCTATCATTAATAAGTTATTTACACTTATAGATTCCCTTTCATTTGCATTTATACTTTATATATTTGATATAGATTATGCATTTTATTTTAATGTTTTTATATTTATTCACATTTGTATAATTTTATTTATTTTTATTTCATTTTTATTTATTTTCACGTCTATTTATATTTATGTTTTTTTACACATTCCCCTTACATACATTTTATGTGTATTATTGTTATTATTATCATCATCATGTCAAGATCTTTTTTTTTTCTTTTTTCATTTATTTAAGTTTAATTTTTATTATTGCCCTTTTAGAAAGAGTTTTAGCTTTTCATTAATTTTAGCCAATTTAATTAATTCTCCTATTTTATTACTATTCGTTTTAAAAGAGGGAACTTTAGGTCATTTTTCCATCTTATAAATGTTGACATGAAATTAGTTAAGTAAGTGTTACATTTCATTGAAACCATAAGATTTTTACATTTGAATTTAGGTTAGTCTTTAAAATATTATCTACCATTTACTATATAAATTTATAAATAATAAGTATGATATTATTTTTTTATTAGGGTTTTAAACTAATTTTAAATATTGTATAGGATAATTAATAGGATTTTGTTCAATATTAAAACTAAGGATTTTTGTAGGTTTTTCTATGTATTTTATTTTAAAAACTCTTTAAGAAAGTTAATAACTGTCATCTACGATATATTATTTTAAGATTTTGATTAAAATAAACCTTAGATCAAGAATTTTAAAGTAAAATAAATCATTAACCCGTCATAGGATACTTTCGTAAAATCTTGATAGGTTCAACGTTATTAATTAAATCTTTAAATAATATAATAATAAAAGATCGAATAAGTTGTAGGTGGATTTTAATATTTCTCTTAATTCGTTAATTCATTGGTAATTTCTAGGGTTTTTTTTTAGAATTCTAAAAGAGAATTAATTTTAGGAATTGAAGATATTTTACCAGAATTATTTAAGTATCCTTTAGAGTTCCTGTTAAAAGTAAAAATCTCTAATTTAAGTTTCAAATTAGATAAGTTTGATGAACACGTCTTAGTCGAGTTACAAGTAAACTGAAGGCATTTTTTTAAAGTTTTAATTTAAGATTTCCAGAAGATTTTTTAGCTTAGATTAAAACATTAATATGCTTAAATAAAAAAAACTAACTCTCAAGACCCCGTAAGACTATCCTCTGATAAGCATTTAGGGGTGCTATAACCTTCCCCACACGTAACCATACTCTTGAACCCAAAATTTGGTGATGAGATCAAGTTTAGACTTTTAGGATTTTTTCGTAATATTAATTCTAGACTTTTAGACGATAAGTGGCTAACCAACCTAGCCCTAATTGGTTAGTGGCGACTATACGTTAATTTAGGCCCTCCGTGTCTAGTTTGCTTACTAGGCTCCTATACTCTTATGTAGGCAACATTATGACACAAGGTACACAAACATTAAAGTTTTCAAATGTAGAGATCCATCACTAATTTATATAGGTAGTTTAATTCCTAGCAGAATACAAATAGTTGTAAATGCATTTTTACCCATGTATCGAGCTATGAATTTTACTATTGTGAATGATGCTACATATTGCAGAAGTCGTATATCCAATGCACAAACTTTTGGTTCCTTATCTATTTGAGCTCAAGCTTTTACATACATCAAAGTAAATGAGTCAAACATACATAGCTCATCATCCACTCAAGATTAAGGTATGCCACACTACGAACGTCACAAGTGAATAAATCTTTAAACGAATTCAAGATTTATTCTTCTTAGGTCCAGTTTGATGCACTGTTAGTTTAGTCAGCCATATATATGTCTCTATCTTCTAGGAGACATCTGCTCCAATGCCCAAGACAAAGCATCTCCCCAATTGGACTTGATAGACGACATATTATTCTTTCAATCCGTTTTCTCATTTTCAATTAGACTTGTAATAACCCGTTTTTTAATAGTGTTGGAAATAGTGGTTTTGGGACCACAAATCTGACAAGTGAGTTCAAATAACTAGTATTAAAATTATACAAGTCAATAATAATTTTTAATTTTAATTTTGATTTGATGAATTTTAACTAATTAAATTAAAAGTTAGTAAAAGTGGTTCGGTTTAAAAGTTGAATGATTTTTTGAAAATGAGGTTTTGGGACCCCGTTTTCGTAATTGAAGGCTATAAATATTTTTATTAAATATTTACAGGCTCGTATTATAGGTGAATTGAAGTTTGGTCTAGCAATTTTGACAATTGGTTGCTTAATCTAGGTAAAAAGATTAAATTGTAAAAGAGGTAAAATTTAATCTCTATAGGTTTAAAATACTAAAGGGACCAAATGGTGATTAGACCATGGTCAAAACGTCCAAGCGGTGGTGTCATGATTAAATCCACTAACTTTTTGGCAATTTATTTATTTAGTCCTAATTAGTTTAGGGTTAAATTGAAATTAAGCTTAATTACTTGACAACTTGAAACAATTAAAGGACCAATTATGCAATTAAACCTTCCTACATGGTAATTATACCATATACTTACATTATGGACATTTATGGATATGTTTTAGAAATTATATATATTATAATTAAAAGGTTATAATAGTAATTTTGTAAATAAATGAATTATAATCAAAATAAAAGCTAAATTGAATTGAAAAACTTCTTGATTCTTCTTCCAAAAGGTCGAAACACCATTTTTGGAGACGAAGGAAGCTTCTGCTAGCTTGGGTTTTCCTATTTGGTATGTGTTCGACACCAGTTTTTAGTAATTTTTATGTTTTTAAGTTCATATTAACTTGATCTAGCTAATCTAGGGACTAATTTGTAAAACTATTAAATGTTATAGATTATTTCATGGATGAAATTGAGTTTTTCTTTAAGTTTTATGGTATATTATTAAACTTGGTTGTTAAAAAGACTATTTTATAAAGTAATTTTTAGTAATTTTAAAGTTTAAGGACTAAAATCTTAAAATGATAAAATTAAGCGGACTCGATGTTAAATAACAACAAATATGGGATGTAGAGAGACCCAAAACAACTCGATTGAACATAGTTTTAAATAAAAATGGTTAATTTGCATGTTTGGGGCTTAGGAACTAAATTGAATAAAAGTAAAAAGTTGAGGGTAATTTTATAAAAATTTCAAAAAGAACTTAATTGCATAAAATGATTTAATTTTGTGTTTGATTTAGAATTGAATGAAATTATTACATATATAGATCAAGAAATGGATCAATCGATAGAAAAACGTAGGAAAAGGAAAAATTACTGATTTGTCCACAAAGTCGTGTTTGGTGCAAAATCGTGTTAGGTAAGTTCGTAAAGTGAAGTAATTGATTTAGTTGTTGTTTTGTGAATTATTTAATAATTTAAGTATGTTGTATTTAAATTTACTTGCATAGTAAATATTAAATTGTGTAATTGAATCAAATTGAAATGAAATTATAATTTAAGGGCATGATTAGAAGTGAGGAAAGGATATAATTGAATTCATGTGACAAAGAAATGGTTAAATGATTATATGATGTGTTAGTTATTATTTATGTTACGAATGAATTAAATTCAATGATATATGACAATTAGTAAATTGAATTAAATTGCATTATTAATTAATTCGATGTTATGTCTGATAAATAAGAATTATATGGATGTGTGCTCGTAATGGTATATTGTGAAGAAAGTCAATTGAAATGGACATGGTATATGACCCGTATGAACCTTGTGAATGCTTGAGACACAAAGGACATGTCATTAAGGGTTATACACTTTCGAGAGCTAGTCTTAGATGTCCTACCGATGGATAGTCCATGTATTTGAGTCATTATTGTAAACTAGTCATGTAAGTTCATATTGTTATTTCTACATTTAAATGACTCTTTTCATACATTCCTCATTTGTATTATCAAATTTAAAGTATGTTCAACAATTGAAGAAAGTTTTAGAAATGAATGAAGTAACGAGTTATCAAGCCTTAGGCCGATGATATAAATCGTTGTGATGGTTGAGATCCTGCATATGTTACGGATTCTCGACAGCTTGTGTGAGTAGCATCGTGAACCAATGACTATTGAATAGATACTATGTTCTGATGATACAAACCGTCGTGATGGCTGAGATCCTGCGTATGTTACGAATTCTTAACAGCTTGTGTGAGCAGCATCGTGAGCAGGTGATATAAATCGTAGCGATGGTTGAGGTCCTGCATATATTGTGGGTTCTCATCAGATTGTGTGAGCAGTATTGCGGGATGGTCAAAATTTCGAAACAAGCTCAAATGAGGGATATTCTGTGATTACCGAAAATGAGATCACGCCTTACAATAATCGAGAGAAGTATGAGTTATGGTATGGTGTAATACTCACCTGTTGTGAACTATGTTTGATAGGGATTACATTGTTTATTTCTTATAATTGAACTGTTAAGTTTGTTTGAAAAGATTTATCATTAATTAGACGAACTTATTAAGCTTTTAGTAAGGTTACTTGTGTTTTGTTCTATGTTTTGTAGATTCATTTTAAGGGCGAGAAATCGAATCAACCTACAACATCACACTATCTCAAGGACTCTTTTGGTAGATTCTGAAATAACTTGGCTTATATGGCATGTAATAGGGCTATTGAATATATTTTGTGCTTGTATTTGTGAAAATTGTTGTGTAACTTGGTTGCTTATAGTTTTGTGGTCTTAGGTAAGTATATGTTTGGTGACATGAGTTGTGTTGTAACGTATGCAAGTGTGTTGAATGTGTTGGATATTGGTAGGGTTTGAGCATGAAATGAGTAAGGTATTTTGGTTGTTGATGCTAGACTTTGGATGTGCATTTGTGGCTTGTATGTCAATTTAAAATAATAAATTGTCTAGGTGTTGAGTTGTGGTATTATTGATGACTCAATGGTTTTACATTTAGGCTAATTGCTTTGACATGTTTTGAGCATATCTGAATATTTAGAATAGTCCCTGAAGTTTCACCTGAACTGTAATTTAGTCCGGTAAGTTTATTTGTTACATTTTATACTTGAACTGTTGAATGTTATCTATTGGCGAAGTATTTGAATTTCTTGATGTTTAAAATGAAGACTCATGTCTCAGGATGTGAATGAGAATGTGATAAAGGAAGACTCATGACTCGAAATGAGAGTGAGAATATCGTTAAAAAGGAAGACTTATGACTCGGTAGAGCATAAGATTATTAAAAAGGAAGACTTATGACTCGGTAGAGCATAAGATTGTTAAAAGGAAGACATATGAACTTGTGTAGTATGAGATCGATTAAAGAGGAAGTTTTACGACTCTAATGTTAATTGTCATTACCATGCTTAATGATGAGCTAAGACATCCTATATGTGAACTTACTAAGCTAAAAAGCTTACCTGTGTATTGTTACTGTTTTGTAGATTTCGTTTTTGACTGGTTAAAGATCGGATTACCTCGAAGACATTACACTATCTGGGAGCTGGTTCGGTAGTATTTACATCACTTGGTTATATGGCATGTACTAGGATGATGTTATTTTGTGAATGTTTATGTCGAAATTGAATGATACTTGTAATGCTTTGGTTGATGTTGAACACTTGAATGCTTAACCAATGTTATATGTTTATCTAGTATTTAAATCTAATATTAGGTGTTGTCCTTGAATATGCTATGTTGTTCAATTTCAACTTATGTTTATGAAATGAAATTTATGGATGAACTTGTATAAATTTTGGAATTCAACATACTTGTTTTGGTAGAACCGATACTTGTATCGATATAAGTACAGAGTAGAAGAGAGGTTGCTTATTGACTTGGGTTGTATCGATAGTTGCATAGTAGGTATCGGTAGTTCTGTGTATGCTTGTATCGGTAGTTAGGATGCTTGTATTGGTAAAAGTTACAGGGTAGGACTTCCTATCTCTTTAGAGTTTTTAATATCAGTAGAAATAAGACATGTATCGGTAGAACTGTCACTTGTATCCGTAAAAATCTGCACATTTCATGAACTATTTACTGACTTGACAACTACCGATATTTATCCTTCAAGTACCAGTAGAAATCTCCAAAAAATCTTGGAAATAACATTTTTGTCCTTGTTGAATTGTGATTATAATTAAATGATGATATATGATGTGTTGGGTATATTTCCTTGATAAAATAAGATTGAATGACATGATATTTAAAAGATGAACAATGATAGATGATTAGTGTGACACCAGAACCCTAATCGGCGATGATTTTCGGGTTTTGGGTGTTACAGTTGCTTTGGCAACGAAATGTGACATTTTATATTCGGATCCAACAGCTAGGTCGGGTATAAGGTGTCACATGTTTGGTGCAGAATCGTGTTAGGTAAGTTCGTATAGTAAAGTAATTAATTTAGTTGTTGTTTTGTGAATTATTTTTTAATTTAAGTATGTTGTATTTAAATTTGCTTGCATAGTAAATACTAAATTGTGGAATTAAATCAAATTGAAATGAAATTATAATTGAGGGGAATGATTTGAAGTGAAGAAATGATATAATTGAATTCATGTGACGAAGAAATGGTTAAATGATTATATGATGAGTTAGTTATTATTTATGTTACGAATGAATTAAATTGAATGATATATGAAAATTAGTAAATTGAATTAAATTGCATTATTAATTAATTCGATGTTACGTTTGATAAATAATAATTATATGGATGTGTGCTCGTAATGGTATAATATGAAGAAAGTTAATTGAAATGGACATGGTATATGACCCGTATGAACCTCATGAATACTTGGGACACAAAGGACATGTCATTAGGGGTTATATAGTTTCAGGAGCTAGTTTTGAATGTCCTACCGATGGATAGTCCTTGTACTTGAGTCATTATTGTAAATTAGTCTTATAAGTTTGTATTGTTATTTCTATATTTAAATGATTCTTTTCATACATTCCTGGTTTGTATTATCAAATTTAAAGTATGCTTAACAAATTAAGAAAGTCTGATAAATGACTGAAGTAACGAGTTATTAGGCCTTGGGTCAATGATATAAACTGTCACGATGGCTGAAATCTTGCATTTGTTGCGGATTCTCTACAGCTTGTATGAACAGCATCGTGAGCTAGTGACTATTGAATGGATACTATGTTATGATGATACAAACTGTCGCGATGGTTAAGATCCTACATATGTTGCAGATTCTCGACAGCTTGTGTGAGCAGCGTCGTGAGCTGGTGACTATTGAATGGATACTATCATATGATGATACAAACCGTCGCTATGGCTAAGATCCTGCATATGTTACGGATTCTCAATAGCTTGTGTGAGCAGTATCCTAAGCGGGTGATATAGATTGTAACGATGGTTGAGGTCCTGCATATGTTACGGGATTTTATCAACTTGTGTGAGTAGTATCGCGAGCCGATCAAAATTTTGAAATGAGCTCAAATGAGCTATATTCTATGTTTTTCGAAAAGGGGATCACTCCTTACTGTAATTGGGAAAAGTTTGAGTTATGGTACAGTGTAATACTCACCTGTTGTGAACTGTGTTTGATAGGGATTATGTTGTTTATTTCTTATAATTGAACTGTTAAATTTGTTCGGTAAGATTTATCGTTAATTATGTGAACTTACTAAGCTTTCATTAAGCTTACTCGTGTTTTGTTCTGTGTTCTGTAGATTTTGTTTTGGGGCAGGAAATCGATCAAGTTGCAGCATTACACTATCTCAAGCACTTTTTTGGTAGATTCTGAAACAACTTGGCTTATATAACATGTAATAGGGCTATTGAATATATTTTGTGCTTGTATATGTGTAAATTGTTGTGTAACTTGGTTGCTTATAGTTTTGTGGTCTAAGGTAAGTACATGTTTGGTGAGATGAGTTGTGTTGAATAAGTTGGAAATTGGCATGGTTTGAGCATGAAATGAGTGAGGTATTTTGGTTGTGGAAACAAGACTTTGGATTTGCATTTGTGGCTTGTATGTCAATTTAAAGTAATCAATTATCTAGGTGTTGAGTTGTGGTGTCATTGATGACACATTGGTTTAAAACTTAGGCTAATTGCTTTAACATGTTTTGAGCATATCTAAATGTACTTTGAAGGTTTGTATGCTTGTACTTTTGGTATATCTAGATACACAAGCATTTGGGTATGAAAACGACAAGTTTTGGTTAATTAATGGTGCACATGACCATAGACAAGGGCTGTCACACGGTGGTGTGTCACACACGGGCGTGTGCCTTAGGCGTGTTAGATGCAAGGTTCACACGGGCTGAGACAAGGGCGTGTAGCCCAAGTCAGTGAGTTATACGGGCAAGTACACAGGCGTGTGAGAAAGCCACACAGTCGTATGACCCCTGTAGGTGAAAAATTTTCAATTTTTCCTAAAATGTTCTGAATTGTTTCGATTTGGTCCTTAATTGTTCGTAAATTATTTTAGGGCCTTGAGGCCCAATTTAAAGCCAGTACATGTATTTTTAATATTATTTCAAGTTATATCTGAACTAATGGAATTAAATTGATATTTGAATACTATATGCTATGAAAATGTTCTAATGAGTATATTAACTCTCTATAACCCTATTTCGACGATGAAATAGGGATGTAGGTGTTACATGATTAAGGACATGTTTATGTTCGTCTATTAATATAAGTTATCTTTTCATATTACGATCTGATCATGTAATATCGATTAGTATTAGTTTAAACATTAGACAACTAGTGAGCTAATATTTGCTTCTATTTAATTTACATGCAAAAACCACATGATGACATTATATAAAGAATATTAATTGTAACAACCCAGTTTTCAGTGGTATCGAAAATAGTGGTTTCAGGACTACAACTCCGACAAGTTGGGTCGTAAATTTATTTATTTTAATATTTATGATGTTATATGCATCGTATTAAATTTTGATTGAGAAATTCTAGCTTTTGGATAGTTAATTAAGTGAAAATGGTTAAATCGTAAAAGGTACAAAATTGAGTTCTATTGGCTAAATGTGTTAATTAGCTTAAGGAAATTATGTGGAAGGATTAAAAAGGCTATTAGCCCTCATAAGATAGTGATGGGTGGTTCAAGCATGAGAAATGGCCAAATTTTGGTCAATCTAATAAGGGCATTTTGGTAATTTGATAATAAAAATTATTAAACATGAAAGAAAAGTAAATTAGGCTATTTTCATTCATCTTCTTCATTAAGAAAACAAAAGAAACCTTAGGAGAAGAGAAGATATATTCGGCCATACTTGGTGCTTGATTTGGGAAGGTGATTTTTGTCCGTTTCTAGTAATTTTATGTTTTTGAGTTCGTATTAGCTTAATCTAGCTAACCCAGGGACCAATTTGTGATTATGTCAAATGTTAAATATTATATAATTGTTGAAAATGCTTATTCTTGGTAGGTTATGGTAGATTTTTATACTTGATGTTGGGTTTGATGTTTTTTATAAAGTGATTTTTTTGGAAATAGGGTTTAAGGACTAAAATGATAAAATGATGAAATTATGAGTACTTGGTGTGAAATAGTTGATTCGTAGGGACTTATATGGGTGCTTAGAGCAATCGGTCGGTATGAGTTTAGAAAGAAAATGGTTACTTTGCATGTTTTTAATATAGGGACTAAATCGAATAAAAATGAAATGTTAGGGGTAATTTTTTAATTTTGTAAAAAAGATCAGATAGTGTTAAATGATTTAATTATATGATTTAATATGGAAATTTTATGATTGTTGATTTAGATTACGATTGAGCTGCGAATCGTGGAAAAGGAAAAATTACGAAGTAGTCTCTAAAGCTTATCCCTAAATACAAATTAATCTAGTAAGTTCGTATTGTTAAATTTCAATTTAACTTGCATATTTCTAGTGCCTTTATACAAATAATATGAAGTTGAGATGATGATCAGAAGTTTGGAAGACGGAAACGAAGGAAAGATAAAATGAACGGGCTTTGAGCTGTAAATGCAAAAAGGTTCGATAACTATGTGTCATCGTGAGTATATGAATCCTTTACGGAATATGAGGTCCGATGACTATGTGTCATCGTGAGTATATGAATCCTTTATAGAATATGAAGTCCAATGACTAAGTGTCATTGTGAGTTTATGAATCCTTTACGGAATATGAGGTCCGATGACTAAGTGTCACCGTGAGTATATGAATTCTTTACGGATTATGAGGTCCGATGACTAAGTGTCATCGTGAGTATATGAATCCTTTCGGATTATGAGTTTCGATGACTACGCGTCATTGTGAGTACATGAATGCTTTACGGATTAAGAGGTCTGATGACTATGTGTTATCATGAGTATTAAATGAAATGAATCCCATTACGGATTAAAGGTTCGATGACTGTGTCGTCGTGAGTATCGAATACGAATTGAAACCAATCTCGGATGTATACAGCTTACTCAGTTTGGTTGATTAGATTTTACAACTCTTGAAGTTTGGTAAATCTATTTAACTTTATGAACTTACTAAGCTTTAGAATGCTTACCTGTGGAAATTGTTGTTGTTTTGAAGATTCAATTTTTCTATTCAGAGATTGGATCATCTTGGAGCATTACATTATCCCGGAGTTTGTTAGATGGTAATTATATCATTTGGTCTTATGGCATGTACTAGGATGAATCCACTCGTACTTCTTGTATGGATAAATGAATCTTTTTGTTGTATATTCTTGATAAATGTTGGTTAAGTTGGTATGTTAGTTAAATCTGATATACATACTATATTGTGTTGTATGCAAGGTCTTGAAACCATGTACAATGTATTGGTATATTTCATTTGAAGTTATGAAGTGATGAATGGTTGATAAACTTGTAGTTTATGCTTGATTTATTGATTTTTGTGTACTTGTTCCGGTAGAACTCATGCACATATCGGTAGAAGTCTCCAAAAATCTTAAAAATGACATTTTTACCCTTTTCGAGTTATGCTAACATTCAATTGATGATTCATGTTGTGTACTTTGAATTACTCTATTAAAATATGATTAAACGAAACAGTAAAAAGAGATTAAATGCAATATAAGATCGAATGGGCATCGAAACCTTAATCGATGACTGTTTCAGGTCTCAAGTGGTACATTAATGTAATCCATGAATCATTTATTAACCAATCTATTTAGAAAATTTTACAAGTTTATAAATGAATATACTACACCTAGTGCACCAGATCCAACACAGTCCTACCATTGTCTCTTGTTGGAACATTACTAGATCCCTAACTCTCGCCATGGTTTTCATAGAAAAAGCACTAAAGATGCTAAAACAAAGAGTAAAAAGGCAATATCACACCGTAAATTGAAACAAGAAAGCCTCAAAATAAGAACTCATCGTATAAATTAAGCAGAAAACTTAGAAACCAAAAAAATTAAAAAGTAAGAACACAATTGTATATCAAGAAGAAAATACGTAGAAGAAAAAATAATTTCAATGAAAAAAGAAATAAAGAATAATATAGAGGTTCTTTTGAAAATACATCAGTCTAATTGTTGAAAGATGCCACTTTATGATTGTTGCTGCACCTTTTGTAGAAATTGCAAGAATAGTTTGTCTTAAGGTAGACCACTTTATGATCTACATCTCCCCTCAAGGGGGAATATTGTTATACCCCCTCGATCTAGTCCACGTAGAAACATAGCAAGCTACTTGAAAGATTCCCCTTTGCTTGCTGCTAGTCGATCAGTGACCAAAAGACCCATGGCCCGAATGACTTGACTCTAGCCAACCTTTTTTCTTCCCCAAAAGGATCCTAGTGACCACCTCTAAGAGAGAACCACCCACTTTCTATGAAAAGTCTTCACTCAGCACCAGCTCTTTTATTTAGAATGTGACTCTTTCAATTACCAAACCTCGTCTGAGCTTAATCACTCTCCACCATGGTTTAGAATGAAATGTGTTCCATCACGAATATCTTTCCCATGCATGCCATAATGATGGCATAATAATAGATCCACGACCGACGTCAACACCACCAAACAAGGAACCTCCCCTACAAATACCCTCTGGTGCAATGAAGAAGGGATCGGCCCTCAAGCATTCAAACATCCTTATTGCCTTAAGCAGATTCCTTCGCAACCTTAGCCTTCTTACTCACTTTCCTTCTTTGTCTCTTCGCCCAGACTGAATGAATCGACCTCTACTAGCATCACCCCATCCTCCTTCATGTTTCCTCCTTCCTTGATATCCAACATGAACAAAATCAAATAAATTGAATTTTTAAATTCGAGTGAAAATTAACATGTTTAAATCTTCGTGAATAGTGAACCCAATTCAATATAAATTTTGGAGTCAAATATGAATATGTGATTTTGTTATAATAATCACATTAAGCCATTTTATTTACTTTTTGAAGGTGGGATTTTGTTGAACAATACATGGTAGAAAAGATGTTCTACTAACACAACCACCATATAAGTAAATGAGTATTAAAATGATAAACACTTTATTTCGCCCTCCACAAAAGCATTGAGTATTAAAATATTGTAAGAAGAAGTGAAGTGAGATTTTTATCTCTTTAAAGGGTTTCCAATAAAGCAATCCCACTATTATTCCAAAGCAACCCTCAAAAGTTTACCACCAATGTTATAGGTTCCAAATTCGGTCAAATTCTATTATTAGTCCTTATATTTTAAGTTGTAGATTTAATTAATTTTAATTCATGTATCTTTTTAAATGGGTTAGTTTATATTTTTCCAATTTTGAAATTTCAAATATAATCACACAATAGAAATTAAATTCTTTTTTAGTTATGTACTATGCATAAAGTTCTATATTTAATCCATGTTCCTCCAATTGGATCCTTTCTACTTCTTATGCTTTTTTAAATTCAAAATTTTAAATTTTGAGGCGAAACAAAAATTGTTAATCTCATTACTAGCTTTTTTTTAGTAGTATGTAAAAATAAAAATCTGACAAAACATTACATATATAATAATATATTTTTTCACACTAAACTTTGAAAATAGTTAAACTTAACTTAATTAATTTATCCACTATCATTTGGTATGGGCACTAATGGAAAATTTTAACATCCAATTCCAATCATAATTGTAGGTCTAATTATACTTTCGTAAATTTTATTTTCTTAAAATTTAAGATTTAATCCTCTTATTTTAATTTGGTATAATTTGATTTTACTATTTTTATGATGTTATTGATATGTTTAAATGTATAGTATTGTTAGTTGTTAAAATTATAACATGAAATTTAGTTTCTTAATATTATTTTTTGGTAAATTACAAAAGAACTCAGATCACACTTGAAGCAATGAACATTTTAACTATGATCATCAAACTAACACATGAAATTTTTTCTTAATATTATTTGACATCGCAATTAACATCACATGAAAATCTAATAAATTTACATACAATCGAATACTTCATTATTTTTTTTAAAACCCACACCATGACAATAGCTATCAATGATTTTATCTATTTACACCTACAGGATAGACTTATAAAAATAGAGTAATTAAATGATTCTAAATTAAAATATAGGAAATTCAATATAATTGAAAGACTCTACTAAGTCTATTATATATTTATTTCCATGCATGGTGTAGGCCACGTGACGTGAATAACCTTTAATTATCCTATAAGTCAAAGTCAAAAAAAGGAAGAAATTCATGCATTTACAAAACAAGTTAAACATGATTTAAATCCCAAAAAGAAAGTTGGTTCACTCACCTACCATTGACTAATGCAATAAATATATGAAGGCTAATGGTTAGTCCCCTTTGTGGGCTCTTTTATTTCACCCTCCCCTTTAATGTTTGACTTTTAGAATGCAAAAATAATGAAAAATATTAATTATATTTCAAAATTAAATAAATTAAAAGTCATGTTATATTTATACCTAACGAGCTCATTTCATGTCTAAAGCTTTGCGAGTTAAGGAAACCTACGAGCCCAAGACTGTGCAATCACATATCGTGAGATCACATTCTTGATACAGATAAAATACTTGTCATTCATATATCTCATTCATCCACTGTCCTGACATCACAATCTATATTTATTAAGACGAGATATTCATAGATCGATTGAGTTTCAGGAAATATGAAATCAATATGGAGAAGATATGTGACATTTCGAAAATGATGAGAGACGAATCGTTTTAAAGCTTACTATCATTGAAATAGAATAACTATTTATCTCTACTTTTACAGTCTTTATTTGTATCGTTCGAATAAATCGTCACGAACTAGTATAATCTCCATCTTATGTGAACAAAGTGAATCATTTTTTAATGGATATGTTAGGTTGGCACTATTTTAAAATTAATTTAAAATTTATATTTGTTTCAATGCCAAGTTGTATGAATTAACATATCAAAGGAATCAAATACTCAACAAAATCCTGAAGAATGTTGCTTAGTGACACCAACAAAAGTTTTTATTATATATATTCTCTTCATCTTTTACTTTAATTTAATTAACGAAAGTCAAACTAATATACATATTTTTTTTTAGCTAAAAGATGACAAGTGGTATATTGTTTAATTTAAAAATTGTCTAAAATAAATAAAATAATAGATATTGATCTTTGTTTTTGTTCTTTCAGCACAACCTTAGTTAATACCGGTCTACTTAGAGCTATTTAATAGAATTTAATTAAATATAAATAGTGTAAAGTTAGTGTACATAATTATTTTAGGATATTTCGTCACTCTATTTCATAAAAATTTAAAAATAAAAATTAATGCTTCAATTGTAATTAGCTAATTTTGTTTTTTTTTACTTTATAAAAATTAAAAGGTTAGTTGAATATGAATCCCATATGATAGTCTGATGGTCAAGGGTGTTCACCACTCTAGGTGTGGTCTGAGTTCGAATCACGTTTGTTGTTCGGGCTTTGCCTTATTATTGCAATTCACCAAGAAAAAAGGTTAGTTGAATATGGTAATACCGTTAAACCTTATTATTAGATTGTCCACTTCTTCCAGATTGATACTTATGGTTTTTTGTCCTAGATTGGTACTCAAACTTTTTTCCATCCACTATACTGGTGCCTGAGACTAACGACGTTAATTTTTTGCTGATGTGGCAGAGCTGGCCAATCGTGTGCCGCCATGTAGCATCCTCTTGTACCTCTTTCTACTTTAGTTTTTATTTTCCCTAATTTCCTTCATTTTTTTTTCTTTTCTTATTTTTCTTTTTCTTGCCTTCATCTTTCTTTTGTCGAGAACCCTAAAAAATTTCCCTCACTTTTTCACCATCTAATCACCACCAAAATCACATCTCTTAAACCGCTTTCATTTTCCTTCCCATTTTCCAGCCACCATCAACCAACCTCCACCACTTGCCCTCCCTTTTTCAAACTAAATCACAAGAAAGTTTTCTTTTTGAAGTCCAAATCTAACCACTATTTTTCTAGAAAGAGGAGCCCCGTAGGGTTCAAATTGATTAATAAAAGACAATCTAAATCCATGATAACTAAACCCCCAAGGAAGAATCTAATGATGGGCCAGGTCAAGATCTTGAAACATAGTGAACCGTTGGTCACTGTCACAAAAAAAAGATCATCGGTGTTCCAATGGATCGAAAGACGCCTATGAGGTTTGTTTAAGCTTGGGGTCGATGAATTGTTAGGCCCAGATTCGAAAACAATGCAAAAGCAAATTAAGCTCAGGGAATTCAAGATTGGCGGTGGGTTTTATAGTGACTTTTCTTCCCTAGTTTCGTCGCCGCCTAGTTTGGTTCCAATCCTTGAGTTTTTGGGAAGGACATCATGTTGAAAATATAATCTTCTGCAAAACAAGTTTGTTAGCATTGATTGGGAAAGATCAATAATTAAATATAAAATCAGAAATTCCTGTGTCGTGGTAAATCCATTGCCATAGAAAATAATTTGCCCTGATCGGTATAATCGCAAAACGGACATCGTCCCCCAAGGTTAACACAGTCCTTCAATTTTTGTACACCTGAATATAGAAGATGGAACTCAATTGGTTCTGCTCTTCTTTAGAAATCACAGTAGGAACAATTCCTAAGAAAGCTTGGAGGGGTCACAGTCGATCCCGCTTAAAACCCAAACTCCTAGACAGAATTTTCTCTACAGTATTAAGGAACAAAAACCGACTAATTTTTAAAGAAAACACATAGAGAATGGGGAAGATGAATGTTTTCAGAGAGAATTGTTTTCTGTTTTGGTGTGAAAAAATGAAGAAACTAGTCCTCTATTTATACTAGTAACAAAAGAGCAAAATGGTAAAAAGGCATGGGCAATTTTGTAAAAAGCCCACAACCACCCTTCCACAAAATCTACAACAATCTCTCCAAATCCCAAATAATTTGCATTACCATCAATCCCTCACAAGTGCAAAGTAGTTTGGATTTATTTATTTATTTTGTAAACACGAGAAATTTAGTTAAAAAGTGAGAAGAGCAACGATGAAATTAGTTGCTTACGCACTAGTATCTTGTGGATTTGAACTAGTACATAGTGAAATAAGTGATTCTTCTCTTTAACAAGTGAACGAATCTTAAACTTATTAAGATAAGAGTTAACTCATGACACAAACTAACCTCGGATCCAATTTGAAGTTCTGTAATAAATCAATAATTTTTAGTCAGCATACCTCAAGATGTTAGTAAGTGCTCTAGAAAAACAACCGAAAATGTTTTCTATAGAAGGTGGCTAGTCCTTCACACTTACGTAGGTGATTTCATCAAGTATATCTCAAAATAGACCATTCGTATCAGGACTATGAAATCATTAAAAGATTTCATTAAGCTCATCCTCTCAAATTTAAGTTCCGTGAATTCATCAAGTCCGTCTCAATAGGACAACCCAAAATCTAGGCTATAAACTTATTAAGAGTAAAAACTCATTCTTATTCATGTACATCATTCACCATAGGGATAGGTAAAATGTACACTATGAGTATTTCCATGATTTCGTTTGACCACATTGAACTTAGAAACTAAGTTGGATGTCCACCATGAATTCCTCAACCATTGGGCTTAAGACCTATCACCCTCGAGGAATCAAGGCAAGTTATTTGGGCTTAACACGTGAGGTACTGATTTTTCCCATAAATGAATCTTTGCAAGTAGATTCCTAAGCCACTTGGTCTCTTGCCTAGCTAAGTCAAGGGCTACAAATTTTGATTCCATCGTGGAGCGAGCAATACAATTCTGTTTAGAAAACTTTCACGAAATGGCTACTCCACCCAAAGTAAAAACATACCCACTTGTAGAGCTTACCTCATCATTATCAGTTATCCAGTTTGTATCAAATAGCCTTTAAGAACAGCAAGGTAACCGACAAATTCTAATTCCCAAGATGAAGTACCTTTAAGTTATTTAAGCAAAAGCTTTAGAGCATTCCAATATTCATTACTCGGATTATGGGTATACCTACTTAGTCTACAAACTGCATAAGCAATGTTTGATCAAGTGTAGTTTATCAAGAACATAAGACTTCCAATAATCTTTGCATACTCTAATTGAGAAATATTGTTCTCTCTATTTTTTAACAGTTGTATGCTCGAATCATAAGGAATTCTCGCAGGGATTACATCAAAACTATTAAACCTTTTAACACTTTCTCTATATAGTGAGATTGGTTTAATTTTTTCTAATTTTGTAACTTTAACTCCTAATATTATATCTACCTCTCCCAAATCAATCATTTCAAATCTAGTAGATAAAAAATTATTGGTTTTATTAATGGCTTCTATATTAGAACTAAAAAATTAACATGTCATCTACATATAAGCTTATGATGACACAATCAGATCCAAACATTTTGGATTACACATGCATCTGAACCAATAACTATAAAATCGAAACTGAGAATAGTTTTATGAAATTTCTCATACTATTGTTTTGGAGCTTGTTTAAGTCCGTACAGAGATTTTTTAAGTCTGCAAACTTTATCTTCTATACCAGGTGTCACAAATCTTGCAGGTTGCTCCATGTAGATCTTCTCATCCAAATCACCATTTAAGAAAGCTTTCTTAAAATCCATCTGATGTACAAGCAAATTATAAATGGAAGCTAAAGCAAACAAAACATGAATGGTAAAGATTTTAGTCACAAGAAAGTATGTATCAAAATAATCTACTCCAAATTTTTGAGTAAATCCTTTAACCACTACTCTTGCCTTATACTTTTGTATTGACCTATCAAGTCTAAGTTTCTTTCGAAATACCCGTTTATTACTAATAGGTTTAAAACCTTTAGGAAAATCTACTAATTCCCAAGTGTGATTAGACTTAATAGATTCAAGCTCATTATTAATATCATCTCTCTAAAAACTAGCATATATTGAATTTATAGCTTCATCGTAAGTTTTTGGATCCTCATCTATCAAAAAAACATGAGTGATAGAATCATTTATTAAGTCTAAATCATTAACTTCAGTTACGAAAGAAGTAAGAAAATCAGGTCCGAAACTAATGGCATTCCATTGTCTTTTACTTCTTCTAGGTTTCACATCATCATTAAGAATATCTCTATTATGTGTATTAGAAGAAGAAACATGCTCATCTAATTGTGTCTCATGATTTGCAACTAATTTCTTTAGAGGGAAAATATTTTCAAAGAAAACATCTCTAGATTCACATATGGAAGAATCATGCAAAGATATAAATCTATATGTAGCATTGTTCAAAGCGTAACCAACAAAAAAAAATCAACAGTTTTAGACCCAATAGTGTTCTGTTTAAAAATAAGTATGCCTACTTTTGCTAGGCACCCCCACACTTTCAAGTGTTTTAGATTAGGGGCGTAACCTTTCCACAATTCGTATGTGGTACAATCTAATTTTTTATGAGGCACTCTATTAAGGATGTGATTCACAAAAAGTACAATCTTCCCCCACATGTGATTAGGTAAACCAGAACTCAGTAGTAAAGCATTCATAATTCTTTTAGAGTTTTGTTTTTCCTTTCAGCTATACCATTTTGTTGTGGAAAATAGGGGGTGGAATATTCATGTATAATTTTGTCTTTCTCACAAACCTCTTTAAGAAAGTTAGTGCCATATTCGCCCCCTCTATCGGATCTAAGGCGTCTTATTTTTCTATCAAGTTGGTTTTCTACTTCCGCTTTATAATGGAGAAATGTTGGTTCAACTTCATCTTTTGTTCTTAAAAGATAGATTTTTGTATACCTAGAGTAGTCATCTACAAAGGTAATACAGTAGTGTTTCCCATTTTTACTTTATGTGTTTCTAAATTCTGTTAGATCAGTATGAACTAATTCCAAAAGTTCAATTTTCCTATTAGTGATAGGATTTAAAGAAGGACTAACATGCTTTGCTTTAACATATATTTCACGTTTATTGAGGTTACTACTATCTAGATTAGGCAACATATTCATTTTTACAAACTTCTTTAAAGAATGTATATTCACATGTCCTAATCTAGCATGTCACGTATCAAACGATTCAACAATATAAGCAGAAGAGATGACTTTATTATTATTAAACATAGTTTTAATCACCAATAAACCCCCACATAAATAACCTTTCCCTACATAATTTTCATTTCAAGAACGTACAAGTTTATTGGATTCAAATATTAGTTTAATGTCTGCCTTATTTAATAGACCACTGCTAATCAAATTTCTACAAAGGGTAGATACATACATAACTTTATTCAATGCCAAAGTTTTACCAAATGTTAGTTTGAGTAAGATTTTTCCTTTACCGAGTACTTTCGAAGTGCTTGAATTGCCCATGTAGACTTGCTCACCTTCAGTTACCTTTTCAAATTCAGTGAACATTTCTCTGTTGGTGCAGAAATGTTTAGAGGCACCTGTGTCTACAATCCATTCGGTGTAATTTCGACCAAGTTTACTTCGAAAACCACAACAGCTATAATGTCATCTAAATTTTCAAGCTTGGATAGATCATGGATGAATTTGTTTATCGATGTAGACATGTTTAAGCAATAATTCATTTCTAAATTGTTGGAAACATAATTTGCTGCAGAACAAGTCTGTTAGCATTGATTGGGAAAGATCAATAATTAAAATCAGAAATTCATGTGTTGTGGTAAACCCATTACCTTAGGAACGAATTCGCCCTAATTGGTGTAATTACGTAGTGGACATCGTCCCCCAAGGTTAACATAGTCTTTCGATATTCATACACCCGAATATGGATGATGGAACACAATTGGTGCTGTTCTTCTCGAGAAATCACAGTAAGAACAATTCCCAAGAAAGCTTGGACGGGTCACAACCAGTCTTGCTTAAAAATCAAACTCCTAAATAGAATTTTCTCTAAAGTGATTAAGGAACAAAAATCGACTAATTTATAAAGAAAACACACAGAGAGTGGGAAAGAGGAATGTTTTTATAGAGAATTGTTTTCTATTTTGGTGTGAAAATATGAAAAAACTAATCCTCTATTTATACTAATAATAGAAGGACAAAATGGTAAAAAGGCTTGGGTAATTTTGTAAAAAGCCCATAACCACCCTTCTACAAAATCTTCAACAATCTCTCTAAGTCCCAAATAATTTGCATTATCATTACATCAAGGGTATACCTATAATCATTCGATCATTAAAATTGAATTTGGTATGAATTCAAGTGGAAAATTAAAACTCGGGTTTTTGAAATCATTACTATTTGAATTTTATATTCTTCCTTTATTTTTTCAAGAGGAAGAGTGAAAGAATCAACAAAAGAATATAAGATTTGGGGTGGTTCTTCTTCCAAGTTTCTTACTGTTGAAATATGTGAAGTCCATGAATATCTTGGTTCCAATTTTAGATATTTGTTAAACGTAAAGAAACTGCTGAGGATATAGCCCAAAGACACTGTCGATGAGTTTAATTTCAATAGTTAATATGTTTAATTGCTTTTTTCTCTTAATTTTTGAAAAATAAACATAGTAAAATTGTTCAATAGAAATGAATTGATTGCAATTTTTTCTACTATTAGTTCAACAATTTGATAAATTAACAAAGCTTTCCAACTTAGAATTGATTGGATGGTGAGAATGTGAGGTAGATTTTTTGGGTTTCTTGAGAGAAAAAGAAGAAAGATGAAAGATGAAGATAGAAAAAGAAAAAAAAAAAAAAAAGGGAAGAAAGGACAGAAAATAAATAAATAAAAAAAGAAAAAGAAAATAGTTTCAAGAGGATGCCATGTGGTGACACGCAATTCAATGTTATCACGTCAACAAAAATTAACGTCATTAGTTTTAAGTATCAATATAGTGAATGAAAAAAAAGTTTAGATATCAATTTGAGACAAAAAATTATAAGTATCAATCTGGAAAAAATAGATAAATTCAAATACCAATTTTATATTTAACCCCAAAAAAAAAAGCAATTCAATTTTAGGTATTTACCCTCAACATAACTAGCTGCTTGGTTTTCCTAAAGTAGGAGACCAAACTCTATCAAGTTAAAATAGATGAATTAATTTTTCATAATTGTTGAGGCAAATTTTGACTGTAGTGATCATTGTAATTGACATCGTGCAAATGTTGTACATTGTCATATTTGTTGGTATGCTTAACCAAAATCTCTTGGTTATTTGCTTGCAACTATTTTGTGGATTTTATACAATTAATCTCGTGTTTATTGGAGAAGAGATTGAATCAAACAATGTTATTTTCAAGGATTCTTATGTGATCTACCTACCTTATATACTGAGATGTACGATATAAGATAATATGAGTTGACTTTATGAATACTTATCTCAATCCTTTGAATCCTTATAAAAAGTGTAATAAATTTATGAGATTTTGACACAATATGATAGATTGAATTTTACTTAGTAAAATTGAATTCATGCTCTAAATACGAAAGGCTTGTTCAACTTGATAAAGGTTTGATTGTAGAGGCAGTTATGGGAGGAGTGCCAAGAGCAATGTCCATTGTGTCATTTTTGGAGTTACCATTTTGTGTAAACAAAATCTTTGGGTTGTGATCTTTATTGTTATTTTGGATGTGTGCAACCTATCTTTGAAGATTAACCCTTTTAAGAAACATATATTGAAGATGGGATCAATCAAATCAAATCCCTTATTTTATAGAGATGGGATTGATTGATTTAAAGCTTTATTCCGAAAACATTGATTTATTCTAAACTTTATGAGGATAATTGTAAAGCTTTATTATAAAGCTATTTTAGTGGATTTTTTATTTTAACCAGTTTTATCTTAGCAAACCTAAAACTCTTATATATTAGAGGTTTGTGTAAGTTTAAAGACCTAAGAGTTCTTTGAACTTATCTATTTACTAGGAATTTATTTTTGAGAGTGCATTCTCATAAGTAAACAAGTGATTTAGATTTTTAAGTACAAAAGTGAGGTTACTAAATCAAGGTGTGTTAGGATTTAATAACCTGTTGAACGAGCTTAAAAGATAGTAAATTATCTCTTTAGACAAGATCCGATAAATACAAAGAAATCGAACTATATAAACATAATGATGAAATTCATTATTAGAGTGTTTTTTTAAAAAAACATTTTAACGGGTTGGGAATTGAAAATAAACATTAGATTTGTGATGTGGAAGTATTTTTAATTAATTATTTTATTATATATTATGACATAGAAACAAATCATCAATACAATATATACAAATCTCAATGTCTAATTTTGACTGGATTCTTTTTTAAAATGCGTAGACATTCAATTGGAGGCTGAAATAAATATCACATTTCTTTAATAATGTTTTTCGTATGTTTAATTTTTATCGTTTCGTGTAGTTGTTATAAAATATCAATATTTATGTATGGTGGAGGAAATTTTATAATGATGGATGACTTTTTGATTTGGAAACACTACGTGCTAAGTATTTTACAGCTTCCACTGAAAAATTAAAAATTTCAATACAAGTGATGAATTTTAAGCGTTGTTTGAATGAGTTGACAATTTTTTTTTTTTTAATTTCTCAATTATTTATTAGAGCGAGTTCAATAATTAATTTTTCGTATTTTGTGAGTTCATTGAGGGATGAATGTTGGTCACGAGTTTTAAAGCTGCTCTATACCCAGGACGATGATCGAACCCTCGACCACTGATTAAGGTAGGAGAGACTCTTAGTATCTCACCTAACTCCCCTGATTACAATTAGAGGTGAATATTCGATCAAATCGAGTCAAAAAGTTTCGAGTTAGTCGAGTTGGTGAATCCTATTTTTGCAACCGAACTCAATTTGAAATTTTTTCGAATTGAATCGAATCGTAAAAAAATTTAGAATTGAGTTGAGTCGAGTTAACGAATCATATTATTTATACTCAATGTTGTGTTTACATGGACTGGTTATTTAACTAGTAAACGAAGTACAAGATTATCTAACTACATAAACAATATAACGGTTTTGCCTTTTAACTTAATGGGTAAATATTTATCAAATGATGTAATTTTACCTTTTAACTTAATTGTTTTGACTTTTAACTTTAAAAAGGATAAACATTTATCAAAACGACGTAGTTTTATCTTTTTTTTATTCGGATTATCGGATAACTCGAATTGTGCAATTTGTATCCGAGTTAAACCGAAAAAACTTAATTTTTTATTCGAGTTGATCCGAATAACTCGATTAACTCAAACAACTCGAACTATTTAATTCAAAATTTGAATTTTTTATCGAATTTTTCAAATCTAATCGAATTTTACTTATCTCTAATTAAAATTGATAATTTCTTTTTACATATATAAAATATAAATTAGAAATTTAATCTCATTTGTCATTTATAAAAACTGGTGGAATAATTGAATTTGGTAACCTAAATGACAGCGTAATAAACTTTTAATTGGTTTGTTTAATTTTTAATTAGATTATGAATTCCTTAAAAAAAATTAGATTATGAATTATTTATATTATCTATTAATATAAGTTATTTTCTTACAATCACATGATATAATTTAAAATTAATTAAACATTAAATGATTAATGAGATTAATAGTGTGAACATACAGTACGGAGGGACTCGGTCTTTTTTTCCACGTGTTGAATGACCGGCTAATATTTCATGACTCATTAAAAGGTCCGCCACGTGGCTAACTTAATAGCCCAGGCTCTTGAAAAAGAGAACAATAATACGTAGTCAACTCTCTCGCGGGCTAAACAACCGTTAGATTGGCGGTAGAATAATCAAACTGTTAAGAAAAAGAATTACCGGCATCATCCGGTTTTGTAGAAAAATAAAAATAAAAGAATTGGTCAACTTTTTTATATTAATAAAAAGGGAAGGACTACAGTGATTCCCGACTTTTAGTCAGCTTCTTTGAAATTCTTTTTCATGTAAAATTTGTTTAAATTTAACATTCAAGATCTCAAAATTTGAACTTTTATCAGTGGAGTCGTAGATTTGATTGGCTTAAGACATTTTCAAAATCTCATTAGTCAATATGATTTTCTTTTTTTTTAAAAAACTATCACTAATGTTTCTAGATTCATCCATTCAAGTTTCATTTTGTCAAATATGAAAATGTGGCTGAAAATTAATTACAATAAAATAAGATTTTAAATTTTTTAAAAATTAGAGAAAAATTTTGAAATTTTTTAAAAGTTGATGAAAAAATTGACCTTTAAAAATTTTAAAAAAATTAACCTCTTAAAAATTAAAAAATAATATTTTAAACCCTTTTTAATTTTCAACCCTAGGGAACTATACCTCGAGATGACTACAAGCCCGAACCTGAGCTTAATATAAAATCTAAAATTGACTTCACCGTAAGATTAATTTGTCAACGTTGTTGATGAGTTATTTCCTCAAATTTTCAAACCCCTCACTTACTCCTTTGGACCAAAACTAAATCTTTACATCATATTCTCCTCGCGTTGGGTCCACCACTCCCCAAAACTTCCAAGAAAAAGAACAATACGATGCAAAAGCAATTAGGTTTAATTTTGCTCTTGGTCTCTCTTCTCTTTGTACATTTAAAATTCAATCTCTTTCCTTTTAATCTAAAACATCTACTCCAAATTAATAATTGAAGTTGAATTGATAATCATTATAAAAAAACTTTACCTCTAAATTGGGTTACGTGTTAAATTTAAAATTATAAAGTTTTGAGTTTGAATTTAAAATTACAAAATCGATTCTTTGACACTAGCTCAAATATATATAATGAAGTTAAAACCTTTTTCTTTTACTTAAAACCTTTTTCTTTTACTCCCATAGATTATAACCCATATTTAGAGGTATTATCAATTGCACTTCAATTATTAAGTTAGAAAGTAAAACTAGGGATTAACTTTAAAATGTGTAATCAGTACAGTGACTGAGAACAGAATTAGACCTAACAATTATCAAAGCTTTCTCATTAAATTCTTAAAATCAATCTTAGCCGTTGGATTAAAACTCCACTATGAATTCCCATCATATCTATTACCCGGTCACCCGGTCATCGTTCAACCTTTATAATCATCCCTTGTTAACTCTTTGCTTTTCATCTTCTTCCCTTCCTTTTTCTCAGGCTTCAAAGACTTTTTGACCTCTCAAGTTACCTTCCCTGCAAAGCTTCGTTTCTGTTTCTTTAACCTGAAAATGGCGGTGGATCTGATGGGTTTTCCGAAGATGGATGATCAGATGGCGATACAAGAGGCTGCATCGCAAGGCTTGAAGGGCATGGAGCACCTGATCCGTCTCCTTTCTCATCAGTCCAACAACGTCGACTGCACCGACCTCGCCGATCTCACCGTATCTAAATTCAAAAAGGTCATCTCACTTCTCAACAGAACCGGTCACGCCCGGTTCAGACGCGGACCGATTCAGCCCCTTTCTTCCTCGTCTTCCCCCTCGACATCATCCTCTGCTTCTCTGTCTGTTCCGAATTCTCAAAACAATCTAAGTCTAACTTCTGCTGCGATCTCAACGCCGGCGACCATAAATACGGCGCTGGTCGGTACTTCTGTTATCAGTCCTAGCTTGGTTCAATCGCAGCCGCAAAGTTTGACTCTCGACTTCACAAAACCTAATTTGTTTGGCTCCAACGGTAAAAGTACCGAGTTGGAGTTCACAAAAGAAAGCTTTAGCGTTTCCTCTAACTCTTCGTTTATATCTTCTGCCATCACCGGAGACGGCAGCGTCTCGAACGGGAAGCAGGGATCATCTCTATTCTTGACGCCAGCACTGGCCGTTTCGACGGGAAAACCGCCGCTATCGTCGACACCGTTCAAGAAGAGATGCCATGAACATGACCACTCCGATAACGTTTCCGGCAAGCAATCTGGTTCCGGCAACAGCAAGTGCCATTGCTCAAAGCGAAGGTATAGAATAATAATATTGTTTTCCTAGATTTATCCTACAATCCATGGCATATTTTAACCGTGAGTTCAGGCTTTTGACTTTTATGGAATAATTTAAATTAACTTAATGAGTTAACGCGAGTCGAGTTCCATTGAAACGGGCCGAGTGAGTATATTAAATTTAGCTGGAATCAATATCATCTAGATCGTGGGGCGAATTATTTGGTCAAAGCCTGGTTGTTTTATGAAACAGTTTAGGCATATTAAATGATAGAGCGCGCGTGATAACGACAAAAGCTATAATTTTAATTGGGAGAGGCAATCAAATTTCTGAACCCCTCGGTATTACAACTCTTTTGTTTTATGAGATGCTTTTCAAGTTTGACTTTTCTTTTCTGTTGAATCTATGGTCCCCTTTATGGCCAAAAAGAAAGAGAAAGGGGGTGGGGGGGGGGGGGGGACCGTGTACGCACACTGTTCACCATAGCACTAGTGGTGCATGATAGGGAATCCTAGTCCACTTTATTATTTATGGTCAAATTATTGCTTTGGTCCTTTTCAACCCTCAACGTATTAGTAACATTTTGTAACAGTTTTGCTTCTGGTTTTGAATAATTTTCAGGAATAATAGGGTGAAGAAAGTAATAAGAGTTCCCGCGATAAGTTCGAAGATCGCCGATATTCCGCCAGACGAGTATTCATGGAGGAAATACGGGCAAAAGCCAATCAAAGGCTCCCCATTCCCACGGTATCCTGCTGTGTTCCTTTTCAATATGCAAGTTCATATCATTAGATTATTCATCAGATCAAACGGTTGATAATTTGTGTTTTGACTTTGGTTTTTCTCAGAGGATATTACAAGTGCAGTAGCGTTAGAGGGTGCCCCGCGAGGAAACACGTGGAGCGAGCCCCCGATGATCCGTCTATGTTGATTGTAACGTACGAAGGGGAGCACCGACACACTCAACCAGGAATGCAGGAGAATATGGCTCTTGCCGCGGGAATGGACTGGTCTTCTAGTCAACGTGATAATAAGCAAATATTAATCTAAATTAATTTATACATAAAAAAAAAAAAGGAGAGAGATTAGTGGTGTTTTGCAATATTTTGGAGTAGGTTGGGGCGATTGGATGTAAATTGGTATTGTAGTAATTTTAATACCAAATTAAGAAGTAGACTGACAAAGTTGTTGAGATTATGCCTAAAGTAACAGTTCTTTCTCTCTCTTTTCTCTAGTGTCGGATAATTAATTGTGAGATAGAAGTTTGTGGATGCAACGAATGAGATTCTGTGATAGTGAAGATTATGTATTTTAAGGTCTTAAAAAATAAAAATTATTTTTTTTATAGGGTAAACTAAGTAGTAATTGCGAATATGGGTGAAATTAAAAAAAAATTAAGGTCGAAATTAAATTATATATTTTTACGGTAATAAAAATATAATTTTATTATTTTAAGGTTAAAATTAAATTGTATATTTTTTACGGTAATAAAAATATAATTTTATTTTTTTAATAGTTTATATTTTTATAATTTTTAAAGGTTAAAATGTAATTTTATTATTAAAAATTTTAAAATTTAAAATATTTAAATGAATATTTTTTTCATTTTAGGAGGGTTGAAACTTCTATCAACCCTCTTGTGTTCGCGTTGGTTGCTGAATTATGTTTTTTAGTCAAAACTCTAAAGTTTTTAATATGAAGATTTAATTATTAAAAGCTTTTTTTTTTTAAAGTAAAATTTATATGTATACATTAGATCAAAAAGTAGTATGTACATTAGATAAAAAAATTAAATTGTTTTTTCGTTAAAAGTTACATTCAGTTTACTATTAAAAATGGGTTTATGTAATTAGGGGTGAGCATTCGATCTAATCGAATCGAATGAAAAATTTTCGAGTTAATCGAGTTTTCGAATCCTATTTCATCATCCTAACTCGATTTGAAATTTTTACGAATCGATTCAAGTGAGATAGAATTCAAATTGAATCGAATCGAATCAAAAATATTTATTTGAGTTAAATTAAAAAAAATTAATTTGGTGTTGTTTCATTTTATGTAATTTTAAAAATATATATTTTTATTTAAAGTTTTTAAACATGATTATACAACGAAAAAATGAAATAAATAAGTGAAAAATTCAATTAAATAATGACAACACAACAAGATCATAATAAAAAAAATAAGCAAAAGTTCAAGTAAACAGCATAAATCCAAGTAATAACAAAAACACAGCAAGATAAAAAAACAAATTAATTATTCGAGTTATAAAAACAGTATTTTCAAAGAATTGAATTAATTATAATTATTTGACTTATAATCTACTCGATTAAATAAATGTTCTTTACCTTTAAACTTATTCCACTCTTATAATCAACTTTTTTATGGAATGAATATCTTTGTACATTTAAATTTTAAAAAAAATCATTATAGAATCGATGATATTAATGTTTTTTTGCTAAATCATATTAAAACAGTGCAGCAAAAATAAAACAAAAACTGCAGTTCAAATTCACAAAATCAACACATATACTATTATTTAAATCAACACATGCCTAACCTACGAGTTGCCTAGCTGCTAGTTCAAATACTAAAATTTAGCTTTGGGTATTGCAGTTCAAATACTAAAATTCAGCTTTGTGTATTATAGTACAAAACAAAAACTGCAGTTTAAACATACCTTAGATTGATAAAGAATACTCATTGAAAAAGTTCTTACTTTTGGGTATGAAAAGCAAAGGAGTTGCTGGTTCAGTGCAGAGCAGCCACCCACAGCAATTAAGATTTCGGCCTAGCTTAGATGAAGAAGAAGAAGAAGAAAAAGATTGTTGTTCATCCACAGCGCCTCGTCAAAATGAAGGTGATAGCAGCTTTCTTGCTTACTATTTTGGGAGGGAACACTAGCCCTTCTGCCGATGATTTGAAGGCTATTCTCGAATCAATTGGAGTTGAGGCTGATTTGAACACTAGATTGTGTTGCTGTTGCTATTGCCGCTCCTTCAACCGACGGTGGTGCTGGTGATGCACCTACTACCGAGGCCAAAAAAGAGGAGAAAGTTTATGAATGTTTAATTTAGGGGTTTTAGCCTCTTCGACTAAATGGGGGTTTAATTTAGGGTTTTTTTTAGGATGAAAAAATTGATTTTGAGTTTAATTTATGAGTGTTTTTTAAGAATAAAATTATATTTAGGTTTAAAGATAATTGGGTTTAGTCTATGAATGTTTTTTAAGAATGAAATTATATTTGGGTTTAGTTTATTGATGTGTTTTAATTATTAGGAGAAAAAATTGAATAAGATAAAATGTTTGGGCGTTAGGGGAAAAAGGGTATTGAAATTGAGCTTGGGTAAATTGATAATATAAATTTAAAATTAAAAATATTAAAATAATATAATTTAATTCAGTTTATTCAAATTATTCGAATAATTTGAATTTGAAAATTAAACTCGATTCGAACTCAAAATTCGAAAAAAAAAATTCAACTCGATTCGTTTAACTCGAATAACTCGATTTGAATAATTTGAAATTCAAAATTTTTTTCTAATTTTTTGATTCAAATCTAATTTTGCTCACCCTTACATTTAGTAATATGTTATTTATTTTATGATTAAGCTATTGATTTATCTTGGCTGATAATATTTTATTTTGAAATAATTATTGGTTCAGAGATAAATTTATATTATAATTGAGAGTTTTACCTTATCAAAACTAATTAGAGAAGTTGTCGATAGGCTACTATGTTGCACATATGGGAGTGCCACTGGAGTGTTTTTTTTAGTTGAGTATTGAGCTTTCGTTGCTTTGTATTTTTGCAATCTTGTATTAGACATTCATTCGAGAGTTATTCTCATATGTAAGTGAAGTTTTTGAATGAGTGATTTGTAACAATTGGGTTCAAAAGTAGGATTGTTTTTCGAACTGCAATAACAAATTTGTATGCCTTTTTCTCTTATTCTCTTATTTGCTTACCACCTTTGTTTTGTCCAAACACTTGTCTAAACATTTGTTTGAACATCGTATTACATAGAGCAAATTGAGACTCTAACAGAAAAGGTCAGTTTGTTCTTTAGTGTAACGTACATGAATTAATTTGTCTATTTTTTTAAGTAAATAAAAGTAAAATTCAATCTAAATTTAACTCTTAATACAAATATCTCTATGATACTTTTATCTAAAAAAATATGAACAATCAAATGATTCAATATTTCAACTTTGCTAGGGATATTAAACCTTAGCGAAACAATGTTCATAATACAATTTGAATGCTCATGACTCCGAAATAGGAGGAGTTTTGAAAACCAAGTAGAAAAAAAATTAAGCTATATTACAATAATTTTCACTAAATTAAGGTTAAATAATGTTTTAAGTTTTTACTTTTGTTACCCAACAATAAAATTTTATAATCACATCACTCATGTTATCAAGTTGTAGGATTTCAATCAATTATTTATTAGTTATTGTTAATCATTTAATCGAATGATGATGTGAAACATTAATTCAAAAGTTAATATTCAGGTTTGCTTTTAAATTATAATTAATATTTATTTGGTAATTTATAAAAAAATTAAAAATAATTTTAAAAAAATATTTAAAAAAATGATAATTTTAGATTTTTTTAAATTATAAAATAATTTTAATTTATAATTATGCAATTTTTTTTTATAAAATTTTAATATATGCGAACAATGTATATAATCTCTAAAAAAACTTCTAAATATATTTTTCACTTATCTTAATTCATGTTGGTCATTCATTTACAGGACAATTTTATAAAAATATTATAGGTGATGATGGCTATTATTAGGTCCGAGAATACTAAGAATTCCTCAATTCAAAATAAGAATTGATACCTTTCAACGAGAAGATATAACCTTTATGCTTAATGATAAATTTGACCACTAACGTTTATATGTTTTGTCAAAATGATCCTAATTGTATTCTTGAACCATTTTTTACCATCAACCTTTGATTTTTTTTTTCAATTTGTTTTTTTAACAGATTTGATGAAAGTACCTTTAAAAAAGTTAACGAGATGATGTGGAATTTCATACGTGGAATATTTTTAATGAGATGTAATTTATTACTTAGATAACCCAATAAAATAATTACATGTGGAAAATAATAAAATAAATAAATAATTCATGAAGTTAAAAAACAACTCTTAATTTAAAGAAAATAAACGTAATTATTTAAAAACGTTTCAAAATGAATGCACATGTTCAGTATTTTTAGTTTGGTTTAATAATAATCTTTTCGAAATCTCTCAGTAAACAACTATATGCATTCATTTTGAAACATTTTTTAGATAATTACGTTTATTTCCTTTAAATTAAGAGTTATTTTTTTAATTTCATGTATAAATTATTTATTTTATTATTTTGCACGTGTAATTATCTTATTCGGTTACCTAAGTAATAAATTACATCTCATTAAAAATATTTCACATCAAATATGTTAGAAAAACTAATTTGAAAAAAAAAAGTTGATGGCCAAAAAAGGCTCAAAAATACAATTAGGGTCATTTTGACAAAACACGTAAACGTTAATGACTAAATTTATCATTAAGCCTAACCTTTACAACACTATCTTTTTGTAATACCCCTAAAATTTTATATTTTAAAAGCAATTATAAATCAAGATAGTGTTCAAATGATTTCTCGATAAAGTAAAATAAGGAAATGAAAGTTATAAAAGAGAAGGTTGAGGAGTATCAAAGAGAGTTAAATTGAAAAGTATGTTGTAGTATACTAAATTAAAGTAAGGATTAAATCGTAAAGATGAAAAAAGTCTTGAAGATCAAGTATAATTATTTGAAATTTGGGGGAATGAAGTATAAACATGAGAAAAATTGAAGGAAAAAAAATAGAAAATAACCCAAATTTCTTATGACATGAAATTTGTGTGACGGGAACAAATTGAATAAGTGAAGAAATATGAAAGACTAAATAACAATTTTACCAAAAAGTAAATAGTGACTCAATGATGGAATTTTGAAGAAACGTGAAGAATAAAATGGTTATTACTAAAATTAGATAATTATATGGTGTAATAATTAAGAAAGAAAAGTGTTATATTATGATTGATTGAATATTTATTATTTTATTATTAATTAAATAAGATTTTTGTATGGAAACATGAAGAAAATTATCCATGCTTCTAACGCCACTTATAAATACATGAAAGGGGACTGTCATTTCTTTACAAATTGGTCCCTTACCATAAAATCTCATTTTTTTTTCTCCTAAATTCTTTGAAAATTTCCTTTGCCACCCAAAAGGAGAAGTGAAGTAGAGATACTAAAGAGTTAGAATATCATCTGAAACGAAAGTGGAAGTGGAGAAAGTTATGGAAAAAGTGAAGAGATTAAAGAGACAAGGTAAGTACTTCAAGAATTTTACTTTATTTAATTTTAATTGATTATGCTAAATAGTTTAATTAATTATGAATAAGCTAATATTATGTACTGAATTGATTTGATATATTGAAATAATAGAAAAAGGACTAGATTATAAAGTGTACAAAAGTTTATGATTTAAATAAAGTATTAAGATAAAGAGTTTAAATGACGTGTTAGGTGTTAGTGAATTAATTATAAAGTGATATTAAAGTGAAATTATGGTAAATAATGGATTTTCATTAAGCTAAGGACTAAATTGTAAACTTTAAGAAACTTAAAATTAAAAATAATTGAAGTGAAGTGCATAAAAATCAGATATGTGAAGTAAGAAATTATAATAAATTTTTTATTAAAGTGTTATGTGATAGTGAAATTGAATGAAAAATGAAGTTAGAAGGACAGTTATAATAATTATTAAGTTTTTGTAATGTTAAGAATTAGATTGCAAAATAATTAGAAATGATTACTAGTTTTAAAGACATAAGAAAGTGATCTCTAGTATAGGTATTTATTATGTTTTAATGTGTTCATTAAGTGAGAATGAAGAAGTAATGGAAATATTATAAACTATAAAAAGAAAGTGATATGAATTATAGTATGTAAAGTGAAAATGTAATTAAGTTTACATGTAAGCTTTAAGGGACTAAATAGAATAATAATCAAAAGTATAATATTACATACAATCAAACACTCTTATATAAGAATCTAATAGTTTTATAAGTGAAATAAGTGTTAAATATTGATATGGGTGATAATAAGTAAAATTTTCACTAAAACAAATTTAGACAACAACAGTAGTTTAACTTTGAAAATTCACCAAAAATTGTGGAGATCGATTTAGAGATTGAATTAAATATAGAATTAAATATAATTGAGTCTAGTTTATCATAAAAGAAACGGTGTAAGTAAAGGTGTCATACCTCGAAGTTGGCGGGTCAAAGATTTTGGTGTATAGTAGAGAAATAACCTGTTTGGCGAAGCGTTATCCGCCCAAGTGTTACTTTTGACGTATAGGATGAGCATATAGTAATCGACGTATAAGTAAGTGAAGGTTTTGTTTCAGATTATTCTACTATTAGAAGAGAAGTAATTTTGTTAAGTAAAAAGGTAAGTAAAGTATGAGCTAACGCCAAAGGTATAATACGCACTGTTTATCTAAAGTACTGTGTTAATTAAGTTGTAAAGTAATCTGATTAGGAACCAACTAGATAGTCTAGTATGATATTTTTATGTAGGATTCTCATTTATGTTTTTACAGAAACTATAGGCCATGATGAAAGACAATTTCTGAAAATTGTGACACTTGTCAATATCTATTAAGTAAGATAAATCATATATATGTGTGAAAAGAGTTCTATAAAAAGGTTCTTCTTTGGGGAGTATGTTATTCGCTGATTCATCTTCTGTAATATGATGATATTTCTTCCTTTTTAAGTTGGAAGCCAAGATTCTTAGTCTAACCAATGGTGATTAAATCTTTGGGTAAGAATAACAGTTTTGTACGTTAGGTGTTTTGAAAAGAGTAAGTCTGTAAATGGTATATGAACAATATACTATAAGTATAAGGTTATGCATGAGGATTATTGGTGTTTGAGGTGTTAGTAATTTTCATGTGAATTAGTTTTAATAGGGATCCTATGTTCTGTAAGCAATTGTTACTGTGGGTTCGTAAAGAATGTCTGAATTTGGAGTTTCTATCTATAGAAGGTGAGTTGTCAGGTGAGTCTCCATTTTGACTCTTCTATGTGAGCTATTCAAATATATATATATATATATATGACATGTTGATATCAATAATAATGTGTAAGGATATGAGTAAGGTAAAGACGAGATATGTGCTATGATGGTATATGTAAAGTTATGTTGAAAAGAGTGATGGTTGGTAAGTATACAGGTAAGGTTGGATGTAAGAACAATATGAATTGATCAGAAATGTGAATAAATTTGGGAAAGTGAAATTGGATTAAATGTTCTTATGTGATGCCTCTGGTAGGGCAGTTATAATGCTAACTAGACTGGCAAGTCGCAATATGTAAGCCAAGTGTAAGACCATGAGGTTAAGATCCATGGCATCTTAAAATGATATGGAAGAACTCATGATGAAGCCTCTAGTAAGATGAAGACTATATTGAAAGATCACGATACATGAATGTGTGTAAGATCATGTGGTTAAAACTCATGGCAAGATATGTTTGTATTAATGTTCATGGTATAGCCTTCGAAATGTGTAAATCGAATTGGTAGAACACTATACATGAATCTAGTATAAGTCCATGAAGAAGAAACCCATGACAACTTCTGTGAAGTTCGCCAGGATAATAAAAACAGGACTTTGTAGGTAATTTTTTTGCGTAATCTGTATGTTGCCTTTGTGACATATTCTGTCTGTTGTACTTGCGACGCAATCTATTTAACTCTTAAGGAGAACTATGCCAAGTATACATATTATGATGTGAAAATCTATTTGTACGGTAAGTTTAGATAAGTTCAAATTGTTTTGTGATAAGTACTACTATGATAAGGTTAGGATACGCTGTAATTGTTTGGATGAATTTAATCTGGAAAGTGATTGAATAAGTTTAAAGAGAAGTTCTAGAGAAGAACTGTAAATTTGTGTGATAGATATGAATATTTTCCATGATAGTTTGCTAATGCATAAATGGGTATTATCGAAACGTTTATTTTTCGGGAAACAAACAAGTCTCGAATGATATTTTTTAAAAATCAAAAAAATGGGTATGATAAAAATGGGAGTCGCCACCAATCTTTTTATATGGTGTGATTGGATCACCACAAAATGTTTAAAATTCGTTTTGAAAATATTTTGGTCTTCAAAATCCAGAAAACAGGTTCAGGAGTCGGTTATGCATGAGGAGGATTAACACCCTCGTACGCCCAAAATTGGTACCGCATTGATTATTTTCGGGTCTTGGTTTGTTAAACATTTGAAAACTCGAGTAAAATTTAAAATACGATCTTTGTTTTTAGAAAACTTTGCATGATTCCAAAGAAAATCCTATTGGAGGAAAATCGTCCTCGTGTTTCGAATTTCTATGAGAACTGAAAGTGGTGTCCAACATTTTAGGGTACTACATTCTCGGACTTTCAAAATTGAAGGACGTTTTGAAAGACTGTAAAGAGGATATTCGATCGCGTGAATTATACGAAAATCACACCCAACATGTTAAGACATGTTTTTCGAAGTCTTCACACGAAAGGATATTGCCCTGTTTTGTTTTAAAATCATTTGTATATATATATATATATATATATATATATATTTGAGAACTTGAAATTTCACATTGAGTTTAAAATACAATCCTCGGACACATGACTTAAAAAGATTTGAAGAAAAAATGTCTGTTTGTTTCGATTTTCGTGGAGAATTGAAGTCGTGACCAATACGTTAGGGCACGACGTTCTAGGAATCTCAAAATTAGAAGGCATTTTAAAAACTTGGAAAAGGATATTCGATTCGTGTGAATTATACAAAAAATCACACCCGACACATAAGGCGTTATTTCTCGAAGTTTTCGCACGAAAAGGATATTGTATGCAAAATAATTTTGAAAGCAAGCATGTAAATTAAGTACGAATTAGCAGTTTATATAGCAAGAATTAAATAACGCGAAACAAAATAGTTAAGTAGATGAATACATACACGAAAATAAAAAATAAGAGAATACGAAATACGAAAGAATAATAATAAAAAACTAAATATAAGTAGAAAAAGAACAACAAAACAAACGAAGTAAAAAAAATACGACTTTTGGATGCCTAGGGGTGAAATGGTGATTTTTGGAAACTCAGAGGAAAAATGGAATTTTTAGAAATTTAAGGGTAAAATGGTAATTTTTGAGAAGTTCGTGGTCAAAATGAAATTTTTGGAAATTTTAAGGGTCAAAATATAATTTTTGGAAAGTTCGAGGTAAAATGTAATTTTTGTGAAGTTTGAGAGGTAAAAATATAATTTTTGGAAAATATAAGGGTAAAATGTAATTTTTGGAAAGTTTAGGGGTTAAAATATATTTTTTAGAAAATTTAAGGGTTAAAATGTATTTTTTGGAAAATTTAGGGGTCAAAATATAATTTTTGGAAAGTTTGGAGGCAAAATTATAATTTTTAGAAAGTTTAGGGGTTAAAATATAATTTTTGGAAAGTTTGGTGGTTAAAATATGATTTTTGGATAATTCAGGGACTTTTTGGGTAATAAAACCAAAAAAGAGTGACACGTGGTAGCTTCTTATGTATTCTGAAGTCATAGGACCAAATTTAAAAATAATGAAAATTGTTGAGCAAATTTAGAATTAATTAAAAATATAAAAAGACCTAATTGTAAATTTAGAAAAAAGCGAAAGAATCAACTACATAAATAGACCATTTTTTAAAAACATGCTGATCCTGAGCTTGGAGCGAGTTGGGTCAGATCGGGCCATGAATTATGAGTCGAACGGGGTTGTTTAGTAGTTGAACCCCCTCCCCCCAAAATGCTGCCGTTTAAGGTATCTAAAAAACCCAATCCCCTCCAAAAAAAATCATTTTGCTTCCCTTTTTTTTAAAAAAAACTCTCATTTTCTCCTTTTCTCTACAAGACCGCTCAATGGTCAGATCTTCTCCGATCGTCGACCGGTCGTTGCTCCACTGTGATCGTCACCATGCACAACCGTCTTCTCCATCCACATGCCATTGTCTTCGGTAGTTCAGGTGAGCAAAACGATCTCTTCTTCTTCTTCTCTTTTTCTTTTACTCATTTTTTTTAAAAAAAAAGGCCTTAATCTGGATCTAAATCCAGATCTTCTTTTTGTTTTGGTTCAAAACCGATCTGGGTATAGATCTACAGATCTAACCTAGATCTTTTTTTTAAAAACAAACCTTTCAAGACCAAATCTGCCTTTCATTTTCGAATATGTTTTGTATTTTCTAGGTTTCGGTTTTCTTTTTTTTTAAAAATATTTAAAACTTAGATTTGGGTTTTGTGAACTGATATCTTTTTTTTTTTAAAAAGGGTGTTGATTCTCATTACTCTTCTTTTTTTATCGATTTTGATTCAGTTTTTGAATATGTTCTTGCTTCTTTGTTATCGTTTTTCTTTTGCAGATTGTCCCTTGATGTGGCAGAGACAACGCTCAGATATAATCCCGACGTGATTTTCGGCGACGACGGCACCAACGAAAGGGCGGGAGTTAACTGACCTCTCATTTTCCCTTTTTATTTTTATTAATATTTATTAATGTTATTTATTACTATTATTTATTATTATTGTTATTATTATTAATCGTTTTTAAAATAAACAATAAATGATAGTAGCAATAGAAACAGTGGGTGCATTAACGAAATAAATGGACAAATAAATATACTGATAAGTATTTATTACCTTGAAAAGAAGATATTGAATGCTTGGTATTCTGATTTCTCTGAGTATTAACTGCTTCTATTAATTGTACATACACTGTTCTTCTTCTTAAAGAAAATGCCTATCTTTTTGTATTGATTTTGGATCATCAACAAAAAGCCAATAGTTCCTACAATTTGTTTTCAATTCTGGCTTTATACAACAAAATACAATGATTAAATTTTGTTTCTTGCACTTAAACCCTGTCTTTTCTTCTTGCAGGTGTCGCTTAGCAGTGGCGGTGGTAGTCCAAGTTGGAGGTGACTGGTGTTGACGTGGCAGCATGTGGTTGGCTAAGGATGGGGTGGTTGGTGCAACTTGCTTAAGGTTTTAAAAAGTTTTGTAAGATTGGGCCTATTTGGGTTGTAACTTTGGACTTTCTAAATTTGTAATTGGGCCATGTATTTTGGGCAGTTTGGTATTGGATTTTAATGTTTGTAATTGGATATTATTAATTTAAATAAATTTAAATTCTGTTGGACCCGGATAAATTGAGCTTCAACAGATATATTCAAAGTAGTGAAAGACACATGGACTAATCAATTTGAGTTTTATTATCCACTGGGATCATAATATTAAATTGTAGTTGTGGAGTTCGTCGCGGTCGCGGTTGCGGTTGCGGAAGCTGCGGATGTTACATAACGCAATATAGTTGATGTGGACGTGATTTTTTTTCAAAAATTACAATGTTTCAAAAATATTATATTTATACATTTTACAATCATATTTATTATTCTAATATTAATAATATTCTTTTATGTGTTTTATTTAATTTATCAAAATAAAAAATCTAATTTTATAAATAAAAATTCATTAAAAACAAATATGAACCATACTAACATTATCACACTAAATCATGAATAATGGCAACCATAATTTTAATAAATAACATATAGATTATCTCATATTTTGACATGAAAAGTTAATTTTACATCAACTTAAAAAAGAAACTATAAACATACAAATATAAAAACTCCATATGTTATATAATTCACCACCATACTGAATGATGTGGAGGATCTAAATCATCTTTATTTTCATCACTCGATTTTGATCATCTCTCGTTCCATGTGAAAAAGGCATCATATTGTATGCAAAATGTGAAGGGATAGAACCATGAGATGCATCATTGGTAGGAAACATGTGATGAGGTAAATGATAACCAAAAGATCTATAGCTTGAATTATGTCCAAAGTAAGGTGGATAAAATGCATTTGGATGGTAGGATAGAGAACTCTGAGATGATGATTCACTAATTTTATTCTCATTTGTAGCTAAACTACGTGATGATGAGCATGTGAATGAAACATGAAAGTGCCTTCTCATCCTCCCATGAGTTCTATAATCTCTACATCTTCTATGCTGTGAACTAATAGATGCATTTGTTCCATGCAAACCTGGATCAACAGCATAATGATATCTAGTCATACCTTGGTCTCCATAGAATGTGTCAGAATGCATCTGCTCAGGTTTTGTTTGGCATGCATCTTCATTATATTCACCAGGATCATCACCATCGCTACCACTTGATGTCGATAGTTGAACACTTTCCTCATTAGATTGAGCAGGTGAAATGTCATCAATATCGTCGCCTTGAGTTTCTTCATCAATTTCATTAAGTAACTCTTCAGGCAAGCATGAAAAATTGCGTTCACTATCAAACATAGAATCCTCTCTTTCTTCAATCTATGCATTTAATGGATCCTCCTCTTCAAAAATATTATCGAGGTTGATTGGATTGGATCTCATTTCTAACTCTTTTACACTTTTTCTTTTCATGTGCCTTAGCTTCAACTTCATACTATAATGGACATAAACAAATTTAGGTATATAAATATATACCTGATTCATTGCCAAAACTTGATTACTCATGTTAGGCTCTAGTTTTTTGTATAACATTTCTAACTCCATTCATGGTTTCACAAAGTACATGGTTTGTGGAATTGCCTCCATACAGAAATTGTGGATTTTAAAAAAATCCTATATAATAAACAATATAGTAAATATCTAAATAAAAAACTTTACAAATTAAAATATTTAAAAGTTTTACGACGTACCACCAGAATGCAAATCATTATGAAGTTAATTACGATATTTCTGGTAATAACGACAATCTCTTTGAATTGCCAACTTTGCTTGATCCATAGCTTTATAAATATAACCCATAGTTAGTTTTTCATCGCCATCACACATTTTTAACACTTTAACCAACGGTTATTGGATCTTTAAGACATCAACAACCTTTTTCCAAAACTCACTTGAGCTAATGACTTCCATCATTTCTAGTCTAATTGGTTTTCTTGCATATGTGGACCTTTTCCATATTGAAGAAGTCACCATTTCCTTTAGTGCTTGTTTGGTTCTAACGATGCTCTCTAAAGTAATAAAATTGGTAGTAAATCTAGTAATCCCCGATCGTAAGAGTTCTACACCCTTGGTATATTTTTTCATATAATCAATTGTCCAAGTATGCTTGTATATGAAAGAAGTTATCTTTTTTTGCCTTATCTAAGACCTTTTTCACACCTTTTCTATTACCAATTTCTTCCAAAATAAGATCCAAGCAATGAGCAGAACATGCAAATCAATACAAGTGCTTTCCCTTTTGCATCAACACATGATCACTGACTTAGATAGTTGCTTCATTGTCTGTAACAACTTGAACAACAAATTCTTCACCAATTTCATCAACCATTTTGTCCATTAAACCAAAATAATACTCGATAGTACGGGAGGTAACACTACTAGCATTAATGGAATTTTTAAAAACAGTACCTCTTGGACTACAAATAAGAAATTGATTATATGTTGATTAGTTGTCCCTTTCCACCCATCACACATAATGGTCACCAATCTTTCTTCCCATATAGGCTTAAAGCTAGTTACCCATTCTTGTATCTCTTTATACTCATCTTCCACATACACTCCTGTCACCTCATAAGATGAAGGACCCTTAACTGATTTTCTAACTTCGACTGTAACTTGAAGTATAGGTTGGAGAAATGGTGACTGTGCGATTCTTGCAAGTAAAGCTTCATGCAATATCAACTTGGACATTGTTTTCCCTAGCTTAACTTTTGCATTTTTAAGAAAGCTCAAACTAAGTTTTGATTGCTTCAAACTTTTTGATCTTTCAAGAACAGGATCCATGTTTTCTAATCTAGTTCTAGGAGAGTCGAGATTAGTCCATTGACGTTCCCTCCCATTTCTTTCAGGATTACGAAAACTAAATGATTGTCTACTTCCTTGAGTTCCAAAATTACTACCTTCTCCAACTTCAAAAACTGAATCTTAACCAGTTCTTGCTATTTGATGTTGCCTTTCTTCCCATTCAACTTGAGATCTCATATTCTCACGTTTTGCAATAGTTAACTCTGCATCATCATTATCACCACTGTCACTAGAGTCTCCACGGTCTCTTAATCTTATTCTTTCCTTTAATTCTTCTTTCCTTCTATACTACACAGCTTTTTCACTATGATATTCTTGAAGTTGTTATACAGTGATTTTTCTAACTGCTGCCAAGACATGAGGACAAGGTGCTACATTCCCTTTTTTTAGAGCTAAATGATATTTCAACTGTGTTATTTCTCCTTTAATAATTCTTCCACAAAATTTGCATTTGACTTTATTACGATTACCTTCAACATATTCTCCCCACTTCCAACCATAATCATCACTAGGAGGTGCATCCTCTTTATTTCTTGAACGTGTCATTTTTTCTTATATTTGCATGAATTCCATATAAAATAGTATAGGTGGTTTTTAGAATTTCATATAAAATAGGGTAAGTGGTTTTCTTTTATTTTAGTCTAAATGGAAAGCATAAAATAGTATAGGTGGTTTTTAGAATTCCATATAAAACAGTATATTAATGTTGATTTCTACTTTCTTTTCCAAATAAATGTAATTATTTTATTACAACCTTGTATTTATTATCAAATAAATAATCTGACCTTACTGAAATTAAGACATTAATGGTACGTTTGGTTCATTGTAATGGAGTAAGGTTGTAATTGAATAGAGTTGATATCAGTAATTCAATTGTTTGGTTGAATTAAATGAAATAGAGCTGTAATAATATTCTTATGTTTGATTGAATGGAATAAATGTTATAATAGCATAAGAAAAAGGCCTAAATGACCAAAATACTCTTAATAGAATTTTTTAGGTAGATGATTATTATTGTTATTAAATTAGCTACTCAAATTAATAGAAACTTGTTCTCGTATCTTTAAAGATTAAACAAGTGCATTTGACTAAGTATGTAACTTTACAAAGAATAAGAATAATATTCCATTGTAAGACTTTCTACACAGTTCCTTTTTTACTTGTATCTATTCTGTCAAATAGAGTTCTTTCCAGAAGGAATTCGTGACATGATTCCTGCCAAGTGCATGATTCTAATCCTACCTTCATTTTAATGTTTTATTAATATTCTTGTTGTTGTTGTTGTTTTTATCAAGTATCTGAAGCTAAATGGAAGTGAATACTAAGAAGCATGAGAATTGTAGATTCAAGTGACCAATGAATGCAATCAGCCCACAAGGTTTTCATGTTTTAGACAAAACAACTGAAGAACACAATAAGCAACAAAGAAACAGAATGAGTTTTCACATCTTACTAATATAGAATGACTTAGAATTCAAATGCTAAAGCAAACTAATATCTAAGCTAATCAAAGTTAGCCTCAATTTGTTCCCTCATGTTTGCTTAGTTATTAGGATATGCAGGTTGATCCCCTTGTGCTGATCTGTTTTCTTGGCTGCTTTCGGACCTAATAAAATGAAGCAACCCAAATAAATTAGATTCAATACTCACATTCCTCGTACATCATTGTAAAGGAAACAAAGTGCTTATGAATAAAAATATTAATTTCATGTTTAAGTCGTAGACATTTGAAATAAAGAACATAAAAAGCACTACATTTTGGTAGAATTTTTTTAGGAAAAATTGATGGGTGTTTAAGTTCAAACCTGGATATTAAACTAGAGAAGCCAACAAGGATAAGCACCAAAGAGAAGCTATAAGAAGAATGGATAATAATTCATTATTCTTAAATGTTATCATAATGGATGAACACCAAAGAGAAGCTATAAGAAGAATAGATAGAAAATTGGAAAACAAAGGTCTCATACAACTCAATTCTAAAAACCAATAAAATACTTGCAATGACCATGAAAATCATGGATTAGATAATCAACTGCAAATTTGGGGAAATTTTTGGCAGATTAGAGATTCAGATGGAGACGGAGATAACCCTTTTGGCAAAACACAGATTTATCATTTCCATTTTCAAGACTTTGAACCAGTCTTGTTCTTAGGGTTACTAAAAGAGACAGAGGAAATCAAAAGGAATAACGAAAGAGATAAAGTTTACTTAAGGGAGGATTACTACTAGCAAAAGACTAAAGAAGCAAGGGAGGTCAGAATTGAGATCGAGCTTAGAGAGAACTTTTTTGAGGTGAGAAAATGTGAGGATAAAATGGAGATGAAACAACTTTTCAATAGGTATTCAGTGGGGATGAAATGAAATAGGAATACCCTTTATTCCATGCTTAAAAACGTAATGGAATAGACCCGTAATAGGCATTCCATTGAACCAAACTATGGTAACGAAATAGGAATACGCCCAATCCTATGCTATAACATTTAACACCCACTTTTCCAACATGTCTTTTTTTATTTTTTTCCCTTCGATTAATAAGTTAGCTTAGTATCACCAATATCCAATATAGCTTTACAACAAAGACAAATTTAAAAAAATAAAATTAAATCCTTGTAGTACTTACAACAAAAGGGTTGAGATAATGTGTTTTCTTCTTCCTTCACTCCTAAGCCTTCTCCTTTCCTTTTCCTTCAATTTTATCTTCTTTGACTCTCCCTTCTTTTCTTTCTCTTCAATTTCATATAAAGCATATATCATTTATAAGTTAAAACTAAAATCAAATAACTTTTCTATACTATATTATGAAAATAAACTTGTATGACATGATAATTTCACCATCTCTTACCTTAACTCTTTGAAAACCCAAATCTATAATTCATGCTTTTCTCACTTTTAACCCATCTATGGAAGTTTTCTCATGAGATTAAGTTGTTCACTAGTCTTCTTTTTAGTTTTTATTAAAGAAATCTCAAAGAAAGAAAAGGGTTTGGAGCTAGGTTGGTTCAATAATGGAGGAAGATCACAAAGAGAATAAAAACAAAAGATGAGTGATGGTAGAGATGAAATGAAACTGACGAATGATGGGTGATAATTTTCATCTTTTTCTTTTACTTTTCTACATAATTTTACTAAAATACTTCATCTTTTTTTATTTAAAATGGTTGGTTGGTTGGTTACTAATAAATTTATTTTTCCTAACTTATTTTTCCTACTTTGACCACAATAAAATATCTATTCTTTCAATTAAGTCAATACATCTATTTAAATCCATCACTATACCTAACTCCAAGTTAAAACGTTGATGTTACAATTGGATTATTAGATTTAATTAAGTTTGCAATTAACCAAACAAAGCTTTAAACGACCTGTTGTGATGCTGATGCAGTGCTGCAACGCATTTTAATTTGCATTGCGGGGTTACATAATAGGTATTGTGCCGCAACAATCATGATTCAATTTCTTTAAAGCATTATGCCGATATTGCATCATGGTAAATTCAATTTCCATTATGATGCGGCCATTACATTGCTTTGCAATCGTAATTTATACTATGGTTGGGATCAAATAATGTCACATCTTCTTCGAAAATCTTTTGAAGTATGAATCATTGTTATTTTGAGTAACTTGGGTTTTGTACTATAATAGTGGAATTCATTTGAATTTTCTATATGGTTCATTATCAGCACGAACTTACAAGGTATCGATCAAGGGTAGAATTTGGTTAGTAAACTAATGGAAGTTAATCATGCAAGTATTCGCCAATGAATAGTATTTTTAATCAATCGTTTTGAAATGAGTGTTTATAAGAGGAGATTATTGAAATTTTTTGAACGTTAATAAGTTCGTCAATTAGTGAAATTTTGGTAAGTTAAGAGTGTAATTTAAGGCATGTAAGTATACGCTAAACCTGTGTAAGTATCTGCTTGATACATAAGTAAGAAGTGCAAAAGAATTGTTGCACCAATGTACATCTAATCCTCTAAAGTATCTACTAAGGTATTTTTGATATTAACTCTCACTAAGTTCTTTTGATCTTAAAAAAATTATGTTTTTGTTTCAAGTGGCACGGTAAAACACTCCAAGAAGGATGAAGCTAGGACTACACCAAAGAAGTGGCAAAGTGAAATATTATGTATATAGTGGAAAAGAGGTGTAGTGTAAGGTTATACCTTATCAGTCCGTCTTTAATAAATTAATATGTTGTAATGAGTTGAATCAACTATGATGTAATAATTTATTTTAAATAACTTTCTTGTTTTTAGTTATCAAACCTGTTAGTTGTTATAATAAGACAAATATTTACTAGTAAAAAGTTTTGTTAACTGTTCTCAAAATTTATATTAAGTATTTTGTGTAGTAAAAAGTTTTGTTAACTGTTCTCGAAATTTATGCATTCATAATTTCATTTCATACTTGAGATTCAGAACCAACACATTGGTTATAACACTTAGTTATCAAACCTGTTAGTTGTTATAATAGATTATGTGATATATGAATTTTGGTGAGACAAGGTCAGAATGATTTTGGGTTCTTCTGTTTTGACTTTAAAAAATTATTTCAAATTATACAAAAAATTTTAAGAGATAAAATTTATATTCTTAAAATATTATTGAGTCTACTTCTAAGGGAAACAAAAGGAAACACTCTATGAGTCTCGTACTGAAAGATAATTAATTTTTAATGAAGAAATGTCAAAGCTGACTAGCAGCAAAACAAGGGAAAACTTAAACAATTTACTATATTAATTGGCATAAGAGGAAATTTTGAGAATTTTTATGGTAAAAAAGGTCATTGAGTCTAAACTAAAAAAACAAGCGGGTCTTAATTTGTAACACTGTTGACCAAGATATAAATAATTTAGTGATCGTTACTCAAGTGGACAGATTTGCTAAAATTATGTAAATAGTAAAATTGAAACTAATGTTGCATATAGGCATACAATACTAAAAGACATAAAACTCATATAATTACATGTACATAAAGGATGAGAAATCGAGACAATGAAGAAGAAAAATAGTAGAAGAGTTATAATGTTAAGAAATTGCTACAAATGATGGATTTGATAATACATAAGAGAAATTCAAATGTATTGTTGAGGTACTAAGTGAGTGATTGTTATAAAATGAATTAAGGAAGTTTTAAATGATAAACTAATTGGTATATGTTAGAAATTGTTATGGTATGTAGAAAAAGTAAACTATTTTTATAAGAGCAAGTCTTATAAAAGATTTAATTGTAAAACTTCGATAATTATGTTAATTTTATAAACCTTGTTATCTTTGATCAAATAACATTTTATGTTATGTGGAGTTGATGTGAAATGTAACACACTCAACCCAATCCGATTTGTTGGATCCAAATATCAGGTGTTACCACATCAATTCTAACATAAATTTAAGTTTTTATTACAATCCACAATTATTTACAAATTCAATTGAACACGCAAATGTCAATGGTATATACAAACATATTTGTTCCTTTGACTTGCCATATCATGATTTATATCCATTACTATCATTCTGTCAATAACTTGATCTTTCTAGGAATTTCTTTGAACTTATCTTATTTAAGGTTCCATATCAGTATCTCTTGCAAACTGACGCATTCATAATTTCATTTCATACTTAGATTTAACCTAGGCTAACTTTCATAATTACTATTTGTTAACAGTTGCCCTCTTCGAATATTTTGACTCAAACCTTGGTTTAGAAGTTTCTTTTTAATGCAAACCCATACATCTCAATATCTCTTCAATTTATCTCTTTCAGTCATTTCTTAACATTGTTTAGTACTTACCTTGAACTCATTACAAACCTTAACTCATTTTAGTCTTGCTAATCACAATTAAGAGCCATACAAAGTCGTATTGAATATGTCATATTGCTTCATACAAAACTCGCCACAAAGGAAATTCATTCAGAGTACGCCACAAAGGCAGTTCATTCAATGGTTCCTTTTAGAGTGTGTCTTGTTCATGAATTTTTCTTTCAGAATTTTCATATCAGAGTTCATGTTTATTGTCCCAATGGACTACATCAATTACTATTGCGGTGACCAAACTCACATTACAAACTCTTCATACACAGACACAACCCATACTCAACCTTTTCAACTTACTTTCTTAACCATGTAGACTAACTTACTTTCTTAACTAAGTCATAACTTAATACACTCTTTTATCACACAAAAAAAACCCTAATTTCATAATATATATTTCAGACACACTCATACCTAATATCCTTCAACAACGCAAACACCCATGCACAAATCTTAATATATTCTAACTCATGAAACTTCATATCTATTACGCTTACCATCTTTAGCATTCATACATATAATTGTACGATTTTCATATTCATACTATACTCATCATAGCTTATGACTAGTAGTTTGAGATTTATAATAAAAAAAATTAATTAGTATGAACAGTATACATGTAAGAGTCAATGAAAGAACTCACTTGACACTCACCTACAATAGCTTTGCTCCAAACGAAACATCCATAAAGAAATCAACAAAAAACACTACTTACATAACATAAAAACACCATTAAAACCCATTCACATAAATTTTACCATAATCACAAACATTGACAATCCCCATGCAAGGCCTTTTACCTTAATCTCACTGTTCAACTACTTCTAACAAACTTACTCTTTTAGAACTCAACATGCATAACTGTAATACTTACCTAGGAATGAATAATTCATTGCTTCAGATCAGATCCTTTGTTTTCAGCTTAGTGAGAGAAAACTATTATCAATTCTAAAGAGAATCAACAATAGCATTATAGCGGAAGAAAGAAGAAAAACTTTTTTTTCTCAAGCCCATATGGATTTATATAAGACCAATGTCCCTAAAGTAGAACTTGGCATGTGTCACATTCTTTCAAAATTGTCTTAATTAATGTTCTACAACTTTTGAGAAAACATCAACAAGAATATAATATAGTCAATATCTGGTTACTCCAACCAATTGATTCTTAACTATAATACTTACAATGTAACTAGCACAATAACTCAAACAACATGTTATGTACTACACCTTTGGTGAAAACTAATTTCATACTTCTTTAAATCTTTTAACACAAACTTCTCCTTAATATATGTCAGAATATCGTGCAATCAAATTCTTACGTACTCATGTGGCAATTACTAAACGACCATATGTATACGCCAAAATAATCATTTGGGCAGATAACACCACACCAGACCAATAATTATAACTATACGTCAAACTTTAGACCCGTCAGATCTAGGGTGTTACACTAACTCTCTTGTTGATAGTGTAGGGTCTTCTTAAAATTCTCATACCACTACGTTCATTCTAGTAGACAACATGGATGTCTTGGCCATATTAGATGAGGCTCGTGCAAATGAAGGTGCTACTACTGTTCTACTAAGAAGAGCGACGATTAAGAAAACTCAAAAGAGACTAAGGGTAAAAAGGAGCACCCAAGATATTAAAGATAATAAACGCCTACAACAAACTTGGCGTAAACTCAGATAAAGGCATGTTTCATTGAAAGTAAACACTTCACCAGTTTCTGCTCTTCCTTTTATACTTACCTTGCCAATAGTGTTCCTTGACTCTGTAAACTCTCAAGTCCACATTATTGATCCTCTTTCAATTGAAATTCCATCAAAGGCAACATGCCCAAACCAGTTAGTGGCTCCTTCCAATTCCTTACCCCATTATGCTTCCTTTGGCGAAGCATATGAACTTTTCCTTTAGCGAGATCTATTGAGGTCAAGGTCATCTCCCTTATCATTGTATGCTATCTACCAACATCAAAACAAACTTGTGCCTCAGTAGGTAAAAGAGGCTCTCCTCTCATTCCTTTCTTCAAATTCTCAATTATCTCTTATTTCAATATTGGCAAGGTCTTTTGAAGCCTTAGCGATTGAATATGGGCTAATGAGTTAGGCCCATTAAAAAGCTTATCAACAAAACAGTACTAAAGTGATAAGCTTGGAATAATCTACAAAATCTGGTGAATAGTCTTTGGTTCAGCTTCGCCAGACTCATTAAGGAGCTGTGAGCCAAATTAAGGATCTCAATTCCCACGTCTTATCTTGGAAGGCCAAGTATAAGGATACACAAACCAATAGTGCGTAAATAGAGGAGCAGTATAGTTTGCTGAAGGCTACAAAGTCCTCTTGGGAGGAGAAATTTAAAGCCGAAGAATAATGCCACTTAACAAAGTTAAAAGGTCTACGCCAATCCAATGAAGAAGCTTTCAGATGGTACGAGAAGGATACAAGGAAGAATGCCTTGCCCAAACTGAGGTCTAATATGGTCCTCAACGCCCAAGTTGTTATGGGCCCTCTAAATCTGAGTCAGGTAGACTTTAACTGTCTTTAGAAGGTCTATAACACTAAGGGCTAAGACTGGGAAAAATTCCAAAGAAAGGGTTAACAATGAGAAAAATTCCAAAAGAAGTGAAAGTAATCAACCAACTTCTTTCCCACTAAGCTACAAGTATAGGATGAGGAGGAAGACTTAGAGAATTCAATTGATTTGGAAGAGGTTCCTCAAACAGATGAATCCCTCATAGAGCCAATTGACCAGCCAGTTAAGAATTGTTCTGCTTTTGTTGTGTTTAAAATACCTCAATCCTTTTTTACGAAATTTCTTATCCCTTTAATGAAATTATTCTCCTTCTTAACTATCTCACTTACCTTAATATCAACAATGTACCAAAGTATCCGCCACACACAAAAGTCTTTAACTTACTTGAGGGACTAAGCCAAGTCTAGCGTATTATGAATACATAGCTGACTCTTACTTAACTTCAAGAGGATCGATTAAATCGAAAGCTTTGATACCAATTTACTTGTAATACCCTATATCTTACCCAATCTACGAGATCCAAGTAGAAGATGACACATTACTTACACACTTAACTAAACTTTTCAATATATGAAAGTTATATTGAATATACCTCTTATTCATTTAAAATCCTTCTAAGACAATAAGTTTGAATAATACAATTATTCTTAGTCACAACACATTCAAAGGTAAGATGAAATCTTACAATAAATTGCTTAAATAAACAGACACATTTGTAACAGGTATTTGTCAATTGAAAAACATGTTTCTTTAAGGGTTCTTCTGTATACATAATATTGCCCATAGTTTATCACCATGAAGCATCTTTGGCTTCGTCCTTCTTGGCGGATTGGTCCCAATTCACATACTTGCATACCAAAAATATACATATAAGTTCCAAGGAACTTAATGGGTCTTGCTTAAAATTACCTTAGTATGATGTCATAAAATATTTTCAACTCAAGGGTTTGAGTTCCTTCTCAAACATCGACGGATACAGTTTTGATTCTCGGTTGGCAAGTAACCATACTACACTTAAACGTCTTACACTCTCACTTGACTGGTAAATCTCATACATTACACCATAACTTTGAATCCTATTATATAAATTTGTTGCAGTATGTAGTTGGATACTCTTCTCAGATTGATACCCAGTGGATACCATTCTTAGCAGATTCCTTTACATACTCCAATGATTATTAGAATACTCTTTATCTTATACCTTCGAATTAACCCTTATAACCATACATATGGATTAGTATAACAATTTAATTCTTGTAATAAAATTTCCAAATGACTTCCAAACAGAATTTGATAGTTCGTAGACATGGAAGACTCTTACACCACTAACATTCCAAATTCCTCAAGTTTCCTTTCAGGGTAGATCATTAAGGCGGATTCATCAGTTGGTTACTTTGTCTAGTATTCTATCGAAAAATGCATCACAATCATACCCAGATCTAACGCAAGGTAGACTAGCATCTCTCCACCTAATCATTACAAAATTTACTCTCCGAATTTCACAAATAACATGTCACAAAGGCCTCTCCAAAGAATTCATCACAATGTTTTTACGGAGGATTCACCATAAAGGCTTTTCGAAGGATTCACTGCAAAGGGTTTTCAAGAATTTGCCAAAAAGGCTTTCTAGAGAATTTCGTGTTTACCATATTGATAGATCATCTTAGTGGATGCCATGAGGTTTCTCCCACATGGTTTTATACCTCCACGCCCTCTTGGCTTATTATCATATCATGTCTTGGCTATGGACTTTTCATAAATTTATTTCATGATCTGCCAGTCTGGTTAGCATTACGATTGTCCTACCGGAGGCTACACAATAAATCCTCATTTTCATAATGATCTGCCTATCCAATTAGCAATATACCTACCCTACAGGAGGCAACACAAATCGATCTCTTCTCACCTTTTTACACAACTTGGAATTGTCAGGTATTGAACCTATTTAAAAAGAAAGTATTAAACAAAGACTATACACGCCAGAAACAACACGTTATATCACATATCATACCATACTTCACATTGTTCACCTCATTTACATATTTGTATATATCTCTCATAGACATGCATTTACATAATTACATGACATGTAAGAGTCAGGTTTAAAGACTCACTAGAGACCTACCTTTACCTCGACCCATAACTTCTCTTTCGAAAATCATTCACGATCCAACAGCAACAACTACTTAAATGATCATAAGATTTCCATTAGAATCCTCATTACAAACATTTTACTAATATTTCAACTACAAGTGACCCCCATGTAAAGCCTTTTTGTAACACTCTTCCCTTCTGTAGGCGTAACGTGCAAAGGTGTAAGACTTATTAGAAGATTGAATCATCTATCTTAGTTAGACCTTAACAAAGAGAAAGAAGATAATGTTGAAGAAAGAAGAACCTTAACATTAAACAGATAGCCAAAAACCATTCGAAGTGTCCCCTACCCATAAATATATTTTTGGTCCCCTGATTTCCTTACCAAAATTAGGGTAGGTTAAAGAAAATCTAGTGGAAATGAACCTCACTGTTGACCAGTCATGGAGAGGTCCTATTGAGAAATAGTAAACCATGTTGCTTTTGACGATTTGTTAGTTTGTTGGACATAGAGTAAAAGTAATTTTCTTTTCATTTTGCTACTCTACTTTGCTCTCTTCCTTCTGTCGCTGCACAATCCAAACAACTCCCAACTAACTTGATATGAGATCCAATTGAACATTACTTATGCAAATCAGCATACAATATCTTAGCAGAGACTCTCATTTGGCGAGGTCTTAGAGACAATTAAGTTTCCTACAATCTCTTCATATACTTGACAAGCTCTTAGTGCTCAAACAAAGCTTTAGGGTGAACCCCTTCATAGGCGCGTACTTTCTCGGGCGTAATCTTTCTTTATTAGAAAACATCGTGTGAATATTTCCTTAGATACCGTCAATGGGAAGGTGCTTTAACCATTACTTTGCACCAACTCGTCAACCAACCAACCAAGTGATGGATTAAGCTATCTTGGTCGCCTAAAACAAAATTAACATACGTTATCTCACTCTAAATTGGATTCATAAACTTTGGGATGTGACAATTAAACTTCCATGTCTCCTTCTCATTGTCTTCAATACTCAAGGCCACTTATTCTGTCTTCATAGATCCAAAAGAAAAGCGAACAAATGTAAAACTCAAAAAAAGAAATGAAAAATGTGTTATAGAGAATATTCGATACGTAATTTAATTTATGACACATTTAAGTCTTTATTTTTAAAAACTGCATAATTTTATACTTCTCTTACTTCATTCTTTTTTCCAGTTTCAACTATCAATATACTCTAAAATATTTAAATTTCCACTAAAAGCTTCCATCAACATAGTTTTTTCTTAACTTTCACCATCTTCTAATCTCTTTCTTCATACCTTATATCTTTTCTATTTCATTTTCCCTATCTCTCTACTATTTTATATCACCAATAAAAGTATTAGGTATTCAACATCTTCCTCACATCAAATTAAATCCTAATATTATTAGTAATTTTATTTATATTAATATTGTGTATTATTTTAAATATTAGGTTTAATATTAATTTTCTAACACTCACTATTTCTTTTTTCGTTATGCAGACTTTCATAACTCCATCGAATCCCAAGCTTTTAACAATCTCTGTCATTTCATAGTAATTGTATTTTTACCTTGCATAAGTTTTAAAACATCTTATTATTTGATAAGTTAATTATAATTCATCTTAATTATTCCATCTTATTTTTCGATTACTTTAATAGTAAATTAATATAAATCGCTTAATTGTGATTCAACTGCACATTTTCTCAAATTCATCTTCACATGTAATTCGTTCAAATGTTGGTATGACAAGTTCACATACTAAAAATGTAGTAAATGATTTCTAAACCTCACTAAAGAAGTCTCACTTACATAGGCATGTCAAATATGTTACATTGTTCTACTTAATTATCTCTTTTCTAGTACGTTTTCCATTACAAATTATCATCATGCTTGATTTATAAGAATGAATGAGCCCTGTGTGTTGGTCTGATAGTCAAGGGTGTTCATTTTTTCATGTGTGGCCTAAGTTCGAGTCACATCAATCGTGTTGTTGTTTGAGCTTTGCCCTCCCCTTATAATTCACAAAACATTTCTGCACTTTATGTTTATGATTATAGATATGGGACTTTTATTTCATAATTTCCTCATTTTCATTATTACAATTACTTATTTATGCATGAATCATTTATTAATTTATCTTGACAAAGTAATTTTTTCAAACACACAACACATTATTTGCAAAATTAAATACAACTAAAGTTATACTATTCCAAATATTTTCAAAAATAAAATTAAACATTAAAATTAATGAATATCTACAGCCCGTGTGTTGCACGGGTATGCACACTAGTTACAGATATTACAAGATTCTATATAAATAAGTGAGTTCACATACAATTTTTTTGACAAGTCGCACTCTCCATTTGAAACATTTATTTTAACTTTGAGTAAATTATTATTTTACTATTTATTTTTTTAAATTATATTATATAATTTATTTTAAGCATAACTTAATTATTATAAGTATATTATAATTTTTAATTTTTTTAAAAAATATTCTTATTATTATTTTTTATAATAAATTTCTTTTTTATTGCTAATTATAATTTTTTTTTCATAAATAAATTTGTTTGTTAGTACAAAATCCTCACATATGTATTTACTATAATCATTTAAATATTATATTTCAAATCCAAATTTTTTTAATTTATTCTGATAAGCGACATCTCTATTTATTATAATTATTCTTAATAAAATATTTTTAAACTTCATGATAAAGCATATATATTTTTTTGGTGAAAAAGAAGGACAAATTACATTAAATCAATTACTTAAAAGCACCACTCTCTTTATACTATTGCAGTAACTCTAAAATTTTCTTAAGAGCCTCATCCAAGACCTGTAAACTTGATTTTCACGTCAGACTAAGTTTAGCCAGTAGATTGGCAACTAAGTTATAATCTCTCGACATATGTCTAATCTTCCATTGTCCTTCATCTCTCATCAATCACTGGGTCCTTCTAAGCAAAGTAATACATAGATTCTCCAATCCAAAATCAGGCAAAGCCTAAATTACCTCAGGGTTATCAAAAAGAATTATGGCCCGTCTGTACCCTGTATCTAGTAAAAGAAGAATTCCATCAAGGATACCTCATACTTCAACCTCTAACGGAGAACAATTACCCAAGTAACGATTAAAGTCTAAAATCTAATTGCCACACTAGTCTCGTAAAACACGATTGTCTGTATCTTTGTCCACAGCACCATCAGTGCAAAGATAAACCCACTTATCGTTAGAAAGCATGTCATACCCTAAATTGGAAGAATTTTTCTTGCTTTCACTGAAATTTAGTTCGAATTGACGAGCCCAACTAAAAGAGACTTTGACTACTTCAATTATAGAAGAAGAAACATTCTGAAAGATAAATAGGTTCCTATTCTTCCAGAAGCACCAAAAGATTAATCTAAAGAGACATGACTAAGTGACCCTATTATCCTGCAATGTCAAATGAAAGTAGAGGTTAGAAGAAAGCAAAACCTGAACAGTGTTAGAAAAGAACCTTTGTTAAAGATAATTTGGAAGCACATGCATCCACACATCCTTGGCTGTCAAGCAATCTCGAACAATGTGAATAATTTCTTCGAATTCAAGACTGCACACAGTGTAGGAGTTACTATGTCCAATCCCTCGCCTAGTACGCTCTGAATTGGTGAGGAGTCTCTACTTAAGAGCTAGCCAAAGAAAGAATCTCATTCTCTGTTGTCCTTGGTATTTCCAAAAACCTTCCAATAGCTCTCTATTGAATTCCAAGTTTCTTCCTTTAAGGATCAAAAAACACTTCAAACTGAAAAGGTGTTTCTTGTTAAGCAAGTCCATATCATCATGTCCGAGCCCGAATCAAGATCTGGAGGAGGAATACTAACAATCCTATTAATCACTTCTTCAGTTAACCAAATGGGAATTAGGTCCAGATTCCAACTTCCATCCAAGTTAGTCAAATCCCTGACAAAACAATTCAAATCAAGATTAGCAAAAGAAAGAATTTGTGAAAGTAAATGACCCATACTTGAGATCCAAGGATCTTTCCAACATCGAATGCTTGTGCCATCACCAATAGACTAAGCTAAATCCTCATCAAGTAGTGACCATATCTTATAACGCAACCTCCATAAGTGTGAACATTTGCTCCTGACAATAGATTCAAGAAGTTGCTATTTCCAGCCATATTTCGACCGAATGAAATGAACTCATAAAGCACTATTCTTAGAGGCTAAGTTGAAATCGATCTTCATTAGGTACTACATATTTTGATTTGTCAAGTGCCATAATCAAAGCCCACCTCTAGATTGTGGCTGACAAATAGTGTGACATCCTACTAAAGACATTTTTAAATGACCATCAATGCATTCTAGATAAATTGTCTAACCAATCTTTTAATTTCTGCACAAACCCCTTTTGGTATCAGCATGGACTACATAAAATAATTCGAAATGAAAAGATGAACAGATTGGGCCAAAGTTATTTTTCCCGCTATGGAAAGCTTCCTCGTGTCCTAATTGTGTAATTTGTGCCTTACCTTTTCAACAATAAAATTCATAGAACTATTAGTAACCCTATCACGTAGAAGAGACTCCTAAATAAGTACCAAGGTTCTGAACTTCCTGAAAACGAACATTTGTGTATTCGGATGCTAATGTCATCTTCAATTCCTTTTGAAAAATAAATATTATTTTTCCAATTACTAATTTTATGGCCCCAAAATTCACAAAAGTGATTCAAAATACTTTCGAATAAATGGGCTTAATTAAACTTAGCTTTACAAAAGATGACCAAGTCATTTTCAAAAAATAAATAAGAAATTGCAGGCGTCACTCTTGAGAGATGAATTGGTCTCCATCTATCAATCTTAATTTCCGAACGAATAATATGACCAAGTCATTCCATGAATAAAACAAAAAGGTATGACGATAATAGGCAACCCTATCGAATCCCTCAAACCAATTTAAACTTCTGGATAAGAGCTCCATTCTAAAGAATCTACATAAAAGAAGAAAATATATCTGACATAATCACTTTTTGAAGAAATTCAAGAATCCCAGCAACTAACAAAGACGTGCCAATAAAATCCCAATTGACTCTGTTATAAGCCTTCTTCAAATCCAACTTAATAGCTATCCAATTTTTCCTATTACGTTTACAACGCATAGAATGAATGACTTCTTATGCCAAAATAATGTTACCAATGATATTTTTGCCTGTTACGAATTCGGCTTGCTCCTGCGAGATAAAGTTAAGGAAAACCAATTTAAATCGATTTGCGATCACTTTCATCACCAATTTATACAAGACAAAACACAAACTAATGGGTCAAAATTAACTGAAATCCTCAGGATAATATTTTTTTTAAGGATTAGAACAATCAGAGTATTATTTAACTCTGGTTCAATTGGATTCCCAAAAGAACCCCTTTACCCACTCACAAACATCATTATTAACTTATCCCACTGACTTTGAAAAAAGTGTGCACGAAATCCATCACTTCTAGGAGATTTCAACGAAGTCATTTCGAATAAAGCCCTCTTAATCTCTTCATTTGTGACCCATTCCTCCAAAAAAGCACTCTCCGAAGAAATGAGACGTGGAAAGATATTTTTTAGAAGGTCCCCCATGTTATGCTGAATTTTAACGTATAATTTTTCAAAAAATCTCACTGCCTCAGTTTTTAGAATTTCTTGATCAAAGCACCACTCATCATTACCAAGACGTAAAGTCATGATATAGATGAATTTTCTCCTTTGAACCGTTTGGTTATGGATGAATTTTTTATTTTGATCTTCCAATTGAAGCCAGTCGCATCGTGCCTTTTGTCTCCAAAGCAGCTCTTCATGATTAAGCATATTTTCCAACTCGTCACAAATCTCTAATTCTTTTTTAGCTAGATGAATGGAATCAAATTGGTCCAAAGCCTTTTGGATGTTGTGAAGTGACCTCATGAGTTGTCGTTTACGAGAACCCAAGAAGCCATAAACATTTCTATTCTAATCTTTAACACAAGTGGTGAAAATACTGAGAGAATCTACCATATTCCTTGTAAAGTTCCATTTTTCTTTGATAAGTGTGAGAAAATTACTATGCTTTATCCATCCCGTTAGGAACCTAAAGGGTCTCCTTTTTGCCAGCCTAATATCCAATCTTGTACACTGCATAATAAGTCTATGATCAGATTTAATTCGTGGTAAATAGAAGACTAAATACTGCAAAAAGGCTAACACCCAAGCATCATTCGCTAAAGTCCGATCAAGTCTTGCAATTCACACAAACCAATAAAGTTACCAAAAAGATTACATCTCTTACTAGTGGAACAAGCTCTTTTTTATCCTCTAGTGACAAAATAGCATTGAAATCCCCCATTATAAGCTAAAGAGAGGATAACAGCGATAGAGCATATTTTAATTTATCCCAAAGTAATTTCAGTTTCCTTCTATCAAGACTACCATAGATAAAAGAAATAAAAAAGGAATTAACAGAAAAATGTCAATTAACACTAAAGAGAATAAATTGGGGATGATTTTGAAGGATTTGAATTCAAACAGATTCATTCCATCCCACCTAAATACCACCTGAAAATCCAATAGCTTCAATACGATGAAAAAAATAAAATCCAATTTTCAATAAACAATTTCCTTTTTTACCACTTACTCTCAGTTCTATTAAGCAAATGATATTCAAGCAATATTTCACATTGTATTCCCAAAAAGCTCAGATAAAATTCTTGCTGGCATATCCTTAACAATTCCATGCAAAAATTTTATGATTTGAATTCATAATTTTTTTTAAATTAAAGTAAAGTAAAATTAGATAACTTAAAAAACGAAACAAAAACACTCTTAATCTTATTTCCCAAGGATATCCATTCTGGCCTAATGATCCTCGATGTTGGAAAGGCGTTCTATAATTATTCCTGTAACAAGGTGCGTCGAAAGGCTTTCTACCAGTTGAGTCATTGTCTCTCTTAACCGAACCTTAAGACCACCAATGGATTTAAACCGATTGCTACAACCATGGGATTTTTTTTTTGCAATTCACCTAGTTTTGTTTTGGCTTTCACTTCACCGAAGTAAAATTTCATTCTGCTCCTAAACCAAGTAAGACCTTCTCGTTATTGGAAGATTAGTTTTGGCTTTCTTATCCTCTTGAAAATTTACCGCCGTGTGCCTATTAAGATCCAGGCTTCCAACCTCTACCACCAACACGTTGCTCGATTGACCTTGAAGGTCTGGGATCAGAACTAAAAAGAGATGAGATGCTTCTGCACCATTCTCGATGAAAGTTTCATTACAAAGATCAATCATTACATCTATCGCTACTTGACTACCAACGCTACTACCAACAATAGGTACGCTCTGTTTCCCCGAACCTTTTCCTAATTGGACTAGGACGGATCGAGCCCTACCTTTTCACTAAGGCTTGCATTAACATTTCGACCCATTAGGTTTTTGCAAAGACCCCCGTTTAGAGAAGAGGCCATAGCACCATCAATGCTTGTAGAGCTAGGTCCAATAAGAGGTCCATTGTTGCCTTTAAGAATGGTTATTGGGCTTACACTATTACTAAAGCCCAAAGCATTAAATTTATTTTTGTCCCTTGACCCATTAGCCATCTTATCGTTGGACTGTAATAAAGTTTCCTTTCTTTGCTGAATTTCGTGAGGGATTTCTTTCCCTTTGTTGCACTGTAGATTGACCAAAACTTTTATTTCTTTAGAAATTAATTCTGAATTTAAAATCTCATCAGATAAGGATCTAAAATGGGAACCTTCCATATTTTTCCCTTAAATTCCAGCATTCTTCTGCGCAAAATCCCTAACCTTCCACCTTGAATTCCTTCCACAAGCATGCAAGGCTCATAATTTTCGCCCTTCTCCTTCTGGCCATCCTTTACCATATTGTGATTTTTCGGTGCCACCTCAGGCGGGGTTGGTTCCTTTTTTGCGTTGGTTTCAGAAACTTTAAAGGTACAATTTTCATTCACATGGCCATACCTTCCACAGTGGAAACAAACCGTTGGTAAAAATTCATATTTCATTCTTTGTGCTTTATAATTGACTAAGATTTGGGACACCAGTGGCATATCAAATTACATAAACAGCCATTTGGGCAAAGTGACCTCTCATCCTATTGTCTGTGTTCAAATTTAAATTGGCCACCTTCCTAACCATTCCTCCTTTTTCAATCAAAATTTTGCGTTTATATAAATATCCTGGCAAACCGAGAAGTCTGATCCATGACATCACCACATTCGAAAAGGACTGTGTCAGGTTAAAGGACACCGTCCAAGGTTACATTGTCAAGTATTGGCAAAAAATGACCCAAAGGCCTTCAGAAAGAACCTTATCACAGTCAAGCTTATTATGAAATTTGACCAGAAAATATTTGTTCTCAATATCCATCAAGTGAAAAGGTGACGAGGGTTTCCACAAGCTGTGAACTTTATTTTGCAAAACCGAAAAACCAATGTTACGACCCAAAAGTTTTAAAATCACTGTATTATCTATACCTTTGATGAGAATTTGGTGAATCCTCTCTGAGAAATTAATAGAAGGAACCCCATTAACAAATGACTTGGAAGGATTCCCTAAACCATTACAATCAGACTTGGAAGGATTCCCTACAAGCTTATCTCTCCTCGAGATTGGTTATTCAGCGGACGGGTCGATCAACATATCGCTATCCGTAATCTCATCTTTATCTCTAAATCGAACCTTTTTGGGGATCAAACCTTCCACAATTGAATCCTCATTGCCAACGTTTTCACATAGGGAAGACTTTTTTTTTTCCATTAGTAGGTGATAAGCATATATTTTATATACCATCTTTTATTTTAACAATAAATTTACATTATTTTTATTTATTTTAAAAACAATTACATTTATAAACATTATTAACTTGTATATCATGAATATGCAAATATATATATATATATATATATATATATATATACTCAAAATAGGAAAATTGGCTTTGTTGTCATTGTTCTTTTGATGACATTTGACAAATCAATTAATCCTCACATCAACTGGTAAATTCTAAGCCAATTACTTGCATTGATTTGATATTTTTTAAATAATCAATAATTTGATTATGTAATCAAAATCAAAGTGTATACTTTGGCCAAAAATATGTGTAATTACAATCCAACTTAATTACCGGTCATGCCCTCATTCATCTCATTTTCTAGATGCTTAATTGCAGGATAAAAAATAGTTTGATTGTGTATTGATTTAATTTTAAATATACATTAAGGAAATTGTGAACAGTTTTTTTTTCTAAAAGCTCTCCTGTCCTCATTCATCTCATACAATTAATTTTTTAATTATTCTATATTTTCAGAGCTTTAATTACTTTAGCATATCTTATATCATATATTATATAAAAGAAGGTACACGAATATATATGAAACTTTGAGTTCCAAAATATTTCCTTAATTATTAGTCTATAATTATGAAATTCACTATTAACTTAATTTAATCACATTATATAACAATTAATTTAATTTATTTATCATATCATATCCTCACTATTAATCACATCATCTAATAATGAATAACTATAATTTTTAACATGGATATATATAGATTTGGTATATATGAGTATTAATTTATACGAAATTACATTGAAAATCTTAAATTAAATATCTACTTAAATATTTATTTTTTAAAATTAATATCATACATAAAAATAGATTTTTTTTTACATAAATAATATAAAATAAATAAATACGAAAATAGGATAATAAGAATAATATTTACGTGAACAGACAAACTCAACAGTTGAATATCGGTGTTACCTGACCAATCGGCAACACCACTTTATTTTTAATAAAAAAATAAAAAACTCATATCCATATCTACAAAAATAATTAAAATTTTCTTATTCAACTTAACAAATAAACAATATAACTACATATATAAAAAAAAATTAAACTTTTAACACAATTCTAAATATTAGTAATATAAAAAAAAATTAGATATATAAATTAATTAGTACAAAAACCCATTTTTTTTATTTAATTTTCGGAAATAATAAATTAATTAAATACTAGCTTCTTAATTAAAAAATATAACACACTTTAACAACATTAAACTACTATTAACAATATTAATTAAAAAAAAAAAAAGGGAGGAAATATATCTTGGTTGTGCTCGAGTGAGGGGACCTTCGAAAATAATAAATTTTATTAAATACTAACATCTTAATAAAAAATATAACATATTTTAACAATATTAAACTAACTACTATTAACAATATTAATTTAAAAAACACAACGGAAGAGAATGAATGAAACATACTTTGCTAGTGAGGGGACCTTGAAAATGAAATGGATGTGTGGAGGTTGCGGGACCAAACCAACCCCTTTTATAATAATAAAAAATTAATATTTTTATTAAATTTTTTAAAAAGCTGAACCGATGGGTCACATCCAATCAAAGAAGTTGGGGACATTTAATTTTTTATTTTATTTTTTAAGTTGAAAAATAAAAAAAAAATGGAGTTTTAAATTTTTTTCAGGTATTAAAATATGGGCCCGTGACTGACGGATCACATCTGCGTCAGCCATCAAGTTGGTGTCGTCAATCTTTCAGGTGGCACTAGCTTGACAGTTGACGCGGATGTGATCTGTCGATCACGGACCCATGTTTTAATACAAAAAGAAAAAATTTAATACACCAGTTTTTATCGTTTCAGCTTAAAAAAAAATAATTTTAAAACTTTTTGGGTGCCACCTGATACATTGGCAGCATCAATATTTTTTTTTTCTTTTTTTCGTATACTATTTTAAGAAAACTTGTATTTTTCGATATTAAATATAGATATTGTCGATTGATCAAACAGCACTTGAAGAAAATAATTTTTTATTAAAAATAAAATGATGTCGTCGATTGGTCAGGCGACACCGATATTTTACTGTTGAATTTGCCTATTCCCATAAATATTATTCTTGTTATCCTATTTTCATATTTATTCATTTATTTTACATTATTTATATAAAAAAAACCCTAAAAATATCATATATGACTTTTACGATTATTATAATATCATAAATAAAATTAAAAAATGAAGTATTCATATTTATATGTTTTTTATTTTAAAAATTATTTTTTAAATATTAAAAATTTTCAAACTTTACAGATCTTAAATTTATTTTAAATTAATAATATATAAATATATATATATATACAAAAAAAATATTTTAAATTTATTTTAAATTAATATAATATATTAAATTTATTGTTATAATAAATGTTGATAATAGCAATAGAATGATGTCAAAGCAATAAGAAAAGAAAAATAAAACACAGATTTTACGTGAAAAACTCTTTCGGAAAAAACTACGGGTAGAGGAGGAGAATTTCACAAGAGGAGTTTCGACTACATCTATTTCGACCATCGGTCTTTCGCCCTCACAGATTCCCTTATTTTGCCATTCTTTAACAAGTGATGGGATTCAAGTCAAACAATTCTAACAATCTCCACTTTGACACAAATTCTCAACGAACAAATTCCACCTCTTTCATGAAACCCCTTAAGGGGTATTTTTCAATAATAAACAACAACCAAGTCCAAGCAATGCTCAAACATGGTTATAGGAGGTGGTTTATTCAAAATATCCGCTGGATTATCATGAGTACTAACTTTACTCACAACAATATCTTACATAAAATGATACCAAACATCAATGTGTCTTGTCCTCTCATGAAACATTTGATTCTTTGTAAGGAAGATGGCACTCTAACTATCACAAAACACTATATTGATCTGAAGGTCTTTACTGAGTTCACTAAATAGTCCTTTTAACCAAATAGTTTCTTTACAAGCCTTAGTAATCACCATGTACTCAGCTTCAGTAGTAGACAAAGCAACTGTAGTCTGCAAAGTGGTTTTCCAGCTAATGGCGCACCCCCAATAATAAAAACATACCCTGTGAGAGACCTTTTATCAAGGTCTCTGGAAAAATCAAAATCAAAATCGAAAGATTACATTAGCCACCAAAGTGACCATGTGAGCTATCCTAGTTTTGAAAACAATCGTTTTAAAATCATTTATTTACTTTAGTAGAAAACTTAGTTAAATACCAATTTATTAATCTTCAAAACCTTAATTAAGATATAGCAGCAGAAAAATGATAAGTAGTTGTTTTTAAATAAAAATTGGGTTTCATGCATAACTTATTAATAATCATCTCTTATTATCCTAAAATAAAATTAAGTGTCATGCAAAATAACATCAAAACCCTAAGTTCAATGCCACAGTATAGAATAAAATATTACAGTCCTCGAATAATATAATAAATCATATAATAAACCTAAATAATTTTGTAATTAGAAATTAAGTCGAGACCCTCTGTATGCTGCGTCCGAGTCTTAACCTGATAGGTTATCTGTAAAGATGAAAATTAAAGAGAAGTGAACTGTGACATTCAGTGTGAGTTCCATCACAAGTAAATCGGTGCCAAACAGTAATCCAAGCATATATAATATCAGCTCTCAATACCTTAATAATCATATAGCATAGCAATTTTAGTTTGCGGATAAACTACAAGTGTTGCAGGTTAATACGTTGCAAGTAGTAGTGAATACACAACGGGTTTCCATATAATAGCTACCAGTACAAGTGTTTATGGGATGGGTTTAAGCATGATATTAACATATTTTATATTTGCCCCAGCTCAGCCGGCCCAAAATTTGGGCTTAAAATTTTGTCCAAATCCGCTCATATTTACAAAATACTAACCCAAGCCCAATTCAGGCCCGTCCATATTATTTTTTAAATTTTTTAAAAAATATTATATTATATTATTTTAATATTTAATAATTTTATACATTTTTTATTTATTAAAATTTTTTATATAATCATATTAACATTATTTTAATGTTTAAATTAGAGTAATATTATATATTTAGTATATGTTTTTTATGTGTTTTAAATTACATAATATATAAAAATAACATAATATAAAGTATTATAAACTTAAATTGGATCGGGTCGGGTCGGGCTAGTCTTGGGCCTTGAATATTCAAGCTCGACCTCGACCTCGACCTCGACCCATATTTTAAACTGTCCTAATATATTTGTCCAAGCCCATTTTCTAGCTTAATATTTTTGCCCAAACCCTCTCAATTTTCAGGCGGACCTTCGAGCCTAAGAAGGTAGCCCGACCCATGAATAGGTCTAGTTGCCAGTATAAGTTGTGGATAAACCAAGAGTGCTTGCAGGTTAATACGTTGCCAATGGTTGTGAATACACAACAGTTTTGCAAATGAAAGCTGCCAGTAATTTGTGGATAAACCACCAGTGTTTGCAGTTAAAATTGTCAGTGCTTCCTTCTTTCAATGCGTCCCGCACCATGTAATGCAGTATGACATGCGAGCATCAATAAAATATGGAAACAGTAAACATGCTTAACATGTGTTTATATCATCAGTAGCGGTAGACATAGTTGTCATGTATTCGATTTTCAATATAGTAAGCATGTGATTCATGCAATTAGTAATTCGGTTAAACGAGTAACAATAGTAATTTATCGGTAATTCAATCATAGAATGCATATGTAAATCAAATAATATACTTATACAGTAGTAATCTAATCAATCAGTCATGGATTCTAGCATTAAACTTAAAACTATGGACTCAATTGAATAAAATGTAATTATGATTTTTACTATCATATATCACACATATATTACAAGGTTTGGCTAAAAATGGAAACAAACACTTGTGTTGACATTTTAGTTTTTTGGCATTTGGCATTAAACTATTTGACACATGTTGACACCCTTTTTGGCTTATTTACTTTATAACAGAATTGGCGGCAACAGCTACTGCTCTTGAGTTATCACACCAAACAACTGCTTTCCCCACAATTGGAACCTGCAGCATTTTCTTAAAGGTTTTAAAGGCATAGTGTGGCACTTCCCATGCATTGCACCATCAACGTTACCTGTGCCTGTTCTCCACAAGTTGCAACCAATTCTTGACAGGCCTTTTTGCTAATAATAGACTCGAGACGTACGAATATGAGAGCTAGTTTTCGTCTCAGAATTTAATGAGGTGCGCATAGGAAAGTGGGGCAAACATTCTCAGCGTGCCACCGGTCGTGATCTCGTAAAGAAAAAGGCTCGAGACTTTTAGGTACATACAGACCGTTCTGCCTGTCTGCAGAAGCTATATGCAAAATTTCAGTCCCAATGTGGAGTAAAATGCAAGTGTACACATTGCAGGGGTTAGAGCAAATGCTCCCTTTCTACCAAGGCAGAAAAGGCAGGTCGACACTTTGTAAGGGGTCGATCTTAGGCAGACCACATCTTTCCTTGTGCAATTATCCGATGGTTTTGGTTAATATTAGATAGCTTCGCTAGCTAGTTGGCATTAACGATTATAATTTGATGGATTCCATGTACAATATTTTCTCTCACGAAGTGAAGAATGAGTAGATCTGATTAAAATTTAACTAGCCATCAGCTTTCCCGAAAAGATTCTACATTGATGAGAGGCGTATTGGATGGGTGGTGCAGGAGCCGTAAGTTGATAGCTGATTCTTTAATTTTTTTTTTTGTTATCAAATAAAGTTGTGGAAGTGTTAGTAGTAATTGAAAGTTGAAGTCGATGTGAAGGAATTAAATGTTAGGGAGAAAAGGAATTATAATAATGAAAGAGGTGGTATTCAATTAGAAGATAAGCTGACCCATCAAATTCTTCCATTTCCTTGGGCGGCTGAGGATTGCCCCTGCCCCATCCTTTTTTCTTTACCATCATGACAACTCTCTATTCACCCATTCGTCCCTATATACATAAACAAATTTTATAAATCTAGTTGAAAATGTAATGCTGAATATTTAAAAATTACTGAACCTCATGTAATGGTCTGATGATCAGAGTGTTCACCGCTCCAAGTGTGATCTGGGTTCGATTGGGTTCGATCTAGGATTTTTAACTTCTACCTATATTTTAAATGAATTCAAGTTTATTTTTTGAATCAAATATTTTTATTGAAGAAATGTTGAAAATTAAAACTAAACGGAATGTTTAGAACAAAAAAAAAAAAGTATGAGTAGAAAATGAGTAGGATAATCTTGTATAAATTCAAACTAGTTGTCAACCATCTGGTTTAATTTTCAACTTATTATGATAATTTAATTAAATCAATGACACGTTTCATGGTTGAAATGGATGTATAATTGATAGGGAAATTAGAAGATAGTGAAAGACAACCTTGGAATTGGTCGTTGTATTTGCTGTAAGAAAGTAGGACAGAAATGTTGTCATACCTCATGGTCGCCAACAATAGTGAAGGTGCTGCTTTACCAATTGGAAGCAAATTTGGATTACCAAACCGTGCACGTTGGGTTCAAAACCAAGTCAAATATGGATCCAAAGTTAAAGATAATATGCTTTGAACTTGGTATGGAATTAGACTCATCCACTTATTGACTTGAGGTTTGAGATTTAAGGTTCTACCATGCCGAGAAACTTGACCTGAAAACCCATTTTGAAAGGGCAAACATCTGTGCCCAAATATGCACTAATTCTCTTTCATCCATGCATCTCTCATCCTTATTTTCCCCAAAAATCCCTCCACTAACATGTTTGGCAATGGTGCGTGAGGTGAAACTTTTGTTTTGGGAATCATTCTGAATGTTATGCCTGTCCCATCATGCACGATAATCTTTTTAGTTGGTTGAGTGTGGTAAATTTTTTTTTGGAAAAATTTTTAAAGTATTGTTTATTGAGAGTTGATGAATTCTTTAAGAGGTCAATATTTTTCAAAACGATGAAGCATTTTTTATATAATTCATTATTAAACAAATTCAAAATAATATATATATATATATGTGTGTGTGTGTGTGTGTGTTCGTTAAATTAAACAATAAGATCATCTTATTCCATGCATATAACAATTTTTCAACGAATCCAAAATAAATCATAAACTTTAAAAATTAAAAAAAAAAATTGTATCGATTGGTACATAATATTCTAATTGGAACGGGCAAAATCAACCGGGACGACTAGTACCAACTGAATTTTACATTGAAATGAAACCTGAAGTATGTTATTCTGATTTACTACTGCAACAAAGCATTCTGGCAATACCGAAACGAAATTGATTACCAAGCTCCATAGAATCGGGAGACAAATCTCGATTGGGAAAAAACTAACTCGTTGAATAAGCAAAAAAAAAAAATTCATAAATTAGACAACAAAATCATCTTATACTTCAAGAAATCAATAATAAATTATATTCTAAAATTCATTTTTTGTACCGATTGGTCACCATATTCTAGTTGGTACAAGCAAAGTCAACTGATACAATTGGTATTGATTGAAATTTACACTGAATGGAACTAAAGTTTGTTGTTTTGATTTACTATCGTAATAGAGAATTATGACCAGTACAAATGGTATCGAAACAAAATTAACTATTTTTCTCCGCAAAGTAGAGAAACAAATCCTAACTAGGGACAAAATAAAATGTCAGTTTAGCATTGTTTCTCAAAAGTACTTTTGGATCAAAAAGTACTTTTGAGCAAAAGTTAAAATTTTCTGTTTTTGTTTATGCTTTTGGCTAAAATAAAGTACTTTTGCAAAGCATCTTTTTATCCCAAAAATATTTTTGAAAAGATCAAAAGCATTATGTTTAATAATACTTTTGTCTTAAAAATGCTTTTGATCTTTTCAAAAATATTTTTTAAAAAACAATATTAAACTAACCGTAATTCATATAAGAATTTGTCAACTTTCAACGGATAACATTTGGAAGACATCTTTGAAAGGATTTGGGTTGCTCCCAATATAGATATAGAAGCCTCTCAATTTTTTTGGTAAAAGCCTTCAACACTTGAATTTGGCTTTAAATATTTAGATTACTCCTAATTTGAATTTTTCTAGTTGTCCATGATTATTCAATTCCTCTTCAAATTTTTATATTGATTTTGGATTTTAGGTTAATTTTATTTTGACAAAATATATTTTATTTTATAAGATTAGGATATTATTTGATAAAATTTTAATTTTCTCATAAATAATTTTAATTTTTTAATCATATAAAAGTAATCAATAACCTTATATAATATATTTGGAAAAGAATAATATCATTCATATTTTCTTAACGCTTTGACAACGCACATATATATTGCACACGCAAGTGCTCGAATCCAGATAATCCTAAAATGAACATCATCCTCTTTTCCACTAGAGTCCCTCATTTTACATGATTGTCATCCAAACAATATCAATTTAGATGAATTTTCGATTTTTTTATTGAACCCTATTATACAAACCTTGTCCTGTTAGTGCTCTTGGTTCCTTACTTTTAAAATGAGAAAAAAAAGTATTTGTACATTAAAAATGATTATTTTTAACAATTAAAATAAAAAATGTTAATTTTATAGCATGGGTGAATCTAAGTCCCTTAAAATGGAAGTACTTAAAAAATTTTAAAATTTTAAATTAATAAAATTAAAATTATACTTTACCCCTTTTAAAAATGATAAAATTTCGATTTAATCCTTTAAAAATTATATTTTTACTATTATAAAAATTACAATTTAATTTCGATCCCTCTAAAAATTTTTTTGACTTCGCTCCTGTTTTATAAAGTGAAGTGATATTGCAATTATTAAAATATAATATGGTATTGTAAGTAATTTAACCTAAGTTGTTATATTTAATCAGTGAATATAAAATCAAGGGGTGAAATGAATATGTGGTGTAGTTATATATAATAAGATTTTATTTACAAGTTTCTAATGATCATTTATCCGCAAATATATGAAAAGCATAAAAAAATGTGGAATTATGCATCGTATTTTTCGGGTTTTTTCTCTTAGTTTACATTTTTTTTAGTTTTCCATTTAAACTCTGTTTTTAGTTTTACACTTAAACTCTGATAAGTGTAAGTTATTTAATATTATTTGACCTGCAAATTTAGCTATAAATAGGCCCTTTTTCATCCTAGAAAAATAACTCATTACACATTTAGGTATTAACTTTTACGAACCAGAGAATTTTGTGTTTACGTTTTGAGGGTTCTTAATTTGGATTTCAGGGTTTATTTTTATTTCAATCTTTTGTACTCTTCGTTTTTATCATTATAGTGAAATTATCTTTCCCGTGATTTTTTATCCTCTTTGAATGGGTTTTTTTCCACGTAAAATGTGTTCGATATTTTCAATTTCTTTGTTATTTTACTTGTTCGTTCAGTTTTATCCCCAATAAACTAGTATTAGAGGTAGTTTGATTTTTGCAATCAACTAGTTCGAAGATGGCAGCAACAAAGTTTGATATTGAGAAGTTCGATGGTGTCACAAATTTTAATCTGTGACAAGTTCGGATGATGGTAATTCTAGTTCAATTAGGCCTAAAAAAGGTCGTTACCGGGAAAAACCTAAAAATCTAGATCAAACAAAATGGGAAGAAACTTGATGAAAAGGTTATGTCTGCAATCCTTGTGTCATGCGAATAGGGTATTGCATGAGGTATTTATGGGGAAAACCTCATCCGTTTTGTCGAAAAGATTAGAAACCCTTTATGCGACTAAGTCTTTGGCTAACTGTTTAGTGATGAAACAACGTCTATTTACGCTTCGCGTGAGCGAAGGTGGGCCTCTTAGAGAACACATAAATCAATTCAATACTCTTTTTAATTATTTAAATAATGTTGAGGTTCAGATTGACGATGAGGATCAAGCTATGCTATTGTTGTGTCTTTTACCCCTTTCATACAAGTATTTCAAAGAAACCATGATTTATGACAGAGATAATATCTCATTCGAGGATATGAAGGATCATTTGTTGAGTAAAGACAAACTCGACAACGAATTTAGTTTGCATAGCAAGTTAGATAGGTAAGCCTCGGTTTTGGTAGCAGCAAGGAAGCAAGACAAGAGATGTCTCTATTGTAAGAAGTTAGGTCACGTTAAGGTAGATTATTATAAACTACGAAATAAAAAGGCTGCTGAGAGCAACGAGGAAGATGTAGTTGTTGCTAATTTGACTAATGAAAGGGGTAATGTTTTTTTGTTAGTGTTGTCGAGCGAAAGCTTTGAGTTTAGGTCTGAGTGGATCCTAGATTCGAGATGTTCTTTCCACATGTCTCCCAACAGAGAATGGTTCTCTACATACAGTTCGGTTGAAAGTGGAGTTGTGCGCATGAGAAATGGTTCATCCAGAAATGGTTCTCCACATACTGTTAAAATTAGGATGCAAGATGAGACACTTTTGATACTCTCAAATGTCAGATATGTACCTAATTTACAAAAGAATCTCATCTCCTTGGGTATTTTAGACTCGAAAGGTTACAGGATCAACATCGAGTCTAGCGACATTAAGGTGTCTCGTGGGACTTTCATTTTGTTAAAAGGTAAAAGGACCGACAGTCTTTATATTATGAAAGGTTCTACATTGACTGGTGAAATCGAACGTCCCTCGTCCGTTACGGAGTCAAATTCAACTCATTTGGAGAGGAGACAACTTGGGTATTAGAGGGAAAAATGAATGATCATTTCATTGAAGAGTGGTTCTCTTTGGATGTAGGTTTTGAAAATTTAGGACATTATGTTCGTAAAAATTAGACCCGAGTTAGTTTTGATTTGGCAATGCACAAGTCGAAGGCTAGAAGTCTTCCAACTTCTAAGCACAGATTCGACTCAGTTAATTCATTGCATAGTTCAATATAGGCCCGTGGCGAGCTTTGGTAAAGAAGACGTTGCGGAAATACAAGTCAATGTAGAGATTTGTGGAGTTATGTCTTGTATTTTTCTGCCATTTTTCTCCCAGTTAAACATTGTTTTTAGTTTTCCTTTTAAACTATGTTTTTAGTTTCACACTTAAACTCTGATTAGTGTAGGTTATTTTAATGTTATTTGACCTACGAATTAAACTTATAAATAGATCATTTTTCACCCTAGAAAAATAATCTATTAGACATTTAGGTCTTAGCTTTTACAAGCTTTTAGAGAATTTTCTGTTTACATTTTGAGAGTTTTTATTTTGGGTTTTATAGTTCAGTTTTATCTTCATATTTTGTACTATTTGTTTTTACCATTTTAGTAAAATTATCTTTATCTGTGATTTTTTATCCTCTTTAAAAGCTTTTTCCACGTAAAATATTTGTGTCCCATCCTTTCAATTTCTCTATTATTTTACTTATTCGTTGTTAAATCAAATTTAACCCAACAAAAAAATTGTAGATAAGATAGATGTTTTTGAAATGGATCTGTTTAGTTGTTATAAATTATAATAAGTTTAATAAATTAATTAATTAATTATGTGAAAGAGAAGGTAGGTCCAGATATAAAGAAAGTAGTGACAAAACCATGGGTGTAGTTGGATGGCCCCATTTAAAATTAAAAAGATGCTCCATCCATAATCGCAACCACCAAAGCCTAGACTTTTGTTCTTGTGTTTACTTTACCTAAGCCTATAATATAATAAGAATATTTTAAGTTGAGCCATAAACAAAATTTTCAAATATTATTAATTTAATGTCACAATTGGAAATTAAAGTAATATCTTTAGTCTAAAGGGATAAGATAGGTTTGGTGATGGCTAAGCCTAGGTCCTCACCTCAATTTCCGAACATAACTAAGATTGCCCCATCCCCATTTGCCCTTCATTTTACTTTCTAATTAATTTTTTAATTTCAGACCTAAGCTTAGAATATCTGTCTGCCAATAAAGTTATAAAATCTCCACCATCCATCAATTTCATCTCCTACATTTCTATTCATTCACAATTTTTTTTTGGGTCATTTCCATCCCTAAATTATACTCTAGATTTTAGATTTAATGCTTCAAAACGTTTTAATTGAGTTAAAAAAAAAATCAGCATTGTATTAATGAGATTTTTTCAGTTAGCCTAATCATTACTTTGGGAGTTAAATGGTCCTTCAAATTTATTATGGAGTTTTACAAAAACAATTCACCTAAATAATTTAAATTTAACGTGTTAAAAAAATAATCTTTTTAAATTAATAAATATAAAAGTATATTTTAACCCTTAAAAATGATAAAAAAATTTATTTAATTTTTTAAAATTTGATTTATATGTTTTAAAAATGTTCCACCTTATGTATTTAACACCTAAGTTGAGGAATACGCTGAAGAAAGTATTTAATTAATATTCACCAAAATATTATTTAATTAATACAATATTAATATTTTAAAAATTCATTATTTTTTGGTGAATTACAAGAAGAGAAGTAAAGTCTTAACAATAACGTAATTAGTGCGACTCAAATCTAGACTATTCTTGAAACAATAAACATCCTAACAATTAGATCAACATATGAGATTTAAAGATTAGTTTTAAAGTTTGGAAATTAATCTAAAATCTAAGCAAAAATTCTTTTCTGTACTTTATTTTTTAATTTCAAACCGTTATGTTGTTCGGTCAGCACTCATCATAAATGGTGAATAAAATTTAATTTTCATTAGCGTGAATATCACGTAATAATCTCAAGTAGGCAGTGAAAAATCTTGGATTGGCTTAACATGATTCCAAGCTTATCCCATTAATGATATTATATTATGCCATTAACATTTAGTTTAATTGTCTGAATTTGTCAACCAATCCTTAAACTTAAAATGATATGTAAAATTTAATTCCATCCAAGCAACAAAAAAAATCATATTTAAAGTAAAAAACTGTGCAAGTACGGACCAAGAGATATTTTATATTAATTAACAGGTATAATGACAAAATTAACTTTTAATATTTGGGTGTTTTGTCACTTTGGTTCTTATCTTCTTTTTTTTTCTCACTTTCATACATAATCTTTTTTTTTTTGTCAAATTAGTCATTTTTTAACGGTCTTGCTGACGTAACCGTTAAGGGACTAATAACGTTGATGTGGCAATTTTTTTTCCAATTGAGCGCGTCCACGTAAGCATCTACTGACGTGGCATATAAGACAAAAATATGTCATGTCAGTAAATTATTTTAAATTATTAAAATTATTTTTTAAAATATAAAATTTTTAAATTATTTTTTGAAATAATAAAATTATTAAATAATTTTATTTTCCAATTTCATCATTTTCTTTTCCAGATTTTCTTACATTTTCCCATAAACTAAACACCCAAAAAAATTGTTTTTCTTGCATACAGCTAAGATTCTTGCATAGATAGCAAATGGGTTATCATAGTTCAAATTTCAAATACAAACTCATCAATCTTTCCTTCCCTAAGACCCAATAACAGTTCAAAATCAAGTGCAAATTCTTTAGCAACAAGAAATTTTCAGATTTTCTTACATTTTTCCATCAACCAAACAGAACCGATAAACCCAATAAGAGCCAAATGGAATGGAAAACCAGACTAACTTGCTCTTGTTTTTCAATCTAGCGATCCCTTTCATTTTTTAGGGGTATGGGAGGTAATTCAATTATTAATGAAACCAAGTTACAGTTTACAGACCTAAAACTTTGTACACAATAATTTTACAAATTCAAAAAACAAGTTACAAGTAGCAGCAGATAAAACCTAAAGCTAACGATTTTCGGCTCTAAGGAGACCTCCCATTTCAAATCTGCAAGAATCGATCTACCTTGGTTGGTAAATATTCCTCGGACTCACGTTCACATTCACAATCCTTCAGTGCTTTCTCAAGAAACCTTGGTGACTTACTCACAACTCGCCTTTTTCTGCCATTTGAATGCTCCAATGGGTACCAATTCCTTTTGACTATCTTCTTCCTTCCCTTCATGGGTAAGGTCAACAAAAAGTCGTCGTAATCGTCAAAGATGGCATCAAGATCGTTGGGGAAAAGAAGATCAACGTCGTCGTTTTGGGGATCGTGAAACGTTTTTGAAGCCAATAGTCGTGAAAACACGAGGAGGATTAGATGAGAGCCCACCACTCATCAGAGAAATCCTCAACTGTCTGAAATGCTAACGAAATGAACAATGGAGCCTTGGGATTCAAAGTTGAGAAAGATAATGGTTGTTGAGAAAGAATCTCCATTTTCATTCAAGGGGAAGGGGAAAGGGAAGGGGAAGGGGAAGGGGAAAAAACTTAAAAAGAAGGGATGATAATGATCATAATTTTAATAATTTTATATTTAAAAACAATTAAATTAATTTTAAATAAATTTAAAAAATTATATTTTAAAAAATAATTTGCTGACGTAGCATATTTTTGTCTTATTTGCTACGCCAACAGATGCTTACGTGGATGCGCCCAGTTGAAAAAAAGAATTACCACGTTAGCGCTGTTAGTCCCATAACAGTCACGTCAGCAAGATCGTTAAAAATGACCAATTTGACCCAAAAAAAGGTTATGTATGAAAGTGACCTAAAAAAAATAAGGGTCAAAGTGACAAAAAACCCAAATGTTAAGGGCTAATTTTGTCATTATGCCTAAATTAATATAGTAAAAATAGATTAATGAGTATAAATAATTGGATTTTTTTAGCTGAAATGGAATTTAAATATTTGCAAACAATAATAATCATAAAATTATTTAATAGTTTGATTGAAATATGAGAGTTTGATTGAAACGAATGAACAGAGTTTAACTAAAATATTATTTTTTAAATTTAATTGAAATATGAGTCACACTCAACAAATCTCCACCTTAACTCGTATTTTCACAATGTCATCTTTGCTAAAGCTTGCCACGGGCCTATCTTGAACTATGCAGGGAACTGACTGAGTTGAATATGTGCTTAGAAACTAAAAGACTTCTAGCCTTCAACTTGTGCACTGTCAAATCAAAACTAACCTTAGTTTAATTTTCACGAACATGATGCCCTAACTTTTCAAAACCTGCATCCAAAAGAGAACCTCTCTTCAACGAAATGGTTATACATTTTTCCCTCCAATGTCTAAATTGCCTCTGCTCCAAACGAGTTGACTTCAACTCCGTAACAGGCAAGGGACGTCCAATTTCATCGGTCACTGTAGAAACTTCTAGACTATAAAGACTGTCGGTCATTTTACCTTTTAACAAAACGAGAGCTCCACGAGACACATTAATGTCATTAGACTCGATGTTGATCCTACAACCTTTCGAGTCTAAAATACTCAAGGAGATAAGATTCTTTCGTAAATCAGGTACATGCTTGACATCTAAGAGTGTCCTAATCATCCTATCGTGCATCTTAATTTTTTAACAATACTAATATTGATTACCTTATTGTATGAATCATTTCCCGTACGCATTTCACCTTTAACCGAACTGTATGTGAAGAACCATTCTCTGTTGGGACACATGTGTAAAGAACATTCTGAATCTAAGATCTACTCGGACGTAAGCTCTGAGCTTTCGCTCGTTGACACTAACAAGAAATCACCACTACTTTCATTGACCAAATTGACACTAGCTACATCTTTCTCGTTACTCTTAACAGCCCTTTTATTTCGCAGTTTGTAACAATCTGCTTTGATGTCACCTAACTTCTTACAATATCGACACCTATTGTCTTGTTTCTTTGATGCTACCAAAAAAAAAAGCTTTCTTATTTTCCTTGCTATCCAAACCAAACTCATTGTTGAGTTTGTCTTTACTTAACAAATGACCCTTCACATCTTCGAATAAGAGTTTTTCTTTGCCATAAATCAAGGTCTCATTGAAAGACTTGTATGAAAGGGCTAAAGAATATAATAATAACATAGTCTGATCTTTATAGTCAATTTTAACCTCAACATTCTTTAAATCATTCAAACGAGTAATGAATTGATTGATGTAATCTCTAAGAAGCTTACCATCATTCATGCGAAAAGTAAATAGATGTTATTTCAACACTAAAATTAGCCAGAGACTTAGTCGCATAAAGAGTTTCTAGCCTTTTTCACAAGGCAGATGAGGTCTTCTCAATCAATACCTCCTGTAATACTCTATTCGCGAGGCATAACTGGATTGCAGACAATGTCTTTTCTTCAAGCTTCTCCCATTATGATTGATCTAGATTATCAGGCTTTTTCTCAATAACGATCTTTTTCAGGCTGATTTAAACTAGAATTGTCATCATTCGAACTTGCTACATATTGAAATTTGTGATACCATCGAATTTCTTAATGTCGAACCTTGTTGTTGCCATATTTGAATGAGCTGATATGCATAAATTGAACTAGCTCAGATACCATTTGTTGGGGATCGACCAGGTTAAATACCAAACACGTAACAATAGTGGAAGAAATTGATAAATTAAACACACAAATTTAATGTAAAAAAACCCTTCCGAAGAGGATAAAAAATTACAGGCAAAAATAATTTTACTACAATGGCAAAACAACAAAGAGTACAAAAGACGGAAATAAAAACTAAATCTCGAAAAACTCAAAACCAAATAGTACAAAAGATAATTTTACTATAATGGAAAAACTACAAAGAGTACAAAAGATGGAGATAAAAACTAAACCTCGAAAAACTCAAAAATAAAGAACACTTAAAATGTAAACACTAAATTCTCCAAAAATGTTATGAGTTCTAATATCTAATGGGTGTATTTTTAAAGTTGTAAAAGAACCTATTTATAAGCTAAATTCCTAGCTCAAATAAAAATAAAATAATCTATACCAATCAGATTTTGATTGAAACAAATAAATAGAGTTTAACTAAAATATTATTTATCAAATTTGACTGAAATATGAGTCATACTCAACAATTTTTAATTTTAAAAAATTAATTAAATATTAGCATGTCATCCATGTGACAATCCACATCATCAAAATTAATAAACGTTAAATTTTCTATCCATTTTTAAGTGATTTGATAAAAAAATACAATGTAAGAACTAATATGATTTTTTTTGTAAAGTTTGAGGACCACAAAAGTCATTATGCCTAAAATGAAGGAGAGAATATATGTTTGGATGAAGGTTATTGTGGTTGTAAAATAAGAATAAAAATAGTTATTGCAAAAATTAAAATAAGAGAGTAGTAATAAAATTTTAATAATATTTGAGGTTTAAATTTATCTAAGATGAACCCCATATGATAATCTGATGGTCAGGAGTGTTCACTATCTCAAGTATGATTTGGGTGTGAGTCGCATTAACCGCGTTTGTTGTTCGGGCTTTGCCCTGTTATTATAATTCACCAAAAAAAATTATTTAAGATATTATTTTATTTTAATTAATTCACTTTAGTATCTAAATTAGTTGTAAAATGAGATGGTTGAAATCCTATCCTTTCTCTACCTCAATTTTGTATTTATCATAGAAAAAGCTAAGGAATTTGAATGAAACATTTGGATAATTTCCATTATAAGTCTTTTAGTTTAGCATTAATTTTCATTTAGGTCACAAACTTTTTTTTTTTAAATTACATCTTTAAACTTTTATTTATTAACAAATTAATTTACTTATACTAATTCCTTTAAGTAATTCTAAGGAAAAAGTTATACTACTTATTATGCATTTATGACTTAGCGTAATATTAGGGATAAATTCAGGAGAGTTGGCAGGGTCTGATCACCTCTAAAATAAAAATATTTTCTTTTAGGTCTTTTATAAGTTTTAAAATTTTAAATTAATAAAGGTCAAATTACAGTTTGATCTCTTAAAAATGATAAAATTTTGATTTAATCATTTAAAAATTATATTTTTACTATTGTAAAAATTACAATTAAATTTCGGCCATCCCTAAAAAAAATTTCTGACTTCTCCCTTACGTAATATTTTTGTCTAAAATATAAGTCACGTATGCATGTTAAGGCAACTTTTACTTTAATATTATTAAACGAAATTAACCATAAGTGATTTAACTTGTTAATAGTAATAGTATAATAATATAATTTGATGAAATAAACATTTGTGACTTAAATGAAAATTGATATTAAATTCAATAACCTAAAATGCAAATTACCCATAACCATGTTTTTACAGCTAATATGTTAATTTTGTTTAAAATTTATTATTTACTTTTGCTATAAAAAAAAGGAAGTTAAGACATGTGAGTGGTGTCCGTACTAACTTTCAATAACAATATTAAATTTTATGTATCTCCAAAATTCGCAAATGAATGAGTGAAAATAAAAAGGTTAAGTTTGACATGAAATGAATTAAAATATACTCAAAATTTTTTTTTTTTTCCTACCTAAAATTTTTTTATTTTTTTTTATTTTTAGAAAATTATTATTTTTATTTTTTAAATTTTTAAAATTCATGTTCAGTAGTTAACATTACTAAATTTTTTTTATTAAATTTACAGCATAATGATTTTTTTACCTTCAAATTTTACAAAAAAAAAATTATTTTAGCTCTTAATTTAATTTTTCATCTCTTTTAGTCCTTGAACTTGTATTTTTTATTAAATTTTTTATTGCTAAAATGACATATATGTGGATTGTCACGTAAATAACACGTCAACATTCAATTATTTTTTAAAATTTTAAAACTATTAAAATTTTTTTTATATTTTTTATATTTTTAATAATTTAAATAATTTTAATTTTAAAAACAGTTTTTATAGTTTTTTTATTTTTAATTTTAAAAAATTAATTTAATGTTAACCACGTCCATAAAGTTAACAAATGTTAAATTTTTCATTTATTTTAGGATGATTTGATAAAAAATGCAAGTTTAAGAGCTAAAATAAGAAAAATTAAATTGATGGGCTAAAATATTTTTTTTTTGTAAAGTTGAAGAGTCAAATAAATCATTATAACTAGATTTATTAGTCTGACATTTTGCAATAAAATAATACTCACCTAGCTATAGAACAAAAAAAAAATAATGATTTGAACTCAACGAGTGGTTCCAGTGAAAAAAAAGGTGATGTTTATCCTAGGAGATTCGGGTTCGAGCACTTGTGTGTGCGTTGTCAAAGAGTTAAAAAAGTATGAACAAATGCTATCATATAATCACACCAATAAATTAAAATCTCAAACGTGATTTGGATTCGAATCGTGCTAATCGCGCTATTGTTGAAACTTTATCCTTCTCTCATAATTAAAAAAATGTAAATAAAAAACTAGGGGAAGAAATGAAATTAGAGAAAAACGTGTTTTGGGATATTTTTCATAGTTGTCGTTGCCACCTATTTTTATCCCATCGGATATTTATATTAAATTCAATTCCTTTTGGGTTTGAATGTTTAGTATTTGATTAATAATGGCTACCATTAAATTTAATAAAAATATTACTATATTGTTATGGCCATCAATTTAAACTCATCTTTTATAATTTATACAATATATATTTTAATTTAAAAAAATAATATCATTTGAAAAATAAATAATATTATAAGTATTTTAAAAAGTAATATATAAAAATAATTTTCTATAATAATTTAAAAATTATGTTAATTATTGAGAAGGCTTTGGTTTATGAACATTCTAATTTAAATTCTATCATCAACAATTTTGATGCGTAGTTCTCTAGTTTCATCATATGCACATATAACGTATGAGTTTTGTTCAAATTCTTTTTTGATTATTCGTTCATTCTACACTATAATTTTTAAATATATTTTGTAAGTACTCTATTTGTAAATAGTAAACATTTCCAAAAAAAAAAAAAAAGACATTTTAAATGTGTAGATCAAGTTAATTTTACATCAGGCAAATTCGATTGAATGAATTTTAATTTGAAAATTTTGAACGTCTTTCTAGTCGACTCATTTTCAATTTGGGTTGTTTTAAGTTTGAGTTATACAATTTTGATAATTAATTTTTTTATAAAATTATTGTAAGTTCAAATCATTTTGACATCTTTTTTTAGCAATATCATTTTTATATCTAATTACTTTCAAATCTAAATTGTTTTAAGATTAGATTGTAATGAACTTAGATTACTTTAATTCGAGTCAATCTTTATTCGGGTAGTAAAAATTCGAATTATTTATTTTTCATAATCAAATCAAAATAAATTGATAAATATAAATAATCAATAGAGTTGATAATAATGAAAAAATGAAAATAGGGGAGTATATTAAAAGTTATCTACAATCCATAGCCATCTTCTTATCCGTTCTGCCCATTTTTCCTTCTGATATTCTCTCTCCTTCTCTCTCTCTCTCTCTCTATTTTTAAGGAGTAAATGAGATAGACATGGATTAGCTTAGCCGTAGAGTTGTTGGTCTGGTCCCAAATCTTCCCTTTGTTATCCATATTTCTGTGCTTATAAATCCTTAATCTACGCCACCCCTTCGCTCCTTGTTTGTATCTTTCCCTTCTTTAAACCTCTATAGATGGAAGTGCTGATGGGACCTACCTTCGCCATCGACGTTGCCGCATCGGCCGCGGCCTACACTAGAGACCGCTCTAAGGATACGATTCCCTCTCCTTGCTTGTTTATCAAGGACGACGAAGCTTGTCCCGGGTCGGATCCCAGGTCTCCGGATGTATCCTCCGATAGTTCCTCCTCGATTGGCTCCCCTGGAGACAGCGACGTTGAAGAAGACGACAACGGCGTCGTTTCATCTGGGGAAAGTAAAGGGTTGTCTGTCGACTCCTTAGAGGACTCTCTTCCCATCAAGTTAGTATCGATTTTTGGTTTCCTTTTTGTAATTTTCTCTGTGATTTGATTCTCTGGTGTGATTTTCAACTGATCTTTTTATCTTTTTGGTTTTAGGAGAGGATTATCGAATCACTACGTGGGAAAATCAAAATCATTCGCGAATCTATCTGACATAAACTCAGTGAAAGAGCTGCAAAAAGTGGAGAGTCCCTTCAACAAGAGGAGGAGATTATTGCTTGCAAATAAATGGTCAACGAGGTCCAGGAAATCATCTTTCTATTCATGGCAGAACCCCAATTCCATGCCTCTTCTTGCTTTGGTTGAAGACGATGAAGACACAGACAACAACAACAACCACAATAAACAAACACCATCATCATCGCCGCCTTCATCGTCCTCCTCGTCGGAGTATGATAAAATAACCTCAACAAAACCTAAGTTGCAGCAAAGCAATCTGAGGGCTAGTTTCAAGTCTCAAAGTTGTTTTTCTCTTACGGATCTGCACGTTCAAGTAGATCATCAATAACCCAGTTTTTCTCTTCTTTTTCACCATGAAAAATGCTTTAGGATTTAGATTACTTCCAATTTTTTTTTTACCATCAAAGTATATATGTAAAACTTTTAAACTAAATAAAATCTTTTCACTGATTTTATTTTTGTTTTTTGTGGGATAAAGAATTAGTTTGTAGTTATATGGGTTCATGGTTATGGATGATGGTGGACTTCATGTATTTGTGTATGGATGGATGGATGTAAATATGGTGCTTATTTTTGGTAACATTATACATTTTAATACTTAAAAATAATTATATAAACTTTTAATGCTTAATTCTAATTTTATGATTGATTTGATTGAAATTTGGGTATTAATAATTAATTTTTATTAGATTAAACTTTTACAATTCGAATTAAATATTAAAAAATTAAAAAAAATTAAGTAGAGATATTTATGTTAATGTGTTTTCAGAGATGCGTGCCAACGACCAATGATGACGGGTTAGGTGGAAGAAAGATGCCAAAGCTTCTTTCTTTTTAATATTTAATTATTATTTTAATATATTTAATCTAATTATCTTTTTTTAATATAATTTAATTATCTTTTTAAAAGTAAAGAAAGTTTTTATTTTTATTTGAGAAACAACGGGCTTTAATTAAATCCAGAGTCAAATGATAAAATTCTCTTAGGGTTTATTTGGATAATATATATAGTAATTAAATGTAAATATTTAATTACATTTTCTTATAATTACAAAAAATTATAATTAATTATTAATTAAAAATGTTAATATGATAAAAATAATTTCTAAATAAGTAAAAGAAATTAAAATCAAATCATTATATGTATTATATTTGTCTAAAAAAATAGTTGATAATACGATTACTAATAAATATTATATGAAATTTTATTTAATAGTTTTAGTGTATATTTGTTGGGTTATTCCCTCCTTAATAATTAACGTATGCTTCTTATCATCATTCGTTGGTCATTAATCGAATTCATCATCATCTAAACTGAAATCTGCATCATTAAAATTATCAAGATCTCTTATATTATCGTTCTAAAATGTTACGTAATTAGAAAGTGTAATTAAGGTACTCCAATTACGTTTAATTCAATGGGACCTCAATTACAATAGTTACCCAAACATATAAATAATTAGAAATAATTATACTTAAATTTAATTATTAAATGCATTGATAATTTTTTTTTTGTGAATTACAAAGGGAGGACAAATCTCTAACAATAAGGTTATTCAAACTCAAATCATACCTGAAATAATGAATAATAAATAATTTTAATCATCAAGTCAACACACGATATTGAAATGCGATAATAATTTCACAATCCACCAGCTAAAGCCTTATTTAAATAATACCAAAGTTGTTGGAGGGAATAAAAATGGATAAAGAAAGAGGGCATAGGTTTTATATTTGGAAGGGGAAACATGAAGTGGGGTTGTATTTAGGTAGATACGATAGGATAAGATAGGATGCACCCACCCACTTTGTGATTGCGATATTTGAATTTCGGAACCCTAATTGAAAAAAAGCACGTGGCCTCCAACTCCATCTCCAATGCTGAATGAAGAAAGAAAATGGATGTGCTTTTGGGCATGTAATAACGTGCATGTTTAGTACAAAACAAAAAACGATGGTTTTGTTTGCTTTCCCTAAAGCCACAATAACCATTAGGCTGTCAAGTTGGGACGTTTGAGAATGAGTGTAAAACATGGATCTGTGTTAGTGCAAGATAGAGATGGGATGGGCTGGACATTTTTACGATTGAGTATGCCTCGTATTTTACTTAATTTTAAGTAATAATTTTTTACTTAAATTCTGTTTATTTATTTCAATCAAATTTTGATTAATTTATATTATTTTATTATTATTTGATTTACAAATTTAACAACTTGCCAACTTCTATCTCTCTTTTTTTTTTAGGTTTTAGGCACTCACAAATGTTCTAAAATCACAAAACCTTTATATTTACATTTATCACTAATGCAATGTATGAAACAAAATAAGCATATCAATTACATTGGAGTATGCGTTGTTTATATTTAAGATATTGCTTACACCAGGAGCATATTTAAGGAGTTGGCCAGGGGTAAAGTTAAATTTTTTTTTTAAATCATCAAAATTAAATTGTAATTTTTATGATAATAAAAATATAATTTTTAAAATATTAAATCGAAATTTTATCATTTTTAGGAGGCAAAGCAGAAGCAAATCTAGGAGGCTAGCAGGTACCCTGGCCCCTCTAAAAAAAATGAAAAATTATTGTTTAGGCCATTTATTTTTTTTTAAATTTTAAATTAATAAAAATAAAATTACACGTTGGCCTCCTAAAATTATAAAATTTTTATTTAATTCTTTAAAAATTATAAAAACATTGTCTATTAAAAATTAAAATTTAATTTCGTCCCTCCTAAAAAAATTTCTGGTTTTGCCCTTGGAATAAAATGTAATTTTACCTAATTTAAACATTTTAGGGGGGTCAAAGCCCTTGTCAGGTCCCTAGATTCGTCCTTGGGGCTGACATGGGTCTCGACCCCTCTAAAATAGAAAATTTTTTATTTAGACTCTTTAAGTTTTTTTTTTTAATTTTAAATTAGTAAAAATAAATTTACACTTTGACTTCTCTTAAAAAATGATAAAAATTCGATTTAATTCTTTAAAAATTATAAAAATATAAACTTTTAAATGATAAAATTATACTTTTACTATTATAAAAATTTAATTTAATTTCGACCCTTAAAAATATTTTTTGATTTCACCTCTAGTTTGCATCACTTTTAATTATTATATCATTTCCCATTCATAAATTAACAACCTAAATCTTCATGCTTTTTTAGTCTATTATATATGCTTTGATGTTGGATTTAAGAGTTACACCCGTCCGATCTTTTTTATTTTTATTTAATTATATGAAACTAAATTCGTAAATCTATTTTTTTTATTATTTGTAAATTATTTGAATATCAATTTGAATTGTGTCAGTTCAAAGTTCTAAGATATTCAGGATATTTGGGTTTGGCTTAAATACATATAATTGGTCCTAAACTTTGCATTTTCATTCAAATTAGTATTTGAATTTTTTTTTTGTCTAAGTTTAGTATTCGATTTTTTATTTTTATTTTTCTTTTATCATTTTGGTACTTCTCTTAACACAATTAAGTCTAGTACAAATGGCGGTATGAGATCACAACATGTGGCATCGATAGCATTGCAATGGGTAAAAGTATCAAGGAGTCCCTTATACTAGGAATCAAATTGTATTTTGCTCATTCTACTAAAAAATAGATAAATTAATCATTATATGTTAAATCAAAGAGCAAATTTATCCTTTTTTTTTTTAAATTACATCCATTTTTGCTATAAAAAAAACTAGTTCTGTATGTTAGCATGAGGTATACATGATACAGAATGTGTCATTATTTAGTTATTTCGTTAGTCACATCAGTTTTTAACAGTATAAGTAGATGAAATTTTTAATTGAAATGACTAATTTGCTTATTGATCTAATGTAAAGAAACTAATTTGTCCTTTTTTTGAGTAGAGGGAACAAAATGTAATCTGACTCTTAATACAAGAGTCTTCATAATACTTTTACCCGTTATAATGATATCATCATTTGAAAATTTTAAAAATATAATAAAAATATATAAAATATAAAACTTAAAAAGTTAAAAGAATAAATTAAAATTTAAAAATCAACTAAAATTCCATTCTTTCTCGTGTTTTGAAAGGTGAATCAAACACACCGAACAATCTTCAAAATTGAATCCAACAAATAGTTATATACAAGAGAGCAAAGAACCTGGAAACAAATATATATATACACCAAATTTCTTTCACTTTTTAAATTAAAAAAAAAAAACATAAACTATTATTTAAGCTCTTAATTGAGTTGATATCAAGAATCAATCGAACATCAATTTGATTATGAAAATTATGAAAATATTTTTTTAATTAAAATAAGTATATTATTCTAATCTTTTTTTATATATTTTTTAAAACTCAATAGAAAATTGCATAGGATTGGATTCGAACTTGTGTTATTTAATCAATTAAAAATAATAATTTTATCACTAAATCAAAGCTTTATTTTAATATAATATTTACATTTTAATTATATTTTGTGTGCTTTTTACCTTCAATAGAATTCCTGTATTGATAATAGTAATACTGATATGTCATAATTTAGGCTCTCTAATACACTTGAGGAGCTTATTCTCAAGCAATTTAAGTGTCTTTTATGTTTTGTTGGGGATCGACTCAATTAAGCAACGAACAAGTAAAAATAGCGGAATAAATTGAAAAATTGAACACATAAATTTAATATGGAAAAACCCCTCCGAAGAGGATAAAAAACAACGGGCAAAGATAATTTTACAATAACGGTAAAAGAATGAATAGTACAAAAGATGGAGATAAAAATTAAATCCCGAAATCAAAGAACCCTCAAAACGTAAACATTAAATTTTCCAAAAGTGTTAGGAGTTCTAAATTCTAATGGGTATGTTTCTAAGGTTGTAAAAGAGCCTATTTATAGGCTAAATTCCTAGGTTAAATAATAATAAAATAATCTAAACTAATAAAAGTTTGACTCAAACAAATAAACAGAGTTTAATTGAAAAATTATTTCTCAAATTTGACTTGAAATAGGAGTCATAATTCAAAAAATATCCACCTTGACTCGTATTTCCACAATGTCATCTTTGCCAAAGCCCATCATGAGCCTATCTTGAACTATGCAGGGAATTAACTGAGTCGAATCTGTGCTTAGAAACTGGAAGACTTCTAGCCTTCGACTTATGTGCTGCCAAATCAAAACTAACCCGGGTCTGATTTTCACGAATATAATGCCCTAACTTTTTAAAACATGCATCCAAAAGAGAACCACTCTTCAACGAAACAGTCATACATTTTTCCCTCTTATGACCAAGTTGCCTCCGCTCCTAACGAGTTGACTTCAACTCCATAACAGATGAGGGACGTTCAATTTCACCGATCACTGTAAAACCTTCCAAAACATAAAGATTACCGACCTTTTTACCTTTTAACAAAACGAGAGCTCCATGAGACACCTTAATGCCACTCGACTCGATGTTGATTCTGCAACCTTTTGAGTCTAAAATACTTAAGGAGATGAGATTCTTTCATAAATCAGGTACATACTTGACATCTGATAGTGTCCTAATCGTACCATCGTGCATCCTAATTTTAACAGTACCGATATCGATTACCTTACTGAATGAATCAATTCCCATGCGCACAACTCCACCTTCAATCAAACTGTATGTGGAAAACCATTCTCTGTTGAGACACATGTGGAAAGAACATCGTAAATCTAGGATCCACACGGACGTAAGCTTGGAGCTTTCGCTCGTTGACATTAATAAGAAATCATCACCACTTTCATCGGCCAAATTAGCACCAGCTAAATCTTTCTTGTTACTCTCAGCAACCTTTTTATTTCGCAGTTTATAACAATCTGCTTTGACGTGACCTAACTTCTTACAATAGCGACTCCTTTTGTCCCGTTTCTTTGATGCTACCAAAACAGAAGCTTGCTTATCTTCCTTACTATCTGAACCAAACTCATTTTCGAGTTTGTCTTTGCTCAACAAATGACTCTTCACATCCTCAAACGAGAGCTTGTCTCTACCATATATCAAGGTCTCTTTGAAAGACTTGTATGAAGGGGGTAAAGAGCATAACAATAGCATAGCCTGATCCTCATTGTCAATCTGAACCTCAACATTATTTAAGTCATTTAAAAGAGTAATGAATTGACTAATGTGATCTCTAAGAAGCTTACCTTCGTTCATGCGAAATGTAAATAGACGTTGTTTCAACACTAAACGATTAGACAAAGACTTAGTCACATAAAGAGTTTCTAGCCTTTTCTATAAGGCGAATGAGGTCTTTTCCATTAATACCTCCTGCAATATCCTATTCGCGAGGCACAACTAGATTGCAAATAAAGCCTTTTCATCAAGCTCTTCCTATTTTGACTGATCTAGATTCTCGGGCTTTTTCCCAGTAACGACCTTTTTCAAGCTGGTTTGAACTAGAATTGTCATCATCCAAACTTGCCACAAATTGAAATTTGTGACACCATCGAATTTCTCAATGTCGAACCTTATTCCTGTCATATCTAAATGGGTTTACCTACGAAAATTGAACTAGCTTTGATACCATTTGTTAGGGATCGACCCGATTAAGCAACGAAAAATAGCGAAATAAATTTAGAAATTGAACACACAAATTTAAAATGAAAAAACCCCTCCAAAGAGGATAAAAAATCATGGGTAAAGATAATTTTACTATAATGGTAAAAGAATAAATATTACAAAAGATGGAGATAAAAATTAAACCCCAAAAACCTGAAAACAAAGAATTCTCAAAACGTAAACACTAAATTATCCAAAAGTGTTAAGAGTTCTAAACTCTAATGGGTATGTTTCTAAGGTTGTAAAAGAGCTTATTTATAGGCTAAATTCCTAGGTTAAATAATAATAAAATAATCAACACTAATAAGAGTTTGACTCAAACAAATAAACAAAGTTTAATTGAAACAAATAAACATAATTTAATTGAAACAAATAAACAGAGTTTAATTGAAAGATTATTTCTCAAATTTGACTTGAAATAGGAGTCATAATTCAACATGTTTTTTTTTTGTCAAATTTTAATTTTATTGTTAATAATTTTTTTTTAGTTTTAAGCCATTTTTTAGATCCAATTTGGCCAATCATGCCATGAGGAACCTAACAAGTTGATTGAGTGGTGTAAGGAGTCGATGATGACCCAAACATGAAGAAAATATCACTTAAAAAGGGGTATCATGATATCAAAGAATGAAAGTCGTGATACCATTGACAGTGCCAAAATGAAGAGAATCAAGGTCAACTACAGTGATATCGCAATACTGAGTAATGAGTCTTGCGATACCAAGACATCTTAAGACTACCCATTTCAAGATTGTTGTGGGTATTGATAAAAAAAAAAAGACTGTTGTGGGTATCACGATATCGTTGCCTGACGGGTGAAAAAACTACAAGGATAATTTTATGTCCAACAAGCTCAAGTTTAATTTTCACTTAAGGGCAAATTAATCATTGCTAGATTAAATGTTAATATGCTATAATACAACTTTATAAGCCTTTCATTTCAGATTTTGGTGTCTGATAGTTTCCTTTAGTTTTTCATAGTTTTAGGGCTAGATTTTCTTCTTTTCATTTTTAGATTATATTTTCTCTTTTCTTTTAGATTAGATTTTTTTTTTGTTGTTTTCTTTCTTCTTCATTGTTTAATACTATGTAAAAAGGAGATGATCAAACTCTTGAGCTTCATATGGATTTCCATTAATCAAATGAGCATTTCTCAAACTCTTTACACTTATTTTATGCTTACCATGTGTTTGATAAAATGCTTATTAGGAATTTAAGTTTGATTCTGTGCTAAATTTGTTGATGGTTGATTGATTAGTTATTTGTTAGTTAAGTTAATGTTTATGTTTGATGTATTAATTTTTCAGTTATATCGAAATGCTTAATACATTAGAATTGACACTACTAGCAAAAAATCTATATAAACGAGATCGAGAAGAGAGTTTATCCTTAAATAGTTAGATATAATAGTGTTGAGTAGTGAGATTTAGAGGAGATCTATATGCTTAGGCGAGACCGAGAGGAGAACTTAGGTGATATCTTTTAATTTAGAATGAGACTGCGAGGAGATTCCTAGCTAAGAGTGACAATCCATATAATCTGTATAGATTTATTAGTTTAGTTAACGACTAACGAATCAATCGACCATCGGTTTATTATTTACCTTTTCTAAAAAAAATAAGGAAGAAAATTAGATTGTAACAACCAAAATCTGCTACCGTCGCCGATTAGGGTCTTGATGTCCTTCTGATCATCTATCATAGTTTATCTTACATTATAGTTCCAATTAACCATATTTTTATAGAATATTGTAATGAACTCGACAAGAGTCATCAACTGAATGTCAACATAACTTAGAAAGAGCAAAATTGTCTTTTTCACAAATTTTGAAGACTTCTACCGATACCTGTTGGACAAGTATCGGTAGTAGTCAAGTCAGTAAGCAATTTAGAAATAGTGCATACTTCTATCGGTACTTGTGATAGTTCTATCGATACAAGTGTAACATTTACCGAAACTAGTTATGCTTCTACTGATAGTAAAAACTCCAAAGAGCTAAGAAGTCAATGTCCAACGATACAAGTATTCTAACTACCGATACAAACATGCACAGAACTATCAAAACTTAAAGTGCAATTACCAATACAACCCAAGTCAGTGAACAACCTCTCTCTTACCCTGTACTTGTACCGATACATTCAGGAGTTCTATCAAAACAAGTACGCAGAATTCTCAAATTCACACAAGTTCATTTACAAAACTTCATTCATAAACATAACGTGCAATGGACAACACATTTGTGTTCAAGTACAACACTTAGCATAACATTTAAGTACTAGATGTCACATACAACATTGATCAAGCATTCAAAGTTCAACATTTAACCAAGGTTCTACAAGTATCATAGTCTCAAAATAAACATATACAATACATGCCATATAACCAAGTGATGTAAGAACTACCGAACCAGCTCCTGGATAGTGTGATGTCTTCGAGGTAATTCGATCTTCAACCAGCCAAAACGAAATCTTCAAAATAGAAACAATACACAGATAAGATTTCTAGCCCAGTAAGTTTGTAGATATGGTCTCATAACTCAACATTAAGCATAGCAACGACAATTATCATTAGAGTTGTAAATACTTCCTCTTAAACTGATTTCATACTTCATAAGTTCATAAGTCTTCCTTTAAATCACTCTTATGCTCTACCGAGTGATAAATCTTCCTTTTTTTTAAAAAAAATGAACCCCATGCAAATTTTGAGACATGAGTCTTTCTTTAATATAATCTCATTCTCATCCCGAGACATGGGTCTTCCTTTAATATGATCTCATTCTCATCTCAATACATGAGTCTTCCTTTTAAATATCGAGTTTCTTAGATACTTCCTAAATAGATAACAATTAGTAGTTCAAATATAAAACATAACAAACGAATTTACCGGATGAAATTGCAGTTCAGGTGAAACTTTAGGGACTATTCTATGATTTTTCCCTTTCCGCGATATATGGCTCGATCTTTATCTATCAAAAAATAAATAATTCTCTTATTAAATCATATAATTTACTCAATTTACACATATAAGTCCTTTTTTATAAAATTATGAAATTACCCCTAAACTTTGCATTTATATTCAATTTAGTCCTTAGAGCCAAAACATGTAAAATAACCATTTCTAAATTTATCCATTGCCAGTCGAATATTCTGGGGCAAAAATCTCAACTCATTCATACATTTATTTCACATCATGGCATGTACTTTTACCATATTCACAATTTAGTCCTTAAAACCCTAAATTTATCAAAAATCACTTATCAAACATGTTAAACCCAATCTTCAAGCTTTCAAATCTTCCATAAACATTCAAAGACAAGCTCATTCATCAATGGAAAAAGTTATAAAATTTGACAGAATCACAAATTAGTCCTTATATCAACTAGATCAAGCTAATATGAACTCTAAACATAAAAATTACTAAAAAAGATCAAAATTTTCTTACCCAATCAAAGCTTTTAAATTTCAAAAATGGAAACCCTAGGTTTCTTCACTTTATCCGTATGAAGAAGAAAGAAAATGAAGAAATTGCCAATTTCTTCTTAATATTTTAACTTATATAATAATGGCAATTTTGTAAATTTTAAGACTTTCATCATTAAGCTTTAATTAACCCCTTTTTAGCCTTAATTAAATCTATTTATAATTAATATAACTCATACTAATCCACGCACTAAAATAATTTAGGTTAATTTTCTCACTTGGTCCCTCTAATTAACCAATTCACTTTTGCATATTTTACGATTTAATCCTTTTTACTCAATTCACTATCTAAACATTAAAATTCCTTAACCAAATTTTAATACGATGCTAATGACACAATATTTTTAAAAACAAATAAATTTACGACTCAACTTGTCGGAGTTGTGATCCTAAAACCACTATTTCTGACACCATTAAAAATCGGGCTGTTACATGACAGCCTGATTTTTCAGTGGTGTCGAAAACAGTGGTTTTGGGACCACAGCTCCGACAAGTCAAGTCATAAATTTAGTTATTTTAAATATTTCTGGTGATATATGTATTGTATAAATCATGATTCGAAAAATAACCTTGATTAGATAGTTACTTGAATAGAAATGACTAATTTATAAAAAAGATAAAAGTATAGATGTTAAATCAGAAGGATCAAATGAGCAAAATAACCAAATGAATGTTAGTTAGTGGATTTACATGAGTTATATTAATTTTAAACATGTTTAATTAAAACTAAAAAGTGGCTAATTAAGCTTAATGATGAAAGTTCTAAAATTACAAAATTTACCATTGGTATATATATTAATTAAAGGAATTTTTTTAGTGAGATTTCATCATTTTCATATGACCATCTTCTTCATTCGGCTAGGAGAGGAAAAAACTAGGATTTTGAAACTCAAACTTTGAGCTTTGATTTGGGTAAGAAAACTTTGATCGTTTTTAATAATTTTTATGTTTTTGAGTCCGTATCAGCTTAAACTAACTTGTGCAAGAATTAATTTGAGAATCTGTCAAATTTTAGAAAACTTGCCATTGTTGAAATTGCTTGTTCTTGAAAGTTTTTGATGTATTTGAATGTTTGAAACTTGGGTTAAATTTTTGTGCAAAGTGATTTTTGATGAATTAGGGTTAAAGGACTAAAATGTGAAATTGGTGAAATTATATAGATTGACGTGGAAATAGAGTGTGAATGGGTTGGATAGGTACCCAAGAAAATTTGGCTATGGTTAGTTGTGTGAGAGAATGGTTTATTCACATGATTTGTGTTGGAACGATTAGATTGAATAAAAGAAAATTATTAGGGGTAAAATTGTAATTTCTCTAAAAAGGACTAAATTGTTTGGAATTACTAAATTATGTAATTTATGTGAGAATTGAATGACTTGTGAATGTAGACTACGATTGTGCTACCGACTGGGGAAAAAGGAAATTAGCAGATTAGTCCTTGAAGTCTTTCCTAAACTACAATCCAGTCCGGTAAGTTCGTAGTGTAAATCTTACTTAATATGTCTTGTTTATGTATATATGTTGTCAATGTACAGAAAATTGAAAGCATCCGGTATTGAAGATGATCGAAGAAATAAAACGTAAAAGATAATAGGCTTTATGCCGTTGAAATAGTGCAGACACGATGGCTGGGGTACCACATGTGTTGCGAGTCCTCGACAGCTCATGTGAGCAACATTGTGACTCGAAAAAAGAGATATGGATCCTACAAGGATTACAGGTCCTACGAGGCTGAGACTTATGCTTTATGCATACTCTTGACAGCTCGTGTGAGCAGCATCATTAGGAAACTGTTTATAGAATAAATAGACACCGTACCGATGGTTGGGTTACCGCATAAGTTACGAGTCTTCGACAACTCATGTGAGCAGCATCGGGTACTGATAACAGAAAGTTATGTACAGGAAGAGAAGTTGTAACTACTCCAAAGAAATAGAAACTACTTGGCCTGAATGAATCATTGTTGCCAACACCATGTTGGTATTCCATAACTATTGAACTTACTAAGTTATAAAACTTACCACAGTTATTGTTGTTGTTTTGTAGATCGTTTTGCTGACTGAAGATCAGATCATTGACCTCACTTGAAATCATGCTATCGCGGAATCGTCAGTAGATTTTTTTTGCATCACTTGGTCTTATGGCATGTACTAGGATGTTGTTAACCTTTGATATGGAACCAAAGATGTTGAAAACTTACTATTTTGATTTTGTAAATGCATGTTGTATAACTTTGATGCCTAGGCTCATAATGTTTATAAAGACTTAGAAGTTATGTGTGTATTGTGATGTTTTAATATATAACTTATATTAGTTGTGTTTGAGGTATTACACTTGTGTCTTGGTGTCATTAATGAAATTCTGCATACTAGTTTCGGTAGAATTATTGCATGTATTGGTAGATATACAGGGTAGGAGAGAGATTATTCTCTGACTTGTATTGTATCGGTAGTTTAATTACAAGTATCAGTAGTTCATAAAACTGATGTATCGGTAGTAGGTAAGCTTGTATAGGTACAAGTTGCAAGGTATGAATTTTTGCTCTCTGAAGTTTTTACTATCAGTAATTGCATGACTTGTATAGGTAAAATTAGCACAGGTACCGGTAGAAATCTGCAGAGTTCTAAAATTTTTCATTGAATTGACTACTACCGATACTTGACCATCAAGTACTGGTAGAAGTCCCTTAAAATGTTGTAAGTACGATTTTTACCCTTGATAAAATTGTATTATGTTTAGATATAATTTTAAATGGGGAAATTATTTTTGTATTGATTAAAGATACAAATAGTCGGATAATTATGAAAGACGAATAGTATAAAAGGAATAGTAAACACCAAAATTCTAACCGATAACGGTGTATGGGATTTAGGTGTTACATGTAGTGGTATAAGAGTTTTCAATTTACTCGTTCCTTGGACAGATATTGTTATACTAAATAATTTTATAGTACATGCCATATGAACCTTTGATAGTGTGATATAGATGAATCCGATCAAACCATAGTTTTTGTAGATAAAGTAAATATGCCTGGTTCAAAAAGAGAAGAGACTAACGAAGTGAACAGCAATGACCCAACAAATGATTCCGAGGCAAGTCATGGGGTCCCTGTTATGGCAATGACAGAAAGCGAAGTTAAAAACATGTTCTTCGGCTTAATGGGATAATGGTTCTCGGAGTTTATGCAGAATAATCGAGTGGTGCCACCTCTTCCACCCTAGTTACACAGCCCAAAGTTAGACCCACGACACCTCTTGTAATGCCTCCACCTTCTCCGGTAATTGAACAAAGTCGTTGTATTCCAACAGATAGGGTAAGGAAGTACGGGGCAGAAGAATTTTGTGAAAATGCTAAGGATGATCCGTCTAGGGCTGAGTATTGGTTAGAAAACACCTTGAGAGTGCTAAATGAGATGGATTGTCCACTTGAAGATTTCGTGAGATGTGTTGTCTCATTACTAAAGGACGATGCTTACAACTAGTGGGCAATGATTATAGCAGTGATACCAGAAAATGAAGTTACTTGGGAATTCTTTCAAACAGAGTTGAAGAAGAAATATGTCAGTAAGGGATATCTGGATAAGAAGAAGAAAGAATTCTTGGAGCTGAAACAGGGAAACAAGACAGTGGCAGGATACAAACGAGAGTTTGTACTTCTTAGTAAGTATGCCCGAGAGATTATACCCAATGATAAGGCCATGTGTGTTCGTTTTGAAGATGGGTTGAGTGATGAGATAAAGATGATGGTGGGTGGTTCAGAAATTCGAACATTTGTCGTGCTAGCTGACCGAGAACAGAAAATGGAGGAAGTATATAATCAAAAAAGATAGAGAGAAAAGACTTTGGGATTTCAAGAAGAAAAATCTCACTCGAACTTTTTCAATGCCATCACCGAAGAACTTTAGAGATAGTAAAGCCCAAGAAGCAGTCTCTTCTAGTTTTCTGAGCAGGAGTCGATCAGGACCATTAGTACCTAAATTTCAAAATCAGCCTGCTGACAGTGTGGCAAGTATTCGTAACGTGCCAACACAAGTATGCGAGCATTACAGAAGAATCCATTCGAGCGAATGTCGGTTGGTTAAAGGAGCTTGCTTTATATGTGGAAATACTGGTCATTTCATGCGAAATTATCCGATGAATTCGGAAGCAAAAGATGATCAGAGTGTTAACCCTCCAGTCACACCGCAAAAAGAAAGATGCCCGGAGCAGAGTAGTGGTGCAAGTGGAAACTGAAATGAACATAGAGACAGTAAGAGTAGGTCAGAAGCTCGAGCACCTGCACGGACTTATGCCATCCAAGCTAGAGAAGAGGCTACCGCTCCTGATGTGGTGACTGATATATTCTATCTTTTTAATGATATTATATGTGCTTTGATTAACCCAGAGTCAACTCATTCATATATTTGCACTGTTCTAGCCACTAATAAGAAATTTGTCATTGAATCGACTGAATTTGATGTGCAAGTTACACATCCTTTAGGTTATAGTGTTGTTGTTAATTTGATATGTTGTAAATGTCCACTGAAAGTTCAAGGCTGTAAATTTCCTTCCGATTTAATGTTATTGCCATTCACTGAGTTTGATGTGATTTTGGGTATGGATTGGTTATCCGAGCATGATGCGATAGTAAATTACAAGCAAAGATAAATTAATTTGAAACGTTTAACGGGAGAAGTAATTATAGTGGAATCCGGTAGATTGAATAGTGAAACTAGAGTGATTTCGGCTATTTCAGCACATAAGATGATACATAAAGGTTGTAAAGCATTCTTGGCATACATACTTGATACTCGGGGCTCGAGAATAGAATTAGATCAGGTATCAGTTGTTCAAGAGTGTACAGATGTGTTTCTAGAAGAACTACCAGGTTTGCCTCCAGTTAGAGAAGTGAAGTTTGGTATTGACCTATTACTTGGTACTGCTTCGATCTCTATTCCACCGTATAGAATGACACCAACCGAATTGAAAGAATTGACAGCTCAGCTGCAAGAATTGTTGGACAGAGGATTCATACGACCCAGTGTATTACCGTGGGGTGCGCCCGTGTTATTTGTGACAAAAAAGGATGGATCGATGCTGATGTGTATAGACTACAGGCAGTTAAATAAGGTAACAATTAAGAACATGTATCCATTGCCTCAGATTGATGAGTTATTTGATCAGTTAAAGGGAGTAACCGTGTTCTCTAAAATAGACCTTCGGTCAAGTTATTATCAGATGAGAGTCAAAGATTGTGATATATTGAAGACGACATTCAGAACTCGGTACGGACATTATGAGTTTTTTGTTATGCAATTTGGGTTGACTAACGCCCCTGCAGCATTTATGGACCTAATGAACAGAATATTTCAACCTCAATTGGACAGGTTTGTGGTTGTTTCCATTGATGACATATTGATTTACTCTAAGACAGAGTTGGAGCATGCTCAGCATTTGAATGAAATGTTACAGATTTTGCCAAAAAAGCAGTTGTATGCAAAATTCAGTAAATGTGAATTCTGGCTTCGAGAAGTTGGGTTCTTGGGTCATGTAGTATCTTCGGAAGGAATATGTGTTGATCCGAGCAAAATTTCAGTTATTTTGGATTGGAAGGTACCAAAGAATGTTTCAGAAGTACGCAGGTTCTTGGGATTGGCAGGTTATTACCGTCGGTTCATAAAAGACTTTTCCATCATATTCTTACCGATGACGAGATTGCTACAGAAAAACATTCAATTTGTGTGGTCTGAAAAGTGTCAGTAAAGTTTTGACTAGTTGAAAAAGTTGTTAACCAAAGCTTCGGTCTTGACGTAACCAGAGATGAGAAAAGAGTTCGTTGTTTATAGTGACACATCTTTAAGAGGATTGGGTTGTGTTTTGATGCAAGATGGTAAAGTGGTGGCTTATGCTTCCCGATAGTTAAAATCGCATGAAAAGAATTATCCGACTCATGATTTGGAGTTAGCTGTTGTAGTTTTTGCATTGAAGATTTGGCGACACTACCTCTATGGGGAAAAATGCCACATATTTACAGGCCATAAAAGTTTGAGATATTTGATGACATGAAAGGAGTTGAATTTGCGACAGCACCGATGGTTAGAACTGTTAAAATACTATGACCTTATAATTGATTATCATCCGGATAAGGCTAATGTTGTAGTTAATGCCCTAAGTTAGAAATCGATGTTTGCATTGAGAGTAATGAATGTTCATCTATCATTAGAAGACGATAGTCCTATCATCGCAAAGCTTAGGGCGAGACTGTTATTTCTACAACAGACTCAAGAATTACAAAGAAAGGATCCAAAGCTTCTAGCTAAAAGATAACGTATACAAGGTGATGTCACCACGGAGTTTATAGTTGAAACAGATGGTATGTTGTATTAAAAAGGTAAGGTATGCGTTTCGAATGATTCAGATTTGAAACAGGATATTCTGACAAAGACTCATAGCAGCACTTATTCCATACATCCGGGGAGTGTGAAAATGTATAACGACCTGAAGAATTTTTATTAGTGGTCAGGCATGAAACGAGAGATTTCAAAATTTGTGACTAGATGCCTTATATGTCAGCAAGTGAAAGCTGAACATCAGGTGCCATCAAGGTTATTACAGCTGATTACCATTCCAGAATGGAAATGGGAACGAGTTACAATGGATTTTGTCACAAGACTTCCGGTAACACCAAAAATGAAAGATTCAGTCTGGGTAATTGTAGACAGATTAACAAAGTCTACTCATTTTATTCTCATTCGGGTAGATTACCTACTTGAGAGATTATCTAAGCTGTACATGTCTAAGATAGTTCAATTATACGGAGTACTAACCTCTATCATCTCTAATAGGGATCCACATTTTACCTCAAGATTTTGGAGTAAACTACATGAGACTTTAGGGACCAAGTTGAACTTTAGTATTGCATATCATCCGCAAACAGATGGTCAGTCAGAACGAGTGATACAGATTCTTGAGGATATGCTACGGTGTTGTATACTTGAGTTTGAAGGAAGCTAGGAAAGGTACCTGTCGTTGATAGAAGTTTCTTATAATAACAGCTACCAATCTAGTATTAAGATGGCACCATTTGAAGCATTATATGGTCGGAAGTGCAGGACACCTTTGTACTGGTCCGAACTAAGCGAGCCTAAGTTGATTGGAGCTGATTTAGTTCATGAGATTGAAGAGAAAGTGCAGGTAATCCATGATTGTTTGAAAGTAGTGTCTGATCGACAGAAGTCATACGTAGATCTTAAGAGGAAAGATGTAGAATTTGCAATAGGAGATAGAGTTTTCCTGAAAGTTTCACCTTGGAAAAAGGTGCTACAGTTTGGTAGAAAAGAAAAGTTGAGTCCACGGTTCATCGGGCCGTATGAAGTTACTAAACGAGTAGGTCCTGTGGCATATCACTAGGCTTTACCACCAGAACTAGAGAAGATTCATAATGTTTTTCATGTTTCAATGTTGAGACGGTATAGATCAAAACCCTCTCATGTGATTACACCCATGGAAGTTAAGATTCAGCCAGACTTGTCATATTCAGAAGAACCAGTTAGAATACTGACTAGCGAAGTAAAAGAATTGAGAAACAAGAAAGTACCTTTAGTGAAAGTATTATGGAATCATCACAGGATAGAGGAAGCTACTTGGGAGACAGAGGCTTTAACGAGATCGCAATACCTTAACTTGTTTATTGGTATGAAATTCCTTAAAGGGGAGAAGAGTTGTAACAACCCGATTTTTCAGTGGTGTCGAAAATAGTGGTTTCGGGACCATAGCTCCGACGAGTCAAGTCATAAATTTAGTTATTTTAAATATTTCTGGTGATATATGTATTGTATGAATCATGATTCGAAAAATAGTCTTGATTAGATAATTAATTGAATAGAAAGGACTAATTTATAAAAAAGATAAAAGTATAGATGTTAAATTAGAAGGATCAAATGAGTAAAATAACCAAATGAATGTTAGTTAGTGGATTGACATGAGTTATATTAATTTTAAATAGGTTTAATTAAAACTAAAAAGTGGCTAATTAAGCCTAATGATGAAAGTTCTAAAAATTACAAAATTTGCCATTGGTATATATATTAATTAAAGGAATTTTTAAGTATAGGGTAGAATTATTGCATGTATCAGTAGAAGTACAGGGTAAGAGAGAGGTTGTTCTCTGACTTGTATTGTATCGATAGTTCATAGCATTATTGTATCGGTAATATGTAAGCTTGTATCGGTAGAAGTTGCAAGGTATGAACTTTTGCTCTCTTGAGTTTGTGGTATCGGTAATTGCATGATTTGTAGTGGTAGAAATCATACTTGTATCAGTAGAACTAGCACAGGTACCGGTAGAAATCTGCATAGTTTTAAAATTTTTCATTGAATTGACTACTACCGATACTTGACCATCAAGTACCGGTAGAAGTCCCCTAAAATGTTAGAAGTACCATTTTTACCCTTGATAAAATTGTGTCATGTTTAGATATCATTTTAAATGGGGAAATAATTTTTGTATTGATTAAAGATACAAATAGTCGAATAATTGTGAAAGATGAATAGTATAAAAGGAATAAACATCAAAATTCTAACCGACGACGATGTACGGGATTTGGGTGTTACATTACAACTCTCCCTCTTTAGCGAAATTTCGTCCTGAAATTTCTTACTAGTAAACAGATTAAGGTACTGTAATCTCATTGAAGCTTCCGTCTCCCATGTTGCTTCCTTTAAATCGTGATGATTCCACAAAACCTTTACTAATGGTACCCACTTGTTTCTCAGCTCTTTTACTTCACGAGCCAAATTTCTAATCGACTCTTTAGAATATGACAAATTCAACTGTAACTCAACCTCACAAGGTGTAATCACATGAGTAGGATCTAATTTGTACCATCTCAGCATTGAAACATGAAATACGTTATGAATCTTTTCAAGTTCTAGAGATAAAACTAGCTTATAAGCTATAGGCCCAACTCTCTCAAGGATTTCATACTGCCCAATAAATCGCGGACTCAACTTTCCCTTTCAACCAAATCATAATACTTTCTTACAAGGTGAAACCCTCTCAAAAACTCAATCTCCAATGGGAAACTCTATATCCTTTCTCTTAAGATCTGCGTATGACTTCTGTCGGTCAGATTCTGCCTTTAAACAATCATGTACTATCCAAACCTTGTCTTCAGTCTCGTGTATCAAATCAGTCTTAATCAACTTAGGTTGACTCAATTCTGACCAATATAAAGGTGTTCTACATTTCCTACCATATAATGCCTCAAACAGTTCCATTTTAATGCTGGATTGATAGATGTTATTATAAGCAAACTATACCAACGTAAGTATTTCTTCTAGCTACCCTCAAACTCGAGTATGCAGCATCGCAACAAGTCCTCCATAATCTGTATCACCTGTTTTGATTGACCATCTATCTGCGGATGATATGTAGTGCTAAAATTCAGTTTGGTTCCCAAAGCTTCATGTAGCTTACCCTAAAACCTCGAGGTAAATCGTGAGTCTCTATCGGATATGATAGATGCTGGCACCTCGTGTAGACGCACGATTTCAGATCCATACAACTCTACTAGCTTCTCTAGCAAATAATCCACTTGAATAGAAATGAAATGAGCTGACTTGGTCAATCTGTCAACTATAACCTAGATGGATTCTTTCTTCCTTGGTGTCAACGGTAATCCTATAAAAAAATCCACGATGACCTATTCCCATTTCCATTCTGGAATGGTAATCGACTGTAGAAATCTAGATGGTACATGATGCTCGGCTTTTACTTGCTGACACACCAGACATCTAGTTACAAATTCTGAGAATTCTCATTTCATACTTGGCCACCAATTCATCTTCTTTAGGTCGTTATACATTTTCACATCGCCCATATGAATGGAGTAAATGCTACTATGAGTCTTTGACAAAATATCCTATCTTAAATTGGATTCATTAGGAATACATACTCTACCTCAAAAATACAACATACCATCATTTTCAACAATAAATCCGGTAATGACATCACTTTACATCTATTCTCTCTTAGTTATGAGCTTGGAATCCTTTCTTTGCAACTCTCAAATCCGTTATAGGAATAGTGGTTTCCTCCTGAGTTTAGTTGTGGCAGTACCATCACTCTCTAGTGACAAATGAGCATTCATGACCCTCAACGGAAACAACGACTTCTTTCTTAGGTCATCAGCAACAACATTAGCCTTTCCCGGATGATAATTAATCATAAGGTCATAATCCTTTAATAACTCTAACCATCATCGCTCTCTCAAATTCAGCTCTTTTGCATCATCAAATACTTCAAACTCTTACGATCTGTAAAGATATGACATCTCTCACCATACAGATAATGTCACCAGATCTTCAATGCAAGAACAATGGCTGTTAACTCCAAAAATCGTGAGTCAGGTACTTCTTCTCATGCGATTTTAGCTCTCGGGAGGCATAGGCTACCACTTTCCCAGTTTGCATAAACACATAACCCAACCCATTCAATGACGCATAATTGTATACAACAAATTCCTTCCCTCTCTTAAGCTGTGTTAAAATTGGAGCCTCTGTTAGCATTTTCTTTAATCGATCAAAACTCTGCTGGTACTTTTCTAACCAAACGAACTGAACATTCTTCTGAAGCAACTTTGTCATCGACAAAGCTATAATAGAGAAATCTTTAACAAACCGTCGATAATAGCCTGCTAGTCCCAGAAAACTACGTACTTCAGAAACATTCTTAGCGATTTTCTAGTTGAGAATAGAAGAAACCTTACTCAAGTCAACCCGTATTCCCTCCGAGGATACAACATGTCCCAAAAATTTGACCTCTCTGAGCTAGAACTCACACTTACTGAATTTTGCATACAACTTCTTTCCCCGCAGAATCTGTAATACTCCTCAAATGTTGTGCATGATCAGTCTCCGTTTTACAATAGATTAGTATATCATCGATAAATACTACCACATATCTATCCAATTGAGGTTGAAAAATTTTGTTCATTAGGTTTATAAATGCTGCAGGAGCATTTCTCAATCCAAACGACATCATCAGAAACTCGTAATGCCAATATCGAGTCTTGAACGCAATCTTTGGTACATCACAATCTCTAACCCGCATATAATAATAACCCAATTTAATATTTATTTTAGAAAACATTGTTGCACCTTTCAATTGATCAAATAACTCATCAATACGAGGCAACAAATATTTATTTTTACTGTGACTTTATTTAGCAGTCGATAGTTAATGCACATTCTCATCGAACGTCTTTTTTCTTTACAAACAACACTGGTGCACCCTAGGGTGATACACTCGAATGGATGAAACCCTTGTCTAGTAATTCTTGCAACTGTGCTTTCAATTCTTTCAACTCAATCGGTGCCATCCTATATGGTGGAATAGATATCGAAGCAATACTCGGTACTAAATCAATACCAAACTCCACTTCCCTGATAGGAGACAAACCCGGTAACTCTTTAGGAAACACCTCTATGAATTCATTAATGACTGGAACTTGATTCTGCTCTATCTCTAACTTCCAAGTATCCAGGATATATTCTAAGAATGATTCATAACCTTTACGAACCATTTTCTAAGTAGACATAGCTGAAATCACATTCACATCATTGTTCAGCTTACTAGACTCAACTATAATCATCTCACCTGTCGGACATTTCAACCTAATTTGTCTCTGTTTGCAATTAAACACTGCATCATTCTCGGTAAACTAGTCTATACCCAAGATTACATCAAACTCATAAAAGGGAAGTAATATCAAATCAGTAGAAAATTCATAGCCTTGGACTCTCAGTGGACATTTACGACACACCTGATTAACTACGACACTATGACCCAAAGGGTTGGTAACTTGTACATTAATTTCAATCGCCTCAACAAATAACTTTTTATCTTTTGCCAACATAGTATAAATATAAGAGTGAGTCGACCCTGGATCAATCAATGCACATACAATATCATTAAAAAGATAAAATATACCAGTAACAACATCAGGCGCAACAGCTTCCTCTCTGGCACGGATAACATATATGCGTGCAGGTGCCCGACCCTCAGACCTATTTGCACCTTCTTTTGCTTCATTTCGACTTCCGACCATACCACTATTCTAATCCAATCGTCTACCCTTCTGTGGTGTAACCGGGAGTTTCACACTTCTGTCTTCATTTGCCTAGGTACCACAGACAAAATAGAATTAAATGATCTGTGGCTCTACATCTAAAACATGAGCTTTTCCTCAGTGTGCATTCTCCAAGATGGAACTTTCCATAGTGTTCACAAACAGGTTTCGGTAAATTACGGATGCTGGCAACACTGTCCGCTGTTCGATTTTGAAATCTTGAATCAAGTTGCATCGACATACTCTTGCTTTTAAATTTAGACATTGCAGTCGATCGATTCTCATTCTCTCTGAATTTCTTCGATGGCGGCATTAAGAAGGGTCTAGGAGAACTCTTCTTACCGAATTCTAGAAACCTCTTTTCCCTTTGTATTTTATGATTATATATTTCTTCCATCTTCTAAACACGGTCGTAGCTTCGAATCACCCATCATCATTATAATCTCATCATTCAGTCAATCTTCAAACTGAATGAACATATCCTTATCAGTCGGTACAATCTCCCGAGCATATTTTTTGAGTTGCACAAATTCTCTCTCGTATTCAGCCATTGACCTGTTTCCCTATTTCAAATCTAGAAACTCTTTCTTCTTCCAATCTAAGTACCTTTTGCTAATGTATTTCTTTTTGAATTCAGTCTGAAAGAATTCTCAAGTAATTTCATTTTTAGGAATTAAGGCTAACAAGGTCGTCCACTAGTGATAAGCTTCATCTTTCAACAATGACGCAACACATCTTAGATAGTCTTCGAGAGGACAAGCCATCTCATTGAGAACTCTCAGCGTGTTCTCTAACCAATACTCAGCCTTAAAAGGATCATCCTTAATACTACCTCTGAATTCCTCTTCTCTATACTTCCTCACCTTATCAGTTAGGACTCGTCGCCTTTGTTCAACCACTAAGGGAGGTGGAGGTTTGACAGGTGGTACGGGAGGAGTTGCGGCTCTTACAGCATGCTGTGCCACAAGAGGTGGAGGTTGCAGTGCCATTGAATTATTTCTCATAAATTTCGAGAACCACTGCCCCATTAAACTAAAAACATATTTTTGGCTTCGTTCTCAATCATTGGCAGTATTGGCACACCATGACTTGCTCCCGAATAATTTGTCGGAACATTACTATTTACCTCATTTGTCTCATCTCGCTTTAAGTCTAGCATTTTCAATTATCTGCAGAAACTAAGGCTAGATCGGATTCACCAATATCACACTATCATAGGTTTATATGGCATGTATTTCTAAACTTTAAATTTCACACTATGTAGTCCAAGAATCAGTTAAATCATAAGCTCTAATACTACTAAATGTAACACCCAAAACCCCTTACAATCGTCAATTAGGGTCTTGGTGTCATTCCGATCATCTACCACAGTTTATCTTACATTATAGTTCTAATTAACCATATTTTTATAGAATATTGTAATGAACTCGACAAGAATAATCAATTGAAAGTCAAAATAACTCAGAAAGAGCAAAATTGTCTTTTTCACAAAATTTGAAGCAGACTTCTATCGATACTTGTGATAGTTCTACCAATACAAATGTAACATCTATCGAAACTAGTTATGCTTCTACCGATACTAAAAACTCCATGGAGCTAAGAAGTCCTACCCTGCAATTTCTACTGGTACAAGTATTTTAACTATCGATACAAACATGCACAGAACTACCGAAACTTAAAGTGAAACTACCGATACAACCCAAGTCAGTAACAACCTCTCTCCTACCCTGTACTTATATCGATACATTCAGGAGTTCTACCAAAACAAGTATGCAGAATTCTCAAATTCACACAAGTTCATTTACAAAACTTCATTCATAGACATAAGGTGCATTGGACAACACATTTGTGTTCAAGTACAACACTTAGCATAACATTTAAGAACTAGATGTCACATATAACATTGACCAAGCATTCAAAGTTCAACATTTAACTAAGGTTCTACAAGTATCATAGTCTCAAAATAAACATATACAAAAATAACATCATCCTAGTACATGCCATATAACCAATTGATGTAAGAACTATTGAATCAACTCCTGGATAGTGTGATGTCTTTGAGGTAATTCGATCTTCAACCAACCAAAACGAAATGTACAAAACAGCAACAATACATAAATAAGCTTTCTAGCCTAATAAGTTCGTAGATATGGTGTCATAACTCAACATTAAGCATAGTAACGATAATTATCATTAGAGTTATAAATACTTCCTCTTAAACCGATTTCATACTTCATAGGTTCATAAGTCTTCCTTTTAATCACTCTTATGCTCTACTGAGTCATAAGTCTCCTTTAAATCACTTTTATGCTTTATTGAATCATAAGTTTTCCTTTTTTTTTAAAAAAACCTCACGCTCATTTTGAGACATTAGTCTTCCTTTAATATGATCTCATTCTCATCCCGAGACATGAGTCTTCCATTTAAATATCGAGTTTCTTAGATACTTCCTCAATAGATAACAATTAGTAGTTCAAATATAAAACTTAACAAACGAACTTACTAAACGAAATTGTAGTTCAGGTGAAACTTGGGGGACTATTCTATGATTTTTCCCTGTCAGTGATCTTTGGCCTGATCTTAATCTATCACAAAATAAATCAATTCTCCCATTAAATCATATAATTTAATAAATTTACACATATAAGTCCTTTTTCATAAAATTATGAAATTACCCCTAAACTTTGCATTTCTATTCAATTTAGTCCTTAGAGCCAAAACATGTAAAATAACCATTTCTAAATTTACCCATTGCCAACCAAATATTCTAGGGCAAAAACCTCAACTCATTCATACATTTATTTCACATCAAGGCATGTGCTTTTACTATATTCACAACATAGTCCTTAAACCTTAAATTTATCAAAAATCACTTTTCAAACATGTTAAACCCAATCTTCAAGCTTTCAAATCTTCCATAAATATTTAAAGACAAGCTCATTCATCAATGAAAAAAGTTCTAACATTTGACAGAATCACAAAGTAATCCTTATATCAACTAGATCAAGCTAATATGAACTCAAAAACATAAAAATTACTAAAAACGATCAAAATTTCTTACCCAATCAAATCTTTTAAATTTCAACAATGGAAACCCTATGTTTCTTCACTTTATCCGTGTGAAGAAGAAAGAAAATGAAGAAATTGTCAATTTCTTCTTAATATTTTTACTTATATAACAATGGTAATTTTGTAAATTTTGAGACTTTCATCATTAAGCTTTAATTAACCCCTTTTTAGCCTTAATTAAATCTATTTTTAATTAATATAACTCATGCTAATCCACCCACTAAAATAATTTAGGTTAATTTTCTCACTTGGTCCCTCTAATTAACCATTTCACTTTTGCACCTTTTACTATTTAATCCTTTTTACTCAATTCACTATCAAAACATTAAAATTCCTTAACCGAATTTTAATACGATGCTAATGACACTATACTTTTAAAAATAAATAAATATATGACTCAACTTGTCGGTGTTGTGGTCCTGAACCGACTATTTTCGACACCACTAAAAATTGGGTTGTTACATAAATTAATTAGTTTAATTGATAATTTAAATTTAGTTTATAAACAATTTTTTAATTGAACTTGCACTAATAATTTCTAACTCGATTAGATTAGTAATTGTTTAACTTGCAATTAACTTGATAAACACATTTACCCATTTGGCAATCCTTTGGGTTCGAACCTTGGGATACTCAGTGTCCCATTGACATTACAAATATTACAACTGAGATTGTACACTTGCAGTTACAATCACACTTAAATTATTTTATAAAATTGTTTGTTTTTTTCTACGCATGTGCGTATGCGGTCAAATACCTATCGACTATCCTAATGGCCACTATCGATGAAAGCTGTTACTGGAACACATATGAGCCAAAATTTTTAAAATCATTAGTTTTAATTTAATAACACTTCTATAAAATCGCTAATCAAGTTTTGAATGTTTGAATAACTTTAGAAACAATTTTAAATCATTTAAAAATGGTTTGAAGTGAATGAAAGATGTTCAGAACTCAAATTGGGGCCCAAAAGGCCAAAATGGCTCCAAACATTGTAAGGAGTAATTCCTTACTTGTGGTATCAGTACAAGTAAGGAGAAGTACCGATACTTCTTTATAGTACTATAGATCTTGACATTTTGTTTAACTTGTTGTGATACCACACTCTTTTGTAACCTTGTTGATAGTATGATGTTTCTGATTCGAAATGGCTTTGAGTTTTATTAGACCTCATTCAAGTATTATTTGGGATCGACTCGATTAAGCAATGAACAAGTTAAAATAATGGAAAATTTTGATAAATTGAACACACAAAATTGAACATGTAAAAACCCTTCCAAAGAGGATAAAAAAACTATGGGTAAAGATAATTTTACTATAATGACAAAAGAACGAAGAGTACAAATATGGAGAGAATAATTGAACCCTGAAAACCCAAAAAAAAAAACTCTCAAAACGTAAACACAAAATTCTCCAAAAGTGTTAGGAGTTCTAATCTCTAATGGGTATATTTTCTAAGGTTGTAAAAGAGTTTATTTATAGGTTAAATTCTTAGGTCAAATAATAATAAAATAATCTAGACTAATTAAAGTTTGAAACAAATAAACAGAGTTTAACTAGAAGATTATTTCTAAAACTTGACTGAAATATGAGTCATACTTAACAAATATCCACCTTGACTCGTATTTTCGCAACACCATCTTTGTCAAAGCCTGTCACGGGCCTATCTTGAACTATGCAAGGAATTAACTAAATCGAATTTGTGCTTAGAAGTTGAAAGACTTCTAGCATTCAACTTGTGCATTGCCAAATCAGAACTAACTCGAGTTTAATTATTACGAATATAGTGCCCTAACTTTTCAAAACCTGCATCCAAAAAAGAACCTCTCTTCAACGAAATAGTCATACATTTTCCCTCCTATGACCAAGTTACCTTCGCTTGAAACTAGTTGATTTCAACTCTGTAACGAACAAGGGACATCTATTTTTTTACCAATCACTGTAGAACTTTCAAGAATATAAAAACTGTTGATTCGTTTACCTTTTAACAAAACGAGAGCCTTACGAGAGACCTTAATGCCTCTAGACTCGATATTGATCCTACAACCTTTCAAGTCTAACATACTCAAAGAGATGAGATTCTTTCGTAAATTAGGTACATACTTAACATTTAAGAGTGTCTTAATTGTCCTATCGTGCATCCTAATTTTAATAGTATCAATACTGATTACCTTACTGGATGAATTGTTACCTATGAGCATATCCACCTTCAACTGAACTGTATGAGGAGAACCATTTTTGTTGGGACACATGTGGAAAGAACATTTCGAATCTAGGATCCACTCAAATGAAAGCTCGGAGCTTTCACTCGTGAATACTAATAAGAAATCATCACCACTTTTATCGACCAAATTAACACCAACTATATCTTCCAAATTTCTCTCAACAGTCCTTTTATTTCGCAGTTTGTAACAACTTGTTTTGACGTGACCTAACTTCTTATAATAACAACACATTTTATCTCGCTTCTTTGACGCTACCAAAATGAAAGCTTGCCTATTTACCTTACTGTCTGAATCAAATTGTCAAGTTTGTCTGTACTCAACAAATGACACTTCATATCCTTAAACGAACGTTTCTCTCTTTTATAAATTAGGGTCTCCCTGAAAGACTTGTATGAAGAGGGTAAAGAACACAATAATAGCATAATCTGATCTTCATCGTCAATCTGAACCTCAATGTTACTTAAATCATTTAAAAGAGTAATGAATTGACTGATATTATCTCTAAGAAGCTCACCTTCATTCATGCGAAACACAAATAGACGTTGTTTAAACACTAAACGATTAGCCAAAGATTTAGTCGCATAAAGAGTTTTTAGCCTTTTCCACAAGTGGATGAGGTCTTCTCCATTAATACCTCTTGCAATACGCTATTTGAAAGGCACAACTAGATTGCAGACAAGGCCTTTTCATCAAGCTCTTCCCATTCTGATTGATCTAAATTCTTAGGCTTTTTCCCAATAATAACCTTTTTCAGGCCTGTCTGAATTAGAATTACCATCATTCGAACTTGCCACATATTGAAATTTGTGACACCATAAAACTTCTCAATGTAGAACCTTATTGATGCCATCTCTGAACGGGTTGATCTGCGAAAATCGAACTAGCTTTAGTACCACTTGTTGGGTATTGACCCGATTAAGTAACGAACAAGTAAAAAATAGCCAAAAAAATTAAGAAACTGAACACACAAATTTAACGTGAAAAAACCCCTCCAAAGAGGATAACCACAAGCAAAGATAACTTTACTATAATGACAAAAGAACGAAGAGTATAAAAGATGGAGATAAAAACTGAACTTCGAAAACTCGGAAAAAAAGATGGAGATAAAATAATTTAGACTAATTAAAGTTTGATTGAAAAAATAAATATAGTTTACCTAGAATATTATTTCTAAAACTTGATTGAAATATGAGTTATACTTAACAAGTATAATTCTCCTTTCACAAATCAATGATCACATTATCATATGTCAATGTTGCAACTCAATCAACTTAAAGTTTTAGGATTTTCACATATTTAATCAACATTTCCATAATTTAACCATTCACAAGCATGTTGCACCATTATTCATTAAACATGATCTTTAACTATTCAATAATCATACATACCAATTTCGTTAAGTTTATGTCTTACATGTTGTTGAGCCACTTTATACCTATTCACACATTACTATAAACACAAAAAACAAATAGGTGTAGCAAATTCCAATTCAACTTATTTATTCAAATAACAAAGATAAGTGAAAGTTCTTCCAATACTCATCACTTCAATCTTGTCTTTATCCATAGTGTTTGGAGCTTTTTCACCTAACTCTTTTTTTTACTTAAACATACAAAGCACATAATTAGAAAATAAACTTACTAGATAGCCATGTAATGGCTAATCTTAATTGAGATTTCATGAATACTTAGCCTTTGGTACTTGAAACTTAAATGTGTGAATTTCGTTTAACTCGAAATTCTTCCATTCAAATCTAATTTCGACTTAAGAACTATAATCTAGAACATTAAGGCTTCCAAAAACATGTCTATTGTTCAAGTTTTCTCTACTCTCTCTCTACATTTTCTAAGTACTCTACCATGTTGATTAAGCATTTTTCTATCAATATTCAACCTTCACATGTATGGGCTCAAGCCTAGCCATCACCTTAAGCCATTATTTAATCAAAATTTAAGATGAAATCATTTACCCCTTTAGAGAGAAGTTCACGACCATGGAGAAGAGACGCTCACGGCCATAGAAGAGCTTGAAGAAAACATTTCCTTTCATTCCATATTGCGAACGTTTGAAGAAGGAAATAAATATAAAATCATCTCTTTCTCTTTCCCATTTAGCTTGTTTAATTCAATTATTAACTGTTTTAATTAAAACATCAATGGTTGAGATTTAAACATGATAAATTGAGTGGAAATATATGGCTTTTGTGATGCTTCTCCACTAACTTCAAAAAATGGTTTATTTGTTATTTAAGTGATTTGATTAATTCTTCATTAACTCTTGTAAATCTTGCTAGCTTATGATTTAGTCATTATGCATCAATTACTAATTTCTCAATTAAATCATTTAATTTTTCTCGTCTACATTTCCATATTCCTCTCATAAGCTTTTTGACTGAAAAATAACAACAATAACAACAACAACTGTTGGTAATGTAAATTATTTGGGATTTAAAGGGATTGTTTAAGATTTTGTCGAGGGGTGGTTGTGAGCTTTTTACAAAATTGTCCATGTCTTTTTACCATTTTGCCCTTCTACTACTAGTATAAATAGAGGATTAGTTTTTTCATTTTTTTCACATCGAACAAAAAGCAATTCTCTCTGAAAATATTCCTCTTCTCGACTCTCTGTATGTTTTCTTCATAAATTAGTCAATTTTTATTCCTTAATCACTTTAGAGAAAATTATGTCTAGGAGTTTAGGTTTTAAGCGGGACTAATTATGACCTCTCCAAGTTTTCCTAGGAATTGTTCCTACTGTGATTTTTCGAAAAGTGTAACACCAATTGAGTTCAATCTTCCATATTTGGGTGTACGAATATCGAAGGACTGTGTTTAACCTTGAGGGACAACGTCCACTATGTGATTATACCGATCAGGGCGAATTCATTTCTAAGGTAGTGGATTTACCACAGCATAAGAATGATTTTATATTTAATTATTGATCTTTTCGAGTCAGTGCTAACAGACTTGTTTTGTAGTAGATTATATTAGCATCAATTTAGAAATGAATTACTACTTAAACATGTCTACATCGATCAACAAATTCATCCCTGATCTATCCAAGCTCGAACATCTAGGTGGGACTAATTATCATCGCTAGTCTCAGAGGATGGCCATCTTCTTTGAACAACTTGAAGTTGACTATGTCCTTTTCGATTCACCTGCCATCGAGAAACCCAGAGATGCTACCATTGCATCCCACTGCCTCTGAAGAACCATATCAGTTGCTTTAAAAGATAAGTTAGAAAAAGACAATAAAATGGTAAGAGGTCACATGTTAAGTGATATGGCTAACAACCTCTTTGACTTGTTTGTAAAAAATAAATTTGCCAAATCCATTTGGGATACTTAGGAGAAAAAAATATGGAGCTGATGATGTTAAAGTTAAGAAATATGTTGTTGGTGAATGGCTTAAGTTTTAGATGACAGATGATAAGCTGATTATGGAACAAGTCCATATTTACGAGAAGTTGGTTTTTGATATCTTGGCGGAAGGGATAAAAATGTGTGAGATTCTCCAAGCAAATGTCTTGAGTGAGAAGCTACCAAAATCTTGGTCTGATTATTGAAATCTCCGAAAGCAATAAAAAGGAACATCCCTTTGGAAGAACTAATCAGCCATATGAAGATTGAAGAAGCCAATCGTCTCAAAGATAAAGCTCTAGTTACCTCAAGTCAATTTCCTTTAAAAGCTAACTTTCTCGAATCTGGTTCTAGTTCTAAATTCAGCAAGAATAAAGATGTTGGGAGGTTTAAGAAGGCAATAAAGTTCCAGAATAAGAAGGCTATCACCTTTAAGAAAATTGGGAGAACCAACAAACCCAACAACCACGTGAAGTGCTATTGTATGTGGCAAAGACGAACACAAAGCTTATCAATGGTTCCAACGTTTCGACCGCCAGAATGAAAAAAAACCACAAGCACATGTGGTAAAAAATCCAGATAGCGTGATAGCTGCTGTGGTTTCCGAAGTAAACTTGGTCAAAAATAACATAGAGTGGATTGTAGACACAGACGCCTCTAAACATTTTTGTGCCAACAGAGAAATGTTCACCGAATTTGAAAAGGTAACTGATGGTAAGCAAGTTTACATGCGAAATTCAAGCACTTTGGAAGTACTCGGTAAAGGAAAAATCTTACTCAAACTCACTTCTGGTAAAATTTTGGCATTGAATAATGTTCTGTATGTACTTGCCCTTCGTAGAAATTTGATTAGTAGTGGTTCATTAAATAAGGCAGGCTTTAAACTAGTCTTTGAATCCAATAAACTTGCACTTTCCCAAAATGGGGATTATGTAGGGAAAGGTTATTTATGTGGGGGCTTATTTGTGATTGAGACTATGTTTAATAATAATAATAATAATAATAAAGTTATCATTTTTGCTTATATTGTTGAATCGTTTGATACGTGGCATGCTAGATTAGGACATGTGATAGTAGTAGCCTCAATAAATGTGAAATATGTGTTGCCTTATCGTTTGATTCGCAGAAAGTACGGCCTCCCCCACATGTGATTAGGTAAACCAAAACTAAGTAGTAAAGCATTCATCATTTCAATAGAGTGCCTCATAAAAACTTAGATTGTACCCCATACGAATTGTAGAAAGGTTATGCCCTTAATCTAAAATACTTGAAAGTGTAGGGGGTGCCTAGCAAAAGCAGGCATGCCTATTTTTAAACAGAACACTATTGGCTCTAAAACTATTGATGCTATTTTTGTTGGTTATGCTTTGAACAGTGCTGCATATAGATTTATGTCTTTGCATGATTCTTCCATATGTGAATTTAGAGATGCTGTTTTCTTTAAAAATATTTTCCCTCTAAAAAAATCGATTGCAAATCATGAGACACAATTAGATGAGCATGTTTCTTCTTCTAATATACACAATAGAGATATTCTTAATGATGATGTGGAACCTAGAAGAAGTAAAAGACAAAGGAATGCCACTAGTTTCAGACCTGATTTTCTTACTTCTTTCATAACTGAAGTTAATGATTTAGACTTAATAAATGATTCTATTGCTCATGCTTTTTTTTTATAGATGAGGATCCAAAAACTTATGGTAAAGCCATAAATTCAATAGATGATAGTTTTTGGAGATATGTTATTAATAATTAGCTTGAATCTATTAAGTCTAATCACACTTGAGAATTAGTAAATTTACCTAAAGGTTTTAAACGTATTAGACCTGATTTACAATTGAGTTTCATCTTCCATATTCGGGTGTACGAATATCGAAGGACTGTGTTAACCTTGGGGGACGACGTTCACTACGCAATTACACCAATCAGGGCGAATTCGTTTCTAAGGCAATGGATTTACCATGACACAAAAATTTCTGATTTTATATTTAATTATTGATCTTTCCAAGTCAGTACTACTAGACTTGTTTTGCAGTAGACTATATTACCAACAACAATAACTTGGTTCGAGAAATTTCGATCCAAAGTCAAATTTTTTTTATAATATTACAATTCTCTTCTTCCAAGTTATTTTATTACTAGTATTTCACATTTAGTTTTAATGTTTTTTCCCGATGCCATATTTAATTAATTAATAATTCACATTTAATTGACACCTATGCTCAAAATTTTATTTACTCAACTACAACTTTGATACGACTTATGACATCGAAAATTTTCTGTGTTACAATAATGTAATTGATTGAGTTAGTGAAACAAATTAACTTGACCCTAATTTAGGATTGATGATAACAGTATAATAACACCATGATAAATAATTGTAATACATTTAGTATTCTTAATATGATGTGCTCACGTATTTAAATTTAATTTTACTCACATTTTAATTCTTTTTTTATTTTAATATTGTACACATTTCATGTGTTATTATTAGTTAGTTTCAAATCATATATTTCATTATTTATTATATGTTATTTTTAAACACATTTTTATGTTTTAAATACATAATTTTCACACATATATTCGTATTATAGAATTTTCTAATATTGATAATGTTATTAATTGAGTTTTAACTTTGTGTCACAAATCAATTCGATAATAACTCAGAATTGATGACAATACCATGATGAGCAATCGTAATATATTTAATATTATTAATATGATGCATTTTAATTCAAGAGGGAATGGAGTGAAATCATTACAGAGGCAGTCCAATCCTAAGCCAGATACGGCCCAATAGCTTTATAATTCTCAATACGAAAATCCACAACCAAGTTACGCAACGCATCGTTTTTAGTTGTCGATGGCCGCACTAGCTCAACCTGCGTCTTCCTTCACCACATTCCTTGCCTGCTTCCGCCCTTCCCCGAGAAGCTTTTCTAATATTAGGGTTCATCCCTCTCGGAACCTTTCGACCTCAATGAGTCTACAAAGCTCCGAACCTGTCGCCACCAAAACCGACCCTCCGACCAACGACGATGTGCTGCTGCAGTACGTGGTGCTTCGGAGAGACTTAATAGACAAGTGGCCTCTGGGGAGCGTGGTGACGCAGGGATGCCATGCTTCCGTCAGTGCCATTTGGTCTCACAAGGATGACCCCCACACTCTCCAGTATTGCAGCCCTGATAACATCGACTCTATGCACAAGGTAACCAATGTTCTTGTGTTTCTTCTTCTTCTTCTTTTCCCACCATGAATGAAATTGATTTCTTATAGATTTTGGGTTTCTTTTAAATTCAACAGAGCATAGTGTATTGTTTTGAAAAACCCTGTTTATTATTTTTGGTCAATTGGAGGCAATTCTCATTCTGGCACATTATTTTTTCTTCTCATACTGGGTTTGTTGCAGACCTTTGATTTGCTTGGAGTATTATCCCCTAAACGTAATGAGAATTGATCATTTTTAAGTTAAAAATAATCCCATAGCTGAACTGAGAAACAAAGGAGAGAGCCATTTATCCCATAAAACTATCCAACAAGGGTGTTTAATGCAAGACAAACATTTTGGATACCTATCCAATTCTATTCTTACGCTGTTGTAAATATAGCATCTTTCATGGTTTCAAATGAAACAAAAATTTGACCATATCTCATAACAATGAAAACCATGAGGTGTTAATGGTATCTAGAGTTGTGGATGATGAGCTAAGTGGTGGGATTTTGGAACATGCAGGTAACACTTGAGGTGAAGGGAGAAACCCAGATATTGAACTTATCAGAAAAGCTGTCGGCGGCGGGTATTGCACATAAACTGTGGATTGAACAGCCTGAAAACTTCCCAACTTGCCTGGCTACAAAACCCTACCCCAAGTCCATGGTATTGCCGTATTTCAAAAAATTGAAACTTTGCAAGTGATTGTTTGATGGTGGGTTCTAAATCATAATAATTGCATCCATGGTGGGTATCTTGATTCCTCTTTTGTTGTTCTAAACTATGATTCTTCTGACATATGTTCCCTGTCCGAGTTTAAATTTTAGATTCAGTATTGAAGCAACTAGAGCTATTTGCTAGGACTCCCTCTAAACTCAAGAAGATTGGCTTTTTTTTTATATATAAATAAAAGATGAAATGGGATATTTAACATACTCTAATTTGTGTAATTTCAGTTCCGATTTGGATAGTACTACTTGAATTTAATTCAGAATATAAATCATAAAACAGCATACAAGCACAAGCAAGGATAAGGATTGCTAGTACCGTAAATGAATTGAGTTTGAAGTGTTTATGTTTGTTTATTTTTAAGTGGATTTGTTAATAATTACTACTTGATTCATGTTTGTTAATAATTTTAAAATGGTGTGTTTATTTAAAATTATGCTCATATTCTCTCAAGTTAAATTAACTTGTTCATGTTAATGAATATGATTGAAATATTTTCACAAATAATGTTCATAATTAATAATTAAAAAAAAAAAAACCCCTCTTTTAGATGTAAAAACAATCATGTCTAAATGTTAATAGTTATATTATAAATAAAATAACCAACAATAATAATATTATAGTAATTGAGCAATAGACAAGCTTTAAATGATTTAGTAAATGAATATGAAAAAATTTATTTATGAACGTAAATGAATCGAGCCTTCAAATTTTGTTAATATTCATTTATTTAATTTGATAAATGAATAAAAACTGATCTTATTTAATTTGATAAACGAACAAGAACTGAACAAAATGTTCATTTACAATAACATTTATTATGGAGCGGAGGAACTTCTAATCAGTGTCTGAGTTGAACACTCTTGAAAGAATCAGCGAAAAACAATAAAATTCGGGTTTTAACACTGCCAAAAAGCACTATTTTAGCTATGGATGGGTTCAATGATCCTTTTTAGTTGAGAAATACGTAAAGTCCAAATACAACAAATGTCAAGTCTTTGGTGCCCCTCAGCTACTGGCCCTGTTTAGCTAGCACAACACTACTGACGAATGAAGGCAGCCCAGCCATTTTTTCAAAACAAGAGGACCTAAATATCCTGTATTTTTAAACATAAAACACCAAAATTACTATGCATTTCAAAATTCAATGGGAGATTTAACTCATGACGACTACCAGTATCGATGAAACAATTGATGTCGAAATATGATTGCATCAACTGCCTCCCTTTTGCTTCAGAGTGATCTTGTCCCCGAGACTAAGAGCAATCCCTTGGGTCTTGCTCCTTATCCGGATGTACCCACTCAGTTTCCCATCAGCTTGCTTCTCAATGCTCACGTTTACCAATGCATCCTCCCCAAACACGCTCTTTGCGTATAAGTTCGCAGCCAGGAATCCACACTCACCATCTAGCGCAGATCTGAAACACAAACCAGCCAGAAAAAAGATTTGAGGATCATCTATGAGGATCTCACTTGAGTGAATTTACAACCGTGTTCAAACGGATGTATTGCAAAACCAACATATGGTTATCATTCTACGAACTGATAACAGATTCAAATACCTTTTTCACAATAATAAAGTGACCATATTATAAATCATATATCAGGCTGTATTATTAATAATGTGCAACCTACAGCTTGGTACACAGAACCAAAGGATGCTCGGTTTATTTACAAATTTATATAATATTTCTAAACAAGACAAACTTACGGTGCAGTGAGGCACTTCATGTTAGTTGACTTGATAATATGGTTGAGGAATTCCTTCTCATTTTTAATTACAGTGTTTACAGCAACCTGAATCACAAACAAAAAGAAATATAATAATAAAATTGAAACATCAATGCAGATGAGAACTGGTAAGTTCAGTCCCAGGAGAAGCTTCAAAATTGCATGTCAGTTACCCTAAGAAACAAAATATATTTGAAAGCCATCCATATTGGCCAGCTGACTAACAGAAATAAGGCGGCTGTAACTGCAAGGTGGTAATAGTAAAAATTGAAATAGTTCAAGAAATACCTTATTTTCCCACTCAAATTCTGCCCACATGGTTCTGAATGCAGTATCCGTACAAGCAGCAGGAGAAATATAGTCCATGATATCAATGTGAATGTCATTCAGAACAACTACTGTTCTCTCAAGCACATTTGAAGTTTCATATACGATGTTGCCAAATATGACTCCAGTCTCAGTTGAAGACACCTTGATGTTGGCCTTTATTTGCTTGCTAGATTCAGGAGCTAGGGTATAATTTTGAGGACGCTCCACAAGTTTCAGATCACCCATAGTAGCCAACTCCAAGCACAAATTCTGAAGGGTTTCCCTGGTTCGGTTGATAACAGTAATATCAAGAACAATATCATAGTGATGGACGGTGACATATGCTTCGGCATATACCGGATCACTAAATCCTGTCAGTTGAAGAATGCGGTTGAGCTTATTTGCATCATCTGCATCCTTGACAAACTCTCCAGTTGCTCGTTTTAAATCATCTTGAACCTCATCCTCCAATTCCAGCTGACTCATACCCTGGAAGTTAGCAAAGGAAATTTGAGATACAATTCCATAACTTCATGAAAAAAAACCAAGAAAAAAAATAATGAGTCAATAATCAAAGAGCTGCAAAAGAACAAAGGTGAACCAAAGGGATAAATCAGAAAATTCTATCAAAACAAACAAAATACAAGCTTAACCCAGAAAAGAAATTGCATGCATGACAAGATATTCGCACAAACCAAAGAAGTTAAATCATGCACATAAGTTAATGACCACAAAAAAGTTTTCTTACCTTTCGACTCTTTAAATGGTAAAAGTCAATAAGGTCATCTGGTTGTGCATGAGAAACCTGAGCTTTTACATTTAATTCCTCAGTTTCTTGCAACCGTTTCTCTGAAAGCATTTTAACAAAACTCTGACGGCAAGACTGCAACCATATTTTTCTGATCTCATTACCAGTATTGCACAACAATCTTATGCACAGAACAATTCTATCATAAGAATCATTATCTATTGGGTGTGGAAGAACAGGAGATTGTCCTAATTGCAGCATAGAGACAAAGATCAGCAATGCCTGTGTGGTTGCTTTGTTAACTTCAACTTTTGAAGGCCGTACCTCTTCCAGTCTCAGAACAAGTTTAGTCAGTGTGCAAGCAACGACTGCAGCGAGGAAAAAATCGCCAGTGAGGAGAAGAGATCTGAGATTTCCAGAAGTCAATGATCCCTGAACAATGGTAGGAGGGGAGAAAGCAGTTTCAGATGCAGCACTCTGGGTTGCATAAGTACCATCAGCAAGAACAGCAGGTCTCCTGGAGGAGACGGTAATGGAGTTTGATTGAGGAGTTTTCTTTGAAGCATCAGTAGCTTCCGCTTCCTCAGAAACAGAGTAGAAAGGCAGCTCTCCAAGACACTGCTTGATGGTTGCTATGCCACTCTCAACTTCAGATGGAGAAAGGCAATATTCTCCAATGATCCAAAGGGCACAGGAGCAAACCCGTGCAGCTCGAATCTGATAGAATGTGTCTAACAACCGTGTTATAATGGACACCCTAAGTTTAGGGTTGGTTTCAATTATTTCTCGAACAAAAACGATAACATCAATAGCTGAAGCAACATTACTGTCTCCTAAGAAATCCATCATCAGATGCACAACTGTGCTTGCAACTTCTGGGAACTTGATTGCGCAGGAATGGATTGCTTGAATAAGCATTTGTCTGTATTCTCCGTTCTTCTCAAGTTCTCCACTTTGAGTTTTCATCACTTCCTTCTTCAACGTAAGAACAACTTCATTGATGTTTCGGGGAGTTATTAACTCAAGAATAATATCAACTGTCTTCCTTCGGACATCAAGATTTGGACTTGAAAGTGCCCTAAGCACATCCATGATCAAATCAACCATAATATCTCTATGAGAAGATTTGAGCTCATTCAGCCGATCTAGCACAATAAGCTTCACATTGTTATCGCTTTGAGAAAGAAGAAGCTGACAATAAGTGTTTGCAGCAGCTCTAATAGCAGTAGGAGCAGATGACAGAGAAACAAGGGTGCCAGCACATTCATAAATAACTGCAGTTGAGGAGGCATTTAATAAAGATATAATAATCTTAATATACTTCCCTTTCTCCCCACGATTTGTTCTGCAAACCTTACGAATCAGCTCCAACACAACCATCTGAAGCAATTCACCCCATTCAGAAACCCTATCAACATGGGTCAACAGGTAATTAATGGCTCGATCGTGTGCACAAGTAAATAGCATAAGAAATGCATTTCGCTTGGCAGATGGATCCTGCTCTGTTGAAAGGACCTTCTCAATCATTTCAGGTGCATCAACCAGGAGCTGCTCGCCTTGTGGAAGCTTATATATTGACATGACAGCCAATATAGAATTCCTACGAATAAATGGATGCCGATGCTCCAGATTTTGCAAAACTGAAGGGATTAGTGGCTCGATAATTTCTGTCTCATTCAAGCGGCAGAGAAATCTCAAGGTCACACCACGAATATATTCATTAGGATGTTGAAGATTGTTCCTCAAGTTTTGGCATATTAAGATCATTTCAGGTAATATCCTCCCTTTCGCATCAGTTTTCTCAATTATCTCCAAGTATAGAAGCAAAAGTTTTTGGACGGTGTGATCCTCCGAAGGCAAAACATATCTGACAATGGTAATAAAAAGCTGGGGGAGGGTTTCACCATTCAACAAAAGCATAACTGCTTTCTTCATGGCATCAATCTTTGCAGGAACATCATTGCCTTCGAGTGCTTCCTTAATTTCATTAGCAATTGCTGGTGTTCCTTTATCAAAGTGAATAAGAAGTGTACAAGACTTCTCCATTTCTTGCTACTTTTCTGAACAAAATTCAAATCATCAATATATACATATAATGCAAATGGTGATTCTCAATGCGGGTACTAGAATAAAATTATATCAGTGTAAAATATGCATCTATAACAAGATATTTAAACATAGCTTATACATATCATTCAGAAAGTCTTACAACAGGAACAAAACTTTTGTTGGCCAATTAAAATAGGAACAATTTAGTAAAAAGATTGCCAGTTACTTCAAATGCCATAAGTTCGGTGAAAATTTAAAAGACAAATCAGCTCCATGACCATCTTCCTAAACAATACCCTCTCACACTTACCTCCAATGTGCATATTTGAGTAATGAAAACATATCATAACTACAACTATTGCAGACAGATCATGCACAGAACATTGCTCCTCAACACTTCTAAACAATAAGGTCACCAACTAATGCACTGTTTTTATAAGAACTTGGCTAGAATCTTGCACCAAAAACTATACCACATACATATATTTTTCAGACTGCTTGCAAATACTTAACGGGCTATTAAACTAGGTATTTCAAAATTCACAGAAAAAAAGGAGCTAAATTTACAACTCAGGCAAATCAACCTTAATGGCACAATTGAATCGTGGTTATTTCAGAAACTTATTAATATAAGATCACCGTTGATCTGCCTACTTAGAAAGAAAAGGATGAAATCTGTTAGTTTTCATATTTTTAATTCCAATATTAACGCTGAATTCATCATGTAAAATCAAAGCATTACGAAAGCAACAAACAAAAGTATACCAGCAGTGCGTAAGCGCAACTAAACATAGAAAGTGTAAAAAGGTAAAACCATATTGAAATCCACAGAGAACAGTTCTATTCTAATTTGTAGTTATAAAGGATTCGATCAAAATTTCAAATCACAATATTAGGAAATCCGAAACCTAAATCGAAACATTCAAGCTTCCAATGCAACCAAACAAACAAACAAAAAAAAAAAAACAGCAACCACAGAAAAATGCCGCGAAACCATGTAGAAAATAAATCCACAGATCTCGAAAATTGGAGGCATACAGAGAGAAAGGAACCTCGAAGGATCAGAGAAAGTGACACTGTTTTTAGTGGATGGAAATTCGATCTTCAAAACAAGCGCATCGTTTTGCTTTCTTTCGTTCGTTCTTTTCTTTCCCCCCTTGTTATTGTTCAATCAGACCTACAGACGTATTTCGAGTTTAGACGGTGAGTTTGTGGTAATTTCAATTTGGTAAAAATTTGTTCTTCTCCCTCTCAATTTTGATAGTGTAGAATTTGGTCTTTCTCAAAAAAGGAAAAAGGTAAATTACCCAAAACAAAACTGTGTTAGCAACTATTTTCATTTTAGTCATCTTCTATTAATTTGTTTCCATTAATTTGAGGTTAAATAATATTATTTTACACTCATTTTAGTCCTCCAACTTTAGTAGGTTTATGTTTTGATCACTCATTCCTTTTTTTAATTAATTTTATTCTTTTCAAAAAAGGAAAAAAAATCCTAACGACACGTTTGATTCATTGGAATGAAATGGAATAGGGATATAATAGAATAGTTATTTTATGGTAATAAAATAGGGTTATAATGAAATTGAATAGACATAAAAGTGGTTTAGTCGGATGAAATGGAATGAATATTGTAATAATAATTCATGCGTTTGGTTGAGAAGAATAGATATGTAATAACAAAAAACACTCGAGTAACGAATATACCCTTTAATAAATTAAATTATGTTTTTATTTTTATAAAAAATCATTAAAAAATCAAAAGCGTTAAATGTTAAAATGACAAATATATCCTTTGTTTTTTTAACATCTAATTCAATTATATTGGCAAATAACCTTATGTTCCATAAATTGAAGATCCAGTTATACCACCTGAATACATTTACTAAATATCCAACATTATATTCCATTATAGTAACATTATTTTTTTGCTTAATTGCAGAGTTAGTCTTGTTACTGTAAAAATAAAAATATTGTTAAAGTAGAAGCACCAACATAATCCAATAATCATCCCATCATCCATCTTAAGATAACAAATCATGACCGGCTTTCAAGAGATCATTTACAGTAAAAACACTCGATTACACACATACAAAAAGTTATATTACTCCACCACCACACCCAATTACACGTACAAAAAGTGATATTAGTTCATCACCGCACTCAATTACACATACAAAAAGTGACAACCCTCTATGGCATACAAAAAAGTTATATTCATCCACCACCATAACCACATCTTTAATGGGTAGAAATGAATTTTCTCACCCAAGCTAATTGCATAGAAGGTAGTAAATTTAGGAAAATGAGCATTTGCGTTGGATGATCAAGAATTTCGATCAATGCATCAGCTCACTTATCATTTGTTAAACCTTCTATTTCACCTAAAGACACATAAAGAGTTTGTACCTTTTCTTGAATGATCATTTTTTACTTTTCTTGAATGAGCATTCGTGAGGCAATGGTCCTACTTAATTCAAGGTCAACTATTCTAATATTACCCTCAATAACTTGACAGTATCGAAAGTGAAGTTGAAGAAATTGGTTCACTAACCTCATAACTCATTTTCTTCTTTGAAAATGTAGAATTAGCTTTGTTTGGATTAGACGTTTGCGATTGTGTAGCCGAGACATTAATCTCATCTAAGGAAACATCAACTTCACATCCATTGTCATTGCTTCCTTCTTCAGGATTCCTTTCATTAGCAACATCCTCAACATGTAATCCTTTTAAAATATCAACAATTGTTTGAGCATCTTTCCTTGTGGCTCGATTTTTTACGTATATGGAAGTAAGTTGCTCATAATAAGGGAACTTCAAGTTTTGAATTGCCCAACTTCTTTCATAAGCATTATATACTATATGGATATAAGTAAGTCAAAAGAAGAAAAGAAATACAAAAAAAAAAAAAGTTCTTACACTTATATATGAGTCCCACACTGCATCTTCAGCAACAACCAATTTGCCTATGCTCGTCCCAACCAAAACCACATTGCACCTTCTGGAGTGCTTGGTTGGTGATCTTGGCGCCATTCATTCAAATAATATCTTTATCTCCTAAAAGGTACAAGAAATCTCTCATAATTTGTGTAACCAGCATAAACTAGATAATAATAACTTATATTAAGAAAACTCTATTTATCAATCTCTTGTTTTCAATATTAGTTTGATCTAAAAAAATAATTCAACTTCCTCCATGCCTATACTTTACCATAAGGAACTTTTAGTCCATGTCTCTTAGTAATGACATCTCGAAGAACTCGTCCATCAACAACAAAATTTTTCCAACCAAGAAAAAAAAAAAATTGCATATTAAGTGTACAAACACCTAACATATTTATTGCTATCACCTTTTTGAGTTCGATATCTAGATTATTAATTGATGGAACCCTAATCTTGATATAAATTCTATCTACAACACCTAAGCAATTCTACAAATAAAGTAAAAGGTCATGTTAAGACACTATATTGAAATCTAAATCAAGTGAGTTATTCCTAAATAATATATATTTCCAGTCCAATACCTTGAACCATTCCTACTTTATGTCTATAGAATTAGCTAGAATTGACTTTGGCTTTTAAAACAACATATCTTTGAAGCGTATCACACCATTTAATACATTATGAAATGATCTACTAATAGTTTTCTCGGACCTACTAAAGTGATGTTTGATAATTTGGTTTTTAAGGTAATGAGCAATAATATGTAAGAACATTGCCACTTGTTCATCTACAAGCATGTTTCTTGATGAGTTCAATCTTTCTAAAATTTGTAATATCTCATATAATTAAAAAAAAACAAATTTATTCATCCTAACTTGTTCAATACAGGTCTCATTACTAGTATGTACAAGTCGCTTCACGTAATCACTTTGAACATAAAAATTTAAAATGTATGATCTAATCCTCGATTTATAAGTTTGTAGGCTAGAGACTACACCCAACATAATTAAGAACAAACTCACAACTTTACACATTTACAATTATACTGTCAACGCAAGACCAATCTTTTTTCGCCTCTCACTTTATACAATTAAAGACAAACGAGCCGTTACTGCAAGATATTAAAGTGTTATTTTCAAATCGTAGTATAAATTAATCTTCAAACCATATTAATGGGCAAAGATGAAACAAATCTCTAACTAAGAAGATAAAGAGCAACAAAGATGCCACCATAATCAAACTAAACCAACCACAATGCTAAAAGCTTCCAAAGCAAACCAATAATAAAGATAAAACATGTTTAAATCTGTTGTAGCAAATTTAAATCGATTGTAACTGATTGAAGTCGATTGAAATAGATTTAAATCGATTGTAGCATATTTGAATCGAGTGAAACAGTTGCTGATATTTTTCATGCTTCTTGCTGCATTTCTGTGGTTTTGTTTTTGGTGAAGCACAATTCAATGGCTTCTTCGAGCTCCCTCGGGATCTCAATTCCGGCCCCAGGTACACTTCAATTTCTGTATTCCCCCCTTCTTAGTTACTACTGTTATTAATTTTCTTATGAACTGTTCTTGTTTTTTTTTTTTTGAAAAAAAGAGGCCGTTCAAGTTCTTGTCTCATCACTTGCTATTAAGACAATCAACCTGAAACTTTGCTTACACCGATAAGCAATAAACCGAAGCGCCCATAAAAATCAAATGCAATTAGATGGATCATTTAAAACAAGTTTAGACTTCTAACCCTAATTTCATTGCCCTAAAACAATCAAGACACCGAATCAACCAACTGACCAGAGTTTTTTTTGAAAAAACATTTTACGAAGATCAACTTTGGGGAAACTTGTTAAATGTCGAGAACTCTATCGACTACTTCTTCTTTACTAAGGTGATCATTGTGGGATGAGAAGAATCGAACGGGAACGAGGAGACCCAACTGGGGGTTTGGTGGCTTGATGTGTTTGGTGAGGCTGAGAATGGTGTGGTGCCTTGATGTGTTTTTATTTCTTTATTACTCATTGCATTGAATTGCAATTCAGAGATGGGAGCAACGAATGGGGGAAATAGAGAGCTAAACAGACCAGCATGTAGTGGGCCCATTGAATCAGGCCCGAATGAATGGCTCGTTCCATTCAACCAAACAGGCTATAAGTTTTTGAAAGGAATTGAATTATTGGACTACAAAGATAAAATCCAAGGTTTTTTTTTAACCCAAGTTTTACTGAAAAAACCTTAAAATTAATTTTAAAAAATTATAATAAAGAAATTTAAAAAGATAAAATAATTTTCCTCGTAAAATCCTCGATAATTTCTTTGGGGTTTCCCTTTTACTGAGTAAAATATAAAATTAATTCTAAAAAAAAGAAATTAAAATGATAAAATCATTTTGCCTATAAAAACCTTGTAAAACCCTAGGATTTTTCTTTTTACTAAAAAAACAAAAATTACAAGGAAATTAAAGAGAGAATAGTTTATTCTTGTAAAAAAATTTAAGTAATTCCTTGTAAAACCCCAAGTTTTCCCCCTAAAATTAGTTTCAAAATATAAAATAAAATAAAAAGAAAAAATGATTGACTAAAATGAAAACTTACTAAAGTTGAGTGACTAAAATGACATTGAATTAATGGTGGTTGACCAAGATGAAAATGATAGTTAATGGTAATGCCTAAAATACAAAATTTTATTTTCGGTACCCAAAATGAAAACTTACGAAAATTGGATGAGCAACTATATAGTTTACCTAAAGAAAAAAAACAATTTACTTCAATTAATTTCAAAAATTAGCAACTAAAGATAATTGACCATGTTGTATGCTAATGATCACTAGCCTGAAACTTAGATAAAATTCGAGTTGCCTACTTGCGACTTGACTAGGCTCTACCAGATGGATGTGTTCGAGACATACAGCGAGAAGTCAGCAGGAGGAGTTCATGGGATCAACTCACACGTGCCGAGGGAAGTTCACGGTCTCAATTCGTATTTACCTAAGGAGTTCACATGTGGGGGGCTGCGAGGTCTAGCAAGCGACCTAGAATGGTACACGTGTCCAGCATGCACAAAGCTTGCTCAAAATGTCAGTCCCATGAACAGTGAAGTTAAGTCATGAACAGTTATAATATGTATAAATACCCAATTGTTTCCTTCAATGAGATACAATAGAAAATTACTCAACAAACCACTTAGTTCAATTCTTTAAATTTAGCTTCAATACTTACACATTTCATCAATTTAATCTTGAGTTATAAAAAATCAATAAATTTAACCTTATTATTTACACATTTATCAATTTAATCATGACTATAAAAGTATATCTAATATATATATATATATATATATATATATAAACATTTTTAAAAAAATTTAAAATTTTCAATAAAAATATATGAAAAATAAACTTCAAAAAAAATATTTTTTTAAATTCTTAAAATTTAAAATGTGTTGCATGAGATATACATTGTAGATTGAATACCCTATTGATAAATGGCAATTAACTTATTCGATTCTTTAATTTTACAAAAAAAAAAGAAGTAATTTTAGCTCTCCATTTAATTTTTCATTTCTTTTAATTTTTGAATTTGCATTGTTTGTTAAATCGCCTTCAAAATGAATGCAAAAGCTAATATTTGTTAATTTTACTGACGTGATATACAAGTGGATTACCACGTGTATGGCCACATTAACAATTAATTAATTTTTTAAAATAAAAAAAATTGTATACTTTTTATATATTTTTAATAATTTCAATAATTTATACTTTTTCAAAAATAATTTTTATAATTTTGAATTTTAAAATTTTAAAAAATTAATTAATTATTTACGTGACGTCTACATGACAATCCACGGGTTTGCTATGTCAACAAAGTTAACAAACATTAACTTTTTCATCCATTTTGTGGTGATTTAACAAACAATACAATTTTAAGGGCTAAAAAAGACAAAAAAAAAATTTAAATAAAAGCCTAAAATATTTTTTTTTGTAAAGTTGGAAAGCCAAATAAATTATTATTCCTTGATAAATTGTTCTCAATAACTTTCGACTAATCATATTGCTATCCTACCATTAAAGTAGGATAAATTGAAAGAAAAAATGAGTGTTGTGATTAATTATTCTTAGTTACGCACTGTCGAAATTGATAAATACTAAATTACTCCATTTTTTGGAAGAATTAATTTACTCAATATCAAATTTGGAAGGAAGTAGAGAGGTCTTTTTTATTTCAATTTCACAATTTTTTATTGGAATCTTGAATTTTAGTTTAAAAATTAGGATTTGGATTTTATAAGTTAATAATTATTATAGAACTCATAGAACTCACTCGTGTTTTAGCTTTTAGGGAGCAAGTGATAGGCTTTTATTTGGATAGTTCTCTTGGACGTAGTGTGTGCTAGTGAATGTGATATATTTCTACTATGTGTGTGAGTATTAACTCCCTAATTGCACAATACAAAAAAAAATATTATATAAACTAGATAATTATTAATATTTATTTCAAATATTAAAAAATAGATTATTTGGTATCACTTTTGTTTGGGTATTAGTACATGCTAATGTAAGTATGTTTTCAATATATTGTTCCAGATTTATTTATATTTTTTTAAAATGTATTTTATATATATTTATAGTTTATTTTTTTAATATTAATCTCGTTATAGGTTCTTATCATATCTGTTCTTTTTGATACAATGGTTAGAATTATCCATGGTCCCTCTCCAACCCTTACATAAGAAGATAATACGTTTTAACATACCCGAATCCATGTCCTCTTGCCTGACAACAATATCGATGTCATCGATGTCAATCGATCTAAGACTCAATTGACATTTATAGTTTAATTTTTTTTGGTGAATTATGATATGCCGATTTTATACCTAGCAGATTGAACTAGTTTTCACATTTGAAGAGCCTAAAATCAAGTAATTTCCCTTATGTTTTTATATATTTTAACTTAGTTTTTATCTTTCAAATAAATTGTGCTAAAAGGTTATTTTATTGCTCTCAAGACCAAATGAGGCCTAAAGATTAGCTAACCTACTTCATGAGTGCGCAGGAGACCATTAGCAGCTGAGCAAAAGTGAAACTGGCCACTTCATCACAACATAGGGAGCTCCATGTAGTAACAAAGGGACTAGTAGCGAGGAAAGGAGACTGCTTGCTTTGTCGCTACACAAGACCTAGTGTGTCGTGATAACGACCTCAGAATGTAAACCTGTATCGATTGGAGGGCATTTTAGTCTTCACAATACGACTTAAACACAAAGGATAACAATCAACCTAGGGTTAATGAAAACGGTCGACCAAGGTTATAAACAGGACCTTTAGCATTAGGTTTAAAGACACCATTTTACTAGCTTTTAGTTGTTACTTTGTGTTTTCGTTTGAAACGAGATTGTAAAACTCGCGTAAACGTTCAAGGAATTTCTCCCGACAGATTGCCAATACAAATTAGGTTTCTTTTTCATTTGAGTATTCAATTATATGTTTTTATATATCTTTGTTTCAATTATTATTAAGAGAACCATGAGGAACTAATTCCATTTTGGGTAATTAAGGAGTGAATATATGATTATTTAATTGTTGTTTAACAGGGATTTTACATTTTGGATCAGCTGTTTGGGAAAGGAAGAACATTAAACAAACATTATGTCTGACAATCCTAGAACGTAATTTAGGTGGGAATGAACCCAAAATTGGTATTGTCCATCCATGAAAACCTTTTCCCCAAACTGGTTTAGACTGTGACATCTAGCGATAAGTAATCTCTATCGACTTACTATGTAGGCGGAAGATTGAGAGATCCAACTAGGATAGTTACTAGTTGATTGGAGAAAAATCCCCAAAATCCAACAATTGAAAAACTCATATGGAAGCAACCTAAAATCCCCAAAGCCGTTTATTGATCTTCTACATCTCAACCCTTTACTTTATCCTGTTTCTATTTATGCTTTTCACAATCAACTCTTTTTATTATCTTTCATATTATAATCCCTAAAGTGATTACTAGTTACTTTTATTTTTTATAGGGATTTAATTTACTATTGTCTCAAACCTCCTTTGGGTACGATCCTTGGAATACTACCAAGTGTTTCGTTGTACACACTATATTTTCAACCTGACCCGTATACTTGCGGAAGCCCAAAATCTACACTAAACGAGAGTACGTTAGGAGGCGGTCAAATTACAAACAATGACTAACGCGACTCGAATTCAGGTCACACCTGAATGATGAACACTCTTGACCATCAGGCCAACACACGGGTTCATTTATAGTTTAAATTTTAGTTTGTTAATAAATTATATATATATAATACTTTACATACATATTAATATACTTATATACAAATATAATTTTTCAATTTTTTTTTTAGGTTGAATAACTTAATTTAATTATTATTTTATATTTTTAAATGTGATTTAAAAAATAAAAATGATTATTATAAAAGAATATATTATTTATTAATCTAAATTATCAAAATCTTATACTAATCAATATGAAGAAGTATGCATCGTTATAGATTGATATTAACCAATATAAATCAAAACAATTGATCGCGACAAAACTTAAACTACTCAATATGAATTCTGGACCAATATAATACGCACTAATCACTATGACTAGTAGTGATATAAAACAATGTATTCCAACATCTAACCACCTTTACAAATTTGCAGTCATGGGATCATCAAGTTTAATTGTGCAACTTTTTGAAAGGCATAATGTCAAAATTGACCCCAACGTTTACAACTTTTGTCATTTTAACCCTATTTTTTAGCACTTTAGCCCTTAACGTTTCATTTTCAGTCGAAATGCTTGTTTTTTAACAAAAAAATTGATGGGATCATTAAAATTTAATGGTGCTGATGTGACAATTTGAAGTGGATGATGTTTAAATGATGTGATAAAAACGACTAGAAACAAATATTGGTGGCATATCACTAACGCTTCGGTACATCACGCCTCATTTGTGTCGTCTCCTTTATATACCTCCCCAAAGGATATCTCGCCTCTTAGGGATTTGTGTGTATGTAGTGTCTTAGCAAGCGTTCAACATTTTACTTACTTAAAAATTACAGATCGTGCTTGTCGTTTGACCTTATTGTGCGAACCATATATATATGCATGCTAGCCCATATCTATACGAGCCTATCATGTATGTGAGCCTATGATACATGTGGAACTCCATACATTGTGTGTAAACCCTATGCATGTGCTATCCCTGTCACATATTATGCAAACACTTATAATTGTGCGAGCCCTAAATATATGCGAGCCCCATGTTGTGTACCCTATGTGACATGCAGCCCTATGTTGTGCGAACCCTAGGAGTATCGTGAGCCTTGTAATATAGCGAGCTCTACTAAAAGCAAACTATGCTACTGCAAACTACTATGTGCGAGCTCTGCTCTATTTCGAGCCCTATTGTATTCTGAGTTGTGAATGTATTAAAAATGATATGTTGGCATTGTGAACACTTAAAACCGTTGGATATCGTTGGCATATCATAGGATTATGAGTACTCACCTTTTTTATTATGTCTTAGGGCATTGTGGCATGGAGATAGCGTTGGAGAGACAAGGGAATGCCGAGCATAGCTCCATTCACTATAGATAGCATAGTGTGTTTGGAGAGTGTGAGCACTCTGCTACACTTGCATGGAGATATCATACGACTCTATGAATTATTTGGTGTGTTTTGGAGATTCATTTATCTGGTGCATATAAATTTTAATTATGTTTCACATTCACAAATTTCCAACATATCATTATGATGAGTATGAATATTGTATTTTATGTCAATTGTTACAGCATGTCTGACTTCTAGCATGTTTGATGTGTTTGTGTTGTAGGCTTGAGCCCTCACTGAGCTTCAATAAGCTCACACTCCTTCCATATACCTTGCAGATAAATAGCTCACAAGACTAATGGTGAAGTGTGGCATTCTGGTGATCCATTGCAAGGCAAGTTCCTTAAGTATGTGATGTGTTTTCAAACCCCGAAGTGGAAGGCAATATGGGACTGTCCCAAGGATTTAGAATTAGACTTAAACTTTTAAATAAATTTTGATGGGTTGTAAACAGACATTATGTACTGTTTAATTTTGAATTTTCAACTTTATAATTGCTTGATTGAAAGTTTAATTAATTGGATAATACTGCATGATAAATGTTTAATTAACTAATGAACTAACATACTTATGCAGGACAAGGAGTCTGCCAGATTGCGAGGTATGCTCTTGTACCACTTGTTTGTTTGAGTTTAAATGATAACTTGAATACATGAAAAGTATGTTGTTACATGAGGTACAAACAATTGTGAACCATCTAGGTGTGTTTCAAGTTGGAGGTCACAAGGGTAGGGTCTCACAAGTATATAAAAAAAGAGGGTCACAAGGGGGGTTAAGACTTCGCCATAATGTAGAGTTCGCCAAATTAAAGAGTTCATGAAGTGAAGGGTTTGCCAAAAACCATGAGTTTGCCAAACAATAGGGTATTGCAAGTATGTTAGTTTGCCATGTTAGGTAGGTTCGCCAAATAGAGGAGTTCGCGAGTAACTATTCACCTAAGTAGTCTGTAAATACAAATGGAGTTGAGTGTCTAGGTTTGCTAGTGATAGGGGATCGTAGAGTAGGATGCGAACTAGAGGTTTGCAGGACCAATAGCGAGTTGGGTGATCATGGGTAGGTCGCAAGCTAGTGCTCACCAGGTGTCTGCGAGCTGCTAGGGTTCTTGTGTGGGGATTCGCTGCAAGGTGGGTTCTTAGGTGGCTAAAAGCTTGAATTTTTGTGTTGTGTTTTAATGGTGCTTATAGAAAGGTATGTAATTAGGATTGCTTTTAAATATGATTTATGTTGCAAATGTGTGGAGTGATTGGTTGGAGGGTATGTTTTGTGGTGTTTTTATGGAGAATCATTTCGGTGACTAATATGACGTTCGAAATTCGAGTCAAACCATCTCGATCGAATTTGGGATGCCACACTCATAGTGCAATGTGTTCCTTTCGGATAGAGGTATAACAAATATAAACAAATTGATCAATAATCTGACTAAGATAATTAATGACCATCCGCAAACAACTCTCTAAGTAGTCAAACATTAATTTATAAATGCTTAGGTATGACTCTCATCTCTATTACCTTCACTTACATTCTCCACATTTTTACCACTTGGTTTTTATTTTTTTGTGAATGCACCCTAAAACACAAATTCTAATGCTTCCATAGCATCTACATAGACTTTTAACTTAATCCACCGCTCTCAATTATCGAATTCCAAAGAAGTTTGCACCAATATATATAATTCTAAAACAAATACGTTATGTTTGGGTGGATGGAACGGAATAATATTCAACCCTCACCCCACACCCAAAATTTATTCAGTAATTTGATTAACCGGATATTTATTCTATGAATCATCAATTCACTGTAATAGCTATTCCAAACTCTCTTACCACCCAAAACATATTTTCCCTAAAATACCCTATTTCAATCTATCAACAAAATCGATCAATTTTCCACTTCATCCCTTCTGTAATTCAATGCTGATTAGTTTGTTAGAGATAAAACCACGTTGATGCCAAAATCACAACATAAAATGGGAGAGTACTCAAATTTCTTCTCTCACAGGTCTAAGAAATTATGATTTGATTTAGTGAAAAAAAGGAGGACAAGATTGAGTCATGGTGTAATTTTGGTACTAAAAATCCATTAGAAGGCGAGACCAGATTCTAGGAAAGTTGGGTAAAGTTGCTTGAATATTCAAAGGCAAACAGGGAGACAGATGAGGAAGAGAGAGCGAGAGAAACGAGGAGCTGAATTGTTTTTGTTTTATTTTTATTACAACTAATAATATTATTAATAAATTGTTGACACCAAATTAAAAATTTTAAATATTAAAAACAATATATTATTATTTGTTTTTAAGAATAAATATCATTTATTTAGTCTAATAAATATTATCATTAAAACATTGTAAACATATTATTTATATTCATTTAATATATTATCAATAAATATTTTGATATATAACATTTTAAATACTTCTTTTTTTAATTAATAATACCTTGTATTAGTAAAAATAGGTTTAATTTTATGAATAAAATATATTTTATTTAATATAAGGGTAACAATATCATTTTTTATCTATTCTCTATTTACTCTTTATTTTCATTTTATTCAACCAAACTACTTAATACCTATTCTATTCTCATTTTTATTCCATTCCCACATGATAACATTCCAGTCCTATTCTATTCTATCCCAACAAGCCAAACATGCCGGAAAAAAATATTAATACATTTATAAAGTGAAGTATAAAAGAAAAGAAAATTACTGTGTAACAATAGATATGGTTTTGTGGTTTAATTAATGTATCTAACACTTGTTCACATGCTCTAACGTGGCAATCAAAGGTTTTTCCCTCGAGTATTTTAGAGACCGACTCTCTTCAATTTGCCATGTGCTTTGGTATGCCAGATTTGCATTACATTAATGATTATTCAATTTGCTATTGGTATCTTAGATAGTTTAGATATCTTTGATTGATTGAAGTTACGATAATGAACTGATTCAAACATGTAGTCTTCTAAGTAATTATTGCTACACAAGAATGATTAACAGAAAATTAAATTCTGCTTTGATTAGAAAAATTCTTGAATGAATTTCTCGATTTCAACATTGAAACATCAGTCATAAACTAATGAACTGTGTTGGTTAATCATATGCTAACAATGATTAGAAGCCGTTATTTTTAGTTGAAAGTCTAACCAACCCTCTGTTTTCTATTGTCCCAATGCATGTTATACACCTCAAGTCTATTGCCACTTTGCTTCTTATCATGTGAAATGATTCTTTCTTACTATCATATATATTAAATACATTATCTCTATTATCAATTTCTTTTTGGGTTAATTCACCAAACATCTCCAATCTATCATCCAGATTCTAAATTAGTCCTTAAACTTCAATTTTTCACTATTTAAGTCCTCAAAGTCTCAATATATATGAATTGTATCATTTATGTCATACTATCCACTTATGCTTTAAATGTTAATTTGGATATGATGTTAATCATTTTCAAAAACATATGATAAAAAATGTAAACATGTGTGAATATATATAACATATGTAAATAACATGGACATGACATGTTAAACAAACAAAGTTTCATTAAAATCTAAGAGTGCTTGTTTTTTAACATGTTAAATCCAAATCGTCTTGTTGATGGGAGGTCAACTTTTTCTGGAGAAATCTTTTAAGTATCATCCACCAAGATTCGGTGAATTCCTCAACATATCTGGTATTGTCTTTAATCAGAGTTTTGTCTTTCGACTCTGTAGAGAGCTTGAGTGCTTGAGGTTGACTAAAGAGATGAAAAATTCAATTGAGTGGGAGCATCTCGTAGGAATGGACCGTGCATGGCGCACGACTTTTAACCAAATAATGTGAGCATCTATGTTTAGTAGTGTTTGAAACCATGCCTTTATATGGCATTGTTGGGCATCTATGCTACCACTTGATCTAGCTAGTGACACTTTGAAAGCTTCTTCAAAAGAAGTCGTCCTCCTTTCAACATGTTCATAAAAGTAAATACACAAATGTATACAATTGAATCGACAACGTTTTAAATATGCTCCACATGATCATTTTGGATTGACATTAAATGTCTAAGCTAATTGCAAGATTGATGGAATTACTTGATTTATACAATATTGGTATTTTAATCACTCAATTAAAATATTTCGAAATTTGGGACTAATTTATAATATGGACTATAGTTTAGACATCTTTTGAGAATAACCCAACCCCCCCCCCCCCCCATATATATACACTATTGACTTGTGATCTCCAATCAAAAGGCACTTTCAAAATCTATGGAGATGAGAAGCAAGTTTACAGTAGGAACCTTCCTCCTCCTTTCTTCACTTGTTTCATTATCTTATTCAGACTCCACCGATGAAGAATCTTCGCAACTTATGTCCAGACGCTTACTTAAACAAGCTTCTGACATGTCAATTCAACAGTATCTAATACCTCACAACATTATAAGAGCATAGCGGCGGCTGCCTCCTCTGAAATGGAGCAAAAAGCTGGCAAAATTTGCTTCCTGGTGGGCACATAAGAGGCAAGGAGATTGTGCTTTGATCCATTCCAATAGCGATTACGGGGAGAATCTCTTCTCGGGCAGCGGCAAGGATTGGAAACCAGGCGAAGCAGTGGCCGCGTGGGCGGAGGAGAAAGGCTACTACGACCATGAAAAGAATAGTTTCACCAAAAATAAGGACTGCTTGCATTATACCAAAATGATTTTAATGTTTTTTTTTATTTAAAATAAATTATATTATTTAAGGGTACTTTAGTTTTTTTTATTTAAAAACGATAAAAAAGTGCATATGATGGGGATTTAAACCTATGCCAATTAAATTAATAAAACTTTAAATTTACCATTAAAAATTTGTGTTCTAAATATATGGTTTCATATGTGTATGAGTGCGATAGTATTTCTAATAGCATTTTAAAAGTTTTAAAAATTTATAATTAAAATGAATAAAAGTAGTTATAAAATAAAAAGAGAGTTAGTTTGGTAAAATTTTAGGGATGGACTGTTGATCCGACCTCTATCATTTTAATTAAAAATTCATCTATTTTTTTATCTGATTTCTTTTATAAAATAAAGCTTACAAGAGTAAACCAAATGAAAACCTAATAACAAATAAGCTTGAGTTACTTTACCATCTCAATTTGATGTGAGGATCTGATCGAATTGAATGGAACAAATTTTATATTATTAAGTTGGTAAGTTTTATTTTATCATCCTAATTCAATTTGAATTTTTTTTTCGATTCGAATAAAATGAAATGAGATTCGAGTTGAGTCAAATAAATTTGATTGTGTTAAATTAAAAAAAAATAAATTGCCCATATTGAAAAATTCCAAGTTAAAGAATTAAATATCATATATATTTTAAAACTCTTTCGAAATAAAATAAGAGAGGAGAAAACAAGATAATTAGTATGATAAACTTCGCTTGATAATTTAATTGTATAAACTATCGAATTTATTATTTTAGAAATTTTAAAACTATATATAATTTAGCATTTTAATTATGTTTTTTAAAGAATTTTTAGTAATTTTTTATTTTCTGAATATATATTTATAAAATTTTGGGAAAAACATTTTATAATATTTTAAATTATTTTATAATTTTAGAGGGATCAATTTGTCCAATTTTGATATTGTCACAATATCCGCGTTCAAAAATTCTTTTATTACCCTTAGCAAGAATTTGTTTCAATCGCATATTATAAGAAATTCTAACAACCGCTTCAAATATAATATCAAGAAATACCGCTTGTGGAACCTTAATATCCACAAGTTTATTCGCTAAATGGCAATTGGCACATACAATACGCCCGTATTTACATCAGTTTGTTATTTGAGTTATTAAAAATATTGGAGCTGTGAAGTGATCTCAGTCACATAATGTGATTTGATAAGAAAGATTCAAAATATATGGAGATGAGAAGCAAGTTTACAGTAGGAATTTTCCTCATCGTTTCTGCACTTGCTTCATTATCTCATTCATACTCCATCGATGAAGAATCTTCGCAACTTATGTCCAGACGCTTACTTCAACAAGAAGCTTCTGGCATTTCAATTCCACAGTATCTAAGAGCTCACAACATTATAAGAGCACAGCAGGGGCTGCCTGCTCTGAAATGGAGCAAAAAGCTGGCAGCATATGCTTCCTGGTGGGCACAAATGAGGCAAGGAGATTGTGCTTTGATCCATTCCAATGGCCAATACGGGGAGAATCTCTTCTGGGGCTGCGGCAAGAATTGGAAACCAAGCGATGCAGTGGCCGCGTGGGCGAGGGAGAAAGGCTACTACGACATGCAAAAGAATAGTTGCACCAACAATAAAGAGTGCTTGCATTATACTCAAGTGGTTTGGAAGGATAGCTTGAAGGTTGGATGCGCCAATGTTGCGTGCGCAAGCGGAGATACGTTGATCGTTTGTAACTATTATCCCCATGGTAATGTGATAGGCCAAAAGCCATTTTGATTTGAAATTTGTGCAAACTGCCTCTCAAATCCTTCTTAATTGCTTTCACTCTTAATATTTCGATGCTGTTCCATTTCCATTTCCACTCCCATTTCGGTATTTAAGCCAATATGGTTGGGTAGAGGGAATCAAGAAAGACACTGGATAATGAGACGGGACAGTTTTGTACTCTTTGTTGCCTCTAATCTCAATTTTGTCTTAAACCTGAGTTGATATCACCCATCAATCGGGTCCTAATACATTTAGAAAAATTATTTTAATGTTCTTTCGCATTTAAAATAAATTATATTATTTGAAAGTATTTTAATTTTTTTATTTAAAAACGATAAAAAAAAGTGCATATGGTCGAGATTTAAACCCATGCCAATTGTATTAGCAAAACCTTAAATTTATTATTAAAAAATTTGTGTTCTAAGTACATGGTTTCATATGAATATGGGTATTTCTAATAGCATTGTAAAAGTTTAGAAAATTTATAATTAAAATGAATCAAAGTGGTTATAAAATCAAAAGAGAGTTAGTTTGATCCGACCTCTAACATTTTAATTAAAAACTCATCTATCCTTTTACTTGATTTCTTTTTATAAAAAAAAAAACTTACAAGAGTAAACCAAATAAAAACCTAACAACTAACAACATCGAGTTATTTTATCATCTCAATTAAATTTGAGGATCTAAATGAATCGAGTGAAAAAAAATTAAGTTAATTAAGTTGATAAATTCTATTTTATCATCCTAATTCAATTTGAAATTTTTTTCAAATCGAGTAGATCGAAATGAGATTCGAGTTGATATTTAGTTAAATTAAAAATAAAAAAATTTAAACTGAGCATACTGAAACCTTGCCGACAATATGATTAAAATTTCAAGTTAAAGAACATAAATATAACTTATACATTTAAAAACTCTTTCAAAATAAAATAAGAGAGAAGAAAACAAAATAATTAGTATGATAAACTTGATAATTTACTTGTATAAGCTTTCAAATTTATCATTTTAGAAATTTTAAAAGTATATATAATTTAGCGTTTTTATGTTTTTAAAGATTTTTTAGTAATTTTTAATTTTCTGAATATATATTTATAAAATTTTGGGAATTTTTTTTATAATATTTTAAATTTTTGAAGATTATTTTGAATTATTTTGTATTTTTTAGAAAGATCAATTTGTCTATTTTTGAAACTGTCAAAGATTGAAGGGGTATTTACATAAGTTTATTATTTGAGTTATTTGAAATATTCGAGTTGTAAAATTTAACTCAACTCGAACTTGAAAAATCAATTTATTCAAGATGATATGAAATATCCAAATAATCCGATTCAACTAACTTGAAGTTCGAAAAAAAAAATTCGACATTTTTAAATCCAATCGAATTGCTACCCTTCATCTCAATTATAATTCTAATGAAGTAGAGTGAAAGCCAGAGCCGAAGAAAACAATGAATTAACATGCTCCCAGAGCAAATACTAGAAATAAAGCGAAGTTGATCCAATCCTTAATGGTACAGTGTTCATGAGTCCGGCAACCTGTCATCTCGGTTGGCCCGATCAATTTTGGGTTAGATTTAAATTTTTATAATCTCGAGTTGATTTAATTTAATCTATTCTACTATTTGAAAATTAAAAAATATATATATATATATGTTAATATTTATATAAATAAATTTAAATAAAAATATTTTTTATTTTTTTAAATAATGAAATGAATCATTAAAGCAAATTGAGTAAAACTAAATTTAAGTTTAGAGATATTCGTAGGTTAGGTTGAAGTCTAGTTCAAAAAAAAAGAAAAAAAGTTCGGCTTGTTTAAATTCATCCAAATGTATCATTTCATTGTTCAAAAATAATAAAAATATTATTTATTTAAATACAATTACATAAATATATAATTTTTTTATTTTTTTATAAATAATAAAACGGATCATTTCAAACAAGAATTAAAAGGACAAATCTTAAATCTGACCTAAAGTGAAGTAAAACGACTGAGCCGAATAGATTGTCCAGCCATGAAGACCTCTATTTGGGCTGTCCTAAAAAGAGTATGGAATCGGACACCAATTTTTGCAATTTTGCATGACGTAGGTCAGTAACAAGCTGGAAACTAGACACACACATTCGTTAAATACAATTACATGTAAATAATGAGGAAGTATATTCTAACATTCGTTAAATACAATTACATGTAAATAATGAGGAAGTATATTCTAAAATGTTATAAATTATAATATTCAACACTTCTCCTTATGTCATACCCTCTTTTGACGAGCTTAAGAGACTACGCTGGAGAAAATCGCTTAGGTCGTGAGACTCAAACAGGGTAAAGTTGGTAATTTTGTGACGAAGTAATTTGTAGAACTATTATTAATTTCGAATATATTTTGTCTTCAAATTAATAAGATAACAAGAAACACTATTAATTATGTCACACCCCTCTAGTTGACCCACTGAAGTTGTCAGCAAGCATTGGTGGAGGAACAATTTGGAAATTATGCCTTAATTAACAAGCAATAAAGAGATTAAAACTATGATATTGGATGTGAATTAACTGTCCCTAAATCAACTAATAGAAAACAAAAACAACAAAAGCCCCTATGCTCACTAAAACCTAGCCCTGGATATAGAGGTTGTCAAGGAAATCTATAGATTTCAAGCTAAGTCACAGATGAAACATTATTTCCCAACAAATTCAATCTCAAAAGGCAAAAGTTTAATGGATCAAACACTTGGCATGCATATACATCAAGCTTCTTTGCACAAAACAAGAATTAGTAAAATTACCATAGCTTTCCTTTTCTTTTCTTTTTTTGGTAAAGCAGCTTCTTCAACCTCTGGAAAATCCGAAAAAGGCAATAGGTTAGACAAAACTTTGTTCATTAAATACTCTTTTAACAAGTTCTTCATTTGTAGGTAAAAACTGAAACCCCGTTCAATTTTCAATTTTCAATTTTCAATCTGTAATCCTGATTCAAACGGTTTAGTCCACGCTCACCTCATTATTGGTGCATGATTTAAAGTGTAGCTGAGTTGGGGATATAGGTGATTAGAGTAGGGGAGGAAGATCTTCTGGTGAATAAGAAGATCAAAACGTGGAGTGTTTGGAGAGCAGATCCCCTAAAGAGGGTCTTCAAAAAATGTATATAAAGGGTTTTTTTTTTTTTTTTTTTTTCGGAATTTCGAGTCATCAGAGCAGGTCGAACTTCGAGTCGGATTATAATATATTTTATTATAATTTTCTAACAAAAATAAAATCAATTAAATGATATCTGTAATTTTCTCCCTGCACCTTTTAATCTATTATACTACATATTGCGTTGATTCTTGAAGGGTAAATAAGTTTTAGGGTTTAAGTTTGGCTTGTAATACATACGGATTATGTAATTTACCATATTAAACATTTCCAGCAGCATTGTAAACCTAATTTTTCATCTTCGCATGCATTAAAAAGGTTAAATCAACACCAGTTTGTAGTTAATGAATTATTGTTTTTCCCAAGCTGTATCAAACTATTACCTCATTTTACATGGATTGGAAAAGTGTATTTACAAAATCTACAGTATAATTCTATAATATTCTAAGGCGTAAATTAATTTGAAACCCGATTTTTAAGGATTGATAAAATCTTCAATGGAGTAATTGATGGATTTTGATGATCAAATTGAGGCAAGGATTGATAGAAAGCTTTGGAATAATTCACACTGCTTTTTAAGAATTGGAAGTTTTGAGATCAATGCAAGAATTAAATTAAGGAAAATTTTCCACACATGTTGACTATTTACACAGCCAAATGTCAACTAATAAATTATGAAAATAAGAGTTTCTTAAATATTTTTAGGGTTAGATCAAGAGTGCTCTCTCTGGTTTCTCAAAGAAAAACAACGTTTCGTTGTGGGTGAGAGTTTAGAACAAGGTGGTGGCTTTGGCCTTGTTTTTTCTCATGGCATCTGATGGGAGAGATGAGATCTCTCTCTTAGGAGAGGAATTGCTACAGTTATCGGTGAAAAGTTCTATGGTAATGTTCTCAGGTAAGCCGACGTTATTATGTACTGTTTGGTCGAAAAAATCTTATAACTCGGATAGCTTTCGGGCTCAACTCAGAAGCATCTGGAAAACAAAAAGTAGGTTTGAGATTAAAGTTGCGGGACCAAATCTCTTTATGGTGATCTTTGATGAGGAAGATGATCTAGAGTCCATCATGGCTGGTCGGCCTTGGTTCTTTAAAAGACAACTGATCGTTTTTTATAGATTGTTAGAAACGATAAAGAGAAAGAAGGTTAAGCTTCTAACGTCGCCCTTCTGAATTAAATTGGGGCCTTGTCCTCCGGAGTTTGATAGGAAAGATTTTATGCATGCAGTTGGATCATCGTTTGGAGGGATATTGTGATCTGAAGATAAAGGTGATTTTTGTTGAATTTTTGTTAATTTATGTGTTCACAAGCCCTTGCGACGTGGGGTGTTCATTAAAAGCGAATCAAGTGAAAAACAGTGGTTTCCATTTAAGTATGAGAGTCTCCCTAATTTTTTCTTTGGTTGTAGACGTATGGGTCATAGCTTGAAAGAATGTGATTTTGTCTCTGATGAAGTGAAACAATTATCTGAGGATGATTTACCATATTCAGCAGCAATAAAAGCTGAGTCCACGATTTTAGGGAAGGTGAATCTTAAATTAGCAAATAAAGGAAAAAAAAATCTACGAGTCAGTATTATTATTTTGGATATTGTGATGATTCCCAATTCATGTTTGGTGATGGACATTTTCCAAAATTTCTTGGTACTGAATCCAATTTGAAGAACCCTAGCGGCATTAGTATGGAGGGCTCGACCATAGGCGGAAAGTCGAGGTTGAAGAAGCTGGTGGGCAATCCAGGTCCTAGGCATATGAAGTCCTATACAATCGAAAGACAATTTAGTGAAGAGATTAAGACAAATTTAAATTGGAAACAATACTCTGGGGGAGGTGGAGTTGGATAAGAAACTTAGTAGTTTTCAGATAGTTGGGTCTGATTCTGATCCAAATAATTCTCCTATTTTATTGCTAAAATTTGTGGAGGCAGTATTTCATGAGGAGTCTAATATATGTAATCATTTGGAAGTAAAAGGAAATGTAGAGGTTGAGAATCTTGGGGAGGTGCTCTTTAGATACTACTATTATGGAATACGATGGAGCCCTTATTGAAATCAAGCTCAATCAAGATTTTCTTAAAGGTCAGGATATTAGGCCGAATAGAATCAGCGAGGATGGTCAAGCCCGAAGATGGAAAAGGTTGGCACGAACAAGTCCGAAAGGTAGTATTTGTCAGATGAGGGTCTTGGTAAAAGGAAAATTCTATGGGTGACGTAAGAAAAATGTAATGATGAGGATGTACCTATGACAAAAGAGAAAAAAGTAAAATTCCAAAAAACGATGATAGACTTTGAAATGGTTAATGTTGCTTGCTCAAATGCCTTGGAACAAGCTTCAGTTCCATCCCTACTAGGATTGACGATTGTCAAGGAGGAAACAGACTGGGCATAATGAAAATTCTAAGTTGAAATGTTCATGGATTGAGGGATCCACGAGCAGTTCGTCGACTATAGCACCTGCTAAGGTTACATAAGCCCTCATTGGTCTTCTTGATGGAGACTAAGGTAGATAACAAAAAAATGAAAGTAATTAGAAGAAGGCTGGGTTTTTTAAATGGTATTAATGTGACTTCAAATGGTAGTAAAAGGGGTTTTTGTTTGGCTCAGAAAGATGATTTAAATGTCTCTTTGAAATGTTTCTCTCTAAATTTTATTGATGTTATGGTTAAAGTTTCACCAAAAGATATAATGTGGAGATTTATTGGTTTCTATGGTTCCCCGTATGCCCACGATAAGAACGAGGTATAAGACAGTCTTTACTAATTGGGGAGTGATAATGGCATATCTTGGTGTGTATGTGGTGATTTTAATGAAATTTTATACGCCTCAGAAAAGAAATGTGGTTTGACAAGAGAGGAAAAATGAATGGAAATCTTTAGGGAGGTCTTAAGAGATTGTGAACTGGTTGATATGGGTTTTATTGGTTCTTAGTTTACTTAGGAAAGAGGATTACTGCCTGAAAATAACATCCGAGAAAGATTGGACCGTGGGGTAGCAAACATGGAATGGTTATCCAGGTTTCCTTCATCTATTATTCGGCATTTACCTTTCGCCTCTTCAGATCATCCCTTTACTGATGCAAATTAAGGAAGATAATAAAATACAAAGACCTCAGGTTTTTAAATTTGAGACGTGGTGGGTCATAGAAGAAAACTTTGAAGCAGAGGTGAAGAGACTTTGGAGCCCAACATGGGGTAACCTGTTTAATAAATTGGAGACCTTACGTGTTGGGTTGATCCAATGGGATAGGCTAGTTCGTGAAAGGCGTCGTGGGATTACTGTTGAGTTAACAAAAAAGCTGGAATTACTGTTCAAAGAGGATCGCTCAGATGAGATCTTATAAGATATAGCCGAAACCAAGCTGCAGTTAAATTGTGAGATAGATAAGGAAGAGATTTTTTGGGAACAGAGAGCTAGGGCCAATTGGCTAAGAGCTGGGGATAAAAATACAAACTTCTTCCACAAGTTTGCTTCCCAAAGAAAAAGGACGAACTTAATTGACTCTTTAGAGTATGAGGATAGATGTATGACTAGTAACCAGAACGAGATGAAAGATATTGCCCGTCAGTTTTTTAAAAATCTGTTCTCAATGCAAAGTACTTGTGATTTGAGTCATATCTTATCTGATATTAATAATTGCATTTCTGAGGATGATAACTGTTATTTAATGAAGCCATATACTGAGGAGGAAAATCTGGCTGCCCTTAAAAGCACCGATGATTGATGGTTTTCTTGCACTCTTTTTTCAAAGGTGTTGGCACATTGTGGGGGAAGAGGTTAGTAAATACATTGTGGGTGTTCTTAATGGCAATACTGATCTGACTCTGATGAATATCACTAATATAGTTCTTATTCCCAAAGTTCAATACCCTACTAATATGGCTAATTTTCGGCCTATTAGCCTCTGTAATGTAATCTACAAAATAATTGCAAAAGTTATTACTAATAGATTTCAGAGGCTTTTGAATGGCTGTATAAATGTTTCTCAGAGTGTGTTTGTTCCAGGCAGATTGATCACAGATAACGTCTTGCTTGGGTATGAGTTGTTACACACATTCAATCAAAAACGGAAAAGGAAGAAATGTGGTATGGCCCTAAAACTAGACATGAGTAAGGCATACAATAGGGTTGAATGAATTTTCCTAAAAGAAGTTATGAGAAAAATGGGGTTCGTTTTTTGTTGGATTGAGCTGGTTCTAAAGTGTGTCTCAACTAATTCTTATTCTGTTAGTATTAATGGCAGAATGGGGGAGTTCTTTAACCCTACCAGAGGTTTGAGATAGGGAGACCCGTTAAGTCCCTTTTTGTTCCTTATTTATGGTGAAGATTTGTCTTCACTTATTTGGCTGACGAACCAAGAAGGAAAGATTTCGGGTGTTAGAGCAAGCAAGAATGGTCCTCTCATCTCTCATTTATTATTTGCTGACGATTGTATTCTTTTTGGAAAGGCTTCTTTAAAGGATACAAGGTTTTTGAGAAATATTCTTTAGGAGTATAAAGCTTGTTTGAGCCAGTGTGTGAATTTTGAAAAATCCTCAATTTTCTTTAGTAAAAATATGGAAGAAACACTGAAAGCTACTATTTTTAGAGAGCTGGGAGTTCAATGTTCCACAAACCCGGAGAGATACTTAGGGCTACTTAATATTGTGGGAAGAAATAAAAGGTTATTATCCTTTCAAGCTCTTAAAGATCGAATGAAGTAAAAAATTGATGGTTGGGCGACTCGATTTCTATCACAAGGAGGAAAGGAAGTATTCATCAAAGTTGTTCTACAAGCTATTCCCACCTATGCTATGACTTATTTTTTACTTCCTAAATCTTTATGTGCGAAATTGAATGGTGTTATGGCTAAATTCTGGTGGCAAAAGGCACATGGAAAACAAGGATTACATTGGTGTAAATGGAGTAGACTATGTGTTTCTAAGGAAAATAGTGGTTTGGGGTTCCGTGATTTGGCCAACTTTAACATCACATTACTTGCAAAACAGGGATGGCGGCTATTGTCGAATCTGAATTCATTGTTAGCATGTGTTTTAAAAGTAAAATATTATCCAAGTGGGGATTTTTTAAGTTCAAATTTGAAACTTGGTGCCTCTTATACTTTCAAAAGCATTTGGGCTTCGAAAAAACTCTTACAGAATGGTTTATGTTGGCATGAAGGTACAAGCTCAAAATTTTCCATTTTTAATGATTCTTGGATAGTGATTCTGTTAATTACCAATTATCAAATTCAAGTATCATTAGAAATTTGGTGTTTGTCGATGAATTAATTGATAGTCATACACGAAAATGGAAAGAAGATTTAATGAAAGATACCTTTGTGAGGTCAGATGTAGAGAAGATTCTTTGGATACCGCTAGCACAAAATCCCCATAATGACGAGATGGTTTGGAGTGACAAATCTTCAGGCATTTTCTCGGTTAGTAGCGCCTATAAACTATTATAGAGAAATGATCCTAATTTTATACAAACCATTTCTAAAGAATATTACAGAAAACTTTGGAACCTAAACATCCTAGCTAAAGTAAAAAAATAAGCATGTGGCGTATTACGAATGATTTTTGTAATGACCTAAATTCACGGGCACTGGAAAAGTGAGTTATAGGGCCTCCGTCTTAGTAAATCGAGTTCGTAAATAATTATTAGGAGTAATTATGAGTCTAGCAGTGTGTTTAATTAGCCTTTGATTAGGTGAATTTAGTTTAATTTAGAGTAATTAGTAAAAAGGACTAAATTGAATAAGGGGTGAAAGCTTAATTATCGATTAAAAGAAAGAAAGAGGGACTAAAATGACAATTATGCCTATTTTATAATTTGAGGCGACAAAACAATGAGAAAAATCTAAAGATTTTTAATGATTTAAGTTATTATTAATTAATAATAGAATATAATAGTATAAATTACTATTTAATTGATATTATCTTATTAGATTAATGATATATATATATTAAAGCCAAATGTATGATAATTAAATATACATGTGTAAAAATTATATTTGTACATTTGTAAAATAAATATTAATTTACTTATTATTTAAGCAAATAGATATTTATAATTTATTAATATTATTACTAACTAATATATATAAGACATAAAAGAATAAAGAAAAGAAAAAAAAACAAAAGAAGGAATAGAAGAACAAGCTTAAACGAAAAAGGAAGGGAGAAAAGGGAATGAAAAAGAAAAAAGGGGAAACTAGAATTTTGAAGCTTTAAGCTTTAATTGGTAAGTCAATTAAGCATTTTTCTCTTAAATTAGATGTTTTAGAAGCTTTAGAACAAAGTTTTGATGAAATTAAGTTGAGGTCTTGGAAGTTTTAAGGTTTTTGAACATAGTTCATGTTGAACAAAATAGTGAATTAGGGAATTAACAGAATGAATTTCAAGTTAGAATTGATAAAGAGATTGAATTGTAAAAGAAGCTATAAATTTTGTGATAGAGGGATTAAATTGAAAGAAATTTTAAATTAGGGTTTTATTATGAACATTAGATAGTTAAGTAGAATGTGGAAGGAAATTGAATAAAAATAAAGTATGGATTGAGTTAGAAAAATAAATGAGTTAATTAAGATTAAATTGGAATTAGGATATAAAGTGGATAGAAATTCAATTATTATTATAAATTAGTGTTGTAATTAATAGCGTAAATTATTATTATTTTCATAGCTAGCAAAGAACCCGAAGTATCGGCACAAAAAAGGAAGGAGAAAGTTATCGAGGAGTAATCGCGAAATCCGGGTTTGTATTACTATAATCTGAATTATTCATTATTTAATGTTTATTTCGATATTTATATTTAATAAGTGAAAATGAAGTAAGCGTTAATATTGAGATGAATGAAAATTTATATTGAATTAATAGTATATTTGAATTGAATTTGAATTATTTGTGATCAAAATTGAAAGTGAAAGTGAAATTGAAATTGAAAGTGATATGAATTGTAAATTGAAAATCCCTATTAATTTGTCGGGCTGAGTCGGATATAGTTGGCATGCCATAGGATTGGAAGAGTCAGGGATGCTTCGACATTGAGTCGATGAGACATTGGGTGTCATTATTTTACTTCGAATAAATTCGATGAGGTACTGGTACCACTTTACTTCGCCTAAGCCGATGAGACACTAGGTGTCACTTTATTGCTTCGAACTATTCGATGAGGCACTGAGTGCCATTCTGGTGTGTTTGGTTGGATCCGTGTATCCGCCAAGGTCCGAGTCTTGTTAATAAGGGTAAACAATGTGAAAAAGAAAAATTGAATAGAAATGAAAATTTGATGCATATAAAGTGATATGTGATGAAATTGAGAAAAGAGAACAGAATGGATAAATCAAAGGTTTCAAAAGTTATTAGTACCTAATTGTTTATGACATTTGGTTGTTATTTGGTTAAATTGATTTGTTATTGATATGAAATGAAAGTGGTGTATAAATTAAGATAATATGTGTTCATGTATTATATAATTGATTATGTGAAATATATTGGTTATTTATAATTTGAATTATAGTAATACCATTGAATATGAAATACTCAGCGTACGGTTGTTTCCATGCGTAGGTTAGTAGAAATTAAGGTTCTGGTTCAGCATCCAAATCGATCCCGACCTCAATATAAATTCGGTGATGTAATTTTTCCCCTTTTGGTAAAAGTGGCATGTACTAAGTGTTGTATAGGTTACATGTATATGCTTGTAATGTTGGTTGTAAAAAAAAATACTATATTTTGATATTAGTTTAATAAAATGGTAAATAGTATATTATAAAATTTGGCATTAAGTTTGAATTAAAAATGAATAAAGTTATTAGTAATTTGAGTAATATTAAGAATGTTTAATTATTAAATTAATATGTTAATGAATTGATTATGATTTAGGTGAATTTGAGTATAAATTGTTTTGGTTGCAGGTTGAAATTGCAGGGAAGGTTATATGTTTATAAAAGGGGTTATATCGAGTTCGAAAAAAAAAATTACGAAAAATCTGCAGAGCACCAGAACAAGTCCCAATTCCCTTTCTAATACGTATTTTGAGCCTCGAGGGTCCAATTAAGGGACTTTATGATTATTTTATAATATGTTTATTAATTATTTATTTATTATTTGTAAATTATCCGATATGTCTGGTAATACCCCCTTAACCCTATTTTGACGATGATTTAGGGTTAAAAGGAGTTATAATTATTGGTATCAGACCCATCAAGTTTAGGAGATTTTTGGACTAATTCGAGCTCGAAAATTGAGTCTAGAAGTACATTCTACTGTTGGGTCGAAACTAAGTCGAGATATTTGGATGTTGACCTATTTGTTTGTTTTTATTTTATAGATTAAAGATGTCAGATGAAAGAATAGATGATACTGACCAAGAAATGTACACTGGAGATGAAAAGTCGTATGGGTTAGATGAAACGGAGCCAGTAACACCTAGCGTAAACCCAGTAAGAAATCCACCTCCTAAAGTAGATAGAAAAATGATAGAGATGATTCTGATATATTACGAGTAATTACCGATGCATTACAAAGAGTAGCGGAGACTACTCTTACTACGACTTCAGTATCAACTTAGAGACGGGCCCCGATAAAATAATTGAGAAAATATGGTGCCATTGAATTTATAGGTCTGAAAGGAGTTTATCCATTAACAGTTGAAAATTGGATGGAGTCGACCAAAAGAATTTTACAACAATTGGAATGTACCCCCCGGGAATGCTTGATTTGTGTTGTATCGTTGTTACAAAGGGAAGCTTATTTATGGTGAAAATCAGTGGTTCGACATCTACCGGAGGATCAGATAACATGCGACCTACTTCAGAAATAATTTCAAAAGAAATATATCGGAGAAATGTATATCGAAGACAAGAAGCAAGAGTTTTTAATGTTGCAACAGGGTGACATGTCAGTAATAGATTATGAGAGGGAATTCTCGAGACTCAGTAGATACGCCTCAGAATTTATACTAACAGAAGTTAATAGTTGCAAAAGATTTTTACGAGGTTTGCGAGACGAGACAAGGTACAGTTGGTATCTCATTGTATTAGTGAGTTTGTAGATTTGATTGAACGGGCCAAAATGGTGGGGCAAGTTCTAGGGCTCGACAAAAATATTGAAAGTGTTAGACCATCTAGGAAGCGTACAGGAACTACCAGTTTGAATCCTCACCCAAAAAGATCAAAGGAATCTCAAGGTGGATGGTGATCCAATTTTGGATCAGATAAAAGTGGAAGAAGCAGGGGTAAACAGATGACGGTATCCACTGGCAGTGTGAGAGGTTCATCTCGAAAAATAGAAATTCTAGACTGTCAGTACTTTGGGAAGAAACACAAAGGGGAATGCTGAAAACTAACTAGAGGCAACTTCCGATATGGCTCTACAGATCATTTCATTAGAGATTGCCCGAAAACTGAGTGCTGCACCGGTAACATCACAGAGATCAGTATCTACAGCTAAAGGCAGAGGATCTGGTAGAGGTGGTTCGGTTTTTAGAGGAAGAGGTGTTAAAAGAAGCAGTGATATTGTTCCACAACAGTCTGAAGCTAAAGTACAGGTCAGAGCCTATGTGGTCAGAACACGGAAAGAGAGCGATACCCACGATGTAGTAGCAGGTATATTTTTATTGTATTCTAAGCCTGTTTATGCTTTGATTGATCCCGGATCTTCACATTCCTATATAAATTTAAAACTAATTGAGTTGGCAAAATTAAAGTCCATGGTGTCTAGAGTGTCAATAGAGATGTCGAGTTCATTGGGGCAAACAGTGTTAATAAATCAAGTGTGTCCGAGATGCCCGATGATTATACAGAATAAAACTTTTCCTGTCGACTTGTTGATCATGTCATTTGGGGACTTTGATATAATATTAGGAATGAATTGGTTATCTAAATATGGAGTGATTTTGTATTGCTATAAAAAGAAATTCAATATTCATATAGAAGATGGAGGTCGGATTGAGGTAAATGGTATCCGTACTAATGGGCCAGCATGTTTTATTTCAACAATAAAGGTTAATAAGTTACTTCAGCAGGGTTGTTCAGCATATTTGGCCTATGTCATTAATTCAGATTCAGTTGGAAACCAATGCAGTAAAATTCAGACAGTTTGTGAGTTTCCTGATGTATTTCTCGAAAAACTACCGGGTTTGCCATCAGACAGAGAGGTTGAGTTTGCTATAGAAGTTTATCCGGGTACAGCTCTAATTTATACCCCCATACCGAATGTCACCTACAGGGTTAAAGGAGCTGAAGATACAGTTGTAAGACTTATTAGATCGTGGTTTTATTCGACCGAGCATATCACCGTAGGGAGCTCTAGTGTTATTTGTTAAAAAAAATAGCTCGATGCGACTTTGTATTGATTACCGATAGTTGAATAAGGTAACAATCAAGAATAAGTATCCATTGCCTCGCATTGATGATTTGTTTGATCAGTTGAGAGGGGCTTTTATATTTTCGAAGATTTACTTAAGGTCAGGCTACTACCAGTTGAAAGTAAAAGAAAGCGACGTTCCGAAGATAGCTTTCCGTACGAGGTATGGTCACTATGAGTTCTTAGTAATGCCATTCGGATTGACTAATGCCCAACTACTTTTATGGATCTCATGAATCGTATATTTCAACCGTATTTAGACCAGTTTGTAGTGGTTTTTATTGATGATATATTGGTTTATTCAAAGTCAGAGTCAAAACATGATCAGCATCTAGAATTGTATTACAGATATTACAGGAGAAGTAGTTGTATGAAAAGCTTAGCAAATGTGAGTTATAGCTATCATAAATTGTATTTTTGGGACATGTGGTATCGGCAGATGGAATCAGAGTTGATCTAAAAAAGATTGAAGCAATTGTTCAGTGGAAAGTACCGAAGAATGTATCTAAAGTAAGAAGTTTTCTTAGTTTAGCTGGGTATTATAGAAGATTTGTAAATGAATTTTCGAAGATAGCTTTGCCGATGACTAAATTACTACAAAAGAATGTTCCTTTTATCTAAAATGATCAGTGCCAGAGAAGTTTTGAAATGTTGAAGCAAATGCTGACAAAAGCACCAGTTCTGACATTACTAGAGTCGGGGAAAGATTTTGTAGTGTACAGTGATGCTTCTTTGAGTGGTTTGGGTTGTGTATTAATGCAGGACAGAAAAGTAATAGCCTATGCATCTCGTCAATTGAAGCCACACGAACGTAACTATCCGACTCATGATTTGGAACAAGCAGCTGTGATTTTTGCTCTGAAGATTTGGAGACATTATTTGTACGGTGAGAAATGCTACATCTATACCGATTATAAAAGTTTGAAATATCTTCTTTCTCAAAAAGAATTGAAGTTGAGACAAAAATAGTGGATAGAGCTCCTAAAAGATTATGACTGTGTTATAGACTACCATCCAAGAAAAGCTAATGTTATAGCTGATGCACTAAGTAAAAAAGCTACAATTGAATTGAGAGCGATTTAAGAGTAAAGCCGATAATGTTTGATCAGATCAGATCAGCACAATTGGGAGACGACAAATTGTTGAAGAAAAGAGAGATGGTACAGAATGGAACATCAGAGAGTTTTAGTATTGATGATTGTGGATGTTTAAGATATCAAAATCGGATTTGTGTTCCAACTAAATCTGAGTTGAAGAAATCGATTCTTCGAGAAACTCACGATAGTCCATTCGCTTTGTATCCCGGAGGTACGAAGACGTACCGAAATTTACGAGAACTATATTGGTGGCCAGGAATGAAAAGAGACATAGTTGAATTTGTGAGTAAATGTTTAACTTATCAACGGGTAAAAACAGAACATCAGGTTCCTACTGGACTACTTTAGTCTATTGATATTCCTGAGTGGAAATGGGATCGCATAACGATGAATTTTGTTACAGGATTACCGTTGTCAGCAAGTAAAAAGAATACCATTTGGGTGATAGTTGATAGACTTACCAAGTCAACGCATTTCATAACAGTTAGAACCGACTAGTTGTTGTAGAAGCTTGCTGAGGTTTATATCCGAGAAATTGTAAGATTACATGGTATTTCGATATCAATAATTTTCAATCGAGATCCTCAATTTACATCAAGATTTTGGAAGCAATTGCATGATTCTCTGGGTACTAAACTTAACTTTAGTACGACTTTTCATCCGCAAACAGATGGATAGTCTGAACGAGTAATTCAGATACTAGAAGATATGCTTTGGGCTTGTATCATCGATTTTGAATCAGGTTGGGAACATTATTTGCCATTAGCTGAGTTTGTCTACAATAATAGTTTCCAATCTAGTATTCAAATGGCCCCGTATGAAGCACTATATGGTCGAAGATGTGGATCACCAGTGTGTTGGACAGAATTGAATGAAAAAAAGGTGATTGAGCCAAAATTCATTCAAGAGACAGAAGAAACAGTTAAGAAGATTAAAGATAGATTAAAAGCGGCCTTTGATAGATAGAAACCTTATGTCAATTTGAAGCGTCGAGACATTGAGTATTCAATCGGGGACAAAGTATTTCTCAAAGTCTCTCCTTGGAAGAAAGTGTTGAGATTTGGCCACAAAGGAAAGTGTTGAGATTTGGCCGCAAAGGAAAGCTTTACCTCCAGAATTACAAAACATTCACGTTGTTTTTCATGTTTCTTTGCTACGAAAATATAGATCAGATCCTTCTCATATCATTTCTATTGAAGACATTAAAGTTCGACCTGATTTGTCCTACGAAGAAGAGCCGGTTCAGATTTTAGCACGAGAGGTAAAGAAATTAAGAAATAAACGAGTTTCTCTAGTAAAAGTCTTATGGAGAAGTCATAGTATGGAAGAAGTGACTTGGGAACCGAAAGAAACTATGAGAGCACAACACCCCCATTTATTTTAAGGTAAATTTCGATGATGAAATTTATTAAGGGAGAAAGAAATGTAATGACTTAAATTCACGGGCACCGAAAAAGTGAGTTATAAGGTCTCCGTCTTAATAAACCGAGTTCGTAAATAATTATTAGGAGTAATTATGAGTCTAGTAGTGTGTGTAATTAGGCTTTGATTAGGTGAATTTAGTTTAATTTAGAGTAATTAGTAAAAAGGACTAAATTGAATAATGGATGAAAGCCTAATTATAGATTAAAAGAAAGAAAGCGAGACTAAAATGACAATTACGCCTATTTTATAATTTGAGGCGACAAAACAATGAGAAAAATCTAAAGATTTTTAAAGATTTAAGTTATTATTAATTAATAATAGAATATAATAGTATAAATTATTATTTAATTAATATTATCTTATTAGATTAATAATATATATATATATATTAAAGCCAAATGTATGGTAATAAAATATACATGTGTAAAAATTATATTTGTACATTTGTAAAATAAATATTAATTTACTTATTATTTAAGCAAATAAATATTTATAATTTATTAATATTATTACTAACTAATATATATATATATATATATGACATAAAAGAATAAAGAAAAGAAAACGAAACAAAAGAATGAATAGAAGAACAAGCTTAAACGAAAAAGGAAGGTAGAAAAGGGAATAAAAAGAAAGGGAAAATTAGAATTTTGAAACTTTAAGTTTTAATTGATAAGTCAATTAAACCTTTTTTTTTTTAATTAAATGTTTTAAAAGCTTTAAAACAAAGTTTTGATGAAACTAAGTTGAGGTCTTAGAAATTTTAAAGTTTTTGAACATAGTTCATGTTGAACAAAATAGTGAATTAGAAAATTAATTGAATGAATTTCAAGTTAAAATTGATAAAGAAATTAAATTGTAAAAGAAGCTATAAGTTTTGTGATAAAGAGATTAAATTGAAAGAAAATTTAAATTAAGGTTTTATTATTAACATTAGATAGTTAAGTAAATTGAATAAAAATAAAATATGAATTGAGTTAGAAAAAAAAATGAATTAAATAGGATTAAATTAGAATTAAAATATAAAATGGATAGAAATTTAATTATTATTACAAATTAGTATTGTAATTAATAGCTAATTAATAGCGTAAATTATTATTATTTTTGTAGCTAACAAAAAACCCAAAGCATCGACACAAAAAGAAAAAGAAAAAATTATAGATGAGTAATCTTGAAATTCGGATTTGTATTACTATAATCTGAATTATTCATTATTTAATATTTATTTCAACATATATTTAATAAGTGAATATAAAATAAACGTTAATACTAAGATGAATAAAAATTTATATTGATTTAAATTGAATTTAAATTATTTGTAATCAAAATTAAAAGTAAAAATGAAATTGAAAATGATATGAATTGTAAATTGAAAATTCATATTCACTAGTCGGACTGGATCGAATATAATTAGCATGCCATAAGATTATAAAAGTTTAAAGATACTTCAACCTTAATTCGATGAGACATTAAATATCATTATTTTACTTCGAATAGATTCGATGAGATACTGAGTACTACTTTATTTCAACTTGACCGATTAAACACTGAATGTCACTTTATTGCTTCGAACTATTCGATGAGGCACTAAATACCATTCTAATGTGTTTGATTAGATACGTATATCCGCTAAAATCCGAATTTTGTTAATAGAAATAAACAATGTGACAAAAAAAAAATTGAATAGAAATGAAAACTTGATGCATATAAAATGATGTGATGAAATTGAGAAAATAGAATGAAATGAATAAATCAAAAGTTTCAAAAATTATTAATACCTAATTGTTTATAATATTTGATTGTTATTTGATTAAATTGATTTGTTATTTATATAAAATGAAAATAGAGTATTAATTAAAATAATATTTATTCATGTATTATATAATTAATTATGTAAAATTTATTTAATTATTTATAATTTGAATTATAATAATACCACCGAATATAAAATACTCAACATACGATTGTTTTCATGCACAAATTAATAAAAATTAAAATCCTAATTTAACATCCAAATCGATTCCGACCTTAATATAAATTCGATGATATAATTTTTTCTTTTTTGGTAAAAGTGAAATGTACCAAGTGTTGTATAAATTACATGTATATACTTATAATGTTGATTGTAAAAAAAAAAATACCATATTTTGATACTAACTTAATAAAATGTTAAAAAATATATTATAAAATTTGATATTAAATTTAAATGAAAAATGAATAAAATTATTAGTAAATTTTAAATAATATTAAGAATATTTAATTATTAAATTAATATGTTTATAAATTGATTATGATTTAAATGAATTAAAATATAAATTATTTTGATTACACATTGAAATTACAAGAAAGGTTAAATGTTTATAAAAAAAATTATATTGAGTTCTAAAAAAAATTTTATGAAAAATCTATAAAACACCTAAACAAGTTCCAATTCCTTTTCTAATACGTATTTTAAGTCTCGAAAGTCCAATTAAAAAACTTTATGATTATTTTATAATATATTCATTAATTATTTATTTATTATTTTTAAATTATCTGATATGTTTGATAATATCCCGAAACCCTATTCCAGCAACGATTTAAGGTTAAGAGGTGTTACAATTTTATTCCTACGAGAGCCAATATGCTTAAGAAACACCTAGTTGCTAATGCCATGTGCCTGATATGTGGCAATGGGACTGAAGATCCTTTTCATATTTTTTGCTTCTGCCCTGTTTTAAGAGAGGTTTGGGAATTAGTTGGACTTGAATGGATTTCACAATGTCAGAATAAAGAATGGGAAAGGTGGCTTATCTGGGTGTTTAATACGCTTTCTCTCCCTCAAATCTGCATCTTTTGTTGCTCAGTTTGGACCCTTTGAAACGAACGGAATAAGAGGTTACACGAGAGAACTTTCAAATCTGCAAAAGAGATGGTAACCTTCATACTCTATTACATTAAAGAAATTGATAAATCAGAAGAATGTAAGCATACCAGTATAATCCATCAGAGCCAGTGGCAGCCCCTCCGGTACGATGTGGTCAAGATAAATTTCGACGCGAATTTTGATGTTCGAAACTATAGATCTGAATCCGGGGTCGTCGCGAGAAATCAATCGAGGCGGGTTCTTGCATCAACAGCAATCATCCACGAACAAGTCGCCTCTGCTTTTGCAGCAAAGGCCATAGCATGCATAGAGACTTTAAGACTAGGTCTGGATCTGGGAATAGACAGAGTTATGTTTGAAGGTGACTCTCTTTCGATAATAAAAAAATGCAACATAGTGGAGCAAGACAAATCGATTATTGCAGGGTATATTCATGATATCAGAGAAGGGGAAAAATCGTTTTCTTGGTGTTCTTTCCACCACACAAACAGAGTTGCTAACAAACTTGCAGATGTAATTTCTAAGGAATGTTTAAAGAAGAAAGAAGGATTTTACCTGGCATATGACGTCCCACGAGTAGCAAGGGGAACTCTAGAAGACGACTGGCTCCAAGAACCAGACTGATCGGAGAGGCTATAGAAGTTGAAGCCTCTCATCCTCTAAACAAACAAACCAGAAGAAGAACAAGCTCTTCTGGGATTTTTCAAATTTTTGTTACGAGGGGTTTGTTTTTACCAAATAAGTTTTTAGGGAAGCAAAAAATCGTCAGATGGTTTAATAGAAAGCTTTGATGGACAGGCATTTAGCCTCTCGGAGACATGGGTTGTCTCTATCATAGGCATAGGAGTAGGGTCAATTTTTTCAAATTTCATCAAACTTTTAAGATCCCTTTTTTTTTCTTCATTTCGATGAAATGTCATTTAGGATGCATTTGAGTCGGATTTTCAGTTTCATTTTGGTTTTCTTTAGAGTTTTTCTGTTGGGCCATAGAACGAGTATAATTTTCTTGGGCCAGGTTCTTGTTTTGTAGTTTTGTTTTCTTATAAATAAATCAACCCAAGTCCAATTATTAAAAAAAAAAAAAGAGTTTCTTTCCTTTTTCATCTAAATTTTGCTACTGTATACATACTATTTTTTTAGGGGTGCATTTATGAAAATATAATTAATAATTTTATATGGTTCTATTCAACAAAACATTAATTAAATTATAATGATATTGTAAAAATTAAATAATATATTTATTTTTAAAAATAAAGTTCTAAGATTTATTAATGTTTTTTTTATATAAAACCCTTAATAAATTCTAACATTTGAAACGATAATATTGATTGAGTTTTAACTTGATTAGTATTGAAATACATTGATCCACCTAATTAAAGGTTGGGAAAGGACTATAATAATAATACTTAAAATTATTACAAATATTTATATAATTTCAAATTTTAAATATAAAAAAATTTGTTTTTTAATGCCAATTACTTTATTTTAATAATATAAACTATTTTTACAATCTAAAATTTTCAACACCATTTTATTTGTTTTTTTTAACAATCTTATTATAGGTTCTAATCATATTTGCTCTTTTTGATACAATACTTAGAACTATTCATAGCCTCTCCCCAACCCTTAAATAGGATATTAATATGTTTCAACCTTCTTGCACTGGCAATAAAATCGATGCCAATTGAGCTAAGATTTAATTGACTTCTATTTATTTTAAAACCCTGTTAAGTTAATAATTTTTAAAAATAAATATAAAATCAGCCAAAATTTTTAAAAATCTATTGAATAAAAACAAAGTTTTTAATTTGAGACACAATCACCAATTTTTAGCCATCTGTGATTGTTTCTAGCTTCATTCTCTCATATGGTATCATAACTATTATATAGTGCAAGAAAATCTATTGTATATGCATAATTAACATATTACATATAATATTTGAGTTCACAGTACAAATGGTATATAGTTTTAATCATAAAAACTTATAGAAACTTAATTTGGAAAAAGAATTATGTTAAATTATAAACACAATTTTTTGCAATAACTTTAAAAAGTTTTTTTTTTACAAATAAGTTATGATAAAAAAATTATAGCATTTTTTTACGAATAAACATATTATTCTTATAATATATAGCATAGATACATGAATAAGTTATGTTAATATTTTTTTACCATAACTTTTTATAAATAAATATATTATAACACTTTCATAACATGTAAATTATTATTTACAATAAAACTTTTAGCCATAATGTTTATAAAAATTTTAGGATTTAAATAATATAATTTTGAAAATTTATTTTATGAATTATCCTTACCATATCATCCATGATCCCTATCAATTAAAAGTAAACACATCATCTTTTTTTCATATTATATGTAACCCCCAATACCCTACCTAGAAGATATGACTGGATCCAGAAGATCACAATTGTAATTTCGCCCTCAAAAAAACCATTTAAACATAAATATATTATAATTTACAATAAAATAATCAATAAAACAAGTCAACTTCGATTTTTGTAATGATTCTTAAAAGTTTATAAATACGAACATAAAAATGTTTATTAAAAAAATCTGAGTAAAACCTACGAGTGTAAGCAAAAGTATAACCAAAATATTCAAATCCCAAGTTCACATTTACATCACAATACCCAAGAAATATGAAACCAAAAATAGTTTAAAAATCACAAAGTAACCCATGCAGAGAGAAGAAATAAAATGAATAAAACCGAGAGATTTTCCAAGCACCAAGTCGCCTAAGTCCAAAAATATTTGTAAGAGAAACTGAAGGGGAATGAGCTAAAGAGCTCAATGTGTCTCTAAAGTGAAGACAAACACAATCACAATATCACAATAATTTTCACAAAATATTTTAAATAGGAACACAACATGTCACAACTTAGATGCAATAAAATCATATATACAATGCAATGCACCCAATCACCAGCACACCAATACAGTTGAGAGGTTCTCCAGAACCCCTCCCCATTTAATTGTCACCAATTGCAATGGTTTTAGTATCATCCATTTGAAGGGGTGACAATCACGTCTTCTACCGTACAACCCAACCCATGAACACACAGTAGCATGATGTCACATGTATCGCAATCTCAACGCAATATCATTTTATTAAATCAAGATTCACAGTATATTAAATACAATATTTAAAATATTCACAATCTGATAGATATGTATGCAATATCAACATGCTATCACTCAACACATATCAAAATCACACAAGGTGTGGAACACTGTCTCACAACAAACATATATCACAGAAAGAAACACACAACAGTATGTAGCACAGATAGAGACACCTCTTGTAACACCCAAAACCCGTAACCGTCATCGATTTAAGGTGTCAGAGTCTTACAAACCCTTATAATTATTTTACACATGTAAGCTATTCACAATTTCATTCAAATTGATTTTTCGATTTTTTTATAATCCAGTATAATAACTCGATTTAAGTTTACATGGTCATTTACAACACTACAAGCTATCAAGGATCGAATTGAAACGCACAATAACTTCAAAAATGGAAACTAAAATTTTCCTCTACAGGGGTCACATGGCCGTTTGTCTCAAACACAGGCTTGTGTGCCCACATCCACACGCCTCTGCCCTTAGCCATGTTCCAGACTGTGTGTGTGCAAAAAATAATCATACGACCATGTCACAAACGGCGTGACAGGTTATGTATCTATACGGATTTGCAATACACGCCCGTGTGAGGAATCGTGTGTTAGACCATGTGTCTATGCAAAATTGGGTCACACAACCGTGTTCCAGCCCGTGTGAACCCTGCTTCTAACAAACTCAGGTCACATGCCCGTGTAGGTGGCCCGTGTGTAGGTCGTGTATAACCACAAGTGACAAAAATCATTCTCAAACTTTGTCTAACTGTTCAAGGACTCAAACCAATTCATTCAATAACTTTCTTATAACCTTAAACATACCCGTATCATCCAAATTTGACACATTCAATCATTCAAATCTTCATTCAACAATTATACAATGCCATTTTAACCTGTATCATCCAGATCTGAGCTTTGACACTCTTATGTTCAATAACAAGAGTTCTCATCTGAAACTCAACTCCAATGGTAGCCTTGGAATCTAAACTGAACTCATTTCTAGCAAACCAAGCAAGAATCTAAAAGAAAAGTATATTTTTGGGTTTGTAACGAGAGGGGAAGGAGAGGAATGTGAAGACTAAAAATGTTGAGATGTGAAGGCTCAAGACAAATCTGAAAATGTCTTACGGAAAAACAAAGAGTAAGACATTTTTCGTAAAATGAGGCATGTTTTCCCGTGTTTTGTAATTGCTTTTACATGGGAAATTGTTTTCAGCCAATCAAACATTGGAAAAGGCTAAAAAGCTTTTCCGTAAAATCTTTTACAGCCAAACAAACACACCCTTAATCTTTTTACCTAAATTAAGCAATCAATCATTACAATTACTAGACCAAACATCAATTTATCTATAATATGCTTTTGTAAATATTTAATAAAAAATATTCACAAGCACGATTTACAGAAACGAGGTCCCATGCCTCATTTTCCTAAACCACTTGACTTTCGAAATAACCACTTATACTAATCATTAATTCAATTAGTTCAAATTCATCAAATCAAAATTCAATATAAAAATTATTATTAACTCAAATAATTTAAATACTAATTATACGAACTTACTTTTCGGATCGGTGGTCCCGGAACCACTGTTTCCAACACCACTAAAAAACGGGTTATTACACCTCTAGCAATAAAAGTTCTAACGTCGTGGAGAACGCCTCCCACGCTCAGATCTAACTCTAGGTCTAGCTGAATTAGAACCTATGAGAATAAACTCTACATTAAAATCTATCACTATGCCATCTACTAAACACAACACTAAATCGAATAGTGAATACTCACGTGTAATTATCAGAGCTTGTGTAGAGGCAGTTTGCACAGGTGGAGGAGGAAGTAACTCGTTAGCCTCAAAATCGTGATCACTTAAACACAAAATAACCTAGTTAAATCCCTTAACCAACTTTCTTAAAAATTACTAAGTACAAAATAATTGTAAATAGTAAAAATAGGGCTTTCGGGTTCGAATTTGACGAAACGGACTACGAATTCAGACTCAGGATGTCGAAAAATGTCGAGTCAATGTTGGTCAAAAAATTCAACAGTCAACAATCAACGATCAATGGGTTACAAATTTGAACTCAAGACGTCAAAAAGTGTCAAGTCAATGTTTGTCGAAAAAGTCAATGGTCAACGGGTTAGGTACGAGTCAACAGGTCGAGTTGGGTCAACGATTCTCGGGCCGAGTCGAGCTCAAAGTTTGGATCAGGCTCACGGGTTTGGGTTGGTTCAAGGTATAAGTTAGGCTCACAAATTGGGCTTATGATTTTGGGTCCTAAATGGGCTTACACACTTGGGCCTTTGGTTAGGTTGCTAATTAGGTCACTAATTGGGCCATCAGATTTGGGTTTTCTCACATTAAAGCTTGGTTTTGGGTTCTCCAACCAAGCGGCCAACTTCCATTCACACTTAGCAGTAGATTCATTTAGGGTTTAACAACCTTTTAACGACGCCGACCACAAGCGGCACACGTTCGTCGGACGCAGAACGAAAAGGACAAGGAACTCAACCCCAACACAAGGCAACAGCACAACGGGGCAACGACGAAGGGGCAATGCGAGAGAGAATCGAATCAGTTCTAACATCGATTCTTACAAACAACAAACAATGAGGAAAATAAAATAAGGGATTTTGTTTGCACGATGATAGAGAGCCCGATGGTGGGAAGGGTCTGACACACGGACGACGAGAGAGGCATGATCGGAGCTTGGTCGAAAAAGAAGGAAAAAGGGAAAGAGACGAGGGATAGGTTGGCTAAGCAAAGAAAGAAAATACAAAAAGAAGATGAAGGGTTTTAAAACAAGAGAAAAAAAGCTTTTATACCAAGCAAAAAGGGTAAATTGCGCATGGGGTTTCAAAAAATTAAGGTTTTCATTAGAGGCCTAAAACTTAACTCGCTTCACAATTTAGTCTCTAAAATCCCAATTTAACCATAAAACTTTAAACAAAGCTCAATTAAGTCCTTAAACTACACTAAATTTATAAATTAGTCCTTAAATTTGTAAAAATTTCAATTTAATCCTTATAATAAAATTAGGGTTGTTACATCATATGTACAATTGGTAAGAAAATATCATGAATGGTGTAACCCTTTTTACCCGACCTAGAAGATATGATCGGATCCAAAAGGTCACAATTGTAATTTCACCCTCAAGGAAACCATTCAAAACATAATACATTATAATTTACAATAAAGTAATCAGTAAAACAATTCAACTTCTATTGTTTTTAATGAATCTCAAACATAAAAATGTTTATCAAACACTTTAATAAAATATCAAAATCCCAAGGTTGAATTTACATCACAATTCCCAAACAATATAAAAATCTAGACAGTTTGAAAAAACCGCAAAAATAGTTCATACGAAATAATGAATTAACGAATTAAAATAAGAGATCCTCTGAGTACTAAGTCACCTATATCCACGAATATTTATAAGAGGAACTAAAGGGGGATGAGCTAAAGAGCCTAGTGTGTCTCTAAAGTGCAACAATCATAACACATCATCACAGTAATTTTCTCAAAACATTTTCAATAAGCACATAACATGTTACAACTCAAGTACAATAAAATCACATACACAATGTAATGCACCCAATTACCTGCACACCAACACAGTGGAGAGGTTCCCCAGAACCCCTCTCCATCCAATCGTCACCAATCACAGTGTGGTTTTAGTATTAGCCATTTAAAGGGGTGATACGTCTTCCACCATACAATCCAACTTATGAACACACAATAGTATGATAACACATATATCTCAGAACATAATAAATCAAGATTCACAATTCATTAAACGTGACAATCAAATTATCCATAGCCTGATAGATATGCATGAAATATCAACATGCGATACAAAACACAGAATAAAATCATACAGATGTTACAACACAGAATAATAATATCACATAACAAATATGTAGCACAAACAGAAACACACCTCTAACGGGCAGAAACTCTAACGTCGTGGAGGATGCCTCCCACACTCAAATCTAACACCGAGTGTAGCTGAATTAGAACCTACAAGAATAAATTTTACATTAAAAATTATTACTATGTCACTTACTAAACACAACACTAAACCGAATAACAAATACTCATATGTAACTCTTGGAGTTTGTGTAGGGGCAGTCTGCACAGGTGGAGGAGGTAACTTGTCGGTCTAAGAGTTGTGATCACCTAAACATAAAATAACACACATTAGATCTCATATTCCAACTTCCATAAAAGTTACTAAGTACAATAAATTGCAAATAGTAAAACCGACCTTTCAAGTTCGAATTAGACGAAAAAGCTACGAATTCGGAATCAAGACGTCCAAAAAGTCAATTCAAGGTTTGTCTAAGTCAACTATCAAAGTCAAAGTCAATAGTCAACGGTCAATGGTCAACAGTTCGGGTCGGGTCAATGGCTTGGGTCGAGTTCATAATCAGGTCATGTGCATGGGTCGCAAATGGGCTCATGGGTTTGGGACAAAGGTTTGGGTCATAACACTTGAGTATTGGGTTCATGATTGGGCTTCAAAATTGGGCCTCGATTTGGGCTTGTATCAGTTGACCCAAACCCTATCACAAGCAATAAAGAACTTAAGGTTTTCACACCCCTTCGACGGTGCCGACCTTGCAACCCCAACGAGTGGCGCACCTATCACTGAAACGAATGATAAGGGACCAAAAATGACCCCAACACGAAGAGCAACGACTTACCAACGCTAAAATCGGTAGCAAAGATGTAGAGCACGATGGAGGAGAGGTGGCGCGAAGGAGAACCGAATGGTTCATCATCATTTCTCAAAAACGAACAACGGCGAGGGAAACTTGATGGTTGGGATTTGTTCACGACATAACAAGGAACTCGATGGTGGCGGCAGTGTGGTACACGAACGATGGTAGGTCGATTGTCGGAGCACGATCGAAAAACGAGAAAGAGAGGGGTTTGAGAGAGTTTTAGTTAGAGGAAAAAAAGAAAGAAAAACAAATGGTATCTGAAGGGTTGGAATGAAAAGGAAAAAGGGGCTTAAAACCCTAATAAAATGGGTAAATTACGCATAAAGACCCTAAAATTTACCTACTTTTCTAATTTAGTCCTTAAGATCTCAATTTTGCCCATAAAGTTTTATTTCAAGTTCAATTCAGTCCTTAATTAAAAATTTAGGGTTGTTACAGATGGTGTGGAAAAAAAAAGATGATGTGTTTATTTTTAATTGATAAGGACCATGATGATATGGTAAGGATGGTTCATAAAATATTTTTTCTATAATTTTTTGGTTAGAACTTATAAAATACACATAAATTATTTTTATAATATAAAATATCTTTGGCTATAACCATCCCAAACACTCATACATGTTCATGCTTATAATATAAAAATTTATAACTTAAACTTCTATAAAAAAAATATTTAAAAAAAAAAATTGAATTTGACTTTGCGTAATTACTTCAATTCTCAGCCTTACCCTAAAAAAATTCAGTGAGACCTACCAGTTATAGTAGTTATGGAAACATATTACTCTTATATAATTACAAATAATTACACTCAAATTCAATTATCAAATGGCTTTCCAAACATAACTTAATAGTACAAACATATTATCAATATTACAATACTCAATATTGTAAGAATTAAATAAGTTTGTTGGGGATCGACTCAAATAAACAACGAAATAAAAAATAGAGAAGATCGAACACAAATATTTTGCATGGAAAACACTCAGTTAAGAGGATAAAAAAAAATCCACAGGCAAATAAAGTTTTGTCTTTTCACTAACCGAGCAAACGAACGAGAGTACAATATAGAAAAAACAAATCTAAAAGAACAAAACTCAAAAACCTGAATACAAAACTCTCCCCAAAACTCTTCATAAAATCTTACCTAAGAAATATTCTATTAACTCTCTAAAACAGGATTAAAGTAGACTCTTTAAATAAATTAATATTAAAGTTGTAATAGGGCTAAAATATTCTTGTATAATTGTATAATTGATTGACTATTCATGTGCAATGCCCAAAATATAATACCTCAAATTTGGAGCAAAGCTAGATAATAAATCCTTAACAAAAACAAAAACAAAAACAATTATTAAAAAACAAAATGATAAATAAAATATGTACACATTATATTGCTCTTGATGGTCTTGTATTTCAATTAAAAATTTTTAATATTTTAGTAAAAATTGTGCAATCACGTAAATTTAAGAGTATGTGCTAATAAAATTTGTCACTAAAATTTGAAATTCATAATATATTTTTGAAGAAAAGTTTAGTATTTTTTTCTTAAACTAATTTGATTAACTAATTTTATTTGTCACTGAGAATCAAAGTTGTTGAGGGAGTCGATTTTTTCATGTAACATATTGCATTAGATTAAGTCGATAAATTCGAATACAAAATATCATATTTGTTATCGAAATAATTCTAATTAAGATAAATTATAAAATATAGTATAAACGAGTAAACGTGACACATGCTTAATAAACAAACTTTGATGCATGAATAAGATGTTAATGAAGCTCACATACGACAGTTCAGGATCAATGTTAGTAAGAAACGAGGTTAGATTACGATTTTAATATGATATTTATGAATGTCGTAGGTGATAATTTATTTTTTTAATCAATAATTTAATTTTTCAAATATGTGAATTTATAGTTAAAATTAAATTAATATGATTAAATTATATAAATTATGAGACAAAGAAAGAAAGCATACCATATCACTAAAAATTATAACTCAAATGCTCAAACATGTAAAAATTAACTTAAAACTATTTATTAAAGTGTAGAATGTTATATGCGATGCAAAAGAAGAAACAAACACTTTTCTTTTAAATGAATTAAAATGGCACCTTCTCAAGCTGAAAAAAGTTGTATAAAATTGTAATTTCATCTCATCCTTATCACTTTTTAATAGAAAAATAGTAAATCAGATTTTTCTTTTTGATTTTTAGCATTTTTATTTCTATATTAAAAAAGGATAGAGATGACGTAAAATCATAGTTTCATATAATCTCTTCTCATGGCAAATGTTATGAATGAAATACATGCTTAAAAAATCCCATGTGATGATCTGATGGTAAAAAGTATTCGATCTGAATTCGAATCGTACTAATTACGTTTGTTATTCGAACTTGAATTCACCAAAAAAAAATACATGCCTAAATGACATGAATAAAATCAATTATGAACATAAAAATTTCCCTTAAATTAACTATACCCATTTTCCATTTTAGTTTTGGGAAACTTTTTATAATAATCCTAAAACGAATTATTCATTGTGGTTTCAAATTAATTTCTTCTCTTGGGTTTATTTAAAAGCCCAAAACTCATACCCATCAAAAGCCCTAAACCTAATGCTAACTAAAAAAACACTGGTAAGGGGAAAAGGGTAAGACAAAAATGGCGTTCAGAGGGAAGGAGATGATGAAGAAGCTGTTGAAGAAGGTGGGAGAGAAAAACCTGGCGCATGGAGTTAAGGAACAGCTTCAAAAATCCATTCCAGACAGCAAGGTCGTCATGAACCGCGCCAAACGCGGCCTTTACGCTGGCCGTCACATCCAGTTCGGCAACCGTATCAGCGAAGACGGTGGAAACAAGTATCCTCTCTTTATCTTCGTTGCTTTCTTAAACTTCTTTTGTTCGATTTATTTTTTTGTTTTTGGTAATTTGGATCTTTGTTTTGGAACCCTACAATTAAATCAACTGTGAACATGCTGCTCTCTATAGGTATTTTGATTTTCTGCTATTTTTTTTATTCTCCCTACTTTTTATAAAGTTTCGACGAAAATTCGTCCTCGTTGAGATCACTAATGATATGTTATATCGAGATGTGATGTATCCTCATAAGCATGTAATTTGTTCTAGTTCTTGGTTGCGAAACTGGTTGTGTGCACTTCTAACTCTGATATGTGTCTGAATTGGTGCAAAAGAGTAAGCGGAATGGTTGCTCTGTGTTATCATGTTTGCTTGGACTTGAGAATTTATTCTAAGACAGTATCGGCCATGATCAAGAAGAACAGAGAAGATTATTAGAATAGCTAATCCTTAGTAGTTGGATTGAGGCTTTAATTCAGTAAATGAGATTTTTATTGCTATCTTGAAGTTGTGGTCTTTGTATTCATTGGGAAATTTTAACATCATGCAATGGTTGTGACAGATCGCGGAGGAGTTGGAAGCCTAATGTACAGGAAAAGCGTCTATTTAGTTATATCTTAGATCGCCACATTCGAGTCAAAGTAACCACTCATGCCCTCCGTTGCATCGACAAGGCAGGCGGGATCGACGAGTACCTGCTGAAAACTCCCTACTACAAGATGGATACAGAAATGGGCCTGTTCTGGAAAGCTAAAATCGAGAAGATGTACGAAGAGCTTGGGCAAATGGAGGTAGTCTTCTTTTCGCCGGAGGATGAAGCAAAGTTTGAGCAAGGATTCAAAGACCTGAAGCTAGCGGAGAGAGCAGCTCGAAGGGATGCTAGAAGACAGATGTATGGATGGTCAGGGAAACTGGAAGAAATTGAGAACGGAAGAAGTCACGATGAAACTGGTAATGCCGGGGAAGATAGTTCGGACGGCGAAGTTCATAAACAGCTGGTTGCAAATTCTTGAGCGTAGAACCAGCTGCCATCTACTTTTTTTTTTTTTTTTGGCGACTCTGTTAGGGGATATTTGTTCTGGATGAATAATTTGGTAGCAAAGCTCAAAATGTGGCACTATTTTCAGCCGATCAAAACTTGGAATCCAGATGAACATTAGCTGCTGTATACAAGGAAGTCCAATTTCACATCAGATGGAAGTAAATTGGAGCAGCAAAATGCCAAATGTTAATTTTCCTTCGGTTGGTAACAATTGTATTGGTGTATATGACAAAATTTTAGTATTTTAGACTGTTTGTTGTTGTTTTTTTATATTACAGTTAAAAAATAATATTTAACCATTTAATTTAGTTATAGAACATAATTAATAATTTCGTATAAATATATTCGTCTGTGTAATTGAGTTATATGTTTTTAATGGCACATGTCTTGCATGTAGCTTTATGCATTTAATTTTGATTATTGTTGTAATTATTTTTAATTCAATATTTAATTTGTTAAATAAAATTAAAATATATTTATTTATATAACAATTCGAATGTAATAAAAAATTATTTTCAAATATCATATTAAAATATTGATATTTTGTATATCAATATTTTTTTAATATTATTAACAAATTTCAAATCATAACTAAAACATTTGTGCTATTTTAAACATATAATATAATTTTACTTTATGTAATAATTTTAAAATAATAAATAATAAACGCTATTAAAATATATCAAGTATTTTGATGATTCAAATATGGTACTAATAAAAAATTGAAATATATTATAATATAAACTCTTCAATATTTCATATTTATTTTTTATTTTCTTAATAGTCAATAAATTGGCTATAATAATTTTTTAAATAATATATAATTAATGTTTAGGAAAATATTAAGTAAAAAATACAAATTTTTTTTAAAATTTTTTAAATGATTGTAATTGTAAAAACTTTTTTATGTCAACTTTTAACTTCAAATATAATTATTTTAACCAAACCTTTTTAAGTAATAAATGTAAATGTAAATTATAATTATTTTTAAATGTATAAGTTTCACAACTTCTATTAAATTATAATTATTATTAAATGTATAGCTATCATAAATTTTATTTTACATTCACCGTTTTAATTAATAATTCTAATTTTGGTATGGTACTAATTATATTAGTTTTATGTCTCATGACAGAGTCAGATATTTGTACCTAAATTTATGTAAGGATTAAATTATCCGTCGAAGTTAGGAAGTTCCAATTGTTTAGATAAAATTATTAAATTGAAAATTGCGTTTGAATTAAAAAAATTAGGTTTATTTAAAATATATTAAGTTTCAATTTTAATATTTAAAATCAAAGTTCAACTTTTTTTTAATTTTAGGCATAATGATAATTTAATTCTTAACCTTTACATTTTTTGTCAATTTGGTAATTATTTTTTTATTTAAATTTGATCACTAATCTTTCAAAAATAATCAAATCATTTTTTTAATTGAAATGCTGACTAAAATATTAATTTCTTAACAATGTCGAAGTTCGTCTTTAAGGTCGTAACTCACCCAAGTTGAAGTCGCGACAACATGCTTCTGCCCTCAATGTCACGACACTCATCCTTTAATGTTACGACATAACGCTTGTATTAGTCATTTGTTATTGGTGTTTCATAAGAGTTTTCACAAGCTTGCTTATATCTCAAATTTGAATTGATAATGTGTTTTATTAAGTTTTGAAACTTAATTGCTTGTATTAGTTATTTTAGTTCTCCATTTAATTTTTCATCTTTTTTAGCCCTAAAACTTGTGTTTTTTGCCAAAAAACTTCAAAATAGATGGAAAAGTTAATGTTTTTAACTTTACTGGTATGGCATACATGTGGATTTTCACGTGGATGACACATCAATATTTAATTAATTTTAATTTTTTTTTTAAAAATATTAAAAATTAATATTTTTAAAAATCAATTAAATATTGACATGTCATCCATGTGACAATTCACATGTGTGTCATGTCAATAAAATTAACAAACATTAACTTTTTCATCCATTTTAAGGTGATTTGATAAAAAATACAAGTTCAAAGGCTAAAAAGACAAAAAAAAATTAATTGGAGGACCAAAATGAATTTTTCGTAAAATAGGAGGGCCAAAAGAGTCATTATGTCTTTTTTAAATTTAAACAGGGAATTTTATAGGCCCTTTTATGTTGATGTGATCAATGGTTCACATTATCTGCTCCGGCGCCAGGTTGTTGGGTTGAAAACAGTAGAGAAGCCGAGTGCGTTTAGTGTGAGTCACTCCATCACATGGCGCTTTTTTCACTTTGGAAAGTGACCGACCTAAAAACCTCACAACTTGGTCACCAAGCAAGCACAGCATTATCTGGTCAAGAATTTTAAAAATTATTTTAAATTTTTTTTGTAATTTTTGTTGAGAGAGATAAATTAGCTCATTTTCAAACTTGATAAAAATTAAAAGGATATTTACATCAATTGTTAAATTCAACTTGATTCGAATTCAAAATTCGAATTACTTATTCGAGTTGACTCGAATAATTCAATTCAATTAACTCGATATTTAATTTTTTTTATTTTTTCAAGTCGAATCGAGTTTTACTAAGTTTTTTATTAATTAACTAAATTATTAATTCAGTAGGAGTGTAATATGAAGCGCGTTAGCTTAATGCACTGAACAACATCCGAAGGTGAATACAATGGAATCTTGCCCCATAATTCTCAGCTGCATCTCTATATAAACCACAAACCTGTCTCCTCCCTTCTGTTTCTAATATTTCTGCATCAACAACACCACACTCTCAACTTGAATCCAGAGGTTTTTAAACATGGGCAGAGAGAAGAATTGGTCTGTTATGGGCCGCCTCAAGAGAGCAGTGAAGCAGATCAACTCCCTACTTCGCTTCAACCTAATAAAATGGCGATTGTCTTGCTTCCTAAGAAGCCATTCCTCCGGGCGCCGGCCGACCTTGAGCTTTAACGATCGCCTCGGTTTGCACGGTTGCATTGTGGATGATGATGAAGAAGAAGATGAATCCAATAAAAAAGGACCGGGTCGAGCGCTTCATAGAACAACAAGCTATGCTAGTGCGGATTATGATGTTGACCAAAGGGCGGAGCTTTTTATCTCTAATTTCCGTCGACAGCTTTGGTTAGAACGCCAAGTTTCTTTGCAGCTAAGATATTGCCGATCCAGGAGTTTGGAGTGACACAGACTTACCTCCAACGCCGAAACCAGCTTGCTCTGTAAGATATCTCAAGAACAAGATTAGTTTTATGTTCTTATTATTTATGGTTTTGATTTTTGGAGAGTTTTCTTTATACCGTATTTATATTGCTAAATTGTTTGAATTTACGGTATTGCTAGAGGTTTGATTGTTTTTTTCCCTTTCCATCTTGCATCTATTTGTTTAATGCAAGATTTGTTGTAAAAACTTGAATAATGTATTTTAATAATTTATTATTGTAATGGAATTCAAGAGCTTGTTTTAATAAGAATTCCATCAGTTTCCATGCTTTGTGAACTTACAATTCTGGTGTGTGTGTGTATATACATATGGAGTTGAGGGATCATCATATTGTTATGATAATGCTTCTTTGTGTTGCTCTACAGTTAAGTGTATGATGCATTGTATACTATGATGGTGCAGTAATTAAATTCCATGATAATTGTTCAAAATCCTTGGGTTTCTTTCAAATTCTTGCTACATTATCAATTTGTTTAGAAAATCAGGGGTTGGGAAGTTTCTTTAACACAATCCTCCAACCTTCTTCTTCTTCTTCTTCTCTTCAAGTGGCTTATTGTTATGTCATTGGGACTCTGATGTGAGTGTTGCATATGGATATGTATCTGATAGGGGTATGGTTAGATTTTGTATGATTTTAGATGTATTAGGAGGATGTTTAAAGATCATATCCCTATATTCATGTTACAGACATGAGTATCAAATATGGACCTTGCTCCCTGCTTCTACTTGGCTTTTGGCAACCACAATATTTGCAGCTTCTGCCTCTGATTCTTCTACTTGATTCAAGCCTTCTCCTCTTGCCTGTGCTCTCAACCTGTTTTTCTTCTCCAATTTCTTTAGTAGGACCCATCTCATCTGTTGCATTATCTTTACCTTTGCCTTCAGTTCCTGTTTTAGTGCCTCATGGAACCTTATCTTCCATTTCTTCAGTCTGAGGCACATTATGGTGTTGCCAAACTGTTGAAATATGGGTATGTTATCCTTGTTCAACATTTTTTACTTGAGTAGGCATCTACAACATCCGGATGTTCACTTGCTTCAGCTTTTGGTTTTTGGGAATCATTTAGCTCACCATCATCAACTTTCACAACCTCCTCAACTTGATGATCCAAGGTTTCTTCATTTTCATGGTCCTGCTCTCCTTTTCTATCTTGACGACTTGAAGGTTCCTTAAAAGCCGAGCACGTAGTTCTTCTTTTGGGTTCCCAGATTCCCAAAGTTGTGAAGTGGATCAGAATGTTGTTGTTTTCTGTGGAGTGGGAGAGCTTATGGTTACTCGAGTAGCCGATGGGGGCCTATCAAAAGATCTTTTCAGTAGGTTAGGCTTTTAGACAGTGTCATGAGCCTCAGTATTTTTTGACATTCATGACAGCATCACTGCCTGTGTCTGAGATAGGTGGGCACTTGTTTTTCAGTGGAACCTGCAGGTTCTATCTTAGACCATGAGTGATGGAAGATTTGTAAGAGAGAGTGGCCCTCTTCTCTTTCCCCATATATACTGCTGCTTTCGCCTTTTGTGGTTGCCATAATCCGTTTGAAATATCTCAATTTCTAATAATCACATTATATATATAAAAGAAGAATCTACAACATTTTTTGCATTCTTAAACAGCAGTTTCCTTTTTCTTATGCTTCAAAGCAAACACGATGATATTGTCTGACAAATTGAAAATTAAATTATTAAATATTATAATTATTGAAGTAATATTATAAAAATGTTTTATTAGGATAATAAATTGTTTAATAATACTAAATTTTAAAAATTGAGAATTATTTATTTTTATAAATTTTGTCTTATTAATAGAATATTTTATATTAATTTAATAGTTTTAGAGATAAGTTAAAAACAATCATTTTAATTTTTCCTTTTTCTTGTAACAAAATGAAAATGATGAACCCATTGTTTGCCCATTGGCTCACGCCTCACATCCTGAGATGGAATAGTAAAAATATAGTGAAGAGTGATATCAGCGTAGAGGTGTAGATAGATAGAGTCGGATTATTTAAACAAAATATTTAGATTAATTTTTTAAATTTGGATTTAGTTCGATTCAAAAAATAGATTTAATTTTTTTTGTTTAAATTCAATTCGATTTTATTTTTTAAATTAATTTTTATTTAAAATTAAATTTTTTTAAAATGTAATATACTAAATACATTAAAAACGTTAAAATAAAAAAAAATTTAACATATTAAAATTATTTATATTAAAAACTACCATAAATATAATAAATATTTTATTATATTAAAATTATTTATATTAAAAACTACCATAAATATAATAAATATTTTATTATATTAAAAAACACAAATAAATATAATAAATGTTTTATTTTATTAAATATAAATTTTAAAAATTTATATTTTGGGTTGAGTTATTTAGTTGGGTAAATTTTTTTTAAATTTTGAGAAATGCATTTGATTATTTTTGGATTAGTGAGTTAATATAAATATAATTATATATAATTAATATAATATTATTTTATAACATAATGTTTGGGTCGAGCCGAGCTCGTGAAAAAAAAATCTTATCCAAGACCCGACCTATATAAAAAATGAGCTTTAAATTTTATCCAAACACATTTTTTAAACCTCGTATTTTTTTTCAAATCTTCCTATTTTTTTGGCAGGCCTTTGGGCACGTGGAGGTGACTTGACCCATTACTTATTTATTTATCTTAATCAACACTTTTTTTAAAAAGAACTTGTATTAAATAAATTTTAACTTAAGTAGAAGTGAACAAAACTTGATTTAATTTTTAAAAGATTATTCTTTTTTAAATTTCGAATTAATTGAATCTAGTTATTTTGCTTTTCGAATCAACTTGAATAAGTAACCCGGTTGTTTAAGTTCAAGTCGAGTTGAATTTTCAACTCGAAATTCAAAAAACTAAACTAACAAATTAATGTAAATACCCCTTGAGTCCTTGACAATTTTAAAAATGTACAAATTAGTCTTGAAAAAATTACAAAATATTTATAAAATATTTTTTTTCCAAATATTTATAAATATGTTCAAAATTTTAAAATTTTTAAAAAATTACTAAAAATATATAAATATATATATATAATGCTAAATTATATTTTAAAAATTCAAAATGACAAATTTGAGGCACTAAACAAGTAATTTATCAAATCAAATTAATTATACTAATTATGTTTTTTTTTTTATTTTGTTTTAAAAGAATTTTCAAATATATATGATATATTTTTTTTAACTTAGAATTTAATTATATTGCCAACAAAATTTCAACATAGCCGATTTATTTTTTTAATCTAACTCAAAAAAATTATTCTCTCACTACAGCAAAATAGGTTATTAGTGGCACTCTTCGCGGCGTTTGGATAGAAAACACTGCAAAAGGTAAATCAATAGCGGCATTTTTCGATAAATGCCACAAAGCTAAAGGTCAAGGCATTAGCGACGCTTATAGGTTAAGGCATTAGCGGCGCTATCAGCATTAGCGACGCTGTCCCACAAACGCCACTAAAGGTCAGGGCATAGCGGCGCTTTTCCACAAGCATCGCTAAAGGTCAGGGCATTAGCGGCACTTTCTCATAAACGCCGCTAATGCTCTGACTTTTAGCGGCGTTTATTGTAGAAGCGCCGCTAATGATCTGACCTTTAGCTGCGTTTATTTTTAAAAACGCCGCTAAAAGTTAAGCAATAGCGCCGTTTTTCTCATAAATGCCGCTAATTTAATTAAAATTTATATATCTTAAATTAAATAAAATTAACTAATACTTTTTTTTATTTATACTGGTGTGATTACATATGCTCATACTTTCTTGTCCTTTGACAACACACACACAATTACTCGAATCCGAGAGCCAAGGATGAACAATATCCTTTTTCCAATAAAGGAGTTAGAATCCTTAGCTGATTAGTCACCAAATATATATTAAAATTTGGAAGTAAAATAAAATTCAAACAAATAAAAAAAAAAGTAAAAATAATAATAACATTGAGTATGAATTCCATCGAATTTCCCTTAATGGTACCAGTTGTTGCTTTATTGAATTTAATAGGCTCACGCTTCGACTTTGATTATCATGGGCTAGTACCAAGATCGAGTCCTAGACATGCAAACCTAATTTTAACAGCTGGAACAGTAACAATTAAAATGGTGGCCTCTTTAGTGAGATTATATGAACAAATGTCCGAACTTAAATATGTTATTGCTATGGGCGCGTGTACAATTGAGGGAGGGATGTTCAGCACTGATTCTTATAGTACCGTTCGGGGGGTCGATAAGCTAATTCCTGTGGATGTCTATACAGTAACAATGAAAATGGCGCCCTCTTTAATGAGATTATATGAACAAATGCCCGAACCTAAATATGTTATTGCTATGGGTGCATGTACAATTACAGGAGGGATGTTCAGTACTGATTCTTATAGTACTGTTCGGGGGATGGATAAGCTAGTTCCCGTAGATGTCTATTTGTCGGGCTATCCCCTTAAACTCGAGGCCGTCAAGAAACTTGGCGATTTTTTGGAAATTTTCAAATTTCCGTCTAGGGTTCGTATCTGTAAGTCTAATTATGAATTTCCTTATTCTACTTTATGAACATTGAAAAGTTAATCCCTTTACTTTAATCTATAAGAATTTGTTTCTTGTACTTAAAAATTTGTCATGAGTTTTCATTTCTGTTATAAATATTTTACTATATCTTATAAATATTTGTCATCTCCCCGATCCTATTTATGGGATCTAAAAATTCCATTAACATTAATGTACCAAATATTTTTTAAATAATTAATATAATAAAAATTGCATCTTAATTACTGAATCAATAATCTAAAATTCTACCTTGAGATAATCTGTGCAAAATGCAAATATGATCCACAAATCAAATATGTCAAATTTTTTTAAATTATGGTTTTAATCTTTTTAATATAAAAATATTGTTAGTTGATACTGCTAAAGTGAATATATGAATTTTTAGGTTAAAAAATGTTACAAAGTTTTGTACTATTTCGTCGTACATTTGAAATTTATTATGAAAAAATAATACGATAATCCTGTAAAAAAATTTCAAACATTATTTTAAAAAAGCAAATATATATAAAAGGATTAAATTTAGATATATAAAAAATTTGAAAATAAATTAAAAAAATAAAATATGGGAAAGAGCATTAACGACGCTTATGGAAAAGCGCCGCTCAGATCATTAGCGACATTTATGAAAAAACGCCGTTAAAAATCAGATCATTAATGCATTTATATAAAAGCGTCACTAGAAGTCAGATCACTAGCGGGGCTTACCGAAAAGCACCGCTAAAAGTCAGATAATAAGTTCTTACATTTTTTAAAACGGCGGCGTTTCCTCCCATAAATTAACCCCTAAATTTGTAATCGTTTTATCCTCTTCTATCTCTCGTACCTTTGAAAGCCCCAAATTCACGCTCCTTTCTCCTCTCTTTATCTACCGCTCTGATTTTTCGTTTCGATTTTGTTGATAATCCCCAAGATTCCTTTGATTCCAGTTGCAACTTGCAGGTATGTATGCATCCCCGTTATTGCTTAAATTATTATTGTTATAATTTTGTTTATTTGTAGACTGTTTTTGGGTTTAGGGTTTTTTTTCATTTCTATCCTGCCTTAGGGGATTGTTTGGGTTCTCCGCCCATTTTCTTTTCATTTTTCACGTATAAATTTCACTCCTCTTCTTAGTAATACTTTTGTGATCCCATTTCTTTTCATTTTTATCCTCCGATTCGCTGCTCTTAGGATTTCCTTCGGTTTTCTTTTATTTTCTTTTCTTTCCATTTTCTGTAAGCTTTTTTTTTTAAATTGATTTTGTGCAGTGAGGAAAGCAGCGAGCTTTGTAGTGGTCAGATCCGATGGAAGCGTGAATCTGAACCCTAAGGGTCGAAGGGCTCAACAATTGATTTCCAACACAGTCGCAGTAACGAGTCTCTTTCACATTTTGGATTTTGAAGTTATTTTTATTTTTTAAATTTTGTGTTACTGATTGTATATTTGATTTTATTTAGACCAAAGCTGATAGTGCCGCTGCTTCTTCATCCTCGAAACCAGGGTATCATTCTATTTTCGATTTAGAGTTAACTTTCGAATTAGTGTTACATTGTAGTTAGTTGCTTAATATTTGTTAAACACGAGTTTTATGAAAGTGAAAGCAAGTATTTAAGTCTTCTATATCTCGTGGAAATATGAAAGATGTCGATGTAAGTACTATATAATTTGCATTAATTGGAAAATGCCTTCAACTTTTCCACCTAATAACATTCCTGTAAGATAGCGTTGAATTCTTTCCTTTTTCGTTCTTTTCTTGTCTTATTTTGGAATGTTAATGGATTTTGGTTTTCTATTCGGATTTATCCAATTGCTGGCCTTTGACCGGATAAGTGAATATTGCCATGTTTTGTTTAATCACAAATTCGATTTTCTTATGTATTACTTTTCTAAATATAAGAAAATTGTCTTCGATGCCATAGTTTTTAGCTTGCACTGTGCTTCTGCTGCGTTTGTAATCCATTCTGCTGAATGAAAAATATCATCATTAGATGCTTGGTTTTTAGCTCTTTCAAAAAGCATTGTGCTTATGCATAAGAAGTTGCTTTTTTCCATAAAACTTACTGTGGATTTGCCTCTCTAATAACTTCACATATTCCCAATTTGTCTTTACTTAATCTGATGCTTGTCTCTCTCTTTCTCTCACTTTTTTTACATTAATTAATACATACATGTTTCCAATTGTGGAGCCTGATCCTATTCATACAAAGCTTCGTCTTTCAAGGGAAGGCTTGGAAGCCATCAGCAGAATAACTACCCCTATTTCAGCTGTTGCTGTAAGTTCTAGATGCCGTTCCTAGACATCTAGAATGAATTTGCAGTTTATTGGGTTTATTCCGGTCACCTTACTCTAAATATCAATTAGGCTTAAAATATGAATTGCTAAGCTTGTCCCAACAAAGAAATAAGAAAGACTCTAAATATCATTTGGACTCAAAAAGTGAAGTGCTAAAGATGGTGCATTTCCCTTTTCCAGCTCTAGAAAGTAAGAAAAGAATGAAAAAAAAGGTTTGCTAATGTTATGGAAATGCTAGCTTGAGTGTTGGGAAATTTACATAACATCATTTTCATTAGATGCCAGACTTGCTTTGTTACCTTCATATCATGTCATTACGTTCTGATTTGATACCTCTATTACACTTAAAATATTAGAAGTTAAACCACATATTGGTTGAAACATCAACGATGCTATTTTTCATTAGAGTAAGTGGAATTCTATCCTGACTTTAAAAATTTGCAGGCACGTGGGTAAAAAAAGCATAAATTTTGGAAAATTTGTGGTTAAAAGTTATATATACTCTACCCTACTTGAAATAACACATCTCAACAATAAATATAAATATAAATATAAATACATTGATAGATTTAATAATTTGATATCTTTCAAATTATAACATTAAATAACCTCTAAAATTTATTTAAGTCTCACAATTATAATTAAAAGCAACCCAAATATCCGGTTCAAATTAAAATTAACAAATTTAATTATTTAATTATTTAAATGTTTAATTACTAATATCATTTAATTAAATATTTAAATATTTAAATATTTAATAATTTAATTATTAAAACAATTCAAATATTTAATTAGTTAATTGTTTAATTATATTTAATTATTAAAAATAACCCAAATATTTAATTAAAAATATTTTATTATTTAATTATATTTAATTAAATATTTAATAATTAAAAACAATCCAAATATTTAAATAATTAATTATTTAATTATTAAAAATAACCCAAATATTTAATTAAAAATATTTTATTAGTTAATTATATTTAATTAAATATTTAATAATTAAAAACAATCCAAATATTTAAATATTTAATTAATTATTTATTAAAAACAACCCAAATATTTAATTAAAAAATATTTTATTATTTAATTACATTTAATTAAATATTTAATTATTAAAACAATCCAAATATTTAAATAATTAATTATTTAATTATTAAAAATAACCCAAATATTTAATTAAAAATATTTTATTAGTTAATTATATTTAATTAAATATTTAATAATTAAAAACAATCCAAATATTTAAATATTTAATTAATTATTTATTAAAAACAACCCAAATATTTAATTATTTAATTACATTTAATTATTAAAACAATCCAAATATTTAATTAATGATTTATTTAACTAGTTAATTATTAACAACAATCCAAATATTTAATTATTTAAAAACAATCCAAATAATTAATTATTTAGTTTAATAATTAGTTATTTATTAACAATAACCCAAATACTTAATTCAAAATATTTAATTATTTAATTATATTTAATTATTAAAAACAACCTGAAATATTTAATTATATAATTATTTATTTATTTGTAACTACATGCATATAAGTACTTTCATAAAATTTTTCCATAATTAAATATTTAATTATTAAAAAAACCCAAATATAACAACTAAATATGAATATAAGTGAGATTTAACTAAAGAAATAAACTTTGATGATTCTATAGAGTTTGATACAAAGAAAGTGCTTCCATAAAATTTTGATAACTCTATAGGCTAGAGGTGCCATAGACACTATAGGGTAAAATTTTTCCTAATAAGATTTAAGTAAAATGTTGTCACTAATATATATTTATAAATTTAAATCTATTTACAACACTTAAGTAACCATAATTTATTGTTAACTTTAGACTTCAAGAACTACGAAATGGATAAGAGTTGGATGCAATTGTCAAGGGTAAGCAACGACTATTGAAATGGAGTGCAAACTTTTCTAAATTTTGCATTTCAAAATGCAAGCGAAGAGAATATGATTCTTTGCCCGTGTAAGAATTGTGACAACATCAATTGGCATATTCGTGAAGTTGTCTATGAACATCTAGTTGTTGATGGCTTTATTCGAGGGTATAAAAAATGGTTTTTCTATGGAGAGTGTACACCTAGTAGAACCTCTTCAACAATTAATCCGAGTTATCCTTATTATGCTCATCAGCAATATGCTAGAGAAGATGACATGGAAGGTATGTTGCGAGATGCATTTAATATGTAAAATCATGGTTTGCAATTGTTTCTACATGAATTTATTGCATTCGATGATTGTGACATTGAGGGAAATGCTTTTACCAAAACGGGAACAAGTGCACCTATGAAGAGCCAAATGGAGAAGCGGCGAAGTTCTACAAGTTACTTAATGAAATGAATGAAGAACTTTATGAGGGATCAAAATTCTCAACATTGTCTTTCTGCATTCGTCTTTTTCACTTAAAATGTTTGGGAGGGTGGATTGGAAACTCTTTTATGCTACTGTTAGAGTTTTTGACAGATATATTTTCGTTTGCAAAAATCCCTCATTCATGCAAAGATATAAAGAAACTGATAAAGGATTTAGACCTTGGGTATGAAAAAATTCATAGTTGCCCAAATGACTGCATGTTGTATTGGGGTGATAGGAGTAGCCAATAGTCTTGTCATGTTTGCTGTACATCTCGTTGGATGAATAAGAATGCAAAAAATGTTAATGAGGATGAAGGTGAGGCACAGTTAAGAAAGAAGCCAGTAAAGATTCTGCGATATTTTCCATTAATACCAAGGCTTCAAAGGCTTTTCATGTTGTCAAAGATGGTCGAGTCTATGAGGTGTCAACATGATGAACGAATCGATGATGAATTATTAAGGCATCTCGTGGATTCTTTAGCTTGAAAATCATTTGATAATAAATTTCTAAGCTTTGAAAGTGATCCTCGAAATGTGAGGCTTAGGCTAGCATTTGATGGATTTAATCCATTTAAACTCATGAGTACTTTGTACAGTACTTGGCCTGTAGTGCTTGTTCCTTACAATTTGCCTCCGTGGATTTACATGAAGTAATCTTCTTTTATCTTATCTATGATTATCCTTGGAGAGAAAGGTCCCAGGAATGATATTGATATTTATATGCAGCCACTTATTGAAGAGTTGAAACAGTTATGGGTTGGTGACCAGAAAGGAGAACTTTTATTTACGTGCTGCTCTGTTGTGGACTATTAATGATTTCCCGACTTATGCCAATTTATCTGGTTGGAGTACTAAATGAGGTTATGCTTATTCTTGTTGTGCAGTGCAAACATGTTCGAAGTGGTTATATAATGGGAAAAAGTTCTCTTATATGGGGCATCGTCGGTGGTTAGATGGAAATCATAGATTTAGATTTCAAAGAACTCAATTTGATGGTACCGAAGAGTTGAGAGAACCTCCTAAGTAGACCATTGGGTCTAAAATCTTATTCATGTTGAAAGATATAGATTTTAGTTATGGGAAGATGAATCAACCATCCAACATGCAAAGAAACAGAAGACCGAGGGAGGCGTATGTTGGCGATGTTAACCGAAAGAGTGATGATGAATCTGATGAAAAGGATGATCCTAATGAGGCAGAATTGTGGAAAAAAAGAAGTATTTTTTTGATTTGCCTTATTGGGAGCATCATATTTTGCGACATAATCTTGACGTTATGCATATTGAAAAGAATGTTTACGAGAACATAATCGGGACAATTCTCAATATCGATAGAAAATTGAAAGACAATCTTAAGAGTCGACTTGATTTAGTTGACATGAGAATTCGGCATGATCTTCATCCCCAATTACTTCCTAATGGAAAATGTCGATAACCGCCTTTTATTTATACAATGTCGAAGAAAGAAAAAGAATTATTCTGTACAGTGTTGAAGGATATAAAGGTCCCAAATGCGTATGCATCAAATTTATCTCGATGTGTGAGTCTTAAAGATCAAAGATTATATTCCCTAAAATCACATGATTATCACATCTTGATGCAAGATTTACTACCAGTTACTTTGCGGTGTTGTATGTCAAAAAAGGTGACGTCTTGTATAATTGAACTATTCAATATAATGAAAGTTATTTGTGGCAAATTTTTGGATATTGAAGAACTTGAGGAAGTACAAGATCGAGTTGCCTTGACGTTATGCAACTTGGAGAAGATCTTTCCACCTTCATTCTTCACTATTATGGTGCACTTGTTAATCCATCTCCCTCATGAAGCAAACTTGGTAGACCAGTTTTCTATCGATGGATGTATCCTATAAAGAGGTGCTAATTAATTTGCAAAGTTTTCATTCATTCATTAATATACCTTTAGTTACAACTTTTGATAATGTTGTATATCGTGTTTAGGTTTCTATGCAAATTGAAGTCTTATTGTCGTAATAAGCATTATCCAGAAGGATCAATTGCTGAAGGTTACTTAGTAGAGGAGTGTATGACTTTCTGCTCTAGATATTTAGAAGATGTTGAAACAAGACTGAATAGACCAAGTAGAAATGTTGGGCTCAATAATGATCATAGCTTAGCTGAAACTTATCTATTTCGAAGTTGTGGACAACCAATCGGGAAAGTTGAAATTGCAGACTTAAATGATATATCTGGGGTACAAGCATATCGATATGTTCTTTTTCACTACGATTCAATTGAATCATTACGCAAGTAAGTTTTAGAATTTGATAAATATTCATCCTTTTCATTTGTTTTTTTTTTGCTAACCAATTTATTCACTTTTTAACATAGTGAGTATAAACAATTCTTGAGATCTTGTTCACACTCCCGAAGATTAGAACATCGAGAGATTCATAAGTTATTCACAGAATCGTTTATCTTTTCATGAATGGTTAGGGAAGACGGTATGCAACTAAAGCTTTCAATGATAAATAATAATGTGTTCGTATAATATTATAATTAATCAATTTACTTTCAATTCGATAGGTTTGGAGTGGAAAGGATGTCAGTGAAGAAGTTAAATGACTTTCCCAAGGTCTGAATAGAGTAGTAAAAAGATATAATACCTTCTTGATTAATGGATTCAAGTTTCATACAAAATCTCGCGAAAGATTAAGGAGGACTCAAAATTGTGGAATAGTTGTTAATTCTTCAATTACAAGTTATACTAGTGCTAGGGACAATAATCCTATTGAGGGAAATGTGGAGTATTACGGATTTCTTACGGACATTATTGAGTTGGATTACTATGGAAAATGAAAGGTTGTTTTATTTCGATGTGATTGGGTTGATGTTAATACTACTCGAGAAATTAGAAAAGGTCAATTTGGTTTTACAATGGTGAAATTCTCTCGATTAATTCACACTGGACAACAATTGATGGACGAGTCATATGTATTTTCTTCTCAAGTCAAATAAGTTTTTTACTCGAGAGATCCAACTGATGAGGGTTGGTACGTTATACTCCGTAACACCCCTAGAGACTTGTTTGACATGGGTAATGGGAGTAGAGATGACATGGACGAAAGATCAGAAACTTTTCCTTTTCTAAAACAAAACTTAAATGAAAGTACCCTAGTACTAGTACACAATTTCAATGGGTTCGTTAGGATGTGGATGAAGATATTTACGAATAATAATGTAGTAAGATTTTACGTTTTTTAATAATATGTAATATTATAATTTTAATCTTGATCTTGTTAAATATCCATTACTATTATTGTTGTAATTAATTACTAATATTTCAACTATTTTATTTGTATTACAGATAATATGCATAGAAGAAAATTTTGAGATCTAAGTATTATCCAAAATCCTCTGAATTCGGAAGAAACAAATAGTGATCAACATACTGCTATTGGATCTTCGAATGTTCTGGAAACTATAGAAAATCAAGGTAATGTTAAGTTTAATTTTCATGCATGTTCACTTTTATTTTTTATTTTTGTTTCAAATTCTAATATTATCATGTACAATTTTTTTAGCTGAATATTCTGAGGGGCGCAGAACTCGAGGACGTACCCTATTAAAGGATTTATACAGTCTAAATCTTGAGGAGCGTGTCAAAGTATCAGCAAAAAGTCATGGTCAGCTTGTTGGATCAAAAGCTCGACTTTTGGGAGGATACTTGGGCATTGTAGCACAAAACGACAGTTTGTTGCCAATCAACTACGAGTCATGGCATCATATGCCTGATAGTAACAAAAATCAAGCTCTCGATAATATTAAGGTAATAAAGTGAATGTAACTTATAATACTTTGGTTTAATTTTAATTTATATTTATTTTCTAAACTTTTGTTATTTGCAGGAGAGATTTATTTTAGAGATCTTAGACGACTATGTGAAGAAATCATTAGGAAAGAAATGGAGAGACCATAAGAGTAATATAAAGAAAGATTATTTTAAGAATAATATGAGCCTTAAAGATAAATTACGAAATGTTCCGCCAAGAATGCTAAGGTACCAGTGGGAAGAACAAGTTAGATTTTGGGGCTCAAAAAAAGGAGAGGTATTATGTACTACTAAACTCTTATAATTATTTCGGTTTATAGTATTTATTATATATGTAATAATAATTAATAGGATCGTGAGCGTGTTGGAACTACAAGTAGATAAAAAAAATTCACACACACAGCTGGATCGAGAAGTTTTACTTGTATAGCTGCTGATGAGGTATTTTGAATTTATTAATTGTGTCAAATATTAATTACTTTCTACTAACTAATATTTTTCCTACTATAATGTAGGAACAATCGTCAGGTCAAAAAGTTGGACAACTTCAGCTTTTTGACATTACACATAGAAAGAAAGATGGATCTCTTATGACTTCTGAAGCTGCAGAAATTATAGTATATTTACTTAATAAAATTTAAATTAATTTAAATATTTATCATGTTTAATTATAATGGTTTAATTTATCGTTTGTAATACAAATAATGCCAAGTTATGTTGCATTTGTTTGATTATATATTTCGTTTTTAACTTCTTGATTGACTTATTAGGATAAATTTAAGGATAAGAAGGCGGAGTATGAAGCGATGGCTTCAAGTGATAGTTCGGTTAATCTAGAAGACATTGATAATCGAGTTATTACTAAAGTTTTTTGGGCCCTGAAAGGTATGGTCGGGTTCGATTTCAAGGATTTTTTGTTAGCCCATCCCGATATTTTGGATCCAGCTCGTAGAGATACATGCCTTCGGGGAGTCAGGATCAAGCTGAAGTTCAGAGGTTAAGAGATCAATTGGCTCAGATGCAAGCTGACACAGTTGAGCAAATTGCTCAACTTAAAGAGGAGGCTGCAGTGAGAGAAGCAGAGGTTCAAAGAAAATATGATGAACTCCAGCTACAACTTAAAGCGGAGGTAGCAACGAGGGAAGCAAAGGTAGCAGCGAGGCAAGCAAGGAAGCAGAGGCAATAAGAAAGTATGGCGAACTGCAGCTACAACTTCAAAATATGATGAAAATGTTTTAGCAGAATCTGCCATCTTAGACTTTTGTTTTTTCTTATTGCGAGAATAATATACACAATACTACTTTTGAAATATATTTTTTAATTTTTTTAATTTAAGTCATATGCATATTTCTTTCGTTTATCATTTACATTTAGATTTGAAGTTATTGGTTGGATTTGAATTTACAGGAAAAAAGGTTGAAATTCAAGTTCTATGTGAACTAAAATGAGGTGTTAAAATCTGTTAATTTAGCGGTGTTTATGGGGAAAGCGTCGCTAAAGACCATGTTTTTTAGCGGCATTTGTGGGTAAAGCGCCGTTAAAGACCATGTTCTTTAGCGGCATTTGTTTGGAAAAGTGCCATTGAAGACCATGTTCTTTAGCGACGTTTGTTTGGAAAAGTACCACTAAAGACCATGTTCTTTACCGACGTTTTCCACATAAACGTCGCTATTTTTGGCGGCGCTATCTTTAGCGGCATTTTTTGCAAGTGTCGCTAAATGTTTTAGTGGTGCTTATAAGCGCCGCTATAGACCTAAAAAAACACCGCTAAAAACCTATTTTCTTGTAATGTCTTCTGTAAGTGAATTAATCATTATTCCGTTAGAAGATTATAAAGAAGCTACTTCTTGAATCTATTTCCATAAAGCAATGCAATAAAATAAAAAAAAGCTACATTTATGCATAAAAAGGGAACTAGAGACGATGTCTATATATAAGAAGGATCCCTCGAACTTTTTTTTTGAATATACTGGTGTGATTACATGGTAGTATCTGTTCATACTTTCTTAACGCTTTGACAATACACACACACCTTGCACACACAGATGCTCGAATCCGAGACATTTAGGATGAACAACATCCTCTTTTCCACTGGAGCCACTTGTTGGGTTCAAGGAACCCTTGAACTTTTAAACAGTCATGATTGTTTAGTTGTGATGTTTAAGTTGGATATTAATTAGAACAAGAAGAATGATTATGCATATTAATGGTGAAAGACAAGGAGTGATTTATATTCCGAGAATACATAAAGAATGGTTTCAACTCACTTGGTTTGTACTAGTCAAGGGAAAATAAACAGTTATAAACCATGATTAAATATTTATTAATCAGATTTTGCAGGTATGGACATAATTAATAGACTCGTCATCTTTTCCAACCAAAATGCGAGTCAACTGATAGTTGAAGTGATGGGGTCAAGCATCTTTCTCAAACACTGCATCGAGGGATCAAGCGACCACCTCATTATCGCTCGACCTCTACCGTTGAGCATCGACACCTCACCGCGTTGAGAGCAGTCGACAAAGTAGGAAATAGCCAATCACCAAGAGTTAACAAAAAGGTGGCCTGGAGCTAGCTTGTAGTCGTTAAGAAGATTGTAGAAGAAGGGGTGTACAGTCAGATGAAAATCGGACTAAAAAACATGAAACGGGGAAAGAGAGTTATTCTCCGTGACGTCACATAAAAGATATTCTCTCTCAAGAATAGAAAACTCGTACACGAAGTTGGGGATCACTATCCCCTGTACAGCCAAAGCCAGTGTCATTTCATCCAGTGTGGTGGTGCACCTGTACTTTTTTTCGGTGACCAGAATCTGTGGTTCTCGGTTTAGTAAAGTCTTTAAAAAAAGAAATTGATATTTGGTTTCTCTAGATAACCACTAAATTCAAATTGTTTTCTATAAAATGTAGTTGCTTCTTCGTCCTAAAACATGGATAAGAACAATAGTTGCCTTCCCAAGAAATACGTTCACAATAACAGTTGATTTTTGATTTTGGCAATGAAACGTGCACCCACAATAAATTGAAAAACTATATGGTTTTTAAACGACAACTTATAACATCAGTGAGACTAATATCACGAGATGATATAAATTAAAGCCCTTTTTCCCTTAGCTCACCACAACAACAAATAAGGATGATACCCCAAATATAAATAGCTCCTAGATGACCTTTCTTGACCACTTTGTTCAAACTGTGGAGACCAGACTCAAATTTCAAATCAACAAAAAAATCATTCAAACCTTTCCTATATAAGGCTTCGACGTTTTCGATAGCTTCGCATTTTTCTTGTAAAACTTGATCTCTTTTTAAAAATTGATAAATGCTAATATTTTCCATTGAAACGTTCTCAAAGAACTGATCGTAATTTGAAGCAGTATAAAAGATCTTGCAACATAACCTCGCATTGGCAAAATCCTAAGCAAAATTCGACACCACAAGCTTGAGAATTTCCAACAACATATCTTCTAGAAGTGAATTAATCTTGATTTCGTTGGAAGATTATAAAAAAGCTGCTTCTTGAATCAATTCCTACAAAACGATGCAATAAAATAAAAAAGCTATGTCTATGTATAAAAAGGGAACTAGAGGCGGTGTCTATATATAAGAAGGATCCCTCGAACTTTTAAACAGTCAAGATTGTTTAGTCATGATGTTTCGCTTGGATATGAATGGGAACAAGAAGAATGATTATGCATATTAATGATGAAAGACAATGAGTGTTTTATATTCTGAGAATACATAATGAGTGGTTCAACTCACTTCGTTCATACCAGTCAGGGGAAAATAAATAGTTGTAAACCATGATTAAATATTTATTAATCAGATATTGTAGGTGTAAACATAATTAATAGGCTTCTCCTTTTCCGCAACAAAAATGCGAGCTAACTGATCATTTGAGTGATAGAGCCAAGCATCTTTCTCAGGCATTGCACAGACGTATCGAGCAACCACCTCATTATTACTCGACCTGCACCAATGAGTATCGGTACCTTGCCGCGTTAGAAGCAATAGACAAAGTAGGAAATAGCCAACCACCAATAGGTAACAGAAAGGTGGCTCGAAGCCAGCTTGTAGTGGTTAGGAAGATTGTAGAAAAAGGGGTGTAGGGTGAGATGAAAATTAGCCTTAAAAACATGTAGTGAGGGAAGAAAGCTATCCTCCGTGGCCTCGCATAAAAGATACTCCCACTGAGGAATAGAAAACTCGTACGCGAAGTTGGGGATCACTATGCCCCTCACAGCCAAAGCCCGTGTCATTTCATCCGGTGTGGTTGTGCACTTGTACTTTTTTTGGGGATCAAAATTTGTGGCTCTTGGTTTAGTAAAGTCTTTAAAAAAGAGACTGATCTTTGGTTTCTCTAGGTAACCACCAATTTCAAATTATTTTTTATAAAATGTAGTTGCTTCACCGTCCCAAAAACATGGATAGGAACAATAGTTGTCTTCCCAAGAAGTACATTCACAGTAACTGTTGATTTTCGATTTTGACAATGAAGCGTGCACCTACAATATATTTAAAAATTATCCGTTTTTAAATGACAATTGATAACATTAGCGAGATTGATATCATGAGACGATACAAATTGAAGCCTTTTTTCCTTTAGCTCACCCCGCAATAAATAAGGATAATACCCCAAATATAAATAGCTCCAAGAGGACCTTTCTTGACCGCTTTGTTCAAACTGTGGAGACCAGACTCAAATTTCAAATCAACAAAAAAATCATTCAATCCTTTCTTATATATGGCTTCGACGTTCTTTACAGCTTCACATTTTTCTTGCAAAACTTGATTTCTTTTTAAAAAATGATAAATGCTAATATTTTCCATCAAAACGTTCTTAAAAAATTGATCGCAATTTGAAGCAGCATAAAAGACCTTGCAATTTAACCTCGCGTTTGCAAAATCCTAGGCGGAATTTGACACCACAAGCTTGAGAATTTCTCACAACATATCTTTTGAAAAGTAAATTAATCTTGATTCCGTTGGAACATTATAAAGAAGCTGTTTCTTAAATCAATTCCTACAAAGCAATGCAATAAAAAAAATCTATGTCTATGTATAAAAAGGGAACCAGAGTCGGTGTCTATATATAAGATGGAACTCTCGAACTTTTAAACAATTATGATTATTTAGTTATGATGTTTCGATTGGATATTAATGGGAATAAGAAGAATGATTATACATATTAATGGTGAAAGACAAGGAGTGATTTATATTCCAATAATACATAAGGAATGGTTTCAACTCACTTCGTTCGTACTAGTCAGGGGAAAATAGACAATCATAAACCATGATTAAATATTTATTAATAAATTATTATAGGTGTAGACAAAATTAATAGAGCCTCCTCTTCCGCAACCAAAATGCGAGCTAATTGATTGTTGGAGTGATAGGGCCTAGTATCTTTCTCAGGCACTGTACCGACAGATCGAGCGACCACCTCGTTATTAACCGGCGAGGATCGGCACCTCGGTGCGTTGGGAGCAATCAACAAAGTAAAAACTAGTCAACTACCAAAAGGTAAAAGAAAGGTGACCTGAAGATAGCTTATAGTTGTTAAGAAGATTGTAAAAGAAAGGGTGTAAGGGTAGATGGAAATCGACCTAAAAAACATGAAGCGGGGGAAGAATGCTATCCTCTGTGGCCTCGCATAAAAGATACTCCCCCTCAAGAATAAAAAAACTCGTACATGGAGTTGAGGATCACTATCCCCCGTACAGCCAAGGCCCATGTCATCTCATCTGGTGTGGTGGTGTACCTATACTTTATTTCGGTGACCAGAATTTGAGGCTCTTGATTTAGTAAAGTTTTTAAAAAAGAAATAATGAGCTTTGTTTTCTCTAGATAACCACTAAATTTAAATTGTTTTCTATAAAACGTAGTTGTTTCACCGTCCCAAAAACATGGATAGGAAAAATAGTTGCCTTCGCGAGAAGTACTTTCAGAATAACAGTTGATTTTCGATTTTGCAATGAAGCGTGCACCCACAGTATATTTAAAAACTCTTTGGTTTTTAAAAGAAAACTGGTAACATCAGTGAGACTCAGGAGACGATATAAATCAAAGCCCTTTTTCCCTTAGCTCACCCCCATAATAAATTACTCCTAAATGACCTTTCTTGATCACTTTGTTCAAACTGTGGAGACTAGACTCAAATTCTAAATCAACAAAAAATTCATTCAATCCTTTCCTATATAAGGCTTTGACATTATCAGCAGCTTCACAATTTTCTTGTAAAACTTGATCTCTTTTTAAAAATTAATAAATACCAATTTTTCCATCGAAACGTTCTTAAAGAATTGATAGTAATTTGGAGCAGCATAAAAGACCTTGCAACTTAACCTCGCGTTGGCAAAATCCTGGGAAGAATTCAACACCACAAGCTTGAGAATTTTCGACAACATATCTTGTAGAAGTGAATTAATCTTGATTCTATTGGAAGATTATATGAAAGTTGCTTCTTGAATTAGTTCCTACAAAGCAATACAATAAAATAAAAAATCTATGTCTATATATAAAAAAAGGGAACTAGAGGTGTTGTCTATATATAAAAAGGATCCTTCGAACTTTTAAACAGTTATAATTGTTTAGTTGTGATGTTTCGATTGGATATTAATGGGAATAAGAAGAATGATTATATATATTAATGGTGAAAGACAGAGAGTGACTTATATTCCGAGAATACATGAGGAGTGGTTTCAGGAGACGATATAAATCGAAGCCTTTTTTCCCTTAGCTCACCCCCACAACAAATAAGGATAATACCCCAAATATAAATTGCTCCTAAATAAATTTTCTTGATCGCTTTGTTCAAACTTTAGAGACTAGACTCAAATTTTAAATAAAAAATAATAATTCAATCCTTTCTTATATAAGGCTTTTTTGTTTCCGAAAGCTTCACATTTTTCTTGTAAAACTTGATCTCTTTCTAAAAATTGATAAATGCTAATATTTTCCATCGAAACATTCTCAAAGCACTGATTGTAATTTGAAACAGCATAAAAGACCTTGCAACTTAACCTCACGTTGGCAAAATCCTGAGCGAAATTCGACACCACAAGCTTGAGAATTTTCGACAACATATCTTCTGAAAGTGAATTAATCTTGATTCTGTTGGAAGATTATATGAAAGTTGCTTCTTGAAGCAATTCCTACAAAGCAATACAATAAAATAAAAAATTTATGTCTATATATAAAAAGGGAAATAGAGGTGGTGTCTATATATAATAAGGATCCCTCAAACTTTGAAACAGTCATGATTGTTTAGTTATGATGTTTCGATTGAATATTAATGGGAATAAGAAGAATGATTATATATATTAATGGTGACAGACAGAGAGGTTTGTATTTCGAGAATACATAAGGAGTGGTTTTAACTTACTTCGTTCGTACGAGTTTGGGGAAAAACAAACAGTCATATACCATGATTAAATATTTATTAATCAAATATTGTAGATGTAGACATAATTAATAGGCACCTTCTCTTCCGCAACCAAAATGCGAGCCAACTGATTGTTGCAGTGATGAGGCTAAGCATCTTTCCCAGGCACTGCACCAACGGATCGAGTGACCACTTCGTTATTCACCGACCTTCACCGACGAGCATCGGTACCTCATCACGTTGGGAGCAGTTGACAAAGTAAGAAATAACCAACCACAAATAGGAAAGGTGGCTCGGAGCCAGATTTTAATCGTTAAGAAGATTGTAGAAGAAGGGTTGTAGGGTCAGACGAAAATCGATCTTAAAAACATGAAGTGGGGGAAGAAAGCTATCCTCCGTGGCCTCGCATAAAAGTACTACCCTTGAGGAACAGAAAACTCGTACGCGAAGTTAGAGATCACTATCCTCGCTCAACCAAAGCCCGTGACATCTCATCTAGTATAGTGATGCACCTGTACTTTTTTTGGTGATCAGAATCTGTGGCTCTCGGTTTAGTAAAGTCTTTAAAAAAGAGACTCTGATATTTGGTTTCTCTAGATAACCACCAAATTCAAATTGTTTTCTGTAAAACGTAGTTGCTTCATCATCCCAAAAACATAGGTAGGAACAATAATTGCCTTCCCAAGAAGTATGTTCACAATAACAAACAATAATTGCCTTCCCAAGAAGTATGTTCACAATAACAATTGATTTTTGGTTTCGGCAATGAAGCATGCACCCACAGTATATTGAAAAACTCTCTGGTTTTTAAATGACAACTGGTAACATCAGTGAGACTGATATCATTAGATGATATAAATCGAAGCCCTTTTTCTCTTAGCTCACCACCGTAACAAATAAGGATAATACCCCTAACATAAATAGCTCCTAGATGACCTTTCTTGACCGCTTTGTTCAAACTGTGGAGACTAGATTCACATTCCAAATCAACAAAAAAAATCATTCAATACTTTCCTATATAATGCTTCAGCGTTTCCGACAGCTTCACATTTTGCTTCCAAAACTTAATCTCTTTTTAAAAATTGATAAATGCTAATATTTTCCATCGAAACGTTATCAAAGAACTGATCGTAATTTGAAGCAGCGTAAGAGACCTTGCAACTTAATCTCGCGTTGGTAAAATCCTGGGCGAATTTCAACACCACAAGCTTGAGAATTTTCGACAACATATCTTCTGAAAGTGAATTAATCTTGATTCTATTGGAAGATTATAAAGAAGTTGCTTCTTGAATCAATTCCTACAAAACAAAGCAATAAAATAAAAAATCTATGTCTATATATAGAAAAGGAAATAGAGGCGATGTCTATATATAAGAAGGATCCCTCAAATTTTTAAACAATAATGATTGTTCAGTTGTGATGTTTTGGTTGGATATTAATGGGAACAAGAAGAATGATTATACATATTAATGGTGAAAGGTAGAGAGTGGTTTATATTCCAAGAATACATGAGGAATGGTTTCAACCCAATTCGTTCGTATCAGTCAAGGGAAAACAAACAATCATAAACCATGATTAAATATTTATTAATCAGATATTGTAGGTGTAGAAATAATTAATTGGCTCCTTATCTTCCCAACAAAAATGCGAGCCAACTCATCGCTGGAGTGATGGGGCCAATCATCTTTCTCAAGCACTGCACCAACATATCAAGCGACCACCCCGTTATCGCCCGACCACTACCGGTGAGCATCGGCACCTCGCTGCGTTGGTAGCAATCGACAAAGTAGGAAATAGCCAACCACCAAAAGTTAACACAAAGGTGTCATGGGCCAGATGAAGAGCGACCTCAAAAACATGAAGCAGGGGAAGATAGCTATCCTCCTTGGCCTCGCATAAAAGATACTCCCATTGAGGAATAAAAAACTCGTATGTGAAGTTGGGGATCACTATCCCCCATATAGCCAAATCTCGTGTCATCTCATTCGGTGTGGTGGTGCACTTGTACTTTTTTCGGTGACTAGAATTTGTGGCTCTCGATTTAGTAAAGTTTTTAAAAAAGAGACACAGATATTTGTTTTCTCTAGATAACCAACAAATTAAAATTATTTTTTATAAAATGTAGTTGCTTCACTGTCCTACAAATATGGATAGGAACAATAGTTGCCTTCTCAAGAAGTACGTTCACAATAACAGTTGATTTTCGATTTTTGCAATGAAGCGTGCACCCACAGTATATTTAAAAGCTCTCTGGTTTTTAACGGCAATTGATAACATTATTGAGACTGATATCATGATACGATATAAATTGAAGCCCTTTTTCCCTTAGCTCACTATCGCAACAAATAAGGATAATACCCCTAACATAAATAGCTCCTAGATGACCTTTCTTGATCACTTTGTTCAAATTGTGGAGACCAGATTCACATTCCAAATCAACAAAAAAAATCATTTAATACTTTCCTATATAAGGCTTCAGCATTTCCGGCAGCTTCACATTTTGCTTCCAAAATTTGATCTCTTTTTAAAAATTGATAAATGCTAATATTTTCCATCGAAACGTTATCAAAGAACTGGTTGTAATTTGAAGCAGCATAAGAGACCTTGCAACTTAATCTCATGTTGGCAAAATCTTGGGCAGATTTTGACACCACAAGCTTGAGAATTTTTGACAACATATCTTATAGAAGTGAACTAATCTTGATTCTGTTGGAAGATTATATCGAAGTTGCTTCTTGAATCAATTCTTACAAAGCAAAGCAATAAAATAAAAATCTATTTCTATATATAAAAACAGAACTAGCGAATTTTTAAACAGTCATGATTGTTTAGTTGTGATGTTTCGGTTGGATATTTATAGGACAAGAAGAATGATTATACATATTAATGGTGAAAGATAGGGAGTGGTTTATATTTCGAGAATACATAAGTAGTTGTTCCAACTCATTTCATTCGTAACAGTCAAAGGCAAACAAAGAGTCATAAAATCATTATTAAATATTTATTGATCGGATATTGTAGGTGTAGACATAATTAATAGGCTCCTCCTCTTTTGTAACCAAAATGCGAGCCAACTGGTCGTTGTAGTGATGGAGCCAAGCATCTTTCTCAGGTACTGCACAGACGGATCAAGCGACCACCTCTTTATTGCTCGACCTCCATCCGTGAGCATCGACACCTCGTCGCGCTAGGACCAGTCGACAAAGTAGAAAATAGCTAACCGCCAATAAGTAACAGAAAGGTGACCTAGAGCCAGCTTGTAGTCGTTAAGAAGATTGTAGAATAGGGGTGTCAGGTCAGATGTATAGACCTCAGAAACATGAAGCGGGGGAAGAAAGCTATCCTTCGAAACGTTCTCAAAAAATTGGTCGTAATTTGAAGCAGCATAAAGGACCTTGCAACTTAACCTCGCATTGGCAAAATCGTAGGCGAAATTCGACACCACAAGCTTGAGAATTTTCGACCACATTAGAAGTGAATTAATCATGATTCCGTTGGAAGATTATAAAGAAGCTGCTTCTTCAATCAATTCCTACAAAACAATGCAATAATAAGGGAACTAGAGGTGGTGTCTCTATATAAGAAGGATCCCTCAAAGTTTTAAATAGTCATTATTGTTGAGTTGTGATTTTATGATTGGATATTTATGGAAAAAGGAAAAATGATTATGCATATTAATAGAGAAAGATAGGGAGTGGTTTATATTCCAAGAATACATAAGGAGTGTTTTCAACTCACTTCGTTCTTACCAATCAGGGGAAAACGAACAATCATAACCCATGATTAAATATTTATTAATCAGATATTTTAAGTGTAGACATAATTAATAGGCTCTTCCTCTTCCCGATCAAAATACGATCCAAGTCATCGCTAGAGTGATGAGGCCAAGCATCTTTCTCAGGCACTACACCGATGGATCGAGTGACCACCTCGTTATAGCCCGACCACCACTGGTACCACGCCGTGTTGGGAACAGTCGACGAAGTAAGAAATATCCAACCACCAAGTGGTAACAAAAAGGTGGCCCGAAGCCAACTTGTAGTTGTTAAGAAGATTATAGAAGAAGCAGTGTAGGGTTAGATGGAAATCAACCTTAAAAACATGAAGCGAGGGAAGAAATGTTCCTCCGCAGCCTTGCATAAAAGATATTGATCTTTTTTAGTGCTGGGGATCACTATTTCCATACAGAACCAAAGCCCCTGACATCTTATCTGGTGTGGTGGTGCACCTATACTTTTTATCAGTGACCAGAATCTGTGGCTCTCTGTATAGTAAAGTTTTTAAAAAAGAGATACGAATCTTTGGTTTCTCTAGATAACCACCAAATTCAAATTGTTTTCTATAAAACGTAGTTGCTTCACCGTCCCAGAAACATGGATAGAAATAATAGTTGCCTCCCAAGAAGTACATTCACAATAACAATTGATTTTCAATTTTGGCAATGAAGTGTGCACCCATAGTATATTGAACAACTCTCTGGTTTTTAAACGACAACTAGAAACATCAGTGAGATTGATATCATTAGACGATATAAATCGGAGCCTTTTTTCCCTTAGCTTACCCCCATAACAAGTAAGGATAATACCCCAAATATAAATAGCTCTTGGATGACCTTTCTTGACCGTTTTGTTCAAACTGTGGAGACCAGACTCAAATTCCAAATCAACAAAAAAAATCATTCAATCCTTTCCTATATGAGGCTTCGGCATTTTCAACAGTTTCACATTTTTCTTGCAAAACTTGATCTATTTTTTAAAAATTGATAAATGCTAATATTTTCTCTCGAAACATTCTCAAAGAACTGATCGTAATTTGAAGCAGCATAAAAGACATTGCAACTTAACCTCACGTTAGCAAAATCCTTAGCGGAATTCGACACCTCAAGCTTGAGAATTTCCAACAACATATCTTCTAGAAGTGAATTAATCATGATTCTATTGGAAGATTATATAGAAGATTCTTTTTGAATCAATTCCTTAAAAGCAATGTAATAAAATAAACAACCTATTTCTATGTATAAAAAGGGAATTAGAGGTAATGTCTATATAAAAGAAGGATCCCTCGAACTTTTAAACACTCATGATTGTTTAGTTATGATTTTTTGATTGGATATTAATTGGAACAAGAAGAATGATCATGCATGTTAATGGTGAAAGACAAGAGTAGTTTCAACTCACTTTGTTCGTACTAGTCAAGGGAAAACAAACAGTCATAAATAATTATTAAATATTTATTAATCAAATATTTTAGGTGAAGACATAATTAATAGGTTCCTCCTCTTCAGCAACTAAAATGCAAGCTAACTGATTGCTGGAGTGATTGGGCTAAGCATCTTTCTCAGGCACTGCACCGAAGGATCGAGTAATCACCTCGTTATCGCTCGACCTCCACCTGTTAGGACTGCGACCTTCTAGACAAAATTTGTAGATATTATGTGCGATTTGGAAGGTCTAAAAAGTCAGCGTGCGACCCAGTTTTAGCCTATTAAATTGTTCAACAAATCCTTTCACATCAAGAGATGGCTTATATTTTCCCATGTCTTCATTTGTAAAAAACCACCTGGTTCTAGATCCAAAAACATCCCCAACCTTGCTGCTAATCTTGATATACTTGTACTCGTTTAGGCAAAGAATAGATATTTGGCATCGACTTTGGATGAAACTTTTCAATCTAGTGCGAGGGTAAAAGTAATAATGCCAAGTGGACTCCCCTACATCATTGCCTTTCAACTGATAGAGATTCTAGAAAACTACGAGCATCGACACCTCGCTGCATCGAGAGTAATCGATAAAGTAGGAAATATCCAACCATCAAGAGGTAATAGAAAGTTGGCCCAGAGGCAACTTATAGTTGTTAAGAAGATTGTAGAAGAAGGGGCGTAGGGTCAGATGGAAGTCAGCCTCAAAAAATTAAGTGGGGGAAGAAAGCTATCCTTTGTGGCCTCCCTTAAAGGATACTCCCCCTCTAGGATTATAAATCTCGTACGCAAAGTTGGGGATCACTATCCCCCGCATAGCCAAAGCCCGTGTCATCTCATCCGGTGTGGTGATGCACCTGTACTTTTTTTGGTGACCAGAATCTTTGACTCTCGGTTTAGGAAAGTCTTTAAAGAAGAGACACTGATGTTTGGTTTCTCTAGATTACCATCAAATTCAAATTGTTTTTTATAAAACGTAATTGCTTCACTGTCCCCAAAACATGGATAAGACCAATAGTTGCATTCCCAAGAAGTAGATTCACAATAACAGTTGATTTTCGGTTTTGGCAATGAAGCGTGCACCCATAGTATATTTAAAAATTCTCTGGTTTTTAAACGATAACTGGTAACATCAGTGAGACTAATATCCTGAGACGATATAAATCGAAGCCCTTTTTTGCTAAGCTCTAACCCATAATAAATAAGGATAATACCCCAAATATAAATAGCTCTTAGATGACCTTTCTTGACCGCTTTGTTCAAACTGTAGAGACTAGACTCAAATTCAAAATTAACAAAAAAATCATTCAATCCTTTCTTATATAAGGCTTCGACGTTTCCGACAGCTTCACATTTTTCTTGCAAAACTTGATATATTTTTAGAAAATTGATAAATGCTAATATTTTCCCTCGAAACCTTCTCAAAGAACTGATCGTAATTTGAAGCAGCATAAAAGACATTACAACTTAACCTCACGTCAACAAAATCCTGAGCGAAATTCGACACTACAAGCTTGAGAATTTCCAACAACATATCTTCTAGAAGTGAATTAATCATGATTCCGTTGGAAGAGTATAAAGAAGCTTCTTTTTGAATGAATTCCTTAACAACAATGCAATAAAATAAACAACCTATGTCTATGTATAAAAAGGGAACTAGAGGCGGTGTCTATATAAAAGAAAGATCCCTCAAGCTTTTAAATACTCATGATTGTTTAGATATGATTTTTTGATTGGATATTAAGGGGAACAAGAAGAATGATTATACATATTAATGGTGAAAGACAGGGAGTGGTTTATATTTTGAGAATACATAAGGAGTGGTTTCAACTCATTTTGTTCGTACAAATTAGGGGAAAACAAACAGTCATAAACCATGGTTAAATATTTGTTAATTAGATATTAAAGGTGTAGACATAATTAACAGGCTCCTCCTCTTCCCAACCAAAATGCGAGCCAACTCATCGCTGAAGTTATTAGGTCTAGCATCTTTCTCAAGCACTGCATTGACGGATCGAGCAGCCACCTCTTTATCTACCGACCACTATTGGTGAACATCGACACCATGCCACATTGGGAGCAGTTGACAAAGTAGGAAATAGTCAACCACCAAGAGGTAACATAAAGGTAGCTCGAAAGCAGCTTGTAGTCGTTAAGAAGATTGTAGAAGAAAGGGTGTAGGGTCAGATGGAAATCGGCCTTAAAAACATGAAGCGAAGGAAGAAAGCTATCCTTCGCGGCCTCGCATAAAATATATTACCCTTTAGGAATAGAACACTCATACGCGAAATTAAGGATCACTATCCCTCACACAGCCAAAGCCCATGTCATCTCATCTGGTACGGTGGTGCACCTGTACTTTTTTTAGGGATTAGAATCTGTGGCTCTCGATTTAGTAGTCTTTAAAAAATAGACACTAATCTTTGGTTTCTCTGGATAACCACCAATTTCAAATTATTTTCTATAAAACATAATTGCTGCACCGTCCCAAAAACATGGATAGGAATAATAGTTGCCTTCCCAAGAAGTACGTTCACAGTAACTGTTGATTTTTTATTTTGGCAATGAAGCGTGCACTTACAGTATATTTAAAAACTCTATTTTTAAACAACAACTGATAACATCAATGAGATTGATATCATGATACGATATAAATTGAAGCATTTTTTCCCTTAGCTCACCCTGTAACAAATAAAGATAATACCTCAAATATAAATAGCTCCTAGATGACCTTTCTTAACCACTTTGTTCAAATTGTGGAGACCAGACTCAAATTCCAAATCAACAAAAAAATCATTCAATCCTTTCCTATATAAGGCTTCGATGTTCCCTACAACTTCGTATTTTTCTTCAAAACTTAATCTCTTTTTAAAAATTGATAAATGCTAATATTTTTCATCGAAACGTTCTTAAAGAACTGATCGTAGTTTGGCACTGACTTTGGACGAATCTTTTCAATCTAGGGCGAGGGTAGAAGTAATAATGCCAAGTGGACTCCCTTACATCATTGCCTTTCAACTAATAGAGATTCTGAAAAACTACGAGCATCGGCACCTCGTCGCATTGAGAGCAATCGACAAAGTAAGAAATAGCCAACCACTAAGAGATAATAGAAAGCTGGCCCGAAGCCAGCTTGTAGTTGTTAAGAAGATCGTAGAAGAAAGGGTGTAAAGTTAAATGGAAGCCGACCTCAAAAACATGAAGTGGGGGAAGAAAGCTACCCTTCGTGGCCTCACATAAAGGATACTCCCCCTCAAGAATGGAAAACTCGTATGCGAAGTTGGGGATCACTATCCCCCACACAGTTAAAGCCCGTGTCATCTTATCCGGTTGGTGGTGCACCTGTATTTTTTTACGATGACCAAGATCTATGACTCTCGATTTAGAAAAGTCTTTAAAGAAGAGACACTGATCTTTGGTTTCTTTAGCTTACCATCAAATTCAAATTGTTTTTTATAAAACGTAATTGCTTCACCGTCCAAAAAACATGGATAGGACCAATAGTTGTATTCCCAAGAAGCACATTCAAAATAACAATTGATTTTCGGTTTTGGTAATGAAGCGTGCACCCATAGTATATTTAAAAATTATATTTTTTTTAAACAACAACTGGTAACATCAGTGAGACTAATATCATGAGATGATATAAATCGAAGCCCTTTTCCCCTAAGCTCAAACCCACAACAAATAAGGATAATACCCCAAATATAAATACCTCATAGATGACCTTTCTTGATCACTTTGTTCAAACTGTGGAGACTAGACTCAAATTCCAAATAAAAAAAATCCTTCAATCCTTTCCTATATAAGGCTTCAGCATTTTCAACAGCTTCGTATTTTTCTTGTAAAACTTGATCTCTTTTTAAAATTGATAAATGCTAATATTTTACATCGAAACACTCTGAAAGAACTGATCATAGTTTGACGCAGCATAAAAGACCTCGTAACTTAATCTCGCGTTGGCAAAATCCTAGGCAGAATTCGACACAACAAGTTTAAGAATTTTTGACAACATATCTTCTGGAAGTAAATTAATCATGATTCCGATAAAAGATTATAAAGAAGCTTTTTCTTGAGTCAATTCCAACAAAGTAATGCAATAAAATAAAATAGCTATGTCTATGTATAAATAAGGAACTAGAGGTGGTGTCTATATATAAGAAGGATCCCTTGAACTTTTAAACAGTAATGATTGTTTAGTTGTGAAGTTTGGTTGGATATTAATGGGAACAAGAAGAATGATTATGCATATTAATGGTGAAAGACATGGAGTGATTTATATTCTGAGAATACATAAAGAGTGGTTTCAATTCACTTTGTTCATACTAGTTAGGGGAAAACATACAGTCATAAACCATGATTAAATATTTATTAATCAGATATTGTAGGTGTAGGCATAATTAATATGCTCCTCCTCTTCCCCAACCAAAATGCGAGCCAACTGATCGTTGGAGTGATGGGCCCGACTATCTTTCTCAAGCACTGCACTAACGGATCAAGTGACCACTTCGTTATCACGCAACCACCATCGACGAGCATCAGAACCTTGCTGCATTGGTAGTAGTCGACAAATTAGGAAATAGCCAACCACCAAGAGGTAACAGAAAGGTGGCCTAGAGTCAGCTTGTAGTCGTTAAGAAGATTGTAAAAGAAGGGGTGTAAGGTTAGATGGAAATCAGCCTCAAAAACATGTAGTGAGAGAAGAAAACTATCCTCCATGGCTTCACATAAAAAATACTCTCTTTCAAGAATAGAAAAATCATGCGAGAAGTTGGGGTTCACTATCCTCCGCACAACCAAAGCTATGTTTACGTATAAAAAGGGATCTAGGGGCGGTGTCTATATATAAGAAGGATCCCTCGAATTTTTAAACAGTCACACATAGGGTTTAGTCCTACTCATCCTTTAATTCCACGTCACTTACATTTTTTTGAAAAAAAATAAATAATCACTCAGCAGCTCAAACGGATAAGAGTAAAATGTAGTCAAACCCTTGATATAGGGACCTCCATGATAGAAAAATCCATCTCATTCAAAACTACAAATTATAATATTTCAACAAATAATTGTACAATAAGATGGTAAAAGTGAAAACAATAAGAAAGTTTACGCTGGAAATCTTACTAAACCCAAGTGTCCCCCAAAATAATCCGTTTCATAAACAAATCAAAAGAAAAAATGCAACACTTAATCCTTTCCCTTTAAACGACCCCGTAAAATTAAACCTAAAACCAACAATGAAACGTAGAGTTTTTACAAGTTAAGAAAATAATAGAAATAATAGAAACTGAAAATAAAATTAGCAACTGACTTCACATTTTGATCATGCCCATAACATAATCATTCACAATGTCATTTGAAAGTTTCCAAAAAAAAAAATCATCCTTCATAGTTTGAGCAAGGTGGAGGGACAATAGGAGGAGTATCCTTAGGTGGAGGGACAATATGAGCAATATCCTCAGGTTCTTGAAAGGGTGAGAAGCCTCGGGCAGTACATGAGCTCGCCCTGTGAGGAGACGGTGGAGAAGCTTCAATCGCAAGAGTATCCATCCTGCTCTTGGTGTGACGCTCCAATTGTGCGCTACATTTATTGTTTGAAGGGTTATCATACGAGGGTTCAGTAAAAGGGTGGAGGACCTGTGTTTCTTACAAAGACAACCTACTACTCTTATGGGATTCATTTCCTGGTTTAGATCACAAGCGCTGCTTGAAAATCCTTGGTTGTTCCCTACACTAGCAACAAGCCGAGTTACATCTTGTAGGTGTAGACATAATTAATAGGCTCCTCCTCTTTCCCAACCAAAATGCGAGCCAATTGATCACTGAAGTGATGGGGACAAGAATCTTTCTCAGCCACAACAACGACGGATCGAGCGACCACCTCGTTATCGCCTGATCTTCACTTGTTAGGATTGTGACCTTCCAAACAAAATTTGAAGATATTATGCACGATGAGGATCGTTTACAAAGTCAGCGCACAATTGAGTTTTAGCCTATTAAATTGTTCAACAGATCCTTCTGCATCAAGAGACGACTTATTTTTTTGCATGTCTTTAGTTGGACAACACCACCTAGTATAGGACCCGAAACCATCCCCAAACTTGCTGCTAATCTTGATATACTTGTACTTATTCAGGCGAAGAATAGATGTTTGACACTGACTACGGAAGAATCTTTTCAATCCAAAGGGTAGAAGTAATAATGCCTAGAGGACTCCCCTACATCATTTCCAATCAACTAACAGAAATTCTGGAATATGGCGAGTATCGACACCTCATCGCATTGGGAGTAGTCGATAAAATAAGAAATAGCCAACCACCAAGAGGTGGCCTAGAGCCAGCTTGTAGTCGTTTAGAAGATTGTAGAAGAAAGGGTGCTAGGGCAGATGAAAATCGACCTAAAAGACATGAAGCGAGAGGAAGAAAGCTATCCTCCGTGGCCTTGCATAAAATATACTCCCCTTCAAGAATATAAAACTCCTACGCGAAGTTGGGGATCACTATCCCTCGCACAGCCAAAGCCAGTGTCATCTTATCAGATGTGATTGTGCACCTGTACTTTTTTTTGGTGACCAGAATTTGTAGCTCTCGGTTTAGTAAAGTATTTAAAAAAGAGACATTGATCTTTGGTTTCTCTGGATAACCACTAACTTGAAATTGTTTTCTTTAAAACGTAGTTGCTTCATCGTCCCGAAACATAGATAGCAATAATAGTTGGCTTCCCAAGAAGTACATTCACAATAACCGTTGATTTCCTGTTTTGGCAATGAAGCATGCACCCACAGTATATTTAAAAACTCTTTTTTTTTTAAACGACAACTAATAACATCAATGAGAGTAATATCATGAGACGTTATAAATCGAAGCCCTTTTTCCCTTAGCTTACCCCACGATAAATAAGAAAATGCCCCAAATATAAATAGCTCCTAGATGACCTTTCTTGACCACTTTGTTCAAACTGTGGAGATCAGTCACAAATTCCAAATCAACAAAAAAATCATTCAATCATTTCCTATACAAGGCTTCGGCGTTTCCGGCAGCTTCGCATTTTTCTTACAAAACTCTATCTCTTTTTAAAAATTGATAAATGCTAATATTTTCCATCGAAACATTCTCAAAGAACTGATCGTAATTTGAAGCAGCATAAAAGACCTTGCAACTTAACCTCGCATTGGCAAAATCTTAGGCAGAATTCGACACCACAAGCTTAAGAATTTCCAACAACATATCTTCTAGAAATGAATTAATCATGATTCCGTTGGAAGATTATAAAGAAGCTGCGTCTTGAATCGATTCCTACAAAGCAATACAATAAAATAAAAAAGTTATGTCTACGTATAAAAAGGGAACCAAAGGCAGTGTCTATATATAAGAAGGATCCCTCAAACTATTAAATAGTCATGATTGTTTAGTTGTGATGTTTCTGTTGGATATTACTGGGAACAAGAAGAATGATTATGCATATTAGTGGTGAAAAATAGAGAGTAGTTTAAATTTCGAGAATACATAAGGAGTGATTTCAACTCACTTCGTTCATACCAGTTAGGGGAAAAGAACAGTCATAAACAGTGATTAAATATTTATTAAGTAGTAGTTAGTTTCAAAAAATTATAAAATATAAAAAATATTTAAAAATAGTAAGAATTACAATAAGTCATAAAATAATTTAAAATTTATTAGAACAACTTGTAGAATGAACCTAAACAACAAATTGTTCGAGTTCACTCTAGAGTATTTTGTTAAATAATTAAAAAAATTACTTACAATTTATTATGAGTTAGATTCTTAATTTTTTCTAGTAAAGGAGACAAAATATCCAACTCCGAGTACAGGGGGCTTAATGGAACTTTTATCTAATCCTACTAATCTTTTTTTTAAGGTGAACTACATTTGTAGGGCAAACCCTAACAATAATGCGATTGACGTGACTCAAACCCAGACCACACCTGAGGCAACCATTAGCCCAACACACAAGGTTTAGTCCTACTCATCATTTAATTCCATGTCACTTACTTTTTTTGAAAAATATAAATCATCACATAACAACACAAATGGATAAGAGAAAAATGTAATCAAACTCTTGATATAAGGACCTCCATGATAGAAAAATCCATCTCATTCAAAACTACATATTATAATATTTCAATAAATAATTATACAATAAGATGGTAAAAGTGAAAACCGCAGGAAAGTTTACGATGGAAATCTTGCTAAACCCAAGTGTCCCCCAAAACAATTCATTTCATAAATAGATCAAAAGAAAAAACACAACACTTAACCCTTTACTCTTAAACGACCCCATAGAATTAAACCTAAAACCAACAATGAAACGTAGAGTTTTTACAAGTTAAGAAAATAACAGAAATAACAAAAACTAAAAATAAAATTAGCAGCTAACTTCACATTTCTGTCACGCCCATAACATAATCATTTATAATGCCATTTGAAACTATCCAAAAGAAATATCATTCTTCATAGTTTGAACGAGGTGGAAGGACAATAGGAGCAGTATCCTCAAGTTCTTAAATGGGCAAGTAGCCTCGGGCAATACATGAGCTCGCCTTGGAAGGAGGTGGTGGACAAGCTTCAATCATGGGAGTATCCATCCTCCTCTTGGTGCGAGGCTCCAATTGTGCGCCAAAATTATCGTTTGAAGGATTATCATACGAGGGCTCAAGAAAAGGGTGGACCTATTTTTCTTGCAAAGACAACCTACTTCCTTTACGAGATTTATTTCTTGGTTTATATCACAAGCTCTGCTTGAAGATCCTTGATTTTTCTTGCACCAGCAACAAGCCTGTTATCAATGAGAGAAGTTAGTTGAAAAGCAAACTCGAGTAGCGCACATGAACGAGGTTTCATCTTGCAGGTGTAGACATAATTAATAGGAGCCTCCTCTCCCCAACCAAAATGCAAGCCAACTAATCGCTAGAGTGATTGGGCCAAACATCTTTCTCAAGCACAGCAATAACGGATCGAGCGACTACCTCGTTATCGCTCGACCTCAACCTATTAGGATTGCAACCTTCCAGTCAAAATTTGAAGATATTATTCACGATGAGGATGGTTTACAAAGTCAGCGCACGACCCAATTTTAGCCTATTAAATTGTTCAACATATCCTTCTGCATCAAGAGACAGCTTCTATTTTTGCATGTCTTTAGTTGGGCAACACCACATGGTACTAGACTCGAAACCATCTCCAACTTGCTGTTAATCTTGATTTAATTGTACTCGTTCAGGCGAAGAATATATGTTTGGCACCGACTTCGAACAAATCTTTTCAAGCCAGTGCGAGGGTAGAAGTAATAATGCCCAATGAATTTCCCTACATCATTTCCTTTCAACTAACAGAGATTTTGGAAAACGTTGAGCATCGGCACCTCGCCGCGTTGGGAGCAGTCGACAAAGTAGGAAAAAGCCAACCACCAAGAGGTAATAGAAGACTGACCTAGAGTCAGCTTGTAGTCGTTAAAAAGATTGTAGAAGAAGAGGTGTAAGGGAAGATGGAAATTAGCCTTAAAAACTTGAAGTGACGGAAGAAAGCTATCCTTTGTGGCTTCGCATAAAAGATACTCCACCTCAGGAATAGAGAACTCGTATGCAAAGTTAGGGATCACTATCTCCCGCATAGCCAAAGCCAAATGTCATCTCATCCAGTGTGGTGGTGCACTTGTACTTTTTTCAGTGACTAGAATCTGTGGCTCTCGTTTTAGTAAAATCTTTAAAAAAGAGACACTAATCGTTAATTTCTCAGGTAACCACAAAATTCAAATTGTTTTCTATAAAACATAGTAGGTTCACCGTCCCAAAAATATTAATAGGAATAATAGTTTTTTTCCCAAGAAGTACGTTCACAATAACAGTTGATTTTCAGTTTTGGCAATGAAGCGTACACCCATAGTATATTTAAAAACTCTCTGGTTTTTAAACGACAACTTATAACATCAGTGAGATTGATATCATGAGACAATATAAGTAGCTCCTAGATAACCTTTCTTGACCACTTTGTTCAAACTGTGGAGACCAGATTCAAATCAAAATAAAAAAAAATCATCCAATCCTTTCTTATAGAAGGCTTTAGCGTTTTCGACAGCTTCGTATTTTTCTTGCAAAACTTGATCTCTTTTTAAAAATTATTAAATGCTAATATTTTCCATCAAAACATTCTCAAAGAATTGATCATAATTTGAAGCAAAATAAAAAACCTTGCAACTTAACCTCGCGTTGGCAAAATCTTGGGCGGAATTTGAAACCACAAGCTTGAGAATTTCCAACAACATATCTTCTGGTAGTGAATTAATAATGATTCCGTTGGAAGATTATAAAGAAGTTGTTTCTTGAATCAATTTCTACAAAGCAATGCAATAAAATAAAAAGACTATGTCTATGCATAAAAAGGGAACTAGAGGCGATGTGTATATATAAGAAGGATCTCTCTAACTTTTAAACAGTCATGATTATTTAGTTGTGATGTTTCGGTTGGATATTAATGGGATCAAGAAGAATGATTATGCATATTAATGGTGAAAGATATGGAGTGATTTACATTCCGAGAATACATAAAGAGTGGTTTCAACTCACTTCGTTCGTATCAGTCAAGAAAAAAAAACAGTCATAAACCATGTTTAAATAATTATTAATTAGTTAGTTTTAAAAATGAAAATATAAAAAAAATTTAAAAATAATAAGAATTATAATAGTCCTAAAAAAATTAAAATTTATTAAAACAACTTCTAGAATGATCCTAAACAACAAATTGTTCAAGTTCATTCTAGAGTATTTTATTAAATAATTAAAAAATTATTTACAATTTATTTAGAGTTAGATTCTTAATTTTTTTAGTAAGGGAGACAAAATGCAATCCAAATCCGAGTATAAGGGGCTTAATGGTATTTTTATCTTGTCCTACTAATCTTTTTTTTTTTGGTGAATTACCATGATAGGGCAAAGCCCTAACAACAATGCGACGTGCGCGACGCAAACTTAGACCACACCTGAGGCAACCATTAGGCTAACACACAGGGTTTAGTCCTACTTATCCTTTAATTCCACGACACTTAACATTTTTTTGAAAAATAGGAAATCATCACTCAGCAGCACAAATGGATAAGAGCAAAATGTAATCAAACTCTTGATATATATAGGGACCTCCATGATAGAAAAATTCATCTCATTCAAAACTACTTATTATAATATTTCAATAAATAATTATACAATAAGATGGTAAAAAAGAAAACAACAGGAAAGTTTACAATGGAGATCTTGCTAAACCCATGTGTTCCCCAAAATGATTCGTTTCATTAACATATAAAAAAACGCAGTGCTTAACCCCTTCCCCTTAAACGACCTCGTACAGTTAAATCGAAAACCAACAATAAAATGCAGAGTTTTTACAAGTTAAGAAAATAATAGAAATAACAGAAACTGAAAATAAAATTAGCAACTAACTTCACATTTCGATCACGCCTATAACATAATCATTCACAATGCCCTCATAATTTGAACGAGGTGGAGGGATAATAGGAGCAATATCCTCAGGTTCTTGAAAGGGCGAGCAGCCTTGGACAGTAGATGAGCTTGCCTTAAGAGGAGGCAGTAGACAAGCTTCAATCGCGAGAGTATCTATCCTCCTCTTGGTACGACGCTCTGGTTATGTGCCACAATCATCGCTTGAAGGATTATCATACGAGGACTCAGAATGGGTGAAGGACCTGTGTTTCTTGGGAAGACAGCCTACTACTCTTATGGGATTCATTTCCTCGTTTAAATCACAAGTGCTGCTTGAAGATCCCTGATTGTTTCCTACATCAACAACAAGTCTATTATCAATAAGAGAAGTTAACTGATCAGCAAACTCGAGTAGTGCACATGAACGACAATTCATCTTGCAGGTGTAGACATAATTAATAGGCTCCTCCTCTTCAACAACCAAAATGCGAGCCAGTTGATCACTAGAGTGATGAGGCCAAGCATCTTTCTTAGTAACTGCACTGACGAATCGAGTGACCACCTCGTCATCGTCAAACAAAATTTGAAGATATTATGTGTGATGAGAATAATCTCCAGTCAACGCATGACCCAGTTTTAGCCTATTAAATTTTTCAACAAAGAAAGAACTCATACGCGAACTTGGGGATCACTATTCCCCACATAGCCAAAGCTCGTGTCATCTCATTCAATGTGGTGGTACACCTATACTTTTTTTGGTGACCAGAATCTACGGCTTTCGGTTTAGTAAAGTCTTTGAAAAAGAAACATTGAGCTTTGGTTTCTTTGGATAACCACCAAATTCAAATTGTTTTTTATGAAACATAGTTGCTTCACCATCCCAAAAACATGGATAGGAACCATAGTTTCCTTCCCAAGAAGAATGTTCACAATAACAATTGATTTTTGATTTTGGCAATGAAGCGTGCACCTACATTATATTTAAAAACTCTCTGGTTTTTAAATGACAACTGATAACATCAGTGAGATTGATATCATGAGACAATATAAATCAAAACCCTTTTTCCCTTAGCTCACCCCAGCAACAAATAAGGATAATACCCTAAATATAAATAGCTCCTAGATGACCTTTCTTGACCGCTTTGTTCAAATTGTGGAGACCAGACTCAAATTCCAAATCAACAAAAAAATCATTCAATCCTTTCATATACAAGGCTTCGACGTTTCCGACATCTTAACATTTTTCTTACAAAACTTGATCTCCTTTTAAAAATTGTTAATTCTAATATTTTACATCGAAATGTTCTCAAAGAACTGATCATAATTTGAAGTAGCATAAAAGACCTTGCAACGTAACCTCATGGTGGCAAAATTCTGAGCGAAATTTGACACCACAAGCTTAAGAATTTCTGACAACATATCTTCTGGAAGTGAATTAATCAAGATTCCGTAGGAAGATTATAAAGAAGTTGCTTCTTGAATCAATTCCTATAAAGTAATGCAATAAAATAAAAAAGTTGTGTCTATGTATAAAAAGGGAACTAGTGGCGGTGTCTATATATAAAAAAGGATCCCTCGAACTTTTTAACAGACATGATTCTTTAGTTGTGATGTTTTGGTTGGATATTAATGGGAATAAGAAGAATGATTATGCATATTAATGGTGAATGATACAGAGTGGTTTATATTTCAAGAATACATAAGGAGTGGTTTCAACTCACTTTGTTCGTATCAGTTAGGGGAAAAAATAATCATAAATCATGGTTAAATCTTTATTAATCAGATATTGCAGGTACAGAGATAATTAATAGGCTCCTCCTCTTACCCAACCAAAATGCGAACCAACCGACGACTAGAGTTATTGGGCCAAGTATCTTTCTCGAGCACTACATCGGCGAATCAAACGACCATCTCGTTATCACCCGACCTCCACCCATTAAGATTGCGACCTTCCAGAAAAAATTTGAAGATATTATGCGCGATGAGGATGGTTTCCAAAGTTAGCGTGCGACCTAGTTTTAGCCTATTAAATTGTTCAACAGATCCTTCTGCATCAAGAGACGACTTATATTTTCGCATTCTTTAATTGGACAACACCATCTGCTACAAATTTGAAACCATCCCTAAACTTACTGCTAATCTTGATATACTTGTACTCGTTCAAACGAAGAATAAATACTTGGCACCGACTCTAGACAAATCTTTTCGATCCAGTATGACGGTAGAAGTAATAATGCATAGTGGACTCATCTAATAAATGCCTTTCAACTGATAGAAATTTTAGAAAATGTCGAACATCGACACCTCGCCATGTTGGGAGCAATCGACAAAGTAAGAAATAGCCAACCACCAAGAGATAAGAGAAAGCCACTCCGGAACAAGCTTGTAGTCGTTAAGAAGATTGTAGAAGAAGCAGTGTAGGGGTAGATGGAAATCAACCTCAAAACCATGAAGCGGAGGAAGAAAGCTATCCTCCGTGGCCTCGAATAAATGATACTCCCCAACAGGAATAGAGAACGTGTACGTGGAGTTGGGGATCGCTATCCCCCGCAAAGCTAAAGCCAGTGTCATCTCATCCGATATGGTAGAGACCCGACTCAAATTCCAAATAAAAAAAATATTCAATTCTTTCCTATATAAGACTTTGATGTTTTCATCAACTTCGCATTTTTCTTGCAAAACTTGATCTCTTTTTAAAAATTGATAAATGTTATTTTCCATCGAAACGTAAATGTTAGTATTTTCCATCGAAACGTTCTCAAAGAACTGGTCGTAATTTGAAATAGTATAAAAGACATTGCAACTTAATCTCGCGTTGTTAAAATCTTGAGCAAAATTTGACACCACAAGCTTGAGAATTTTCGACAACATATCTTCTGAAAGTGAATTAATCATGATTCCGTTGGGAGAGTATAAAGAAGCTGCTTTTTGAATCAATTCCTACAAAGCAATGCAATAAAATAAAAAAGCTACGTCTATATATAAAAAGGAAATTAGAGGCAATGTCTATATAAAAGAAGGATCCCTCGAACTTTTAAACAGTAATGATTGTTTTGTTGTGATGTCCAGGTTGAATATTAATAGGAACATGAAAAATGATTATGCATATTAATGGTGAAAGATAGGGAGTGGTTTATATTTCGAGAATACATAAAAAGTGGTTTCAACTCACTTCATTCGAACCAATAAGGGGAAAGCAAACAATCGTAAACCATGATTAAATATTTATTAATCAGATATTACAGGTGTAGACATAATTTACAGGCTCCTCCTTTTCCTCTATAAAAAAATGAGCCAACTAATCGCTGGAGTGATGGGGCAAAACATCTTTCTCAGGCACTGCACCGATGGATCGAACGACCACCTCGTTATCGCCCGACCTCCACCCATTAGGATTGCGTCCTTCTAGAGAAAAATTGAAGACATTATGCATGATGAGGATGGTCTCCAAAATCAGCACGCGACCTAGTTTTAGCATATTAAATAGTTCAATAGATCCTTCTGTATTAAGAGACGGCTTATATTTCCGCATGTCTTATGTTGGATAACACCACCTAGTACTAAACCGGAAACCAACCCCAAACTTCTTGTTAATCTTGATATACTTGTGCTCATTTAGGCGAAGAATAAATGTTTGGCACCTCCTCCGGATGAATCTTTTCAATCCAATGCAAAGGTATAAATAATAATGCCTAGTGGACTCTCTTACATTATTGCCTTTAAACTGATAGTGATTCTGAAAAACGGAGAGCATCGACACCTCGCCGCATTGGGAGTAGTCGACAAAGTAGGAAATAGCCAACCACCAAGAGGTAACAAAAGGTTGGTTCAGAGCCAACTTGTAATCGTTAAGAAGATTATAGAAGAAGGGGTGTAGAGACACATGGAAATTGACCTTAAAAACATTTAGAGGGGGAAGAAAGTTATCTTCCGTGGCCTCGCATAAAAGATACTCCCTCTCAAGAATAAAGAACGTGTACGCGAAGTTGGGGATCACTATCTCCCACAGAAACAAAACTCATGTCATCTCATTCGGTATGGTGGTGCACCTGTACTTTTTTTCGGTAACTAGAATCAATGGCTCTCAGTTTAATAAAGTCTTTTAAAAAGAGACATTAATATTTGGTTTCTCTAGATAACCACCAAATTCAAATTGTCTTCTATAAAATGTAGTTGCTTCACCTTCCCAAAAACATGGATAGGAACAATTGTTACCTTCTTAAGAAGTACGTTCACAATAACAATTGATTTTCGATTTTCACAAAGAAGCGTGCACCTACAGTATATTTAAAAACTCTCTGGTTTTTAAACAACAACTCATAACTTCAGTGATACTGATATCATGAGATGATATAAATCGAAGCCCTTTTTCCCTTAGCTCACCCCTGTAATAAATAAGACTAATACCTCAAATATAAATAGCTACTAGATGACCTTTCTTGACCGCTTTGTTCAAATTGTGGAGACCATTCTCAAATTCCAAATTAACATAAAAAATCATTAAATCCTTTCCTATATAATGCTTCGACGTTTCCGGCAGCTTCGCATTTTTCTTACAAAACTTTCTATCTTTTTAAAAGTTGATAAATCCTAATATTTTCCATCGAAACGTTCTAAAAGAACTGATTGTAATTTGAAGCAGCATAAAAGACTTTCCAACTTAACCTCGCATAGGCAAAATTCGACAACACAAGCTTGAGAATTTTCAGCAACATATCTTTTAGAAGTGAATCAACCATGATTCCGTTAGGAGATTATAAAGAAGCTGCTTCTTAAATCAATTCCTACACAACAATGCAATAAAATAAAAAATTATGTCTATATATATAAAGGGAATTAGAGGCGGTGTCTATATATAAGAAGGATCCCTCGAAGTTTTAAACAGTCATGATTGTTTAGTTGTGATGTTTCGGTTGGATATTAATGGCAAAAAGAAGAATGATTATGCATATTAATGGTAAAAGACAGGAAGTGGTTTATATTTCGAGAATACATAAGGAGTGATTTCAACTCACTTCGTTTGTACTAATAAGTGGAAAACAAACAGTCATAAACCATGATTAAATATTTATTAATAAAATATTATAGGTGTAGACATAATTAATAGGTCTTCCTCATCCAAAATGTGGGCCAACTAATCGTTGGAGTAGTGGGGCCAAGCATTTTACTTAGGCACTGCACTGACGGATCGAGCGACCACCACGTTATCGCCCAACCTCCACCTGTTAGGACTACGACTTTTTAGAAAAAATTTGAAGATATTAAGCGTGATGAGGATGGTTTCCAAAGACAGCGTGCGACCTAGTTTTAGCCTATTAAATTATTCAACAGATCCTTTTACATCAAGAGACAACTTATATTTTCGCATGCCTTTAGTTGGACAACACCACTTGGTACTAAACCCGAAACCATCCCCAAACTTACTGCTAATCCTGATATACCTGTACTCGTTCAGGCGAAGTATAGATGTTTGGCTCTATCTCCAGACGAATCTCTTCAATTAAGTGCAAGGTTAGAAGTAATAATGCCTAGTGGACTCCACAACATCATTGCCTTTCACTTGACAAAGATTTTGGAAAACGGCGAGCATCGACACCTCACCACGTTAGAAGCAGTTGAAAAGTAGGAAATAGCCAACCACTAAGAGATTATGGGAAGCTGGCTCGGAGCTAACTTGTAGTTGTTAAGATGATTGCAAAAGAAATGGTGTAGAGGCAGATGGAAATCAACCAAAAAACATGAAGTGAGGAAGAAAGCTATCCTCCGTGGCCTCGCATAAAAGATTCTCTCCCTTAGGAATAAAGAACTCGTACGTGAAGTTGGGGATCACTATCCCCCGCACAATCAAAGCCCGTGTCATCTCATTCGGTATGGTGGTGCACCTGTACTTTTTTTAGTGACCAGAATATGTGACTCTCGGTTTAGTAAAGTCTTTAAAAAAGAGACTTTGATCTTTGGTTTCTAAGGTAGTTGCTTCACCGTCCCAAAAACATGGATAGGAACAACAGTTGTCTTCCCAAGAAGTACGTTCACAATAACAATTGATTTTCGATTTAGGCAATGAAACGTGCACCCACAGTATATTTAAAAATTCTCTGGTTTTTAAATGGCAACTGATAACATCAGTGAGACTAATATAATAAGATGATATAAATCGAAGCCCTTTTTCCCTTAGCTCATGCCCGCAAGAAATAAGGATAATACCCTAAATATAAATAGCTCTTGTACCACCCAAAACCCAAAACCATCGCCGGTCAAGGTCCCGGTGTCTTATTGTTCATCTATCATTGTTCATATTTTTTTTATTTCATCCAATCTAATTTAATAAAGATATGCATCCAACACATCATAAATCATCAATTGATTATAATCACAATTCAACAAGGGTGAAAATGTCACTTTCATGATTTTTAGAGACTTCTACCGATACCTGTTGGACAAGTATCGGTAGTTGTCAAGTCAAAAAGTAGTTCAAAAATAGTGCTAAGTTCTACCGATACTCAAGATGGTTTTACCGATACATGTGACACTACTATCGAAACAAGTAATGTTCTTACCGATACTAAAAACACCAGAGGGCTTAAAAGTTCTAGCCTACCACTTCTACCGATACAAGTTCACAAGCAACAGATACTTCTATGAGTAGAACTATTGATACTTATCTTTCATCTACCGATACAAATCAGGTCAGTGAGCAACCTCTCTCCTACCCTATACTTCTACAGGTACAACCATGGGTTCTACCGAAACAAGTATGCCTATGTCAATTATATACATAAATTTCCAAGTTTGCACAACAATCTACAGCATTTACCAATTTCTCCAATCATACCTGTCAAATCATTCATCCAAATGATACCATGCTACTTAATCATTTTACCAAAACAACTCAAGTAACACAATCCTAATACATCAAATTACTTAAAGTCTATATTTCACATTGAACAAGCATACAATATTTCATTAAGATCATATCAAGGAATCCAACAATCTCAAATAATTAATATAAAGACAACACCATCCTAGTACATGCCATATAACCAAGTGATTTAAAATTTACAGAACAAGCTCCCGAGATAGTGTGATTTTCTTGAGGATTTGATCTTCAACAGTAGATGAATCTACAAAACAGTAAACAGAAACATAAGTAAGCTTACAAAGCTTAGCAAGTTCATAAGAACAATTAACTTACAAAATAACATATTCGGTTACAGAAAGAGTAATGAAATATCTTCGTATCTCATGGCATTAACATTAGATTAATCTCACTGGGTCTTTCAGAAATTTAGGTCATACGAGCCCAGACAACTTTATCTCACACGAGCCAAGAATGGTAAGCTCTCACGAGCTCATAATGGTTAGCTCTTACGAGCCCAGTCCAGAGTTTAACTAGTATACAATGCTGCTCACACAAGCTGATGAGAATCTGCGACATACACGAAGACTTAGCCATCGATACGGTCCAAAATTTCCCACTCTCAATGTTGCTCACACAAGCTGATGGGAATTCGTGACATACGCGAAGACTCAGCCATCGGAGGGATCCATAATTCACTATCCATTCAGAATCTGTTAACTTGCGATGCTGCTCACACAAGCTGTCAGGATACTGCAACATATGCAGGATCCTAGCCATCGCTTCAAATCAAATAATCGGCCCCAAGCCTGACATTTCGTTTATTCCTTTGACTTTCCATCATCTCGAATGTTTAACCTTCCTCGAGTTACTGTAACAACAGTGAATGTACATGAAACATACAATGTATATAAGCTAACACTACAAACTTGCCGGATGAAATTACAGTTTGGCTAAACTTTAAGGACTATTCTGCTAATTACCCTTTTCCGCGCATGATCGTAATTTAAATCAACAATTCATCCAGATTTCACATTAAAACACATAATCAAAGCATTTAACATAATTTGGTCCTTTTGGGATATTTACAATTTTGCCCCTAATATTTTCCTTTCATTCAATTTAGTCTCTTAACTCAAAACTAGCAAATTAACCATTTTAAAACAAAATCAAGTTCACTCGAATACTATAACACTTTAATACAGTCCACTTTTACCATTATTGCACCTTAAGTCCTTAAACGTTAAAATCAGACTAAAATTAATATCATAAAATTTCAAGAATGTATAAAAATCATCATAATCTACAACATTGAACAATTTTACAAATTAGTCACTGAATTAGCAAAATCAGACTAAAATGAACATGAAAACATAAAAATTATTAAAAACGAGTGAGGTTTACTCACCCAATCCAAGAGCTCAATGCTTGGATGAGTGCTCCAAACCCTAACCATGGAGTTTCGGCCTTTCCCATGAAGAACAAAAGAAGAAAATGTTTTCTATTCCTTTACTTTCATTTAATTTAACTTATAGTTTAACTATTTACCAATTTACCCTTTTATTTTAAATTATAATTACCATCTAAGGAGAGTTTAATTGCACAATTAGTCCTTCAATTATTTTTAATTTAACTAAACAAGCTTAATTTCAATTTAATCCTAAACTAATTAGGACCAAATGAATAAACATCCCAAAAGTTAGTGGAAGGTAATCATATCCTCTACCGCTTGGACTTTTTGACCTTGGTATAATTACCACTTAGGTCCCTTTTATTTTTAATCAATAGCAATTAAATTTTACCTCTTTTACAATTTACTCCTTTTTCCTTAATTAAGTTATTTATCATCAAAATTACCCAATCAAACTTCAATTCACATATAATAAGACTCAGTAAATATTTAATAAAAATGTTTACAGCCCTTAATTTAAAAAACGAGGTCCCAATACCTCATTTTCTAAACCACTTAACTTTTGAACTAAACTACTTACTAAATTTTAATTCAATAATTAAAATTCGTCAATTCAAAATTCCATAAAAAATTATTATTGACTTATTTAATTTAAACACTCATTATAAAAATTTTCCCGTCGGTTTTGTGGTTCTTAAAATCACTTTTTCCGACACAACTGAAAAACGAGCTGTTACAACTCTCCCCCCTAGGAAATTTCGTCCTCGAAATTTTTAATTTAGTTGTTCCTGCTTATTCAGAAGTTTTCATATGACAATAGAAAGATCTTTTACCTAAACTTATTCAAACCCATCTGTCAACTTTACTTAATCAAGAAAATCAACCTCTCTAAACCAAAACTCACCGTTGATAGTTTTCACATAAATTATTTCTCACACATAGCCTATAATACAATTCTCACACATTATGCATGTACAGATTCTATTTGAAGTCTATCAGAATATCATCAATAATCGTAACTACGATTGAATCTAAATATCTAGATAAGATTAAAAAATCTGATTCATTATATTCAGAAATCAACAGAGACGTTAGTTAGTCTCGGCAATATTATCAAAATTCTTAATGATCATCTCAAGTTCAAATCCACTATCAGATTTAGGCAGAGATCTCCGAATTCTTTCAGGAGATAAATCTAAATACTCATTGGTGAATGGTACACAGTTATCCTCAAATCCCAAATTTTTATTTAGTAGTCAAATATATATAAAAAAATATTTTTCAATCATTTTAGGTCATTTCCTGTACGAAGACATTTGAATAACTTCGACTTATACTATCTGATTTACCAGACTCAATCATAATAAGTACACTAATCCGCCATTTAAGTCATTTCATTTCAGACTATAATTCACTATAGTATCATATGACTTCAGTCAATTTATTCTCGGAATAATATCAAATTCATGATTTAATAAAAACACCAAATCATCAGGAAAATCAAAGTCATAAATTTTTAACAAATAATTTCGGCATACGAATTCTATCCCAGTAGATTACGATTCAACATTAATATTATTGAGTTGGAAAATAAACCCCAATCCGTTATCAATTTAATGCAGTATATATATAAATTAACTAAATCTTAATTAGTGCATACCTAATAAATACTATCGAAAGAATATACCATACTAGGGATAATATTGGCACAATCATTTCAAATCCATCATTACGTCTTTAATCCCACTCCATTACCTATACTCAGAGATAGCAATTGTAAAGCCACTCTTTATTTCAAATAATTCATGAAACCAATATGCTATAACTTGCACCAGAATCAGTAATCAGATATTATTTTTAACTCCATTAATTTTGTCACGTTTAGATTCAGATAACACCTTTAGAATCTGCAATTAAACATGAGTTAGATCAGATCAATCAATATCACACTATCACAAGTTTATATGACATGTACTTTCTAGACTTTATTCACACTACACTTAGTCCGAGGAATGACTAAATCGTAGCTCTGATACCACTATATGTAACACCTAAAACCCAGAACTGTCGTCTATCAATGTCTCAATGTCTTATTGTTCATCTATCATTGTTCATCATTTTTTTATTTCATCCAATATAATTTAATAAAGACTCAGCCATCGATACGGTTTAGAATTTCACACTCTCGATGCTGCTCACATAAGTTGATGAGAATTCGCGACATACGCAAAGACTCGGCCATCGGAGGGATCCATAATTCACTATCCATTCAGAATCTATCAACTTGCGATGCTGCTCACACAAGCTGTCAAGATACTGCAATATATGCAGGATCTTAACCATCTCTTCAAATTAGATAACTAGCCTCAAGCCTAACATTTCATTTATTCCTTTGTCTTTCCATCATCATGAATGTTTAACCTTCCTCGAATTACCGTAACAACAGTGAATGTACAAGAAACATACAATGTATATAAGCTAACACTACGAACTTATCAAATGAAATTACAGTTTGGTTAAACTTTAGGGACTATTCTGCTAATTACCCTTTTTCGTGATCTGTGGCACTATCGTAATCTAAATTAACAATTCATCGAGATTTCACATTAAAACACATAATCAAAGCATCCAACATAATTTTTTCCTTTTTGGCATATTTACAATTTTACCCCTAATACTTTTATTTTATTCAATTTAGTCTTTTAACTTAAAACTTGCAAATTAACCATTTTAAAACAAAATCAAGTTCACCCGAATACTATAGTACTTCAATACAGTCCACTTTTACCATTATTTCACCTTAAGTCCTTTCAAATTTATCACTTTAACATTTTAGTCCTTAAACGTTAAAATCATCAAAAACTACTTTACAAAATAGTCCTATTTAGCAACCAAAATTAATAGTCTATCATAAAATTTCAGGAATGTATAAAAATCATCAATGGTATAATCCACAACATTTAACAGTTTTACAAATTAGTCACCGAATTAACAAAATCAGACTAAAACGAACTTGAAAATATAAAAATTACTAAAAACGGGCGAGGTTTACTCACCCAATCCAAGAGCACAATGCTTGGACGAGTTTTCCAAACCCTAACCATAGAGTTTCGGCCTTTCCCATGAAGAACAAAAGAAGAAAATGTTTTATTCCTTTACTTTCATTTAATTTAACTTATATTTTAACTATTTACCAATTTACCCTTTTATTTTAAATTATAAAATTACTAAATCATATCCATAGATGTCCAATATATAAATATATGGTATAATTACCATCTAAGGAGAGTTTAATTGCACAATTAGTCCCTTAATTATTTTTAATTTAACTAAACAAGCTTAATTTTAATTTAATTCTAAACTAATTAGGACCAAATGAATAAATATCCCAAAAGTTAGTGGACGGTAATCATATCCCCCACTGCTTGGACTTTTTGACCTTGGTATAATTACCTCTTTGGTCCCTTTTACTTTTAATCAATAGCAATTAACTTTTATCTCTTTTACAATTTACTCCTTTTTCCTTAATTAAGCTATTTATCATCAAAATTACCCAACCAAACTTCAATTCACATATAATAAGACTAAGAAAATATTTAATAAAAATAGTTACAGCCCTTAATTTCAGAAACAAGGTCACGATACCTCATTTTCTAAAACCACTTGACTTTTGAACTAAACCACTTACTAAATTTTAATTCAATAATTAAAATTCGTCAATTCAAAATTCCATAAAAAATTATTATTGACTTATTTAATTTAAACATTCATTATAAAAATTTTCCCGTCAATTTTGTGGTTCCCAAAATCACTGTTTTTGACACCACCGAAAAACGGGCTGTTGCAGCTCTTAGACGACCTTTCTTGACCGCTTTGTTCAAACTGTGGAGACTAGACTCAAATTCCAAATCAATAAAAAAAATCATTCAATCATTTCCTCTATAAGGCTTCGGCGTTTATAGCTTCACATTTTTCTTCCAAAACTTGATCACTTTTTAAAAATTGATAAATGCTAATATTTTCCATCAAAACATTCTCAAAGAACTGATCGTAATTTGAAGCAGCATAAAAGACCTTGCAACTTAACCTCGCGTTCGCAAAATCTTGAGTGAAATTCGACACCACAAGCTTGAGAATTTTTGACAACATATCTTCTGGAAGTGAAATAATAATTATTCCGTTTGGATATTATAACGAAGTTGCTTCTTGAATCAATTCTTACAAAGCAATGCAATAAAATAAAAAAAGTTATGTCTATATATAAAAAAAAGGAACTAGAAGTGGTATCTATATATAAGAAGGATCCCTCGAACTTTTAAACAGTCATGATTCTTTAGTTTTGATGTTTTGGTTGGTTATTATTGGGAATAAGAATGATTATGTATATTAATGATGAAAGACAAAGAGTGGTTTATATTTCGAGAATACATAAGAAGTGGTTTCAACTCACTTAGTTCGTACCAGTGAAGGGAAAACAAACAGTCATAATCCATGATTAAATATTTATTAATTAGATATTGTAGGTGTTGACATAATTAATAAGGTCCTCCTCTTCCTCAACCAAAATGCGGGCCAACTAATCACTGGAGTAATGGGGCCAAGCATCTTTCTCAGGCACTACACCTATGGATCGAGTGACTATCTCGTTATCGCCCGACCTCCACTCGTTAGGACTGCGACCTTCCAAAACAAATTTGAAGATATTATGCTCGATGAGGATGATCTCCAAATATAGCGCGCGACCTAGTTTTAGCCTATTAAACTGTTCAACAGATCCTTCTGCATCAAGAGACATCTTATATTTTTGCATGTCTTTAGTTAGATGTCACCACCTGGTACTAGACTCGAAACCATCCCAAACTTGCTACTAATCTTGATATACCTGTACTCGTTCAGGCGAAGTATAGATGTTTGGCTCTGTCTCCGGATGAATCTTTTCAATCCAATGCGAGGATAAAAGTAATAATGCCCAATGGACTCCACTACATCATTACCTTTCAACTGACAGAGATTCTGGAAAACGACTAGCATTGGCACCTCGCCGCGTTAGGAGCAATCAACAAAGTAAGAAATAGCCAACCACTAAGAGATAGTGGAAAGTTGGCTCGGAGCCAGCTTATAATTGTTAAGAAGATTGCAAAAGAAGAGGTGTAGGGGAAGATGGAAATCAACCTCAAAAACATGAAGTAGGGGAAGAAAGTTATCCTCCGTGGCCTTGTATAAAAGATGCTCCCCCTTAGGAATAGAGAACTTGTACGCGAAGTTGGGGATCACTATCCCCTGCACAGTCAAAGCACGTGTCATCTCGTCTGGTATGGTGATGCACCTGTACTTTTTTCAATGACTAGAATCTATGGCTCTTGGTTTAGGAAAGCCTTTAAAAAAAGACACTGATCTTTAGTTTCTCTAGATAACCACCAAATTCAAATTGTTTTCTATAAAACGTGGTTGCTTTACCATCCCAAAAACATGGATAGGAACCATAGTTGCCTTCCCAAGAAGTACATTCACGATAACAGTTGATTTTCGATTTTCGTAATGAGGTGTGCACCCACAGTATATTTAAAAACTCTCTGGTTTTTAAACGACAACTGATAACATTAGTAAGACTGATATCATGAGATAATATAAATCGAAGCCCTTTTGCCCTTAGATCACCCCCGCAACAAATAAGGATAATACCTCAAATATAAAGAGCTCCTAGATGACCTTTCTTGATCGCTTTGTTCAAATTGTGGAGACCAAACTCAAATTCCAAATTAACAAAAAAATCATTCAATCCTTTCCTATATAAGGCTTCGATGTTTCCGTCAACTTCGCATTTTTCTTGCAAAACTTGATCTCTTTTTAAAAGTTGATAAATGTTAATATTTTGCATCGAAACATTCTCAAAGAACTAATCTTAATTTGAAACAGTATAAAAGACCTTGCAACTTAATCTTGCGTTGTTAAAATCCTGAGCGGAATTCGAACACCACAAGCTTGAGAATTTTCGACTACATATATTCTGAAAGTGAATTAATCATGATTCCGTTAGGAGATTATAAAGAAGTTGCTTCTTAAATCAATTCTTACAAAGCAATGCAATAAAATAAAAAAGTTATGTCTATTTATAAAAAAAGGAACTAGAGGCGATGTCTATATATAAGAAGGATCCCTCGAACTTTTAAACAGTAATGATTGTTTTGTTGTGATGTTTCGGTTGGATATTAATGGGAACATGAAAATTTATTATGCATATTAATAATAAAAGACAGGGAGTGGTTTATATTCTGAGAATAGATGAGCGGTTTCAACTCACTTCGTTCGTACTAGTGAGGGGAAAACAAACAACCATAAACCATGATTAAATATTTATTAATAATATATTAAATATTTATTAATCAAATACCCCTCTGACTTTTAAACATTGGAAAACAAACAGTCATAAAGCAACCCTTCGCCTTCTTCTAGAGGCAAACCCAAGGGGGCTGGCATGAGCCCTGGTCCCCTTAAAATGGAAAATTTTTCATTTAGCCCCTTGAAAGTTTTTAAAATTTTAAATTAGTAAAGGTAAATTTACACTTGGCCCCCTTAAAAATTATAAAATTTTTATTTAATCCTTTAAAAATTGCACTTTTACTATCATAAAAATTACAATTTAACTTTGACCCCCCTAAAAAATTTTTCTAACTTTGCCCCTGCCTTCTTCCTCTGTATTGGAGGTGAATTTCGTTTTTGTTGATCAATAGCATTACAAATGTAATTTCATCATTTTAATAGCCTATATCTTTATTATTTTTAAAATGTTAAATTAAATTTTTATCATTTTTTAGGGGGCAAAGTGTAATTTTACCATTACTAATTTAAAATTTTATAAATTATAAAGGGTCTAAATTAAAAATTTATCATTTTAATGGAGTTATATGCTGGAAGCATGACTAGTGTGAACATGAATTTTGTGAGTACTAATGCTGCGAGCATGACTAGTGCGAACATGAATGTTACGAGCGCTAATGTTGCGAGCACTGATGCTACAAACATTGATGTTGCGAGCACTGATGCTGCAAACATTGATGTTGCGAGCATGGATGAAGAACAAGCCTCGCACGATCCAATCGAGCTACCTAGAGGGCCAATCACCCGCACACAAGCCAAGAAGTTCAAAGAAGCTGTCACGGGTTTAATTAAACTAGTTTTGGAAAACATTCTATGCATTTCATGCATTTCATACCAGTCGTACACTTCTTGCAACACATGCACTCCATGCAATGTGCTGCACATAAAACTTTAATTATTAATTTAATTAAATTGCTGGAAATAAGGTTTTAATCAGGGGCGAAGCCAGGAAATATTTTTAGCGGTGTCGAAGTTAAATTGTAATTTTTATCATAGTAAAAATGTAATTTTTAAATGATTAGATCAAAATTTTATCATTTTTAGGAGGGCCGAAGTTAAATTTTAATTTTTATGATATTAAAAAAGAATTTTTTAAATGATTAAATAAAAATTTTATCAATTTTAGGGGGACAAATTGCAATTTTACTTTTACTAATTTAAAATTATAAAAAAATTCAAAAGGTTTAATAGAAAATTTTTCATTTTAGGAGGGTCAAGGCCCCTGCTAGCTCCCTGGATTCGCCCCTAGACATGGCAAACATCACTTACATTGAGGGAAGTTTGATGGATAGTAATGACTTCAATTCAATCCTGGGGAATATTGTAGTAGGATTATGTTTAAACTTGTACTCTAATACAACACAAACACAAATACATATACTATCATGTTTTTCATATGTATGTATGTTTTTTTTTAATTATTATTTTATCTGTTTGATTTGGGTATGGGGTTTACTTTGTTTTAAGTTTAAATATGTAAAAAATAATTTTAAATATGCAAAACTATTAATTTTTATAAATTTATATAAATTATTAATAATCTTTTACATATTTAAAATTTTATAATATTTACAATGTTTTAATAATATTTAATATTTTTAATAATTTTTACAATGTTTAAAATTTTTTATAATTTTACACTCATCTTGAATGAATTTGAACAACTATTATCCATATTCATTCTAAATATATAATTATTAACTTTAATTTTTTTATTTTTAAATTTTGTTGATGTGGCATGTCACATCAACATTGTCTACCATGTTAGCATGTCATGTTAGCATCATTTGTCATGTCAACGTCATTAATGATCAAATTGATCAATTAATTATTTTCATTAATGGAAAGATCGAATTATTTTTTATGGTGATTAAAGGTTCAATAGGATGAAGTTTTTTTCCTAAAGATTTAATTGTTTTTTTTTATTTTTTTGCTAAATTTTTTTTTGATCCTTAAGCCATTAATTTGAATTAAAATAATAAAATACAAACTTAATTAATTTAAAATTTTTCACTTAATTAAAAACAACTTAAGTTTCACATGAAAATATTTTGAATGCTTTGAAAATATTGAATACATGTTTGTATGCGTACAATTAGGGGTGTTCAAATTTCAGTTAATCGATCGACTAATCGATCTAATTCGATTGGAAGTCGGTTAAAGATTTTTTGAAAGTTCGATTATCGGTTAATTTGATTAGAAATTGGGTAATTAATTGAATTAACTGAATTAACCGAACTTTCAAAAAACCAATATTATATATTACCAATTCGGTTAATTTTGGTTAACTAGGTTACCAATTTATTTTTTGATATGTTTTATTTTTAACAAAAAAAACAATATTTTGAACAAAAAACAAAAACATAAAAATTTCGGTTAATTCAGTTAACCGACTGAATTAACCGAAATAGTTTGGTTCGATTAATTTATTTGAAAAATTTTCTGTTCGATTAACGACTAAAGATTTAAAAATTTTGATTAATTTAATTAATACTAGTTCGATTCAGTTAACTGATTGAACACCCATTCGTACAATAATATTGTCATCTCACCACACAGGCCTAGGCCCACCTTAACTCAACATGACACAACCAAACCATAAATTAAATAAAATTTATTTTTACTTTCAGCGACTAAAGCTTCCTCTTTAATTAAAACCATTGGACACTTGAAACTTCCTAGGAAAAAGAAACATATGGCAAGAGCGTTGAAAAAAGATGTCGAGGGCTAGAGAAAGCTTCTCTTTTTTTCTTTCTTTTCATAACAAAATATGGGATTGGCAGTGAAACTGAATTGAAGTTGGGCTTTAAAATTTCTCAATAAAAGTTATGATCTAATTTTAGTTTTATGTATTTTGCATGTTGTTGCATGAGTAATCATTTTTGTTTAATAAAACGCTGCATTTAGGGAGTAGGAACCCTGTTATTGAAACGTCTCATTTTTTGTTAAGATGTTAGAATTAAAATGTATCGTTTTGATATGTTGTTACCAGGCTAGGTAGGTTGTTAGATTCTGTTATTCTTTTCTTATATCACGTAAGAAATGAGCTAAGGTTTGGCAGCTAATGAAAATACAGTTCTCTTCTGAAAATTCTTCTTCTCTAATCTCTTTGTAATATCATACTTTTCTCAAGATTTCTTCCAAATCTAAGGCACGTAACAAGGGTATTAGAGCTGCCAGAATGATCATGGCGATGGACGACATGATGACTCAGCTGCAGAAGGAGATGGGGCAGCTGCAACAAGTGTTGGCCCAACTTCAAGTGGATATTAATGCTCAAATGGATACGAGATTTAAAGAGTTCCAGGAGGGTTTTAAGGGAGACATGAAATTTGAACTTTATTCTCTGTTGGAACAATTCTTGGGCCAACTGTAATAGTTAGGATGGGAAGTTTTGGTTAGGGACGGCGTAAAGGACTCCTTAACGAATCACCACTAGGGTTCCCTCCTCAAGAATCCTAGTTTTATTTACAAAAAGGTGTATGGGGTCTGCTGAGACTAGGATTATGTATTATAAGTGAGAGTGTCCTCATTTGAGTGGTGAAGATTTTTGAGGTTGTGGTCTAAGTTGAAATAATTTTTTGAGGTTGAGGGGGTTAAAATCATGCTAAGTTGCGAACAGTCTTGCTGCATTTGGAGGGTATAGCGTTGGATTGGCATCATTTTTTTGCTCAATGACATGGTGGATTACACCAACTTCTTTGGGAAGTTTATTCTTGAGGGTTACAAGCAAGGTTCGAATTAGATCTGTATCAGGATCCAATGGAAGAGCTGGTTTCGTTGAAGTAGCAAGGGTCCGTTGATCAGTTACACGATCATTTTGTAAGTCTTCTCAACCAAATTCACCTTTCTGAATGTCATGTGTTGAGTATATTTGTTAGCAATTTACGACCAAAGGTTAATCAATACCTTAAGTTGTTTAAACCTTCGAATTTCGTGGATGAATATTTACTGGCTAAGTAGGTGGAGGCTATATTGAAGGGTGGTATGCGTAAGAGTATTCTATTTAATGAGGGAGCAGGGAATGTGAATACATTGTTCCCTAACTCTTATGGTGCAGGGGGAGTATTTTAAGCCAAGTTTCCAAGTGCCCAAAGCTCTCCCTAGCACGGGTTCCCAATTGGGAGGAAGTCTAGTGGTCACTACTAAACTTCCCACTAAGTCTCTTTCGCAGGTTGAAATGGATGAGAGATGGAAGAAGGGGTTATGTTTTTGGTGCTCTTCTAAATATACTCCTGGTAATCGGTGTAATAAAAGGTAGCTTTATCAATTGGTCATTGATCCTTTAGAGAATGTAGAGGAATCTATGCCAGTGGTTGTTAGTGAAGAATTTTTGGATTGTCCTGATCAGTAAGAAGTGGAGGAAGCTGAAGGTTCTATTCCAGATCCAATTCTTTCATTACATGCAATGTAAGGGACGCAAGGTCAACAAACTATGAGATTGAGGGCTATTATCGATCAAGTGGAAGCTATTTTGTTGGTTGACACTGGTAGTACCCATAACTTTGTTGATTTCAAGTTGGTTAACAGGTTACGGTTAACATTGGAGCCTGTGGATTGTTTGAGGGAGCTTACTGCTAGTGGGGAAGGATTATTCACTCAAGGGCTATGTCAGGGAGGCCCAAAGGTTCCAGTTTACCACTAGTTTCTTGGCTCTTCTAGTCAAGAGGTGTGACTTGGTACTGGAGGTTCAATGGCTTTCTTCTTTGGGTTCCATTTTATGAGATTTCAATTTGTTGACGATGTAGTTCCAATATCGGGGCCAGTGTTGTGTGTTGTGTGGTATGGCTCCATAGGGAATTCAGTTGGTTTCGGGTGACCAACTTTCGAAGAGTTTCCATATGAAGGCCACGAGTCCTTGTCCGGTGTTATTTCAGCTTGTGCTCAAGTGGCTCTCACTTTGCGTCCCTCTCTTTCAGCTCTTGACTTGGTTGACCTTTAGCAAGAATTTAGTGATGTGTTCTAGGTCCCTACTAAGTTCCCTCCTCAACGCGCGCATGACCATCGCATACCTTTGCAGGATGAAAGAAAGGTTGTGCGAGTGAAGCCTTACCGGCATCCAACTATACAAAAAAACAAAAATAGAGAAGTTGGTTCAAGAAATGTTGCTTGATGGGGTCATTCGGGATAGTACCAGCCCATTTGCTTCTCTTATTGTGATGGTTAAGAAAAAGGACAGTAGTTGGCGGATGTGTCTAGATTACAAACAACTTAACTAGATTATTGTCAAGGACAATTTCCCCATTCTAGTGATTGAAGAACTCTTGGATGAGTTGGGGAATGCAAAAGTTTTCTCTAAGTTGGACTTGCATTCGAGTTATCATCAGTTGCGGATGTGGCAGCCGAATATTCCTAAAACTACCTTTCACACTCACGAAGGTCACTACGAGTTTTTGGTCATTGCATTCGGCTTGACCAACGCTCCCTCGAGTTTCCAAGCTATAATGAACCAGGTGTTCAAACGTTTCCTTCGGCGGTTTGTGCTTGTTTTTTATGATATATTAATATATTCGAAAGATTGGGCAAATCACTTGCAGCATTTGCATGTGGTTCTCCAATTACTTAGGGAGAATCAATTGTTTGCCAAATAGTCAAAATGCAATTTTGGTACATATCAAGTAGAGTGCCTTGGACACGTGATTGCGGGTGGTAAAGTAAGTATGGACAAGGCTAAGGTTGATGGTAAGGGTGAGTAAAACTCGATTCGACTCAAAAAAATCGAAAAAAATTAATTTCAAGTTAAATGAATCGAGTTGTTCGAGTTATTCTAGTTAACTCGAATTTTTTTTTGAATTTCGAGTTCGAATCAAGTTGAGTCTTCGAATTCGAATAACTCGAATAATTTGAATAAACCGAATATCAAACTATAATATTTTACACTTTTATCCCAAACCCCCAAACATTTTTACTTTTCCCCCAAAACTTTTACTTCTCTCTCATCCCATCTCCAATCTACCCCAAACCCATTTCCCCCAAATTTTTTTAAATATTTTCTCACCAAAATTTTACTCTCCCCATTTACTTTCCCTAATAACACTCAAAATTTTTTATTTTCCCCAAAAACTTTTACTCTCTCCCACTTTCCCACTAAAACTTTTATTCCCTTCCATCCCACTCCCCATTTACCTCAAACCCATTCCCCTTCTTAATTATTTTTTAATATTTTCCCTCCAAAATTTTACTTTTCTATTTACTTTTCTTCAAAATTTTACTCCCTAAAACCCCAAAAGTTTTTATTTTTCCCCTAAACTTTTACTTCTCACCCTTTACCCCAAATAAAACAAATCAAAATCATCTAAAATAATCCCTAAATCTAAATAGTAATAATTTTATTTATATCTACTATTTATATTATTAAATTAAAATTCATATTTTTGTATTATTTATATTATTGAATTATTTAATCATATTAAATATTTATATTAAAATTTAATTATTAATGATGTTATAAAATATTCGTGTTAAAATTTTATGTTGGTATCAATTTCATATTTTATTTTTAAAATAATTTTTAGTAAAAAATCACATTTTTACATTTAATATACATTTTAATTTTAAAATAAATAGTGATAAGAATTAGAAAATAATTGAAGCAACTAAGCAAGCAAAAAAGCTAAACGTATATAAAATATTAATAAATAAATTATGAGATGATGAAAGTTAATAACAAATTTGATTACAGTGGGTGACAGTGGTTACAATGACCTAAAGTTATTTTTTTATATTTAACTCGAACATATATATTCAATTCGATTCGAATTTCATCACACTCGACTTGATTCGAGAAAATTTCAAATAGAGTTAGGATGATAAAATAGAATTCGTCAACTCAATTAACTTGATTCGATTCGACCAAACGCTCACCCCTAGTAGATGGGGTGTCTTCGTGGCCTGTGCCTCAGTTTATTCGGGAGTTGCATGGGTTCGTTAGGTTGTAAGGTTTTTATAGGCGATTTGTGAAGGGATATGGGGTTATTGCAACTTCTCTCACAAGGATTCTCAAGAAAGGAGTTTGTGGCAATGGACAGAAGTTGACCAAGCTGCCTTCTAAAAGTTAAAGGATGTTATTTGTCAATTTCCAGTTTTGACTCTTCCTGATTTTCCAAAGGAGTTTTGTGTGGAGACCGACACGTGGCCTTGGAGTGGGTGTTGTGTTGCAACAAGAGGGACGACTGGTGGCTTTCTTTAGTAAGGCTCTTTGGGTTAAACATTAGGCTTTATCCATTTATGAAAAAGAAAAGATAGTTGTTATCATGGCTGTCAAAAAGTGGCATCTATATCTCATTGGTCGTCATTTCCTCATCAAGACCGACCACCAAAGCCTTCGGTTCCTTATAGACCAACAAGCTACTACTCCGTATCAACAGAAATTGGTCACTAAGATGCTGGGATATGATTTTTCTATCATATATAGGAAGGGAGCTCATAATACGGTGGCAAATTCCTTATTGTCTAGGCCTCATGCACATTATAGCCAATTGTTTTAGTGTGTTGGTCACTCGCAGCTTACTTGGTCTACTTTGTGGGTTCAAATTTTGGAATCCTATATTCAGGATCCTAAAGTCCAGCAATTGTGTGTGGGAATTGGTCAACAACCGCAATCCCATCCTAAGTATACATGGGATGGAGCCATTCTTTGAAGGAAGGGTCGAGTGGTTATAGCTAAGGATGAGGTGCTTCAAAGGGCTTTATTTGATCTCTTCCATGCAGGTGTTATTGGTGATCATTCGAGGGTTCAAGCTACTCGTCATAGGTTGGTTAGTATTGTTTATTGGAAGGGTCTTACTAAGGATGTTTGAAAGTGGGTTCAAGAGTGCGGAGTTTGCCAGACATGTAAAGGTGATAATTCAACTTACTCGAGGTTGCTACAACCTTTGTCTAAGGGGAAGACCACTATTTTGGTGGTGATGGACCGATTGACCAAATATGGTCACTTCCTTGCGTTGAGCCACCCTTTTACTGTTGCTTCTGTTGCTCAATAGTAATTTTTACATATTTATAAGCTTCATTGGGCCTCAAAGTCGATAGTATCCAATCGGGATAACATCTTCTTGAGCCACTTTGGCAGGAGCTTTTCAAACATTTGAGCACTCAATTACGTATGTCCACGATCTATCATCTGTAAACGGATGGCCAAACAGAGGCTTTGAATAAAGTTTTGGAGGGTTATTTGCGCTACATGTCAAGAGAGAAACCATCTGAATGGGTTGCTTGGATCCCTCTTGCTGAGTGGTGGTAGAATACCACATACCAGACTATTATTCATATGACTCCATATGAGGGCCTTAATAGGCAAGAGTCGCTCATCCATTTACCTTATTTGGCTGGGGATACACGAGTAGCTGCGATTGATCGATGTCTTGTGAATCGTGAAGGTATTAGGGAGCTACTGCGTTTCCATTTGAAACGTTCTAAGGAACGAATGAAACAAATTGCTAATAGGAGGCATTCGAATTGTGAATTTGATGTGGGTGATTTGGTCTATGTTAAATTGTAACCATACCGACAACATTTATTGAAGCGATTCTGAAACTAGAGGCTTAGTCCTCGATATTTTGGACCTTTTCCAATTGAAGCTCGAGTGGGTGTTGTTGCGTATAAGCTGATTTTTCTTGCTTCAGCTCGAATCCATTCTACTTTCCATGTTTCCCAGCTTAAGAAACATGTTGCTGCAACAATGACTTTTTCGATTTTGCCTCTAACTCACGTTGATGGTGCCTTTTTGAAATAGCCAGTTTGCATCTTGGATCGCAGGATAGTTAAAAGTGGCAACGTTGCAGCTACGGAAGTCTAGGTAGAGTGGGTTGATACATTTCCCGAGGATTCTACTTGGGAGGATTGGAATGACATGCTTCGATGTTTTCCCCATTTCGATCCTTGAGGACAAGGATCTACTGCAGGAAGGGACTACTTGTTATGATCCAATTTTAGTTTTATGTATTTTGCATGTTGTTGCATGAGTAATCATTTTTGTTTAATAAACGTTGCGTTTAGGGATCAAGAACACTGTTATTGAAATGGAGTGTTTTAAGGGTTTGGGGAACAAGATGGTCGGCACCCACCAACTTTTTCAGGAAACGAAAAATATTTTTGGGGCGCTTGAACACTGATAGCTGGCACCCCAATACCAAATTTTAAAAAAATTGTTTTTTTGGATGTTGGGATACTAATGATCGACACCTTTGTACCTGAAATCGACGATCTCATGGCCAAAACTTGACACAGGAAACTAAGCCTAACACACCCATCAACCCATTTCATGTAAACTGTCATCAGCCCATAAGCTTTTCCTTTTTTTAATTAAAATCTATTAATTTAAAATATAATTTATCCTTTAAATATGTATTTTTAATTAAATTCTATTTTTTTAAATTTAAATTTATTGCTTTAAATGGTAAAATAAAGCATATATGCCATTTTTAAAAAAAATAGGGTTTTGCATCGTTTTTAAAAATATTTAGGGGAATAGATTGATTTCGTGAAAAGCTCGTTCAATATAAAGCTCTTTCCAGATTTTCCTCTCATTTTTTATTTCATGTTGTTTTAAGCTTCTTTTTTATTCAATCATTTAAGAAAAAAAAAACATTTACCATAAAAATACTAATTCCAATCAATAATTTAATAAAGTTACCTAAATTAATTTATTGTTTATTCAATCAATCATTTAAGAAGAAAACATTTATCATAAAAATATTAAATTCAATCCATCATATTTAATAAAATTGCCTAAATTAAATATGATTTATTGGATTTAGTATTTTTATGGTAAATATTTTTTAAAATGATTAATTGAATAAAAAAATAAGAAGCTTAAACCAACATGAAATAACAAATTAATTATATTAAAAAAATCAAAAAATTGCAACTTAAAGGGAAAGTGTGTCTTCTTTTAATTAAATTTTATTTTTAAAATTTAAATTTATTCCTTTAAATTAATATTTTAAGAAAATTCGATTGTTTAAATTAAAAATCATTAAAAATAAAAAATAAGAATGTGGACAACATAATTTATATAATTTAAATAATTAAAATCAATTTAACACTTGTCCCGTTTTTACAAGAATCATGGAGAAATAAGAAATAATTTGTCATCTTCCAATCCGACATTACGAGAAGTTGACGTTAAATTTGGTACAAGAGTGTCGGCCATCAATATCCCAACACCCAAAAATATTTTTCGATTCTCAGAAAAGTGGGTGAGTGTCGGCCATCTTGTTTCCCAAATCCAAATTTTTTTTTTAAAATCTGATAAAGTGTGTGCCGATTATTAGTGTGCCAGCATCCAAAAAAATATTATTTTATTTCATAAAGTGGTGTCAGCCATTAAATATCTAACATTCAATTTTTTTTCAAATATTGGTATAAACGTTTGATGTCGATCAATAGGTCTCCAAACCCTATTTTACTGTTCATTTTAGATAATTTAAGTGGTTGTTTTTTTAACTAGAGTCATTTAAGTAATTAACTATTTTTTGGGATCATTGGGTAAAATAACCTTTTAATAGTTAATTATATATAATATAATAGTGAAGAGATTTTGAGTGAAGTGAAGGAATAAAAATAGATCAAAATCACCCACAAGGAAATAAAAGAATTGAAGTAAAGGAAAAAGTTTTTGTCTGCTATAAGAAACCTTCAACCATCCAAACAAAACCTTTAGCGGTGACTGCTCGACTTCATAACACAAAAGCATGTCAACTATGGCGGATGTGGAGTTGGAGGCTGATACGGCTGGACTGCCGAAAGAAGTTTCAAGACTACAGCTGTAATTAAGCCAAGTAGGTGAAGGGCTTATTGAATATTTACTAAATACACGTGTCATAATATCATTGAAGGGGCAGATAAATTTCATTTAAAAGCTGGAAAATTTATTTTATGGAATTTTTCACTATATCATTTATTGTTTTTTTTAATTACTTAACGACATTATAACAAATTTTTTTAAGTTATTGACACATTATTTTGATTTTTTTTACCTTGAATTTAAACTTCGAATTTTAAACTCTGATCTTGAATATCAAAGCTCGAACCTCAAATTTGAATATAAACTCAAAATCTTAAACTCGAACTTAAACTTTTAATGTTCAAGAGTCGAGTTCGAATTTAAAGTTTAAAGTTTAAAATTTAATATTCAAAATTCGAGGTAAAAGATTATTAAAATTATACGTCAATAATATAAAAATTTTGTTAAAATATCATTAAATGATTAAAAAATATGTCGTAAATAATGTAGTGAAAAAGTTGGATAAAATAATTTCATCAAAAGATGTTGCTTGAAAGTAAAAAATAATCCACACATATGGGGAATTGTTGACCTTTTCAACCAAAACCAACTACCCCGAAATGCGGGGATTTCAATTTTTTTATTATAATATTTTTATAATTTATTTTCATGACAATAAAAAATAATTTTTATTAAGTGATATTCATTATTATAATTAAAATCTTAATAGTTGTTTAGGTTTAGGAATGGAATTTAAATTAATTTTTAGTTAACCTGCATCATTTATAAATTAAGAAATAAATACTTTATTTTTTAACTCGAATGAATCAAATATGAATATTTAATCCACAAGAAAATATATGGACCGTTTTTTTATTTACATCATTTAAATAAATAAAAATTGTAAATAGTCTTGTGAACGGATGTACAAATCAAGCTATTTAACAACATAATGACCAAAAAAACCCTCTTTAACTGTATCATTCAAATTCAAAATAATAATTATTTAAATAAATTTTTTCTAATTTTTTTAATTGGTCAAATCTTAACATTTATGTTAACATACAAATTATCTTTTCAAATACATAAATTGAAAATAAATTATTTTAAACAAATACTCAATAAAATAAAATTACTGTGATTATTATGCAAAAACTTTTTTTTAACACAATATATAAAAATTTGCAAATTCATACTTTTGTCGATTTATAATGGTAAAATTATAATATTATAATATCTGAAAAAAAAAAAAAAAAAACATACGAAAGGAGACTTATATTTTTGTTGTACTTCTTCTATTCCCTTATTTCCTTTCCCTTCCCGTCCTTTTTTTTTTAGTGACGAAATCAGAAATTTTTTTAAAAAATATAATTTTAAAAAGATTAAATCAAAATTTTATTATTTTTAAAAGATTAAAATATAATTTTAATTTTATTAATTAAAAATTTTAAAATATAAAATATAAAAAGAAAAAGACACGTGGAGGATTCATGGGTATGCACATCTACTATATCATCTTTTTGTATATGTTTGTAGATATCAATTGAACAATACATGCACCCACGACTTCCATTTCCACTATTTAATCCTACGTAGGTTTTCTGCATGTGTTTTTGTCCCAACATTAAACAATATCATATCATACTTCCCATCCTTAACATTTGTCATTATCTTAGTTTACCCTATTCAATGTTCTTTAGTGGAGAATTGAGGTTGATAAGGGTCTAGTTTCCTAAAATAAAATTTATTTTATGTAGATCTTTTAAAATTTTAAATTTTTAATAATAAAATTACATTTTAATTTTCAAAAATAATAAAATTTATTTAACTTTTTTTTAAAAATATAAATATATAAATTATTAAAATAATAAAATTATATTTTTATTATCATAAAAATATATAATTTAATTTCAAACCTCTTAAATATTTTTTAATTTTCTAATTTTACTCCTGATGTTATTGGCTTTTACTAAATAAAAGAAAAAAACGTTGAATGGAGATGCGAAGTGGTAAGCATTAAAAAAGAATGAAAGTTGAATAATGATTTGGGAGCCGGCGAGACATGCGCGCCTTAACCCAACTTCCACTTTACACATTTTATTATTATATTGTATACTTTCCACTCCATTGGAACAGGCAAGGCAAACTGCATGCACCAGTTCTCCTAATTATATATAACTTTTTTTGCCATTGGAAAAAGTTTACTTCCGACTGAATGAAGGGAAAGAAATAAATTTAAGAAATGATAGGTGTCGAAACGTAGAATTAGAAATTAGGACGGTTTGCTTCAGTAAGAATTCCATCTTCATATCTTAAGAAAATTTGAGATGTTAGTATTATTCGATCTTATCATCAAATTATGGGATAAATCTTAAAATAATATATGAATTTTAATTTAATGTGTAATTTAATATATAAATTTTGATTTGGTATAATTATACGCATAGAACTCTGACTGTGGTTCGAATTTGTACATAAAACTTTAATTTTGATTCAATTGTCATCATTTAAATAAATATATCAATTTATTTTTATATTAAATATATGTTGGGGATCGACCTGATTAAGTAACAAACAAGTAAAAATTACGGACGAAATTAAGAAATTTAACATTAAAAACCCTCCAAAGAGGATAAAAAATCACGGACAAAGATAATTTTATTATAATGGCAAAAGAACGAAAAGTACAAAAGATGGAGATAAAAACTAAACCCCGAAAACAAAAAAAAACCCTCAAAGCGTAAATACAAAATTCTCCAAAAATGTTATGAGTTCTACGGGTGTGCTTTCTAAGGTTGAAAAAAAGCATATTTATAAGCTAAATTCATAGGTCAAATCATAATAAAATAATCTAAACTAATAAGAATTTAATTGAAACAAATAAACAGAGTTTAACTAGAAGATTATTTCTCAATTTTGACTGAAATATGAGGCATACTCAATAAATCTCCACCTTGACTCGTATTTCCACAACGTCATCTTTGCCAAAGCCCACCACGGGCCTATATTAAACTATGCAGGAAATTAACTAAGTTGAATCTATGCTTAGAAGCTAGAAGACTTCTAGCTTTCGACTTGTGCACTACCAATCAAAACTAACCCGAGTCTGATTTTCATGAACATAGTGTCTTAGCTTTTCAAAACCTATATCCAAAAGAGAACATCTCTTCAACGAAACGATCAAACCTTTTTCCCTCTTATGATCAAGTTGTCTCCGCTCCAAACGAGTTGACTTCTCTTTGTAACAGATGAGGGACGTTCAATTTCACCAGTCACTATAAAACCTTCTTGAATATAAAGACTATCGATCTTTTTACCTTTTAACAAAATGAAAGCCCCACGAGACATTTTAATGTCGCTCGACTCGATGTTAATTCTGCAACCTTTCGCGTCTAAAGTACTCAAGTAAATGAAATTCTTTCGTAAATCATGTACATACCTGACATTTAAGAGTGTCCTAATAGTCCCATCGTGCATTCTAATTTTAACAATACAAATATCAATACCTTATTGGATGAATTGTTTTCCATGCGCATAACTCCAACTTCAACTAAACTGTATGGGAGAACCATTCTCTGTTGGGACACATGTGGAAAGAACATCTCGAGTCTAGGATCCACTCGAACGTAAGTTCGGAGTTTTCACTTGTGACCTAACAATATGCTTTGATGTGACCTAACTTCTTATAATGACAACACCTTTTGTCTCACTTCTTTGATGCTACCAAAACAGAATCTTCCTTGCTTTCCAAACCAAACTCATTGTTGAGTTTGTCTTTGCTCAACAAATGACCCTTCACATCCTCAAATAAAATATTATCTCTCCATAAATCATGGTTTCCTTGAAAGACTTGTATGAAGGGGTAAAAAGCTTAACAATAGCCTAGTCTGATTCTTACGTCAATCTTAACCTCAACGTTATTTAAATAATTTAAAAGAGTAATGAATTGACTGATGTGATCTCTAAGAAGCTCACATTCATTCATTCTAAACGTAAATAGACGTTATTACAACATTAAATGGTTAACTAGAGACTTAGTTGCATAAATAGTCTTTAATCTTTTTCACAAGGTTGATGAGGTTTTCTCCATCAATACCTCCTGAATACCCTATTTGCAAGGCACAACTGGATTGCAGATAAGGCCTTTTCATCAAGCTCTTCACATTCTGACTGATTTAGATTCTCGAGCTTTTTCTTGATAACGACCTTTTTCAAACCAATTTGAAATAGAACTGTCATCATCCGAACTTGCCACAAATTGAAATTTGTGACACCATCGAATTCCTTAATGTCAAATATTGTTGCCATATCTAAACGAGCTGATCTGCGAAAATTGAACTAGCTTTGGTACTACTTGCTGAGGATCGACTTGGTTAAGTAATAAATAAGTAAAAATAGTGAAAGAAATTGAGAAATTGAACACACAAATTTAACGTGGAAAAACCCCTCCAAATAGGATAAAAGATCACTTTTACTATGATAATAAAAGAACAAATAGTACAAAAGATGGAGATGAAAACTAAACTCCGAAATCAAAAACAAAGAACCCTCAAATCATAAACACAAAATTCTCCAAAAGTGTTATGAGTTCTACTCTTTAATGAGTGTATTTTCTAAGGTTGTAAAAGACTCTATTTATAGGCTAAATTCGTAAGTCAGATAATAATAAAATAATTTAAACAAATCATAGTTTGACTGAAACAAATAAACATAATTTAACTAGAAAATTATTAAATTTGACTTAAATATGAGGCATACTCAACAATATATAATTATTTGTATTATAATTTGTAAATTTAAAATGATGTTATATCATAATTGTGTTAGTAATTTACAAAAATGAATTAAATCAATATTTCATATGTAAAATTGCACAAAACTGAAGTTCATATATAATATTACACATTGAACTAAAGTTCATGTATAGTTTTGAAATTTATCCCTTAAATTATTCACCTAAATTCAAGTAATTCAATATTTTTTACTCAAAAATTAACAACAATCAACACCTTAAAATTTTATATAAATAAATAAAAATCGGCAATTAAAGTTCAAATGTATATCAATAACTCAACTTAACCCTTGGTTTTAGTGAAGTATGAGGATCATATATCTTGATAAATTAAAGTAGAAGAATTTTTGTAGAATAGAGGATGAAATTTTGAATTAAGCAAAATTAGGATTGGTAAAGGTTAATTGAAACTAAAAAATATAAAAATATATATATACAGATATAATAATTATTTTATGTAGTGTTTTTTTTTGTTTTTGTGCGAGGCAAGAAAGAAAATGTGAAGCTAGGGCCAAGTAAACTTGATAAAAGTTTTGGAAGCACTCTTAGATTAGCGGGAAGTTTCATTCTTCATGCGGTAATTGTTTGAGGACTGCAAATTAATTTTAAGATCTTAGAGGAGTTTAATGTCTTCGAAAGTTGGTTTTCATCCTACTTTGGAGCGTCCCAATGATAGTATTTCTTAATTTGTTATTTGCAAGGTTTAACCTGCACTAATTAGCACTAAAGGATCTTAGAATTAGCAGAATGGCTCTAAGAATGATGATACATACAAAAAACTTGCTGACGGTTTGAAAGCTATGAACATATATAATCTAAAGGTTGTTAGGATCTTGGACGAGAGCAACTTCCCTTACCAGATTGTTTTGTCTATTGTGAATAACGGAGAGGCAAGGGTGAAATCAGAAAATTTCGAGAGGGGGCCAAGATAATGAACAATAATAATATTTTAAAATTAAGAATTAATTAAAGAAAGATAATTTAATAAATAAAAATGAGCTAGAAAGAAATTTTAAAATTTATTTGAATTGCATTTTTCAATCCTTGATCTCACTAAATAATCAATTATTTCGTTTATATTAAATTTTTTTGCAATTTATTTCTCAATGTACACAACTAAAGAAATTCTCAAAAAATCAACTTCCATCTTGCTACGAAGTCGAATCTTCATAGCAAAAAAAGCACGTTCTGAGGAAGCAGTTGAAACTGAATAGTCCATATAAGATGAATCAATCTATCAATGAGTGGGTACATGATTAACTTTCTACTCTCAACTAAGTTTCTACAAAGTTCAAAAAGTGTTGATGATTTTTTTTTCAAATCAGTATGCTTACATACATTAAGTTCATAATGCTTCAACTCATATGTGAGACGTTTTGTTCTCTTGTTTAGAAAAATCTTCTCGATAAAACTTGTTTACAAGAATGCAAATTTTATTAATATCAAGAAAGTTGAAAAACTCTTTGGGATCTAAAGCTGTAGTAAGAGTGAGAAGCTCGACAACATGTTCATTAAATCTCCTCTTCAATTCTTGCAACTAAGTATCTGATCTGTCGGTTTTGTACCTAGTATATTGAACTAGTTTTCACACTTAAAGAGTTTGAAATTAAGCATTTTCCTTATATTTATGTAGGATTTAATTTAGTTTTTATCTTTGAATAAATTGTGTAAAGAAGTGCAAAAAAAAGTTGTTTTATTGTCTTTAAAGCTGATTGGGCTTAAAGATTAGCTAACGTACTTCGTGAGTGTGTATGAAACCTTTAAAAGTCAAAAAAATGTGAAGCTAATCACTATGTCACGACATAGGCTACTTTACATCGCAACAAAGGGATCAGACTTAAAGAAACGTGGGACTGACTTTTTTGTCGTGACATACATGAGATATGTCGCAACAACGCCTGCACAATGACACTAAATAAGGAGACTGATCTCTTCGTCGTGACACAAGTCCTGATGTATCGTGATATCGACCTATGGACACGAATTCTACCCGAGTGAAAGGAATTTTGGTCTTTACAATGCCACTTAAACACGAGGAATGACAGCTGACTTAGGGTTGAGGAAAACAACCATTCAAGACTATAAATAGGGCCTTTAGCACTAGGGTTTTACACAACTTTTGTATTTATTTTAGTTTTACTTTATTTTCGTTTTTCCATTTTAGAAACAATATTGTAAACTTCACATAAACGATCGTGAAATTATTTCCTGACAGATTGCCAATACAACTCAAGTTTCTTTTATTTCATTGATTCAATTTTATGATTATTTATATTATTGTTTTTATGATGTTTAAGAAAACCATAAGGAACTAATCCCATTTTAAGGGATTAGGGACTGGAAGTATGAATATTTAATTGATGTATAAACAGGGATTTTCAATCGGATCAACTATTTTGAAAGAAAAAATATGAAACAAACATTAGGGCTACAACTCTAAAATGTCATTTAGGTGGGAATGAATCCAAAATTGGTATTACCTATTCGTGAAGACCTTTTTCCCAAATCGATTTAGACTGTGACATCTAGCAATAAGTAGTCTCTATTGATTCGTTATATTGGTGGAAGATCAGAAAATCCTATTAGGGTAACGACTAGTTGGTTGAAGAAAAATCCCAAAAATCGATAATTGAGAAGTCCATACTCAAGTGACCTAATCTTCCCAAAGTCGTTTATCAAAATCTCAATCTCTTTCATTTACTTTATTTATTTATTTTTTTATATTTTCCACAACAAACTCTTTTATTTACTATCGTACTATTTTCCTTAAAAATAGTACTAATTACTTCTTGTCTTTGCAGGGACACAAATCACTATCGCTTTAAGCCTCCTTTGGGTACGATCCTCGAAATACTACCAAGTATTTCGTTGTACAAACTATATTACAACCTGACCTGTATACTTGTGGAAGCTAAAAACACACACTAAATGGGAGTACGTTCGGAGGTGGTCAAGTTATTGGCTCCGTTGTTGGGAAGGCAACGCTTTAGTGATTTTTATTTCTTTTTTGTTATTTGAATAATTAAGAGATTTTTAAGTTATAGATACAATTCTCTTTATTTCATTATTGTTTATTTTTTATTATCTTTTTTTCTTTATTTGTTTAATTTCAATTTATGACTCGAAGCCAAGGAAACTTGGTAGATCCAATCTCTAACCCTAAGGCATTGATTAGACAAAATCGCAAAAATTGACAGTCAATGCAAAACCCACCACCTTCAGAAGAACGAGAATCGCTAAAAAATCCAATCACAAATCTTACTAACCACATCGAAGATGTTAGAATACCTCTACAACTCCCTGTAAATGAACCGATGGCGGAAGCTCAAAGAACTTTAAGGGAGTATTCTATGCCTAACATTGATCCAACATAAGGGAGCGTTGCCAGACCTACTATAGCCACAAACACTTTTGAAATTAAGCCAGTCATGATCTAGATGATACAAAATAATTTACAGTTTAGAGGGACTATGGCTAAAGATCGTAATTTACACTTAAAGTGGTTTTTTACAATTATGCAATACTTTCCGTTACAATGGTATTACTGATGATGTCATTTGTCTCATATTATTTCCATTCTCCTTAACTTATAATGTCTTTTATTAGTTAGATGCGTAGTCACCAAGATCCATTACCACACACAGGGAAATTCCTACAGAAGTTCTTCTTATTAGTAAAACAATCTAACTTGGGAGAGAACTGTCAACATTTCGACAATTCGAGGGTAATAAACCATGGGAACAATTTAAAATGCTACTACGAAAATGCCCAAATCATTGTATGCAGAGTGGATGCAATTACAGACCTTTTATAATCGGTTAGATGCGTCTACCAGATCGAGATTAGATAGTGCGACAAGAGGAGCTGTAATGAATTAAACCTATAACAATGCTTATAGGTTGATTGAAAATATGACAATGAACTCTTGCTAGTGGCCTACTGAGAGGTCCATATATGGGTAGAAACCTGCTTCGGTTAAAATGATTCAAGAGGATAACAAATACCAAAAGTTATTGGAGAGAATAAACCGAATTGAATCTACCATAGGATCTCCATCATTACAAGGGGAAGATAAGCTTATATACCACTATCTTACCAACATTGAGGATGTTAACTATGTGGTAATAGAAGTGAGAATTCTTATTCGAACACTAACAATCCAAGATGGAAGGACCATCCTAATTTTAGATTGGGAGGAAATCAAGGAGGAAGTGGTAACAATCAATTGAGAAACCCAAGTTACCAACCTCCATTCATGTAGAGGCAATCGAAAAGAGCATTTCAGAGTGACCATACTATGTGTGGTCAAACGTTAGACCGAATAGAAGGAGAAATGTAATCTATGCGAGCGGATGTAAAGCAAGTGCAGTGTGAGTGCACTAGTTCTGCTAGATCACTGACAAAGTTAGTGGAACGGATAGATCAAACAGTAAGTATGGCAGGAGATCTCATAAGGCAAATTGGCACTGGTATCCCTAGCAACATTGAAAATAATCCCCAAAGGGAGGGGAATGAACATATAAAGGTGATCGAGTTAAGATCGAGAAAAGTACTAAGTAGCCCAGAACAGTACAAATAGACGGAGGAACCCAGAAAAACACACGAGACTATAGAAATTTCCTCAAAAGATGACACTTAAGTAATGTTACCTAAAGAGGTACCAGTGAAAGAAACATTAGAAAAACAATATAATATGCCTAAGGAAAATAAATGTACCTCTATTCCATTCCAAAAAGTTTAGAAGAGAAGAATAAACAAGATGACAATAACTTTGTAAGTTTTATAAATCTGTTTAAATCTTTAAATGTCAACTTACCTTTGATTGAACTTATAAAGAAAGTACCAAAATACGTCAAGTTCTTGAAGGAGATTATGTCAAGGTGTAGAAAAATCAAGGTAAGTGAGAAAGTGGAAGTGAACGCGTAGTGCAGCGCTATTATTTATAAAAAAATTCCTCAAAAGTTGAAGGACCCCAACAGTTTTACAATTCCAATAAAGATTGAGAACCTTCAGTTCAACAGAACCTTATGTGCTCTCAAGGTGAGCATAAATTTAATGCATCTGTCTGTATTTGAGAAATTTGGGAACGGAGATCTTAAAAATACCCAAGTAACTTTACAGCTAGTTGATTGATCATCTATGAAACCGAAAGGAATTTTAAAAGATGTGTTGATTCAGATAAGAAGTTTCATCTTCCCTGTAGATTTTATGGTGCTAGATCTTGAGGACATGAATATACCCATCTTGCTAGGAAGACCATTCTTAACCACATCTAGATCTACCATTGATATAAATATCAACGAGCTGACAATGAGAATCAATGGTGATATAGAAACTTTTAAATGTTGGGACAAAATCAATGGAACATAAAAACACAACGAGCATTGTCACTTGCTTGACTTTGATGGAAGTGGAAGACCTAGTAAGATCACTTTTATGAACCAAGAACGAATCAATAGGTTTAAAAAAAGAAATCAACTAAAGAAAACAGAGAAAACTGATAGGAGATGGACCAAGGCTGAAGAAAATTAGACCCAATCAATAAAGGTAAGCATGCCGAATGAGTCTGAAAATAAGACGTAAAGGTAAACTGTGAAACTAACTTCTTTATATTATTTTATGTATTTTTAACAAGCTTTTATTTTAGTAATTAACAGGAAACATGGGTATGTTGTGACACCACTTTTCGTGTCGTAACATAGGTGACAGAATGAGGAGAACACTAGACTGATGCCGACGTCGTGATGAAGAACCTTCCGTGTCGCGACAAAGAGGACAACTTGGGTGACCAGTCGGAATTGAGGACAATGTCATGACGAAGCCTTGAGTGCATCGTGACAAAGAAAGACTGATGTGTTTGTCACGACGTAGCTACCCTATGTCGCGACATCGACTGTAATTTTTGTAGGATCGAATCAACCCGACTACGTAACCCGGTAGCTAAAATACCAATTTTTTGAACTTTAACACTTGCAAACTGTAGTTTCCATCTGCTATAAATATTAAAACACTATTCTAACTCTCATATTTAACTCTAACTCTTCAAAAACTTTTAAAATCCTTTCTTTGCCTATTTTCTCTTTTTCACTTTTCAGGTTCTATAAATCTCACGAGCAAGGACGAGTACAAAGCAAAAGGGGACCCAAATCAAATCAAGTTTAAAGTTCCTAACTTAATACTCTTTCATTGCTTATAATGCCTCCAAGAAAGGTTAGAAGAACCGTTAAAATAGAATCATCAATGGGTACAAACCCTTCAAATTTTGTGAATGCAAATGTGGAAAAATATTTTAATAAGCTTCAAGGCAAAACATTCATTCAAGAGAGAAGTTTTGATCCTTTGATGGTTTTATGTAAAGAAATCTGGCTTCTAATTAGGTATCATAGGTGGGAACGATTTTGGACAATCCTCACAGAGCTTACAATTATCTCAGTAGTCCAAGAATTTTATGCTACCCTAAAAGACTATATCTCTAGGACTAATGATGAAACCACATAAAAAACTTTAGTGATTAGAGGAATTAGTGTTAAGGTAACCTCTAAACTCATATGCAAATTCTTTGATTATCCATATTATGAACAAGATTTCCTAAACCAAACTATTATAGAATCTTTTCACGATATAGACATGAATGAGGTAATTACCTACTTAACTAAAAGAAGGGGAAATGGAAATTTAGGCCAAGCACTAGTATCCCTATTTCGTTTAACTAAGACATTATGTTCCTAGAAACCAAGATGTGGATTCAATTTGTGTGTACCTGTATGATACCTGCTTTAAATGTTTCTAACGTTAATGCTTTTCGAGCAGTGTTATTGTTTGCAATTTTGCAAAAAAAAACAGGTTTGTATAGAGAACTAGATCCATCAAAACATAAGCTGATGTGTAGGAAGCCAAAAAGTAGGAATTTCTTTCCTCACTTAATCACGGCTTTCTGTAAGAGGGCAAGAGTGCTCATTACATCTACTGAGCAAACATTGAAGCCATTGAAGAGCGTTATTGTTAACACACTCTTCCAATAAGATGTGGAGCTTCGTGCTAAACAAATAAAAAAAGGAAAGAGAAAATGATGAGACTCAGTGACTACACCAACTTCCTCATAAAGGTTGGCACCAGCCCAACAAGAAGTTGGTAAAGGAAGTCACCTAAAGCTCGATTGAATTATAGAGTGGATGCAAGAATCAGGACCGTTATTTCAAGAGTTTGCTCGACAACAAAACATTAAGGTCCCTAACTATACACCAGACATGTTTGTATCAGTAAATGAAGAGCATGTTGAGGAGGAATCGAAAGAAGGGGGAGACAGTGAAGAGGAGGAGATGGATGAGGATGAATGAGAGTTTTGAACGATTTTTTAAGACTTTGAATTTATGATTAAAACTTATAATTTTTGGGATTTTTTTAGACTTATTTAATTTGTAGGAGTAGGATTAGAGTTAGATTTTATTTTTGCCTATATATGCTCTAATTTTTATCTAGGAACGCCACATTATGAAAACACAAAATTTCAAGCATTCACGACTAAAGGAAGAAGGACAACCACCATGAGAGGAGGAGCTTTAACGATTAATCGGATAACTTCTTTCCTTACTACTTAAGGGGCTGCACATTGAGGACAATGTGTTATCTAAACTATGGTGTGACATAAGAATTTTTGCATTTAGTTTTTATTTTAGCAGTTTTTATGTTTTTCTTTTACGTGTGTTTGAGCTTATAGAAATACAAGTGATTGGTTAGGAGCATGTATAATAGGTTGATTGTATTTTATTTTTGATAAATTTGGCATAATGGTGAAGAATTTTTAAATTTTTTAGCATAAAACCGTTAAGTTCTATAAGTTACACTAAGTATATATAGAAAGGAATTGTTGATACCAAATGATGTGATTGATATGAGTAAATAAACATGCTAGTATATATGATAGATAGTAATTTTGGGATTGTGTGACTAAATTGATATTTGTGCATATTGAGGTGTTTAAGGATGACCTAAGCCATTGTTTGGTTACATCTAGAGCTAAAAAATTAGACCTTAAAATGAATTCCCAATTAATACCCGTCTTTAAGTCTTATGACCTTTCTTGATGAAGTACATTACAAGCCTCTAAAGCCTAAAAAATTTGGCACAATGATGAGGAATTTTTAAATTTTTTAGCATGAAACCATTAAGTTCTATAGGTTACACTAAGTATAGATAGAAAGGAATTATTGATACCAAATAATATGAATGATATGAGTAAAAAAAACATGCTAGTATATATGATAGATAGTAATTTTGGGATTATGTGACTAAATTGATATTTGTGCATATTGAGGTGTTTAACGTTGACCTATGGCATTGTTTGGTTACATCTAGAGCTAAAAAGCTAGACCTTAAAATGAATTCCCAATTAATACCCGTCTTTGAGCCTTATGACCTTTCTTGATGAAGTACATTACAAGCCTCTAAAGCCTAAAAAATTTGGCATAATGATGAGGAATTTTTAATTTTTTAGCATGAAACCATTAAGTTCTATAGGTTACACTAAGTATAGATAGAAAGGAATTGTTGATACCAAATGATGTGAATGATATGAGTAAATAAACATGCTAGTATATATGATAGATAGTAATTTTGGGATTATGTGACTAAATTGATATTTGTGCATATTGAGGTGTTTGATGACCTAAGGCATTGTTTAGTTACATCTTTGAGCCTTATGACCTTTCTTGATGAACTACATTACAAGCCTCTAAAGCCTAAAAAATTTTTTGTGTGTACTTTTTCTTTGGTCCTCTTTTGCACGATAATAGACGTATGATCATATGTATTGAGGGTAAGTAGACACATTACGGTGGAGGTTGTAAAACAAAAGGAGAAATAAAAAAATCAATATGGACTATGAACTTTATTATAGTTAGAAAGAGAAAAACAGTGAAAAATCAAAAAGAAAAAGAATTTAGTAGAGACAAAAGAATAAATTTCATGAGTGAGAAAGCATATGTAAAGTGACAAAGTCACAAAGATACCAAAAAGAAGAAAAATCTTGCTCAACAAACAAAGGAATACTCATAGGCTAGCTAAAAGGATTAGATTATATTGAGATTTCCTAATTAGAGAGAAAAAGAAGGTGAGAGAAGGAGAAATAAGAAAGTGAGATGCAATGGGGTATTAAGGGGGAGAATAGGAAACAATATAATGTGTCAAACTATTTTCGTGTTTGTAATCCTTTGTGCTTAACTATTCTTTGAATTTTATACCTATACTAAGCCTCAACATGTTACAAGCCGAAAATCTTTATGTGGTTTAAACACTTCTATGCATGAATGAATATAGAATTGCATGATCTCATTATGGCTATCTATATTGTACTAGGATAATTAAAGTACTTGTATTAGGCATTGATGAAGTTATATCGATAAGACTTTAATATGTGTATTCCTTGTAACTTACTGACATTATATTTTCTAAACAAGAATGGTAAAGTTACTCCTTTATCATGCTAGAATTGTTGAAGAATATATAATGCCTAGAGTAGATGCTACAAACCTAATCTTTGTATGATACAAACTCAAGCTCCTTTGTTTTCTTGCTTTATTTGCTTTTCTTGTTTTGTTTGCTTGAGGACAAGCAACGACTTAAGTGTGAGGGAGTTTGTTTTCTCAGTTTCATACCTAACAGATTAAACTAGTTTTCACACTTGAAGAGCTTGAAATTAAGCATTTTCCTTATATATTTGAAAGATTTAACTTAGTTTTCGTCTTTGAATAAATTGTGTAAAAAAGTGCAAAAAGGTTGTTTTATTTCTTTAAGGCCAATTAAGGCCTAAAGGTTAGCTAACGTACTTCGTGAGTTTGCAGGAAACTTTTAGAAGTCGAACAAATGTTAAGCTGATCACTATGTCACGACATAGGCTGCTCTACGTCGCAACAAAAGGACCAGACTTGAAGAAACGTGGGACTGACTTCTTTGTCGCAACATACATGAGTTATGTCGCGACAACGCTTGCACGATGACACTAAATGAAGGGGCTGATTTCTTAGTCGCGACATAGGTTCTGATATGTCCCAACATCGACCCTTGTTTGCAGATTCTACACTGAGTGAAGGGCATTTTGATCTTTACAATGCCACTTAAACACGAGGAATGACAGGTGACTTAGGGTTGAGGAAAATGGTCGTCCAAGACTATAAATTGGGCCTCTAGCATTAGGCTTTTACAAACCTTTTGTACTTTGTTTGGTTTTACTTTATTTTCGTTTTTTTTTTGTTTTAGAAACGAGATTGTAAACTTCGCATAAACAATCATGGAATTGTTTCGCGATAGATTTCTTATACAATTCAAGTTTCTTTTATTTCATTGATTCAATTTTATGATTATTTATATTATTGTTTTTGTAATGTTTAAGAAAATCATGAGAAACTAATCCCATTTTGGGGGATTAGGGAGTGAAAGTATGAATATTTAATTGTTATATAAATAGGGATTTTCAATCGGATCAGTTGTTTGGGAATGAAAGAATATGAAACAAACACTAGCCTTAACAACCCTAGAACGTCATTTAGGTGGGAATGAACCCAAAATTGGTATTGTCTATTTGTGAAGACCTTTTCCCAAATCAGTTTAGACCATGACATCTAGCGATAAGTAGTCCCTATCGACTCGTTATGTTGGTGGAAGATCGAAAGATCCTGCTAGGATAACGACTAGTTGGTTGAAGAAAAATCCCCAAAACTGATAATTGAAGAGTCCATGTTGAAGCGATCTAATCTTCTCAAAACCATTTATCGAAATCACAATCTCTTTCATTTACTTTATTTATTTATTTTTTATATTTTTCAAAACAAACTCTTTTATTTATTGTCTTACTATAATCCCTAAAAATAGTACTAATTACTTCTTGTCTTTGCAAGGATATAAATCACTATTGCTTTAAGCCTCCTTTGGGTACAATACTCGGAATACTACCATGTATTTTGTTGTACAAACTATATTACAACTTGGCCCGTATACTTGCGAAAATCGAAAACACACACCGAATTGGAGTACATTCGGAGGCAATCAGTATCTATTTTAACAAAAAAATATATCCTTTCTATAATTATGCTCTACTGTAATATCTTCATTCTTGTTGCAACTACGACCCACAATGTATCGAGCATTCATATATGGAAAATTCAACTCCCAAGTTTCATAGAAAGATATCACATTTTTCAACAATTCATCCCATCCATCGTCTCTCAACTTTTGAATTAAATCTTTTTTGTCGATACTAAATTCATGTCATTTAATATATCTTGAGAATAGCATTGTAAAGCTTGACAAAGGTTATCATTAATCCCTAAAACTTCCTTCAACATATGCAAAATAAATATAAACTCAAAAAATCTCAATCTATTATATGCATTATGAACATCCCTTCGCTGAGAACAATTAGGAGCAATATTTTTTAGATTTTCAAGAATTATGCTAGTAGCATTGTACATCATCAATAAACTTGTAGCTAAATTTAAATGAGAACTCCATCGAGTCTCACCAAGACGTTGTAAAGTGTCAATCTGATTCATTCTTGTTCCATTTGCTAACTCATTGATGAATACTAAATGAGTTATTTCAACTACTTAGCTTTTTGTAATTCATTGTGATGTTTAGAAGAACCAGAAACAATATTAAGAATATCAGATAAGTCTTTAAAATATTGATGCACTTCAACCACTTCTCTGGCTACTACAACCAATGCTTGCAAGCCGTTAAATTCCCCATGCATATTACTTGCTCCATCATAGCCTTGATCTTGAATATTTTATATGTCAAAACTATGTTACAAGAGAACATTAAAAATCTCATTCTTCAAAGTCAATAATGCAATATCATTAACATGGACTATATAAAAAAAATTATTCTTTTACCAGTCCTTGTTTATCTACAAATCTCAAAACAATTGCCATTTGCTCTTTTCTTGGCTTGTCTCTCGCTTTATTCACAATAATACTGAAATTTTTGTCATCAATTTCTTCACGAATTACATTATGAACTCTACCGGTATAAATTTGCAATATCTCTTTTTATATTCTTGAAGAAGTATAACTAACATTTTGTGGAGCAATTTTCAAAATATCTTCAACTTTCTCTTCATAAGATGCTAATAGTGATAACAATTCAAAAAAGCTCTCACGGTTTTTTGGTACCAATATTTCATCATGACCTATAAAAGCACACCCTTGAAATATCAACCATCTAGCAGCATCTATACTAGTTTTCAAACGTAGAAGATTAGCTACAATTTGTTATATTGTTTGTCTATCAAGTGATACCTCAATATGTTAAGCTTGATTCATTAAATCTACATAAGTTTGTTGTGCATTGTTATGCAATGAATTTGGATCTTTTTCCATATGTGTCAAAAAAGTCACTATGAGTAAATGTTGTTGATCCAAAAAGACTACTTGGATTGCTATTAAAAAGAAAACAAGGCAAACAAAATATTGCATCCTTAGAAGGTGAAAATTCTAACCAGAAAAATTGTTTAAACCATGATGGTTGAAAATAACAATGATGCCTTTTTTATTATTATTTAGAAGTAGGATATTCTGAAAGAGTAAGTTGATATGGTTCAACCTTAATATAAGCTCTTCGAATTTCATCACGCATATTAATTAGATGCTCATATATTTGCTTACGTAACCTAGGTTCACATTCTAAGTTAGACAAATTAAGTGCCTCATCTTCAACTCTAGGAATTTTAGAAGGACAAACATCAGAGTTTAAAGGAGCAAACTGTGAAAGTAGTACCTCAATTTGTGACGCTTCTAAATGTGATTGTATTGTCTCTGTACTTTTCTTTTTAAAAAATGAATTAATTGTTTTCGACTTCATAACTACAATATCTTAAAAGATAAAAAATTTAATAACTATAAAATAAAATTAAACTATAAACATTAAAACACAATAAGAACAATAGAAAAATTGTAAAAAGATGAAAAAAAACTTAGAAGATGAATTGTTATCGCATTTAAAGGTAGACGTTGATAACAATAGTCATTAATAGTAATAGTAAAAGAGACTTCTTTTTCACTAGTTAACAAATTGAATTTTAACCTAAATTCATATTTAATATTGAATTAAAAAGTGGCCAACTATCCTTCAAAATAAGAAAGTTGTAAAGTTTTAATATATTATATAAATATTTAAAGTTAAAAAGTTAACATATGTGATATAGAAAAAAAAAATTTACTATTCAAAGTTGGAAAGGGGCTAGACAACATGTCACATCTCATTTTTTTAGTTGGTTAATTAATTTTTAATTAATTAATTTAGTTATAAGAGGGTGAGATAGTTAACTCTTAGTTCTAGTCAACTCCTAATTCTTAAAATTAATTGCGAATATTTAATCATAAGGAAGTGAGTAGCAAATTGGAAAGGAGCTTATAAATTCAGCTTGAGGGCCCTAGTTTGAACTCCCTTATGCGTACTTTTTATTTTTATTTTTGCACAAAATTTTGGCATGTGCCATTAGCTGGCCGGCCACTCCTTCAAACTTGCCTAATTTTACCTTGATTCCCTTCCTTTTTCATGGGTCAAACTTGTCTTAAGTTGTGAATCAATTTTTCACTCATTACTTTGCTCCATTGTTTCCACACAATACCATACTTTTTTTTCTTGCCAAAAAACCTTGTGTTGACCAATGCTAGCCCCTTTGGTCGCCCATGTACCACCATTTGCAACCAAAACATATTTCTTTCATTTCTTTCTCCTTCATTTTTCTCTCAAAATCGATTTGAACACAAGCACCTCCACCTTTACATTTTCGTCCTTCAACCATGATAACCAAGTTTTCAACACCCCCTTGAGTTCGTACAATCACTAAAAGCCGCCACCTTTCACTCCTATTCCTTTCCTCCGTCGCATGCCATTGTCTTTCACTGTGGTCGTCATCGCAAACTACCGCATTCGCCACCACCTCTCTTGTTTTGTCTTTCTTTTTTCATCTTTTCTCCTCTCCTTCTCTTAAAGTGATCGAACCTCTTCCCCTTGTGAAATAATCATACCACTGTACCTCCCTAATCGGACCACAGTCGAACCACCATCACGCCGTCGTCACTGTCGCCACCACCATTCGTTCGTCTCAAATCGAATCAAGTGTAACTGCGATTGTTAAAAATAAAAAACTCCTCATTGTAAAAACTTAATACCATGTCCATTTCAATTAACTTTTATAACATTATACCATTTTGAGCACACATCCATATAATCCTTATTTATCAGACATAATATTGAATTAGCTAACAATGACATTTAGTTCAATTTACTTTTTTTCATATATCAACTGAATTAATTCATTTGTAACATGAATAATAACTAACACAACAAAAAATCATTCGAGTGTTTCATTGTCACCTGAATTCAACTATATCATTACGTCACTTCTAATCATGCCCCTCAATACAATTTCATTTCAATTTGATTTAATTCCACAAATTTAATATTTACTAAGCACACAAATTTAAATACAACATACTTCAATCATTTTAATAATTCACAAACAGAAACTAAATCAATTATTTTATTGTACGAACCTACCAAACTAAGTTGTATTTACAACTTCACACTAGAGACCATTTTGAAATTTTCTTTTTTCTCGATCTATGACACGTTCTTGATCTATTACAATAATTCATTCAATTATTTAAATCAACATGAATTTTTAATCATTTTATGAAAATAAAAATTTTTGGTATTTTTACAAAATTACCCATAACTTTTTACTTTTATTCAATTTAGTCCTTAAGCCCCAAACGTGCAAAACCATTTTTCTTTAAAAATAGGTTCATCCGAATTGTTTTGCATCTCTCTGTAACAGACCAATTTTTAGTGGTGTCGAAAACAGTGGTTTCGAGACTACAACTCTAACGAGTCGAGTCGTAAATTTATTTATTTTAAATATTTCTGGTGATATATGCATCGTATGAAATTATGATTTGAAAATTTCATAGATTAAATAGTTAATTGAATAGAAAGGACTAAATCATAAAAAGAGTAAAAATATAGATGTTAAATTAAAAGGACCAAATGAATAAATTAACTAAAGGAGTATCAATTAGTGGATTGGTATGATTTATATTAAGTGTAAATAGATTTAATTAAGATTAAAAATGATTAATTAAGGCTTAATGATGGAAGTCTTAAAAATTACAAAAATGTCATTACTATATATATGAAAATTAAAAGAAAAGAAATTGAATTTCATCCCATTTTCTTATTCTTTCTTCTTCACATGGTAACAAGGGGAGAAAAACTTAGGGTTTTCAATTTCAATCTTTGAGCTTTGATTTGGGTAAGAAAACTTTGACCGTTTTTAGTAATTTTTATATTTTTGAGTCCGTATCAGCTTAATCTAGCTTATGCAAAGACTAAATTATGAATCTGTCAAATGTTAGAAAACTTGCCATTGTTGAAATTGTTTGTTCTTGAAAGATTTTGATGTATTTGAATGTTTTATACTTGGATTAAATCTTTTTGTAAAGTGATTTTTTATGAAATTAGGGTTTAAGGACTAAAATGTGAAAATGGTGAAATTACGTGTATTGTTATGAAAATAAATGTGTGAATGGGTTGAATGAACACCCAAAAAATTTGGCTATGGTTAATTGTGGGAGGAAATGGTTATTTTGCATGTGTTGTGTTGAAAGGACTAGATTGAATAAAAGGAAAATAGTAGGGGTAAAATTGTAATTTTCCCAAAATGATTAAATTGTGTTGAATGACTAAATTATTTAACATAATGTGAGAATTGAATGACTTGTGAATGTAGAATATGATCGTGCTACAGACCGCGAAAAAGGAAAATTGGTGGATTAATCCCAGAAGTCTTTCCTAAACTGCAATCCAGTCCAGTAAGTTCGTAATGTAAATCTTACTTAATATTCCTTGTATATGTATATATTGTCAATGTACAGCAATCAGAAGCATTCGGTATTGAAGATGATCGAAGAAATGAAACGCAAGAGATAGTAGGCTTTATGCCATTGAAATAGTACCGACACGATAGCTGGGGTACCGCATGTGTTGCTAGTCCTCAACAGCTCATGTGAGCAGCATCGTGACTCGAAAAAAAGATATGGATCTTATATGAATTACATGTCCTACGATGGTTAGGACTTATGCTTTATGCATACTCCCGACAGCTCGTGTGAGTAGCATCGTTAGGAAACAATTTACAGTACAGATCGACACCGTACCGATGGTTGGGGTACCGCATAAGTTGTGAGTCCTTGATAGCTTGTGTGAGCAGCATCGGGTACTGGTAATGGAAAGTTATGAACAGGGAGAGGAGTTGTAAATTACTCAAAGAGTAATGGAATTATGTTGGCTCGATGGACTCATTGTTACTTATTACCATGTTGGTATTTCTTAACTATTGAATTTACTAAGCTATAAAGTTTACCACAGTTCTTGTTGTTGTTTTGTAGATCATTTTGCTGATTGAAGATTGGATCATCATCATCTCTTGAAGTCACACTATCGCGGAGTTTGCCGGTAGATTTTGCATCACTTGGTCTTATGACATGTACTAGGATGATATTAACTTTGATGTTGAACTAAAGATTATGAAATCTTGCTATTTTGATTGTGTAAATGCATGAAGTACAATTTAGATGTTTTAAGCTTATGATGCTTGCAAAACTTAGAAGTTGTGTATGTAGTGTGATGACTAAATGCATAACTTATGTTTGATATGTTAAACTTGTATCTTGGCATATTTCTTGAGTTTCTGCATACTTGTTTCGGTATAACTTATACAGGTATCGGTAGAAGTTTAGGGTAGGAGAGAGGTTGTTCTCTGACTTGAGTTGTATCTGTAATTTAATTACAAGTATCGGTAGTTTCTAACATGGATGTATCGGTAGTTGGTATCCATATATCGGTAGAAGTTGCAGGGTGAGAATTTTTGCTCTCTGGAGTTTTTGGTATCTGTAGTTGCATGACTTGTATTAGTAGAAATCATACTTGTATCGGTAGAACTAGCACAAGTACCGGTGGAAATCTGCACAGTTTTAAAATTGTTCATTGATTTGACTACTATCGATACTTGACCATCAGGTACCGGTAGAAGTCTTCTAAAATGTTGAAAATGCCATTTTTACCCTTGATGAAATTATGTTATGATTAAATATTGATCCAAAATATGAGAGGTGAATTTTGTATTGAATAAAGATTAAAATATTTTGATATTTTAAAAGTTGAACAGAGTTAAATGAATAGAAACACCGGAATCCTAACCGGTGATGGTGTTCGGGATTTAGGTGTTACACTCTCCACAGCCCATATTTATTGTTACTTAAAGTCAAATTCTTATACTTTTATTACTTTCACATTTTAGTCCTTAAACATTAAAATCATCAAAAACTACTTTACAAAATTTTCCTATTTAACAACCAAAATTAATAATCCATCATAAAATTCCTAGAATATACAAAAATCATTAATGGCAAAATCCATGACATTTGACAGATTCACAAATTAGTCCTCGGGCTAGCTAGATTAAGCTAATATGAATTAAAAAACATAAAAATTACTAAAAAGGGACAAGATTTACTCACCAAATCGAGGAACTAAAGCTTGGCCAAATGAGCTATCTCCCTTCCCATGATGTTTCGGTTTGAAGTGTGAAAAATTGAAGATGGACTAGAAATTTCCATTTCATTTAATTTTAATTCTTTTTATAATTGAATTACTATTATACCCTTTTTATTTCCATTCAAATAGCACCAATTATAAACCCATTACCATCCACTATGGGTAATGGTGATTTATTTACTATCCAAACCCCTTTAATTAATAGAATTCAACTTTTGCACCTTTTACGATTCAATCCTTTTTACTTAATTAACTATTCAAACGATAAAATTCCTTAACCAAAATTTAACATGACACTAATGACCTTGTAAAAATTAAATAATTAATATTTACAGTTTGACACATCGAAGTTGTGGCCTCGAAACCACCATTCTCGATCTTATTAAAAAATATTCTAATTAGTAAATCCTCATTTAATTAGGATTTTATTGTAATTTACCAAAACCTAAAGAATTCCACATCATTTCTATTATTAGGCCACTTAAGGAAGGTCCAATTTCACAGTTGGTTCTTCAATTATATTAAATTTCAATCAAACAAACTTGTTTTTAATTTAACTTTAAACTAATTAGGAGTAAATGAATAAATAACCCAAAAGTTAGTGAATTCAATCATATCCACCATCGCTTGGACTTTTTTATCATGATTTAATTACCATTTTTGTCCCTTTACTATTTTTAATCTATAGCAATTAACTTTTACCTATTTTACAATTTTCTTCTTTTACCTCAATATAGCAATCAATCATCAAAATTACTAGACCAAACATCAATTCACATAAAATAAGACTCTGTAAATATTTAATAAAAATATTTACGGTCCTAAATTTCAAAAACAAGGTCCCGATAACTAATTTTCTAAAATCACTTAACTTTTGAACCAAACTACTTATACTAACTTTTAATTCAATAATTAAATTTACCCATTCAAATTTTCATATAAAAATTATTCTTGACTTATTTAATTTAAACACTTATTATAAGAATTTTCTCGTCAGGTTTGTGATCCCGAAACCATTGTTTCCGACACCACTGAAAAATGGGTTATTACATTAACCTTAATTGAGTCTTTATCATTCCATTATACTTCTAAGTTTTATCACATATATATTATCATCCAATCAACAGCTCATTTACAATAACCATTTAGCCCAATAAACTATAATGAACAAATACAGATACGCAAGTAACCACCCAAAACACAAACTAATTACTCAAATGATCTATACCATCCATAAACACACTTGGGCACTGTGTGCCAAGCCCATAGTCTGTACATCCATTCAGAACACACTTGAACCTTAATAAAGATAACTCGGTAATTCGAAACAAATGTTGGGTTCTTGTACAATTAGTAAATTTCTCATACATCTATATCACATCTCATATAAATCTCGAACAGTGCATGAATAACTTTATTGGCATGACAATTGTATCCTATCTTATTTTCATCCAGGCTCAGTACACATAACAAAATAACTCTTTACAATCCAGTCCTTTTCTCACCTTTTGTAACAATTTGTAAACAATTCAAAACAAATTCAAATAATATAATTTCACAATTCAACCGCATACATTACATAAATATACACAACTATACTGTATGAACTTACCATGTACTAATAGCAATAGCATAAGTGTCAAGGTCTTTTTTCTTCGATTATCTATCGATTGGTTCAAATCTTTATCTATCCAGTAATTTATTTCCAATTATCAATGCCAAAAACCTTAAAATATATTATTCAATGTATATGTCAACTTAAATAATTTTCATAATATCCCTAAAGTTTTACATTTTATTCAAATTAGTCCATAAATCGAAACTATCATATCTTTCACATTTAAGCTCCGTTTTTCAATCCATTTTCAATTTCATCATTCTTTAACCCTATAAAAATAGTAATTACAAAAGTTTCATGTTAAATCTACAATATTTTCATTTTAGTCTCTAAACTTAAAACTAACCAAATTCACTTTGTAAATTAATTCTTATTTAATTCTAAGCTTACAACCAAGCCATGGAACATCAAAATCTCAAAAATCAACAATGGTATCATTTTAAAACTTTAACAGTTTTAAGATTTAATACCCGAACTAGCTAGATTAAGCTACAATAATCTCAAAATTATAATATTCATGAAAAACATACCTCACTTATACCTACATACAAGAAGAACAACTTGGTCGAACATGATATATTTGTTTTATGTTTTAACTTTCTACTAATATTATTTTAACATTAATTAAACAAAATTACATTATAGAAATAGTTATTAATCGTCCACCATTTATAAAAATGGCTTAATTTCCAAATAAAACCTTAAACAATAATTAATTAAGCATATTAGCTAATTAATAAAAATCAATAGCAATTTACTTTTACAGTTTTTACGATTTAGACCTTATATATTAATTAGTCATCCAATCACTAAAATTTTGGAACCAAAATTCAATTCACCTATATACCAACTCCATAAATATTTAATAAAAATATTTATGGGTTCGATTTACTACGAGGTCTTGATACCTCATTTTCCAAAAACCATTGACTTTAAGTTCGAACCACTTATCCTTTAACTAATTGTTCAATTAGTAAATTTATCATATCAAAATTCAATATTGCACTATATTTGACTCGTAAATATTAAATAATAATATTTACAGACTCGCTTATCAAAATTGTGGTCATGAAAACACTATTTCCTACCCTACTGAAAAATGAGTTGTTATATATATCCTCTCATCGGTATTACATGGTAGATGAAAAGTAAACATGGTCATGATTCATTTGCCTTTGTGATAAGTGTCTTGGTTACTATTTGATAATAATTGACTTTTCATAAAAGAAGATATAATGGTTATCATGAGATAAAATAGGATCATATTGTGATAACGAATTTATCTCAAAGAGATTAAGGATATACTATAAGGGTAACGCATTGATGACAACATCATTGGATGAGCACTAATTAAGTAGCTTTTGTAATGGTATGTAATTGGAGAAAGCTTAATCACAATACTTTGGTAGAATGACTTTGTGACTAAATAAGTTTATAATTAATAGGCGAAAAGTGAGAACTTAATTATAAATTATTTGAGCCCTAATTACATATGTGTAATTGATCCTTCTGCTAGCTCATTAAAATCATAAATGAATTGCATGTAGAACCAAATGAACAAAAATGGATAGAAATGATGAAGTTGGAGAAATGGGTTATGTGCACAAATGAATGTGTTTTCTCACCGAGTATAGAAATGACTTGAGAATTAATTTAAAGTTTTTGAATTATTAATTAATTAATTGAAGTTAAAAAATGTAATGAAATTAATTCGTCATTGTGAATCTATTGAATATGAAAATTAAATATAGTTTCCCATAGATTCTTTTATGGTAAAGTTGTCATGGCTTTAACGGAAATAAAATTAGGTTGAGAAAATCATTTAATTGAAAATTTTATTTATCTAATTTAATTAATTAATTAATATTTATTTTGAAAAATAGAAAATAAGTATTGGGTTGGATTAAATTATAAATTGTTGGATTAAAAGTCCAGAATATATAATTGCAACCAATACATGAGAGGCCCAAATACTCTCATACAATCTAAGAGGGGTGACAACTCTAGTAGTTTTACAAGGGTGTGTATCTCACCCCATTCTACTTAGAGTAGAATATTGTATTCTATTAAATAGATGGCACTAGTAGAATTATTAAAATATAGTTTTTACACACAAGTTTCAAATATTGCTATTCTGTCAAAAGTAGTGAGAATTTATTTTTTTAGAATAAATTTTATTTTCTGAGAATTGCAATTCTATCAATTTCTATTGGGAAAGAATTACTTTCCTATTGGAAGTAATAAATTGTTTCTGGTTCTGTATTTGGTTCATGATTGTTTGATCTCATAGTTGAAGCAATTCGTAGTATGAGACTAGCAGGGAAGGTTGTTCGATTTAAAGTTGAAAACGTTTAGGATCTGTCTTGCACAAAGTATAAATATTTTTCGAGAAAAAAATTATTACTATAAATATAATAAACTAACTCTATTTTTAAAATTTTAATTTTCCACTATAATAGAAAATCGTTTTCTAAATCGAATTTTCCAACAATGTTGCCCACCCCTCTCCTAGTTAGATTAGGGGAGTGTTTTCTATTTAAATAATATTATTTTACAATGGCTTTTTCAACCAAGATTATACTATCTCTTTTTATAAATAGATGATACTGATTGACCTAAAAACACACTTCTTGATTATTCAATTATCGTTACTTTGCCAAAAAAAGTGGTGCTTTATTTACTTAGAATAAATTATATTTTTTGGGAATTACAATCGTTACCAGTTTCTATTGAGATAATTACTTTTTTACTGAAAATAATAATATAATTTTCTTTTTTGTGTTTGGTTCGTGTTGCTCAAGCCCACACTCAACGCAATTCATGGTACGAGGATAGTGAAAAAGGTCATTCGATTGAAAGTTATGATTAACTTAAATCTATCTTGCACAAAGTACTTTTCATAAAAAAAATATTGCTATTAATATCACAAACCAACACTATTTTGAAAAAAAAAATTAAACTTCTATAATCATTTTCTTAATCGGATTTTTCCAACATAAAGTTGCCATTACTTAAACAAAATTAGAATTGGATTGATAAAATAATTTAATTGAGAAATTAATTAAATTAAAACAACTAATAATATTTGAAGTAATATAAATTAGTATAAAAGTCCGAATAACACATATAATTGTACTCAATACACTAGATGAGCCTGAAAGGCCAATCTAATGTGTGAGGGATGACAAATCCTAATCCCGGTGAATGTGTGTTGTCACCCCCAATGTATTTTCTATTAAAATATAGGCCTTTTGAGTATTGATATTCTATTGAAAATAGTGGTAATTTATTTAAAGAATAAATTTTATTTTTCGTAAGAATATTCATAGTTTTCAGTTTATAGCGAAAATTAATTTTTCTACTAAAAGTTAAATAAATTTTTCATTTTACGTGCTGATTTGATTTACTTAAGCTCACACTTAAAATAATTCGAGATTTAAGGATAGAGAAAAAGATTAATTGATTGAAATTTGAAAAACGACTTACCTTCATATAAAATACCGGCATAATTTTAATTAAAAATTTATTACTATAAATATTAAGAAGAATCACTTTTAAAAAAAGTTATCTAAATATTATTTTCTAAATCGATTTTTTAATATAATTTCACAAGTTGATTTTTTATTTTATTTTAGTGGCAACGTTAGAGATATATATTTGTATTGCTTGGCCATAAAATAAAATAAAAAACAGAAATTTATCAAACAATAAATGCCTGCCTACCAAGTCACTAAATATTGGAATCAATTTGATTCTTTCCGAAGGAAAAAAGAAGTCAGGTGAAAATATATAAGGCTAATTTAGGTTTTAACTTCTATAGTTTTACTTTTAAAATTTTAAAAATTTTAATTTTTAAATTTAAAATACAAGTGAAATTGTTAGTATTATTAAAATTATTTTATTAAATTCAAATTTATTATAATATTATTTTTAGTTGCATTATTATTAAATGAGTAAATGTTAATAATTAAATTTGAATTTTAAAATTTAAAATGTAAAAATTAAAAATTAAAATATGAAATTAAATTCTGTTGATGCATTAAATGAAAAAAAATCTGTTTGCTGTGTGCGTCAAATTCAATACACAATTATTGGAAGTCGAAATGTAAATGTGGAATGAATCTCATTGATTTAGAAAATGAATAATTTAGCCTAAACATCAAAGGAAAATGAAACACAATCGGCTATTCAATTTTAAATTTGATTTTATTTATTTATTTTATTTTACAAACCCAATTAATGAAGTCAGTTATTATTATTGAGGAGGAGGATATTGTATATGGTTCAGAGATTGTGAGGTATGACATCAGGTTGTAGGTTTTTTCTTTCAAAAACTTAGTTGAATGGTTGGAATATAATTTAAGTGATAATTTATGGATGTCTAATGTGGGATTTAGTTGGACTACTTTTGTTGGGTTGCTTGTTTGACGAATATGAAAAAAAATAGAATTTATTCAATTTTTAGAGTTTATCTTGAAATACTTATGAAACAGTTAATTCGTCGATTAGTTGGACGAAACAATATATTTTGGTGCACAAGAAAATCTCGATTAGCTAGTACGGAATTTTGTCACATCTACCGTTGTCAGGTAATTGTTTCTTTCTGAACACTGATGGGGCGGTTAATTTGATTTCTAACATAGCTTTTGTCAGGGGGTGTTGTGGTTAGTATTTGAAGCAGAGCTTTGGGGGATTTTAGATGGCTCGACTCTTATATAAAAATAGGGTCTGGAAAGAGCATTGACTCAATCTGATAACTTGGATGTGATCAAAATCATTCAAGAAAGTTGGTCGATAAACTTGCCTTCAACCTTGGTGAGGAGGATTTGTCAACTTGTTCGTTCGATCGGATATTAGAGAATTAAGGATGTTCCAAGGGAGGATGATAGAGTTACGGATTCACTAGCTAAAATGGCATCTAACAAGGATCACAACATTCAGCTGTTCGAGGAGGCTCCTAAAGATCTCTTGCATCTATTGGAGTCTGATATAGATAGTAATGCTTTAGGCTCAGTTTAGTCTATTGTAATGTGATTTTTCTTCACCAAAAAAATTACAAGTGGAATAAAAAAATGGTTATAATTGGTTCAATTGTTTATTTGTACATGTTTGATTTGTGCTCAGATGCAGTCTTTCACAATTTCTTCAAGATTTGATCTTAGTATGGTAAGTTTTTTTTTTTTTTTTTTTTTGGTGATAAAAAAACACAACATTAAATTAACCCACTAAACCAGCAAAGTCACTTTGCATGTCAGAACCGAGGATTCCCATAGTAGCGCTTGAAGGGAAGTCCATGGTTTGCAGGGAGGTTTTCCGAGACAATCCAAGTTTGGCTAGCCGGTCAGCTACAAGGTTCCTTTCTCTTGGAACGTAGTTGAAATGCCTCCAGCCATCTGATCGCAGGAGCCTTTGTGTTCTTCTGCCATGTTAAGGTCTTTCAATGTGTTGATTACTTCGAAGTTATCACCCTGTGTATTGTGGCTTGTTTATAACCATTCTTCAGCAAAAGGAAGATGCCTTTTTTTTAAGAAAAATTTAAGTTTTAAATTTTCATAATTGGGCCGTGTTCTATTTCTTTGTGCATGTGTTTGGTTTATTAACAAATTTAACTTTGCTGGGTGTTCAACTTCACCGACGAAAGACAGTGATTCCTCAAACATTTTTTTTCTAATATAAATATTTCTTTTTCTTTTTCGTAGTAATTGTTTATTGTTACAGTTTATTAAACGTTAATAGTGAAAGGATGATTTCGAGGGTACTCAAGGGAAGATTTTTAAGATTTTTTAAAGGAATTTTTATGTTTCTTCTTTTATTTTCTCCTTGGCATATTCTCTTTAAAATGTCAAGAGAAAATCAATTAAAAATCTAACAAAGGGCATTCTGGACAAGTTAAAGAAACAAGTAAAAAAATATACTCATTTTCCTCTATTGCTTTTCTTAGGAAACAAACAAGAAGAAGAGGAAAAAGATAAAAGCTTATAAGCTTTAGTCTTAAATTGCAAATAAACAAAAATATTGAACTAATTATAAAGATGTCCTTAGCTTTATTTAAATGTAAATAAATGTCAAATCAACATTTTATTAGTGGATTAACGAAATTTTTAACAACAATAACCAATTCGAGCAAGAGTGACTAAATTGATAAAAAGAATTAATGATTAAAACAGAAGAGATGCTATTTTAGAGTTACATGAGGTGTAATTTAACCTTATAACAATTAGAAGAACATAGTTTGAGTACATTTAAATGTTTTTTTTTTCTTTTATTTTTTGATTGAAAAGAATTGTGGATAAAAAAACAATGGTATGCCTTATTTATTTAATTTTTATTTTTAAAAAATATATAATAAAAAAAACACATCTCCTTTTTAATAAAAATTAAAAAAAACTCCATTACTAATATACTAAATAATTAAGTAAAATGTTATAGAAATTCCGCATACTATGCAATTTTTTTTTTTAGATTTTGTGTAGTCTTTTTACTTTTTTCTAATGTGTATTTTCAATTTAGAAATTAACTCAATTTTGGATAATTTCATAAAGAAATTTGATGAACATATAATGGCACAACATATACACATTAACCATTTTTTGCAATTGAAATAATATTTTGCACATTAAAAAATACAAGAAAAAGTACAATATTTGTCAAATTGGTACTTAAAAGTAAAAGCCAAATGTGTCCACATGGCACAACACCACATGTTTTTTATAAATAAATATGTCAAATTATTTTACGAATTAAAAGAAAATTTAATTTCAAGATTGAAAATAATTAAAAGAGTTCAGAGCTGCAAGAGTAGGTAAGGGTGTTCCTCCTCCCCAAAACGAAAATTTCATAAATATGATATTATAAATTAAATTTTTAAATCAAAACTTTCGATTAATTTCTTTAAAATGATGAAATCATAATTTAGTAATAATAAATTTATATTTTGATTTCTCAAAAATTTATATTTAAATTCAATCAAAATAGTTAAATTTATTCTAACATCGTCTATACTGACTGAAATATTCCATTTCGATAGTAAATCGAAACAAAAAAAAAATTGGTTCCATTTCGATGTAAATTGTAATCAATATCGGTCATGTTTCACCTGTTTCAACCAGTAAAAATATGAATTTTAAAATATAAACATGTATTTTTTATTTATTTTAAATTTGTTGAATGATGAATTGTTATATGTATAATAAATGATTATCTTATTGTTTAATTTATGAAATAAATATGTTATACATTAGTAATCATCGACCCGTGACCCGGATAGGTTCCACTAAAAGAATGAGCGTAAGGCGAACCGCGAGAGGATAGCATGGCGAGCCCGCAAACGCAAGGTGAGCTCGTAGGCACGACTCGCAAAAGGGTTTCGTGGGTCCAACTCGCAAGGTAGGGTTGCGAATCCAGCTCGCATGAACCTAGGGAAGGCCATGGTCTCAGTTCGCACACACCTAAGGAGCTCACAGAAGGGCCACGTGCTTCGCAAGCCACCCAGACACATGCCTAGCGAATATAAAGCTCGTCCAGAATGCTCGTACCAAGAACAGAAATGACCGCGTGCTTTGTAGACACATGTCCAGCAGACTTAAAGTTCGCAGAGAATGTCAACATTAGAGGCAGCAGGTCAAGACAAAATAGTGGAGTCCTATCGTGAACTGTAATAATACCAATAACAACATGTTTAAATACCCAATGTTCCCATAAATAATACACGAAAAAATATTACTCAACAAAATATCTTTTCCTTCTTTATTCAATGATTGTATTTATCAAACTTATCGAATAATATATTATATAATTGATAAATATTTATATTTGATATTTATTTAATCTCAATATTTGATATTTGTAAAAAAAATTATATACATACATCAAATATTTTTAAAAATAATGATAAATTTAATCATAGAAAATGGATGCAGTATTTACTACTTTGATGCTGAGGGTTAAAATATAAGTTATTGTTTTGAGTCCTGAAAAAATCTGAAACTATCAACTTACACACAAAACTAAAACTGTAAAAGAAAGATTATTTATCCAAAAAATTATCCAAAAAATAAAGAGAAGGGAAGAGAAAAGAAAAGAAAAGAGAGGCAGGGGGATAGGGTCCTCAGCTGTTGCTGTTGAATGGGGATTTGGGGTGTGGGGTGTGGGTTTCTATTCCTTTCCCTCCGCAAATTGTCTGAATATTTTGGCGTCCGCATTGCTTTTGCCTTCATTATTTATTTATTGAAAAAACAAAATAAAAAGGGGTTGAGTTTTGTAGAGGCGTTGATCTTTGACCGTCCATCCTGCCACTGTTGGGTTTTTCAATATTACCCATCACCGATTTCCATTGCGAAACCATCTACTGCAATGCCATTTCTTTACTTTCCTCTCAACTTTCACTATATATACAATATAAATAAAGATTAGGATTTTGGTTGGCAAATGGTAATTGCAGGCGGCTTTGGGTCTTCTTCCCTATCATTTCATGCACGTTTATTTCTTGCCTTTATAATTCTAGTCTACCCTTTATAGCATCCACTTCTTATTCTTCTTTTATCACTTGAAAACTTTCAAATTATCGAACGGAGAAGACAGAGGGAGGACCAAACAGGTAGGAGATGATGATCGCCTTCCCTTTCTTATTTAACCTCCTTAGTTTCTTCCTCCTTTTTTTCTCTTTTTCACACAACACCCACAATTTTATCGTCTTTTTTAACCCCCTTTTCTTGAAGAAATCAAAATCTGGCCAATAAAAGTCTTTGCTTTTCTTGAAAAACGAAGGGTCTTTGATTTTATGGAATTTTTTTTTCTTATAATTTAAAAAGAATGATTACTCTACTTTGATGATTCTGCTTTCCAAGAAAATTTTGGTAATCGAGTCTCTCGATTTCTTGTGTGTGGTGGATTGGAACTTAGAAGGGATGGATGGATGAACTAGGGTGGAAGAAATCTTCAAATCTTTTATTAAAATTTTTTGTTGGTTTCCTTTTCTCTACTCTTCTTTTCAAGTTTAATTTGGTTTTTGAACCCTTGAATCACGGATAAAGTCTCTTTTATTTTTAGGAAAATGAAAAATAAAATGATTGTGTGGAGAATAATTCAAACAAATTCGGCCTTTGAAAATGAAAAACCCAAAGTGAGAGAGAGACCCACTTTTGTTGGGGATCAATTACAAAATACTGGACCATGTGACCATCTACCCTCTCCTCTCCTTTTCTTTTGCTTCCCTTTTTTCTCTTACTTTTCTGAAAATGTTTGCTCCTTTGATAACATAGGTGTTCAATTCTTTTATTTCTTTAACGTCCTTCATCCTCTTTTTATGTGTATACTGATTCAATTCTTGAGGTGGTTTTTGTTCTTTTAATTTCATTCTGGTCTCTCTCTTTGTGAATTCATAACTATGCTATGCGATTCTAGATTATTTTGTTTTTGATGGGAAGGGAACTGAATTTTTACCCTTTGGTGAATAACCCTAGAATTGGGTTCTAATTTGGATTAGGGCTATGTTCTGCAAATTTTCCTTTGTTAATGGTTTCCTAGGATTTAAATAGGTTGCAAAACTCTTTACCTGTATGGTTCCATATTGGAGTAGCCTTGAGCTATTGTTACTTGTTATACTGTCTTTTGGGGATTTCTTTGCATTGAGTGATTGTGATTATGTTAATGGCACACATATTCTAGGTTGAGTTTGTTGTATAAGCATTCAAGTAAATGATTTGAGGTACCGAATTCGGTTTTTGTGTGGAAAAGGCCAAGTCAGATTGAAGTTGGATTTATGCATGAACATTTGCATTCACGTTTGTTGTTTTTTTATCTGTTATGTTAATTTGGGGTTGAAGTTTGAGAAATGGTTTTGTTTGGAAACTTTTTAACTTTTTATCGGAAGTGGTATCGAGAATAGTCACCCAAAACAAAGTAATGTTGTTGTCGAGTTTGTGTTAATAGGATGCCTAAAGAGGCAATGTTTCTAATGATTGTGATCTCTTCAATGGATTGTGTCAAGTTCCTGCAGTATACATGCTGTGTATGCTTGCAACTATGGTTTTTAGGTTTTTCTTTTTGATCCTGAACTAAAGTTATGTTATGGTGGTGATTTCTATCATTTCCTGGTAAATTTATTTTGATGTATTTGCAGATATAAAGGATACTTGTTATCTAGATGGATGGATATACTGGTAAAAGAGCTGCTGATGGACCTGCTGTACATGGCAAGGGATCAGGTCGCATCTTGAAGGACCATGTTAATAACAGAGAACGAAATGCTCAGTTTTGCAACCGAATTGGATGCAGTGGTAGGCTGAACTCCTCAAAAGGTAATCCGAATGGCTGCTCGGATAAAGCCAAATCTGCTAGGTCTTCTTACCACTCTTCATCAAGTGGAAAGGAAGTGATTGGAAATTCCTCTAGGGTGTCCTCTGTAGTTAGCAACACTAGAAAATCCTCTAGGAATCCTCAGAAAAAGCTACCGTCTCAGCTGGAAACAGATTCATCTGAAACTAGTAGCATTCAGGACGAGCCAGAAGTGTCAGAGCTCATACCTCCATCAGGAAAGATTCAAAGAGGTCTGAATCATGAAGCTGAGGGTGCTGATTCTAGGGACGTTACGGTAATGGAAGTGGGAAGCTCTAGTGTAGTATCAAATGTGAGACCAAGGAGAAAATTTATTCAGAGAGCTGGGTTGGGCAACCAGGAGACTCTGGCCGGTCCATCTGTTACTTTGGCATCTCAATGTGCTTCCCAGGCTTCTCGTTCCAACACAAGCAAGTATGGTTTGAGAAATCTAAGATGTAGCTCTATTTCTGAGGTTGTCCTGACTGGTTGTTCGTCCTCAGATTCAAGCCTTAGCAAAAAGAAAGACATGGTAAAAAAGAGAAACTCTGATGAAGAGGCTAGTTCCTCAGCCAGGGGGAAAAAGTTGAGTGGGTCATCTTTGGAAGGGCGAAACAACAGTTCTGGCCATGGTGTTTCCATTTCTGATTCAAGACGAGCCAGGAATTGGCCTCCTAACAGGGACAGCACTGTCGCTTCTTCAGTTAGGACTCGGAGGTCAAACAGTAGTTATGTTAGAGGCAGACCTCCTAACCAAACAAATGGAAATAGTTTAAGTTTGAACGAGTCCCCTGTAGGCATGCTGCAAGTTCCTCAATCTGATATACCTAACGATTTGAATGCTCCTGTTTCCACGGAAACTGTCTCCACTCTTGATAGTCCTTATAGTCAAGCAGGTAGTATAAGTGAGGGTTTGTGCAGTATCATACAGTCTAGTCCTTCAGAAGTTGGTGTTAACCGCACCTTAGTGAACCGAGATAGCTTCCAGCGCTACAATGTGGATGGTATTGCAGAGGTATATTAACAGGATATCTCAACCTGCAGTCCTATACTCAGATTACTTTCTCATTTTTAATTGTTTCTTTGTTGCGATTAGCTTTTACCCATTAATATATCTCAAATCATCTGTTCCATGTTTATGCAGGTATTATTAGCACTTCAGAGGATCGAACAAGATGAAGAGTTGACATATGAGGTACCTAGTCTCGAACTGACGTGCTTTGCCTGGTTGTTCTTTTGCTGATTTCTGTTTTTGTGTTGCAGCAATTACTTGTTCTAGAGACCAGCTTGTTCCTTAATGGCTTAGACTTTTATGACCAGCATAGAGACATGAGACTGGATATAGATAATATGTCGTATGAGGTTAGTTTTTGTTTTGCTATGTCAGTGCCAAGTATATATGTTTTATTTTCCAGGTCATATGCTTGGTAAAGATGAACCACACCGTAAGCTTTATGCTGCTATCATGACAGGAATTACTAGCTCTAGAAGAGAGGATGGGTAATGTGAGCACTGGGCTTTCGGAAGAAGCATTATCGGAATGCCTCAAAAAAAGCATCTATGACACCGCATCTTCAGAGTTTGCAAATGCGAGCTATGAGGGTGAAAAGGATGATGTAAAATGCAGTATATGTCAGGTACTTTTTCTATAACTTTCCACCATCATGCTTTTTCATTTCTTCTACTTATCTATATATGGAATGTGGGATGATTTTGCACATTTGCAGGAAGAGTACGTGAATGGAGATGAAGTAGGGAGGTTGCAGTGCGAGCATAGGTATCACGTGGCATGCGTACTGCAGTGGCTGCGGGTGAAGAACTGGTGCCCTATCTGCAAAACATCGGCAGAGAAGCCACAGGATCTTCTTCGTTCACCTCATGATTGAGGAACAGCCAAAGAAAGAAGGCAAAGAGACTTCTTTTGTACAAATTGATGGCTTCTCTTCAGCATTGCTATTATTATCTTTTAAATTAAAATTTATTTCTATGATCATTATGATGTAAATATCAAATCAAAAACCGATGATTAGGTCAAGTCAGTCAAACTAATAAACCAGGTGCTAATTGTTTCAGCACTGGAACTCTCATTCCCTCATAAATGAAATGCGAATCAAATTATACACAGCTGTTGTTGAACATGATGATGATGATGCTCTTTTGGATTATTGGTAAAAGTGTGTTAGGTGCAGGATGGGTGTGCTTATTTTTCATCCCCTCCATAAATGCAAAAGCAAGAAGGCTTTTGCTGATATGTGAAGGCTCAACAACGATACAGGATCTTATGTGACGGTGACATCTACTTCCTTTTTCTACTTTGGCCTGTTCGGTACCCAATGAGTAATGCAACGTGCAAAGGCTTTATTGGCTGGTTGGTTTCAAGCCTTCTTTCGGTTTCCTTTCAACTGCATTTTTCAGCTTTTGATTTGGTGGCATTGGAGAGATGGGTGGGGTTTACATCAAATAGGAATAATGGAAGGTAGCAACAAATCTTAACATGCATGAAATATAACAAATGAAAGTAGGTTCCTTCCTTTTATGAACCACACAACATTCTCTCTCTTAATGAAAAAGAGCATGGTTGAACACAAACTTAAGTACAAATGTTTTATATGGCAGGCTAACTACATATTTAACAATATTGCAATGAGTTCCAATGTTTTTCTTCTCAACTTCATGCCTCACCTCTTCTCATCTTCAAAGTTGAGGTAAATGTACATATGAATTAGGCACACTGGACATCTGTTTAATGAGTTCCAATAATAATAATAATAATAATAAACAAATGAAATAGTGGAGAACACTAATGTTATAAGTCAAACAAAGGAACAACATTTCAATACATAATTTAAAAATAAAAATAAAAACTAACTATGAACTTACCATCACCAACTTGTGTGATAATGCAAATATACAAAGCAACAGGTTTCCAGTTTTTTGGTTAAGATTGTACTGAGTGGTAAAAATATAATAATGACATATCCCACTCTAATTAGCTCAAAACATAAAAACTCCAAAATCAGTTCAACAAAATATAGCATCTGTATGTTATAAATTACTTTAGTTCTACCGAAAAATTAATGTCCTCATATCTACAGTAGAGTGCAAGTCCAAGAAATGCTCTAAAAAGCACCAAGTACACCTGCCTACTACAACTGAACAAGTGTTGGTACAGAATTTTTATTATCCAAATCGAGAAACTTTTACCTCTTTAATCACAAGCAATCCTTTTCCTCTACAAATGCCCTTTTTCCTGTTCCAGATAGTCACACATCAGAATACAGATTGTAAGACTTAATCCACAGAATACTTGCAGATAAATAGCAAGAATTCTGCAAACCAACCTTGCATGATGGTTTTGCAGAGACCAAATTATCCTCACTTACAGAAATACCTGGCATATGTAAGCTCCATAAGAAACTCATTTAGGTTAATACAGTAATTAGCCCAAGACCAAGAACTCAACAAGCAATATAGAAGTAGCAAAATAAAACTAGAGAAAAGGTAACATTGTACATTTCCGATCAACAATCAAGAAAGTAATATGACCGCTATGAAAACAGCATGCCCCAAAATCTAGTCAATGACAATTTATTAGATAGCAAGTCAAACTCCACTAGAGCACAGAATTGGAGCATAGCAACTAGAATTTTCAGCTGTTGTTGAGTGGAAGTATCTTAGATATAAAACACCATGGACAATTTAATGGATGCTGATTTGTTATTAATAACGGAACTCAATAAATTCTCAGATTCTAAAATTACATACAGAGCAATGTTGCAGCTCTTACATAAGTAAATTTACCTTTCAACAAGCTGCAAAACAGTTTTCCTGCAAAATTTTCTTAGATTTCCTCCTTGTTGGCTGTAATTTACAAGAAAAGCCCGAGATCTGTTGAGATGGCAGAAGACAGCCAAAATAATGCTAATTGTACAACAGAGCAAACAGTTGTCAGCACTTCTTTTGCAAGCACCTTATCTCAGTTGCTCAAAAATAATTTCCTGATCCATCCTGGTTCTGTGGCAGGGGTATATACCTCCCCAAACTATAACACATAATTTTATCTTGCTAAGGCTAGAGCTTTATGCTACTGAGCAGCATCTGGTTAGTGTCAGTGATGGAAAAGAACTGGGACCTTTACTGATCAATATTTGTCGAGAACATTGAACCAGAGTGAATACATCTAATCACAGCTTCAGGATAAACAAAATTTTGCAGGGCATTCACTATTCAAAAGAATGCATACAAATTTTCTCCAGTAGTACTGGCCAATCTTCACCCAGCTGCTGCGGATTTAGCTCCATTGCCACTTTAAAATCAAGCAAAGATATCAAGCAGTGCTGCCCAGGTTCCTGCAAAACTTCTAAGGGCCCAGAGCTACTCTGCATATGCAAGTGATTACTTGGCCACATACCATTCATAAGCTTGCCTTGAGGCTGCGACTTGTGAGCAGAGTGCTCCTTCACTTCATGTGTAGACCTTGATCCCACCAGATCTACACATGATCTAATGAGTTTCTTTAAGTATACATCCAACATGTTATTCAACATACTAGCACATTCGACAGAAACTCCTCCAAGGCCCTGTGCTGCTGCGATCTGCTCCATACGTTTCTTCAATGTCTCGATATCATATAAGCCACCACTGTCATAGTAGCTAATGAAGTCACTACTGCCTGCCACTGCCAGAGCCTTGCGGGCCCCACCACCACTAGCTGAGCAAAATGGAATCCCAAGTGGTGCGAGCAGAGGACTTCTAGAAACATTAATTTGGTTAGCTTGCTCCACCTCTTGCCCATCTTCAAAAACAGCTCCTACAGCCTGATCTTTACTAGGCACCCTTGGTTTTCCTGCAGAGTGCACCAGACTTCTTTCAATTTCAGGCAGCTCAGCAACTGCTTGAAGATGCTGCACTGGTCTCTGATAATCATAAGGAGTCAAATCACCATTTTCGATACCCAACTTACTGCCATTGTCTTCCATCACCATTGAATTATGTGAAACACTCTCAGCCTTCCCATTTGGCCCGAGTGGGCTGGGTCTATCCCTGGGCTTTCTATCCCGTATTCCAGACCTAGCCTTTCGTGGGGATGACACCAGAAAAACCCCATTGGACCAAATGTCCGCATTTTGATTCTGGTTGGGAACAAGGGATCCAGTCACTTCATGTGCATCTTCTCTACCAGGGGACCTTTCCACAGTTCGTATCAAAGATTTCACAGGACCTGGTGGTGGAGTCTTAGCCTGACATGCATTTTTCAAGATTGAACGTATCAACTGATTATGCAGTGACAGATTCTGCCTCCCGATAATGCGGTAACATGACTTATCAAACTCGCATTTACTGAGCTTCTGACTTAAAAACCTACTCAAATTATAAAAGTACCTTTTTGACCTCTCAGCCCCAATCTTCTTCACTATCCGAGCTTTCAGTTCACCTAAGTCAATTCTGGAGCCCTGCTGGGATTGCATTGCTCAATAAACAGATTCCTACACCATTCACAGAACTACAGAACCACTGAAACCCGTTTCCAAATCCAATTTACAGTTTTCTCCAACACCAAACAAGTCCAAATCCGCTTTGCATACCTTACAATGCCAACCAAACTCTCAGTCTATGCATATAGAAAGTAAAGCAGTAAGCCTGAAAATCCTAGAGAAAGACCAAAAAAAAAAAAAAGAACCCAAGAGTTTCCAAGGTGGATAGACTTATTTCAGTTTCCAAACATGCCGAAATTGACCCAAGTTGAAACCATACAATGTAAACCCAAATCTCATTTTTGCAGAACCAAAACCCTAAGGATCAAACTCCACTTTAGTAGTTGATAGAAACCCCACTAAACAAAGCCAAAATTCCATAACGAATCAAAACCCTAGAGTTGGAATCAACGAAACTCAAAAGAAACAAGAGGGCGTCGTCTCAACCCCGCGAACCGTAAATTAAAATCACCGCAGCAATTAAAACCTACAAGATAATTTTTTTTAATTATAGGCAATGAAAAAAGAGTTCGGAATTGAAAATATGAAGTTGGGAGGAATGAGATCAGTGGAGCTGGTAGGATAAGAGCAGAGCACAGTGCATGAATTACAGAGGCCAAAAAGTGGAATGAACACCAAAAAACAAGCTCCAAAGCAATGAAAAAATAGAAAGGGTTAAAAGATTGATAGCTGACCTTGGACAACTTGGTTGAAGAATTGCATAGAAATCGAGTGCCACTGAGTTGTTGTTAAGAGGATGGATTGAAGGCAGGCAGCCTCGATTTTTTTCTTCTTTATTTACAATAATCTGTATGTGTAATTGAGAATGAGTGCATTTCCCCCCCACCCCCACCCCCCCCAAATTTTCGAGCTTTCCCTTCTTCTTGATTTGGTATTATTATTTCAGCTCCTCTCTGTTTTGTTTTTGTGTTTTTAGATCGATCGATCGCTCGCCCACTGCTGCTATTTTAGTTTCTATAATTGGTTAATTTAATTCCAGTCCTTGTAGTCTTTATAATTTTGAAATTTAGTCTTTATTCTTTTAATTTTAGGATTTTAATCCCTCGGTAGATTTATAAATACTCTACATTGTAAATGATTCTAAAATTTTGTATTAATACTCTCAGAAGGAAAGGCAAAATCATCTTATTTGGATACTTAAAATTAGTAAAGAAAAGTGATGTAATTTTTATATAAAGTTTTAACAATTTTATTTAAATAAACTATGGCAAGGAAAGGAAATAATATTAAATAATAAAATTTTTTTTGCAATTATAAGTTTCTTAAGAATAATTATGTTAAAAGTGATGAGGACAAACTATATACTCTACATTGTAAATTATTCTAAAATTTTGTTTGATTTCCTTTCCTTAGTATTTCCACAATTTGAGTTAAATTTTGAAGAAAAGAAAGGGATACTCAAACATGGTTAATTTTTTTTTAAATATATTGATGTGATTACATAGTAGTATTTGTTCATACTTTTTTAACCCTTTGACAACACACACAGGTGCTCGAACCCAGATCTTTTAGGATGAACAATATCCTTTTTACAACTAGAATCACTTGTTAAGTTCAAACTTGGTTAATTTTTTATAATTTGAATTAAAAATTTTATCAATTTTCTTTCCCCTCTGATTTCAATCCAAATATAAGGTAAAGTTGAATTGGTAACACAATAAATAGGCTCCCCTACGTGACATTTTAATATTCAAAAATTTTATTTAAAAACTAGAGTGTAATTGAGAACTCATTCAAATTATCAATTCAGGCAATAAGAGATTAAATTGATGACATTAAAAGCAAAGGGACTAAATTTAGAAAATATAAGAGTATATAGACTGACTAAGAGCATAATTAGACGTATTAAAATCTTCTTAAATGTACGCCTTTCTTCTTTATCGCTCTTTCTCATCCTGTTTTTTTTCCTTCTTAAATTTATTTTCTATTTCGCAAAAAGATGTTTTGAGAACTTGGGCTAACATGCAATATTTTTATATTTGATAATAATGAAAGTTTTTTTAGTGGCATATTAATTATATTTCTGAAATTGAAAAAAATGAAGTGGTAATTTCTTTTTGGTTGGCTAATTAGGCAAAGTTCGAACATAACAAACATGATTAGCGTAATGAGATTCAAGAGTGGTAATTTTCTATTGTTTGTCTAGTTTAATGCTTATCCTCATTTATGAAGTTGGCCAGATAGACACATAGAAAGCATGAGAATTGGGTTGGATGAAGCAAGGGTCTATGCATCAAGTGTTTTACGATGTCTAAGGGCAACACACACAGAGACAAGAGCCTTGGATGAGATGATGTTATTAATTAACCTTTCTGCATTCTAAAGGAGATCATCACAAAGAACACAAATTCCGACATTTAGAAAAAGGAAAATTATCCTAAATCTATACTACTGCTACTATAAGCCGGATTGATAATAATGATAAATATTAATATCCGCGGTGATTGTTCGTCATTATAACTCCTATTTTTCTTGGAGGGAAAATAACATCATCCATCTTTAAACGGTGTAATGCTGCTGAATGTTATCGATATCAAGCCCCTTGAGCTTAACCACGGATTCAACATGCCCCTTCAGTGTATTCAGCTCCCTCAGCCTACACCATGAAATCCCCATTTCATTGAACATCTCATCATTTCACAACATATGTATTTTGCAATAAAATATTATTAGATGGCTCACCTTGCAACCTCAGCCCTGCGCTTGGCCTGCTCTGCGATTTCTGAAAGTTCCCTGTAACTGCTCCTTTCGTTGATAATGCTTGTGGTTTCAGGTGGTTGAAGGCCATGCAGAGTTCTCTGCGCAGCTGCCCATTGTGCTTCCCTTTCCTCTTTCCCGTAATCTTTCTTCGTTGTGAAGGCAGTCTGCAATGGTTTTCAATGACCCAAACATCAATCAAATCACTAAGAAATATAGGCAATTTTGCACAGAGGAGAGGGCTCTAATCCTACCTTGTTCTCCAAAAGGTTATCCCAAGCCTTTCCACTAAGAACATAGCGGATTGCAAATTTGATAATATCCAGTGGGATATAAGTCACCAGACTGTAAAGCCAGATTACCCCAGCCCATCCCCAACCCATACCTTTAATCCTTGCAAACCCCCAGTTTGCATACACAGCTATTAAAGTGGCCACCTGCCAAAAATCAAAAGTGGGTGATTTATAATTATAAAATTAGTTCAATGGATATCTTATAAGATTTAGTTAAATTTTCTTACCAACTGAGCAACTAGAAAAGCACTGACTAGTAGAAGTCCAGGGCGTTCAAAGTAGGACCAGCTGCGAGACCTTGTGACAAAAATGAGGGCCTGACTCACAATACTAACTTGAAGGTATAAAGCTGCCATCATTTCTTCATCACTATGCCTCAGTGATCTAACATTAAATGTGTTCTGAAATATAGGACATTGAAATATTGCAAAATGAAAAGAAATCTCACCAAAACATAATACATATATAGGGGACATAGCAAAAGCTGCTCTTACCGAGAAGAAATTGGTTTCTTTCATTGCCCAGAAGAATAACACAGTCATTAGTGCTAAGTAACCTCCAAGCACAATGCCGGTAGAGAAAATCTCCTTGAGTTTCCAGCTGTCTGGCATTGGAGATGGCTTCACTCTGTCCTTTGAAATTGTCATGATTGTACCTATAAATGTGATGATGATAAGAATCATATTCAAGACCATGATGGGGTTTGTCCTGGTGACTTGTACAATAAGGCATAGTGATAAAACAATTTGATAAAGATCATCTCACCATCGTTCAGGATGGCGATAATTAAAACCATGAACGGTGCAAAGTCGAACTTCCATATCAAGGCAATAAACATGAATCCAAACTGCCAAATGACGATGAAAAACTTAATCCATTTGTAAAAACATTTAGCATTACCAGTGTTCAAGTCTCGACGGGTCTTTATCTACTTACCACAATACGGATGGTGATTGAAACTGCATAGATCTACAAAGTGAAGGAATAAGAGAAGAAAGGTTAGGGAAACCTGCACTGTAGATAAAAGAACTGATAAAATGCAAACAAAAGTAAGTTATGATATGACTAACAGTGTAGTTCTTCATTCTTTGGAAAATAGCCCTGCTGGTCAGCACTGCACTGATAATGACACTTAGCCCAGGTTCAGTAAGGACAATGTCTGAAGCACTTCGGGCAGCATCTGTAGCATCAGCGACAGCAATTCCAATGTCTGCCTTCTTTAAAGCAGGGGCATCATTGACACCATCTCCTGTCATACCACAAATATGTTTTCTCTCCTGTAGCTTCTTAACGATTTCATATTTGTGTTCTGTCATTGGCATGAAAAGGAATTGTTACTTTCTTCAAAAGGCAATAAGTAGAAGCTGTCAACATTTTGTCAACAGGGTTGTTATTAAAACAGACCTGGAAACACTCCTGCAAATCCATCGGCCTTCTCAATCAATTCATCTACAGGAAGGGCAGCAATGGAAGCATCCTTGTCTTGGCCCAGTAAAGAAGATGAAGGGTACATGTTTGTTCCCATTCCAAGCCTCCTGCCAGTTTCTTTGGCAATGGCAAGCTGATCCCCTGGGTGTTATAAAAATAATATAAAGATCACATAATGAAATTATAGACAATGTGGATTACTAATTAACTAAACAACTCTCACCAGTAATCATCTTAACATTCACTCCAAGGTTTAGAGCTCTTCTGATTGTTTCAGCACTATCATGCCTCGGTGGATCAAATAGTGGCAACAAGCCAATAAACTGCCACGGGGATCCAGGACTCTCTTTTGTTTTCTCAGGTACTTCCTGCAGAAATAGAAATCAAACACAATATGATTGCCCCGATTACTTATCTAAACAACATGAAGGATGTGCAAGTTTAATTTTCTAACCTGTCTTGCAACAGCTAAAGATCGAAGTCCACGTTCAGCAAATTTATCAATAACTGAATGAACTTTTTTCCTGACATCATCTTTGCATTTGCAAAGATCTATAATCTATTTCAGAACATTGAAAGCATATAGGTTAGAAGTTACCTACCTAAAAATTTCAGAACTTAAAATTCCAAAATGAGAAAATGTAGTACCTGCTCAGGTGCACCTTTGCTAGCACGATGCCAGTTTTCATCGGAATCAATGTAGGTTAGAGCAGTTCTCTTGTCTACAGGGTTGAATGGTAGGAAGTGAATCTCTCGGATACCAGCACGTGCCTGGTCAATTATTATCCAAAATGAATAAAGAATTCTTGGACCCAATCCTAAATAAAATAGAAGAAAAACCTGGAAGAAAAAAAAATTATTTACCTCCTTCGGATCTGCAAGCATTCCTACAATTGCAGCATCAATAGCATCCTGATTTTCAGTCCTTGAAGCCCTTGCTGCATAAAGAATAACATGCTCTTTTTCGACTCCCTTTGTAAATACTTCAATGAGGTTTCTATCAACGGTAAGTTTGTTTAAAGTCAGAGTCCCAGTCTTATCACTGCAGAGAACGTCCATGCCAGCCATTTCCTCAATGGCTGTCATTCTCTTTGTGATAGCCCCTTGTTGAGAAAGCCTGTGGGAACCAATAGCCATGGTGACAGACAACACAGTGGGCATAGCAATTGGGATCCCACCAATCAAGAGAACTAGCAGATTGTCAATTCCATCTCTATACTTGCGATGCTGTATCGGGTACATGACTATTAGCTCAACAAATATTCCAACAGCAATTGAGCAAATGCAGAAATTACCAATGGCAGTAAGCACTTTCTGGAAATGCCCAACTTGATTGGTGCTGTCCACTAGATGGGCAGCTTTACCAAAGAAGGTGTGAACACCAGTTGCAATAACAACTGCTTCTATTTCACCCTGTTTGCATGTTGAGCCCGAAAATACTTCATCTGATGGATTCTTCGTAACAGGAAGAGACTCCCCAGTAAGAGCAGATTGATCAATCTTCAAAGGATCACCCTCTAGAAGACGAGCATCAGCAGGAACTATGTCTCCCAATTTAATAGTGATAATGTCCCCTGGAACTAGCATTGCTGCTTCTTGCTCACTCCATCGGCCATCTCTAAGAACCTATATTATGTTACAAGGATATGATTAAAATGAGACAGATGATTCAACGAACTACTGGGTTGCTGAATGTATAAATTTCACCTTAGTTTTCGGAGCAAGATTAGCCATGAGAGCAGCTGCAGCGTTACCAGCATTATTTTCTTCAATAAAACTTATGGTGGAGTTGATGACCAACAAGACAATGATACCAACGAAGTCCTGCCAGTCCGGAGGCCTTCCATCACCATTTGCCAGGGCAATAGCCATTATAGCAGCAGCTTCCATGACCCATGACAAAGGGTTCCACATAAAACCCAAGAACTTGAGCACCTTGCTTTCCTGTTTGCAGAGTAGCATTCTATGTCATGGATAAATATATATACAAGCTGAAAATGTACGAACTCCTATGCAAGTGGTTTATGGCACGAACCTTTTTCTCCTCTAGTTTGTTTGGTCCAAAGACTTGAAGGCGATTGTTGCCTTCCTCGGTTGACAAGCCTTCCCTTGTACATTTTAGCTGCTCGAAAACTTCCTCGATTGGAATCCGTTCCTGTAACCAATTATCATTTAGCCAAATTACAGAAAATGCATTTACGGAGCATGTTTGTTGATTTTGGTTGTCATCCGTTCATGAACTGCTGATTATTATTGTTTTTAATCTCAAAATGAATTAAATAATTTTTCAATCAATTGCAGCTGAATAAAGATTTTACCGACCCAAGTTACTCCTCGTATGAATAGTTAAAATTTTCAAACTTTTTACTATAGTTTATTTTTGTAGAGAAAATCCAAGAACCCACACCTATGTGAAATTGAAGTTGATCAAAGTGACCGACATGATTAAACAAACCAAAACCAAACACATAGGAGGGAATCTTGTTCAAGAAATATATAAAAAAAAAACGAGGGAATATCATTTTCCTCAATTTGCATTTCAAAAAGCCGTATTAAAGTCAAAAAGCTCATCAATTTTGAAATAATTAATTTTAATAGGAATCTATTTAGGAATAGGAGTAGGATTAGATATGACCCTCTGAGACGGCCCTTCACACTAGTGAAAACCCTCACTAAAAGTTGTTAAAGAATCCCCCTAATATTATAATAAAAAGGTACTTATTATCTAACTCCAAAGGAAAAGTCAGCTGAAATAATTCAAAAGCGGAAAACTCTATTTGCCCAACGAGAAGAGTATACGTCAAATTAATAATAGCGAAATTATTTCACACGAATTTCTAGACTAATTTTTTTTTTTGAAAAATACATTGACTGAAGTTAGAATCCTATCTGTAAAATTAAAAATTTCACTGAAATATATTAAATAATATTTTAAAAATTTTAAATGGTATAGAGAGAGTGACACGACCGAAATACACTATGGAATGTCGATTTATGAGTGAGAAATATGGTAGAAAATCTTATCAGAAAGATATATAATATCGAGATATTTAAATCAAATAGAATTAAGCTTTAAATATTATAAAAGTTAACGGCAAAACGTAACCGAGCGTGTCGCCAAACATGTTAGGTGAGCACGAAATTCTTGAATACGGAATAAATAATAATATTTGAATCATAAATTAGACTCTTCATATACAAACAAAGGAAAACTAAGGAAATCAATTTTTTCACTCTGTTTGGCTAAAATTCATAGAAGTTGAGAAAAAGCACCCCGTTTGAATCACACATGATAATGAACCAAAAAAAAAAGAAAAAGAAATCACGCATGATGAGATCTTATCAGTTAACCAAAAAGTAATGGAAAGATTCCCTGTTTCGATTGAAAACGGGAAACCAGATTCGAATATAAAATCGCTTTTCAGTGATAGCGAAAAACAAACAGAAACCAGCATGCATGTATTGGAATTAAAAATATTTATGTAAAAGAAAAGAGAATACCAGATCAACGGACTCGTTTTTGATCTCCTCAAGACTGATGCCTTTTTCGCCTCCCATCTTCCAAGCTTAGTGGTTGAAGCAGCAGCCAGTAATGGAAGAAGGTATTGTAATTGTAAGAAAACAAAGTAAACGCCAAAGAAACGCTTAAATACTCATATTCAAAAGCCTAGGAAGAAAAACGAGAGAAGTATCCCAGTTTTTTTTTTTTTGACCTTTTGGGTATTAGAAACGTAAATGAATGGAGTGTGCGTCAGAGTTGGTGAGTTTATATAGGTGTTAAGTGGGGCAGGAGGAGGCTGCCCCTTGGGAATGAAAAAGGTGAAAGAGAACCAAGCGGGGGGGTTGGGTGGTACGGTGGGACCCGCATGGGCTGGTCCTTCTTCTTGCCCGCTTACACCCGCCACGCGCCGCTTCTTTCTCTTTACTTCACTTCCCTATCTCTACGGACTTTTCCTTTATCTCTATTATTTTCTTTTTATCTTTCTTTAAATTAATAGTTATGTATTTTAGTCTCTCTGACATATTAAAATTTGGATCTAACTCTTTTTAGTTTAATTTAACATAATTCAGTCCATTTCTTTTTTATAATATCAATTTCTAAAATTGTAATGTGTTTTTTCTTATTTAAATTGTTAAATATAATTAAAATGTATTAATTCTTTTAAAAACTCAAATATTATAATAAAAAGGAATTTATCCCAAAATTACACATGTATTTTGATTTAATGTATAATTTAATATATAAATTTTGATTTGGTGCAATTATATATGAAACTTTTATCATGGTTCAAATATATATACAAAGTTTTAATTTTGATTCAATTTTACATGTTCATCAATTTATTTATATATTAGATAAATATAATTATTTATGTATTTAACATGTAAACTTAAAATGATTCTATAACGATAATTGTGTAAATGGTTGATGAAAATCAAATCAAATGAAAATCTTATTTATAAAAATATAAAAAATTAAAATTTATATATAATTTTGAGATTTATTTTTGTTAAAAAAAATCTTAATTAAAATTTTTTAAGATATTTAATGTACAGAGCATGTCCTGAAAGCAGTACCAGAGGAAGTCATAAGTGTGAAATGATCGAGGAATTCGTGGTTCATGTTTTGCTAATACACGAAGCCGTTGACCTCTTTCTTTATTAAAAAATATTATTCAAAATAATAAATAATAAACATAAAAAAAACATATATCATTTATTTTCATCATTTAAGTACAGTCTTAATTTTTTTAAAAATATCAAATTAAGTCCTTATATTTTTTCAATTCAATTAAGCCTTTGAACATTAAAATTACACTCAATTAAGTTATTTGATCATTAAAATTAAAGGTCAATCGTTATAGAGTAACAACAATCCTTTTTTTTGGGTTTTTTACCATGTGCTGCACTAGGATCGTGCCACATGACAAAAATTGATATTTTATATTTAAAATAATTAAAAATTATAAAAATATATAAATATAAATTATTAAAATATTTTTAAATTTATAAAAGATTGTAAAAAATTATAAAAAAAAATGTTAACATAATAAAAAATTATATAAATTATGAAAAAAATAAAAAATTGTAAAAATTTTGAAAAATGTTTAAAATATTGAAAATTATTAAAACTATTAAAAATGGAAAAGTGCAAAAAAATATATAAAATTATTATAATTTTCTATACCAACTTTCACCATGTAGAACAATCTTAGCATGTGGTGAAAACACGCAGAAAAAATAGTTGTCATTACTCTATAATAGTTGACCATTAACTTTAATGATCAGATGATTTAATTGATTGTAATTCTAACATTCATGGGCTCAATTGAGTACAAAAAAGTATAGGAGCTTAATTGAGGATATGTTTTAAGAAAAAATTAAACTTCTGTTATGCCCAAAACAATTGTTTTTTAAACCACTTTTTCCAAACAATATATAATAAATATTATATAATATTCATACATTCAATCACATATATAATCCAAAAACATGCATAAATATTAAAAATAGGGTAAATTATAAAAATAGTTATTTTTATTTGTCTCAGATTACATTTTAATTACTTATGTTTGAAATATTACGTTTTAGTCACTTACGTCATCTGTAATGACCCAAGTAGAGCGGTAATGGAAATAGTGGTTTCGTGACCACAATTCCGGCGAACAATTTATTATTTACCTTTAATTATATATGTTTAGAGTAATTAGTTAGTAATGTTAAAATTATGGTAGAAGAGTTAATGCTTAATTAGTAAAATAGAGAAAAAAAAATGGATTAAATTGAAAAAGGTGCATAAGATTGTGGTTATTGTTAAAGGAACTAAATAATGTGAATAAGAAAAAGAATGGGTTTGCATGTCAAATAACCCAAGTTATATGCTAGCAGGGTTTGGTGGAATAAGTTAAGAGTTTTTGATGAATTTTAAAGGTTAAAATAATAATTAAACAATTATAATTTAGAGTAAATGAAAACAAAACAAATGAGTTTTCTTCATCTTCTTTCTCACCAACGAAATTAGCAAGGAAAAACCACCATTGTTGAAGCTTCATTGTTCGGCAAGAGAGAAGCTTGCATGTAAGTGTATTTGAGCTTAGTTTTTCATGATTTTGTGTTGTCAAGCTTGTCTTGGCTTAATCTTTGTATATTGAGAGTTATGGGAATTTACTTGGATGAGATTTTTATATTTTTAAGAAATTCATAAGTGAGTTAGTGAACCCATGGGATTGTTGAGTAGAAATGGTTAATTAAATTGTGATGGTTTTAAGTATACTGTTAAACTACTTTAGCTAGTAAAATTCATGTGAATTTAGTAAAATAAGTAAAAAGATAGGTTGTTAAAGTTGAAGAAGACAATCGGCCTTGTCATAATGGTTGGGAAAATTATTAAATTCAAGTTAAAAGTATTAGGGAGTAAATTGTTAGAAATTTAATTATTTAGGGGCAAATTCGTAATTTAGTGAAATTATAAATTAAGAATGAAATGAAGTAATTGAATTATATTTTAGATGTTAATTAAATTAAATCGTATTTTAGATAAAAAAAAGATCAACTGAACCTAGACCAGAGAAAAGCTAAAGTCGTGGAGTAGTCGTCAACCTTATTCTCCAACTTTAGTAATTGAGGTAAGTTCGTATGAGTTATATATGAATGAAATATATTTATATTAATGTCGAAATGTTGTTATTTATAAATTTATGCATACATATATAAATGGAAATCCAACTGCCAAGTGGCTTGTGTATACGATGGAAAGGAAAATCCCATTTGAACCTGAGAATACTTAGGATACAAATGACATGTTATTAGGAATATATATGTATTGGGTGCTAGTCTTGGAAGTCTTACCGATGACTGAGATCCGACATTTGTTGCTAATTCTCCACAGTTCGTGTGAGTAGCATCATGTAGCTACTATCCCGACCCACAGCTTGTGTGAGCAAGCCCATTTCACAGCTCTTGTGAGCATAAATGAAAAGGAAAAGGTTATATGTACATGGAAAGGTTTCCGAGTATTCGATGCTATTCGAAATGGTTCAACGGGTATGGAATATATGATGGAAAGGAAATACCAATGATGCTATGTTAGTTAGCTCAAGTTAAAGAAAAGGGTAAGAACTTTATTCATCATGTGACAAAGTGCATTATTATAATAAATCATGATATCTATTTGCTAATGGAATGAGTTGTGTTGGTTAGGATTGTGTATGGATTATGTGAAATAGCAAGCATGAAAGCATGTTGAATTGTGAGAATCTTGGTAAGAAAAATTACCTATATACGAACTTGCTAGGCATGATTTGCTTATGTTTTTTGTTTTTCTTTGAATGTGTAGATCATCGAAAGCTCATCGGTTTTAGACATCGTTGGAGACATATCACACTATCTCTCAACCATTTTGGTAGCTTTTGTAATCCATTAATCTTGGTTATGAATGGAATGTATAGAAAGTCGTTTTGTGGTACAATGAAAGAGATGTGAAACTTGTACATAGTAAGGTTTATTATGCTTTTTGTGAATATTTGGTTAAAACTAGTAGAACTTGAGTAAGACATATATGTTATGTGCGGTACTAGCAAGTAAATTTACATGAGATGTTATCAAGGTAAGACTTGAATGTTGTTGAGATTGGTTGATATATTTGTGGTGCCTTTGGTGGGCATATTAATTGAATGTTTATTTAACAAGAGTTCATGTAATTTAGAAGTATAAATGATGTTTTTAGATTATGAAAGCACATGTTAAATTATGTTAGCTTGTTGGGCAATTCACATTTGGTGTATGTCTTGTTTACCAAGGAATTTTGACACACACGGCTTGTGACATAGGTAGTCACACGGTCGTGTGCCATTTTGAAATGCACTGCAGGGTACTCGAGCAGACACACAGGCTGAGACATTGTCGTGTGGCCCATTTATGTATAGACACACGGGCTAGCACACGGTCCCACACACAGGCATGTGGTGTAAGTCAGTAGAGTTATTTCTAGTATGAACACTGACGGGCACACGTGATGTTACACGGTCATGTGACCCTATTTCGATCGCATACACGGGTGAGCACACGAGCTAGTACACGATCGTGTGCCCCTGTTTCACATAATTTTTCTAATTTTTCTCAAACTTTCTAGTTGTTTTCAATTTAGTTCCTAGTTGTATCTAAGCTATTCTTAAGGGCTTTAATGTGTGACATAGGTAGTCACACGGTCGTGTGCCATTTTGAAATGTAGTGCAAGGTACATGGGCAAACACACAAGCTGGGACACAGTCATGTGGCCTATTTTTGTATAGACACAAGGTTTAGCACACGGTCCCACACACGGGCATATGGTGTAAGTCAGTAGAGTTATTTCTAGTATGAACACGGGCGGGCACATGTGATGCTACACGACCATGTGACCCTATTTCGAAGGCATACACGGGTGAGCACACGGGCTAGTACACGACCGTGTGCCCTTGTTTCACATAATTTTTCTAATTTTTCTCAAACTTTTTAATTATTTTCAATTTAGTTCCTAGTTGTATCTAAGCTATTCTTAAGGGCTTTAATATGTGTTTTGAGGGTTGACTATATGAGATTGTGATGTTAAAATTGAATGCATGTTCATACAGAGTTATGTTGATATTATGAGACTTAATTGTGTAGTTAGACTAGTAATGCTTCTTAACCTTAATCTGGCGACAGATACGGGTTAGGGGTGTTACATTATCATTTTGTTACAAAATGATCACTCCACCATTAAGCTTTGTTACCTCCCTAACAACAATCCTATATTGCAGTTCAAATGGGTTTTAAATGTCAACTTGGATGTCCAACTGGGTTTTTCTTTTTCAGTTGTAATTAATTTAAAATTTTCAATTAATTAAATTTATTTAATTAAAAATTTATTTTTATCCTAATTGGACATCCAAGTTGGCATTTAAAATCCATTTGAACTGTCACATAAGATTTCAGTTTGGGAGGTAACAGAGCTTAACGGTAAAGTGACCACTTCGTAACAAAATGATAACGTAAGTGACTAAAACGTAACATTTCAAACATAAGTGACTAAAATGTAATTTGAGGCAAATAAAAGTGATTATTTTTGTAGTTTACCCTTAAAAATATTACTTTCTATCAATTTAATCAATCAAATAGAGAGAAGGAAAAATTCAATAACAATTTACACCATAGACATAGCAAAATTTGAATATGATACCAACTGTTAGAATTTCTCTAAACTTTAACCAAATTGTACTTGTGCTTTATAATAGGTGGTCTAAGTAGATTTCAACTTTTTATCGAACGATCTTTTTTGCTATCTTCGTACTCCGAATTACTTTGAGTGTGGCTCAAACAAATCGAACCAAGTGCACAGAGTCAAAACTTTTCTTAAATTTGAGTGAAAATATTAATTCTCTCTTCTTAATTGAAAACTATAAGCTTTTCACAAAAAAAAATATAATTTATTCTCAAAATAAATTTTCACTATCTTTTGATAGAATAGACTCTCAAAGTTGTGTGTATAAGTTAGCTCATAGTTCTTATTTATAAAAAATCGATACAAAAGTTTTGTACAAGTAAGGTGTAATTAAATAATAATATTTTAATAGAAAATACTAATTCTACTTGAAGTAGAACAAGGGGGCAACATCCTTAGGAAAGCTAGGGTTTGCCGCCCTCATGTATCGAGCCTTTCATGTATTGAGTACAATTATATGTGTTATTCATAGTTTTATTCAACACATATAAATTTTCCAATCCAATAACTATTTTCTATTTCTCAAAATATTATTTATTTATTTATTTTAATTAAATTAATTTCTTAATTAAATTATTTTTTCAATCCAATTCTAATCCTGTTAAAGTCATGCCAACTTTACCATATTATAATTTAAGAGGAAATAATTTAACTGCCTCATTCAACAAATCCATGATGACTAATTAATTTAATTCTCACTTCAAACTTTATTAATAACAATTAATTAAATAATAATTTGAAAAAAATAAATTAATTTGAAGTTATCTTTTGTACTTAACGAGAAAATGCATTCATTGCAGATAGTGATACATGCAATTTATTTCTCTTACTCATTTTTTTCATTCATTTCCACATTATTGGTTTTACATGTAAGCGGAGAGACCGATTAGACATATATAATTAGGGCTCAAATAATTTGTAACTAGATTACGAATTTTCACTTATTTATTACAACATTTTTTAATAATGAAATCATTTCACTATAGTACCATGATTGAACTCTTTCTTATTATATACCATTACGAAAGCTACTTATGAGGTGCTCGTCCAATGCCCTTATCATAAGTGTGTTACCCTCATAAGATATCCCTAATCTATTTAAGATAAATTTGTTCTCCCAACATGATCCTATTTTATCTAATGGGAATTATTACATTTTACTTCATGAAAATTCAATTACTAACAAATGGTAATTAAATCATTTATATCTAAAACAAATGACCTATGCCCACAATACTTTTCATCTATCATATAATGCCGATGAGAGGATATCATTTATCTTTTATTGAGATATGAATTCTACTATTCTAAATGAAATCATGCAAAAGTTGTATACCCAACGTACTAGCTTTCGACTTTATTAACGATTGGACACAAGCTATAAATATATCAAAGTATACAAGTTATGCACACATTGTAACATCCGTGTGTTTGAACTGGATTTGGAATAGTGATAAAATAGAATAGAGAATTAGAAATGTTTAGCTGAAGTAAGGAAGGTTAGAAAAATGTAAGGATTAAATAGTAAAGGAGAGAAAATATGGGGACTAAATAGCGAATTATCTAAATTGAGTTTTGAGTCATCATGGGAATTAGATTGATTGAGGAGGGGCAAAAGAGTAATTTGGTGGAAAATATTTTTGGAGGCAAAGTTTTGGGCCAAAGTATAAAGTTGGAAGGCTCAAGGACTAAAAGTGCAATTTTACCATTTTTCTTAAGTGAGATATTTTAAGTGAAAATTCTAGAGAATTTGAGAAAATAAAAAATGGTTAAAAAGATGAAAATATCATCTTTTTCATTAAGTAGCCATCCATGCCCTTTTCTTCCATTTCCAATTTTTGCTTTTATTCCAAATAGGTCCTTCCATCATTTTTAAGCCCTCCAAGCTCCAAAATCTCCTATTTTCTTTGAAATTTTTGAAAGAAAAATATAGAAGGGGGTTAGTAGACACCTCAAACTTCTTATAGAATTCATTTTGAGGTGTTAGAGAGATAAATGACTAAATTGAGAAAATTTGAATTCAAGAGTTAAGTTAAGAAATGGTTAAATTCTCATGATATACATGTATTTTACTGTTATTTAGCATGAAAATTATTAAATTATAGCTTATAGCCTATATGTGTTTATGTGAAATTGAAGAGAAAGAGAAGAGAGGCAAGGATCAAATTGAAGACAAAGGAAAAGAATAGAGCAAGGGGTAAAAGAGAGGAAATTCAACCTTTTTGTTGTAAGTACTACAAGAGTTTTGAATTATAGTTTAATTTCTCTAATGGTATATGAATTATTAGCATAGAAATTGTTAGATAGGTACATAATTTGAATGTTTACAATGATAAAATGAAGGGATTAATGTGTGATTTAGTAAAACAGTTTGGACAGAACAGAAGATTAACTTTGAAAATTCACCAAAAATTGTATATAATGAGTTAAGCATCGTATTATATATGTAATTAAATATTATTGATTTTAGTTTTATATGGAAGAAACGGTGATGGAAATGGATCTGTATATTCTGAGATGTAATTGATTTTGTGTAACAAGATCAGAGTAGGTACGAATTCCCCTATTATGACTTTGAAAAATCATATAAAAATATAGAAAAATAATTAGAGTCTGAAATTTATATGGATAAATCCTTAATGAGTCTTTTTTTAAAATAAATAGACGATAACATCATTTGATCTATGTACAAAAAGATAGATAATTTTTAGTGAAGAAAGGTCGAAATTGTTAGGCAGTAGAGAATGGGTAAATTGAAAGAATTTACTGTACAAATTGGCTAAAGTAAAAATTCTGAAAATTTTATGGTAAAAATATGATTGAATCTAGTTTCAGAAACATCAAGCAGATTATAATTTCGAATTCTGTAGCTCAAGATATAAATAATTTAGTGACTGTGATGCAAGTGAACAGCTTTGAAATATAAATGTGATGTGTGAAATAATGAGAAATAATGAATATGAAGTGTTATGCCCATGTAGACAAGTTAGAACCATTGAGATAGTAGTGGCATGCCATTAAGGAATGCTAGCGCGCTTACTGTTTCGCATTTCGTGTGCTTACTGTTTCGCACTTTGTGTGCCTACTGATTTGTGCTATGTGCGCCTACTGATTGCACTGTGTGTGCCTACTGGATTGCACTGTGTGTGCTTACTGTTTCCCCAGCACTTGTGTGCTTACTGTTAAGTACTTCGGTACTTTCTGTTCCGTTTATCCGATGGGTTCTATAGAAGTCTACATTAGGTTAAATTGTGGAAAAAAAAAATGTGGACCAAAGTGAAATGAATGTCAATGTGGTAAGATACAAGCTATATACTGGTAAGGCGAAAGAGTAAATTACATGAGAAAATTTAAAAGTTTATACTTTGCTTTTGTAGTACTTACTAAGCCTTCACCGGCTTAACGCGTTTATTTTAACGCGTAGGTACAAGGAATACAAGAAGCTAAATCGGGACTTCTCATCACATTACATCACTTGGAGCTCAAATTTAGGTATATTACTTTTGATGTAAAATGACATGTACTATGGAACTTATGTGTGTACTTATTAGAAGACAAAATTGTTGTTTTGAAATGTTTTGTGTGACGAAATGAAATGAGGTATTTTGGATGAAATTGTGTTTGGACTAAAAATCATATTTTATTTCCTTTAAATCGATTTTAAGTCTCGATCTTAATTATACATGATTAATTTACGATATTTTGAATCAAGAAGCCTAAAATGCATTGGTTGATGAAAAAAAAGTCGCATGACTCGGTTTTTTTTCTGTACTGAACCTTAATGTAATACTTTTATATCAGGTTTATACATATGAATCGGGTATAGGGGTGTTACACACATAGCCCGTCACTTACTCAGATTGAGGTAAGCCACACTATGAACATCACAAGTAAATAAATCAATAAACAGATCTAGGATTTATTATACTTGGGTCTTAGTCCTATTTAATGTACTATTAATCCAGTCAATCATATTCTATGTCTCTATCTTTTAAGAGTCATTCACTCTGATACCTAAGGTAATGCATCTTCCTATTTGGACTTGATCAATGGTATATTGTTCTTTCAATTGATTTGCTCAATTTCAATTAGACTAAGGATGTGTTTAGATTATTTACTAATATAAGTTGTCTTCTTTTAATTATGATTCAACCACATAATGTCGCTTAATACTATTTAAAAGTTTAGATAACCAGTGAACCAATATTTGATTTCATTTTGCTTTGCGTGCAAAAATCGTTGAGGACAATATACAAAAGATATTAATGGCAATGATAGATTTTTACTAAACCAATTTGTTTAAAAAATTATAAGTACATAGACGAAATCACTACACTAAGAGCACTAGATCCCAATAGGACAAACATATAAAAATAATAATTTCAACAATTGAATTTTATTAATTAATCTATTCAAAAATATTATAAGCATTACTGATGAAATCACTACATTACAGGTATCATATCCCAGCAAGAGGATATGTAAAACACATAGATCAAATTATTAAATATGAGTGTAAAATTAGGTCATTTTGTTAGTTAAGCCACTAGCTAGGACAATAAATGCGATCTCAAATTTGATATGAAGCATAATTAAAACATGTGGGTCAAATTGTAAACATGTTTGTAACTACTATATGGAAAACTTGTATTTGACATATTAAAGAAAATAACCCTCCTAAATGTTATTGAAATTGTTTTTTCTGAACATGTCAAAAACAAACTAACCCTACAACAGATATGCACATATTTACAAGTTGATCTATGTGTTTTAAATATATTTCAAGTTAGATTCAAATTGGCATTTAACACATAAATTATAGTTGAAAGAAGAACCCGATTTATACAATCAAAGACGAAGCCATGAATTTTGTGTTAGGAGGATAAAATGAAATTTAAAAATTTTGGAGGGGTCAAAGCTTTTTTTGTATGTGTGTGCGCGTTGAAATGATTTAAATTGAATAATTAATTTTTTGTAGGGCCAAAAATGTATTTTCTTTCATTTGGCCAAAATTAAAAATGATTAAATTGAATTGTTAATTTTAAATAAGGATTAAAAATGCTAACCACCCAATTAACTATAGAGAGCACATGTCTTCGTTTTTAATGATATTAAGAAGACTTAATTAGAGTTTTTTTTTATTTTTTAATTTGAGATATAATAACCAAGTTTAAGAATTAAATATTATGTTATGTCAAACCCTCGTGTGTTGACCTGATAATTAGGGTGTTTACCGTTCCAACTATGGCTTGGGTTCGAGTCATGCTAGTTGCGATATTGTTAGGACTTTGTCAGGGGCAAAACCAGAAAATTATTTAGAAGGGGTCGAAATTAAATTGTAATTTTTATGAATGAAAAAATGTAATTCCACCATTTATATAGACTATATCTTTATAATTTTTAAAGGATTAAATCAAAATTTTATATTTTTATAGGAGGCTAAAGTATAATTTTATTTTTACTAATTTAAAATTTTAAAGAGGTAACATGAAAATTTTTCATTTTAAAAAGGATCGAGTCTTACCAACCTTTTTAATTTTGTCATTAATCTTTACCCTCCTCTTGTAATTAAAGAAAATATATGTGAGGTGATAAAAATGTGATGTGTGGCACAATGGTGTTTGTGTGTGTTTTGTTGAATATTGTTTTTGAGAAAAATTGAGTTGAATTTTATTGCTTGACGTTTTGGGAAATTGGGGACACCACATGCCCTCCAAAATATTCTTGCACTTTGTACATCCCTATTTTTCCTTTTCCGAATGTTGCTAATAATTGATGAAATCAAATTTCTGATTTTGAAGAAAAACCAATGTGTTTTGTTTTAGTGAAGGAGCGTGCAACCTACGCGAGTAGGCATGAAAGGAAGGAAAGTAAACGGGAAATCTTTGGAAATGAAAATCAACAGTTAGGTTCTCTCCCATACGCCCATAAAACATTACTTCGTCAAAAGGGTTGCATGCAATTTGTGGTGCCCGAGTCCCGCCCTCACCCTCACCCTCACCCTCACCCTCACCCTCGCCTACGAAGTTTCCGCCCATATCCTGCTTTCGTCTTCTAATGTACCCCACGGAACGTATCCGTGACATATCAGATTGATTTGAAGCCAAATTAGATTCAATTAGACTGAGTTTTATCGATTTTATTAATTGATTTTTAATTTAATTTTTAAATGCAAAAAATTATGATATGTTTTTATTAATTTAAATATAATTTAAAAAAACTAAAAATTAATCCTATATTAAATAAGATATAAAGTTTAATTCAAATTGAATTGAATTGGAAAGGAGTAATATGTTTTTTAAATAAATAAAAAAATACTAATATGTTTGTAATGCAACTGCAAGGACATTTCTTCTACCGAACATTTGTACGAAACACAGCTGAAGTTGAAAATTATACAATTTTATAAAACTCTCAACATTTATTTATTGGGCTAAGTCATGAATTAAAAAAGAAAAAGGGCGCACAGGTAGAGAAAAATAATATTTTTGTGAATGTGACATGTGGAAAAGCAAACAAAATTTTGAATGGCCGTACCATCTTTCAATATGAAATAAATATTACTTGGAAACAAAAGTTTATTAATGAGGAAGTAAAGATATAATAAATTAAGAGTATGGAAAATGTATTTTTTTTCATCCTGACGTTCCAAACGGGCGGAGAGTCAAGAGGTCTCAAATTTAAATTACTATATGATGAAATTTTATTTTTATTATAATAAAAATATATAATTTAATTTTAAAAAAATTTCTGATTCTGCCTTGATCTTAAACAGAAAAATGAAATTTAGGAAAATGGGTTTCCAACAGCAGTAGGGTCAAAACAGTGTTGTTGTCTTTAAGACTAAGGAAAAGTAAAGGAAGAAGAAAAAAGTTTGCATTCGCATGTGATTTGAAGACTTTTTTTTTTTTAGCCATCCAATTCCATTCACTCATTTCTTCCTTCCCATTAACCATTACAAGAGCGGTTGGTAAATCAATCAACTAGGATAAGAAATCCAAGTGTTTGTTAAAACCCAAGTTTTACGTTTGAATTTTATGAATAAAAAAAATTGTAACTTTTTTTAATTATTTAAAAATTTATTTTTTAATTTAATTAAAATCTAATATAATGATTAAATATATATAAAAAAGAGAGTAAAAGATTATTGCAATCCCACAACCACCCATTTTCATTTCAACCGTTGAATGATACCCAAATAAATAAATAAAAAGATGTTTTTTTTTTTTTTTTTTAGCAATAGAAATCTGAAAAATCCTTTTGTGGTGGAAGAGATCTGAAAGTACTAAGGGGATAATCGAGGTGGCCTTTAAAGATGGCGGGACCAAGCTGAAAGCAATGGAGATCCAGACAGACGCTAATTTCCCACATCCGCCGCGGTAACCAACTCTCTCTTTTACCCTATCCTGCTAAATTGTTCATTTAACTAGTTTCATCAATTTAATTAAAAAGATTATAAAAAAAAATCAATTAAATCAAAATTTTAGTTCAATTCAGTGATTTGTATTTGCTAGAAAATCAAACAATTTAATGCTTCTCTTTAAATTGATACTTTATTTAGATCCTAAATCAATTAATTTAATCCAATTTAAACAACAATGTTTTTAAGTCTCTCAATTTTTGCCTGTGAGGCTGTGACTTACGAAAGTGGATTGGGATCATACTTACACTTTTTAACAGTAATGATTAAGCACGTATTATTTTTTAATTTAAAGGAATGGGGCAATAGATAATAATAAGAATGGTATAAAAAATTAAATTAAATTAAAGGGCATAATTAAAAAAGATTTAATAATAAATTTGATCACTAACGTTTGCATGTTTTGTTAAAATAATCTTAATTGTATTTTTTAGTTTTTTTTTATCATTAACTTTTATTCTTTTTTTCAATCTACTTTTTTCTAATAGATTTAATGAAAGTACCCTTAAAAAAATTAATGGAGATGATGTGAAATTTCATAAGTGAAATTTTTTTAACAAGATGTAATTTATTACTTAGATAATCCAATAAGATAATTACATGTGGAAAATAATAATACATTAAATAAAAAAATAAATCTTAATTTAAAGAAAATAAACATAATTATCTAAAAAAATGTAACTCAATAGAAAAACTTCTCAATAAACAAATGTACGAAAGATTGAAACTTTTTGAAAAAAATAAATATTAAAACTTTAAATTTATTCATTAAATCTATTAAAAAAAATAAAAATTAATGGTTAAAAAAGCTTAAAAATATAATTAAGACTATTTTGATAAAATATATAAATATTAATAACTAAATTTATTATTAAACCAATAAAAATAAGAGTGGAAATTGAGGAATTGAAAAGACATTTGTGTTTTGTAATGTCAATATTTGTTGGGAACTTTTTGTTGATGCAAAAGGTTGAAAAAAAAATAATTTTTTAAAATTTATTCTGCTTTATTTATTTAACTAACCCTGACGTTGACTTTTTGTTATAACGCTCTCTAATCTCATTTCCATCACACAAACTTATTATTAATAAAAAAATAAATTAAATAGAACATAACGTATACGGTTTTCTCTTCCAACTCTTTTGCAGTTTCACCGTTATATATATACATAAGCACATGCATTTGTTAAAATGATGTAATCTCATAATATTTTTTAATAATTAATTTAACTTTTAGTAATTACTCATTTTGCTTCTAATTTTTTTATCATTTAAATTGTTTTATCTTAAACGAAAAGTTAATTGAATTTTTTAAATTTTAATGATATTGACGTGTAGTTATATATTTATTTTAATGTTAATACGAATAATCTTCTAAATAATTTTATCAATTTTTTTTGAAATTGGTTGATTTTTTAAATAGGAATTTTAAAAAAAAAAAATATGAATGACATGTAGATTGTCACACGTGTTACCATATCAGTGTTGTTTTTTTTAATCAAAATACCAGTGTTGTTAAAATTTAACAATCCGGTTGAATTTTCATATAAAAAATAGTTTGACTGTATTTTAAACGTTGAGGGTCAAAGTAATTAAAAAAAAAAGGATTTTGACCAAAATGATTAAAGGGACAAATCTCAAAATTATACAAAAACTTTGATTTAATGTGTAATTGTATACATGAACTTTAATTTGGTGCAATTATACCCGTGAAACTTTAATTATGGTTCAAATGTATACTTAAAATTTTAAGGTATAATGATAAAAATAGCTTCTAACTTTTGGGTGTTTGGTCACTTTGACCTTTAATGTTTTTTTGGAGCACTTTCACGCTAATTTTTTTTTTTGGGTCAAATTGGTTTGTTTTTAACGGTGTTGTTGATGTGGATGCTAGTTGACTAACGATCAACATATATCGTTGATGTGGTAGACCAAATGTATTTAAATGCTGACGTAGCACTATTTTATCTTATATGTCACGTCAATAAATGTTTTAAAATAATTAAAATTATTTTTTAAAATATAAATATATTAAAATTATTATATTATTTTTTTGAAATATAAAATTATTATATTATTTTAATTTTTAATTTTTACCGTACTCAAATAAGATCAAAACCTCGAAATTTTGCCTTCAAATCTAATTATGGGTTTTCATCATTTCCCTTCTGCAAAAAAATATAAGATCAAAAGAAGAAGGCATCTTAAAAACAAAAAGAAAACCCATAACTTGGGAGTAAAATTTAAGGTTTTTGATTTTATTTGAGGGTAAAAAAAGGTGAAAATTAGAAATTAAATTAATATAATAATTTTATATTTTAAAAAAGTAATATAATAAATTTTTAATAATTTTATATTTTAAAAAAAATTTAAAAAATTTAAAATCATTTGTTGACATGACATATAAAGTAAAACAGTGTCACGTCGGTATTTAAATATATTTGAACAATCAAATTAGTAGTTTATGTTGGCCGCTAGTCAACTAACGTCCACATCAACATCACCTTTAAAAACATATCAATTTGATCAAAAAAAAATTAAGTGTGAAAGTGCTCCAAAAAAAAAAATTAAGAGTCAAAATATCCAACACTTAAACCGTAAAAAAAAAAAAAATTGAAATAGCGTCTCAAAATTGATTTTGATGGAATTGATTTGAAGGGCTGCATAGAGTCAAACCGTCCTATTGCCTATTTGGCAGCGTATGTCCGCATCCACGTATTTAATTTATTTTTGACATTTCTATAATTGTATATATCTTCACCTTTAATTGTCCACCAATCACATATCTTCACTGCCCCACATTATCGTGCCCACTCAAAACAATTTTGTATACTCCACCTTTAACAAACTAAAAATAACCTAATATCTTATTTCCCATTTTAATCTAATTTTAATATTTAATTTGGTATTTTATTCTTTTTACAATTTGGTGCTGAAGTACAACTTCAATGTTCATTCGATACTTAGAGAGTTATTTTTAATTTTAATTAAATATTTGAGTTTGGTTTCAATTTTAATTTGTATTAAAAATTTTTGTGTCCTAATTAAACACTAATGTGTTTTTATTAGGGTACACGTGTTAAACGTTCATTTGGACATATGATGCAATTTGGTTTAGATACAAAATTGAACACTGAAACTAAATTCAGGTATCAAGTACCAAATTGAATAATGAAACTAATTTCGAGTATGAAATGAGATATTAATCCTAAAAATAATGAGAATTTTGTAATGGCATGACCTTGGTCCAATATTTAGTAGTTGAAATTTGGTTTTAATGGAAGTGTGTGTGTGTGTGTGTAGTAAATAGTGATAGATAGAGCAGTAACGAATAGGGGTGGTGACCACAAGGGAATGACCCTTGTCCATACTAATTAATTAGTGAAAAACAGCTTATTAGGCTATAGAGATTAGTCTTAGAACATGATTTCTCAGCATCTTAGGCCTTATTTAAGGACCAACAAAGTATCTTTCTGCATTTTAACACACTTTAATTTTATTTGATATGGTACACTAAAGTAACCAAAAGAAAAGAAAAGCAAAGAAAAGTTGGATAAAAATATCAAAAGATTCTTGTATTAGAAGTTAAATTGAATTTTGTTTCCTGTACTAAAAGAATCGGTAAATTAGTCATTGTACATTAGATCAAAGAGTAAATTAATTTTTTTTTTTGTTAAAAATTTCATTCATTCTACTATTAAAAATTGATCCCTGTACATCAGCATGAAATACACAAGATATGCCACAAGTCACTGTCTAGTTATTCTGTCATTCACACCGGTTTTAACAGTACAAATGATGAAATTTTTAATTAAAAGAATCAATCTACTCTTTGATTTAATGTACAAAAACTAATTTATTTTTTTAAAATAAATAAAATAAAGGGTAAACTAAAAAAATAGTCACTTTTATTTACCTCAGATTACATTTGAGTCACTTATGTTTGAAATGTTACATTTTAGTCATTTACGTTATAGTTTTGTTACGAAGTAGTCACTTTACCGTTAAGCTCCATTACGTTTCTAACGGTAATCTTATGTGTCAATCCAAACAAATTTTAAATACCGACTGAAATGAAAAAAATGACTACTTTTATAATTTACTTTAAAATAAAATACAATCTAATTATTAAAACACTAACCTCAAAGTTGGAAGGTAAGAAATAAAAGGAAAGAAGGGTGGGGGTGATGTTAATAATAATAATAATAATAATAATAATACCCCACTTTATTCCCACTGCCACTTCCTTACAAAAGTACCACAGCACTCCACTAGTGCTTATTCCTATTGCTGCTCACTACTTTATTCAACTCCATCACCATATATTTTCTTCAACTTATTCAAAAGCTTCTTCTTTTTCATTTGATTTGAGCCACTGAATTAAAGGGAAATAAAGGAATATTTGCTACTAACATACATGTCATTGTCTTTCTTTTTATTGGCTTAAACTTTTCCCAATCTGAATTTCACTTCAATCTTTAGTCTAATATTTAGATTAATAAGGCATCATCATAGTCCTATTGAGTATTTTTCTTTATGTGTCTTCATGTATTTATATATATTATTATTGTTCATAATTTGATTTTTTGTTCATGGATTTGACTCTACTGTTTATAGGATTGACATTTTCAGTAGCTCTCGGATATGCTGGACACGTGTACTATTTTGGGTCGCTTGGCAAACCTCGCGGTCCCCCACATGCAAGCTCCTTAAGTGTATGCGAACTGAGACTGCAAACTCCCTTCGGCTCGTGCGAGCTGATACAATGAGCTCCCCTTGCTGTACATCTCGCACATATCCATTCGGTGGGCTGACCAAGTCACAGGTGGGCGACCTGAATCTCATCTAGATCTCGGATTGGTGATCATCGGTATATAACAAATCTAATTGCTTTAGTAAATATATATATATATGTACTTAATTGAAATAAAAAAAAGTTCAGATATCAAATAAACATTAAAGTCAAACTCAGGTAGTTAACTGAAACAAAAGAAAACTCAAGTACCAAATTGAACATTGAAATCAAACTCAAGTAACAAATCATATATTAACTCTTTGGTAAATGTTACTATTTTTTATTTTATTTTGCTTTAGTTAAATCAAAGACATACATTTGCAAATATTTAAAGAAGTAAAATTATAAACCCCATGTGATGGCATGATAGTCAAGGGCATCGTCTCAAGTGTGATCTGTGTTCGAGTCGTGATAATCGTATTTGTTGTTCGAACTTTGCTTTTGTTATTGTAATTTACAAAAAAAAAAAAAAAAAGTAAAATTATGGTGCGTTACCATATTAGTCGTGATAATCAATTCTCCCTTTTTTTTCTTGTTAAAAATGGGTGTCTCAAGCTGTAATCATTTCATCTTTGACTGATAGCCTCACCAGACAACCTATTTTGACTGTCTAACCGAGTTGAAAAGGATATCTTTGATAACCTGATCATATAGAACATGAACGTGAGAATCAATTTATGGGTGCAATTTCTTTGAATCTGAAACAACTCAGTCACCTGTGACATTAAACCATGGGCTTGCTCCACTGTTATCTTTGAACTATCTCTAGTAATCTTACCAAGATGTGATTCTTCCTGGTATCTGACATGGTATATTTAGTCATTTGTCCTTGAAATAGATTGAGAGAGAGGTAGAAATGACAAAGATAATACCGACCTTCTTTCGAGAGGTCCCTAGGGGACCAATTCGAGAATGTGTCAACTGATTCTCTGCTTGCTCCAGCTTTTCAGCTGATCGAAATAAACAACAAAGTTGGTCACAGTTTCATGTGCATATGCTATGTGCACAAGAAAGAAATACCTAAATCTGAAAGTTGTCCAGCAACATAATCTCCATTGCCAAGAAGAGGTGAAGAAGAAAGGGTATTGACCCAGTACTTGTTCCATAACAAATCCAAGAGATGACAATCAAGAGAGGACTTGAAATGAGTGATATTCAAAGCATAATACTGCAAGAAAAAGACACGGTAAGTGAGAGGAGAAGCAGTCCTGGAAAAGAAGATTAAAAGTGAATGATTATATGACAACCACCTGTTTACAGTGGACGCCAAAGTCTTCGATTTTATTGAGAGGAATGGTTTGGTACTCAGAAATGGGATCATCAGTAGGTTTATAACCTTCAGGGTATGTCCTGAAAGCACCAATGTCGACTTTTCCAGCAGAAACAGTCCTGGTTGGATCAATTACAACCGCCAGGAAAGGTTCCTGAAATTGCTGGTTAAGCATTTGGGTTGAAACGTCGATTCCAGAGAGCCAGCAACCGTACCCTGGATGAGAATGGTACCATCCAACAACATTCTCTAATCGACCAGCCTATGAACCAACAGAGACCATTTTCATTTGTAAGACAGACAACATGTTGTCATGTATGTATGGTTTTCATTGCAGAGTATGACGACAACAAATGTTAAAAAGAAAGGAGGACCTGCTTGTTGGTCTGGGAATAATCGACCATATACTCGTAGGCATCGGCCTGAGCGTTGACCCTGGTTTCAGTGCCTTCAACAGGCAAAGCAAAGGCGTCCATGACAATGATGGCATCGCCATCGGTCTTGCCTTGCATGAGGCCCGTTACCTCAATGGTGCCACCAGAGCGGGCGTGGATGACCATCTTGAGGAGAGCGAGGGCGGAGATCTTAACGCGTTTGAAAAAGTGGGGATCATTGGCCTAAGGCTTGGCTTTGAGGGACATGGCTTGAGCCACCACGTCGTAGTAAAATATGAAATCCGATGAGGGGTCAGGCGCTTCCACTGCTAGTATACTGTTCTCTAACTCCCATGTTTTCTGGGCTATTGCGGAATCCATTCTTCTGTACTCGCAACTCACTCACCCAAGGCCATACCCATGCTTTTTCTTTTTCTATATATCAACCAATCGAAACTGTCGCCTGTTTTAGCCCCTTTATTATCGGTTGCCCCCAAAACTTTTGGTTTTTATTGGGCTTGGCCTTTTATGTTTTACGTGGTTATTGATAAGAGTACTTAATACTCAAAACGAAGATCGAACTCTCGATCATTGATTAAGGTAGGAGAGATCTTTATCATTTCACTTAACTCCCTGATTCACGCTCTTTATTTTTATTGATTACATAATCAAAATCAAAAGCTTTGCTCCATGACGGGAAGAAACACAAATTACCAGCAACATTGTATTTTTAGATAAAAAATTTTAATTCAAAAGGACAATCATAAACCCTAAAAATATTAATCTTCGTTAATAGATTTTTAAAAAAATATATATCGTGTTTCATCTTTAAAAAATGGACATGGAGGATGAGTTTTCATGTACTTGGCCATGTCCATTGCTTCACCTACAATATCCTGCAGCAATAACAACTTAAACAAGCCTAATATTTAGGCATCAGCAATTGGCATCACAATTTTTATTGGGGTAAACTATTAAAATAGTAATTTTTGTTTGTCTCAAATTATTTTAATTATTTTTGTTTGAAATATTACGTTTTAATCATTTATGTTATTGTGTTGTAATATTTTAGTCACCGAGCCATTAACAATGTAACAATAAGCTGACGTGGCACGTTAAATAATCATTTCAAACAATAATTTTAGGTTCCCTATATTTTTCATTTTGAGTAATTTAATTTTTTATGTTCTTTTGATTTTCCTTTTTTTTCTTTATTTTTTATTCTCTTTTGTTTTTCCTCTATTTTCCTCTCTTCTTCATTTCTTTTAATTAAGTTTTTCTATATTTTGTATTTATTAAAACTAATTCACAAGCTCACCTTACTCGAAAAAATTTAAATTGTTCAAAAAAAAATATATATATATGAACTAGTTTTAACAAATGGAATATAGAAAAACTACGTTAAAAAAAATTAAGAAAGGAGGAAAATTGAGGGGGAAGCATAAAAAAAAGAAAAAAAAAAAGAAAGTTAAAATAACATAAAAGAAAAAAATTAATTTGCTCAAAATAAAAAAAATATGAGAACCGCTTCTGTAGAATAACTTAAAAGTTTTGTTTGGAATGATTATTTCACGTGCCATGTCAATTTTCTCTTACATCATTAACAATAATTGATGATTCAATGACTAAAATGTTTCAACGCAATAACGTAAGTGACTAAAACATAACATTTCAAATATAAATGACTAAAATATAACCTGAAGTAAACAAAAATGACTATTTTGATTTTTTTTTTTAATCTTTTTTATTGACTACAAGTGAGAATAAAGTAAACCACGACAATCAAATAAATCAACAAAGTTTTTAAAATTGGACCAGTGATTAAATTATTCAAACTATCAATTTTCATTTTGATTAGTTTGATCAATTCATCTCATTTAATCAAATAAATTATTAAAAAAATCATAAAATAAAAAATATTTAAAAAAATCCCGATTCAATCGATTTTTTAACTCAATTCAAACAATTCCAAGCAGTTCACTATTCAAATTCAATACTAAAATGGTTCCCGGTCTAATTCATCAATCCGAATTAAAAAAAACGTTACAAACCATGATAATAAGAAAATGGGATCTACAAAATTTATTTCTAATGTTAGGGAGGCAAAGGAAAAAATTTTTATATCCATTTGTAGCTCACATATCTTACAAGTGTTAGTTTTTCTTCCTAACATCTTCCACTTAAGTAAAACAAACATTTAAATAAAGAAGCATGATTTACATATTAATTTTCTTAAACCATATGTGAGATTTTTTTTTTTATTTGAGCCAAAGAAGAAGAAGAAAAAAAGTATCTACAAAAGGAAAATCGTGAGAGAAATGTGGATACCAAACACCATGTAACAACAAAAGGTCATTTTCAGGCATATTATTAATATAACAGTATGACTGTATGAGAGTAAAAAAACTATGATGGCGACTTCTCACCTGGCAATTATCAGCCATTTACCAATAATTTAACTTTAAATTCCATTTCTTTGATAAGCATGAAATTCAAATCTAACCACAACCATGAGAAGTTCAATCATATATTCTTTTCACATATTTTCAAATCTAAAACTATCTGCTGGCCCTGCACCAATGTGTCTAATTTGCTTTCCACTTCACCACGATGAACGCTCCGCTTCAATTATCATAAAAGCGGGAGCGACGTCTTGGTGAACTGCAAAATCATGAAAAAACAGAAAAAAATAAAGCGGTAAACTTTCAAGGAAAATAAAATCATGAAACTAGAAACTGAGGTCGCGTAATCCTAACAAGCTAGGCATGTCAATATAACAACTGCGTTGCGTCGACTTCTACTCATGGACGATGATGTTGAAGATGAAATAAATCTACAACATAAAATATGGACCTATCACTCAGTAGCCAACAGCAATGATGCATGAAAAATCAAGCTAGTTTGCATAGCATGCAGCAGCACCATGCACAATTATGAAGCTGAAACAAATTCTATCAGTTATAGTACTAGTTGCATCACAAATTTGTTTCATTCCGAACCTCTCTTTAGATACCAGACCTATTCATCCATGGCTAACCACAGAAGCTGTTCTAATGCAGGCCAAATATCATTCATTATCTAAAAAACAGTCTTTATGATTATCTTCAGGGAGACAAATGATTTCACATTAACTGTCTAGGCAGAAATCCAATAAATATCATGGTCTATGCAATGCTTTTCGACATCTACGGCTAATGTAACGCATATTCTTATTTTATGCTCATGAAAAACTTTAGTTAGGAAGACAATAAGTAAAACTAGTGGTGAATAGAACAAAGAAAACATTACTGACCTCCGGTAGCCAAAGCTACCTCGTGAGGGGGCATTTCTGCTTACAAACTCGTCATCAGTCTCATCTAATCTATATTCTGCATATTCTACAGAAGCCACTGAACCCTCATCAGAATTTGAGGAAGCGTAACTAGATCGACGATTTCCCCTTCTAGAATCAGTGACTCTTGATCTCCTTCTATTTCTAGAAATCCTCAAGTTATCAAACACCTGATATAAAATACAAGAGGTCCACCAGTTGCCCTCACCAGGGAAGTCATCAAACTCATCTCCAGATTCATCTTCACCATATTCAATTACGTAGTCCCCAAGAACCACCCCACGTGGGACTTCTGAATGTATAGTGCTCAAAACATCTATTATCTCAGAGGACTGCTGAAGATTTTCCCAATCAAGCTGCCGAGCAGGATCGATTCTTGAAGGACGTGCATGGGGATGCTCTAACTGAGCATGCTTCTGTAGGTCTGAGTAGGTGCCTGCAAAAGAGCACTGCTCCTCCTCACAAAAACGCTTCTTCTTATCTAGAAGTAGACGAGCCTTATCAACAATAAACCATCCGGTGACTTCCCCTCTACATAAGGGGCAAGCTGGCTTGCAGTCGTCTTCAGAGACTGTTAGCTGAATGCTTCTTGTTGTAGAAATTGTAAGAGATGTTGAAGGGCATGACACCCCATTCGCATTTTTGAATCGATCCAAACAATTTGAATGCAAGTGGTCTGTGTCACAAACAAAAGGACGGCAGCCTTTCTCGTAAGATGCGCATTGGAGGAGTACACCATTGTGGGGGACATCCAAACATATTGGACAAATCACATCATCCCAATTGGTATTCACCACAACACTCTCCATGTAAGAAGTAGGGGATTGGAGGTTTCTTTCATAAAAAGGTTTGAACGCCATAGAGACACAGTTTGCAAGATAATCTACAAGCACATGGCACTCACCTTCCTTGTATGACAACAATCAACCAACAATAGCTTCAAAGCATCAAACAAGTACAATCAACCTGCCAACTAAAATGCTACATATCACAGAAGAAAACTGTAAGTTGAATTCATAGGGGAAGAAAATCCAAATGCCACAAAACAAACGCATCATAGCAATCAACGGATTTTTAGTTGTAGATTAAGTTTATAAGCTTATAAACAATCAACTTAATCAGATGCCTGCAATAGCATGTAAATGATCTCCTAACAGAGTGATGAAGCCATTACCCAGATCGAAACTGTAGATGATTATTGTTTCAATTGCTCGTACACTGAAAATAAAAAGGCAAATAAAATTGATCAACTTTGATGCCATAATTTCATTTGCTCAAATATGAGATCATGAAAATGATTTACAAAAGGGGGGGGGAGGGGGGGGGGACTAAATGAGACAATCAGAGTAATCTTCGTACCAAAATCTGAATTGGGTATTGGGAAAAAAGGAGGATTCCATAAAGAAATGAACAAATATGGGTAAAGAAGGTGAAACATGGAAGGAAAATCAACCAAATTGAAAGCTGTTTAGTATACTTACCATATCAAAAGGACAAAGAGACAAGTGACTAAAATCGGGGGGAGTTACCTTAATAGATGGGCGCCGGCCTGTGTGTTGTCAAATTTCCATTTGTGAAAGCAGAGGAATAATGGAAGGCGAAGGAGTAGGGAATACTACGATGTAAATAAAAAAAATGAGGGAACTTACTGCTTGGAATACATACCTACGTACCTGTACATGCATAGGTTTCCATTTGAATCAATCACTTGGCTTTCCTTCGGTTGACCAGCAGAGCAGGATCAACGCCTCCTGCTTGCACTGCAACTTGCAATTGTTTACTAAAAATCAGCTTCCATGTTTGAAACCAATACGCAACCTCCAAATCAAACGAACAAGCTGCAGCTGCCACCCATCTCTTCTAGTTTTAGTTTTACACATATTTTGTATTTTGACTGGTTGCGGGATTAATTATTTTTTTTTTAAATTATAGTTCAATTAAATCAGTGAAATTAATAAGGATTTTTTAAAAACTTTAGAATAACTAAATTAAGAATTTCAAGGGAATATTAAAATCTTCCAAAAATTTTGAGAAAACCATGGGCCCTCTTGACCACCATTACCGTCAGTTAGAGGAAAAATAATAAAAAGCCAACTTAATGACCTAAACAAACCAATTAAAAATGATTTGGTTCTATTTCTTGCAAGGAGATGTAATCAAAGACGCGCAACACATTTTTCACACGTTTCTTCCAAGTCCTTGTCCTAATTTAAATGTAAAGAATCAAAATCACACGTGAAATTATTTGGTCAGACATGGAATAGGTAGGTATTAGGTTAGCCGCATAAAAGGAAATCCCTCCATTGTTCACATTGATCTTGAATACTACAGGAACTCCTCTCTAACAAAGTTGGTGCTTCAAAAGCTGCCCGAGTATGTGTACGAGTCTTCAACCACGGCAACTATTACTGCTCCTCCATTATTCGGGTCACAATGCCTACAGCAACCGTTCTTCCTAATGTCCTAAGAAACACCCTTCCAAGGACTTTGCATTTCGAAAACTCTTCCACGCAAACCGCTTCCTGCAAAATCACCTGAAAGAGAAAACACGCTCCGAGTTCAGTCCAGATTTCATTGTAATTATCAGGCTCAACAACTAGCAACAACAATGTCATCCTCCTGACTTGCCTCAACAACTGCACTCTGCTTAGCAAGAATGCAGCGGGGTGCTTTCTTCGCAACTTTCCCAGTCTTTGAATCAAGTAATGATGTTATCCTTGCAACTCTTGCAGCCTCCTTTGCATGGTGTATGTGAAACTCCAACTAATTATTCCATTCAGATTATTAGATTGTTAAGATAAACGCAAATATTAATAACAGAAAGCTATAAAATTTACAGACAAAACTTGCCTGAGAACCAATTAAAATTGGGGTTGCACCGTCCAAAACAAGCACCTTCAACTCCAAATGTTTTGCAAATGCAACTGGAAAATCAGGATGACATAACACACCACCAGCCACCACATGGCTTCCGTCTATTCCATTCAGGCTGACAGCTACATTATCTCCAGCCCTTCCAATTGGGCAAGCTTGGGAATCACGCTCCAAGGAACGCACAGTTGCTATAGTTACAGATGGCATAACTAAAACCTACAGCCACATACATTGAGTTTAAGGTTAAGGATGATATGCAAGTTATTCTATTGAAACTAGAAATCCATATAATTGATAACCAAAATGAGAAGCTTGAACAGGTAAATATCAATCAAATAAAGGCAGCAAGGAGCAAGACAGGAAAACAAATTCAAATAACATTAGCAGCTATTTAATAGGAGGTAGCATGAAATCTCCAGAAACTGAAAACCTCAATCAACAAGAAAATGGCATACCTTTGATCCGCTTCTTACAGCTCCAGCCTCCAACTTGCCACAAGCAGACACCTGCCCCTGTGAAGGTGACTTTATAACATCACATATAGGCATAATTAGAGGCTTTGAATACTCTCTAGTAGGAGGTTGGAAGGAATCAATCGCGTCTAACAGATTGGGTCCATGATACCTGCATTAAATTACCTAAGTTAATTCAACAAAATGTGCCAAAGGGAAGTCAGGAAGAATCTTTTGACATTTTTACAGAGAGGCAGTATTGCTTCTAAGTTATAATAAATTTAATTACATAATTAGCAGTGAGATGCACAACATAGGGATATATCTTACGTAATGAACATCAGAAAACAATGCTGTGTATAATATGAACACTTAAATTTGTTTTAACCTAAATGAGAGTGTTAGTCACTGAACCAAAGTTGCTTTTCAATAAGATCAGTGCAACAGACACAAAAGATCAAATTGTATTTTCAAAGCAACAATACTTGACAAGCTCACTCTCTTCATAGTCAATTAAAAATATTTACAATTTTAGAGGCCAGTGCTAGACCAATTAGCTTCAGTGTCAAGTGCGTATCCGAGTTTTGACAGTAGTCACTTGATTAATGCACAAATGGCAGCCCATATCTTCTACATTGTGAGATTAAAAATAAGATAGTAGCCATCACAAATTGAGGATAACAGGAATTGATGCAGACAAATTCAACTATATACTCAGAAGCAATAGCTATATTTATCAAGACAGATCAAAAGACAGAAGGTGGTGCTTAGCTATAAATTGTAATTCAGAATTTGACAAATGCAATGCTACAATTGAGCAGCCAACTAATATAATCTCCAAAAGTATAATAACTTCAAATACATGAAAGAGACACTCACCAGGATAGTCGAAAATCTGAAGGTGAAGACACTAAGTTCTGATTTTCAACTGCACTCAATGGAATCCAAGAGACAGAGGAATCCTTAAAGCCACAAGAACGGAGAAATGTCCCAAGCTGTGATATTATCAAATCAAACCTTTCCTTAGAATAATCTACAACATCCATTTTGTTAACAGCAACTATAAGTTGATCAACACCAAAACTTCGGATGAGTTGTGCATGCTCCCTAGTCTGTCCCTTGGTGCCTTCCATACCAGCTTCAAATGAACCAATAGAAGCATCTATTACAAGAATTGAAGCGTCAGCTTGTGTTGCCCCAGTTATCATGTTTGGAACAAAGTCTTTGTGCCCTGGGGAGTCGAGGACAACAACATGATATCTTTTTGAATCAAAATAAGCCACAGCCACAGTCATAGTAATTCCCCTTTCTCTTTCTTCAGCACTTTCATCCAATGCCCAAGCATAAGCAAAGGATCCTTTTCCCTGAATGAATATAAGTGCAGAAATAATCAGATTACGGACATGTGTTCACATAACACAAACAGAAAATTGTCCTGTGATTACCTGTAATTTGGCCTCCTTTTCATATTTGTGCATTTCTTTTTGGGATATTCTTCCTAAAAGGTGAAGCAGTCTACCAGAGAGCGTTGATTTTCCAGAATCAACATGCCCAACCTAAGAGATATGAAGAGTTAAGTATTAAATTGTGTTAAATATATTGTTTTTAAAAAATAGAAGAAAATAAAACCTAAAATTTTAGGACCCAAACTCAATATGTAACTTACAATTGCAAGATTTAGTTGAGTCAGTGAATGTTCTGCTTTTTCAGGGAGCATCCACTTTTCAGGTTTATACTGTGCACGTGAATATGCTCTTCCAGGGTTTGCATCATTGGAGTGCCCGGATTTAGCAGCAAAAGAAATATTTTCCAGATTACTGGTGAGACTATTTGCCTCACCTCCATTCCTTGAAGAGCTGCTATCATCCACCATAACATTTCTTTCTTTTGGCCCCAACAACAATGAGCTTTTCCCACTAGATCGCGGATTAACTGCAACATTGCTTTCATCCACATGATCAAGCCAACCTCCTGGCACTGATGCAGAATAGTTATCTGAAGTTCTGGAACCTGCTGGTGGACCAACTTCTATATTCTTAAAAATATTGATCTCATCTAGTCTATTGTGCTTGCCTTTTTCTGTTAACTGATTTGAACTATCTGATCTCATAGAACTTACTTTAACAGCTTCATCCCTCCCAACCACAGTCGAGGAAACACTGGAAGATTTTAAGTCAAAAATATTGGCTGCAAGTGAATGAAAGCATGGAAATAAGATACAACAAAACTTCCACTTCGTACAACTAATAGTTTATCCACAATTCTCATTCGCTGTAGATCTATTTTAAAGGTTCAGAACTGTAATGCATAGACGTACACTCTTAGAACCCTCAGAAAAATGAGAAACTATTTAAAATGTAAACTTGAATTTGTATATGTATTCCAAGATGGACAGAGATATAATACCAAAGTGCAACACAAAGATTTTATGTGATGTGCTGTACCTTACTCCAAGAATTCATTCTAAAAGTAAAACTCTATAGTGCTCAAAAGAAATGGTTCAGAACAATGATAAAACAATCCTCTAGTTCCTTTAATGCCTAGATATGCAACAATTAAGGAATAATTTCATCTGGAGAAGAAATTGTTAATTCATTACAATTAGTGTACAAATAACAGAATAATATATGAGCACTGGAGGCAGCATCCAACAGAATAATACAGGAATTTTAACAAAAAAAAAAATGTTTCTATTGTTTTCGAAAGAAGTATTCTCAAATTAAAGTAACACTTGCAATAGATCCACGCCCTGCTTCAACATATGTCCAGACCTATATTGATACAACTGGATAGGACTGTAGGAGAACTATAAGCTTTATGGGATTTCATGAAATGGTTCTACGTTATTCCAAAATGTGTGGAAGTTAGTGCCCTATTTCACCACAAATTCATCATTCTGTTCCCAAGTGTATTAAACATCCGATGCAGCAGTGATGCAAAAAGAGACTTGGCCATAGTAGGTACACCAGAATATTTGCATATGCCATTAATTACAGGAAGAAGATCTAATTTATAAAAGGTACCATTACACTCGCGAGCTATCTGCTTGATGACATTCTAAAGAAAACAGAACCCTGACGTGGAGAGAAAGAAAAACAAAAGATATAAAGAACAATCTTATCATATTGAATAAGAAGAATAGTAGCTCATTCTCCAATATTAAATGATATAAATAGAATCATCAATAGGTTAAGGGAAATTATAACAAACCTGTTCTCTTCTTATCATAGGTGCAGTTATTGAGCAAAGGACCACGAAGAACCCCGCAAATATCACATGATGACATGGTTTCATCATTATCATATGTACAAATGGAGCAACACCACACACTGTGTTTGATTGTTTCTTTTTTGGGAGGTGTTTCCGCTGTTTTATGAAACAGATAACATTCAGTTGGTAAGCAGAAAGATACATGCATAAGAGCTGTCAACCATTTTGCTCCCTATCAAATTGAGCTAATCATCTTTCGGAGCCTTTAGTGAAATGTAGAGCAAACCAACAAGAAAAAACAAGATGACCTGATTGGTATCTGATCACAAAGTTAAGTTACGGCAAGAAAAAAAGGAAAAAAAAATTCCACTTGCCATTTTCTTCTACTTCATATCCGTAGTCATATTCGTCGTAGTCATCATCATAATCATCATCATAATCAAGTCCATAGTTAACTTTTCGAGGCATAGTTCTAGCACCTAAAAAATAATCAGATGTTTTAATCAAAGATGGAACAAGTTGTGAAACAGAAGTTTAAGCTAAGAAAAGAGTCACGCATGCTTTAATAATTGCAGGAATTCAGGGAGAACTCAAATCAAACTTCAATTGATAATAAGGTTAAATACTTACGAACCCAGGTAGTGACCTTAACCTAAAAAATGAAAACGTTGATAACCGCAAATAGCCATAATAGAAAGAGCTTGATTCCGATACTAAGTTTAGTTTCTCCCCCACATCAATGAAACAGCAACGCAAAAATCCTTCAGTTAAACAAGCATATACACTCTTGCACTTACGTTTTGCCCCAACTACTTCAGATTTGAAAGCTTCCTTCAATTAAAAGTAAAGTAAAAATTAAAAAAAAAAAAAAACTACAGATTCAAACTATCTGGCTTAGGGGAGGAGTGAGGTTGACATAATTTAAAGTTAAATTTAAAAAAAAAATCAACAGGTTTTTTTGGTTAGTGTAGGTTTTCTGAGCAATCAAACAAGGTTGAGAATGAGTTACGAAAATTCAATCTGCAAGCATTAATGATGTTTTTGGAAGAATCGCAATCGATTACAATTTTCTTGGAATTTAACCCCGAATATTATAATTTTCTGGTACTATTGTTTTCATTTAACTTAGCTTAAATCTTTTGTAGGGAAAAAAAAAAGAAGAAGAAGAAGAAGAAAGAAGCAAAGAAAGTACCTGAGTGAGGCCGAGGGTGAGGATGATGAAGATGGGAGAATGCCTCTTTTTGTTCCTTTCTCTTCTTATTTATATTTTATGGGCTAAATCATTTTTTCAGCCCAAAACGTTTTTTTGCCAAGTATAAGGGAAGAGCCTACTCTAAAATGGGCCAGGCCGGCGACATGTCTCTCTCTTTAATAGTAATCTTTTGTGTTAATATATATACATTTTTAACTTCACCACTTGTATTATATAGTAGTATTTGTTTATGTTTTTTTAATTTTTTGATAATGCATACATACTTTACACACTCAAGTGCTCGAACTCGAGACCTCTAAGATAAATAATATTCTACTCTCCACTAGAGTCACTTATTGGGTTCAATTTATACCTAATTTTTTTAGACTTAACTAGTACTTGAACTTTAATTATGTCACACGTTTTGGTAACATTTGGAAAATCATCTAATAATTAGATTTGGATGTAATTACTTATAATTACACAGGCGATATGTTTGGATAATTGATGGGTCTCACTAAATTAGTGTAATTGAAGCATCTTAATTACACTTTTCAATTATTAAAAGAAGAGTGGGAATTGGAGTAATTATGCAAATAATTACATTCAAATTCAGTTATTGTATGACTTTCTAAACATTCATACATGATTTAACTCTCTCAAAAAAAATTTAAAAAATCATTTTTATACAAGTATATATTATGAAAATTATATTATAAGCATAAATATGAATAAATATTTAGTATAATTACGTCCAAAATTTTCTAAATTTATATTACAAATCTTAAAAATCATATTATAAAAAGTAATTCTGTGCATTTTATAAAGTTATAAAAAAAAAAAAAATTAATCAAATCCTATAAAAATTTTGAAGTTATGGTAAAAATATATATTATTAAAAACCTATTATAATGTGTTGTAATATAATTATATATTATAAAAAATGATATACTTATTTATAAAAAAATACTATAATTTATTTTCATAACTTATTTATAAAAAATATTTTTTAAAGTTATAGCAAAAAAAATTATATTATTTATAAGTTATTAGAAACTTTACAAAATCCTTTTATAAATGTTATTCATCATAAAATTTATATTATTTTAAACCTAATTTAAGTATTATAAATAAAGTTATAGCCTAGCATAACTTTTTCTCCAAATTAAATTTATAAGAGTATTTATAATCAAAGTTATAGACTGCTTATTTTATAAACCCAAATATTATATGGTATATGATAGTTGTTCAAATATAAAAATTAGCCTTGCACCATATCATGGGATACAATACCATTTGAAAAAATGGAGTTGGAGGTAAGCACTAGAGACGGCTCAGGAACTCCTTAATTTTAGACATTCAAAGCTTCAAAATGTGGTTAAGATAACAACTTTTGTTTTTTAAATTTTTTTTTTTTCCATATCAACATCAGTTTAGTATAGCATAAAAAAAAAGTTGTATCGTATTAGCATGTTGCATATTCCATAACTTTATTCGTAGGCAAAGTTGGGATAATTCATATTTTAAAGAGTACATGAAAGGAGACATTGATAATATTAATCAAGCCCATTCTTGACATTTTTGAGACTATAGGCAAAATAATAAATTGGAGTTTTGGATGACTTAAAAGTTGGAGAATATTTTTAGGCCCCTTAAAAGTTGGGAAAAATTTTTTTTGGGCCTCTTAAAAGTTGAAAATTTTTTGGACCTCTTTCAGCCTTAAGCTCTAGGCGACCGCACTTTCAGACGACCTCAGGGCCGGACTTGATATTAATGATATATATTCAAATTCAGATTATGATGAAGTCAATCAAAGACTAATATATAATGACAATGAGTACATGTTAAATGTTAAAGAGGGAATAATCTAATAAATATAAAATGCTAGAGTAATTAGATAAATTGAATATGATGTTTTTCTTGTTATTTTTATTAGTTATCGTATTATTGGCTTCTTTCTTGGACTAATATATAACACATAATGATTTGATTTTAATTTTATTATAAATTTAGAATTTTTTTATCATAATAATAAAATTTTTATAGTAATTAATATTTTTTAAAAAGTTATGTAACTGTGTAATTTCAATTTGTAACTACAGTTTGTACTACCAAACATGACAGATGGAATTATGATGTGATTACGTTATGTCAACTAAGCACGTCTAGGGAATTACTACCCTAGTAATTAAATTTCCGTCCAATTACTTTGTGCTGTCCAAACAGATCATTTGGTACCTTAGCAATAACACCGTTAAAATATATGATATGACATTGACGACTAGCATGGTGACACATGTTAACCTCACATTTTAACATGTGACAAAAAATAAAAAAAATTATAATTTTTGCACATAGAAAATGAACTTGGATAATTATTTGTCTAGATACATTTGAACCTAAATAACTATTTATTCATATTCATTCCAAACATTTTTTTTTAATTTTTATAAATTATTAGATCTTTTATATAAATATGATGAAATTTATAAAATATACTATTTAAATAAGATTTTGTAAAATATAAAAAAATACGTTTGTCCAAAACATTAGATTTTATAAAATAAAATCTTATATATTTTTATTTTAATAATAATTTATAAAAAAATTAAAAATATATGAAATTACTAAAAATATATCTGTAAATAAATGGCTGTCCATGATAAACAAATGGCTGTCCATGATAAACAAATGGCTGTTATGGGTAAAGCTTGTTGGCTTGGGTTAAAAAATTCTCCATTTTATAATCTATCATAAAATTAGTTACATTTTTAAGGTTTAAGCTTACATATCATTAATATAAAAATGTACACTATAATAGCGTAGTTGTATATAGAGTTAGTAGGCATTAATAAATTTTTTTGAATATATTGGTATGATTACATGGTAGTATCTATTCATACTTTTTTAACCTTTTGACAAGACACATACACCTTATATACACAAGTACTCGAACCCAAGTTTCTTAGAATGAATAACATCCTCTTAACCACTAGAACCATTCGTTGGGTTCTAATAAACATTAATAATTTACCTTAATTATACAACGCTAATTATATATATATTATAAACTACCATAGTTACACATTTGTTTAAGTTGCATATCGTTGATAAACAAATGCATATTGTAATATCATAATTGTATAATAGTCCTTATGCATTCATAACTTACATATATAACATTTGATGTGTTATATGTCCTTAAACATGTATGTATACTATTTTTTATAATATCATATTTACGTCACATTATAAAATAAATTTATATTATATAAATATTAGTTAATTTTTTGTTTGAAGTAATTTAATTAATTGAGTTGATCAAATGGATAAATATAAAAATTAGACATGAATTTTGATTTTGTGCGATTTTTTACCCATGAAATTTTAATTTGATTCTTTTTCACAAAATACTAGCAATATTATCGAATTAGCATAATTTTACATTGATATATTGTATACACAAATAATTATATTAATTCAATATGAAAATAAATGTATGTAGTCATTTTAAATGTGCAAAATTGATCCAAAATCAAAGTTTCATGTGTACATATGGACCACAATTCAAGTTTCATGTATCAAATTGCACGTTGAACCAAAGTTCGTGTATACATTCGAAATTTATCCCTTGATCAAATAATAAAACAAATAATGAAAAATTTAGGGATTTTAATGATCTCATCTCATTATTTAGTTAGGATTACGAATACATAAGAATAATATTTATGATAAGCTACATGAGATTTAAGAGAAGAAGATGTTAAATAAGATACCATTTTTTATAAAAAAAATACACATATTTAAAATAATTACTTTAATTTTTATTAATATAATAATTCGATTTTCAATAGTATCGAAAATAGTGATTTTGAAGCCATAAATCCGACGAGTGAGTCCGTAAATATTATTACTTAATATTTACGAGTCAAATATAGTATTATAATAAATTTAGCATTGACACTTTATGCTATTTGAATGAGTAATTAGATTTATGCGGTAATCCTTAAAGTCAAGTGGTTTTAGACATTGAGGCATTGAGATCTCGTTTTTATAAATCGAGTCTATAAATATTTTTATTAATGATTATATTAGTATATTAAATTTTGGTTAAAGAAATTTTAATGTTAAATAGTTAATTGAGTGAAAAGAGCTAAATTGTTAAATATACAAAAATTGAAGTCTATATGTTAAAAGAGTCAAATGAACTAAATAGCATGAAAGAGTTCAATAATAATTTTCCATGTCAGTATTTCCAAAAGTAAAGTTAGTGGAGTTTGGTGGAGTATAAATTATGAATATTTAATGATTTTTAAAGGTTAAATAAGTAAACATCTACCAAAAAAAAGTAAATAGAAAATTATATACTAAAGTAAAATATGTATAAACAAATGTTTTTCTTCATTTTCCTTCTCTCCACCGAACCTAGACATGAAGAACCACCATTTTTGAAGCTTTAAAATTTGGCTAGGACAAGGGCTTTGCATAAACACTACGATTGAATTTAAATCGAGGAAAAAATTAAAAGTTTCAAATTAATTGTCGATTTAGTTTTAGCAACCGTTTTAATCAATGTAAATTTATATAAGAATTTAGCTAATATATGTTATTTTGTATGTCATGTTCATAATTATTATGTTATAAATAAATTAGAAAAATAAATATATAATATTTTGGTAATATAGACCAAAATATGATGTTAATAAAATTAAATGATATAGTGCTTTGGTTTGGATAAAATAATTAAAAAGGGAGTTATGGTGAAGGAATTGTATATTGGAAAAAAGATATATAATAGAAAGCAAAATTAAGGTAAATGGTTTTTGGATGGATTATTATGTATAACATGGTTGATTGTAATGTATTTAATAATTAAAGTGAGTTAATGATGAATTTATGAGCATGTAATTACATGAATGGTTATATGAGAATGAAGGTCACTGATAAGAATATGGAAAGAGATTCGTTTGAGCCTAGAGAATACTTAGGATACAAATGACATGTCATTAGGAAGTACATGTATTGGATGCTGATCTTAAAGGTCCTACTTGTAACACCCCTATATTGTCTCCATCACTGAATTAAGGTTAAGGAGCATTACCAGACAAATTAAACATTTAATCTCATTTTACCGTAATAATTCAACTTTAATTATGCATTCAAATATCACATATCATACATATGCATTGAACTTAAATCGTGTTTTTGAGGCCTTAAAAATAGCTTAGAAACAATTCAGGACTAATTTTAATCAAATTAAAAAATTTAAGAAAAAGTTGAAAATTTTTGAGAAATAGGGACACTTGGCCGTGTGCCAGCCCGTGTGCATGCTCGAAAAAGGGACACACGGCTGTTTCGCTGACCGTGTGTCGAACCGTGTGTGGATGCAAAAATGGGTCACACGGTCGTGTGCCAGACCGTGTGCCTATATTGACTTGGCCACATGTCTGTGTGTTCGCCTGTGTGTCAGCCCGTGTGAACCTTGCAGCTAACACACTCAGGGCACACGCCTGTGTGCAGGCCGTGTGTACCCAAAAGTGTCTAGAATCAAACTCAATCATCACATATTGGTTTAGGGACCTAAACCAATTCATACCACAACTTTACCATAACCTAAAACATAGCCAAAGCATCCAAAACATGATACAATTAACCATTTAAATCCACATACAAGCACCTACATAAAGTCACATTATGAATAGGCATACCAAACATACCAAATCAACTAAGATTTACTTAATTTCAAAGTAACATATATATAATTTCTAAAGAACATCTTAGGATATCAAGACATACATTTGACTAGAATAAAAATAATATACAAGACCAAAAGCATAGCAAAATTAATACTTCTACAACAAGACATCCTAAATACATGCCAAAATTAACCAAAGTTAGGACATCAAAATCTATCGAATAATAAACGCAGGGAGTTGTGTACTCTCCAATGGTCCAACCCACGTAATCCCAAAAGTTCAAAATCTACAAAGGAACATAATAACCAAAGTAAGTATAAAGAATATTTGATAAGCTTCCATAAAGTTAAAAATGCTACTTATCCATATGAACCTTTGATATGAGATGTAAGTTCACTATCACAATCATTACCTTCCAAAAATACCTATTAAGAGTCTTTTTACTTCCATGGGATCTCGTTATTATAACATTTAACTTTCATCATTTCGATAGATCTTTATAAAAGTATTTCAGAGCGTAACTACAGAACATTTAAGCTCGTCAGCTATTCAGAGTCAAAATGATCGTGTCAGGTTCTCCTTTCGGATTTAACTACTGATCGCTCATATAACACTAGCTTGGCCAGAGTTAGGTAACGTAATAAACAGCAACGGATAGCTAATCTCAACTAAATGCGTGTCTCACATCAAACCGAGTTCGTAACACATGCAGGAGCTTGCTTAAAACGTTTACGCTTGTCAGCTATTCAGATAAAAATATCACATTTGAAGAATTTTATCTGATCTATCAAAAACTTCTTCATTCACTTATATACACACTAGTAAAATTATCTAATTTCAATAAGTAAGTTCCACATGTAAACTATTAACTTAAAAACATTAATATTTGAATAAATAAACACATAGTTAGAAACTTAGCTATTAAATGGTTCAACCAACCAACACTAGTTGACGACTTTTCCTTTGCCTCGTATGTCCTCCATACGTTGCGATTCTTGATCTAAACAAAAAATTCATTCCATTAACACTCAAATTCAACCTAAATAACTAATTCATTTTCATAACCCTTTTTAAGGTAATTTTACAAAGTTACCCTTAATATTTTAACTTTTGCATAAATAAGTCATTTACTCAAAACTCACAATTTAACTACAATCCGTGAGAAAACTAAATTAGCTCATGCTAATCCAAGTTCATATGCACAAAGATAGCCCATAATTTCATCTAACTCACATAAATTTCCCTTGACTATCATCTTCTAACTATTTAGTCCTTAACTTCTAAAATCACAAAATTCACTTAACAAAATACTTGTATCTAACTATTAACATTAATAATCCATCCATTGCAAACAAAAACTTGTCTAAACCATTAATGGTAAAAGTCTAAACTTTCAAGGGTTTTACAAAGAAATCCTCGGGTTAATTAAATCAAGCTAAATTGAACCCAAAAACTTAAAAATCATAAAAAATGGACCTCAAATCTCCTTCTAGTATGGAAAAGAAGCTTGGCCGGTTATGGAGTTTAACAATGAGGGTTTCACACGTTGGGAAGAAAGGAAAATAGATGAAATTCTTCTTTTTCTTTCTTTTTATTAAGCAATTCATCATTATTTCTAATTTAATAATAATTTCTTATGAAAATATCCAAATTTGGTCACCTAACTTTCCACTAGTTTTCTTAATAAGGTTTAATTATCACCTAGGCTCCTTTAACTTCTCTCCCATGAGTAGTTGACATGTCCCACTAATATAAATTAACTTTTGTAACTTTTACAATTTAATCCTCTTTTCTAATTTAGCAAATCTAGCTTCTAAATCTCAAAATTTAAAAATTAAAAATTAAAAATTCATATGATTCTACTTGAGCACTCGTAAATATTAAAATAATAATATTTACTAGCTCATTTGTAGGAATATGTAGTCTCAAACCACTGTTCTCGACACCACTGAAATCAGGATGTTACACTACTGATGACTAAGATCCAGCATTTGTTGCGAATTCTCCACAGCTCATGTGAGCAGCATCGTGTAGCTCTTGTCCCGACCTACAGCTCGTGTGAGCAGGCCCACTTCATAGCTCGTGTGAGCACTATTGAAAAGGAAAAGGAAAGGTTATAATTATATGAAAGGTATTCCGAGTATTCGATGTTATTCGAAAAGGTTCAATGGGTAAGAAAAGGTCAATGGAAAGGCATGTATAAAGACTTAATGTTTATATGATATAGAAAGATGAATATGCATATACGGAATGAAAATGGATGATAATTTGTCATGTGATGGAAGAAATATGCATGAAATCTATTTCTTAATATATGTTATATTTTATAGATGTTATGTTTGCTTACTACCTATTAACCATATGATTTTAATAGGAAGTATGTGTAAAGAATATATGTATGGGTGATGGATTATGGATAAAGCATAAATGCTTATCATGTATATGCAATGAGTTACTTGGGATTATATATTCACTAACCTTGTGAGGTCATGTGTATAGGAAAGAAAGTTCGACATAAGACATGAGGAGAGTATGTTTAGTTGTTTAATTTAATATGTTCAGCAAGTTTCTCTTATACGAATTTACTAAGCATTAAATGTAACACCCGTAACCCGTAATCGTCACTGATTTAAGGTCTCAGAGTATTACTGAATATTATAAGATCATTAAGACATTTCAACCAAACATCCAAATTAACCAAAGCAATCTCACATTACATATATATATCATTCATTAAACATGTAATATATTCCAATTTAATCGTACATACCCTGTACTAACATATTCAACATTATGCTTCATTATGAACCTTGTTAAACAATTCAAAACAGGCACACGGTTGTGTGTCTCAACACTTGCCCGTGTATCCACTCACACACGCCTGTGCCCTTGGTCATGTATCAGGATGTGTTCCTACTCGAAAATCATCCCCAAGGTAATGTTATAGACTGTGTGATAGGTCGTGCATTTGCTACTGACTTGATTCACACGCTCGTGGGTGGGGCTGTGTGCCAAACCATGTGTCTAATCGAAAAGGGGCTGCATGGTTGTGTAACAGCCCGTGTGTCTGCCTGTATAAACTGCTCTGCACTTAAATATGATACATGATCGTGTATCAGCCCGTGTCATAGGCCGTGTATGCTCTATTACTTACTATACAAGGTATTTCTTTTTAAACTAAATTCTCTAGCAAGTTACCCTAAAAACATGCTTCTCTCTAAAGTACTATCATGTTCATTGATCGCACTATGAATGTCACAGCAATTGTGCAAGCAAAAACTTGTCAATGCAAATATAGTTGATAGGCTTAAAACTATCAAATATCGATTCCACAGAGATGACTGTTTATGTTTATAATTGTTAATTCAATTAAAGTTAAGATAAGAAAAACTATATGAATAATGTTAGCGCAATTAAGATAAAGAGTGCAGAAGTGAAAGAATTAAACTATCAAAGCAATTATTGTAAGACTATAATAAAATATGTCTAAGCAAATTAATAAGAAATGTAGTGAGAATTGAAGATAATTTGTCGATGCAAATTAAAAAAATTAAAGAAGTAAAATAATGATAATTGAATGGGGGATCCCTGACTTGATAAGTCGGCAAATCACTAAATGTAACCATAAGGTAAATAATAGATACATTATTGTCGTAATTAAGCTTAATGAAATCTCACCCTATTTATCAAAGACCCAAATACTCACATTAACCACACCTTTCAGTGCTGGCAATGCTTTGCATTCAAGAACAAGTGGCCAGAATTCCTTCGTTCCCCAAGCAACTTCCGTTGTCTTGCTTGTTAATTTAATTTTTCACTGCACTTTCCAGTGTCAGTAACTACCATAGCACTTCCGTGATCAAGCAATTAAATCCAAAGATAAACAGATCAGAGAAAATTGAGTAGAAATCATATTAGATCTAAATTTAAAAGGTACTTCCATACACATTTAACTTCATCAGAATTTATCAGCGTTTGAGAGGAAATAAAGAACAAGTTAAAGCATTCTATTCCTAACCTACTAGAAGTTTTCCCTAATGCTCCTCTTGTGTTGCACTTAGGAACACTTCTCGTCAGGAGCAGGAATTGTCTTCTCGTCACAGTCAGTTCACCCTCTAAGGAACTAAGCTGCCATAGAGGTAAGCTTCAGAAAAGATGAAAAATCGAATTGATATTTTCACCAGCTTCCCCTTTTTCTCCCACACTTCTTTTTTTTTCTTTTCCATCCGTATTTATCTTCAATGCCAAATACTGGTGTCCTTCTTCTTTAGATCTAACTTCCTTATAGCTGTACAAGTTATTTAATCCAGTTGTACATTCACGTAGATCTGGTGCATTCAGCAAGCAGTTAAAGGTTGTCACGACATTTCTGGATGCAAATTTAGATTTTAATTCACTACGACAATCTTGATATTCTCAAGCACTAGTACTTCTGGATATGTTCATGTGACGACAGGTTTGAGCGTAATTCTGGATTCTAAATTGCTGTGATAACCTTGGACACCTTATTGCATTGATCTTTTAGGACAGATTCCTGTGTTGACATCTTTAGACGCAAAATTGAACACCAAATGTGGGGACATTAGTAGCAAAAGTAGGACAAAATTAAAGAAAATTAAATCAAACATCACTGACTTAGAAAATTCAATTACTGAATATAAAATGCTAAAAATGCATGCTAAACATGATATAATGTGAACAAATTATACTTTAAATAAGGAGAAATTAATGGTCTTTTCTAATGCTATCACACCCCTAAACTTGAGTTTTTACTTGCCCTCAAGTTAGCAAAAGCTAACAAGGTTATAACAAAGATGTCAAGCAATAATCATTCTAGAAACTTGAATCCTTTGAAATCCTAATGCATGAATTACATTCAAATGACAGAACGTTGCACCGAAAATTTATAGATATAAATAATTAAAATTGCAACTTCATTAATGCTAGCATCTTACTTTAAATCTTAAATTCTTTCTACCAAAACAACACTTATTGTAAAGTAATATATACATATATAATTTTTTTCTTCTTCTTTTTTTTTTGTGACTGAGGGATGTCGTTGCATTACTATACTCTTGTTCCTGGGAAGTAACGATGGGGTGCAACAAATCCCCAGGGAATACGTAATTGCGCCTACACACACTCATGCAGCGACAACCCTTGGCCAGATTACTTTTATTAATGCTTGCATTGGAGTGTTCCCCTTTGATAGTTCACAATACAACCACATTGGAGTGTCTTTTATTCATAATTATATTTATATACCAGTAGCTGTAAATGGCATATTCATTCAAGATTCAAAGAGTGATACTATTCATCCATTACTAATGCAATCTAAGTCATTCATCCAAGAATTAAAGATACAACATTCAATCAAATTTATCCAACTCATTCATTGATAGTTCACATGATTCAAGAATTAAGCATTAAATGAAAAAAATGCAACACATTTGCAATAACCATGCATGCTTCATTAAACTCAAAAGGACAAATTTTTGAAATGTTGGTGCAATTGCATTCCCCTCAAACTTAAAGTCTGCATTGTCCCCAATGCACTAACATTAATATATTAATATACATGGAAATGTAACTACAATGCAAATGTGTCGACAAATAAAATGCAGGGACAATTAAAAAGTGATGACAATGCAATTACAACTGCATGATGTCGTATTGGTCTTCTTCTTCTTCTTGTGGTGTTCTTCCTTATGCTTTTTCTTATCTTTGCGCTTGCGTTTTCGTTTTGTTGGCTCAGCCGGGTTGATAGATTTTTCCTTCACATTTGGTTGTGTGCTGGCTTCATCGACGGTGACATCAGAAGGGTGTACTTTAGCAAGAGGTGCAATATAGGGCACTGTGGCTAGAGGATTTAAATCTTCATTGCTGACTGTCACTGCCTCAGCCTGATTCGAATTAGGTTGCGCTAGTTCTTCATCAATTGCACCACATCTTTGGATGCGACGACAAATTCCTCGGGCAAATCTATCGTGACAAAAATTTCTTCCTTCTCTCCTTTTTTTCCTTCTTCTTTTTTTCTCTTCCTTCTTTTCTTGTTTCTCTTCCTCAATATCCACAGATTCCACAGTCGTGTGTTCCTCATCACCATTGGCTTTCTTTTCAGCCATATTTACTCTTAGATTGTTGGAAAATTCATCTTCAAAAAGGTTTGCAATGTTGCGAAAGCAATCTTCAACATCCTTTGAATTCATGTCCTAGTTTTCATCATTAGATATATGAACCATTTGCAAAGAAGCAATAGATTGGTCCTTCCCTTCCGAAGCAGTTCTTTCAATTGATGGCATTGCCTCCTTGATGATAGGAGGAAACACTGAGAATTCTGGCAGAGGATGCTTGCTAATGTTGCGTAATATGCTGACAATTGCACTATTCCATGCCTTGGTATAGGCATAGAATAAATTTTACGAGTGTTCCATGTCCTCAAACGTGGTGACAAGTTTGATTTATAGCACACTGATTATGTCAACCAGTTGCTCGATCTCTCCAATTTTCCTCCATAACTTAGGATCTATGGGGCCACGAGGTTGTTTTTCTTTCTTCTTTGTTTTTCCCTTTCCTTTCTTTGAGGCAACTTCTTTCACCACAGAGGTCTCCTTCCCCCTTATCATGTGCTCTATCGACACATTGTTGATTGCTCCCTTATTGTCCAAGAACTCCTCCCTCTTGAGGCACAACCCCTCATTGCGACACAATTGCATTATAAGAGAGGGGAATGGCAAAATACCTGTTTGTTTTGCTGTGCATTTTGCAATCTCCTGATAAAAGTTTGCACTGACATCTATTTTGCAGCCTTTAATAATTGAATGGATGAGACACATTCAATCTAATGTCATAGTGGTGCTGTGAGTTGAAGGTAATAATTGACAATTAATAAAGTGGAGCGAGACCTTGCTTTACACGGTGAGGAATCGACAATGCATGGTATAGTTATTGGAGTTGTTGCCTATCCAGATGGCACCATCAACGCATAAATCACTCATTAACATGTCAGCGCATTCTTCAGTCAATTGCTTTAGGAAGGAGATATCTTCATCTTCCCCAGCATCAATGTTATACAGGGCATTGATGTGTGTTGTACCCCAGGGCACCGTTCATTCTCGAACAAAAACAAACTCCTTATTCTTATTAATGAAGTTAGCATAAAATTCCCTGACTATGGATGGAGAGTATCCTTCAGGATGGGTACAAACCGTATCCCATCCCAGTCTTGAGATGGTCCGCTGGACTTATTTACCTAAAGTGAGAAGTGGTGACAACTGGAACCCTTGTTCTGGATGACAGTTCTGCTTTAACATGATATCATGAAAGCGGTCCTTAGCAGCCTTTGTAAGGAATAAGATTGGTTCTTTGATCGATGACTTCTCATTATCGGGAACCACCACAGTAGAAGATTTGACAGTCGATTTGAAAGGGGTTTTTGATCCTTTTGTTCGTGCCATGATTCTATGACATAAAAAGAATAAAAGTTGTAGGATATTGAAAAGCTGAAGAAGAGAAGTTTTACAGAAACAATGAAGATTGTGGTTGTGGAGAACATCGTCAGCACAGTGGGGTATTCTTATAAGGAATGAAAAATGAAGATGAAAAGGCGTGTTGGTAGCCACTGCAGGGATAAGATGTTGTGTCTGCATCCAATAAATACAATGACACGGATTATCTGCTTCCAAATCAATCCGACAGTTAGGGAGAAGGATGAATCAAATGTTATGATTCTTTCTCGAAACGCTGCACTGTGATGAGTCAACAATTAATTTGCATCGACAAGAAGGATTTTCTATGCGTCAACAAAAAGAGTAGCTTTTATTCCTGCAAAATAACTAAGGAAGATAATTGAAACAAAATAAAATACGAAAAGTAAATAGAGTAAATGTGACCAGATTAATGGTCTCGTTTTGCTTGTGGTCGTTCGGGATGTGGTAATGCTTCAGCCGTTGGCCATTTACCTTGAATTGGTGCCCATCATTTAAATCTTTAATTTTCACCACACCAAGAGCAAATGCTTTGAGAACTTCGAATGGCCCTGACCATCTAGAACGTAATATTGTAGGATGCAATTTTAAACGCGAATTAAATAAAAGTACCAACTAACTTGCAGAAAATTATCTCTGCAAGATGATGTTATCGTGCCATCTCTTAGTTTTTTTTCTTTGTATATGGCAGCATTCTCGTATGCATTTCGTCGAATCTCCTTTAATTTAGAAATATCCAATAATCTCTTTTGTCCAGTAGCATCATAATCCATATTTACTTGCTTAATTGCCCACATGGCTTTATGTTCAAGTTCCACGGGCAAGTAACAGGATTTACCAAACACAAGCTGATACGGTGACATTCCTAATGGTGTTTTATACGCTGTTTGGAGCGCTCACAATGCATCATTGAGCCTTGAAGACCAATCTTGTCTGAATGATTCACCACCTTTTCAAGGATATTTTTAATTTGACAATTGAATACTTCAGTTTGGCCTTTCGTTTGTGGATGATATGTGGTTGCCATTCAATGTTTAACACCATAACATTTTAATATAGTCGCAACTTGGTTGTAATGAAAATGAGTGCCTTGGTCACTGATTAATGCTTTAGGTGTGCCAAATCGAGTGATGATTTACGTGTGAAAGAATTTCAACACTGTCTGAGCATCATCTTTAGGCACAACAATTGCTTCGACCTATTTGGAGACATAATCAACAGCGATTAGAATGTAAACATTTCCAAAAGAATTGGGAAACAGTCCCATGAAATCCATACCCTATACGTTGAAAAGCTTAACTTCCATAATAAGCTGTTGTAGCATCTCGTTGCATCAAGATATCGATCCAGTGCGTTGACACTTATCACATTGTTGAACAAAGTTGTGGGCGTCTCAAAACAATAATGACTAATAAAATCCTAACTGAAGGATCTTTGCAGCAGTCCTAACACCACCAAAATGACCTCCATATGGAGCATCATGGCAATGCTTCAAGATAAGAAGCATTTCTTCTTCTGGGACACAGCGACGAGTAATATTGTCGGTGCATGCTCTGAATAGGTATGACTCATTCCAATAATAATTTGCAGCATCTCGAAGAAATCTTACCTTTCTGTGACCAGTTGCACTCAGTGGTAGTCTTCCACAAACCAAATAATTGACAACATCTACGTACCATGGGGATGCATTGATAGAAAAGAGCTTCTCGTTTGGAAATGCATCGATAATTTATAAGGTATTACCATCTTCACTCTCGAATTCCAAACGAGATAAATGATCTGCTACCTGATTTTCTGATCCTTAATTTTTATATCGAATTCTTGTAACAGTAAGATCCATCGAATTAGTCCTTGTTTGGCATCTTTTTTGGCAAAGGGGTATTACAACGCAGAGTGATAAGTATATATTGTAACTTTTGTGCCAACAAGATACGAACGAAACTTTTCTAATTCAAAAACTACTGCTAACAACTTTTTCTTTATGGTTGTATAATTGACCTGTGCTTCAGTAAGAGTTTTACTAGCATAATATACTGTATGAAATACCTTATCTTTGTATTAACCAAGCACTGCACGTATTGCGTAGTCGCTTGCATCACACATAACTTCAAACAGTTGGGACCAGTCTGGTGCGATGATAATAGGTGTTTGCACTAATTACTGCTTAATTTTCAAAAATGCTTCCATACAGGCAGCATCAACCATAAACTTTTTAATTTGCTCTAACAGTGAGTAGAGAGGTTTTGTAATTTTCGAGAAATCTCGGATGAATCTTCGATAGAAACCTGCATGGCCGAAAAAAGTCCTTATTCCTTTAACATTAGTAGGCATGGTACCTTCTCAATGATCTCCACCTTTGCCTTGTCCACTTCGATGCCTTGACAAGAGATATGATGTCCAAGGACAATACCTTCAATTGCCATGAAGTGGCATTTCTCCCAGTTCAGTACTAGATTAGTGTCCTCGCATCGCTTTAAAACTCTATCTAAATTGTCAGCACATTTATCAAAAGTGTGACCATAAAAAGAAAAATCATCCATGAATACCACTAACGAGTCTTCAATCATATCAGAAAAAATTGCCTTCATGCACCTTTGAAATGTGTCTGGTGCGTTGCATAAGCCAAATGACATTCGGCGAAAAGAAAAGGTACCAAATAGGCAAGTGAAAGTCATTTTAGATTGGTCTTCAGGCATAATTGCAATCTGGTTGTAGCCAGAATAACAGTAAAGGAAATAGTAATATGCTTTACTAGTAAGCCTGTCTAGCATCTGATCAATGAATGGAAGTGGGAAGTGATCTTTTTTATGACAGCATTCAAATGGCGGTAGTACATGCAAACACGCCAACCTATAGCAACGCGAGTAAGAATCAATTCATTCTTGTCATTACTTACCACCTTAATACCGCTCTTCTTTGAAACGCATTGGACTGAGCTCACCCATGTACTATCAGAAATTGGGTAAATAATGCCAGCATCCAACCATTTGATGATCTCCTTTTTAACAACTTCCTTCATTTTTTCATTTAACCTCCTTTGTTGCTCAATGGACTGCTTTCCTTCATCCTCCAACTTGTAACACCCCTACACCCGTTCACATGTATAAACCCAGTATAAGAGTATTACATAAAGTGTCAAAGAAATTAAAAAAAACGAGTATAACAAAATTTTATTTCAAATACTGTGTAATTGAATCGTTTTACATAAAATATCACAAAATAATCAAGTACAATCAACATCGAGACTTAAAACTAGTTTGAAAATAATGAAAATGTAATTTTTACTCAAAACATGGAAAATATCGATACCACCATAAAAATATTGATACCTCTTTTCTAAAATCAATAAATATAGCTGAAAACTTAGTAATAATCCCCTGAAACAACTTAAAAACTTCCCCAATATTTCAAATCAGTCCAAAACACAATTTTAACCATTTCATTCAATTCATGTAAATTTTCAAAGCAACATTGATAACTCATTCATTAGAGACACATAGGTATACCATTTGTACATGCCATTTCACACAAAATAAATATACCTTATCTTGCAATCTTCCGATGTTGATGTAATTTGATGAAAGGCACCTAGTCCAACCTTAACTTCTCAGAGGTCTTATACCTACGCGTTGAAATAAACACGTTAAGCCGGTGAAGGCTTAGTAAATACTATAAGAATAATTAATCAATTCTAAAATTTTTTATTAACTCATTTCAACATACATGTGAATATTCATTCAGATAAAATACATATCTTTCACATAAATATCATTTAACTTCTCTTGTTATCACATTATATACATTCATCCACTTTTTACAACTTAGCTATTTTAGCCTCTTTAGCTTACTTAGTTTTATCATTATTTGATTGCTTATACACTTAGTTTTATCATTATTTGATTGCTTATACACATATAGTACGTACCTTTCATGCGTTCAATGTTTCACTAACCTCGTTGTCACAATTTGCACATTCTTTTTTTTTTTTAACATTATTTACCCTATTAACAAGACTCGGACCTTGGCGGATACACGAATCTAACCAAACACACCAGAATGACACCCAGTGCCTCATCGGATAGTTCGAAGCAAGAAAGTGACGCCCAGTGTCTCATCGGCCTAGCCGAAGTAAAGTGGTACCCAGTACCTCATCGAATCTATTCGAAGTAAAATAATGACACCCAATGTCTCATCGACTCAAGGTCAAAGTATCCCTGAACTCTTCCAATCCTATGGCATGCCAACTATATCCATCTCAGCCCGACTAGTTAATAAGGATTTTCAATTTACAATTCATATCACTTTCAATTCCAATCACACTTTCACTTTCACTTTCACTTTCAATTTTGATCACAAATCATTCACAATTTATACATCATATATACATTTTTCTTCACATATACATAATCATGTATTTCTCACCTTTATTTCCTCAATGGCTTTCACAATATCACCATTTTATCATATAATCAATATTCATAATTAAACACATAAGATTTCACATATACATTGTTCATCACATATATATCATCATATACCTCTTTACTCTTACTTTCACATTAATTTTCAAAACTGTCCATTTGAGTCATAGTCACTAAATTATTTATATCTTGAGCTAAAAAATTTGAAATTATAATCCACTTGATGATTCTGAAATTAGACTCAAATATCTTTTTACCATAAAAATTTCAGAAATTTTACTTTAGCCAATTTGTACAGTAAATTCTTTCAATTTACCCCTTCTCTTCTGCCTAACAGTTTCGACCTTTTTTCACTAAAAATTATTTATCTTTTAGTACAGGGATCCAATAATATTATCGTATGTTTATTTTGAAAATAGACTCATTAAGGATTCAACCATACAAATTTAAGTCTCTAATAATTTTTCTACATTTTTCTATGATTTTTCAAAGTGAGAACAGGGGAATTCGAACATACTCTGACCTTGTTACACAAAAACTAGTATATCTCGAAATATACAATTCCTTTTATTTCAATATTTCTTCCATATGAAACTAAACTCAATAATATTTAATTAAATATTTAATTCAACTCTTAACTCTTTTTATAAAATTTTTGGTGAATTTTTAAAGTTAGTCCTCTGATTCTGTCCAATCTGTTTTAATGAGAATAATTCCTTTCTCATGTTTCTTTATACTAAATTTCATTCAATCATACATAATTAACATACTTATAATTAAACATCTCATTTTCATCATGATTAATCATATATATTAAAATTATAAACACTTTAACTTAATTGTTACTAAGTCTTTTAATACTTGTAGTACTTACCTCCCTTGTAGATAATTTCTTCTCACACCTTAGCTTTCTCCTTTCCTTTTTCTTCAATTTGGTCCTTCTCCTTCTTCCCTCTTTCTTCAATTTCATACAAACACATATAAGCTTAAGACTAAAATTCAATACTTTTTCATGCTAGATTATGTAAATATACATGTATGTTATGAAAATTGAATAATCTCTTACCTTTGTTCTTGAATTTCCAAAATTCTAATTCAATCACTGTCCACTTTAACACTTCAAAGTGGACTCTATAAATAAATTAAGGTGTCTACTAACTTCCCTCTATGCCTTTCTTAAAGAAATTTCAAAGAAAATGGAGAATTTTGAAGCTTGGAGGGCTTAACAATGGAGGAAGGACTTAATTGAAATAAAAGCAAAATTTGGAAATGAGAGATATGTATGTGACGTTGGAAATGAATGAAAAAGATGATATTTTCATCTTTTATCTAATTTTATTTCTCTCAAATTCTCTTTTATCTAATTTTATTTCTCTCAAATTCTCTAGATTTCTCCACTAAAAATATCTCTCTTAATAAAAATGGTAAAATTGCACTTTTAGTCCTTAAGCCTTCCAACTTTACACTTTGGCCCAAAACTTTGCCTCCAAAAATATCTTCCACCAAATTACTCTTTTTCCCCTCCTTAATCAATCTAATTCTCATGATGACTCATAATTTAATTTTGATAAATTACTATTTAGTCCTTCCTCATTTCTCACAATTTTTAATTAATCCTTAAATTTTCCTAATCTTCTTATTTTAGCTGCGTATTCTAATTCTTGACCCCTTCCCTATACTGTTCCAACTTTGGTTAAAAAATGCAGATGTTACACAACTTGATTTTGTGCATACAGAAAGAAGGATTAATGCCTCTGATATCTGCGATGCTCTAGGCGATAGCACGCTTGCGTTGCTTCAATATTCAGATCAAATTTTCCTCTTGGCTTGCATTGAGATTTGCGGAGACAATTACTAGCAAGGTATTTTTGTCACCAAGGAGACATACTTTAAATGTGTTGGCAATGATTTCAACTCCAAGGTCGGAGCTTCTTCAACAGAGACTTAAATATAGAGACCTTTCTATTGGTCAGATCTAAGGATTCCATTTGCCAACCATATCTAAGCTTAACAATATTTGCTTTATCCTTGTGGTCGCAATCAGTCAGGAAATTATTTTTAGTTGTCACCACAAGTTCTTCTAGAGCTACTGTACTACACTCATAAAATTCTTCCGTAATTAATTCGTTTAGTACATCAATATGGTGACATTCCTCTTTACTCTTGCAAGGAATTACTTCAAAAACACTGAAGGTGACGTGTTCATGATTGTGTCGCATAATTAATTCACTTTTGAATATGTCTATAAGAGTGAAACTCGTAATAGGAAATGGACGTCCCAAGATTATTAGCACCTCCTTATCAACTTCACAATCAAGAATAATAAAATCTGCTGGGAACACAAACTTATCTACTTGGATGAGAACATCTTTGATTTGCCCTTCAGGTTGCACCAAAGATCTATTCTCTAGCTGCAATGTTACTGCAATAGTCTTCATATGACTAATTCCTAAATTCCGGAATGTTGATAGCGCCATAAGGTTGATGCTTGCTCCTAAATCACAGAGAGCTTTTCCTAAGTAATGATTTCCAATGGAGCACAAAATTGTAAAACTGTCAGGATCTTTCATTTTGGGTGGTAATTTATTTGTTAACACAGTGCTACTATCTTTTGTGAGCACAATTATCTCGATGTCTGTTAACTTCTTCGTCTTGGATAAGAGCTCCTTTATAAATTTCCCATAGCTAGGAATCTGTACAAGAGCATCAATAAGAGGTATATTAACATGTAATTGTTTCAGGGTGACCAAAAACATTTTATATTCTCTGTCATTTTCTTTTTCCTTAAATCTTTGTGGAAACGAAAAAGGAATTGAAACATTAGGTTGTTGTGACATAACCGACTGCGTCGATATTGACATTTACGTCGACAATTTTGTAAGTCTAATAGTTGGCATGGGAGTAATAACTAGTGTCTTCTCTTCATTTAGCTTTATTGCTTCTTCTTTAGGTACAACTTTTCCTCTTTGCTCTGCTTCATTTGCAACGATAGGTGCTGTATTGAAATTGCTACTTTGTTCAACAGTTTGCTTTCCACTCCAAAGAGTAATAGCTTTGCAATGCTCTTTCCCTTTTTGAATTGGATTTTCAGTATCACTAGGTAAGGTACCTAGTGGTCTCGTGCTCATATTAGAAGCTAGTTGTCCTACTTGTGCTTCTAACGCTTGAATGGAAGTAGAATTTCCTTGCACAATAGCTTCAGTTCTTATGATGTGTTCATGCATTAAAGCTTCAAGGGCAGCTAATGGATCAACTCGTGGTTGAGAGTACTGCTGTTTCTATTGTTGATATTGTCCTTGCATATTCAGATTTGGCATTGCAGTCTGCTATGGCTGCATACGAACATGTGGTTGCGTCTAATCATGATGTGCATGTGTCTAAGGACTTTGGTTATAATTTTACTATTGCTGATTATAACTTCCCTGTCGAAGATTTCCTTGGCTTGAGGAATTTCCATATCGAAATGTGGATGCATTTTGATTCCCCCAAGGTTTTTGATACCTAACTGAATTGTTGTAGGAGTTATCATACGAATTTACTCTGATGTTATTGACATAAAATGCATTTTTTGCATGCTGTGGGCAATCCTCGTAGTTATGATTGTCTCTGCAAATTTCATAACAAAATATCGGGACATCCATTTGCTGGGCAACTTGAATGGGAGCAACTTCACTCATCCCCTTCATGTTTTTAATCATGTTAGCCAATGAAGATACCTGTGCACTCAAAGCTGATATGGAGTCTAATTCAATAACTTCAGGATTCGTTTTTACTTGAGCAGCTCAAGAAATTGGGTATTGATAGTCATTCTGAGCGATTCTTTCCAAAATTTTCTCAACTTCATCATAGGTGTAGTCTAACAAAAGACCATTTGCAGATGTAGCGACAAGATTTATTGTCTGTGCATTTAATCCATTGTAAAAAATTTCGATCTATGTTTCTTGTTAGATTCCATGCATGGGACAACGCCGAAGCAAAGTTTTGTAGCGCTCCCATGTGGTATGTCATCATCCATCTGGTGATAAACAGTAATATCAATTCTCAATCGAGCATTCATCGTAGGTGGATTAAACTGCAAAACAAATTGAGTTGCAAGTGCATTCCATGATATAATCAATCTAGCAGGTAATCCAAGGAACCAGGTACAAGCCTTTCCTTACAATGAATAAGGAAACAATTGCATCTTCAAAGTGTCATCAGGAACACCATGCTGACTAAACGAAGCACATATTAGCAGAAAAGATTGAAGATGCTCTCTCACATCTTCATGAGGCAAACTAGCATATTGCACATTTGAATTTAACATTTGAAACATAATTGGTTTTGACTCGAAATTTCCAGCTTGGAGAGCTAGTCTAACAACCCCTGGCTACAAATCATCTAACACAGGAACAACAAAGTCTCTAATTGTTCTGTTTTGTATTTGTTTTTCTTGTGGCAGTGGTGGGTTGTTTAAATTCTGTGTTTGTATTGGAGGAATAGGATTTTGTGGCGGCAATGGTAGTATGAAATCAGTTTCAGGAAAAGCCATATTCCTTTGTTCTTATCTTCTCCTTCAAATGGTTCTCTCGATTTTCGGATGTAAGCTAACAATATTATCAGGATTACTCCTAGTGGTCATAAAACACCTAAAAGAAAATTGAAAAAGAGTAAAAAAAAATTGAAACAAATCAGTAACAAATAAAAGTTAAGAAATGAAGAATAATTGCAACTACAAAAATAAACATGATACAAACACCATCCCCAGTAATGGCGCCAAAACTTGATCGCACTATGAATGTCACTGTAATTGTGCAAGCGAACACTTGTTGATGCAAGTATAGAGTATAGGCTTAAAACTATTAGATATCGATCCCATAGAGATGGCTATTTATGTTTATAATTGTTAATTCAATTAAAGTTAAGATAAGAAAAACTATATGAATAATGTTAGCGCAAATAAGATAAAGAGTGCAGAAATGAAAGAATTAAACTATCAAAGCAATTATTGTAAGACTGTAATAAAAGATGTCGAACCAAATTAATAAGAAATGTAGTGAGAGTTGAAGATAATTTTTTATGCAAATTAAGAAAATTAAAAAAGTAAAACAATGATAATGAAATGGGAGATCCCTGACTTGATTACTCGACAAATCACTAAATGTAACCACAAGGTAAATAATAGATAAATTATAGCCACAATTAAGCTTAATGAGATCTTAGCAACCTCTACTTCCCTATTTATCAAAGACCCAAATACTCAAATTAACCACACCTTCCAGTGCTGGCAATGCTTTGCATTCAAGGACAAGTGGCTAGAATTCCTTTGTTCCCCAAGCAACTTCCGTTGTCTTGCTTGTTAATTTAATTTGTTAGTGCACTTTCCACTGTCAGTAACTGCTATAGCACTTCCGTGATCAAGCAATTAAATCCAAAGATAAACAGATCAGAGAAAATTGAGTAGAAATCAAATTAGATCTAAAATTAAAAGGTACTTCCATACACATTTAACTTCATCAGAATTTATCAACGTTTGAGAGGAAATAAAGAACAAGTTGAAGAATTCTATTCCTAGCCTACTAAAACTCTTCCCTAATGCTCCTCTTGTGTTGCACTTAGGAACACTCCTCGTTAGGAGCAGGAATTGCTTTCTCGTCACAGTCAGTTCACCCTCCAAGAAACTAAGCTGCCATGGAGGTAAGCTTCAAAAAAGATGAAAAACCAAATTGATTTTTTCACCAGCTTCCCATTTTTCTCCCCTTATTTTTTTCTTTTCCATCCGTATTTATCTTTAATGCCAAATAATAGTGTCCTTCTTCAGATCTAACTTCCTTACAGCCGTACATTCTTGTAGATCTGGTGCATTCATCTACCGTTTCTTTAGACATAGCTCTTTCACCCTGATCCACTTCACTAGTGACTATAGGTGTAGCAGTAGAGCTGGTAGCTGGCATGGTAGTTTGTCTAACACTTAGAAGAGTGATAGCTTTGCAATGCTCCTTCCCTTTCAAATTTGGATTTTCTGTATCATTAGGTAATGCACCTGGTGGTCATGTGTTCAAATTCAAAGCGAGTTGCCCCAACTGTGCTTCCAACGCTCTATTGGAGGATGAATTTCCTTGCTCAATTGCTTCCGTTTGAGTTATGTGCTCACATATTAAGGCTTCTATGGCTGCTAATGGATCAGATCATGGTTACGTGTATTACTACTGATGTTTTCCTTGAACATTCAAATTTGGCATTGAAGATTGCTATGGCTGTACACGATTCTGATGTGGCTACATCTGATCTTGATGTGAATGTATCTGAGTACTTTGGTTGTAACTTTGCTGCTGTTGATTGTAATTCCCTTATCTATAATTGCCTTGATTAGATGAATTTTAATATCTGAATGTCACGGCATTCTGATTTTCCTAAGGCTATTGATTTCTTGCAGAGTTATTATAGGAATTACCATAAGAATTTCCACGGATGTTATTGACATAGAAAACATTCTTTGTGTTCTGTGGACAATCTTCATAACTGTGGTTGTCATCGCAAATTTCACAACAAAATGTAAGGACATCAATTTGTTGAGCAACTTCAATGGGTACGACGTCACTAGTCCCTTTCATATTTTTTTATCATGTTTGTGAGTGAAGAAACTTATGCACTTAGAGCAGATATAGTATCTAATTCAATAACTCCAGGATTTTCTTTCACTTGTGCAGCTCGAGAGATCGGATATTGATAATCATTCTGAGCAATTCTCTCTAGAATTCTGACAGCTTCATCATATGTACAGTCCAACAAAGGACCATTAGCAGATGCGTCGACGAGATTTCTTGTCTGTGCATTCAACCCGTTGTAGAAAATTTCAATATGCATTTCTTGTTGAATTTCATGCATGGGACAGCGTCAAAGCAGAGATTTATAATGCTCCCACGTAGTATGCAAATTTTCATCATCCAGCTGATGATACGCAGTAATATCATTTCTAAGACAAGCATCCATAGTCAGTGGATTGAAACGCAAAACAAATTGAGTTGCGAGGGCATTCCATGAAGTAATTGATCCAGTAGGGTAACCTAAGAACTAGGTACGAGCTTGTCCTTGCAATGAATAAGGGAATAACTGCATTTTCAAGGCGTTATCAGGAATGCCTTGCTGACTAAAGGAAGAACGAATCACTAGAAAGGATTTAACGTGCTCTCTCACATCTACATGTGGCAGTCTAACATACTGTCCATTGGAGTTTAGCATCTGGAACATGACTGGCTTTAACTCGAGATTTCCAGCTTGAATAGTTGGCCTAACAACACCTGGCTACAAATCATCCAACACAGGAACAACAAAATCTTGAATAGTTCGATTTTCCATCTGATCTTCTTGTGGCAACGGTGGATTATTAATATTTTGTGTCTGTATAGGAGGTATAACAGGATTTTGTGGCGACAATTATGGTATGGTTACATCGTTTCCTGGCAAAGCCATATTTTGCTTTTCTTGTTGTCTCCTTCGATTGGTGCTTTCAAATTCTAGATCTAAGCCAACAATAAATTTAGGATTTCTCCAGGTCATAAAACACCTAAAAGAAAAATGAAAAAGCATTAACAAAAAGAAAACAAATTAGTAACAAATAAAGGTTAGATAAGAAAGAATAAGTGCAAAAACAAAAAAAAAACATCAAACAAACGCCATCCTCGACAATGGCACCAAAACTTGATCACGCTATGAACGTCACAGCAAATATGTGCAAGCGTACACTGTCGATGCAAGTATAGTAGACAGATGTAAATCTGTCGTATATCAATCGCATGAGGATGAATGTTTGTTGTCTATAATTGTTGGTGCATTGAACAAGTAAATGTAATAAAATTGTGAGATTGATTTGTCAAAGCAATAATGTAAAATTAAAGAAGAAATACAGTAATAATGAAATGGGGTCCTTGACATAAATAGACAGAAAACTAAGTGTGACTCACAAGGTTAAAAATAATAGGTAATTGTTGCTGCAATAAGGCACAATGAATGTCTTACTAAACTTGCCTTTTCTATTAGATCTAAGACTTAAACATGTGCACTAATCACACCTTCCAGTGTTGGTAATACAACATATTCAAGAACAAGTGGATTAAATTCCTTCAATCCCCAAGCAACTTCCGTTTTCTTGCTTGGTAGTTTAATTTGTCACAGCACCTTTCAGTGACAGTGAGTGACAGTAATAACACTTCTGTGATCAAAACAATCAAACCCAAAGATTAAACAATAAAGGCAAGCTTGAATAAGATATCATTTAGTCTAAATATCAAATGTACTTCCATACAACTTGAAATAACATAAATTACCAGCGTTTAAGAAAGAGAAATAAAATAAAAAATGAAGAATACTATTCTTAGGCTATTCGACTTGCTCCCTTACTCTCCTATTATGTTCGCACTTAGGATGCTCCTCGTCAGGAGCAGATCTGCCTCCTCCTTCGCGTCAAGTCGCCCTTGAGAAAGTTAAGCTGCCATGGATGCAAGCTTAAAAAAATAGATTTTAGAAGAAAATCAATCCGGAAGAAGAAGACCCTTTTCTCTTTCATCCTCATGAGTATTTAACTGCATTTGTACAGGTGTCCTTTCCTCCAAATCTAGCAATCTCTGCCGTACCAATTGGTTACACCAGCTGTACAGCTCACATATTTCTGGTTTTTTTAACCAGAAAGCTGTCAGATACTGCGACAGTTTTGGGTGCAATTTTGGACATGCTTATATAGCTACAACTTTGAACAAGTTCCTGCAACGACAATTCTGAACAAGTTCTTGCAGCGATAATTCTGAGCGCAATGCTAAATAGACTCATGTAGCGACATCAGTAGTAAAAATATTATAAAATCAAAGGCAATTAGGCAGAGTTCCATTAAGTTAGAAAATGCACTAACTAAATTAAAAATGCTAAAAATATATGGTAAAGATGACTAAATTGGAACAACTTAAATAATAAGTAGGGAGAAATCAATTGTTCTTTCTAGTACCATTAGTCGGTATATGATGCCTCTCTTCTATCACAGGAAGAGGTGGAGGGAGGTGTCATAGGTCGGGCAGTAGGCTGTGTAGCCAGAGGTGGAGGAGGTGGTGTCATAGGATTATTCCTCATGAATTTTGAGAACCACTGTTCCATTAAGTCAAAGAACATGTTTTTGGCTTCACTTTCTGTCATCGGTATAATCGGTACCCTTCGGCTCGCATCAAAATCGGTAATTGAAACATTACTATTTACCTCGTTGGTCTCTCCTCGTTATGAGTTAGACATTTTTTTATCTACAAAATTAGTAGTTAGATTCGATCCATCTAAATCACACTAGCACATGTTCATATGCATGTACCTCTAGATCATTTCACACAGTCAATACAGTCCAAGAAATGACTAAATTGTAAGCATTGATACTACTAAATGTAACACCCAAAACCCGTAAATCGTCACTGATTAGGGTTTCGATGTCTTACTATTCATTTATCACTATTCATATTTAACATCATGTTATTAAGACTTATTTTATTAAAGAATTGCACTCCACACGTTATATATCATAATTTGATTATAAACACAATTCAACAAGGGTAAAAAGGTCATTTTCGACATTTTTAGAGATTTCTACCGGCACTTGTTAGGCAATTATCGATAGTTGGCAAGTCAGTAAACAATTTAGGAATAATATAGACTTTTACCGATATAAATGACTCATCTACTGAAACAAGTCTTACTTCTACTGATACTAAAAACTCCAAAGAGCTAAAAAGGCTCACCTTGTTACTTCTACCGATACAAGTATACAAATTACCTATACTTCTAAACACATAACTACTGATACAACCCAAATCAGTGAACAACCTTTCTCCTACTTTGTACTTCTACCGATTCAACCATGGGTTCTACCGAAACAAGTATCAGAATTCAAATATTTACACAAGTTCTCATGCTCAGCCATCAAAGCTCATTCCATACATAAGATACAAAGACAATTATTCATAAATTTCAAAACACATATGATAATACATTTCATTTCATTGTAAGCCTACTTTCACCCATAGTAACATGCAAGGTATAACAAATACCTAACCAAGGTTCCAACAATGAACCATCAACCAAAATCAAGAGTTATATAAATAACATCGTCCTAGTACATGCCATAAAACCAAGTGATGTAAAAACTACCAAACAAGCTCCGTAATAGTGTGATTTGTTTGAGATGATCTGATCTTCAGCCAGCAAAATGTATCTACAAAACAACAACAGATACAAGGGTAAACTTATTAAGATTAGTAAGTTAGCAGAAATCATTTTCTTACAGAATAGCCAAATCGGTTATAAAGATGATAACAAGTATTTATTCATAATCTTATGAACAGTATCGAATTTAATCATGTACAGTCTTCCAGATTTTAGCTCATATGAGCCCAGACAAATTAGCTCTCACGAGCCCAAGATGGTTAGCTATTACGAGCCCAGAATGGTTAGCTCTTACGAGTCCATAATGCTTAACCAGTATACGATGCTGCTCACACAAGCTGATGAGAATTCGCAACATACGTGAAGACTCAGCCGTCAATATGGTCCAAAATTTCCCACTCTCGATGTTGCTCACACAAGCTGATGAGAATTTGTAACATATGCAAAGACTCAACCATTGGAGGGGTCTACAATTCAGTATTCGTTTCAAATCTGTGAACTTGTGATGCTGCTTGCACAAGCTGTCAAGATACTGCAACATATGTAGGATCCTAACCATCGCTTCAAATCAGATAACCGGCCCCAGGCTTGATATTTAATTTCTTCCTTTGTCTTTCGATCATCATGAATTTTTTAACCTTCCTTGAGTTGCTGTAACAATAGTGAAAGTACAAAGAACATACAATGTATATAAACTAACACTACGAACTTACCGAATGAAATTGTAGTTTGGCTAAACTTCAAGGACTATTCTGCTAATTTCCTTTTTTCACGATCCGTTGTACGATCGTAACCTAAATCAATAATTCATCCAAATTTCACATTAAAACACATAATCAAATCATTTAACATAACTTGGTCATTTTTGGGAAAATTTTGATTTTACCCCTAATACTATCCTTTTATTCAATCTACTCCTTTCAACACAAAACATGCAAAATACCCATTTTCTCTTCAACCCATACCAGTCGAATATACCTTGATCTCATACAAGTCCCTACAATCCATTTATTTCACCCAAAGTATTCCCAGTTTCATCATTTAACATTTTAGTCCTTAAACTCTAATTTCATCAAAAATCACTTTACAAAAAGATCCAACCTAATCATCAAGCATCAAAAACTATCAAAAACTTTAAAAGACAAGTATATTCAATAATGGTAAGATTCACAAAATTTGATAGATTCACAAATTAGTCCTTAGATTAGCTAGATCAAGCAAACACAGACTCAAAAACATAAAAATTACTAAAAACGGTCAAGGTTTGCTTACCCAAATCAAAGCTCAAAGTTCATCAATGGAAAACCCTAGGTTTTCTTGTCTTAGCCATGAAGAAGAAGAAATTAGAAGAAAATTCATATTTTTCTTCTTTAATTCATACTTATACCAAATAGTAATTTTGTAGATATTTAGCCCTTTCATGATTAGTTTAATTAATCTCTAATTTAGTCTTAATTAACCCTACTTATGATCAATATACCTCATGATTATCCACCCACTAAAGTGCCATAGGTTAATTTACCTATTTGATCCTTTAATTATATTAAATTTAAATCAAACCACTTATTTACAATTTAGCCTTAAGCTAATTAGGACTAAATGAATAAATATCCAAAGAATTAGTGGAATGAAATCATACCCTCCACCGCATGGACTTTTTGACCTTCGTATAATTACCACTTGGGTCCTTTTATTCTTAATTCAATCGCAATTAACCTTTACCTCTTTTACAATTTAATCCTTTTTACTCAATTCACTATCTAAACATTAAAATTCCATAACCAAATTTTAATTCGATGCTAATGACATCATAATATAAAAATAAATAAATTTACAACTCAATTTGTCAAAATTATGGTCTCAAAACCATTGTTTCTGACACCACTGAAAATCGGGTTGTTACATTATGTATGAGAAGAACCAGGATATATTAAAGTATGTACAGGTGTGGAGTACAAAAGGAAAATACCTGCTACTACGTTGGTAGCATCCCCTTCATCGTGAGTTCTTACGACATATGCACGAGCTGGTGCTCTCATTTCCAACTGATGAGTATTTGAATCATTTCCCTTCCTCGATCCGCTTCTCAAAACTAGTCCTCCTCTACTAGCCCCACGACCCCGTGTAACTGAAGTAGTACTCTGAACAACAGTGAGCATATTATCTTTGTTCTTGGGACATTCTCGTGCAAAGAAATCTAATGACCCACATAAAAAACAACTTTTAGTCAGTTTCCAGCATTTTCCTCAGTGCTTCTTTCCATAATGCTCACAGGGTTGCATTTCTGATTCTTTGTTTGGCCCTTTAACACTACTGACTGACATTGTAGGTTGTCGATCTTGTGTTCTGTGTGGCACGGTTGATCTCACAACTGATTTTTTGAAATCTCGAGTCTCCTTGTTACGTTTTTGTGTCAAAAAGAAACTGAAAGTTCCAAAATGTTTTCCAGTAGCACAAGGATGTTCTACTTTGTTGCTCAAACCCAAAGATTGTTCCACCATTTTTACTCTTTCCGATAAATCCGTAAATTCTTTGATCTTCAAAGCTATCAACTAGGTTATTATCTCATCTTTCATGTATTGCAAAAATCTTTTTCAACTTTCTTCTTCTGTTGGAATTAAATCTTTTTCAACTTTCTTCTTCTGTTGGAATTAATTCCATGGCATACTTGCTGAATCGTGAGTATTGTCGTTCGTAATATACCATCAACATGTTTCCTTACTTCAACAAAAGAAACTCTTGTTCTCTATCTTCCAAATACAATTCCCTGACATATTTCTTTTGTAATCCAGCTTGGAAGAGTTTCCAATCGATTCTTTATTTAGGAATGTACTTCGTTACTATCTACCACCATGCATAAGCTTCACGTTGTAACAATGACATCGCGCAAATAACATTTTCCCGAGAGGTATATTCTAACTATTGTAAAATTGTTGTCGTAGATTCTAACCATTGCTCAGTTGCTGACGAATCTACTCCGTTTACCCCTGTAAATTCTGTTGCATCGTATCTTCGTAACTCCTTAATAGGAGATCGTTTGGCCATAGTTGTTGATGGCACCGTAAGGTTTACTCCAGCTACCCGCTGAAGGGCTACAACAATCGTACGTAATAAATTCATATCATGTTGACCCTAATTAGGGCCCCTATTATCACTTGCTATGCACCACCCAATTGCACATTTAGAGTAATAGATTCGACTATTTCCACCTCCTCAACAGAGTCACGATCAAGATTTTCTTGACTCACCACATTAATGGATTCGCCAGACATTGTTCAATCTTTTTTCTATAAAATAATTATTTCATATTAGTTCCAACATCTCGACTCAACAATAACTAGACATTGGCATGTACCTTTAGACACGATTATGAGTTGCTTTAGGTTGAGAATCGGCTAAACCCAAAAGCTTTGATTACCACTAATTGTAACACCCATAACCCGTAATCGTCACCAATTTAGGGTCTCAGAGTATTACTGAATATTATAAGATCATTCTCACATTACATATATATACACATATATACATATACACACATATACACATATACACATATACACATATATATATATGTGTGTGTATATGTGTGTATATGTGTATATGTGTATATGTGTGTATATGTGTGTATATGTATATATGTGTATATGTGTATATGTGCATATATGTGTGAATACTAAGTGTGACTCACAAGGTTTAAAATAATAAGTGATTGCCACCGTAACTAAGTACAATGAATATCTTACCAAACTTAGCTTCTCTATTCGATCTAAGACTTAAATATGCACACTAACCACACCTTTTGGTGATGACAGTGTAACACATTCAAGAACAAGTGGATTAAATTCCTTCAATCCCCAAGCAACTTCCGTTGTCTTGCTTGTTAGTTTAAACTATCGCTGCACCTTTCAATGATAGTAACTGCAATAACACTTCCGTGATCAAAACATTCAAACCTAAAGATTAAACAGTAAAATCAAGTTTGGATAAAATATCATTTAGTATAGAAATCAAGTGTACTTCCATACAAACATGAAATAAACATTAATCACCAGCATTTTAGAAAAGAAAGGTAAAAGAAATAAATGGAGAATACTATTCTTAGGTTACTCGACTTGCTCCCTTACTTCCCTCTTGTGTCGCACTCAGAGCTCCTCGTCAGGAGCAGATCTGCCTCCCTTTCATGTCAATTCACCTGTGGGAAGCTTAGGCCTCCCTAACCGAAAAGCTCAAAAGCTAGGTTTTAGAAGATGATGCACAAAGGAGACTCAAGGAGACTAAAAAACTTCTATTTCTCTTTCCTTATGAGTATTTATATCCTTCCAAATTGTACTGGTGTCTCTTCTGTAGAGTTGAGCTGTCTATGGTTGTACCAGTTGGTTATACCAGATTGGATAGCTTATGCAATTTCTGTTCTTATTCGGAAAGCTATCAGATACAGCAACAATTTTGGGCGCAATTCTAGATATGCTCATGCAGTGACAACTCTGGATAGGTTCATGCAGCGATAATTGTGGACAAGTTCCTACAGCAACAATTCTAGGCGCAATTCTAAATAGACTCATGCAACGACATTAGTAGTAAAATATGATAAAATTAAAGGGAACTTAGCTAAGGTCTATTGAGTTAGAAAATGAAATGAACTAACTTAAAAATTGCTAAAATGTGTGCTAAGAATGACCAAATGGGAACAACTTAAACAATATGTAGGGAGAAATGCATGGTTCTTTCTGGTACTATCACATCCCCAAACTTGAGTTTTTACTTATCCTCAAGTAAAATAGAAACTAGCAAGGCTATACAAAAATTTGTCAAGAAAAAAAATCATTCTAGCAACTTGAATCATCTAAAATTCCAATGAATGAATAACATTCCAATGATAGAATATCGCGCAGACAATTCATAAGCATGAATAACTAAGATTGCAACATCATGCTTCAAATCCTACATTCTATCTACCAATACAACATTTATTGTATAATAATATATATATATATATATTTTTTTTTCTTTTCCCCTTTTTTTTATGTGACTGAGGGATGTCGTTGCATTACTATACCCTTTGTTCTTAAGAAGTAATGATGGAGTGCAACAAACCCCTAGGGACTATGTAATTGCATCGACACACACTCTTGCAGCGACAGCCTTTGGCTAGATTCATTTTTCTAACACTTGCATTGGAGTGTTCCCCCTTAAACAGTTCACAATTCTGGGCGAAATTCTGGACATCATCATGCAGTGACAATTCTGGGCGTAATTCTGAATGGACTCATGCAACGACATTAGTAGTAAAATATGATAAAATTAAAGGCAACTTAGCTAAGGTCCATTGAGTTAGAAAATGAAATGAACTAACTTAAAAATTGCTAAAATGTGTGTTAAGAATGACTAAATGGGAACAAATTAAACAATAAGTAGGGAGAAATTCATGGTTCTTTCTAGTACTATCACACCCCCAAACTTGAGTTTTTACTTGTCCTCAAGTAAAACAGAAACTAGTAAGACTATACAAAAATTTATCAAGACAAATGATCATTCTAGCAACTTGAATCATCTAAAATTTCAATGAATGAATCACATTCCAATGACAGAATATTGCGCCGACAATTCATAAGCATGAATAACTAAGATTGCAACTTAATCAAAGCTAGAATCATGCTTCAAATCTTACATTCTATCTACCAATACAACATTTATTGTATAATAATATATACATATATCTTTTTCTTTTCCCTTTTTTTATGTGATTGAGGGATGACGTTGCATTACTATACTCTTTGTTCTTGAGAAGTAACGATGGAGTGCAACAAACCCAAGGGAGTACGTAATTATGCAGACACACACTATTGCAGCGATAGCCATTGACTAGATTCATTTTTCTAACACTTGCATTGGAGTGTTCCCTCTTAAACAATTCACAATTCTGGGCGCAATTTTGGACATCATCATGCAGTGACAATTTTGGGTGTAATTCTGAATGGACTCATGCAGCGACATTAGTAGTAAAATATGATAAAATTAAAGGCAACTTAGCTAAGGTCCATTGAGTTAGCAAATGAAATGAACTAACTTAAAAATTGCTAAAATGTGTGTTAAGAAAGACTAAATGGGAACAACTTAAACAATAAGTAGGGAGAAATTCATGGTTCTTTCTAGTACTGTCACATCCCCAAACTTGAGTTTTTTACTAGTCCTCAAGTAAAACAGAAAACTATACAAAAATTTATCAAGACAAATGATCATTCTAGCAACTTGAATCATCTAAAATTTCAATGAATGAATCATATTCCAATGACAGATTATTGCACCGACAATTCATAAGCATGAATAACTAAGATTGCAACTTCATCAAAGCTAGCATCATGCTTCAAATCTTACATTCTATCTACCAATACAACATTTATTATACAATAATATATACATATATCTTTTTCTTTTCCCTTTTTTTATGTGACTGAGGGATGACGTTGCATTATTATACCCTTTGTTCTTGAGAAGTAATGATGGAGTGCAACAATCCCAAGGGAGTACGTAATTATGTAGACACGCACTCTTGCAGCGACAAGCTTTGGCTAGATTCATTTTTCTAACATTTGCATTGGAGTGTACCCCCTTAAACAGTTCACAATACACCCACATTGGAGTGTCTCTTATTTATAATTATATATAACTATATACATATATAAGTAGCTGTAAAGGGCAGATTCATTCAAGATTCAATGAATGATGCTAGTCATCCATTACTAATGCAATCTAAATCATTCATCAAAGAATTAAAGATACAACATTCAGTAAAATTTATCCAACTCATTCATTGATAGTTCGCATGATTCAAGAATTAAGCATCGAATGTAATAAAAAAAATTTAAACACATTTGCAATAACCATTCATAACCTTGCATGCTTCATTAAACTCAAAAAGAAAAATTTTTGAAATGTGGGTGCATCTCCAAATCCCATATGCATTCCCCAAACTTAAAGTTTGCATTGTCCCCAACGCACTAACATTAAAATGCAATAACAATGAAAATGCAATGATAATGCTTACTAACAAAATAAAAATTACAACTACATGCAATGCATGAATACTACAGCTAAAAAAACTTAAAATAAACTAACTCATTTTTCCTCAACCATCGATGTGGCTGCACAATGCTTCTTCTTCCTCCTCTTTTTCTCCTCTTTCTTACGCTTTATCTTTGGAGCGCTTTCTCTTCTTCTCTTTTGGGCTTCGCACAGTCTTTTGATCTCTCCTTAATTTTCAGCTTTGCTCCGGCATCATCGATTGCTTCTTGTGTAAGATGGTGCTCCTCACTGGTTATCTTTACAGCTTTTGCCTGTCTAGTTGCATTTCGCTCCAAATTCTCAATAGGTACACCCACAACATTGGGTGTAGTGACAGTGTCCACAGCTAATTCTACCTCAGCATTTTTTTCTCAGTATTTTCTTCCTCGGCATCTTCTTCCTTCTCATTCACATTCTCAACATGAGTTTCCTCCTCTCCAATAGGAACTTTCATGATCAAAACATTCAAACCCAAAGATTAAACAGTAAAAGCAAGTTTGAATAAAATATCATTTAGTCTAGAAATCAAGTGTACTTCCATACAAACATGAAGTAAACATTAATCACTAGCATTTAAGAAAATAAATGTAAAAGAGACAAATAGAGAGTATTATTCCTAAGCTACTCGACTTGCTCTCTTACTTCCCTCTTGTGTCGCACTTAGGACTCCTCGTCAAGAGCAGAACTGCTTCCCCTTCACGTTGTTTCACCCGTGGGAAGCTTAGGCCTCCCTAACCGAAAAGCTCAAAAGCTAGGTTTTAGAAGATGATGGATACAGGAGACTCAAGGAGACTAAAAAACTGATGATGGACAAAGGAGACTCAAGGAGGCTAAAAAATTTCTTTTTCTCTTTTCTTGTGAGCATTTATATCCCTCCAAATTGTACAGGTTCTCTTCTGTAGAATTGAGCTGCCTATGGTCGTACCAGTTGGTTATACAAGATTGGATAGCTTATGTAGTTTTTGTTCTTATCTGGATAGCTTTCAGATGCAATGACAATTCTGGGTGCAATTTTGGATATCCTCATGCAACGACCACTCTGGACAGGTTCACGTATGGATAATTGTGGACAAGTTCCTGCAGTGACAATTCTGGGCGCAATTTTGGACATGGTCATGCAGTGAAAATTTTGGGCACAATTCTGAATAGACTCATGAAGCGACATTAGTAGTAAAATATGATAAAATTAAAGGCAACTTAGCTAAGGTTCATTGAGTTAGAAAATGAAATGAACTAACTTAAAAATCGCTAAAATGTGTGCTAAGAATGACTAAATGGGAACAACTTAAACAATAAGTAAGGAGAAATCCATGGTTATTTCTAGTACTATCATTCTTAAATCAATCGCAATTAACTTTTACCTCTTTTACAATTTAATCATTTTTACTCAATTCAGTATCTAAACATTAAAATTCCATAATCAAATTTTAATCCGATGCTAATGACATCATAAATATAAAAATAAATAAATTTATGACTCGACTTGTCAGAATTGTGGTCCCAAAACAACTATTTCCGACACCACTAAAAATCGGGCTGTTACATCTCTCCCCCTTAAAAAATTTCGTCCTCGAAATTTTAATTAGCAGTACCTATTTATTTTAATGTTTTCCTCACAATAAAAAATCATTATTAGCACATCCAAATCTAGAAAATAACATTCTCATATTAATCTCAAATAACACCAACTTGTGAACAATTCTGATTCGTTTTATCTGATTTATCAAATTTATCCATAATTAGTATATTAGACTGACGTTTCCACCAATTCATTTCAGCCCACATTCTTCTAAAGTAACATATAAATATATCTTTAGTAAATCTATTTCTAGATCAAAATATCAAATTCATAAATTGATAGTAACTTTAATCAGCAGGAACTCAACACCCCGAACCTTCAGAGGACATCTACAACATACTAGACTAACTGTGACACTACGATCCAAAGGATTTATAACTAGTATTTCAACTTCAATCGACTCATCAGATAGATTTTATCAGTTATTAAGTAGTATCAATATAAGAATAAATCAATCCTAAATAGTTCAAAGTAAACACAATCACATCAAGGATAGAATTTACCAGTCATCTCATCAGATACAGTTGCCTCTTGGCTCAAATAGCATAGGTCCGTGCATGTGCTCAGACTTCGGATATATTTGTATTTTCTTTAACTTCATTACAATTTTTGCCTATAATGCTATTCTGACCAGGACGTCTACCCTTTTGTGGTGTGACTGGGGGTTTTACACTTCGATTCTATTCGTCTTCATGTGATACTGGACAATTTCGTACCATGTGGTCAATTGCTCCACATCGGAAGCATGCCCCCTTCTTCAAACGATACACACTCGGATGGAATCTTCCACAATACTCACAAGCTGGGTTACATGCATTATGAACACTGGCTACACTATCCGCAGGCCTATTTTGAAATCTAATTTTAGGTTGTGCTGACCCGCTCTTACTCAGGTAACCATATGAAACTGTCACTCGGTTCTCATTCTCTCTGAATTTCTTCGATGGTGGGAAAGAGAAAGTCTTGGAAGAAGTTTTTTTACTGAGTTCTCTAGACCTCTTTCCCTCTATCTCTTGTGGTTGTAAATTTCCTCCATTTTCTGTGCTCTATTCTCCAGGATAACAAATGGTCGTATTTCAGAACCACCTACCATCATTTTAATCTCATCATTTAGACCGTACTCAAATCGAACACACAGAGCCTCGTTTGTAGGTACAATCTCCCGTGCATACTTGCTGAGAAGTACAAATTCCCATTCGTACTCTGCGACTATCTTGTTTCCTTGTCTCAACTCAAGGAATTCCTTTTTCTTTTTATCCAGGTATCGCTTACTGATGCATTTGTTTTTGAACTCTGCTTGGAAAATACCCAAGTAACTTCATTTTCAATCGCCACTGCTACAATCATCATCCACTAATTGTATGTCTTGTCTTTCAGTAACGAAACAACACACCTAACATAATCTTAAAGAGGAAAAGCCATTTCATTCAGTATTGTCAGAGTGTTTTCCAACCAATACTCAGCCCTAGATGGATCATCCTTAGCATTTTCGCGGAATTCTTCCGCCACATATTTTCTTACCCTATCCGTCGGTGATCGCGCTATGAATGTCACAGCAAATATGTGCAAGTGTACACTGTCAATGCAAGTATAGTATACAGATGTAAATCTGTTGGATATCGATCCCACGAGGATGGATGTTTGTTGTCTATAATAGTCGGTGCAATGAACGAGTAAATTCAATAAAATTGTGAGTTTGATAATAATGTAAATTAAAGAAGAAATGCAATAATAATGAAATGGGATCCTTGACGTAAATAGTCGATAGAAAACTAAATGTGGCTCAAAAGGTTAAAAATAACAGGTAATTATCGCTGCAATAAGGCACAATGAATGTCTTACCAAACTTGGCTTTTCTATTAGATCTAAGACTTAAACATGGGAACTAACCACACTTTTCAGTGTTGGCAATACAACATATTCTAGAACAAGTGAATTAACTTCCTTCAATCCCCAAGCAACTTTCGTTGTCTTGCTTGTTAATTTAATTTGTTGCTACACCTTCTAGTGACAGTGATAGTGACTGGAATAACACTTCCGTGATCAAAACAATCAAACCCAAAGATTAAAAAATAAAGACAAGCTTGAATAAGATATCATTTAGTCTAAATATCAAATATAACTCCATACAAGTTGAAATAACATGAATTACTAGTGTTTAAAAATGAAATAAAAGGAAAAATGGAGAATACTATTTCTAGGCTACTCGACTTGGTCCCTTAGTCTCCTCTTGTGGTGCACTTAGGATGCTCCTCGTCAGGAGTAGACCTGCCTCCTCTTTCGCATCAGGTCACCCTTGAGAAAGTTAAGCTGCCATCGATGCAAGCTTCGAAAAAAATAGATTTTAGAAGAAAATCAATCCGGAAGAAGAAAAACCCTTTACTCTTTCATCCTCATAAGTATTTAACTGCAGCTGAATAGTACAAGTGTCCTTTCCTCCAAATCTAACAATCTCTGGCCGTACCAGTTGGTTACACCAGTTGTACAGCTCACGCATTTCTTGTTTTTTTTAACCAGACAACTGTCAGATGCTGCGAAAGTTCTGAACGCAATTCTGGACATGCTTATACAACAACAACTCTGGATATATCACACAACAATAATTTTGAACAAGTTCATGTAGCGACAATTCTGAACAAGTTCTTGCAGCGATAATTCTAGTCGCAATGCTGAATAGACTCTTACAGCGACATCAGTAGTAAAAATATTATAAGATCAAATGCAATTAGGCTAAGTTCCATTAAGTTAGAAAATGCACTAACTAAATTAAAAAAATGCTAAAAATGTATGCTGAGAAATCAATGGTTCTTTCTAGTACTATCACACCCCCCCAAACTTGAGTTTTTACTTATCCTCAAGTAAAACAGAAATTAGCAAGGTTATAGCAAAAAAATTATCAAGGCAGTGATCATTCTAGCAAATTGAATCATCTAAAATCCTAATACATGAATTACATTCAAATGACAGAATATTGCGTCGATAATTCATTAGCATGAATAATTAAAATTGCAACTTCATCAATGCTAGCATCATGCTTTAGATCCTAAATTCTTTCTACCAAAACAACATTTATTGTACAGTAATATATATATATATATATTTATGTGACTGAGGGATGTCATTGCATAACTATACTCTTATTCCTGAAAAGTAACGATGGGTGCAACAAACCCCCAGGGAGTATGTAATTGTGCTGACACATACTCTTACAGTGACAACCTTTGGCTAGATTACTTTTTCTAACACTTGCATTGGAGTGTTCCCCCTTGAACAGTTCACAATACACCCACATTGGAGTGTCTTTTATTTATAACTATAAACATATACAAGTAGTTGTAAATGAAATTCATTCAAGATTCAAAGAATGAAGCTATTCATCCATTACTAATGCAATTTAAATAATTCATCCAAGAATTGAAGATACAACATTCAATCACATTCAATCAAATTCATTCAACTCATTCATTAGCCATTCACATGATTCAAGAATTAAGTATCAAATGAAAAAAAATCAAGCACATTTTCAATAACTTTGCATGCTTCATTAAACTCTAAAAGAAAAAATTTTGAAATTTGGGTGCAATTGCACTTCCAGCCCCATATACATTCCCCCCAAACTTAAAGTCTGCATTGTCCCCAATGCACTGACATTAATTTACAATGACAAATGGAAATGCAAAGACAATGCAAATGCAGTGACAATTAGAATGTAATGGCAATAGGAAAGTGATGACAATGATTACTAACAGACTACAAATTACCTCTACATGGTATGCATGAAAAACTAAAACTAAAACTAAAATAAAACTAACTCAATTGGTTGCAGCCGTTGATATGGCTGCATGGTGCTTTTTCTTCTTGCACTTTCTCTCTTCTTTGCGACCCTTTTTATCCTTGACGCCATCCTTTTTCTTTCTTTTGGCTTGGCCTGATCCTTGGATTACCCCTCAACATTTGGCTGTACCTCGACATCATCGATTGTGACTTTTGATGGATGAATCACTTCAAGTGGTCTAGTGTAGACCACGATAGCCAAAGGATTATGATCCTTATTAATTTTAATCACAACCTCCGCCTGACTTGCTCCAATTAGCGCTAAATTTTCAATTATTGCACCCACAACTATAGGTGCAGGGACAAACTCTTCAGCTAAATCCTCTTCAGCTTCTTTTCCTTCTTCTTTTTCTTCCTCTTCTACCACTTCTTCCACTTGTGTTTCCTCCCCATCAGCAGGAGTCTCTTCCTTAGTAACATTGGCATCTAGAATAGTAATAATGTCATCCTCAAATAAGCTCGCAATATTCCTTAAACATTCCTCCACCTCCCTTGATTCGACCTCCTTTTCATCATCAGAAATGTTCACCATTTGAGAGGAAGCCACTGATTGGTCTTTTTGCTATTAGTTAGCCTCTTCAGTTGAAGGCTTATATTCACTGATAATCGGAGGGAAGACAAGAAACTCAAGAAGAGGTACTTTACTCATTCATCTCAATGTGGTCACAACATCACTATTTCATTCCCTGGTGTAAGCATAGAATAAATTCTGTGACTTTTCCATGTCTTCAATAGTGGCGACAAGCTTTATCTGCTTGATGTTGATGGAAGCTGCGATCTTCTCGACTTCCTTTACTTTACGCCATAGTGATGGATCTACAAGCGCATTAGTTCCTTTTTCCGTTACTTTTACTTTTCCCTTTTTCTTTCTTACATCTACTTTCTTTACTACGGGAGTATCTTTTCCATAAGTCATCTGCTCGATTGAAGCTTCATTTATCGTACCCTTATTTTCCAAAATCTCTTTACCATCACGAGGCATAACTCCCCGTTATTGGCACTACTACATTATCAAATAGGGGAAAACCAATATGCCAGTTTGTTTGGTCGCACAATCAGCAATCTCTCGGTACAAAATTAGACCGACATCAATCTTCCTCCCCTTAATGATCGAATGTATCAGACATAAGCGATCAAGTGTCATAGTTGTGCTGTGAGTGGAAGGCATCAGTCTACAGTTGACAAAGTGAAACCAAACCTTGCTCTGCAATGTTAAAAATGGTCTATGCATTGGGTAGTTATTTGGATTCGAGCTCATCCACACGGCTCCTTCAATGCAAAGATCTTTTACCCAAATATCAACCCCTTCATTGGTGAGTTCCTCAATAAACTCCACATGTTCATCTTTATCTACTGAGGTGTTGTAGATTGCGTTGATATGTGCGTCGTCCCAAGGTATCAAACCTTCATGAAAAAAATAAATTTTGACTCATGGTTAGTGAGATTGGCATAAAACTCATGTACCAGGGACGATGAATAGCTTCCAGGATGTTGGCAGAAAAGCTCCCATCCCAGCTTCGCAATAGTTTTATGGAGTTGTTTCCCCAGTTCCTATTATCTCGACAAATGAAAGCCTTGCTCTGGGTAACAGTTTTGTTTAAGCATATACCTTTGTCAGGAACATCACAGGCTCTCTGAACAGAGGATGCTCTGCTTCTCAAACGAATGTCACAAATGAAGATTTTTGTAACAGATTTAGTTGACTTATTCACAGACCCACGGGTTCTGGCCATTTTTTTGGTAAGGAAAGATGGTTGTAAGGTACAATGGTGCAAGCTTGAAGAAAGTTTGGAAATAAAAATGGCATTTTTGAATAGCATAGTCGGCATAAAAAGGGTTATTTATAGGGATTGAAAAGGTGTAAGTGGAAAGATGTGATCTTTTTGTATCAAAGAAAAGATAAGAAGTTTTCACAAATAAATGCATCCAATAAAATTGCATCCATTCAAAACAATCCAATGGTTGGGTGGTGAGGAATGAAAAGTTATGATTTATTTCCTAATATACTTTGATTTTCGGATAAGTAAGTAGGCAGACGAGATGCGTCGACAAGGAGATTTGCATATGTTGACAAAAGAGATGACTTTATCCTGGAAAAATACTAAGTAAGATAAACAAAAACAAAAACAAAAGAAACTAAAATTACAAGATAAAAATGTCAAGAGAGATTAGAAAAATGTGACCAATTTAATGGTCTCTTCCTGTATGTGATCATTATGACCAATATAATGCTTCAGCTATTGTCCACTCACTTTAAATTAGTGCCCATCATGTATATCTTTAATTGTGACTACACCATGAGAAAATGTTTTGACAATTTCAAATGGTCCAGACCAACGTGAGCGCAATTTACCTGGGTGTAATTTCAGTCGAGAATTGAATACTAGCACCTGTTGACCTGCAGTAAATTGTCATTGCAAAATAATTTTGTCGTGCCATCACTTGGACTTTTCCATGTAGATTGCAGCATTTTCATAGGCATTACACCTAATTTCCTCAAGTTCAGTGATGTCTAACAATCTCTTCTTCCTAACAACCTCATAATTCATGTTCACTTACTTAGTTGCCTACATTGCTTTATGCTCCAATTCAACCGGCAAGTGACATGCTTTTCTAAAAACAAGATGATACAGCGACATCTAAGTGGGGTTTTGTACGCTGCCCTTAATGCCCACAACGCATCATCAAGTCTAGAAGACCAATCTTTTCTTGATGGATTCACCACATTCTCGAGAATATTCTTGATTTGTCGATTGGATTCACCACAAGCATCATCAAGTCTAGAAGCCATTTGTTTGCGGATGATAAGTGGTCGTCATTTTATGGTTAACTCCATACCGTTTCAGTACAAATGCTACCTGGTTGTAATGGAAATGAGTGCCTTGGTCATTGATCAATGCTTTAGGCATGCCGAAACGAGTGAGTATATGCTTGTGAAAAACTTTAGCATTGTTCTCGTATCATCCTTTGGAATAGCAATGGCTTCCACCTACTTTGATACGTAGTCAATAACAACTAGAATATAGACATTCCTAAATGAACTTGGAAATGGTCTCATGAAGTTCATACCCCAAATGAAGGCCAATAGAATCTTGATTGAAGAACCTTAGAGAGCATCGATCACATTGATGCACAAAATTGTGGGCGTCTTTAAATAATAAAGGCCAATAGAATCTTGATTGAAGAACCTTAGTAGTTCTCATGCCACCAAAATGCCCTCCATAGAGAGCATCGTGACAATGCTTCAAGATTGAAAGCTTCTCTTCCTCTTGAACACAAAGTCTAATGATATTATCATTACATACTATGAATAAGTATGGCTCATTCTAGTAATATTTCTCTATATCTCGAAGAAATCTCTCTTTCTTGTGGCCTGTGAACCCAAAAGTAGCTTTTTACATACCAAGTAATTAACCACATCTACGTACCACGAGGTTGCATCAATAGCAAAAAATTTCCAAATGAGACAAGTGATCTGCCAATTGGTTTTCCAATCCCTTTCGATCCTTGATTTCTATATCAAATTCTTGCAATAGCAGGATCTAACATATCAACCGTGGTTTAGCGTCTTTCTTTGCAAAAAGATATCTTAACGCTGAATGGTCGGTGAATACAGTAACCTTTGTGCTTCAAGATATGAGTGAAATTTGTCAAAAGCAAAGGCTACCGCCAACAATTCTTTCTCTATGTTGTGTAATTTATCTGCACCTCTGTAAGAGCCTTGCTGGCATAATATATAGCGTGAAATGTTTTTTTTCCTTTCATTGTCCTAGGACTGCACCCACTGCAAAGTTGCTTGTATCGCACATCACTTCAAACGGTTGCGACCAATCTGGTGCAACGACAATGAGTGCCTTCATGAGCTATTTCTTTATTTGCATAAAAGGATCAAACATGCATCATCAAAAAGGAATTTTTATTTTGCTCCAACAATGAACAGAGGGGTTTCATAATTTTGAAGAAATCTAGAATAAATTGGCAATCCTGCGTGTCCAATAAAACTTCGGATATCATTCAAATTAGTCGGCGGGGGAAACTTTTCAATAATTTCTATCTTCGCTCTACCCACTTCAATGTCATGACCGGAAATGCGATGACCTAAGACAATGCCTTTAGTTGCCATGAAGTGGCATTTCTCCCAATTCAGCACAAGATTTGTGTTTTCACATCGCTCAATGAGTCCTCGATCATGTTTGAAAATATTACCATCATGCACCTTTGAAATGTGGTTGGTGCATTCCAAAGATCAAACGACATTCGACAAAAAGAAAAAGTGCCAAAAGGGCAACAAAACATTATTTTTGCTTGATCCTCTGATGTAATAGCGATCTGATTATAGCTAGAATATCCATAGAGGAACTAGTAGTAGGCTTTTCCAGCAAGCCTATCCAGCATTTGATCAATGAAAGGAAGTGGAAAATGGTCCTTTTTTGTGGCTGTCTTCAATTTACGATAATCCATACATAGTCACCAACCCGTAGGAATGCGTGTAGGGATTAGCTCTGTAATACCCAAAACTTGAAACCGTCGCTGGTCAAGGTCCCGGTGTCTTACTGTTCATCTATCACTATTCTTCTTTTATTATCATTTCATTCAATCTTATTTTAATAAAGATGTGCACCCAACACATCATAAATCATCAATCGATTATAATCACAACTCAACAAGGGCAAAAAGGTCATTTTCATGATTTTTTGAGACTTCTACCGATACCTGTTGGACATGCAGCGGTAGTTGCCAAGTCAAAAAATAGTTCAAAATAGTGCAGAGTTTTACCGATACTCGAAATGGTTTTACCGATACATGTGACACAACTACTGAAACAAATCATGCTTCTATCGATACTGAAAACTCTAGAGAGTTAAGAAGTTCAACCCTACAACTTCTACCGATACAAGTTCACAGACTATCAATACTTCTATGAGTAGAACTACCAATACTTATTTTACATCTACCGAAACAACATAAGTCAGTAATCTACATCTCACTTCCTCTGTACTTCTACCGATACAAATAAGAATACTACCGAAACAAGTATGCAGATTTCAAATATATACATAAATTTTTAAGTTTTCACAATAGTCTACAGCATTTACCAATTTCTCATAATCATACCTACATAGACATTTCATATTGGTATTTAAGCTTCACATAACAACAAAGAATACATATCAAAACATTCATCAAAATGTTACCATGCTATTTAACCATTACACCAAAACAACTCCAGTAACACAACCTTAATACATTCCATATAAGCCAATTGATACAAAGACTATCGAACGAACTCCTGAGATAGTGTTATTTTTTCCTTGAGGATTTGATCTTCAACAGCAGATGAATCAAACTGATTTGTAGTAGTCGTCAAAGTACAAGGACTATTCCATAATTTTCTCCTTGCTTCGTTTTCAACCATTCTTGATCCAATCGAAGACACAAAGTTTGGATGATGGTTTTCTCTTAGGTTTCGACTTTACAAGCTAAAAGAAAGGAAGAAGATGACTTTTCATTCTTTTAATTTTAGCTTAAATTCATTTGTTTATAAATTTACCAATTTACCCTTTGTTCACTCCTAATTTCAACCAAAATTTAAGCCAAGTTTGTCCACTCAAGTTACTAATGGTTATATTACCATTTAAGTACCTTGACTTACCTTTCAATTAATAGAATTCAACTTTTGTATCTTTTACGATTTAATCCTTTTTACTTAATTAATTACCTAAACGATAGAATTTCTTAACCAAAATTTAATACTATACTAATGACCTTGTAAATATTAAATAATTATATTTACAATCTAACACATCAAAATTTTAGCCTCGAAACCACCATTCCCGAGCATAATAAATTAAACTAATTAGTAAATCCTCATATTTAATTGCAATTTACCAAAACCTAATGAGTTTCATATCATTTCTATTATTAGGCCATTTAAAGAGAGTCCAATTTCATATTTGGTCCTTTAATTATATTAAATTTCGATTAAACAAACTTATTTTCAATTTAGTCCTAAATTAATTAGGACTAAATGAATAAATAACCCAAAAGTTAATGGAATCAACCATATCTACCACCGCTTGGACTTTTTGACTATGTTTTAATTGCCATTTTGGTCTCTTTACTATTTTTAATCTATAGCAATTAACTTTTACCTATTTTACAATTTACTCTTTTTTTCCCTAATTAAGCAATTAATCATCAAAATTATCCAACCAAACTTCAATTCAAATATAATAAGACTCTAAATATTTAATAAAAATATTTACAACCTTTAATTTTAGAAAGGAGGTCTCGATACCTCATTTTCCAAAAACCACTTAACTTTTGAACCAAACCACTTATACTAACTTTTAATTCAATAATTAAAATTCATCAAATCAAAATTCCTTATAAAATTATTATTGACTTGTTTAATTTAAACACTCACTATAAAAATTTTCTCGTTGGGTTTGTGGTCCCAAAACCACTGTTTTCGATACCACTGAAAAACGGGCTGTTACAAGTTCATCCTTGTCATTGCTCAACACAGTGATACCACTTTTCTTAGGGACACATTGAACTGGACTTACCCAATTGCTATTAGAAATTGGGTAAATAATGCCCGTGTCAAACCACTTGATAATCTCCTTTTTAACCACCTCTTTCATTTTCTCATTCAATCTCCTTTGTTGTTCAATCGATTGCCTTTCTTCATCTTCCAACCAAATTTTGTGCATGCAAAAAAGGGACTAATACCTCTAATGTCGGCAATACTCCAAGCAATCGTACGTTTATGCTGTTTCAAGATATGAATCAATTTTTCCTTCTGAATTGCGTCTAGTGTTGCAGAGACAATAATTGGCAGAGTATTATTGTCGCCAAGAAAAACATACTTCAGATTGGTAGGCAATGGCTTCAACTCCAAAGTAGGAGCTTCTTCAATAGATGGCTTAATGACTAAATTCGTTCAATTGGTCCAATCTAAAGATTCTATTTGCCATCCACGCCTAAGCTCAATATTATGTGCTTCAACCTTGCTGTCACAATCAGTTAAAATTTCTTCATCTGATGTCACCGTAAATTCTTTTGAAAGCATTGTGCTTCACTTATTGAATTCCTCAATTAATGCATCCATCACATAAATAGTGTGACATTCTTCTTTGTTCTTGCATGGAATAGCTTCAAAAAAACTGAAGGTGACATGATCATCATTATGTCGCATTGTTAACTCACCTTTGTACATGTTGATGAGAGTGCGTCTGGTAGCGAGGAATGGGCGTCCCAAGATTATGGGTACCTTTTGTCTACTTCGTAGTCGAGTATAATGAAATTCGCCAAGAACACAAACTTATCCACCCGAACCAGGATATCCTTAATTTGTCCTTCAGGTTGCGCCAATGATCTATCCGCTAACTGCAATGTCACTACAGTGGGCTTCATATGATTAATCCCTAATTTTCTAAAAGTAGACAGTGGCATAAGGTTGATACTCATGCCTCAATCACATAAAGCTTTACCCAAGTAGTGGTTGCCAATTGAACATGGGATTGTAAAGCTTCTTAGGTCTTTCATCTTGGGTAGTAACTTATTTGTCAAGACTTCACTACATCCTTCTATTAGTGCAATTGTTTCAATATCACTTAGCTTCTTCTTCTTGGATAAGAGCTCATTCATAAATTTCCCATAACTGGGAATTTGTACAAGAGCATCCACAAGAGGGATATTGACATGAAGTTGTTTTAATATTGTTAAAAACTACTGATATTTTCTATCATGCTCCGCTGTGGACAATCTTCATAACTGTGGTTGTCATCGCAAATTTCACAACAAAATGTAGGGACATCAATTTGTTGAGCAACTTCAATGGGTGCAATGTCACTAGTCCCTTTCATATTTTTATCATGTTTGCTAGCGAAGAAACTAGTGCACTTAGAACAGATATAGCATCCAATTTAATAACTCTAGGATTTTCTTTGATCGGATATTGATAAACATTCTGAGCAATTCTCTCTAGAATTCTGACAGCTTCATCATATGTACAGTCCAACAAAGGACCATTAGCAGATGCATCGACGAGATTTCTTGTATGTGTGTTCAACCCGTTGTAGAAAATTTCAATCTGCATCTCTTGTTGAATTTCATGCATGGGACAACATCGAAGCAGAGATTTATAATGCTCCGACGTAGTATGCAAATTTTCATCATCCAGTTGATGATACGCAGTAATATCGTTTCTAAGACGAGCATTCATAGTCATTTGATTGAAACGCAAAACAAATTGAGTTGTGAGGGCATTCCATGAAGTAATTGATCCAACAGGGTACCCTAGGAGCCAGGTACGAGCTTGTCCTTACAATGAATAAGGGAATAATTGCATTTTCAAGGCGTTATCAGGAACGACTTGTTGAATAAAGGAAGCACAAATCATTAGAGAGGATTTAAAGTGCTCTCCCGCATCTACATGTGGCAGTTCAACATACTGCCCATTGGAGTTTAGCATCTGGAAAATGACTGGCTTTAACTCGAAATTTCTAGCTTGAATAGCTGGCCTAACAACACCTGGTTACAAATCATCCAACACAGGAACAACAAAATCTCGAATGGTTTTATTTTCCATCTGATCTTCTTGCAACAAAAGTGGATTATTAATATTTTGTGGTTGTATAGGAGGTATAACAGGATTTTGTGGAAACAATTGTGGTATGGCTGCATCGTTTCATGGCAAAGGCATATTTCGTTGTTCTTGTCGTCTCCTTCGAATGGTGTGTCTGAATTCTAGATCTAAGCCAATAATAAATTTAGGATTTCTCCAGGTCATAAAACACCTAAAAGAAAAATATAAAATCATTAACAAAAATAAAACAAATTAGTAACAAATAAATGTTAGATAAGAAAGAATAAGTGCAAAAAAAAAAAAAAAACATCAAACAAATGCCATCCTCGACAATGGCGCCTAAACTTGATCGCACTATGAACGTCACAACAAATATGTACAAGCATACAATGTTGATGCAAGTATAGTAGAAAAATGTAAATTTGTCGGATATCGATCCCACGAGGATGGATGTTTGTTGTCTATAATTGTTGATGCAAGGAACAAGTAAATGTAATAAAATTGTGAGATTGATTTGTCAAAGAAATAATGTAAAATTAAAGAATAAATGCAGTAATAATAAAATGGGGTCCTTGATGTAAATAGTCGACAAAAAACTAAGTGTATCTCACAAGGTTAAAAATAATAGGTAATTGTTGCTGCAATAAAGCACAATGAATGTCTTACTAAACTTGGTTGTTCTATTAGATCTAAGACTTAAACATGCGCACTAATCACACCTTCTAGTGTTGGCAATACAACATATTCAAGAAAAAGTGGATTAAATTCCTTCAATCCCTAAGCAACTTCCGTTGTCTTGCTTGTTAGTTTAATTTGTCGCTGCACATTCCAGTGACAGTGACAATAACTGTAATAACACTTCTGTGATCAAAACAATCAAACCCAAAGATTAAACAATAAAGGCAAGCTTGAATAAGATATCATTTAGTCTGAATATCAAATGTACTTCCATACAACTTGAAATAACATAAATTACCAGCGTTTAAGAAAGAGAAATAAAAGAACAAATGAAGAATACTATTCCTAGGTTACTCGACTTGCTCCCTTACTCTCCTATTGTGTTCACACTTAGGATGCTCCTCGTCAGGAGCATATCTGCCTCCTCCTTCGCGTCAAGTTGCCCTTGAGAAAGTTAAACTGCCATGGATGCAAGCTTAAAAAATAGATTTTAGAAGAAAATCAATTCGAAAGAAGAAGACCCTTTTCTCTTTCATCCTCATGAGTATTTAACTGCAGATGGATAGTACAAGTGTCCTTTCCTCCAAATCTAGCAATCTCTAGTCGTACCAATTGGTTACACCAATTGTACAACTCACACATTTCTGGTTTTTTTTAACTAGAAAGCTGTCAGATGCTGCAACAGTTTTGGGCGCAATTCTGGACATGCTTATACAGCGACAACTTTGAACAAGTTCTTGTAACGACAATTCTGAACAAGTTCTTGCAGTGACAATTCTGGGCGTAATGCTTAATAGACTCATGCAGCGACATCAGTAGTACAAATATTATAAAATCAAAGGCGATTAGGCTGTGTTCCATTAAGTTAGAAAATGCACTAACTAAATTAAAAATGTTAAAAATGTATGCTAAAGATGACTAAATTGGAACAACTTAAATAATAAGTAGGGAGAAATGAATTGTTCTTTCTAGTACTATCAATCGGTATACGATGCCTCTCTTCTATCACAGGAAGAGGTGGAGGCCTTACGGGAGGTGTCATAGGTCGGGCAACAAGCTGTGTAGTTAGAGGTGGAGGAGGTGGTGCCATTGGATTATTCTTCATGAATTCTAAGAATCACTGTCCCATTAAGTCGAAGAACATGTTTTTGGCTTCACTTTCTATCATCGATATAACCGGTACCCCTCGGCTCGCATCAGAATTAGTAGCTGGAACATTACTATTTAACTCGTTAGTCCCTCCTCGTTCTGAGTCAGGCATTTTTTTATCTGTAAAAATAGTAGTTAGATCGGATCCATCTATATCACACTAGCATAGGTTCATATGCATGTACTTCTAGATCATTTCACATAGTCAATACAGTCCAAGAAACGGCTAAATCGTAAGCATTGATACCACTAAATGACACCAAAAGCACGTAAATCGTCATCGATTAAGGTTTCGTTGTCTTATTATTCATTTATCACTGTTCATCTTTAACATCATGTTATTCAGACTTATTTTATTAAAGAATTGCACTCCTTGTTATATATCATAATTTGATTATAAACACAATTCAACAAGGGCAAAAAGGTCATTTTTGATATTTTTGGAAACTTCTACCGGTACTTATTAGAAAATTATCAATAGTTGGTAAGTCAATAAATAGTTTAGGAATACTACAGACTTCTACCGATACAAATGACTCATCTATTGAAACAAGTCTTACTTCTACCGATATTAAAAACTCCAGAGAGCTAAAAAGGCTTACCTTGTTACTTCTACCGATACAAGTATACAAACTACCTATACTTCTAAACACATAACTACCGATACTTGCTATTCAACTATCGATACAACCCATATCAGTAAACAACCTCTCTTCTACCCTGTACTTCTACCGATTTAACCATGGGTTCTACCGAAACAAGTATCAAAATTCAAATATTTACACAAGTTCTCAAGCTCAGCCAACAAATCTCATTTCATACATAAGATACAAAGATAATTATTCTTATATTTCAAAACACATATGATAATACATTTCATTTCATTGTAAGCCTACTTTCACCCATAGTAACATGCAAGGTATAACAAACACCTAACCAAGGTTCCAACAATGAACCATAAACCAAAATCAAGAGTTATTAAATAACATAATCTTGGTACAATCCATAAAACCAAGTGATGTAAAAACTACCAAACAAGCTCCATAATAATGTAATTTCTTTGAGATGATCTGATCTTCAAACAGCAAAATGTATATACAAAACAACAACAGGTACACGGGTAAGCTTATTAAGCTTAGTAAGTTCGCAGAAATCATTCTCACAGAATAGCCAAATCGATTATAAAGATGATAACAAGTATTTATTCAGAATCTTGTGAACAGTATCGAATTTAATCATGTTCAGTCTTCCAGATTCTAGCTCATACAAGCCCAGACAAAATTAGCTCTCACGAGCCCAAGATGGTTAGCTCTTACGCACCCAGAATGGTTAGCTCTTATGAGTCCAGAATGCTTAAACAGTATACAATGCTGCTCACACAAGTTGATGAGTATTCACAACATACGTGAAGACTCAGCCATTGATATGGTCCAAAATTTCCCACTCTCGATGCTACTCACACAATCTGATGAGAATTCGTAACATACGCAAAGACTCAACCATCTGAGGGGTCTACAATTCAGTATTTGTTTTGAATCTGTCAACTTGTGATGCTGCTCACACAAGCTGTCAAGATACTGCAACATATGTAGGATCCTAGCCATTGCTCCAAATCAGATAACCGGCCCCAAGCCTGACATTTCATTTCATCCTTTGTCTTTCCATCATCACAAATGTTTTAACCTTCCTCGAGTTGCTGTAACAATAGTGAAAATACAAAGAACATACAATGTATATAAACTAACACTACGAACTTACTAGATGAAATTACAGTTTGGCTAAACTTCAATGACTATTTTGCTAATTTCCTTTTTTTGCGATCCATGGTATGATCGTAACCTAAATCAGTAATTCATTCGAATTTCACATTAAAACACATAATCAAATCATTTAACATAATTTGGTCCTTTTTGGGAAAATTATGATTTTACCCTTAATACTTTCCTTTTATTCAATCTAGTCTTTTCAACACAAAACATACAAAATACCCATTTTCTTTTCAACCCATACCAATCGAATATACCTTGATCTCATACAAGTCCCTACAATCCATTTATTTCACCCAAAGTATTCCCAATTTTATCATTTAACATTTTAGTCCTTAAACCCTAATTTCATCAAAAATCACTTTACAAAAAGATCCAACCTAATCATCAAGCATCGAAAAGTATCAAAAAATTTCAAAGAAAAGTATATTCAATAATGGTAAGATTCACAAAATTTGATAGATTCACAAATTAGTCCTTAGATTAGCTAGATCAAGCAAACACAAACTCAAAAACATAAAATTTACTAAAAATGGTCAAGGTTTGCTTACCCAAATCAAATCTCAAAGTTCATCAATGGAAAACCCTAGGTTTCCTTGTCTTAGCCGTGAAGAAAAAGAAGAAGAAATTAGAAGAAAATTAATATTTTTCTTCGTTAATTCATATTTATACCAAATTGTAATTTTGTAGATATTTAGTCTTTCATGATTAGTTTAATTAATCTCTTATTTAGTCTTAATTAACCCTACTTATGGTCAATATACCTCATGATTATCCAGCCACTAAAGTTCCATAGGTTAATTTACCTACTTGACCCTTTAATTATATTAAATTCAAATCAAACCTCTTATTTACAATTTAGCCTTAAGCTAATTAGGACTAAATGAATAAATATCCCAAGAATTAATGGAATGAAATCATACCCTCCACCACTTGGACTTTTTTATCTTCGTTTAATTACCACTAGGGTCCTTTATTCTTAATTCAACCGTAATTAACTTTTACCTCTTTTACAATTTAATCTTTTTTACTCAATTCACTATCTAAACATTAAAATTCCATAACCAAATTTTAATTCGATGCTAATGACATCATAAATATAAAAATAAATAAATTTACGACTCAACTTGTCAGAATTGTGGTCTCGAAACCACTATTCTAACACCATTGAAAATCAGGCTGTTACATTATGTATGTGAAAAACCAAGATATACTAAAGTATGTACAGGTGTGGAGTACAAAAGGAAAATACCTGCTACTACATTGGTATCATCCTCTTCATCGTGAGTTCTTACGACATATGCACGAGCTGGTGCTCTCATTTCCAACTGATGAGTATTCGATTCACTTCCCTTCCTCGATCCGCTTCTCAAAACCAGTCCTCCTCTACTAGCTCCACGACCCCGTGTAACTGAAGTAGTACTCTGAACAATAGTGAGCATATTATCTTTGTTCTTAGGAGATTCTCGTGCAAAGTGATCTAACGACTCGCATAAAAAACAACCTTTAGTCAGTTTCCAGCATTTTCCCTAGTGCTTCTATGCTCACAGGGTTGCATTTCTGATTCTCTATTTGGCCCTTTAACACTATTGACTGACATTGTAAGTTGTCGATTTTGTGTTCTGTGTGGCACGGTTGATCTCACAACTGATTTTTTGAAATCTCGAGTCTCCTTGCTACGTTTTGGTGTCGAAAATAAACTAAAAGTTCCAAAATGTTTTCTATAGCACGAGGATGTTCTACTTTGTTGCTCAAACCCAAAGATTATTCCACCATTTTTGCTTTTTCCGATAAATCCGTAAATTCTTTGATCTTCAAAACTCTCAACTAGGTTCTTATCTCATCTTTCATGCCTTGCAAAAATATTTTGCAACTTTCTTCTTCTGTTGGAATTAATTCCGTGGCATACTTGCTAAATCGTGAGTATTCTCATTCGTAATATACCATCAACATGTTTCCTTACTTCAACAAAAGAAATTCTTGTTATCTATCTTCCAAATACAATTCCCTGACATATTTCTTTTGAAATTCAACTTGGAAGAATTTCCAGTCGATTCTTTATTTAGGAATGTACCTCGTTACTATTTACCACCATGTATAAGCTTCACCTTGTAACAATGACATCGCGCAAATAACATTTTCCTAAGAGGTACATTCTAACTACTGTAAAATTCTTGTCGTAGATTCTAACCATTACTCAGCCGCTGACGAATCTACTCCCTTTACCCCCGTAAATTCTATAGCACCGTATCTTCGTAACTCCTTAATAGGAGATTGTTTGGCCATAGTTGTTGATGGGATCGTAGGGTTTACTCCAGCTACCCGCTGAAGGGCTTCAACAATCGTACGTAATAAATTCATATCATGTTGACCCTCATTAGGGCCCCTATTATCACTTACTTGCTATGCACCACCCAATTGCACATTTGGAGTAATAAATTCGATTATTTCCACCTCATCAGCAGAGTCACGATCAAGATTTTCTTGACTCACTACGTTAATGGATTCGCTAGACATTGTTTAGTCCTTTTTCTATAAAATAATTATTTCATATTAGTTCCAACATCTCGACTCAACAATAACTAGACATTGGCATGTACCTTTAGAAACGATTACGAGTTCATTTAGGTTGAGAATAGGCTAAATCCAAAAGCTTTGATACCACTAACTGTAACACCCGTAACTCGTAATTGTCACCAATTTAGGGTTTCAAAGTATTACTAAATATTATAAGATCATTAAGTCATTTCAACCAAACATCCAAATTAACCAAAGCAACATCACATTACATATATATATCATTCATTAAACATGTAATATATTATTTAATCATACATACCATGTACTAACATATTCAACATCATGTTTCAATACGAACCTTGTTAAACAATTCAAAACAAGGCATACGGGCGTGTCTCAACACATGCTCGTGTATTCACTCACACACGCTCATGCCCTTGGTCATGTATTAGGCCGTGTTCCTACTCGAAAATCATCCCCACAATCGTGTCACAGACCGTGTGATAGGTCGTGCATTTGCTACTGACTTGATTCACATGCCTGTGGGTGGGACCATGTGCCAAACCGTGTGTTTAATCGAAAAGGGGCTGCACGACTGTGTAACAGTCCGTGTGTCTGCCCGTGTAAATTACTTTGCAGTTAAATATGATACACGACCATGTGTCAGTCCATGTCACAGGTCGTGTGTGCTCTGTTACTTACCATACAAGGTATTTCTCTTTAAACTAAATTCTCTAGCAAGTCACCCTAAAGACATGCTTCTCTCTAAAGTACTATCATGTTCATCCTACCAAATACAAGTTCAACTAATCAATCAAGCTATGAAACATGACCATAACTAAGTTAAAGCTTCAAATGTACTTGGTTCAAAAGTCTTTCCTAAACTACCAAATTGGTGCGTGATGTACCTAAAATTTTGTGCATAAAAGATTAGATAAGGTGCACACTATCAACATTAACTAATTCAACTCACTAAACAATTCCAATACACCATTCAAAACACCAAATTTGCAACATATATCATGAATATTATAACATCTCATTCCATACAATCAAAATATGCATATATTAACATTTTTATCAAAAGTTAACATCAAATTCACCACTATATCAACCATCACACATAACTAAGCAATATTCACAAGTTTTTTTCTAACCTAACCCTATACTCATCCTAATTACATGCCAAAAAGACAAAAAGAAACACCACTAACTTTGAGTACAGGATGTTGACTATGACGTTAATCAGTAATTTACTAAACTCTTAACCTGAAATCGTGAAAGTTTAATTATATTAGTTCATCATTATTTGCATATATGTAATCACATGAACAAATCAATTCCTTAACTACAAGCACTACTTCATAATTTATAACTTTTACTCAAATGAGATATCATCCACTCTACACATAGTATTTATGCCTTAATCAACTTGATTTAACAATCTCATTCTCCTTTCTTCAACCATTTCGTCAACTTTTGGCACCCGGTGCATAGTGGATAGATCTCGATGAATGAGCCCAGCTCTAGTTGGATTAACCAACGAACCTGTCAATTCATGGCACCTAGTGCCTAGCGGATAAATCGCAATAAATGAACCCAGCTCTAGTTGGATTAACCAACGATTTTGCACCCAGTGCTAATCGGATTGACTGATGATCTTGGCACCTAGTGCCTGGCGGATAAACTGTGAAAGTGAGCCTAGCTCTGGTTGGTTTAACTAATGAATAATCCGTCAAATCCTAGCACCCAGTGCCTAGCGGTTAAACTGCGAAAGTGAGCCCAACTCTGGTTGGTTTAACCAACAATCATTGTACAATTCAATCACATTTAATCAATTCACAATCAACTACAATGATTCCATACTACTCTTTCAACAACTCAGGATACAATACCAATTTATTAAGATTCATTGATATACTTTACATAAGTCAATTCTTTCTAGAACAATTAAATATAGTTAAAATGTAATTCATAGATAAGCATATTTAATAAGTTCGAGTATATGAACTTATCAAATTCACGAGTGTCGTTTAATCCGCGGTTGACCTCTCGGTGACCTTTTCCTTTCCTTGTTTAATATTTGTTCGACTCGATTCTTACTCTATCAATAATAATTTAAAATCTAATCGACCATTTGCATTTATCCATTTCAATAATCTATATACTCACTTTAATTTCCATAACAACAATTATTATTTATTCCTCTCATAACTTAATACTCATGAATGTATATATATATATATATATATATATATATACTTTTCCCACAATCCTTTATACTAAAAGATTTATACTTTACCAATTCTCTTTTACTAAATTTTGCTCTAATTGATGACCATGTCCATAATTATTTCTAATTCATAGCAAGTAATAGCATTTAAACAATTCAAAATAGGATTTTCACCCATTTAATTCTCAAAATTTCTCATGAGCCCGCAAATTAATTTAAACTACTACATTACCCATCATTACCCACTATTTTTCTTTACTAACCAAATCAAATAATTCAACAATTTCCAAGCTCAAAATATCACATGAAAGCTTCTAAAAACAACCATGGTAACTCCAAAAATCTTTGACATTTTCATAGATTTTCATATTGTCCAGAATCACTTCATCAATCTAACCATAAAAAACATCAATTCCATAGAAAAATATCAAGGATTTACCTACATGAAAAGCCCTCTTTGTCAAATTCCAAGCTCCCCATTTGTGCTCTTCTTTTGTTTCTATTTTATTTTCTTTTCTAATTTTGGTGGAAAATTCCACTAATCAATTAACCATTCTCTTTTATTTAATTTAACACTTATTCTTTGATTACCCATTTGCCCTCTCTTGATGTTTTGTCTTAAATTTAATGAAAGCCTATAATTGTCCACTTACACAAATTATGGTCTAATTACCTGACTCTTACTTATTTAATACTTTAACTAACACTTTACTATATTATTTTATTTTTGTAGCACCCTAACTTTGACTCCTTATAATTTAATCCATTGCTTTAAATTAACACCTTAACAATAATTTTCTCCTTTTCACTCACTTGTTACACCTCTTTAATTACTCTATTTTATTTGACTAAAATATTTTAAGCTCATAATTTAAAATTTTAAGACCCTTATTAATCGTTTTTCGGTATCACCAAAAATGGGTTGTTACATTAAATGCATATGAAATCGTTTCCTCTATCTTGTAGATCATCGGAAAGCTTGACCGATTGGAATTTCTTCGGAGTATTGTCACACTATATATTTGACAAATTGGTATTTATGGTTATTTTGGTTAATGGTTATAAATGGCATGTGTTAGGGTTAAAAGGTTTCTCTAGTGAATTTGCTTGCCTTGAGTTGGGCCAAGCTTGTTGTGGTTAATGTTTTAAATGTGGCATGTAAATAAGAGGTGCAAGTATAGGTGAATAAACCCTCATGCATAATATATAGATATTAGATATCATATGGTATGATGACATGTTTTGAAATAATTATTTTAGCATGGTTGATATAAGTTCAAACTAGAACATTGAGATGTTGAATGGTTCTTGACATGTAGAGGTGTTTTCTTTTGTAATGAATGATGTGAATTAAGCTTGGTGAATGTTATGGTCTACTCGCACTTTGTGTATGTATATGTGGTAGGTTGGTAATGCCTAGCATGGTACTCATTTTAGTCACTTTTATGAGCTTATATATGTGTTTGGTTCATGTTAAGAACATGTAGGTTTGAATGCATTGTATTGTGTTGGTAAATTGAGGTGTCTATGAATGACATATTGGACAAAGGTTTAGATAAGTTGTTTAATATGTGAAAAGGAGTCTAAACGGTGATTTTAAGTCATGAAATTGCATGCATAATTGTGGAATCTTGTTGGACAAGATTTAGCTTTGTTTTGTCTTGAGTTAGGGGTCATTTAGTGTGCACATAGCCTGCACACGAGCACCCCACATGACCATGTGCATATTTAAGTTTAGGTGCAGTAGGCACACGGGCTGACACACGATCGTGTGACCCTATTTCGAGTAAACACATGGGTGGGGACATGGGCTAACACAGGGCTATGTGAACCAATTTCGTAACCACACACGAGCAGGCACATGGGATGGCACACAGCCATGTGCCCCTATTTCACAAATTTTCCAACTTTTTCTTAAACTTTTTGATTTGTTTCAAATTAGTTTTGAATTGATTCCAAGCTATTTTTAAGACGTCAAAAGCACAATTTAAGTTCAAATATATAGGTTTGTTATAAAATTGTGAATGTATGATTTAAGTTGAATTATTACAGTAATATGAGATTATATGTTTGATTTGTCTAGTTATACTCCTTAACCTTAATCTGACGACAAAGAGTAGTTAGGGATGTTACAATTAATTATTATATTTATTTTGTAAAAATATTTTATGATGTTTTTATATGTTATTTATTAATTTGTTTAAATTAAAATTGAAGTTGAAAAGAAGTATTGACAATTAAAACATGGTTTATGTTTAAAAGGTCTAGGGTACAAATCATGCCCGTTCTTGATATTTTTAAACTCTAAATAAAACAATAAAGTGGGATCGTTTTAAAAAAATAATTATAAAAGGGAAAACAATAACATAAAAACATATAGCAGTAATAAAATAAAAAATGGTCTCTCCTATTTTCTTTTCTTTTCTTTTTCCTATTTGTAATGAAAAATTCATAAAAACTTAAAATATTGAAGTTTTTTTTTCACGTTAAAAGTTAAAAAAAATTATTTTAAATCTCTTTTAACCTTGAAAGCTGAATAATCACACTTTTAATTTTTTTCATGATTAGATTTGATTCAAACTTTATTTTCATAAATAATCTAAATACAATATTATTTTCATAATTAATTATTTTTATAGAAAACTCACACCTTGGAAGTGTAACATCAAGGAACGTGAGTGTGGTCACTTTGTTTGGGGATTCCAAGTTTTATATAATGAAATAAAGAGAGAAGGTCCACATGCACTCACTCACATCTTAGACTGCAATAACCTTTGGTGGAGTGACATGTCATTTGAAACACGTGAAAATCAATTTCTTGGCTTTGAATCAACTGTTGCGATCGACTTCACATGATGCCCCATCTGCTCGATTCGGGACCTCTTTGCCACTGTGGGATCACCCTTCAGGATTTCCTAGCTGTACTCCTCTGATTCTAGTTTATGATTCCATCCTCATTACATCAACACTTTGGTCCATTTTTTATTTTACTCCTTCTATCATGCTTTGTATATTAGTTTGATTTTCTTTTATTTTAAAATTTAAATTCTAATCAAATGATAATCATTAAATCATACTATTCTCAACTTGCTATTCCCATATAATTCTCTTAAAAAAACTATGTTGTTTTAGCTAACCAATTAACGTCTATTGTTTGAGTTGAAATTGGAATGATCAAATTGGAGAACAGTGGCTAAATCACAACTAATAGTAGAAATTTGCCTAATAGATTTAATTGATTCCGTTTGTGTCCGAACCTCCAAAAGTACATAAATTAAAAACGATCAAGTGATAGTAGAGGGACTCCATCAATAATTTATGCATAGTATAGGGATTAATAACAAAATTTGACCAATACTTTTATCTATACAGAAATGTGATTTCCACTTGGCTCATTCATTTGTCCTCGTAATTTTGATTTTAATAATCAAAGGCTGATATCTTCAAAATTTATTTTAGTTAATTAGATGGAGTTGAGTAAGTGAATCAATTAAAAGAAATTTGGAGCATCAATTAGCTCTCCAAATATCTCACCTCATCTCATTTTGTGTAATTGTTGTTCTCTCTTAAAGATTAATTTAATGAGGAATATTTATAAGTTTAATCCTTTGGGGTATTTCTTTTTTTGATTCTCAACTTCCCCACACTCACTTCTTAATTTTATCAGACTATTACATCTTGGTGTATCTGATCATGCACTAGAAATTGTTATTAGTTCTTTAATTTTTCAATGTATTTATTATTAGTTTTAGAAACAAAATAACTATATTTAATACTTAATTTTCAGTACTTTTAAAAATATAATTTGTTTGATGCAGTTTAGCAGCAACTGGTAAGAAGAAATGAGAAAATGATTATGCGGGGCTCGCACTTTTCAGCTGTCATGTCTCTCGACAAAACAACTGCAGCAGGCCGACATGACATAAAGTTGTGATGTAATCTCAAACTACTGTCAACTCCACGACTTCATTATTATTAAGGATCTCAAATATGTACATACGGACATCAAACAAAGCAAGCCATCAATACATATATAGCACAGACACTAACTAGTCCACTTTATTATACCAACTAGCTATAGCAGGTCGTAAAGAAGAGAGACCTGCTAAAACCCTTGTGGAACCGATTTAAGCGCACACACACATACACACACTATGGTATATATATATATATAATTGGTCTAAGATACGAAATAAAAGCAGCCTCAGAAACGGGGGAGAAAACAGAGATCGAGCTGAAGGCTGCAGTGCATATACTAATGTACGTAGCTTACATATCACGTACGTGGAAGACATTGGGGTTCTTAACGACAATGTCATACATGTGAACGGAGCCGAACTTGGAAAAGTCCTTAGGAAGTGAAATGAGGTCAATGGAAGAGTGCTTGTGGTATTGGTAGAAGTCAGGGTCACCCCCGTAGTACCTCTCCCACCCCAGTCCTCTCAGTATATTCTCAAGAGATGAGTAGGATGATACTGCCTCACCTGATGGTAAGTATACCAACACCCTTCTCTTCGGACTGCTTTCCAACCGGTATACGCCATTGTTAAACACCCACACTCCTGACATTTTTGAATGAAGGGGAGTTAAGAAGAAAGAAAACTACTGTAGAATGTTGGTGGTGAGGGAAGAAGGGGAGGCTATGGGGGCCTATATATATACATAGATACATGTGTGTGTGTGTCTAGGGGGACACATTAAAACAAGAGGAGCATGAACTAATGATATGGAAAGGTAAAGAAAGAAGAGCTGATGATGGACATGTTTGGTTTTGGTAGAGAATCCAGATATTGTGGGACACCATGGGTTGAAAGAACAGGGTACATGGATGCCTTTAGGATGTAATTTAGGGTACACATACCATCCGTGGGGGTGTGGTTTTAGATTGACAAAGAATCTAGTTTTTCTTGTTTGTAATAATAAAGTAGATATATGTATGTCATGTAAGTTTTCATTGCTTTTTAGGGTTTGGAATCTTGTTTTATGTTATACGGTAGGGTGACTCATTGGAATCGTTTCGAAAACTATCGCAATGGAAGGTATGTCTGCATCTTCTATCGCTGGTTGAGGCCAGCTCACTTATGATTAACATCACGAGATGTCCACGTGAATGAAAGCCGCACGCCGCACAATTTGTCATTGGACTGATTTTGGTGAAAGGGAGAAGATACCCCCCACCCTCCCTCCTTATTTTTCATTAAACATCAACTAATTATATTCTTACAAATAGGGTTTTGAGTTTTAATGACGATGCTAAGGGTTTAAAATGTAATTTCATATTGTACTAACGAGATTAAATTATACAATTTTTATTTTGAAGGAGTTATAAATGAATTTAAAATTTGAGAGGTACCGGAGAATTAATTTAAAATCTTGTAATTTATTTTTTGAATAGATTATTTTTGTAGTTTCTAAAGAGACAGTTTTCCATTTTTAAGAGGAGTAGACCCTTGCCTATAGGAGTGAGTGTTCGATCGAATTGAGTGAAAAAATTTCAAGTTCATAAGACCTATTTTATCATCCTAACTCAATTTGAAATTTTTTTGAATAGAGTCGAGTGAAATGAAATTCGAGTTGAGTCGAATCGAATGACAATGTTCGAGTTAAATTAAACATGTCAAATAAAAATATTGTTACAATATAACTAATTCCATTTCAGAGCACATATATTTAAAAACAATTCAAAGCAAAATAAAAAAAATACTTGAGTATGATAAATTTCAATCATTAATTAGCTTCAAAAATTATTATTTTAGAAAATTTTTAAAATTTTAACTTTTTTAATATATATTTTTAGATTTTTTTTATATATTTTTTAAAAATATAATTTTGAAATTTTTATAAATATTTTGAATTTTTGAAAATTATTTTGATTTTTTTTTGTAATTTTTGTTGAGGGAGACCCAGTTGCTTCTTTTTAAAGTTAGCAGGGATCAACAGAGTATTTACACCAATCTGTTATTCGAGTTATTCGAGTTATTCGAATTGTGAAATTCAACTCGACTTGAACTTGAAACTCAAAACTCGAATCGAGTTATTCAAATTTACTCAAATAATTCAAATAACTCGATTCAATTAATTCAATATTCGAAATATTTTTTAATTTTTCAAATCGGATCGAATTTTGCTCACCCTCATTTACCTATCCGCGCTAATTATATAAATATGATACATGAATGAAAACTTGTTAGAAGATTTTGTGAAGAGAAGAAAAAGAAAATCTAATTAATTAAAAAACTAATGTTGATATAGAAATCAAAGTCAAATCGAAAATCATTGGAGACTGAAGAAGGAAAGTGAAAAAAGGACCACAACATTAGGTTTTAGTCATCTTTATATGAGAGAGTAGAAATTTATCCTGCATGTTTTTAGTTGGGAAAGAATGCAACATAACCCACATGGCATCACATGCTGGATGGTCCTTCCCCAACAGGACCTTCCACCCCGTCTAGTCTAATCTATAATTACCATGAACTTTGTCCTCGATATCCATCCTTCCCTACATTATCAACTCTACTTTTCTTTTCCTTTCTTGTCCTTTTCCCCATTTACAGTTGTTTGCATAATTTTTTTTTATTCTGTCTAGGATTCATAAACACTATCTTTTTAGGGTTTGTGACTCTTACTTCTAATAAAATTGTTTCTTTTAGTATTTGAATCTGAATTTTTTTTTGGTTAAAATGTAATGTATTCTATCGTTATATTCAGCACTTACTAATTTATTTAGATATTATTTGAGAATTGAGGATAATTCTAGTTTTTTTTAAATATTTCTTAATCTAGATTTTAATTTTATTAATTCGGAGCGATAAGCAATAAGTTAAAAAAGGGAAATTCATGGTGCTTGTCATGATGGACGAAGTTAGAATTTCTTTGTAGGGGTCGAAATTAAATTGTAATTTTTAATAGTCTATATTTTTGTATTTTTTCAAGGATTAAATCAAATTTTTTTTTATCATTTTTAGAGAGGTCAAAATATAATTTTAACTTTATTAATTTAAAATTTTAAAATTTTTAAAGAATCTAAATAGACAATTTTTTATTTTAGAGGGACTAAGATCCTTGCCAGCCCCTACCCACCATGAATAGAATAGCATTAACACATACATATTCATTTTGGAAAATTTTTCTTAAATTAGTTTTCGAAAGTCTTTGAGTAAAACAAATAAAATATACATTACATTTGTTACACAATATTATTGAAGAATTGTCCTTTGACAATCGAAAATTATCTAAAAAAAACTATATTATCTTATAAAAAGTTAATGGTAACAAATGCCTAAATAAATTCGAAGTTAAATGTCTGAGAGTGGAGGAGTACAAGAATCTCATTTGGATTTAAACAAATAGTGATATTTATACCATTAAAATATTTATTGTTAAAATACAATATTTAAAAGTATAATTAATGTTAAAACATATTATTAAAATAAAATTGTAATATTAGATAATTTATTATATACTATTGAATACAAATGTGTATGTTAAATATCAATGGAAATTATAATGTTTGATTTTTTTAAAATTAAATTAATATATTCTTATATTTTTTTATTGAAAAACCATGATCTGTAACAAATAAATTTATTTTCTTTAATCAGTGAATCATTTTTGGTCATACACATACAATTAGAATTAATGATGTCCCAGAACTTTCTTTTCGAGAGTTTGAGTCAATGGTGGTCCTCCCAAGGTTTAACTGGCAAGGAGAAGGGATAATGGCTTGTGCAAGTGATTGTGCATGCCTTTTTCAACCATTCAGACACAAGGGGCTGCCTTGCTTTTTTCTTTCTTCTTCTTCTTTATTTGTGCTCCTCTTTTAGCATGCCACCATTCCTAAATGACAAGGACCCTTCCTTACCCATTATATATATATCTTTTGCTAAGTCGTCTATGCGGCCAGTCTACACTATATATATAACATATCCTTGGCTTATCATTTCCCACTGTCTTGGTTTTGATTATAGATATGGGTGTTGGGTGCGGTGCGCTGTAATATTTAATTTTACTGTTATCGTCATCGTTGTTTTTACATTAATAGCATGTTAACGTAACGTTCATCCAAATTCACCCAAAGTAGTAGAACTTAACTTCTATTGCATCCTAGACCAACTACATGGGTTTTAAATGTTTTAGAGAAGGATATAAAGATTTGAGAAAGTTGAATGGTTATGTTTTTAGTGGAGTGGGCTGACCAGGGACATAAACGTTAGGCGCAACAGCTAAACACACTTGCTGTTTTCAGTTGTGAATGAATGATAATAATAAGGTTAGGATGAAATAAAAGTAAAAGAGGAAGTCCAAAATAGTAATAACATGGATTGGAAACGTTCCAATTGTATGATATGGAATTGACATGTGGAAAGGAGAAGTTAAGACATGGTTGGAAGGACCAGGTCGGAGAGAAGGAGCCCAGAAATGTAGGCAGATTCAGAGTGATCCAGTCTCCAGGTTTGTGTATAAGTAAAGGCATAATGGGCAAGTGGTAAGGCAGGATTAAACTGGCTTTGTTTTAATCAGCTTTCCACACAGAAATGGGTGTGAGTGCGAATGCCAATACCGGAGCCTTCCTCCTCTTCTTCATTGATGCAATCTTGCTGGCCCTGCCCACTACCTCGACAGCTTTAAACATCACCAAGTCGCTTGCGCCGTTCACTGATTTCAGCACTCTCAGCGATCTTTTCAGGAAGACCAAGCTGACTGATGCTATAAACAGTCGCCAGACCATTACCATACTAGCCCTGGACAATAGTTCCATTCAGTCCATCTCAGGCAGGTCCACTGATGAACTGAGGAAGATTCTCATGAATCACATTATCCTCGACTATTACGATAAGGCAAAGATCCAAAAGCTGGGGAGGAAGAGCGCCCTCCTCACCACCTTGTATCAAACCACAGGTTCCGCTATCAATCAACAAGGTTTCGTCAACATTACCAGGATAGCACGGGGTGAGGTTGTGTTTGGCTCCGCCGTGAAGGGTGCACCCCTAGTTGCTAGGCTTTTGGGGCCTGTCATCTCCCAGCCTTTCAACTTATCTGTGCTTCACATTAGCACACCCATTGTAGCTCCTGGCTTCGGTGAAACCATCCTTGCTCCTCCTCCACCACCGGGTTCCAAGCCCCCGGCCGCTGCTCCCAAGAAGTCCTCCGCTTCCCCTGGTCCATCGGAGGAAGAAGAGGAAGGAGAGAATGGAGATGAAGCGGAGTCCCCTTCACCATCTGAATCCCCGGCTGAATCTCCTAAGGCCGGGAAGGCAAAGTCGAAGTCGAAGTCGAAGTCGAAGTCGAAGTCGCCTCCTGAGCCCGATTCCGACGAAGACTATGAGGCTGAAGAGCCTACGCCTTCAGTTTCTTCTAGAGTAGTGTGGTCTAGGGTAGGCGTTGCAGCGGTTGTAGGATTGGTCGCAAGTTTAGTAGCATTCTGAGGAAGTTCCGGTAAATTGATGAAGTGGAGAGCAATAACATATTTTTAGCTTTATATTCTTAAGTATTATAACGAAAGCCGGGCTTGAGAATAGCCTAATCCCCGTTATGACAATAACTGATAGATCAGGTATAATTAAGGTTTCCCTTTTGCTTAGTTTTATATTAATGTAAGATATTTTAATAAAATTCCTAGTACTTTTCTCCACTCCTTGTATGTTTTATCAATATCCTTCATGTCTCCTAACAACAATGCTTGTTGCGCTACACAGGCCGAACTCAATGTGCTGACATGGGTTTCTACTCCTTTAAAATAAAATAAGTTTTTTGAAAATTTTTAAAATTTTAAATTAGTAAATATAAAATTATACTTTAGTTCCTCTTAAAAATAATAAAATTATAATTTAATCTTTTAAAAATTTTATTTTTATTATCGTAAAAATTACAATTTAATTTCGACCTCTAAAAATATTTTTTAATTTTTCCACTAGCTCTACAGCTATATAACCACCAATAAGTATTTAGGTGAACAAGGAAACAAAAAATTATGTAATAAATATATATTAAAATTTGGATAAACTATATCATTTCATAACCTTATAAATTTATTTAAAATAATTTTTAATGTTTAAGAAAGAGAAATATACAATTTTGAAATTATTTTGCGTCTTTGTTAAGACTCATTTAGTTCATAAATCAAATGTTTTGAGGTTTACTGGTTTAAAGTGAAATTGTTTGGGTTAAGGGAAATAAGAGTTTTACTAAACTTGAAAATTTTAAAATATTTTCATAAAATCATTGATCCAATTTTGATTAATTAAAAGATTTTAGAGATAATTTAAAATCCTTTTGAAGATGTCGGGGATGGTCGGAGACACTTGAAACTAAAAACGGATCTCGAAAAGTCAAAACAACTCAAAACAGTGTGGTTTCTTGAGTTTGAGGCACTTGTTACAATAAAAGTGCCTAGATATACCAATATATATAAGTCTCTAGAAAACCCATTGAGGCATTCTAACTCGTGTCGATACCTCTAAGTCCTTCTACCGATACTTCGACCCCCTAAAGCCAAAAATTGAAACACCCCTTCCCCATCCCTAAACTTCACCATATAAAAAGCCTAGCTTTAGTAACTTAGAAATCATATTTAATGGTCGAAAACAAATTCCGAAACACCTCCAAACTAAACTTTTATAAAACATGTTTAAAAAAAAATCAAAGGACTAGCATTCTTGTTCATGAAACATAATTAAAAAGTGGAAAAACATGTCAAAACATTGAAGACGTCAAGCTAGCATATTAAACTTATATAAAACCAAACTAAAGCATGGAAAACAAAGCATGCATGCATACATTGAAAATAAATTTAGCATTCGGCTCAAGGTCGACCAAAATAAGTAAAATAGATATCACTATTACAATTTAGAGTAATATGGAGCAATTATATATGCACCCCTAGATAACTCCTTTAGTTCAAAACACTAGGTACAATTGCAAATACAAATGTTTCATACTCTTCAATGGTGATTATGGTGTATGCTTGTCATCCTCGAGAAGCACCGAGCCTTGATTCGAAAAAACCTACACACAAACACAATGCCATGTTAAGCATAAAGCTTAATAAGATAATATGGATAAAATCTTAAATACTTACCTTCAAAAATGAGATTCTCATCATATAAGAGATTATGCATTACATTAGAAGAAATGTGAAAGGAATCTACATGTCAATTTAAAAAAACCATAAGCAGTTTAGTACCATGAGAACACATATATGTAATTTCATCGAATGATTTACGTATAAGTTTATATCATGCCATAATCAAGTCATTCTCAAAAATCAAAGTTAGTTAAATTCAACCTTTAGTATGCCTAGAAAATGAAGATAAGATATTGGGACGAATAATCCAGGATTATGATAACAGGAGCGTTGCACAAGGGTTCGAAGACCAAATCAGGATTGCACTGTAGTGCCAGGAACATGAGCACCAAAGTGAAAGTAACAAGAATTCTCTATTGGCATATCAATTGTATCCTAACTATTAAACTATGGTACTAAGGGTTTTAGGGCCTTTGATCCTTTTACATTAAAAGATCGCTTAGTCATCTTACTTTCCAAATAAGATTCACATTGTGGAAGATCAACTTCCTTAAGCGAACTTAAGGTTCCATCTTTCACAAGTCTAATGATTATTTCTTGATTAATATGACCAAGTCTCAAATACTAAAGGTACACCTCATTAGAGTGAGAAGTTGTAAGTATTTTATTCGAAATTTCAATTTCAAGCAATGTGTACATATTTAATTTGATAAAATAGAAATTATTTGACATCCATCCATTACAAATAAATTTACGATTTCTAAATATTGCAATACTATTATTAAAAGTCACGATCAAATCATATTTAAATAAACATGTAACAAATTTTTTTTTTTTTTAAATTTAATACATAGAAAACATCTTTTAAAACAATCTTCCTAAAACAAGGATTTTTAATGTTCTCATTTCCCTAACAAGTTATTTTTCATGTTTTTTATTTTTGGCAAAAAAGTTTACCTTGGATAAAACTTGATGCCTGATGAATTAAGTTATTCATTGTGGTTTCTTGGTTGGTGAATTTCTATCCTTAACATCTACATACTTGAGAATAAGTATAATACATCCTTAAAAGTTTGTGCTTGTAGTCTTAAACCACAAAAGGGAATGATATGGAGAAAGTTTTAAAAGCTTATATAATTGTAACACTACAAGTAGGGATGTCCATTGGGCAGGACGGTTGAGGGGATATTCTCTCGCATCCATTCCTGCCAAGAATTTTCATTCCCATCTTCATTCTGTGACTTATTGTGGGTACAAAATTTAAAACTATCCTCGCCCTACGACCCATAAGACTAAAATCATCCTCGTCTCACCACCTACGTGGTTCCCTAAACCCACCTAATCCTCGCTATACCCACTCCGTGACCCACTTCATATAATATATTTATAAGTATCAGTTAAATAAATATAAACCAATTTTTTATGAAAAAGTATGAATGTTTCGATCGAGTACTCTTTCTTTGTTATCCTGAAGCTCGCTTCTGTCGAGTATGGGCTCACTTCGAATAAAAAAAATTTACAAAAATTACCAATGGAGTAATCTCGTAATTTTTCTAAACTTTTAAGCCAAATTGTAAATAAAAAAATATCTCTAAAAATTTTCTAAAATAATCTCTTTAGAGAACTTTCTCTTTATACAACTTTCTCTCGAATTCAAATGTTTGAAATAATGAACTAAGGCTATTTTTACATAGGGAAAGTTTAGAGAATTCAACTATGGTTAAACTTAATCACTTTAATATTGAATTAATATAATACTTGTTAAGATAAATATTAGATTAAAATTAATAGTAAATTTTATTAAATAATAGATTATTTATCTACAAAATAAACATTATATTAAATTAATAAAATATTATTAAGATAATTATTAAATTAATTTTTATAAATTTTATTTTTTAAATATGCTTATTATATGATGCGAGGCGGATGAGGATGATGCAGGGCGAGCGGGATGGGGCAGGTACAAGGTCATACCCACGCTTGCCTCACCACTTACAGTGGGTGTAACAGCCTGTTTTTCAGTGGTGTCGAAAACAATGATTTCGGGATCACAAACCCGACAAGAAAATTTTTATAATGAGTGTTTAAATTAAATAAGTCAATAAATTTATATGGAATTTTTTAATTAAAAAAATTTAATTATTGAATTAAAGGTTAGTATAAGTAGTTTGGTTCAAAGTCAAGTAATTTTAGAAAATGAGTTATGCGGACCTCATTTTTGAAATTAGGGGCCGTAAATATTTTTATTAAATATTTACAGAGTCTTATTATATGTGAATTGAAGTTTGGTTGGGTAATATTTGATGATTAATTGCTTAATTAAGGAAAAAATGAGTAAATTATAAAAGAGGTAAAAGTTAATTATTATAAATTAAAAAATAGTAGAGGGACTAAAATGATAATTAAATCATGGTAAAAAAACCAAGCGGTGGTGACATGATTAGCATCCACTAACTTTTGAGTTATTTATTCATTTAGTCCTAATTAGTTTAGGACTAAATTAAAAATAAGTTTGTTTAATCGAAATTTAATATAATTGAAGGACCAATTATGAAATTGGACCCTCTTTAAATGGCCTAATAATATAAATGACGTGAAACTCTTTAAATTTTGGTAAATTGCAATTAAATCCTAATAAAATGGAGATTTACTAATTAGTTTATTTTTAGAATGATCAGGAATGGTGATTTTGAGGTCACGACTTGATATGTCAGACCATAAATATTAATTATTTAATATTTACAAGGTCATTAGTATTGTATTAAAATTTAGTTATGAAGTTTAATCGCTTAGATAATTAATTAAATGAAAAGGATTAATCGTAAAATGTGTAAAGGTTAATTTTTTTCTAATTAAAAGTATTAGGTATCAGTTGGAGGTTTAGTTAAGGCACCTAATTGGTAATTAAACCATCTATAAGGTATGTGGATGATTTTGACTTCTTATATGGCTAAATTTCATGTAATTTAAAAGGGGCAAATAGGTAATTTTGCAAGTTAAGTAATTAAATTAAAACAAAAGTTAAATTTCATCATTTTTCTTTCCTTCTTCTTCTTCAACAAGCCGAATAGCCATTTTTGGGAAGGAAAAAGCTTTGGTTAGTTACGGTTCATCAAATAGGTAAGTAAACTTTGCCCCTTTTTTGTGATTTTTATGTTTTTGAGTCCGTATTAGCTTGATTTAAATAACCCGAGTACTAATTTGTAAAATTGTTAAACATTTTGGTTTATGCCATTGATGAGTTTAGCGTGTCTTTAAAGTTTAATGATAAAATATTAATCTTGGTTGTTAAATATGACTATTTTGTAAAGTAATTTTTAGTAATTTTCATGTTAAAGGACTAAAATATAAAAGTAGTAAACGTACAAGGACTTGTTGTTAAATAAAAACTTGTTTTTAAGGAAAAAATGGTTAATTTACAAGTTTTGAGCTAAAGGACTAAATTGAATAAAAGTGAAAAGTTAAGGGTAATTTTTTAAAAATACCAAAAAGGCTTATTTGCATAAAATGATTAAAAATTCATGTTGATTTAAATAATTGAATGAAATTATTGAAATAGATCAAGATCGCGTCCCGATCATGGAAAAAGAAAAATTACGGATTTTCTATTTGAGTTCACTTTAACTGCAATTTCGTCCGGTAAGTTCGTAAGTTTAAATTCTTATTAATAACTGCTTATAACTGCCTTTCAAATGATTGTTGGAAATGAGAAACGACGATTGAAAATGTGAAAGATAAAAACGATGAGATGAGGATTTCCCGACCTTGTGCCAAAGATAGAAAATGGTTCGATGGTTGAGATCCTGTATTTGTTACCGATTCTCTATAGCATCATGAGTCACCGTAAGGTGAATAGAATCTAAGAATGGATTACAGGCCTTACGATGGCTGAGATTTATGCTTGTTTGCATATTTTCGTCAGCTTAGTGTGAGCAGCATCGTAAGGAACAAATATACCGTATCGATAGCTAAGACTAGCATCGTATACTGGTAACAAGCATGACCTTTGGGTCAACAGGGAGTAAAATGAGCATCATGACCTTTGGGTCAACAGGGAGTAAGCATGACCTTTGGGTCAACAAGGAGTAAATCAGATATCGATCACCGAAGTACAGTTCTGATTTGGCTCGACTGATTTATGAATTTGTTCAACACATGTTATTCAGTAAATTGATAAACCTTGTGAGCTTATTAAACTATGAAAGCTTACCAGTGAATTTGTTGTTGTTTTGTAGATTCTATTTTGCTGCTTGAAGATCAGATCACCTCGAAGAAATCACACTATCTTGAGAGCTCGTTCGGTAGTATTTACATCACTTGGTTATATGGAATGTACTAGGATGATGTTACCTTTGAAATGCTTGATTTTGGTTCGTTGGTTCTTTCTTGAACTAAACATGCATGCTCGCTTGATGTTGTAACTAAGCAAATGTGTTTGTAATGCACTGACAAGTGAATTTAAGAGTCTTGTGTTGAATGATGGTAGATAAACTTGAGGACTTGCGTAATTAATTAAATTCTGCATACTTGTTTAGGTAGAACCCCTGCATGTTGTAACGCATAGGTTTGTGCAAGTGTACACAGTCGTTATCAAGTAATAAGTAAGAATCGAGTTATCGTCTTCATGGGGATTGTATTTGTGTTAAATCACTTAATTGTAAAATTATATTAACAACATGGTAAAATTAAAAACACAATATGATTCAGAGGTGATGATTAAAATTAAATATATTAAACCAAATGCAATGATCCCTAATGCAAATTATCTTAAGTATGCAAACTATATGAATGAAATAGATTTTAGCAAGATTAAACACAATTTGAAACAATTATAACATAAATAAACTAGGACAATTACTTTAATTAAACTCAATTTATTATCATCATGCTTAATAATATTCGTAAAAATATTCCATGGCAACTCGATCTTTCATGAGTTTGGAAACCACATTAGGTCCTTTCAAAATCCTTTACTTAGTAAATATGCATTTTACTAATCCTTATTTACTAAGGGTTTCTTAGCATTCATGTGAGGTAACAGGGACGTGTTAGGTTTGAAACAGTTTAATCACACAAATCTAAAAACTATGCAGATAACAGAGCTTGGTTAGAGTTGTTATGCAACCTACAATTTAATCGGGTTAGGATCTAAATTGAGCATGCACATTTCAATTATGTGTCTACTAGCCGTCGTCTGGTTAGGATCACTCAGCTAATTCAGGTTCATTTCAATCACGTATGAACGAAATACATACTTGATTTTAATTGAAAACATGATTTATTGAGGCACAAACATCATAAGCATGGTTTAAATAAATATTATTTAATTAAAGCAATCATCCTAGCTTAAATAAAATTAAGCTAACATTGTTGTAAACAAGAACAAAGAACACATAGAACACATTTTCAAAATAAATTAAAGAAAAGAAAGATTAAACCCAAATCAAAGTGGCTGTCAACCAAAACTCTGATCGTAGAGGGCTCCTTCGTTTCTTTACTCTGCTCCTTTGCTGATGGCTGTACAAGGTGGCCAACCAAGGGCTCTTTAAGAGGCTTAATTGCTAAAATCTCTATGAAGAGATGATGCTAGGCGTGGGAACTAGGGAATGCTAGAGAGAATTAAGAGAGAAGAGAAGGTGTTGGATGAAGGGATGATTAAGAAACGGTGAAACGGGGTCTCATTTATAGATAAAGAGAGGAGAGTAGTTTGCTAAAAATAGAGAGTTTTAGTCTCTTCAAGCTTCTTCAATGAGTGGCCGTCATGATTAGTGGATTTTAAGTTTAATTTTGCTTGATTTTTGAACAATTTAAATGCTATAACAACTCAGGACTGAGACTCGGTCAAATGCAAATCTTCGGGCCAATATCTAATTTCTTTAATATTGTAGGGACCTTGTGCAATCAAAACCAAAAAGTGGTTTATGTGGACAGCCATGTGTAGCCAAAATTGGGTTGACTTGGTCTTCAATTTGGACGATTTTGTAATCCAACAAAGTTTATCAGACCTGTCAAAAATAAATAAATTAATTAAAGGACTAAAGAAATAACATTAACCCAATTTAATTAATTAATTAAACCCAAATTATTTAATGAAATATTTTAGAATGAATTATTAAATATGATTTTACATTTTATTATTTAATTTAATCATGCATGGAAAAGGAACTTGATAAGGAGGTTATTGGGGAGCTCATGGAGACTAAACTTCAGTTGAATTGGGAAATTGAGAAAGAGGAGGCCTTTTGGGAGCAAAGAGCGCATGTCAATTGGCTTAAAGTTGGCGGTAAAAATACTGCCTTTTTTCACAAGTGTGCCTCACAAAGGAAAAGGGTTAATGGTATTAGAAGTCTAGAAACTAATGAAGGTAGACAAACTAGTGATCCAAGTCAGATGGAAGTAATTGCGAATGATTTTTTTAAGGGGTTGTTCACTACTATGGGGGGAGTACGGGATTATAAACACATTCTTTCAGGTGCTCAAAAAACTATTTCAAATGAGGCGAATAGAGAGCTTATTAAACCTTTTGTTAAGGAGGAAATATTTTCAGCTTTGAAAGGAATGGACCCATCTAAAGCACCAAGAGCTGATGGCTTCCCAGCGTTATTTTTCCAGCAATTTTGGCATATTGTGTGGGAGGAGGTAAGTAATTTTTGCTTGGATATATTAAATAATCAGGGTAGTCTTGATCTGATTAATTTTACTTCAATAGTTCTGATCCTGAAGGTCTTGAATCCTACAAATATGGCCAAATTTCGACCCATTAGTCTTTGCAATGTTATCTATAAAATTGCGGCCAAAGTCTTAGCTAATCGTTTCCAACATGTTTTGACTTACTATATTGATGACTCACAAAGTAATTTCGTTCCTGGATGATTAATTTCTGATAACGTGCTTCTGGCTTATGAAATATTGCATACATTTTCTCGAAAAAATAAAGGAAAAAAGGGACAGATGACCTTAAAGCTTGATATGAGTAAAGCTTATGATTGGGTGGAATGGCCTTTCTTAAAGGTAATGATGGAGAAAATGGGTTTTGATAATAAGTGGGTAAGCCTTATTATAAGTTGCATTACTTCAGTGACGTATTCTGTTCACTTAAATGGTAAATCGGGTTCTTCCTTTAGACCTTCTCGAGGGCTTAGACATGGAGACCCCCTTAGCCCATTGTTTTTCCTAATTTGTAGTGAAGGCCTATCTACCCTTATGAGGTTGGCGGTATAAGAAGGGGCTAAATTAGGGGCTAAGGCTAGTAGGTATAGACCGATTATTACGTATCTCCTATTTGCTAATGATTGTATTCTGTTTGGGGAAGCTACGCTTGAAGGTTCTAATATTTTGAAAGGCATCCTAGTTGAATATGAGGATATGTCGGGATAGTGTGTTACTTTCGACAAGTCAAGGGTCATTTTTAGTACGAATACTAGTCCCTCAGAGAGATTTCAGGTTTCAGCTAGTCTTGGGGTTCAAGTTTCTGTAAATTCAGAAAGGTTTTTAAGGCTTCTTAATATGGTGGGACGAAGGAAGAAAGCCTTTTTTCAGAACTTAAAAGATCGTTCTAGGATGAGATTGGATAGTTGGTTAACAAGGTTCCTTTCATTGGGTTGTAAGGAGGTTTTTATAAAGGCAGTATTATAATCTATTCCTACATATGCTATGGCATGCTTTCTTGTACCTAAAACCTTTTGTGCTGATCTGAAGAGTATAATAGCTAAATTCTGGTGGCAAAAATCACACACCAAAAGGGGTATTCATTGGTGCACTTGGGAAAAGATGTGTAATCTTAAAGAAGATGGGGGCCTTGGTTTTTGAGATTTATCAAAGTTCAATCTAGCCCTATTGGCTAAACAGGGATGGCATCTCTTGGCTAATCCAAAATCTCTATTGGCTAAGGTTCTTAAATCTAAGTATTATTATCGCTCTGGTTTTATGAATTCTGTCTTAAAACCTAATGCCTCTTATACATGAAGAAGTCTTTGGGCAGCTAAGAAAACATTGCAAGATGGCTTGTGTTGGAGAGTTGGTATGGGCTCTAAAATTTTGATTTTCAGTGATACATGGGTTATAAGGGCTCCTCGTTACCGTATTATTAATCCAATTTTAGATTCGAATTTACGATTAGTGTCAAATTTGATTTATTACAATACTAGAAAATGGAAGGAAGAGTTAATAGTTAATACCTTCGCCCCTGAGGATACAAAGCTCATCTTGCGGATACCACTAGCTAAAGTAGCCCATCCGGATGAACTGGATTGGAGCGAGAAACCATCTGGGGTCTTCTTGGTGCGGAGTTCCTATAAACTATTACAAGGTTATGATTCTAATCCTAATTATTTATAGACTAGAGCCCAAAGATTCTATAGAAAATTATGGAAATTACAGCTGCCAGCAAAAATTAAAACAATTGTTTGGCGTATTGCCAATAATTTCATCCCTTATCGAGATAATCTCGCTCGACGTAGGTTGCTGAGGGATGCGATGTATCCCATTTACGTAAATGGTACTGAGAATTTGGAACACTTCCAGTGCCCTATTACACAAGAAGTTTGGGAATTGATGAATATTCCTGGGATATCACAAAATCGAGATTACCAGTGGCTAGAATGGCTTACTTGGTTTGCGAGTGTCTCTGATATTTTACAGTTTCGAAAGTTTTGCTGTGCATTATGGGTCATTTGGACGGAAAGGAATAAGCGGCTTATGAGAGGACAGCTAGATCATCTGGAGAAATTATACAATTTATCTTTCGGTATTTAACTAAGATAGATGATTTAGATCAGAGACGTACCTCAAGAATGGTGGAATGTGGTAAATGGGTTCCTCCTCCAAAGGGCAGTCTCAAGATTAACTTTGACGCTTCTTATGAGAAAGAGGCATTTTTGTTTGGATCTGGACTGGTAGTCAAAAATGATTCTGGTAGGGTTGTAGTCTCGAAATCAGTCCTCCATAAAAGGGTTGGATCCGCTTTCGAGGCAGAGGCCCTTGCATGTCATGAAGTAGTAAAGCTAGTGTTAGAAATGAACGACTAAAATATCATTTTTGAAGGAGACTCTCTAACAATCATCAAGAAATGTTGTTCGTAGACACCAAATCTTTCAATTTTAAGTGCACATCTCAAGAATATTAAAAGGAATCTTGCTCTATTTCACACTTTCTCTTTTCAACATGTTTTCAGATCGTTGAACAATCTAGCTAATATTTTAGCAGTTCAAAGTTTAAGAAAAAAAGAAGAGATTTACCTGGTAAGCACATTCCCCCATTTTGCTGTTCGTACTTTGGAAACGGACTAGCTACGCAACCTGGACTAATGATTTCGAAGCAGCTGGAAGAACTCTTTCACGGAGCTGAGAAAACAAAGTAAGAGTTTTCCCAAGTAGTTTTACTCTCTAGTATTGAAAGGGTTTTCAAATGGAAAGATGTTTCTGGAGAAGAGTGGTTGTCTGAGCATTAAAGTAGAGGGCACAATTTTCGGAAGATGATTGGTCTTTTCAAAGGGATATGGGTAGATATTTAGGGATAAGATTATGACTGTTTTAGATTTTCTTTTTCTTTTATTTTTAGGCTTATTTTGTCGTTTAATTTCGACTTAATTTGGGCCATACATTTTGGTTTTGTTTTTTAGTTTTGAATAATGCCCAATCCTCTTTTCCTCAAAAAAATATAAAATAAGCCATTTTATGCATGAAAACTATATAATAAAGAATAAAATTACATTTTAATAATTTCTATGTCCTAATTTCATATTTTCACATATTTCATTAATTTATTAAACATTTAATTAGTTTTAACAACGAATTTAAGTAAAAAAGTGATAAATTACATAGGAAAAATCCTATATATTTTTCAGTTTACACACCCTTAAACTTAAATCATTGCTCGTCTCGAGTAATGTTCATGCACAACAAAAGGTCTTGCTAAGGCAAAATTGCTAGTTGTGTAAGCAACATCAGTCTTTGTCCCATAATCATGCATTAATAACTTCATGTTCATAGATCTTCTTTATTAACAAGTAATTCATACGCAAATATTTTTAGATTTTATACTAAGTTTCAAAATATGTAGACATGAATCATAGTTTGTATGTTTGTCACAGTCACAGATAACATTCTTCATTCAACATAATTTCTCATCAATCAAGCAAAACAATCACAAGGCTTATTTATGATCTTCATATGTTGAACTTAGTACTTCCTCTCCACTAATGTAGGTGACATAATCATCAAATAATAGGTCTTTTATAAGGTTGTAATGGAGCTCGTTTAAAGGTAGGGATTTTAAGAGATGAGACATTTCAGTTTCAAAATGTTAACCTTTAACTTTGTCTTGGATTTCTTGAAATACAACCTTTTTTCTTTAAGTGAACCTTTGGATCACCCCCAAACTTATTCTGAACTCATGCTCATACATTTTTCTTTTCAAAGATTGAGCAAACTTTTCTTCACTTTTTTTTTCATAAGCAAGAGCATGTACATCTTTTTGAAAATTTCCTAAAATGTTGATCACCAAGACGATGGGTGCAAAAAATTAGGATAACTTAAAAAGATGGTAACATGGCTTATAATGTAGGTAAATTGCAATAAACAGGCCTTTAAGCTCAAAATTACAAGTTTCAAGGGTCTAATATCATAAGGTTGGCTTGAAAAGGCTCAAACGATCCAAAGAAATAGTGTCTATATCATTTTAGATTTTTATGTCTCCTAGGATTTCGCCTCAAGAAAGTTACTAAGTCAATTCTAAAGATATAAACCTTCATGCATGTCTAATCTCAAGAGAAACTAAGTTTTCATGGCAAACGTTACCTAAGACTAAGATCATACAAGCATTCCATTCTTCATGATAACATACATTCACTCAGATAGAATCATCATTAATACTTGCGTACAAACTATCTTATTAACAAAAAAATTCTCTAAACATTCATTTATTAAAACATACTTATGATAGAAATGATTGAAACATACTTGAAAATTTTAAAAAATTTTGACCAATTTATTTGCCTTACCCCCCTTAAAAAGAAGCAATGTCCTCATTGCAAGAATAAAGTAATGAATGAAAACTGAACACCAAGTAGGATCGTAAGAAAAGAGAGGTGAGTCATAAAGATTGCTTAAATACCAAGTCTTTCTTATCAATCCAATCCTAGACATGTTCATTCCCATTACCACATCACTTAGTCTTTTTCTTTCTAAAGAAGTGTTAAGTTTAAATCATGCTTGCTATGTTTTATTCTGCAAGAATTAAATCCTAATTACGAAAGAAATAAATTCCTAAAAACCTAAAAACAGTTAAATAAATAACAAGACAGGAATCCCCCCTTTTATTTTTCTGACTCATTCCCCTTGCCTTCTTCAGCTCCATCTTCGCTTGCATAGTCAGTATCTTCCTTCCATATCCCAAAGATAGCATCTAGGAACTCAGGAACAAAAGTGTTAGAGATATTCTTAAAAGTATTTCGAATTGAGTCATCTCTAATCTTTGCATATTTCCAGTAAGTTTGTTGTTGATTGTTCATAAACTTGCACATATCCATCATAATTGACAACTCTGATTTCTTTGAAGTACTTGCAGAAGTCGGCATTGGAGTTGTAAATTTAGGTTCAACACTTAGCCTAACTGTTTCTTCTTCTAGCTCAATCTTTAGTTCAGGGTTTGCAGATCCCTCAACTGGTTTAGGACTGTTCGGTTCCTTCTCAGATTATTCTTCTTCAGTGTCTGTAACTGAATTAGCTTCAGTTTAAGTTTCATTTGTTGACTTCTCGGTATTTGGTTCAGTTGGCTCTTCTTGCTTGCTTTGATTCAACTCATGCACCTTTTCTACTAACCTTTCAAGATCATGATTTGTAATGCAACCTTGAACATATTTCCCCTTCAGATTTGCTTGTGTTTTATCATGGGCTCTTAAGCAAAGTGAAGTGATTAATGATGGGAAATAAGAACTTCCTATCTTCTTTTTAGCACAACCATGAATCTCCTTGAGAATAATTTTCCCAACATTAATGGACTTTTCTGTCAAAATTGCATACAACAAGAGCATACATTCCATCGAGATGGTGGGAATATGTGAGATAGGCATGAAACTGTAGTGAACGAAATAAAACCATACCTTTGCTACCGGCTTTAGGTATTCCCTTTGGCAAGAATGGCTCCCAAACTTTCTTATAATCCATTGGGATCCCGAATTTGTCACAACATCAAGCACTTGTTGAAGAAAATCCCAGTTGATATTGTTCATCATAGGGTAGTACTCATCTTTTTCAACATTAGGTAAGTTAAACAAATCATTGATGGACTTAGAAGTAAGAGGTACCTTTTTCTTTCGAACGATGACCTCAGTGGCATCTTGCATAGTCAAACTAGCATAGAACTCTCGAACTAGTTCATCATCTAGAAGTGAGCGAGCATCACAAAATCGTTCCCACTTGAGAGCATTGATTTTCTTTCTAATCGATACAGGAACAACCATCAAATCATGACTCTTTAAGTTAAAATCATAGGTTGGTGCTTGAAGATTGAATCAAATCTCTCTTTCACTTCTTCATGGATAAAAAACCAGTTTTCAGGAGTAGTCTTTGAAGATCTAGTTCTTTTGCGAGACATGGTATCTTTTCCCAAAAATTTGGCAAAGTTTCGGCACAAGGGAGAGAAGAGGAATCCGCAAGGTGATGTAAAGACTTACTACGGCAAAAACCTTGTGACAACAAGGATGGTGGGCGGTAACAACAGCGTGCGACAGCAATGGCGATATGCGATGGTGAAAACGGTGATGTACGGCGGTGACAACGGTGATGTGCAGCAACAATGTTGGTGCTTCGACAATTTTCTTGCAGCGACAATAGGTGATTTCGGCAATAAGGGAAGAAAAACTAAGGTTTCTTTCGGGATTTGATGCTAGTGGCATAAGAGGGAAATTTAGGAATTTTTAGGGTTAAAAAATTACTTTGAGGGATATGAAAAATAGTAAAATGAAGAGGGGTTTATATAAGGAAAAATTAGGGAACATGTAGCAAAAATTTAGCAACATTAGGATTACTTGGCGGCAAGCAATGGGAGTGGCGACAAAGCATGGATATTTTCCCTCCTTTTTGCTGTATTGGGCCTCAAACTTAGACTGTATTCACAAACTTATTCAAAAAATCCTAATTAGTACTTGGGCCAAATTTGACCCCCTTTATCATAACCATTAAAATTTTAAAACTCAATTAGAAAATTTCTTCTTAACAAATTACATTAAATTAATTTCCAAGAAAGGTTGGAGGGGTTACAGCGGTCCCGCTTAAGTTCCAATCTCCTTAGACAGAATTAATTAAATGTACTAAGTTAAGAAAAAAAGTTCTAATTATTTATTTATTTACAAAATGAGTTCAGGAAAAATCAAGGGTCTGTTAATTTGAACGAGGATTCAACTCGCTCAACTTAATCATCCCAATAGTTTTTGAGACGTTGACCATTAACATTAAACGTACCTCCGTAATTGTCGTAAAATTCAACAGCTCCATAAGGATAAACTCAGTAGATGGTATAGGGTCCTTTCCATCGGGATTTAAGCTTCGTAGGGAATAACTTCAACCTTAAATTAAATAACAAAACCTTTTGACCTTCTTTAAACTCGCGAGGTTGTATATGACTATCATGCCATCTCTTTGATCTTTCTTTACACATTTTGACATTCTCATAGGAAAACAACCTTAGCTCTTCCAACTCATCAAGTTGTAACATCCTTCTCTCACCGGCTTGCTTGAGATCAAAGTTCAACTGCTTCAAAGCCCAGTGAGCTCTATTCTCCAACTCTAATGGCAAATGACATGCCTTTCCAAAGACTACCCGATAAGGAGTCATTCCTAACGGTGTCTTAAATGTTGTTCCCATAATGCATCATCGAGCCTTCGAGACCAATCTTTTTTACTAGGGCGTACTACCCTTTCAAGGATACCTTTGATTTCACTGTTCACTCTTTCAACTTGCCCATTCGATTAGGGGTGATAAGCAGTAGCAATCTTGTGCTTCACATCATATTTGTGAAGCAACAACTTAAGTTATTTGTTCACAAAATGAGAACCTTCATCACTAATAATAACTCTTGGAGTCCTAAATCGTGTAAACACATGCTTTTGTAGAAATCGCATGACTACCTTTGCATCATTTGTAGGGTATGCTTCAGCTTCAACCCACTTGGATACATAGTCCACAGTAACTAAGATATTTTTGTTCCCATATGAAAAAGGAAACGAGCCTAAGAAGTCAATGCCCCAAACGTCAAATAGCTCAATCTCCAAAATGTTTGTCAAGGGCATCTCATTTCTCCTTGATATATTTCTGGTCTCACAGTTCTTCACATAAGCATAAACATCCTTAAACAATGTAGGCCAAAAGCAGTACGTGAACCACCAAAGTGTCCCCCACTTGGAGATGAATGGCAATGATACAAGATCTCGACAATCTCACTTTCAGCTACACACTCTTTCGGATTTTATTATCTACACACTGTTTAAACAAAAACGGATACTCCCAAAAATAATACCGACTATCATGAAGGAATTTCTTCCTTTGTTGGTATGTCATTTCTTGAGGAATTATTCCACATACAAGATAATTGGCAAAATCAGCAAACCAAGGTGTTTCATGAATTCGACTTACCTCAAATAGGTGTTCATCTAGGAAATTCTCGTTGATAGGCACACATGATCGAGTTACCTCATCTTGTTCCAACCTCGACAGATGATCAGCTACTTGATTTTCGACACCTTTTCTATCTTAGATCTCAAGGTCAAATTCTTGGAGTAAGAGTATCCAACGAATTAGCCTCGGTTTCGCATCTTCTTCATGAGCAAGTATTTAATGGCCGCATGTTCAGTAAATATTGTAACTTTGGTACCTATAAGATATGAGCAGAATTTGTCAAAAGCAAAAACTATAGCAAAGAGTTCCTTTTCAGTTACTGTATAATTGAGTTGGGCTCCCGTCAAAGTTCTGTTTGCATAGTAAATAGGGTGAAACACTTTGTTTCTTCTTTGACCCATCATAACTCCAACGGTATAATCGCTTGCATCGCACATCAACTCAAAAGGTCAGCTCCAATCAGGTGTAACAATTATTGGGGCTGAGATTAATCAATTTTTAAGATCTTCAAAAGCTTCCAAACATGCTTTGTTGAAATCAAACACTGTATCTTTCTCTAACAGCAAACACAAAGGTTTAGAAATTTTTGAAAAATCCTTGATAAACCTTTGGTAAAAACCGACATGGCCTAAGAAACTTTTGACTCCTTTCACATTGATTGGGGCCGGTAATCTGTCAATTATGTCCACCTTTTCTTTATCAACTTCAATTCCTTTCTTTGAGATTTTATGCCTTAAGAGAATCCCTTCCTTAACCATAAAATGACATTTTTCCCAATTAAGGATAAGATTCATCTCTTCGCATCTCTTCAGTACCTTAGCCAAATTACTCAAACAAATATCATAAGTGTAACCAAAAATAGAAAAATCATCCATGAAAACCTCAACAAAAATTTCAACCATATCAGTGAATATTGCCATCATGCATCGTTGAAATGTTTGAGGTGCATTGCATAAACCAAAAGGCATTCGCCTAAAAGCAAACGTACCACATGGACAAGTAAAGGTTGTTTTATATTGGTCCTCCGGAGCTACAACTATTTGGTTATATCTCGAATAGCCATCTAAAAAATAATAGAATTCATTACCTGCCAGTCGATCTAACATCTGATCCATAAAAGGCAACCGAAAGTGGTCCTTCCGAGTGGCTTTATTCAACTTTCTGTAGTCAATACAAATTCTCCAACCAGTAACAGTTCTCGTTGGAATAAACTTGTTACACTTATTTTCAACAATCGTGATTCTACCTTTTTTCGGCACACATTGCACTCGACTTACCCACGAACTATCTGAAATAGGGTAGATGATTCTCGCATCTAACCATTTGATCACTTCATTTCTCACAACTTCTTTCATAATAGGATTAAGCCTCCTTTGCCCATCAATTCGAGCTCTTTCACCTTCCTCTAAAATAATTTTTTGCATGCAAAAAGAATGGCTTATACCTCGAATATCAGCTATGGTCTAACCGATTGCTCTCTTAAATTTCTTAAGAACAACAATTAGTTGCTCCTCTTGATCTTTCATCAATTCTATTGAAATAATCACAGCCAAAGTAGAACAGTCACCTAAATAAATGTATTTTAAATGGGAAGGAAGTACCTTTAGTTTGAGTTTAGGTGGTTCTTTGATTGACAACTTTGGTTGCACAAATTCTCTAACTTCTAACTCCAACTGTTCAAACCGTGTGGATTGAATAAAATTTCTCAGATTGGCTTCCATCAAAGCTATGTCTTATTCACCTTCTTGATCCTCCAAAGGACCAAACTCTAAGGCTTTCTCCAATGGGTCTTCTTCAAAATTGTTTTCCATAAAAATCAAGGTTTTTATCTCTTCCATAACTGAACACTCTTCTATTGGATCGGGAAATTTCATAGCTTTAAGAATGTTAAAGGTTACTTGATCGTCTTGAACTCGCATGGTAAGTTCACCTTTCTGCACATCAATTAACGTTCTTCCCGTGGCTAGTAAAGGTCTCCTAAGGATAATAGGCACTTCCTTATCTGCTTCAAAATCTAAAACGATGAAATCAGTAGGAAAAATAAATTTATCAACTCTTACCAAAACATCCTCGATCTTTCCCTCGAGATATGCTAAAGATCGATCCGCTAGCTGAAGCGTCATAGTTGTAGGTCTTACTTCACTTATCCCTAGCATCTTGAAAATAGACTTAGGCATCAAATTGATACTCGCTCTTAAATTACACAAAGCTTTACCACAGTAAGATTCACCAATGTTACAGGGTATAGTAAAGCTTCTTGGGTCTTTCAATTTCGACGGTAGCTTGTTCTACAAGAACGCACTGCACTCCTTCGTCAAGGCAATAGTCTCATACTTACTAAGTTGTTTCTTTTTGGACAGTATATCCTTCATAAACTTCACATAATTCGACATTTGTTCTAAAGCCTCTACCAACGGAATATTGATGCTTCAGAACATCCAAAAACTTCTTGAATTGCACCTCTTATTTCTGCTTGCTTGTGTTGCAGCAATCTTTGCTGATATGGAGGTGATGGAACTTTCGGTTGAATCGGACAACTCTTCTGAGTAGGTAAATCTGCATCCAAAGAAGATGTTAAAGTATCTGAATTCACTGAATTAGGATTTACCTTGTCAGACTTTACAGATTCTAACTTTTTTGATGTAGGATTTCAGGTTCAAGAGTTTTACCGCTTTGTAATGCCATTACCTTGATATGTTCTTTACCCAAATTTTTTGGATTTTCAGTATTGCTCGGTAAGGTTCCTTGTGGTCTATTTCGAAGCACCGTAGCTAACTGACCCATTTGGTTTTCCAAATTTTTCAATGTTGCTGCTTGGCTCTTGATCAAAGCGTCATTCTTTGCTATGTACGCTTTCAACAAGTTCTCCATATTGTTTGATGACTCAACTTGAGGTGGTTTTGGAGCTTGTTGATTGAACCCTTGAGATTGGTTGGGTCTATGCTGCATAAAGTTGTTGTTCAATCCATTTCCTTGGTTGCTCCAAGAAAAGTTAGGATGATTACGCCATGAAGGATTGTAGAAGTTGGACTGGGGTCCTTGTCCACTCCTATTTTGATGTTGGTTCCCTACATAGTACACTGACTCGAGATTTGATGGACAATTCTCAAAAGAATGACCTTTCCCACAGTACACGCGGGAAACTACTTCAAACAGACTTGGTGACTGAGCTACAAAATTATTAGCACTATTAACGGTAAACTGTTTTAACATAGAGAAAATAGATGATACCTGAGCTGATAATGAAGTGAGGGCGTCAACTTCATGAACTTTAGGTGAACAGGGAGTAAAATGAGCATCATGACCTTTGGGTCAACAGGGAGTAAAATGAGCATCAAGTCCTTTGGATTAACAGGGAGTAAGCATGACCTTTGGGTCAACAGGGAGTAAATCAGATATCGATCACCGAAGTACAATTCTAATTTGGCTCGACTGATTTACGGATTTATTCAACACATGTTATTCGTTAAATTGATAAACCTTGCGAGCTTATTAAGCTATGAAAGCATACCAGTGAATTTGTTGTTGTTTTGTAGATTCTATTTTGCTACTTGAAGATCGGATCACCTCGAAGAACACAATCTTGGGAGCTCATTTGCTAGTATTTACATCACTTGGTTATATGGAATGTACTAGGATGATATTACCTTTGAAATGCTTGATTTTGGTTTGTTGGTTCTTTGTTGAACTAAACTTGCATGCTCGCTTGATGTTGTAACTAAGCAAATGTGTTTGTAATGAATTGATATGTGAATTTAAGAGTCTTTTGTTGAATGATGGTAGATAAACTTGAGGACTTGTGTAATTAATTAAATTTTGCATGCTTGTTTAGGTAGAACCCCTGCATGTTGTAACGCGTAGGCTTGTGCAAGTGTACACAGTCGTTATCAAGTAATAAGTAAGTATCGAGTTATCGTCTCCATGGGGATTGTATTTGTGTTAAATCACTTAATTGTAAAATTATATTAACAACTTGGTAAAATTAAAAAAACACAATATGATTTAGAGGTGATGATTAAAATTAAATATATTAAACTAAATGAAATGATCCCTAATGCAAATTATCCTAAGTATGCAAACTATATGAATGGAATAGATTTTAGCAAGATTAAACACAATTTGCAACAATTATAACATAAATAAACTAGGACAATTACTTTAATTAAACTCAATTTATTATCACCATGCTTAATAATATTTGGAAAAATATTCCATGACAACTCAATCTTTCATGAGTTTGGAAACCACATTAGATCCTTTCGAAATCCTTTACTTAGTAAATATGCATTTTACTGATCCTTATTTACTAAGGGTTTCTTAGCATTCATGTGAGGTAACAGGGACGTGTTAGGTTTGAAACAGTTAATCACACAAATCTAAAAACTATGCAGAAAACAGAGCTTGGTTAGAGTTGTTATACAACCTACAATTTAATCGGGTTAGGATCTAAATTGAGCATGCACATTTCAATTATGTGTTTACTAGCCGTTGTCTGGTTAGGATTGCTCAGCTAATTCAAGTGCATTTCAATCACGTATGAACGAAATACAGACTTCAATTTGGACGGTTTTGTAATCCAGCAAAGTTTATCAGACTTGTCAAAAATAAATTAATTAATTAAAGGACTAAAGAAATAAAATTAACTCAATTTAATTAATTAATTCAACCCAAATTATTTAATAAAATATTTTAGAATGAATTATTAAATATGATTTTACATTTTATTATTTAATTTAATCATGCATGACCCACTTTATATCTTAAAAATATAATATGTTCAAATAAATAGAAAATAAGCCATTTTATGCATGAAAACTATATAATAAAGTATAAAATCACATTTTAATAATTTCTATGTCCTAATTTCATATTTTCACATATTTCATTAATTTATTAAATATTTACTTAGTTTTAACAACGAATTTAAGTAAAAAGGTGATAAATTACGTAGGAAAAATCCCATATATTTTTCAGTTTACACATGTATCGGTAGACGTACAAGGCAGGAGAGAGGTTGTCCACTGACTTGAGTTGTGTCAGTAGTTACATAATAAGTATCGGTAGTTCTGCCCATAGAAGTATCGGTAGTTTACGTACTTGTATCGGTAGAAGCTGCAAGGTAGGACATCTTAACTCTTTAGAGTTTTTAGTACCTGTAGAAGCTAGATTTGTTTCGGTAAAAGCTTCACTTGTATAGGTAGAAGTCTGCACTGTTTCATGAATTGTTTTATGATTTGACAACTATCGATACTTGTATAACAAGTACAGGTAAAAGTATCCAAAAATAATGGAAATGACCTTTTGCCCTTGTTGAGTTATGATTATAATTAATTGACGATTTATGACATTATATTAAAAGATGTACAGTGATAAATGAATAGAAAGACACCAGAACCCTAACCGACGATGGTTTTCGGGTTTTGGGTGTTACAGACATGAAAAATGAATGTCTTGATATGTGATATGAACATTGATTCCTGAATGATTGAAATGTTGTAAATGAATGTGTAAGAATAAATGGAATTAGTATTCTAAGTTGCAAGTTGGTAAATGTATAAATTGTCATTGATGTGTATGTATAAAAACTCGTAAAGTTCTGTAAACCTTGATACCTTAGATCAGAGATGGTTACGATTTTAGGGTGTTATAGTGGGTATAATTTTTGGCCCCATCCTTGCCCCACCACCTGCGAAATTTGTACCCGTCCCTGCCCAATTGGGTGCAAAGTAGGGCGGGGCTGACATCCCTAACTACAAAAAAATTAAAAATTCCTAAATAGCTTATGGTTATGACAAGGCCTAGCCCTGGGATCGTCTAGAGGTGCGGTCGCCCAAGGCTCAAGACTAAAAGGGATCCAAAATATTGCTTTCTAGTTGTCAAAACCATTTTTTTGAAAGGATCTCGAATTTTATTTTAAAATAGGAAAAATAAGAGTCGCCATCAATCTTTTAATTTTGTGCGATTGGACCACCTAAAACGTTTGAATTTATTAAAAAAAACAATTTGGTCTTTGAAATCTAGAAAAATAGGTTCGGGAATCAGTTACGTGTAAGGAAGGGTTAACACCCTTACATGCCCAAAATTGGTACCTAGTTGATTATTTATGATCTTGATTGTTGAAAATTTGAGAACTAGAAGAAAATTTAAAATACGATCATTACACATATAAAATGGAAAATTTAAATCTCACAAGAAATAACCTTCTATTTCGAGTTAATTTAGAAAGGCCATGTCCCGTAAGTTAAGGGCACGATATTTCGGGTCCTCGAAAAAATAAAAACCATTTGTCGATTGATTAAATAAAATTTTAAGATATAGTCGAAAATAAAATTGTTTAAGAACAAAAATCTTATGCTAGGTGTTATTTGAAAATTACATTTCGAGAAAATGACCTTTTGTCTCGAGTTTGTTGAGAATAACGTCACATCCCGTAAGTTAAGAACACGACATCTCAGATACTCGAAGAAGAGCATTTTTTAGTTTAAAAGTGTGCATTTTTAATTTAAAATCTGATGTTCTGTTACATAAATTCGAAAAAGAAAAAAAAACAAAATCACGTCCCGTAAGTTGGGACACGATTTCATCAAATCCCTTGACTAACGAACATCTTCTTATTTTTGAAATCATTTACTTTAAAAGAAAGGATTAATCTAAAAATAGAGTAAAAAGGAAGAGCCAATTTTGAAGAAAATTAAGTTTGGAAGGTTAATTTTAGAAGAAATAAAAAATAAAGGATCAAATTAAAACAAAAATGAAAGTTTTGGGGTAAAGATGTAAAAATAAGGAAAATGAGATCAAAAACAAAATTTTGGAAGGTTTGGGGGTCAAAACGAAAATTTTAAATAAAACAGGGGCTTCATGGGTAATAAACCCACAGATGCTGACACGTGGCACCCCAGATTCACCCAAAATTCAGGGGACTATATTGAAAGTGAAATAAAATTAAAGGGTAAATTTTAATAAATAAATAAAAATTAAAGGACAAAATTGTGAAAATAAAAAAATACAAAAGGATTGAATGGATAAATAACCTATTAATTAAAAACACGCGGATCCTGGTTAATGGGTCGAGTCATGAAATGGGTAAGGATGAAATGACGCTTATTTAGGGCTATGGATTCAAGCTCTAAACAATGCCATTTAAGGTTTCAAATAAATATAAAAAATGCTTTAAAATTTCATTTTTTGCTTAGACCTTAAAAAAAACTTCAACAACCACCCCTTTTTTCTCTCAAAATTTTTTTGAAACCCCTCATAGTCTAACCACCAACTCCGATGGAGAGCCAACGTCGATCCGTCGGCCTCTGACGTCGGCAACCATCGTGTGCGGTGGTTTAGGAGCCAAAAAGTCATCTTTTCAATCTATTTTTTATTTTTCTACCTTTTTCAGATTTGGAAATAGATCTAATAAGATCTATTTTGATTTCTTAAAAAAAACTAAAAAGATTTTATTTTGATGTTTCTTCTTTTTTTGGGTATTCGAAAGAGAACCCTTATTTTTGATGTTTTTCATTTCGAAATCTTACAAACATTGATTATTGGAAGATCTATGTTGGGAAAATAAACCACCCTTCATCGGGGGTGGTGTCCTCGATCGTTCACGATGGCAACGGCGCCGAAGAGATGGGTAAACCCTAATCCCCTCCTTCCTCTTTTATTTTATTTATTTATTTTATATATATATCCTTTTGAAAATATATAAAATGAAATAAATTTGTTACCTTCGAAGTATTCTGACTTTTGCTTGCTTGTATTGGTTATTTTTTGTATTAATTTCTCTAAAAAATAAAATATTACGGGTGTTCGTCCCTCACAATTACAGATATCAATAATGGCTTTTATAGCCAAAATATATTACAAAACTATTATTGTTTTGCTTGCTCTGCTTTTGTTCCTGTTCTTCCTTTTTTGCAGATCCATTTTCGTGCTGGTAGCAAAGGCTTCATCGAGGTCAACGGCGTTGAAAGGAATGCCTTTGCCATTTTGGTGCATGAGACAAATGAGGAGCCAGACACCTCATTGTTGACATGGCCTCAAGTTGAAGGGGTGAGCGGCGACAGCACAAAAGTTAGGGTATTATGGTTTCACTTGGTTGTAAAACTTTGATTTTTTTTTTTGTAAAATGGACATTAAATAAAAAAATTTTATTTGTTAAATTTTGGTTATTTTTTTATTTTTTTTGGGCTCTGACAAATTGGGCTCCAACAGTTGCCCTCTTTGCTCGTTGTTGTGAAACGAGAACGGAGCAAAGACTAAAAGGAGGACTAATTTTGTCCGGTCCCATTGAACTCGGCTTCTTTGGTGCTTCTTCTTCGAATAATATTGGTCGTTCAACTTCACTACATCCGCTTCTCTACCATTTTCTGAAGATAGGATTCAATGACGTGATTTTATCTTGCCCCATGGCAATTTGAAGAGATAAAATCTGTTGCTGCAAATTCTTCACTATGTCTTTGAGGCGTAAGAGTTGCTTTTGTAGCTTTAATCTAATCATTTGCAAACTTTGAGACTCGCCTTTGCTCTCTAAGGTACAATATTTGCTATTGCAACTTTAATCTTTTTTTTCATCCCTTCAGGGTGTAAGATTCACCATTACAACTTCAATCTTTCTCATCTTATCTATAGGGTATAAGGTTTTCCGTTATGGCCTCGACCTTTCCCTTCACATCTCTAGGGTATAAGATTCACCATTGCAGCCTCAATCTTTCCATCTTATCTCTAAGGTACAAGGTTCGCCGTTGCGGCCTTGACCTTTCCCTTCACATCTCAAGGGTATAAGATTTACTATTGCAACCTCAATCTTTTCATCTTATCTCTAAAGTATAAGGTTCACCGTTGCGGCCTCGACCTTTCCCTTCACATCTCAAGGGTATAAGATTTGCTATTGCAGCCTTAATCTTTTCATCTTATCTCTTAAAGTATAAGATTCGTCATTGCGGCCTCGAAATTTCCCTTCACATCTTTAGGGTATAAGATTTGGTATTGCAGCCTCAATCTTTCCATCTTATCTCTAAGGTTCAAGATTCACCGTTACGGCTTCAAATTTTACCATCACGTCTCTAAGGTACAGGATTTGTCGTTGTGGCTTCAACCTTTCCCTCGCATCTTTATGGTACAAGATTCACCGTTGCGGCTTCAATCTTTCCCATCACGGCTCTAAGGTACAAGTTTCGCCGTTGTGGCTTCAACCTTTCCCTCGCATCTCCATGGTACAAGATTCGCCATTGCGGCTTCAATCTTTCTCATTATGCCTCTAAGGTACAAAGTTCATCGTTGCGGCTTCAACCTTTCCCTCCATATCTTTAAGGCATCAAATTCACCGTTGCGGCTTCAATCTTTCCCTTCAAACCTGTAGAACATGCTTTTATGGACCTCTATGCAAGCTAGATTATCAGGATGCCATTATCAGAATGAGTCAAATGCTTCTAACTAAATGAGTGTGCATGATTGATGTTAAATTCAAAATTGATTTCTTTTTCTTTTCATTGTACTTGGATTAACATGGTTTGTCGCTTGTTGCAGTTTTATTACTAACGTACTACCATGTCTTCTTTTGCACTTAGACTTGGCAGAGTAGTCTTAATTTGACCTACTTGTTTCAAGTTAGGTTCTTTTAACTAATAGTCCTATTTTAGGTCCTTGTACTATTTAGAAAAGTTTTAGAATAATACTCGTAGATCCTCGTATACCTTGTGAAATTAGTTCATTATCTGTTATTTTAATAAAAAAATGCTTGAACAAAGTTGTGAAAGAATAAGGTCAAATTTTATTAGAGGTAAAGCTCAACGAATCGAAAAAAACATTGGTCAAAGAAAAATTGCCAAGTATCAAAAGAAACAATATTAGGTGCCCCAGATATCAAAGTATGAGCTTCCTTGAGCCGACTTGATGAGGATCATTCTGAGCCTGATATACGTCTAGAAAACTTGGAGTACTTTATCGATGCCACTAAAATGTAAAGTTTCTCCGTCTTGTTGCGTTCGAGGGAAACGATAAAATCAAATTCATCTTTGCTCTAAATTTAAGTCGTCCTTTTCAGGTTTTCAACTCAAAATCCCTTTGGTTTTAAGATGCCCTTTGTGGGATTTCATCTTAACCTCCTTTTTTTTAGGTGAAATATTTCTTCACAGAGTCTGAGTTCACAGGATTGTACAGATCTTTGCCATCCATTTCAATCAAAATTAGGGCTCTTCTAAAGAAGGCTTTCTTCACCACATTAGGTCATTCCTAATTAGGCTTCCATTTTCCTCGAAAGTCTTTATGTATGAGAAGTATTTTTTTTAGAACTAGATCTCCCTCATGGAATTCTCTAGGGCGGACCTTTTTGTTGTAAGCTCGCATTATTAGTTCTTGGTACATCTGACAATGACAGATAGCTCTTAATCTTTTTTCTTCGATCAAGTGTAACTAATCATATCGCTTGAATTCATTCTGCCTCGTCCAAATTTAGCTCTAACAATACTCAAAGAGAAGGAATCTCAACCTCAATAGGTAAAATCGCTTCCATTCCATATATTAGTGAGAACGGTGTTACCCCAGTAGAAGTTCTAACCGAGGTTCTATAAGCAAGAAAGGCAACTGATAACTTTTCGTGTCAATCTTTATATGTTTTCGTCATCTTTACAACGATATTCTTGATGTTTTTATTAGCTTCCTCTACTGCCCCATTCATTTTTAGGCGATAAGGAGATGAATTGTGATATTTGATCTTCTTGAAGTTCAATACATTGTCAGATATGATCTTTTTAGCATCCCATATCGACATATGATTTTCTTTTTTAAGAATTTGCTAACCGCGGATTTTGTGACGTTAGCGTAAGAAGCAGCTTTTACCCACTTTGTGAAATAGTCGATAACTACAAAGATGAACCTATGCCCATTAGATGACTTTGGTGAGATTGGCCCAATGACATCTATGCCCCACATGGAAAAGGCCATGGAGAAGTCATGACATAAAGATGCGATAGGGGTACATGGATTTTATCTCCATAGATTTGGCATTTGTGACATCTGTTAGCATAGTTGATGCAATCGCCCTCCATGGTAGACCAATAGTATTCAAATCTCATAATTTCCTTAGCCATTTTGAATCCATTGGCATGTGTTCTGCAAATGCCTTCATAGACTTCTTCTAGGATTTTTCTAGCTTTGATTACATCAACACATCTTAACAACACTTGATCCTTTCTCTTTTAATACAAAATTTCCCCATCTAGGACATATTCATTTGCGAATCTTCTTAATGTCCTTTTATCATTTTTGGTAACTTACTCAGGGTACTTGCGATCTTTTACATACTGGAGGATATCTTTGGTACCAAAGACGGTCATCCATTTCTTCTTCTTCTTCTTCTTCTTCTTCAATATTGTAGCAATGGGTTGGAGCCTTGTAGATGCTCATTTGAATGAGTTTTAAATCTTATGGCTTGTTTACTTTAATCATCGAGGCTAGAGTAGCCATAGTGTTAGCCATCTGATTTTCTTCTCATGAGAGGTAATGGAATGTGACATCATCAAACTCCTTAATTAACTCAAGAATCAGCTTTCGATAATCAATCAACTTAGAATCTCTCATTTCCCATTCTCCCTTGAGTTGATAGATCACTAGTACAAAATCTTCATATACCTCTAGAACTTTGATCCCTCGTTCTATGGCTGCATGGATTCCCATAATACATGCTTCATACTCTGCCATGTTGTTTGTGCAGTCGAAGTTGAGTTTACAGGTGAAAGGATAGTGGTCTCCTTCTGGTGATACCAAAACTACCCTAATTCCATTGCCCGAGGCATTTGAAGCTCCATTAAAATTTAATCGCCAAGGATGTTCTAACATGGTTCCCTCTTTAGTATTTGCAATGTACATTAAATCTTCGTTTGAAAAGTCAAAATTTATTGGCTCATAATCCTCTAGAACCCTACTAGCTAGAAAATCTGCTATCGCACTCCCTTTCACTGCCTTTTGGCTTACATATGCTATATCAAACTCGAAGAGTAGGATTTGTCACCTAGCCATTCTCTCATTCAATGCGATCGACTCTATCATGTATTTTAACGGATCTAATTTTGAGATTAGCTAAGTCGTGTGGTACAACATGAACTGTCTTAACCTTCGAGCAGTCCAAACTAAAGCGCAACATAGCTTTTCGATCGACGAGTACCTTGTTTCACAATCAGTGAACTTTTTGCTGAGGTAATATATTGCTCTTTCTTTTCTCCCAAACTCGTCATGTTGGCCTAGTACACATCCCATAGAGTTTCCAAAAATTGCCAAGTATAGGATCAACAGTTTATTAGGACTTTACGGCACTAGGACTGGAGCATTGGATAAATAATGTTTAACCTTGTCAAACATTTTCTGGCATTCATCGTCCCACACACTTGGGTTGTGTTTTCTAAGAAGACGAAAGATGGGGTCTCATTTCTCACTTAACTATGAGATGAATCGAGCGATGTAATTTAATCTCCCTAGGAAACCTCAAACTTCTTTTTGTGCACAGGGTAGTGGTAACTCTTGTATGGTCTTGACCTTGTTTGGATCGATCTTAATTCCCCCCTTGCTGACCACGAAGCTTAACAACTTGCTCGAACTAGCTCCAAAAGTGCATTTGGCTAGGTATAACTTTAGCTGAAACTTTATAACCTAAAAAATAACTTCCTTAAGACCTTTATATGTTCTTCCCCTGTTCGGGACTTTGCAATCATATAATCGACATAGACCTCAATTTCTTTGTGCATCATATCATGAAACAAAGTCACCATGGCTCTTTTATATGTTGCCCCTGCATTTTTAAGTCCAAACGACATCACTTTATAACAGAATGTTCCCCACATTGTAACAAACATAATTTTCTCCATATATTTAGGATTCATCTTTATTTGGTTATATCCAGAGAAACCGTCCATGAAGGAGAATAATGAATGATCTATCGTGTTATCTACTAGAGTGTCAATGTGAGGTAGTGGGAAGTTTTCCTTTGGGCTAAATTTGTTCAAATCTTGATAGTCCTCACACATACGCACTTTTCCATCCTTTTAGGAACAGGGACAATATTGGCTACCCATTTTGAATATCTGACCACTTGGAGGAAACCAGCGTCAAACTACTTTTTAACCTCTTCTTTTATTTTTAACAATACATCTGGTCGCATCCTTCGAAGCTTTTGTTGGACAAACTTGCATTCCTCCTTTATGGGGAGCTTATGTACCACAATATCAGTGTTTAACCTAGACATATCTTGGTAAGACCATACGAAGACATCCTTGAACTCTCGGAGCAACTCAATAAGATCTTTTCTTGTTTTTGCTGAGATACTGGTCCCAATTTTCACCTCTTTCTTTTCATCCTCGTTCCCTAGGCTCACGATTTCTACTAACTTTTTATAACGCAAAATTTGTTTTTCCTCTCATTCCATCATTCGTAGCAAATATGGAGATAAGTTACTTTCTTAATCATCTTCAAAGTCCTAAGGCTCTTTAGGACATATATCTTGCTCAAAATGAAGCTCAGAGTCAGTAACAGCGTTGTTCATATCATTGATATCCAAAGATCTGTCAAAAGAAATAAGAGAGGTCCGAAGAACAAAGTAAATTTAAAAATGATTGTATGGCATGAGTATGTGTATATGTATAAAAGAATTTAAGAACGATTAATAGTGTAGATTGAGTGTAGACAAATTGCCTGATTAGAACGAAGGAATAAATAAAGAGATGTTTGCCAAGTGAGATAGAAAAACGCATTTTCATTAAAATAGTAGATAATAGTCAAACACCCTTTACAAATGATTTCTATTGCTCTCAGTCCTAGAGCAATAGGTGTGTGTTATATTACTCTGGAGAGGTCCTAAAGGCTACAGGAAGCTCCTCTAAAATCTAGTTGCTAAGAACGCTTCCTGGTGTGTATAGGCAAATTCCTAATAAGCTCCTTTCTTCGCCTTCTTATTCAGAGATAGCATTGATGCCCAGGTTTATCATGATTCCTTCAGTCTCTTTCTTCTCTTCCTCGATCCTCATTCCTCTAGAAATGAATGTTTTCGATATATGGGGGAAGATTATTGGTTCCCACTTGATCTCTTCCCCAACCATTTGTGCTTTTCCCCTTTCTCGCTTCCTATCTAAGTCCCTTTTCTTTTCTTTATATCTGGCTTATACTCTAGGCCAAAGTGATCCCGTTTTCCTACCAGTTCTGGTATATTGATTTCCCCTTGCAAATACTTTTCAAGCCCTTTTCTTGGGAATGCCCTTTTTCCCATTATTAGCCGTAGGCCCATCTTTGTAGTCAGTGAAAACCTTGGTACAGAGACTTTTTTTCCTTCGGCAATGAATGTTGTGTTAACAAATTCCAATGACCAAAAGGAGCACTCTATGACCTCTTCATCTGTCCCTACATATGGGGCGTCACTTGTCACGGACGCAATGATATCCTCTTCTACATTTATTGTAACCAATCTTCTTTCGGTTATCAACTTAAGCTTTTGGTGCAGTGAGGATGGTACTATCCCCGTCGAGTAGATCCAAGGTCTTCCTAACAAACAATTGTAGGCGGGCTTGATGTCCATTCCTAAGAAATCTACCTCATATGTATTTGGGTCGATCTGAAGTGGTATTTCAATTCTGCCCATTACCCTTCTTTCTATCTCGTCTAAAGCTCTTACTATGTTGTGACATGTTTTCATATAGGAGCAGTCAACTTGTAACCTCTCTAAGGTAGCTAGTGGTAATACATTTAGGGTTGAGTCATTATCAATGAGCACTCTGGGTAAAGCATATCCCTTGTAGTGCATAGTGATGTGTAAGGCCTTTGTCGATCCCATTCACCCTGACGGTATTTTATAATCACTGAAGAAGATAAAATTATAGCACTTACATTATTAATCAGGTGGTTCAGGTTGCATATGGAGATATCGTTAGCCATATATGTCTCATTTAGTACTCTCATTAATGCATTTTAATAAGCCTCTAAGTTCAGCAGTAGGGCTAAGATCGATATAAGTGCTAATTGTTTGTGCGGCTGTTCCACCACACTATACTCACTGTGTTTTAAGAATTTCAAAAATTTCTTTGCCTTTTTTTCTGTTATTGGCTCATTTATTAGCTCGAGCCTTCTGATTTCCTTCTCTTTTGGTTCGATCATCAGGGCATTTCCTTTAGTTGTTTCTTTCTCTTCCACTTTTAGGTCGTAGGATTTCTCGCTACAAGTAACGAAGCTCACATCCTCCTTGGATCACTCCTCTTCTGGTATTGTTATATTGCACCTATAATTCCATGGGACTCTTTTGCTATCCTCATATGGGAATGCCACAGGTTTTTGCATAATGACACGGGCTGCCATTTGATTTTCATTTCGGTGCCCCTGGGTGTAGAAATAATTACCACAGGGCGAATGGACCCGTTTATCAATTTCTCTTCAGAGGCACAAACAACCTTCACCTCTTCCTCCTCCTCGAAAAACTCCAGTTCTTTATTGTCCATAAGGTCTTGTATCAAATCCCTGAACTTTATGAAATCTTGAATTTTATGCCCTTCAACGGCATGAAAGTCATAATAGTTCTTGATTCTTATTACCGTATCCTTACCATCTCGTGTTATCAATCCTCTATTAACCATCTGATGCCAAACCCATTTTAATGAGGATTTGACCTATCCAACATTGGTCTTAACCTTTTTTCCTTTCCCTTCTGCGATCGCATTTACTCTTTGATCGAGATGATTGTACAAAGGATTTCCAGCCACGTTGGGTCTAGATCACTCATCCAATTTTATAACTCCTATCTTGATTAGCCTATTCACCAGCTTTTTGAAGGAAAAACAATTCTCGATGGAGTGTCTAACTACCCTTGCATGATACTCGTATTGAGCATTCGCATCATACCATTTTGGGAACGGGGGTGGTACTGGCTTCTTGTAATATGGAGCCACCGCATGAGCATCAAATAGCTTTTGGTATCGGAATGAGAGTGAACTAGATTCTTTCGGTGTCTATCCTTGAGCTTGATTTCGAATTTGGAGGATTTCAGTAATTAGTCATTGGGGCCTTTGATTATGCCATCATGACTGATTTTGTATAGTTTAACCTATATACGCCTGCATTATTTATCTCAACGTCCTTTCTTCTAAGAGCAGTGATAGCATTAGAAATGACACCTATTTTCTCCCTAAATTTGTGTATTATTTGTCTCTTTTGTACCATATTTAGAATGCATGTTAGGCATTTCATACTTAGTATTTATGTTTTCTAGCTCATTTATGCTTGGTTTAAATTCTTGTTATTTTATCTCTTTTTGTGCATTAATGTCGTCACATGCAGCATATATATTGCATCTTAAAATTATCAGCGCAATGATCCACATCAGAAGTCCAAAGCTAATCCAAAAATGCAACCACAAATTCAGCTTGAAAAGCACGTTGTTTCCGTAATTGAAAGTTTCAGATTACGTCTAGCGATGTCGTGACAATCTGCAAATCCATGAAGTTCACACTAGATCTGCGTGAGTGCATAGCTGGACTGTAACAAACTTTTACAGCTACAATTGGATTTGGATATTAGAATAGAGAAGATTTATCATTCTTGAAGCCTATAAATAGAGGAGAAAAGATGAAGAAAGATATCAAGAGTGAAGGAAATAAATCTGCAATTACTTTGTGTTTTTTAAGTTTTATTGGGGATCGATGAGCTGATTGAGCAAACTAGCAACAACTCCTAACGAGGAGTGCTTGGTGCAGGAACAAGAGGGACGGTTAAGGAATAGTCCTAGTTGTCTAAAGATAGTAAGCTTCGATGTATTTGTTAACCCTTCTTTTATGCTGATAAATTATTCTTAACAATTGAATGAATATGAGAATATCTTTCATTGTTATAACACTTTGATTCTTACTTAATCCTTCTTATCTGTATATTCTTGTATTTAATTACTTTAAACACGAGAGTGGAATTGCAGTCTACCGACATCGAGAGATGCAGTAACAAGTTAGATTAACAAGCAAGTCAGTGAGAGCTGCTTGGGATTAGAAGAGATTCTATCACTTGTTCTTAAGTGCACAACGTTACCTACATCGAGAGATGGGGTAATTGTGGGTACTTGAGTCTCGATTAAACAGAGAGCTATTATTGGTACAATTTCATTGGAGCTTTATTGCTACGACAATTCATCTATACAGTACCTTGTTGACGCATCCAGCATTGCGACTTAGTGAAGTTAGCGATCCACTCCAGTTCTTCACACTTGATCATCATTTTACTTTTCTACATTTAAATTCTAAAAACTTCCACAACTATTTGATTTACTTTCAGTTGCACTATCATTTAACTTTTATAATTACATTGACAATTTTAATTAACTTAGTGTGCAGATTAGATTTAATTGCGTTGATGTATTTATTCATATTGTCTCTAATCTTAGTTTTAATTTCCTCGATATATAGACATCAAGAACCTATTCCTTATGGGATCGATATCCGATAGAATTAATCTATCAACTATACTTGCATCGACGTGTGTCTGCTTGCACAACTATTGTGACGTTACAAGCCGATCAAGTTTTGGCGCCGTTGCTAAGGAATTGGCGTTTGTTTGATGTTTATGTTTATAGATGCAATTAATTCTCCTCACTTAACTTCTAACTTTTACTAATTTGTTTACTTTCTTGTTGTTAATTTTTTTCAGAATTCTTTAAGTGTTACATGTCCACAAGGAGAAATCCGAAGGATATTTTCATATTCGATCTAGAACTCGAGAGAACACTTAGGTGGAAAAGACAAGAACAAAAGAAAATGACTGGTAACAACAATAATTACAACCTACCACCATTGCTGATACAAAATGATGTTCCTTTAATACAACCACAAGTTGTTAATAATATACCACCATTGCTTCTACATGTTGAACAAGTGCAAAATAGGACAATCCGAGATTTTATTGTTCTTATCCTTGATGAATTACAACCAGGTGTTGTGAGACTAGCTATACAAGCTGGAAATTTTGAACTGAAATCGGTGATGTTTCAGATGCTTAATTCAAATGGGCAATATTTTGGTTTACCTCATGAAGACGTAAGAGAACATTTAAAATCATTTTTTCTTATTTGTGCATCCTTTAGTCAACATGGTATCCCTGATGATGCCTTGAAAATGAAATTATTTTCTTATTCATTATAGGGTAAAGCGAGAACATGGTTCTTGAGATTACCGGCTGGATCCATTATATCTTGAAATGCACTAGAAACACAGTTTGTTTTGCATTTTAATCCACTGACAATGAACGCAAGATTACGAAATGACATTACAGCATATCATCAGCTAGATGATGAGAACTTACATACAACATGGGAGCGTTATAAGACTCTACTTAGATGCTGCCCAATGCATGGAATTCAATAAAAGACCAAGATAAAGATCTTTTATAATGGATTGAATGCTCAGACAATAAATCTTGTCGACGCTTCTGCTAATGGTCCTTTGTTAGATTGCACCTACATTGAAGCTGTATGAATTCTAGAGAGAATTGCACAGAATGATTATCAATATCCAATCTCTTGTTCTGCTTAGGTAAAAACTAACCCTGCTGTTCTTGAATTAGATGCTATCTCTGCTTTAAGTGCGCAAGTATCCTCTTTGGCCAATATTATAAAGAATATGAAGGGGACAAGTGACATTGCTCCTATTCAAGTGGCCTAACAGATGGATGTGTCGACATTTTCCTATGAAATTTACGACGACAATAGTTACAAGGATTGCCCACAACATGCTGAAAATGTATTCTACGTTAATAACATCAAAAGAGGTTCTTATGGTATCTCATACAACAATAGAGCTCAACAACCTTGGGGAAATCAAAATGCTTCCGCATATAAATATGAAAATTCCTCTGCTTAAGGGAGTTATAGACAAGGGAATTACAACAACAATCAACATCAAAATTTTAATCAGAATTCGCAGTTACATTCGCACCTTGATCAATTGTAGGCGCATAGCCAGATGCAACCACAAACACGATTGTAGCCACAACATAATGCAATGCCACATATACAAGTACAACATTAGCAACAACAGTAGTTTTCTCAACAAAGGTCAGATCTTATGGTTGCTCTTGAAGCATTGATGCGAGAGCATATCACAAGGAATGAAGCGATAGTGCAAGGTAATTCTTCTTTTATCCGAGTATTAGAAGCCTAGCTAGGACAGTTGGCTTCTAATTTGAATGTAAGGTCACCAGGTGCTCTACTAAGTGATACTGAGAACCCAACACAAAGAGGGAAGGAGCACTGTAAAGCTATTACACTGCGAAGTGGAAAGCAAACGGCTGAACCAAGCAGTTCAAACCAAGACCATGTCGATGCATTCGAACCAACACAACAAGGAGAAGTTGTACCTAAAGGAAACTCAGCAGAAATAAGTGAAGAGAAGTCAACTGTGGTGACATCTATGCCTACCATTTGCCCAACAAAGCTATCGACGCAATTACCTGTGTCGATGCAATCGGTTATTCCACAACAACTCACTATTACGATATCTTTGTTGTTTTCGCAAAGATTTAAAGAGAACGACCATGATAAGGACTATTAAAAGTTTGTTTCTACTTCGAAACAATTACATATTAACATACCTCTTGTAGATGCTCTTGTACAGATCCCTAGTTATAGGAAATTTATGAAAGAGTTGTTATCAAAGAAAAAAATTTGTCTAAAATCGGGATTATTGCGCTTATAAAGGGGTGCAGTACTGTGCTTACAAACTAGTTGCCACCAAAAATGAAAGACCCTAGCAACTTCACAAATCCTTGCTCCATTGGGAATCCTTATCTAGGTAAAGCTTTATGTGATTTGGGAGCTAGTATTAATCTCATGCCTTTATCCACATTCAGGAAATTAGGAATAGAATCAATGAAGCCTACTGCGGTGACATTGCAACTTGCAGACTGATCTCTAGCGCAACCTGAAGGCTAGATCAAAGATGTCCTTGTACAAGTTGATAAGCTCATTCTCTCTACTGATTTCATAATCCTTTACTACGAGGTAAACAAGGAAGTGCCCATCATTCTGGGGTGACCATTCTTAGCAACGGGACGCACTCTTATCGACGTTTTCAAGGGTGAGCTTATCATGCAACATAATGATGAACATGTGACCTTCATTGTGTTCGAGGCATCTCCATCCAAGAGTAAAGAGCAGTGTCACCACATTGACCTGCTAGATGAAATAATTGTGGAAGAATTTAATGAACAGAGTTCAACAGTTTTAGATGAAGATATAGTGACATCCGTAGAGGAAATCCTAACTGAATGTGACCACAATGCTGATGTTAATAGTTGTGAGCTGAGATAGAATTGACAATTGGAATCTTTGGATTTATCTAATAGGACAATCCCTATGTTTAAACCATTGATTAAACAAGCTCCTACCTTGGATTTGAAGTCATTACCGGCACATTTGAAATATGTCTTTTTGGGTGACAATGAAAATGTTACCTGTTATTGTAAGCGTATCCCACGATGCAATTCAAGAAGAGAAGCTCATCAGGATTTTGAAGGAACACAAAGGAGTCATAGCCTGAAGCATTGCAGATATTAGAGGCATCAGTCCCTTTTTTTGCATGCACAAGATCAGGCTGGAAGATGAAGGGAATCAATCCATTGAGCAACAGCGACAACTTAATTAGAAGATGAAAGAAGTAGTGAAGAAGGAAATTATCAAGTGGCTAGACGCGAGCATCATATACCCTATTTCTGATAGTAATTGGGTGAGCCCTATCCAATGTGTGTCCAAGAAGAGTGGCTTTAAAGTTGTGAGCAATGACAAGAACGACTCAATACAACCACTTTCTACTACCTTTCATTGACTAGATGCTAGATAGGCTAGCTAGTAAAGCCTATTATTGCTTCTTAGATGGCTACTCTGGATACAACTGAATTGCCATTGTGCCGGAAGATCAAGCAAAGACCACGTTCACATGCCCACTTGAAACCTTTGCCTTCTGATGTATGCCTTTTGAATTGTGCAACGCACCAACCACATTCTAGATGTGTACGATGGCTATCTTTTCGGACATGATTGATGATTCTTTAACGGTATTCATGGATGATTTCTCGGTTTATGGGCAAACTTTTGACCAATGCGCTGACAACCTAGCGAAAGTTCTGAAGTGATGCAAGGACACAAATCTATTTCTGAATTGAGAGAAATGCCACTTCATGGCAACTGAAGGCATCGTTCTCGACCATCACATATCATGTCAGGGCATTGAAGTAGATAAAGAAAAGGTCAAAATCATCGAGAAATTGCCACCACCAATAAATGTTAAGGGAATAAGAAGCTTTCTTAGACATGCTAGTTTCTATAGAAGATTTATTTGTGATTTTTCCAAGATTGCTAAACTGTTATACTCATTGCTAGAGTAGAATAAAAAGTTTGTGATTGATGAAACCTGTTGAACTCATTCATTACAATAAAGAAGCAGCTAGTATAAGCTCTGATTGTCGTCGCACCGGACTTGATGCAACCATTTCAATTAATGTGTGACACAAGTGATTTTACTATAGGAGCTGTACGCAAAGACAAGGTATTTCATTCTATTTATTATGCTAGTAAAACTTTGACTAAAGCATAGGTCAGTTATACAAATACTGAGAAGGAATTGCTAACAGTAGCTTTTGCATTCGACAAGTTTCGTTCATACCTTGTCGGCGTAAAAATTATAGTGTACATAAACCATTCTGTATTAAGGTACCTTTTTATGAAGAAAGATGCCAAACCAAGGTTGATTAGATAGATCCTATTGCTACAAGAGTTTGATGTTGAAATCAGGGATAAAAAAGGATCCAAGAATCAAGTAGCTAACCACTTGTATCGACTAGAAGTTAGAAGTGAAGATGGAAATAAAGTCCAAATTGTCGATGCATTTCTAGACGAGCAGTTGTTCTTTATTGACGCATCACCCTGGTATGCTAATGTTGTCAACTATCTTGTGTGTGGGAAGTTACCCTTGAGTGTTGTTGGTCACAAGAAAGTCAGATTTTTGCATGATGCTGCAAAGTATCATTGGAACAAGCCATACCTGTTCAAGGTATGTGATGACAATATCATCCGTCGTTGCATTCCTGAAGATAAAATGACTTCTATCCTGCGACATTACCATGATGCTCCCTATGGAGGCCATTTTGGTGGTGTAAGGACTACTGCAAAGGTCCTCTAGTCAGGATTATATTGGCCCACATTGTTTCGAGATGCCCACAACTTTGAACAACAATGTGATCAATGTCAACACACTGGCTCAATATTTCGATGCAATGAGATGCTCCAACAACCTATTATGGAGGTAGGATTATTTGACGTCTGGGGTACAGACTTTATGGGGCCATTCCCTAACTATTTTGGGAATATATACATTTTAGTTACTGATGACTATGTCTCAAAGTGGATCGAAGCAATCGCGGTGCCAAAAGATAATGCTCGAATGGTGTTGAAATTCTTCCACACTTACATCCTTACGAGATTTGGAACACCTAGAGCCTTAATAAGTGATCAAGGTACTCATTTTTACAACAATCAAGTTACGACAGCATTGAAAAGATATGGTGCAAAGCATCGTATGGCCACAACATACCATCCACAAACAAATGGCCAAGGGGAGGTGTCCAATCGACAAATCAAGAGCATCCTTGAAAAGGTGGTTAACCTATCTAGGAGGGATTGGTCTTAGAGGCTACATGACGCATTGTGGGCGCTTCGTACCGCATATAAAACCTCGTTGGGGATGTCGCCATATCAACTAGTGTTTTATAAGTCATGTCAACTGCCAGTTGAGTTTGAGCACAAAGCTATGTGGGAAATCAAGCAGGTAAATTTGGACTATGATGCTGCTGAAAGAAAACGATCGTTGGACATTGATGAACTAGAAGAAATTCGCCGCAATGCCTATGAGAATACCGTAATATACAAAAAAAAGGCCAAGAGATGGCATGACAAAATCATCTTGCGTCGATAATTTAGCCCTGGTCAGTTAGCACTTTTGTTTAATTCACGTTTAAAAATGTAACCAGGTAAATTGCGTTCAAGATGGTCAGGCGCTTTTCAGGTTGTCGATACATTCCAAAATGGTGCGGTGATAATTGAGAATTTGAATGATGGGTAACAGTTCAAATTGAATGGCCAATGTCTGAAGCATTATACAAGCCCAGAAGTCAAAGAACCAAGCGAGATCATAGATATGGTCACATTAAATAATGTCGACGCATTTTTATATTTCTTTTTATTTGTTTCACTTTTACTTGTTTCTTTTCAATTTTATGTAGGAATAAAAATCATCTTTTTGTCGATGCATCCCAGAGCACAACTTGTCGGCGCATTCTGTGATGAGTTAGCAAAACCTTTTCAGCAAGAATCGCATCGATTGATCTTCATATTCTCCCAGTCGTTCGATCAAAAGAAAAGGTACGATACGTAGCCTAGCATTTATTGGCTGCAGACGCAACATTTCTCCAAGCTTTTTGCAATAATCATGACTTTTGCCAATAAGAGGTTATAAAACCCTTTGATATTTTCTTTTTCCACTCACAATCACCATTGTTGCTGCAACTTATCTTCCTTATTGTTTTTACTCTTAATCTCACCAGTTTACTATTTTATCTGCAAATCTCTTTTCACCCTTTTCTTAAGTTATTATGGCCACAACTAGAGCTGCGAATATGCCTTCTAAAGCCATCCTTGAAACTTCTGCCACTGTGGTTAGGTCCACAAATCAACCTCCACTAACAGAGTTAGTCTTATTTTTGTCAAAAGTAGCCAAAGACCGCTATCATACTGTGATGCTAAAACGAAACTACCATCCGGAGCCAAGATTATAGTTGTTCCCATAACAAACATTGGGGAAGCAGATTGCACGAACCATCAGTCGGCTAGGTTGGGAATTCTTTTCTGACCATCCAACTGAATATTCACTTACAATGGTAAGGGAATTTTACGTAAATCTTGTCAATTTTGAGCAGGAGTTTGTTTTTGTAAGAGAGGGTTTAATACCCTGGAGTGCTACCCATATCAACGTTTTGCTTCGGATTCCTAAAAGGATAGATGACCACACTCCATTTTTGAAAAAATTGGACGATGAAGGAACTTACCAGATCATGAAGGACCTTTACATTAAGGGTATGATTTGGACAGGCAATGGGCCACTCAACTACACCATGCACCGTCGGTATGTAACGACTTTCAGTAAGGTGTGGTTCCATTTTGTGAATAGACGCATCTTGCCTTCTACACACAGCATCACGGCAACGTTAAATCGTATGTGCATTTTGCATTCAATTTTAAAGGGTCATCATATTGATGTCTGCACAATCCTCCACGACCAGATTGTTGAGGTCGCCTCCAAGCAAACAGGTATATTACCTTTTCCTTCTTAACGATGCTACTTTGCAAATAAAGGGACATTGTACCCTTGAGATGGGGAAGAGGTATTAAAGAATAAGGGTCCTATCAACGATATCTCCGTAAAGAAAATGAATTGAGGCCAAGAGACTCCGGTGGTAAAGGAAGCATCAAAGAATAAGGGCAAGAAGAAGGAGAAGCAAGTTGATGTGCCAATAGACGCGCAGTTGGGAAAGCGGTTGGCTACTATAGAAGTAAATATTGACTGCATCAACATGCGTAATATACGTATTGTCGGCGTATTGGAGGATATGGACTACAGACAACATATCTTCTATGCATATATAAAAGCATGGAATGAGGCGATTGTCACTACATTGCGCAGTATGAGCCTAAGTCCACTATTAGATTTCCTTGTCTTCCTAACCATTTTCGCCCAATGGCATCATCCTCTGACCAACTTACTATTGATAGTAGGCCACAAAATGTTCCCTCTCCAACGAGAATCCATATTTCAGATGACGATGAGCATTCTAATGATATGGAGGATTGCTACCGAACTATAGTCAGCTTGTTTGAAGAAAAGTTCTCGAACAGCCTTGGGGCTAATATGGCAAAAAGGGTGGCAATGGTGTGGACACAGAGGAAGGCATTGACAAGACCTCCATTGAGCAGGAACAGCATGAAGCAAAGGAAGAAGAGCAAGAAGAAGGCCAAGAGAGGGAAAAAGAATTTGAGAAGAAGGAACCTATTGAGGAGCAGGAGGAAAAGCAAGATGATGGCCCAACAAATATCGATGAGGATATTATCAAAGCATCCATAAGTGTGGGGGCATCTAGTGATGACATGGCTTCACATGATGCGAGCTAAGCTGAGGTAGTTACCAACATCGCAGAGGTATTTAACCCTCTCGCCATTGTGCCTTATGTGGCACCGCTAGCTGAAATCCACCCATATGATGTAACTGTCAATGAAGTCGTCACCTAGCCAGCTGAGGAGGAGCAATCCACCGATCCAGTTGGTACGAAGGAAAGAAAGAGGAAGCACAAGGACAAAAAGAAGAAACACAAGGAGGAAGGAGAGAGCCCAAGGAAGAAGAAAAAGAAAACCAAAGCAACCACGACATCGGCTGCTAAATAAATGAGTTAGTTTACTTTTCTGTAGGTAGTTGCTTGCATTTCATTGTCACTGCATTCTTATTTGTCATTCCATTTTTCATATTAGTTTAACTGCATTGTAGTTGCATTTCAATTCCTATTTGTATAATATTATCAGTGTATTGGGTACAATGAAGACATTAAGTTTGTGGGGATATTGTGTGAAATGGAAATGCGATTGCGCTCACATATTTGAATTTTACTTGTTTCTTTAGTTAATGAAGATATGCATAATTTCAACAAAAATGTGACCACAATTTTTTATTTGATGCATAAATCTTGAATTGATTGGGATGCTAACATATGAATTGGATGAATGTGAATGGATATTGAGCTCTTCTATTTTTGAATGAATAATTGAATTGCTTTAGGATAGTAGCAATCTTTGAATCTTCAACTAACTTGCCGATTGCAGCGACATTATAGAAATAAAGAACACTCTAATGTGAGTGCATTGTGGTTTACCGAGGGAGAACACAACGTTGCATATGTTAGAAAAATCATCTAGCCAAAGGCTGTCACTACAAGAGTGTTTGTCGATGCAATTACATACCTCTTGGGTGTTTGTTGAACCTCATAGTTACTGCCTAGGAACCAAGATAGAGTAATGCAATGACATCTCTCAGTCACATACAAAAAAATGTTGAATAAGAAAAGAAAAAGAGAAAAGAAAAAGAAAAACTGCTATAAATGTTGTATTGGTTTAAGAAAGGGTAAGATTCAAAGCATGTTACTAACATGAGTGATGTTGCAGTTTTAATTGTTCGTGCATCTAAATTGTCGGTGCATTATTCTATCATGTGAATGCAATTTGTACATTAAAACCCAAAAAATTTAAGTTGTGAGATTAATAAATGTGGTGACATGTTTGTATGTGATTTTGCTGATTTTTGTTTACTTGAGGATAAGTAAACACTCAAGTTTGGGGGTGTGATAGCATTAGAAATTACACATATTTTCACCCTAAATTTGTGTATTATTTGTCTCTTTTGTACCATATTTAGAATGCATGTTATGCATTTCATACTTAGTATTTATGTTTTCTAACTCATTTATGCTTGGTTTAAATTCTTGTTATTTTATCTCTTTTTATGCACTAATGTCGTCACATGCAGCATATATATTGAGTCTTAAAATTAGAAGCGCAATGATCCACTTTAGAAGACCAAAGCTAATTCTAAAATGCAGCAAAAAATTCAGCTTGAAATTGCGACTAACAATGTCGCCGCATAGGAATCTTTACTTGAAATGAGAGAATTCAAGCTGCAATCACAAGTGGAAGCACCAGCATAAGGGAAAAGCATGTTGTCACCATAATTGAAAGTTTCAGATTGCGTCTAGCGATGTCGCGACAAACCAAATCTACGTGAGTGCACAGCTGGACTGTAACAAACTTTTACAGGTGCAATTGGATCTAGATCTAAGAAGAGAGAAGATTTACCATTCTTGGAGCCTATAAATAGAGAATAAAAGATGAAGAAAGATATCAAGAGAATGGGTAATTGTGGGTACTTGAGTCTCGATTAAACAGAGAGTTGTTATTGGTAAGATTTCATTGGAGCTTTATTGCTACGACAATTCATCTATATAGTACCTTATCGATGCATCCAACGTTACGACTTAGTGAAGTTAGCGATCCACTCCAGTTCTTTACACTTGATCATCATTTTACTTTTTTGCATTTAAATTCTCAAAACTTCCACAACTATTTGATTTACTTTCAGTTGTACTGACATTTAACTTTTATAATTACATTGACAATTTTAACTATCCTAGTATGCAGATCAGATTTAATTGCGCTGACATCTTTATTCACATTGTCTCTAATCTTAGTTTTAATTGGCTCGACATATAGACATCAAGAACCTATTCCTTATGGGATCGATATCCGATAGAATTAATCTATCAACTATACTTATATCGACGTGTGTCTGCTTACACAACTACTGTGGCGTTGCAGGCCAATCAAGCAGATCTCTTGGTTCCTTCCCTGGCGCTGATCTTTCCACTCTTGATCGCGCTCTCAATCATCTCTACGGACATGACCATATTCGAGAAACTCCGAATAGCATTTCCTAGCAAATGATTGAGGTAGGGTGCTTTCATGTCTTGTTGGACCCTTGTCAATTGGTTGTGTAGTTGTGTTTGCATCTATTCTTGCATCTCTTTCTACATTTGTTCCAATCTTTCTATCCTTTGATCCATTGCATTTCGGGTATCGTAACGATGTGGATTCTCTAAGGTTTTTGGTTTAACTATTTAAAATTTTAATTAGTTAGGATTATTGTGTTAAAAATACAAATGCAATGCGAATGAATGCATGTATACAATGTAAGAAAGGCATTGATTCTTAATTCAATTCCATTAGAACAACTTCACTAGAAAACAAGTTTCTTTACATAAGCAAATTTACATGAATGGATTTGCCCTAATGCCTAAAGTCTTGATTTTCTTAAGAAGCCCTGCTAGTTTTTGACCCCAATATAATTTTGATTCGTATTGCATGTTTAGCATATCAGCTTCAACGGCTAGCATTTGCATGTGATCGACCACTTCTCTCATTTAGGTGAGTGCTTCACCCATAACATAATCTCTATCTTAAACTTGCCTCTGAGACTGTTAAAGGTGCCATTCACTTGTATCCAAATTCCTTTCAAGAATCTCGATTCATATCTCATTATTCTGCAGTGAGCCTCAAGTTCTTCCACTCTTTTCCTTAACTCTTAATTCTCGGCCCGACTCGCCTTACATTTTGTGATAAAATTTCAGCTGCGATGTATACATAGAGATTCTTCTAGCTCGACTACTTGGACCTCTAGCTTGATTATTTGGGCTTTCAGTTCAGCTTTCTCAACTTGTCTTTCCAGTAATTATCCTTTTATAGCATTCTTTTGAGCATGTCCATCTTGGAATTTTCTTTTTCATTTATCTGCTTTATCTTTTTGCTCCTAAATCTATCATTGACATTGCTTTGACGTCTTACCGAGCCCGATCGTTCTCATAGATGGACGAAGTTACTTGTAATCCTTCTTCAAATCTTTTAAGTCTTCTTTAGCTTTGTTTTTTTCCCTTTCTTAACTCTTCATGTAACCACCTATACTCGGCCTAAAAGATACGACCGGATCTAGAAGATTATTTAAGCAATTTACCCACACCTTAACTTGACAATCCAAAATCATCCACATTCATTCTAAAAAATAAGCATAAATATTCATAAATGAAGATTTAAATCTATAATTAACAATAAAATAAATTAATTAAACTTTCCAAAATAAAATACCAAAAGTTCCAAAGTAAATTATATTTACAACCCAAAACGCATATTTACTAACATAGTATGTTAAAATTCCAAAATCAAAATAATAATAATGATAATAATAATAATAATAATAAATAGTAAAATAGAACATCATAAATTTTGCAACTAAGCCTCCGAGTACCAAGTCACCTGATTTTCTGAATACCTGAAAGGAAACTGTGGAGGTATGAGCTATAAAACTCAGTGTGTCTCTAAAGTAAATACAACCTAATGTTATTATAAATCAACATAACAATTTATAACTCAAATAGTAACCACAAATTATATTTCACACACAAGCACAATGCAATGCACCCATACTCCATCACACCAACACAATGAAATGGTTCCCCAAAACCCTTTCCCAGCCAACGTCACCAATCGCGGTGTGGTTTTAGTATCAACCTTAAAAGCAATGATAACCACTTCTTCCACCTTACAATCCCGTCCCATGAACACACAATGGTATGATTAAATGATTATCAAATATTCATATTTTTCCCCAATCTCAATCTCAATTAGTATCCCACATATCACAATCACTGTAGCATAATCACATTAATTATCCGTCACAAGCTCAATCTATAAATGTATATGTATGCATGACATTAACATCATACACTTGCAGAACTTAATTAATCATACCATTATTTAATTCAAACACTACACAACCATCTCAAGATCAACATACCTTAAACAGCATAAAATCACATAATCACAACAACATCATAAACATTAAGATATATTACAGTTAGAAACACACCTCAGTTAGAAACACACCTCAAGCAAATAAAACTTTAACGACGAGGAGGTCGTCTACCACGCACTGTACGAGTTCTCGGTCTAACGGAATTAGATCCTACAAATACAACTAAAAATTATTACAAACCTAGCCACCACTTAAACACAAAATTAAACTAAAGTAACTTAAGAGTAGCTCTCGGAATCGATGCAGGAACGGGTTGAACAGGTGGAGGAGATAAATCGTCTGCCTCAGAATCGTGATCACCTAAACACGAATATTTTGTACCAATACTACCAAAATTAGAACATTAAAATAATTTAAAGTACATAATTTAAAATAAAACTATCAAAATGGGATTTTCGGGTCAGAATTTGGCAAAACGGACAGCGAAAACAAACCCAAGACATCAAAAAATGGTAGGGTAAGGTTTTTCGAAAATTCAACGGTCAAAGTTAACGATCAACGGTCGATCAATAATTTGACTTGATTTGGGTTTGGACTTGGTTCAATTGGGTTTGGCTTAATGGTTTGATTTGGGTCCAAAATGGTTTGGGTTTTTACAATTAAAAGGTTTGGGTTTAATGGATTTTTTAAAGGGTTTAAAACTTGGGCTTGCCTAGGCTAGGAAATTGGGTTTTGACAAGCTAGCCCACATTCTCAATTACCACTAAGGAAGAAAAGGAAAAACAAAGTTTCCAAACCCCCTTTCCACATGCCGACAGCACCAAACACTACCCAAATCCGTAACCGACATCCGACCATCGAGAACAATACACCAAACAATTCCACAATCAAGCCGCACTGCAATTTCACAACTTACCAACACTAAAAGTTGAAAAGCACAACGCAAAATAACCCACAAAGTTCGAACGTCTCCTTAAAAGGTTCTCACAATCGACAGCAACTAGAGGAGGTTTGAGGACGCGATTTTATTCGCAAGGGACCAACGGTTGTAAGGATGAGGATGGTGAAGCAAATGAACTAGAAAATCACTTGAAAAGAGAACAAAAAGACATGTAAAGCAAGGAAAGAATAAAATAGAAAGAAGGAGATTTGGGGCACAAATCGGCAGTAACCAAAACAATTGAAGAAGTAAAAGTTAGCCAGGGAGAAAAAGGTGGGTTTTATACCCAATAAAATTAGAATATTTATGCAGAAGTCCTTAGACAATAATAGGGTTTTCACATTAGCCCTAAACTTCACACTCATCACAAAAAAAGTCCAACTTCCTCAATTAACGAATTTTACCCAATAGGTCCTTAAATTTATGCAATCACCCCACTTTAATCCCTATAATTTTTAGAGTGTTACATTTCAGCTTCTAGTTTATGTATATCCACATCCAATCCTAACTGCATCTTTTCTTCTTTCAGAACCTCTATTCTTTTCCCAAATTCTGAGCTTTTTCTTTCAAAGTCTTACTTTATAATATCCAACTCAGACGGAACCACTTGCAAGTACTCTTCTATCGGTCAGATATCTAAGGGATTTGGTATTAGGGTATTATCATTGACTCTTTTGTTTCTCTACCAATCGTATTCTGGTGTTACCATCAGTTTCATAGTGAACACTTTCATCCTATGCACTTGATTCCACGCATTTGATATCTCTCTGACCCTTTTCTTATAGTTGTCTCATTTGTATATGAACTCGCACTGGGCCAAACCTTATGTTGCGGGGATAAACTGCCTTGTCTTGTATTGTCTTAACACAAGTAGAGGGGCATATCCTATAACTCCCTATACTTCGAGTAAGGGAACCTAGTCAAAACTGTCACGGCGGTAAAGGATCTTATCAGAGATAAACCAAAGTGTCTGCCATTCAACGTCCTCATCCCGAAGATTTTGAAGGATAGCCATCCACTTTTCTTTGGATATATTCTACTCCCTTTTTGTGGCTATGAATTCTTTCAGAGACAAATAATCTGCTGAGAACACTTTGTACGAAAACATTTCTATCTTCCAAAAATGACTGTGAAAATAAGCCATTAAAAGTGGTGCACAACCGATGAACCTCCCTTCTCCCTCTCTTCGACAAGCATTTAGCGATTTGAAGGTCTCGGTTAGGATTACTGGGACTGGTGTGACTCTCTCGCTAAGCTGGTCGAAAAGATCAGCAACTGCACCTTCTACGTGCCCTAATGCTTTTGGGAAAATAACTAACCCATACATGCTTAGAGCAAAGATGTTGACGCGTTTCTTCATATCTTGGTGTGCCAGTATCAATTCTCTTAGACTTTTTCAAGTGATACACTTGTTATCTCCTTTTACTTTGATCTGAGATGCAACCTACTGTTCACTCATCTCGGTTATGTTCATCAACCTTTTCAAAAAGGTCGAGACACATGCAACTCTCGATTAAGCCTTATCGACTTGAATCCTTGGGCAACAGATCAATGCAGTGTATTCTTCCACTGTGGGCATAATGTTGAAGCTCCCAAAGGTAAAGCAACTGTATGCGAGATTCCAATGTTAGGTGAATGCTCGAAAGAGGTGCTTGTTTATCTTCACCTCGAGTAAGTAGTGTAGATCTCCATATTCCCTATAAAACATTTGCTTCATCTCATCATTCCACTGACCGCAAATATCTCTCAACTCTTACACATTGTTTTGGGTCACATTTACTCGAGTATGATCCATAAATTCTGATAAATGCCCTTCTATCAAACTATCTCCCTTCTCACGTTGCCTTGCCTTCGACCATAAGTGCACGGCCATGTTGTCTTTCACTATACCAAGAAATTTGTTTTCCATGACAAAACTCTCTATTTGGTAATCGAGTATGAATCAACACCTATGAATCAACACCTTTTCTATGATGGAAATGCAATGTGAAAAATAAAAACAAAGATAAAATAAAGCAAGTCAGTATGCTAAACATAGAGATAAAATCTAATAATAAAATTACAATTAAAAGCAAATATAATGACGCGTCTCTCCTATTTGGGTGACTACTAAAGGTTTATCGTAATGCTTCTTAGGGTGGGTTCCTAAAGTCGACTACGTGTGGCTTGAGTTTTAAAGTAAGGGTACCTGAACCAGCAGATTCCTCTATCCTCACCCATTATAGGCTCATACGGACGAGTTTAGTTCAGGGGATACATTTCCCATATGTGTTGCATAGAAGTGAAAACTTCATGAAAACATAGGTATGGATGTATTCCCAAAAGCGATCAACTATCCTGCACGGAGGTGAAGACCTAACGAAAGCGTAGTTTATCACTTCCACGTAAGGGGTGAAGTAACCGTTCAATGCAAATACATGAAACCATTACTTCGACAATGAACAAATTAAATTTAAACATATGAACACAAAATGCAAAGATCGCTAATTAAATTTAAATCAAATTCTCAATTTTCAATAAAAAAGACAAAAAATAATCGACTTGCGGCTTGATTTTCTTATTTAATCCCCAGTGGAGTTGTCAAACTGTCGAAACCATTTTTTGAAAGGATCTCGAATTTTATTTTAAAATAGGAAAAACAAGAGTCACCACCAATCTTTTAATTCAGTGCGATTGGACCACCTAAAACGTTTGAATTTATTTAAAAAAACAATTTGGCCTTCAAAATCTAGAAAAATAGGTTCGGGAGTCGGTTATGTGTAAGGAAGGGTTAACACCCTTACACACCCAAAATTGGTACCTAGTCGATTATTTATGATATTGATTGTTGAAAATTTGAGAACTCGAAGAAAATTTAAAATACGATCATTGGACATATAAAATGGAAAATTTAAATCTCACGAGAAATAATCTTCTATTTCGAGTTAATTTAGAAAGACCATGTCCTGTAAGTTAAGGGCACGATACTTTAGGTCCTCGAAAAAATGAAAACCATTTGCCGATTGATTAAATAAAATTTTAAGATATAGTCAAAAATAAAATTGTTTAAGAACAAAAATCGTATGTTAGGTGTTATTTAAGAATAACGTCACATCCTGTAAGTTAAGAACACGACATCTCAGATACTTGAAGAAGATCATTTTTCAGTTTAAAAGTATGAGTTTTTTTATTTAAAATCAGATGTTCAGTTACATAAATTCGAAAAAAAAAAACAAAATCATGTCTCATAATTTGGGACACGGTTTCATCAAATCCTTTGAGTAACGAACATCTTCTTATTTTTGAAATAATTTACTTTAAAAGGAAGGATTAATCCAAAAATAGAGTAAAAATGAAGGGCCAATTTTGAAGAAAATTAAGTTTGGAGGGTTAATTTTAGAAGAAATAAAAAAATAAAGGATTAAATTAAAACAAAAATGAAAGTTTTGGGGTAAATATGTGAAAATAAGGAAAAATGGGGTAAAACAAAATTTTGGAAGGTTTGGGGGTCAAAAAGAGATTTTTAAATAAAATAGGAGTTTCGTGGGCAATAAACCCATAAATGCTGACACGTGGCACCCTCAAATTCGCCTAAAATTCAAGGGACTATATTGAAAGTGAAATAAAATTAAAGGGTAAATTTAAATAAATAAATAAAATTAAAGGATAAAATTATGAAAATAAAAAAATGCGAAAGAACTAAATGTGTAAATAACCCATTAATTAAAAACACGTGGATCTTGGCTGATGGATCGGGTCATGAAATGGGTAAGGATGAAACGATGTCGTTTTAGGGTTATGGATTCAAGCCCTAAATGACACCGTTTAAGGTTGCATATAAATATTAAAAAATGCTTTAAATTTTCATTTATTGCTTAGACCTAAAAAATACTTCAAATACCACCTTTTTTTTCTTTCAATTTTTTTTTTGAAACCCCCCATAATCCGACCACCAACTCTGATGGAGAGCCATCGTTGATACGTTGGCCTCTAACGCCAGCAATCGCCGTGTGTGGTGGTCGGGGAGCCAAAAAGCCGTCTTTTCAATCCATTTTTTATTTTTCTTCTTTTTTCAAATCTGGAAATAGATATAATAAGATCTATTCTGATTTCTTTAAAAAAAAAACTAAAAAGATTTTGTTTTGATGTTTTTTCTTTTTTTGGGTATTCGAAAGAGAACCCTATTTTTGATTTTTTCCTTTCGAAATCTTACAAACATTGATTGTTGGAAGATCTATGTTAGGAAAATGAACCACCCTTTATTGGGAGTGGTGCCTTGACCGTTCACGATGGTAGCGGTGCCGGAGAGATGAGTAAATCCTAATCCCCTCTTTCCTCTTTTTATTTTATTTACTTATTTACATATATATCCTCTCGAAAATATATAAAATGAAATAAATTTGTTACCTTCTAAGTATTTTGACTTTTACTTGCTTGTATTGATTATTTTTTGTATTAATTTCTTTGAAAAAAATTACAATATTACAAGTGTTCAGAAAATTTTATTTGTTAAATTTGGGTTTTTTTTTTGTTGGGTTCGGATAAATTTTATCTCCAACACTAGTTTTTAAAGGGTCCAATTTTTTTTTTTACTTTTAAAAGTCAAAAATATTTTTTTACCAATTTTTAAGAGGTCCAATTTTTTTTAGCTTTTAAGGGCTCAAAACGTTTTTACCAACTTTTAAGGGATCTAAAAAAATTTTTCTCCAACTTTTAAGGAACCTAAAATATCATTTTATTGTTTTGCCTATGACCCTAAAAATGTGAAGAACAAACTTGATTATAAACACTTGAAGTAGGTTCAGGATATTACCAATTCAAATTAGTTTAATGGTAATGAAAGAAAAGAAAATGTTTTCTTTTTCTTTTTCTTTGTGGCTTGGACTTAGGAAGTGTCTTTTGGAGAAAGGTGGAGGAGGAAGTAAAAGTGAGGGCAACAATGGTAGTGATGGTTGGCGAGGTGGATGAAGGTAATTTTTGAGAATAAAAATGAAACCATTTATAACATTTAAGGGTTAATTTAAAAAAAATTATGACTGCATCGAAAAAATATGTAAAATTTGATGCTTTTGTTAGAACGGTGAAATTAATTGTTTATCATATAGGATGTTTTAAGTTCAAATTTGATTATTATCAAAATTTTATAGATTTGTTATAAAAAGATAAAAATATTTTCATAAAGATAATTTAATTTATATATGAAAAGATAAATTAATAATTTTATAATTGAATTGATGTTCAAGTGATCAGTAACAAGATAAATTAATAATTTTATAATTGAATTGATGTTCAAGTGATCAGTAACATCAAATTAATAAGATTAGAGATGTTCAATCGGTTAACTGAACTAAACTAATATTAATCGAATTACCCGAACTTTTTAAATCTTTAATTGTTAACCGAACTGAAAATTTAAAAAAATTTAACCGAACCAAACTATTTTGATTAATTCGGTCGACTAACCGAATTAACTGAAATTTTTATGTTTTTATTTTTGTTTTGTTAAAACAAGTATAAAACATATCAAAAAAATAAATAAATTGATAATGTTCTTCTAACAGAATTAATCAAATTAAAATTAACCAAAATTAATCGAATTGGTAATATATAATATTAATTTTTTAAAAGTTCAATTAATTTGATTGATTAGATTTATTACTTGATTTTGAACTAATTTAATTAATAATCAAACTTTCAAAAAATCATTAACCGACTTTCGACCGAATTAGATCAATTAATTTAATTTTAACCGAAATTTAAACACCCCTAAATAAAATATAACCTATTAAAAATGAGGTATGGCAATGCTAGTGCTACAAAATATATGTATAAACAAAGAGAATAGAAAGACCCATTGATTGGGCTTATTCATCTTCAAAGTAAGAATCTGTGCAGACCCATTGGGTTGGTGCTTAGACAGAAGTAGTTTGTTTAAGGGATAATGATGGATAATGCTGAACTCAAATTTCTGCCTACGTGGCAGCACGTAATCCAGTTCTTAACTGGGGCAGTGGGTCCCTTTTGGATTTCTTATTCTCCGTTCCCTCAACTATTGGTTTAAGCCAGCCACAGCTCTTCTGCTCAGAGTCATTTGGGATATCCGGCGGCCATGGCAGCTTGTTCCTTCACCATATCGTCCTCCTTGCCCCAACCTAAACCCTCATTTTTTGGATCGAAACCCTCTCATCAATCCTTACACAGCACTTCGTTTGCGCCCAAATCGCATAGTTTCGGGGTTTCCTCAAGTTCCGTTTCCATCTCCAGTCGCCCCGCCGATGATCTAGTTGCATCTCTTCTCTCCAAGGTCTTCTTTCTTTCTCCTCCATTTTGTTCCATCAATTTGTTTACTATTTCCTCCTACGTTTTTTGAATGCAACTGAACTCCAAGTGCGAATTAGGTGATACAAACGGATGGTGGAGTTTCACTCACCACAAAACAGCATCAAGAGGTAGCTCAAGTGGCTAATGAGTTGAACAAATATTGCGTTGATGAACCAGTCAAATGCCCTTTAATCTTCGGAGGTAATAAACAGACCAAACCCAAATTCAAACAGGAGTTACTGTCAAGTGAAAAGTGGTTTAATGTTGGTCTTGTGGTTTTTCCAGATTGGGATGTGGTTTACTGTTCGAATCCAACGTCACCAGGAGGCGGCTACAGAAGTGCATTGGGGCGCCTTTTCTTCAAGACCAAGGAAATGGTTCAGGCTGTTGAAGCTCCTGACTCCGTACGAAACAAAGTCTCCTTCTGTGTTTTTGGGTTTCTTGATGGAGAGGTCTCCTTGAAAGGTAAGGCCACTCCCACCCTACGTTAACCTCACTAGTCATCACTTGATATAATGTCGGCATGTATATCTTTAATTGACATTGCCATGTTGCCACATTGTAGTTTTCTGACTAATAACCAAAATTGACTAATGGATTGGTTCATGCATAAGCACCTAGAATCCCATTTATTCATCTTTTCTGTGAAACTCAATTAATGTGATGTGAGATTGTGGATATCATCTCCACTGATACATGTTCCTTCATGCATTGTGCAGGAAAGCTGAAGGTCTTGGATCAGCAATGGATTCAAGTCATTTTTGAGCCACCTGAACTGAGGGTAGGAGCAGTGGACTTCCAGTACGGTGGCGAGAGTGAGGTCAAGCTACAGATAACGTATATTGACGAGAAGATCAGACTAGGAAAGGGCTCTAGAGGTTCTTTATTTGTATTTCGAAGGCGGCATGGAGGCTCAATCAACGCTTGAGACCCCTATCCAGTGCCAATAATTGCCAATCTTATGAAACACAGGTGAAACGTTAATTAAATGGAGAGAACCATGCAATCTGAGTTGTTGAGTCAAATGCAGAATTTGTATGTATGGACATGCTTTGGGTATGTAAGAACATAGATGTGATGGATCAAATATACAAACTTTAATTACTCCATATGAAAACACCCTAAATAGGGATGAAACAATGAAAATTTTATATGGTGCTAGCACGTCACAAACACGGCAAAGGTCCATTGAATCTGGAAAAGTTTTTAAAAACAAAGTTTCAGACAATTGATTGCCCAAAATGACTTGGGGAGACTTGGTGCAAACAATAGTAATACCTTTAGAACTCTGAAATCCAGGCAAATTAACCTGGGCCAACTTTAGGGATGTCATGATGCTCAGTTAGATTAGCCAAATATTGGTTAAATTCCTGAATGCGATCATGGTGTGATTTGGTGGCCATCTTTGCCAGTCTTTGGAGCTCAAGTTGGCGTGTCTGCTCTAGGAATTTTCTTTCAGCTGGAGTAAGATAATCCTCAAAACCAGTAGCTTCGTCGCGATAATCCTCAAAACCAGTAGCTTCGTCGCCATTTTGTTCAGCCTCATGGTTGTCGTCGGTCGTATCTGTTGACAGCCTTGTGTATTCACCTGTCAACCTCCAAAATGATGAACACAATACCACCGTGAGCCAAGACTGAACATCTCAGATTAGCAAAAGTGAAGGGCAAATGCACTTGGAAGGCATGATTAAACAAAGACCAAGATACCTAGTTTGCATTGAGTTAGCGGCTAACTTGGAAGGCAAAACAGAACAAAAGCTCAAAATCAACTACACATTATTACTATAGAAAAGCTTCGAGCCTACTACACTTGGTTGAGTCTACAGAGAACATTCAGTTTAATCATGTCATAGAATTTTAACACCAACCCACAACTAATCTCCAAACTCTTAAAAGAGTTAAAAGATGAAGTAAAGGGCAAGATGAACCAACCCTGGGAGTGGGGGGCATAATGGTGCTTGTGCTTCTTCCTCTTCTTTCTGGAAATGGTATCTGCTGCTTCGGCTTTAGCTTTAAAAACGTTGAGGGGTTTCCCTTTCAGCCTCAGTCTTCCCCCGACAACGTTCTGGTATGATGACATCTGCAGAGATACAACACAAATGCAAATGCTCCGTCTATAAACAAAATTATACCAATTAAATGAACAAAAATTAACAGAGAAATGGGAATGCAAAGAACAAGGATGAAATGCCTGTATATATGTTAAGAACAAGCTTCGCCTCACATCAGATCCCAAAGGTGATGATGATGGATGTCTTTTCTTTCTCTCCTCCTGCAGGTTCCAGAGGCAAAAGGACGTTTCCAGAACCCCCAAACAAATATCATTTTATTCTCGTTTATTAATTAAATAAAAGAGAACTCGGTATTTAGAAACGCTATCGTTTCAGCCCTTTCTTACACTTCCCAGTTTCCACCCACGGCTTGCCGCGATAAATGAAATCAACAGTTTCTAATTATGAGCAAAAAGAAGACAAGTTACGGTCTTGACGCCATTTCCAACAGTAGAATTATTAAGTTGTTGATGACAATGGCAACGGCAATGGGGATCTTAGCGTGTGGGGTTAGTCTTCAGTGGACGAACACTAGCTCTTATTCGTCAGGTTATCAGAATCAAACTACTAATATTCGCTCTTCACTTTTCTATTAATCACTATTTTCAAATCAAAACTATTTTCAGGTAAAGGATGCAAATATGCTGGTCAATCTGTGGTAAAATTTTCCCCCTTTGTATTCAAGTTAGGATGCCGTTTATCAGTAGTGAATTAATTAATATAATAAGTATGAGGGTTTCAATTCATTGGCGGGGCTGGGCAGAGAGCGTTACCTATTCGAATCCTAACGGTAGGGAAAAAGAGGCTCCCTGGTGTACAATTGCTGGTGGATGAATATATTGCAAAGCTCAAAAGTTATTGTCATGTTGATGATGTACAAATTCGCTCCAATCCTAAAAATGCGCGGTACTTCCTTTCCTTTTTATCCGTTGATGTAATTAGTGGTCTTAGAACTGCAATTTCATGGGTTGAATTCCTTCTTGTAGCAATGCGATGGCACAGGTTGATGATGAAGACATAGCTGTCGTCAACCTTTTCACGTCTGATGATTGGGTGTGTTCTCTAAAACCATTTAGCTTAACTTCCTTCATTGTTCGTATATTTGTCCATTCACTTCTTTTTTAGACACAATTAGTCACCCTTGATTTGAAACTATTTTACTTGTAGGTGGTGATGTTGGATGAGCGGGGACTTGATCTTAGCTCTGAGCAGTTAGCTGAATTGTTAGGAGATGCTGGGAATACGGTGTGGAACACTAAGCATTGAAATGATTATTGGGCTTTACTTGAGATTAAGATAGATATTAGTCACCACTATCAACCTACCACTTTTCTGTATTAGATGCTTGTAGCTACAAATATCTTAGTAGGCACAACAATTTCACTTTTTGTTTGCAATTTAATGATATGGAGGCATGCTGATGAATACTTTTAACTCCATGTTGCTTGATTTTGATATTTAAGAGAAAGATTCATGCGTAGCACTTGTGTTATTATTTATTTTTTGCAATTTGTCATGTTTAAGGGAGCTTCAAGATTATCATTTTGCATTGGTGGACCATACGGTCATGGACAACGAGTGCGAAAACGTGCAAATGTGTCGATCAAGTTGTCCTCAATGGTATTGAATCATCAAATTGCACTTGTTGTGCTCATGGAACAAATTTATAGGTGAGAAAAATGTCGCTTATAGTTCCATCTTCAGTAATATCTTATACATCCAATCTTGTGAAATGTTGAAAAACATTCATTACGAAATCATATTGGTTAGTTATAAGAGAAAAAATGCTTCTTTGACAGCTAGGTGACTTATTTGGTCATGTTTGTTCACTGGCTGCTTTCAGCTTTAGGTTTCGGTTTGGGTCTGGGTCAATCAATGGTGGAAGTTATTGGAGATAATAAATGAGTTAAAACCTACTTGGATTGTTAGAAGTTGTTAATTTCTTTCTATTAACAGTTTTTATGGTGGATGGTTATAATGTCTAGTCAAAACGGATAAACTATAGTTAAGTTTATCTTCCCTTTTTGTTTCTTTCCATCACCTTCTCCTCTCTTGCCTTTTACTTTTTTATTTATTTTTGTGATTGCTTATAACACTGGTAATCGAAGAAGAAAGAAAAACTTGCCCTGTTCTCTGCATTTTGCGCGGTGCTTACCTGCAACTTGTGTTTTAAAAATCTCTGCACTTTACGCTACGGGAGGTGATGTATCATTTTATTTCAGATCATGGACTATTTTGAAAAGACAAAAGTACCATCATTAGCCTTGATTTCCGGCCAAGCACGCTGCACAGGTAATACTGAAATCTGTATCTGCTGCTTACTATTCATTCTATATGCTTATGCTATGGATTGATTTATGGTTGCATTAGTCGGATATGTAACAAAACATTCCACCGGGAATGCATGATACATATGGTTAGGCATGAAATCTTTGCCCTCCCTCCTCCCGGCCTTTTCTTTTCTATTCTTTATGTTGTTGTCAAGAATTGAAATCTTATGTTAAGGTTTGTCATTAATTATCATGCAGGCCTTCAACTCCATTTATCACAGGTAATGAGTTAAGGCTGCATAATAGGACAGTCTACTTTAACGTCAGCTTAGCATATGTAGGATACCGCTGCATGTGTTTTATTTACCTACTTGCATCTTTGATTGTGATATGGTACTTCCCTTTCCCATCATTTCGCTTCTACATGTGCAGATTGAAATTTTCGTGAGAACCTACATTCGTAGTCTTGCACTCGGCACCAATAGCAAATGGACTAGATGGAAAGCTGTCAAGTAAGCTGCAGACTGACATAACAATTTTGAAGAGGCATAGACAAAGTTTGGGAGTTGTTGAACTCGGCAAATTAAGTTTATGCATTGTATTTATTGTATCATCTAGCTACAACTAAGAGTAGTTGTAAAAGGATTAAACATTCTAGGCAATCCCAAGCCAGTAATCTTAATTAAAATGTATTTGATACTGAAGCATGTTATTGTTTTAGCATTTAGGGAAGATGGTGATGCAAATTAGGTTTGAATGAACTTGATATTCAAGGAATTGCGTTGTATTCTTGTTGATTAATGATTGAAAGCTGAGTTTGGAGTCAAAGCCGAAAGAAATGGAAGCTGATTGTTTTGGAATGTCCAAAAAGCAGAAGTGTCCAACTGATATCCATATAATATGATATAATATATAGAAGGTGGGATGAGATTTGTTCATTTTGCCACGTGGGCCATGGTCATATGTATACATGGACATGAAATAGGAGGGCTTTGTCCCCAAAGTAAGAAAACAAGTGTGCCAAAGGAACCAAAGCTAGCTCAAATGTCAAACCTATCGTTTGTTATGTAATGGGGTAAATTGTCCAATCACTCAATATCCTTGCAATTTCGTACCTAATTTTTAGGACTTTTTATTTTAGTCACATTAGTGTTGGTTAACTGTACACGTTAAATCATATTCATATTATGTTTTCATTTTTATTTTGACCACCCAACTTTTAAAACGTTTTCATTTTGGTCACAAAAAAATCATTTTTTTTAAGTATTGATTTGGATAAAAAAAGATTTCAAGGATTAAAATGAAAAGGCAGAAGAAATTAAAATAATGCATTAAAAAGTTGTCAAATTGCATTTGTTTATCCCATTGTAAAATTTTAAATTTTTATTTTCAATTTTAAAATTTTAAATTTCAAAACATCAAAATCAATTAAATAAATTGTTGAAATTTTTTTATCTCTCGATAATGTCAACTAGTTTATTACTATAATAATGAAATTAAAAAAGTAATTAATTTAATCTCTTCTAATTTTTAAAATTTTTATTTTATGTTTATAAATTATCCTTAAAAAAATCAACTCAAAAAATTAATATTTAATAATTATTTATGAAACTTAAAATTTTAAATTTTAAATTTAAATTTTAGGAAATTAATTCATTAATTTCATTATTTTGTAACAAATCCGCTTTCACTATTAAGAGATTTTTTTCCAATAATTTATTTAGTTAATTTTCATGCTTTGAAATTTAAAATCAATATTAAAAAAATTAAAATTTTCAACAATGGATAGATAAATACAATTTGATATTTTTAATACATTATTCTAATCTTTATTATTTTTCTCTTGATCAATATTTAAAAAAATTAAATGATTAAAATAAAAATATCTAAAAATTGAATAACCAAAATAAAATTGTAAATATTATATGGTGTGATTTAATGTTTAAATTACTAAAATAAAAACGCACTAAAAAGTCGGTAAAAAATTGAGAATAATTTTTTATGACCATTGTAAAAGTTACATACCAAGTTCAACCAATGTAATGTAGCCTGCTGTTCTGTTCTGCTCTCCACAGACAGGAAGAAGCCACGATGATACAAATCCGTTGAGACTTATCCTCTGGTTCAGAGAACGCCACGTCCGTATATCCACGTGTCAACTTCTTAACTGCTTAAAGATTTGCTTTGCCAGCTAGAATTAGAAAGTATAAAACTAGAAACTCCAACAGCTCGCAGTATGGCTGTTAATGTCATCCTTCCTCCCTCCTCACTTTCACTTTGGCATACTAAAAAACTCATTTATTCTACTCAAATTAGGCTCCGGATCATGAGCTCCGCTTCAAAATCCCAACCCCAATCTGTTGCTTCCTCAGCAGTGTACCAGGTTCCGGGGCTAGACTCCCATGAAATGGACAGCACTGCGGACAAGACCTTTGAACGGTACTCATCAAACACAGCGAAGAGGAATGGGAAAGGCGTTTCCATTGTTTGGTTTAGGAATGATTTGAGGGTGTTGGACAACGAGCCTTTGTTTAAGGCTTGGGTTTCTTCCCAGGCTGTTTTGCCTGTTTACTGCATCGATCCTCGTCTCTTTCAGACCACCTATTACTTTGGTTTCCCTAAGACTGGAGGTATCACTTTGCTTCCTGCTTTCTGGGTTGTTGTTGCTTGCTTTCCTTCTTGGATATTATCGTTTGATTTGAAATATTTACTGACCATAAACATAAATTTGGCTTTGACAGCAAATCATTCGTTTAGTTTAGTAGCTCAGCCTAACATGAAGCAATTCTCATAGTCTTATTAAGGGCTTCATTTCTTTTTGTTTTCCATTTTTTCTTGCTAGCTTTGAGAGCAGAATTTATCATTGAATGCTTGGCTGATTTGAAGAAAAATTTGATGAAGAAGGGCCTTAATCTTCTCATTCAACATGGGAAACCAGAGGACATTCTACCTTCTCTTGCGAAGGCTTTTGGAGCTCACACAGTTAAGTACTGTCTACCACAATAATGTCTATATGCCTTAGAATTACTAAGCCATCGATTTTACACACTGCTCACTTCCAAGACTACTCTACTCAGGTATATGCTCATAAAGAAACCTGCTCTGAGGAGCTACAAATTGAAAGATCGGTTGCACGAGGTCTGAGACAGGTGGTGTTATCACCTGCTCAAGGGAATTCTAGCAGGTCAAGTTCAACCCACAACCCTAAGCTACAACTTATATGGGGCAGCACTTTGTATCACTTAGATGACCTTCCATTCAGTATCGGCAGTTTGCCTGATGTATATACTCAGTTTCGTAAGGCACGATGCTAAGTTGTAATCATTTTGGGTTCATTATAGTCTATCTAGTGTGAATGATTACATTGAGGTTTTTCACATTAGATTTTGTTAATAAAATTATTACTTTCAGTCCGTTGAAGCCAAATGCACCATCCGAGGGTGCATCAGACTTCCAACATCTCTCGGTCCACCTCCTAGTGTTGATGATTGGGGAATTATTCCTTCAGTTGAGCAGCTTGGACTTCACTCTGAAAAGGCAAGTTGACATGTCAGCTATAATCATTGAGAATGTTAGTGCTTACAGTGATTTCTATCCCCATTTATGACAGGTTGTAAAAGGAATGAGGTTTTTTGGAGGTGAAACTGCTGCATTGAGCAGAGTTACAGAATACTTCTGGAGCAAGGCAAGATGAAGTGGCTTATTACGTTTATGTGAATCGTAGAGTAAAAATAGAAAATTGCTTGGATTATGCTGCCTTCTGAATCAGTCTCACTTGCATGCTTATATAGGACTTGTTACAAATATACAAGGAGACAAGGAATGGAATGTTAGGACCAGATTACTCAACAAAGTTTTCTCCATGGCTTGCTTCGGGAAGTCTCTCTCCTCGGTTCATATATGAAGAGGTACCAAAACTTGCTAATTTTCCCCCCTTTGATGCTATTGAATAACCATGTTATACAATGAAGACGATGATTATAACTCAGGCAGCTATGCTGATTAATACTATTAGGTAAAGAGATATGAAAAGGAAAGGCTAACAAATGACTCCACATACTGGTACCTCCCATTGCTCTAGCTCTTGGCAGAAAACTCTTTCTTCCATTGTCTATAATTTGAAAACTTGATGAATTTTGAAATTGCAGTTTGTGAAATGGAAAATATATGATTGGGATGGCATCTACTGTTCAATCTCATATGAGGCTTGATCATCACTAAAATCTTGTTTTTCTTTCCTCAATATCTATGGACATTGTTGCAGGGTATTGTTTGAACTGATATGGAGGGATTACTTCAGATTCATTTCAATTAAATATGGAAATTCCCTTTTCCATTTAGGTAAAGATTGAAATTAGTTGAATTTCTGTAGGAGTTTACTAATGTTTATGGTGACATTTTGCCACAGTTTCATCAAAAGGCCTCCAATTATAATCTTTGATAGTATTAACAATGTTCCACAAATGACTACCAAATGACAAATTTGGGTAATATAGGTGGCCCAAGAAAAGTGGAAAAGAGGTGGCATCAAGACCAAAAATTGTTTGAAACCTGGAGAAATGGCTGCACTGGGTATATTGTTTTTTCTACCTATATGCTTCATGCTTGTAGGCGTTTCATTTTATCACGTATTTACTAGAATTTTACAAATTTGTAGCTATCCCCTAATAGATGCAAACATGAAGGAACTATCAGCTTCTGGATTTATGTCAAATCGAGGCCGGCAGGTAAACTTTTCTTCTAATAGTAGACCGGCAGCAGTTTTGAAATCCTTGAGTTAGCATCTTTGTTTTTGGAATTCCTACAAGCTGTTCAACATGATCAATGGCCTGCAGATAGTATGTTCCTTTCTTGTTCACGACATGGGAATTGACTGGCGGATGGGAGCAGAATGGTTTGAAACATGTCTTCTAGATTACGACCCGTGTTCAAACTACGGAAACTGGACCTATGGTGCAGGTGATTCGCATTACCTTCCTTAGCATCAACTAGTCTTGAGATATTTTCTAACCTAATATTATATTTTATTGTGGAGTTTCTTGTGTTATTAGCTGTTGAAAAACTGAGATACACACCAATCAGTTTTCTCGATGAAATTGTTAACTCAGTTGTTCAACCTTTCTTCTGGAAAATGACAAGTCTTATATCCTGTTGCTTCTTTTCAGGAGTTGGAAATGACCCTAGAGAAGATCGGTATTTTAGCATCCCAAAACAAGTAAGTGCACTTTTTCTATGTGTATTTTACATGAGTTAGTATGACTGTGTAGCAGGCAATGGTGTTGAGCGTTACTTGTCCATTAATTAAGATGAAGAAATCCTCAGGCACAAACATATGATCCAGATGGAGAGTACGTGGCATTTTGGGTACCAGAGCTTCTTCCCCTCCCCAAAGAGAAAAGGAATTTTCCTGGAAAATCATATATTGAGCTAGTTGTACCTCTCAAATTCGGAAGCACTAATAAGCACCACAGTCGAAGAAGCAAACATGGTGGGAGGCACTCCGGGTTACACAGTAGATGAAAGAATTCCAACTGTTGGAAACACATTTTTCATATGCTGAAAATCTTTCAATTATCATTGTTGCCCAGTACAAAAAAAAAAAAAAAAAAAACTTTGAAAAAACAATTGAAAGTAGAAAATAACTATAAAATATATCCTTTTCAACATCTGCTAGTTTTATCTAAAAAGCAATTTAATATAAATTAAAGTAATTCATTCATTAAATTGCAATCGAAAAATTGTTCACAAAATATTTTAACTTGTACAAATTATAAAAGATAAAGACCTTAATATATAGGTATTATCTGACTTGTAAACTTCTAGCTAGAATGATTAAGCTATGCCGCTAAAATTTCACCCAAGTGAATATTTGATAAGACATGGAATAAAGATAGATATTCTTCTCTTTAAATTGCAGCATCTTTTAAAATAAGATACGTGGATAGTATTATAATTCTTTAAGTAACATCCTTACGTGATCAAAATTCATTATCAATCACAATTTATTTGGTTGCTACTCCGTATCTTCAAAAAGATGTATAAATATTAGTACTGTTCAAAAACATTCGATTTGAGATATTCGATTTGTTGATCCGGTATAAAAAATAAGTATTTTTTTTATTTCTATAAAAAAATCCGAATTGGATACTCGACTCGCTATTTTTTATGGGTTCACGAGTCGGGTTTGGGTCGTAATTTTTAAATTTCACGGGTGTCCGACCCAATTACTTATGTGTATTTATATTTTCTATTTTTAAATTATTTACATTTATCTAGGTAAAACTTAAATTGATTGTATTCATGCTTTTCATGACCCCATCATAATAGAGGAGAACTTGTTAGCATTGGAGAATATAGTTTAAATCTAAATTTCGATTTCAAATTTATTATTTTTATTTTAGAATATTTATTTATATAATTTAGATATTTTTCTAAACATATATTGTTGTTATACATTTGAAATGTTTTTCTTAGAGATGCAACATTTGACTTTGGAGCAACCAATTATTATCTTTGATGAGACAAACGAAGTTTCGAACATCACACCATACCATGATGATTGATGAGTACACGACTATATGTTTCATTTTTATTTGTGTTTTTTTGAAATTTTATCTTTGAATTATGTAATTTGGATTTCTAAACTTTATATTTGAATTATGCTATTATCTACTTTGGATTTTTAATATTATCATTTTGAATCACTATAAATTGTATAATTTATAAAAAAATTTGCACAAATTTAATTCGGGTACTCTGTGACCCGAAAATACGGATACTCGATTATTATGCGTACCCAAAATTTCACGTACCCGATATTTAAAGGTCGGGTCACGGATCGACATTTTTAATACCCAAAAATCCGAGTATCTGAATCTTCGAGTACCCGAAATTGCAAGTACCCGATTATCAACACCCCTAGTAAATATAACTAAAATATTCAGATTAAAATCAATTATACAATGGATTGCTAACTGACCATACAACTAGCGATATTAACATTCTCCTCTTTCAGCATTTTTAATAAATAAAAAAAAACTCCAACAATTTTTTCAAGCAAAATAATCATAATCATAATCACGTGGCATCTTCAATATGGAACTCTACCTTTGAAAGTCAACTAATCAACTATGAAACCAATCATCATCACAATAAAATTCATAGCATTGATCACAACATAACTACCAAAACAAGAAGAGTATTTAACCATCCAAAATTAAGTATAGACCTCATAAATTCATCATAAAAATAAAAAAAGAAAATATTATTAGCCAAAAACCAACCAAACACAGGTACCCAACATCATTCTAGCAGCAATGGCAAAAAAAGCTCTCCCACTTGACACGAACATTCAAATCCATAAACCATTGCAACTCTATCCCCCCTTTTATGGACAAATTCCAAAAGAAGTTAAAGTGTCGAGATTAAGGATGTAGGCCTTAAAACGAATTGCTTGACTCTTATGCTTGTTGAGAAGCTTTATTTGTTTATTCAATGAACACAATAACTTGTTTAGTGAGCTTAGATGCTAGTCAATACAAGCTACCTTTTCATCAAGATATGCAATTAATCTAGTTTGATCATGTTAGAATTGAGTGGTTAAAATTCTTATTAAAATAAATTACAGTGGTAAAATAAAATAAAAGTAAAATTCATATAGAACTACACTTCTTTTATTTCATTTTGATTAGAATAAGGTGTTTCAACCTTACTACATTACTTTTATTAGTTATTGATTAGAATAAAGTTTTTCAACCTATAAATAGACGTAGTCTTCTCCTCTGCCCGTGGTTTTTTTTCCGAAAGAGTTTCCACGTAAAATCTGTGTGTTCTATTTCTTTTTCGTTTGCTTGCAATATTTTTTTCATTGCCATTATCGACGTTGAACTTTTAACAAACTGATATAAGAGCTTTGCGAGTTGCTATTCTCGATCATGATAATGGCAACATTGAAGTATGATATTCCGCTGTTGGATCGCAACACCAAATTCGCGTTCGCAACACCAGATTCGCGTTATGGCAAGTAAAGATGCAAACAGTTCTTGTGCAAATGGATTTGGAGGATACCCTGTTAGGGTAGGATAAGATGCCTTCGACTTTGACAGATGAAGAGAAGAAGCATAAAGATCAAAAGGCTTTAACGCAATTACAGCTGCATTTTTCGAATGAAATTCTACATGTTGTGTTAAAGGAGAAGAACGATGCTGCATTATGGGCAAAATTGCAGTAGCTATATATGTCGAAAACCCTAACCAACAAATTGCATATAAAGCAATGTCTATATTCTCATCGTTTGGAGGAAGGTGCATCTGTATTCTCATCCTTTGTTCATTACCACCGTCTTATTCAACCTTTAGAGATACAATCTTATATAGTCGCGAATCTCTCACAGTTGATGAAGTCTATGCTTCCTTAGCCTTGTAGGACAAGATGAACCATCTTATGGCTAGATCTGACTCTCAAGGAGAGGGTCTCACTGTTCGTGGGAGACAAGAACGAAATACTGATGATAATCGTGGGAGGACACGAGAATGAAATCCCCGTAGTAAATTTAAAGGTAGATCGAAATCTTCAAATAGAAGTAAAACTTGTAACTTCTGTAAGAATAAACGACACATTAAGAAAGAGTGCTACAAGTTGCAAAATAAGATCAAAAGGGAGGCAACGAATCAAAAGGGAAAACAACCAGAATAATCCGGTGAAGTTGATGTAATAGAAGACTACAGTGATGGCGAACTCCTCGTTGCTTTTGTCGATAATTCTAAAGTGAACGAGGAGTGGATCCTCAATTCTGGTTGCACCTTCCATATGAGTCCCAATCGGGATTGGTTTACAACATATGAAGCTGTGTTTGAAGGTGTTGTTTTGATGGACAATAATGCTTCGTGTAAAATTGCAGGTGTTGGCATGATCAACATAAGACATTCGACATCTACCAGAACTGAAGAGGAATTTGATTTCGTTAAGTACTCTTGATTCGAAGGGGTACAAGTACACAGCTAAAAGTAGGGTTCTAAAGATTAGTAAGAGTTCCCTCGTTATGATGAAAGGGCAAAGAAAGACTACCTAGTTATATGTTTTGCAAGGTTCAACTGTTATTGGTGATGCTGCAATCGCTTCCTCTTTCTTGTCAGATGATGATGTTACTAGACTTTAGCATTTGCGTCTAGGGCATATGAGTGAAAATGACATGGCAAAATTAAGCAAAAAAGGACTTCTAGATGGGCAAGGCATTAGCAAACTGAAGTTGTGTGAACACTGCATTTTTGGGAAGGAAAAGAGAGTTTAATTCACTAGAGGAATCCATAACATAAAGGGAACGTTGGATTATATTCATTCTGATCTTTGGGGACAATCTAGAGTGCCTTCGAGAGGTGGAGCTAATTATATGCTAACTCTTATTGATGAATTTTCCATAAAAGCTTGAGCGTTCTTTCTAAAGGAAAAAAGCAATATGTTTTTTGCAAATTATGGTTGAGAAATAGACAAGAAAGTAGATAAAACACCTCCGCGCAGATAATGGCTTAGAGTTCTAGTCTGATGAGTTTAACGAATTGTGCAAATCAAAAAGGATCGTGAGACATTTGATAGTTTGTCATACTCCACAGCAAAACGACGTTACAGAACGAATGAATAGAACAATAATGGAGAAGGTTCGATGTATGTTGTCGAATGCTAATTTACCGAAGTCGTTTTGGGCAGAACCAACCTTGACTACATGTTTTTTGATCAACCTATCTCCATTCGTTGCCTTAGAGAAAAAGACTCCACAAGAGGTATGGTCTGTTAAGTTTGCTAATTATTGGAATGACAGAAATGTGCAAGTGTACACAATCATATCAAGTAATAAAGCGACAAGTAAATGTCGAGTTATCGTACCGACAAGGACTGTGTCAAAAAAGTATTTGTGAAACAATTAAGTAACAAATTGGTTATAAGAATATAATAATTTGAAGAGGATCAATCTAAACTAAAAAAATAATCTAAGTAAAAATAAAAAAATTCCAATGCTCGATTTTAAGTATTTAACCAATATGACATAAATGTGTTAGACTAATTGCATAATTACTTAATATTATTATAATCATGTTCATACTTGTTACAATTTAATTCATGGCTACCTGTTAGTTTGTTAACTAATGCACACACATACTCATTAAATTAAGCAATCTTTTAACAAAATTGTAACACCCCTTGCTCGGTCCAGTTGCCTAACCTGAGTAGGTAATCGTTACCTCAGTCAACTTTCATCATAAAATTTCTTAAAAACCCTTACACATGTCATAATTAGTGTTTCATAGTAAATCATATGAAAAATTTCCAAATTTTTGGGTTCTTAGCATTTATTTCGAGATAAAAACAATATTAAATCGTTTGATGGACTTCTACCGATACCTGATTGAGCAAGTATCGGTAGAAGACAAGTCAGAAAACAAGTGAAAATAACTGCAGATTTCTACTGATAGAAGTGAGAGTTCTAACGATACAAGTATAGGTATTATCGAAACAACCCATACTTCTATCGGTAGAACAAACTCTAGAGAGCTGATTAAATTTTACCAACAATTTCTACCGATACAAGACAAAACAAATACTAAAACTTTCACAACTACCGATACTCAAGAAATGTTCTATCGATACTTAGAAATTCAGTAACCAAAATATAATTTGCCTTGTACTTCTACTGATAGTCACTAGAGTTCTACAGGTAAAAGTACATAGACTTCATATTATCATGAATTTCATAATTTTTCTCTTCTATAAAACATTACACTTTTTACAAAATATCATTCAAGACATTTCAAAACATTAAATTGGACACATATCATGGTCCAAACCAATTTATCTTAATTGTAATACCTAACATGCCATATCCAACCTAAGATAAGTAACAGATAACAACCAAACTGGAGGTCGAATAGTGTGATGATGCTCCTACGTTCCCCACGTTCAAGGCTTCCAAAGATCTACAAGAAACGGAAATCAACTTCATAAGCACATAAAGCTTAGCAAGCTCATATCCAAAAATTTGTTTACCAACATTGTCTAAATCATAGGAATCTATTATCTTATCTTTCTCACATCTCGTATACCAGTATATACTCCAAATATAACATACACACAAAATCTGATGTTGTACTTCGGTTTACATTCGAATTTTCTACTTCTACACTTATAATACATTCTTATATATCCATTGAATCCTTGGAACTACATAGGTTATATTGGTATCATTTTTCACACTAAGTGTGCATGTAACATCTTTGTATCATGTAGTGCTCACACGAGCTATGGAATGGGTCTGCTCACACGAGTTATGGGTCAAGATGTTAGACTACACGATGCTGCTCACACGAGTTGTGGGTCGAGATGTTAGACTACACTGTGGAGAATCCGCAACATATGCCGGATCTCAGCCATCGGTAGGACATCTAAGACCAGCACTCATATAACATGTAATGCTTACACAAGCTGTGAAGTGGGCCTGCTCACACGAGCTGTGGGTCGAGATGTTAGGCTACACGATGCTACTCACACAAGCTATGGAGAATCCACAACATATGCCGGATCTCAGCCATCGGTAAGGCATCTAAGACCAATACTCATATAACATGTAATTTTCGAAATCGAGTCATATAAATCCCAGTATTCCACAGAAATCTAACGGTATAAATCCATGTCATCCAATTTACATATATAAATATATATATGAAAATAACAATTTAAAATTTTAGTAAGTTACGAACTTACCTCGACTAATCCAAAAGTATAAAAGAAGTCAGGACTATTTCGCAACCTTGTCTTTTCCTCGACTCAAACTCGGTTGTTGCGTGTCTTGAGCTCAATAATATTCCAAATCAAAAGGAAGTTTTCAACATAAATTTTCTCCTCAACAATGGAGGTGCATGATTTTAGGGAAGAAGAAAAGGGTAAGAGCAAAATTTCATTTCTATTTTTCCTTTTTCTTTTTCCTTTTTAAATCAATTTGAAAGGTTTTCATCATGACATTACCCATGCCTTCTCCATCTAATCCCACTATCCTCTATTTTCACCATTTTTAATTGAAAATTATAACCACAAATATCTTAAAATGAAATGACATTACCGTCCAAGCATCTCGTTTTGGAATAATTTCTATTTTAGTCCCTTTTTTTTAAAAGGTTTTCCCAAATGTTGCTCTCCACTTTTACAACCCATACTAATTAGCCCCTTTTTCCTAATTTATTCCTTTCTAAGCTATTTATTTTTATAACTACAATCTCATTCCTTTCATTTTAAATAATAAAATTTAATAATTATTGATGACACCCATCAAAGAGTGTGGTCCCGAACTACTATTCTCGATGTTACTGAATATGGGCCGTTACAACTATCCCTTCCTTTAGGAATTTTCTTCCTCGAAAATCTTACTAGAGAATAGAGTCGGGTATTGCAATCTCATTGCCTCTTCCATTTGTTAAGTTGCCTTCTTTATTCCATGATGATGCCAAAGAACCTTTACTAGAGCTATACATTTATTTCTCAACTCTTTGACTTCTTGAGCCAAGATTTTGACTGGTTCCTCACCATACGTCATATTAGGCTGTATTTCTACATTGGTCGGTGCAATAACATGTGAGGGATCCGATCTGTATCATCTCAATATAGATACATGAAAAACATTATGAATTTTCTCTAGCTCTAATGGTAATGCTAAACGGTAAGCTATCGGTCCAATTCTGTTGATGATTTTATAAGGCCTTATAGAACGGGGACTAAGCTTTCCTTTGTGACCAAATCGGAGTACTTTCTTCCAAGGCGATACTTTTAGGAACACTTTATCCCCAACCTGATATTCAATGTCTTTTCTTTTCAATTTCGCATAGGACTTTTGACGGTAAGATGCCGCCTTCAAGCAATCTTGTATCACTTTAACTTTTTCTTCTATCTCATGATCCAAGTCAACTCCAAAAATCTTTCCTTCACTCAACTTTGACCAATACAGAGGAGTTCTACACTTACGTCCATACAATGCTTCGTACGAGGCCATTTTAATACTCGCTTGATAGCTATTATTATATGCGAACTCGATTAATGGAAGAAATTTCTCCTAATTACCTTCAAACTCGAGAACACAACAACATAGCATGTCCTCCAGTATTTGAATTACTTGCTCCGACTGTCCATCGATCTAGGGATGAAAAGAAGTACTAAAATGTAATTTGGTACCTAAAGCTTCATGTAGCTTGCTCTAGAATCTGGAAGTAAATCGAGGATCTCTATCCGAAATAATCGATTGTGGCACTCCATGTAGTCTTACAATCTCTGCGATATACGACTTAGCCAATTTCTCCATAAAATAATCCATATGTATAGGTATGAAGTGGGCCGATTTAGTTAAGCGATCCACTACAACCCAAATGGCAATCTTTTTCCTTGGAGACAACGGTAAACCTGTCACGAAGTCTATGGTGACCCTTTCTCATTTCCATTTTAGTATCATGATCGGTTGTAACAACCCTAAAGGTAACTGATGCTCGACTTTAACTTGTTGACACACTAAGAATTTTGATACAAACTCTGAAATCTCCCGTTTCATACTCGGCCACCAATACATACGTTTCAAATCGTTGTACATCTTATTCCTTCCAAGATGAATTGAGTGTCCACTGTTGTGTGCTTCTTGCAAGATACTTTATTTAACCTCTAAATTCTTCGGGACACATAATCTGTCTCGAAAGTATACACTCTCATTGGCACCAAGGCGAAAAACTGAATCTAGAGTTTTACCAATCTATTCTCGCTTAGCATTTATCTCTAGATCATCTTTTTGAGCTTCCCTTATCTATTGTAGAAATATTGGTCTAGCCCTTAATTTAGCTAAGATAGATCCATCACTAGCCATCATTAACCTAGTATCCAATGCCCTCAAAGCAAATAAGGATTTCCTACTTAAAGTATCGACCACAATGTTGGCTTTTCTTGGGTGGTAGTCAATAACCAAATCATAATCCTTTAGCAGCTCTAACCATCTACACTGACACCAGTTGAGTTCCTTTTGCGACGTCAACTATTTTAGACTCTTATGATCCGTGTAAATGTGACATTTTTCCTCATACAAATAATGGTGCAAAATTTTTAAAGCAAAAACAATAGCTGCTAATTCCAAATCATGTGTCGGGTAATTCTTCTCGCGTGGTTTCAACTGTCGAGATGCATAGGTTGCCACTTTGCCTTCTTGCATCAACACGCATCCTAACCCATTTAGGGAGGCGTCGCTGTAATCCATGAATTTTTTACCATCCTTGGGCTGAATCAACATAGGCGTCTTGGTAAGAAACATTTTTAATCGATCAAAGCTCTATTGACATTTAGTCAACCAACTAAACTTTACAACTTTTTGCAACAGCTTCGTTAAAGGCGAGGCAACTATCGAGAATCCTTTGACAAAGCACTGATAATATCCCGCTAAACATAGAAAACTTTAAATCTCAGTAACATTTTTAGGCAGCTTCCAATCCAAAATAGATGAGATTTTTCTCGGATCCACTCTAATGTCTTTCACAGACACAACAGAACCCCCAAAATCCAACTTCCCGAAGCCAAAATTCACAGTTGCTAAACTTTGTGAATAATTGCTTTTCGCATGAATTCTGCAACACAATTCTCAAGTCATGTGCATGCTTAGCCTCATCTTTCGAGTATATCAGTATATCATCAATGAATACTACTACAAACTTGTCTAAATATGGACGGAATATCTGATTCATCAAATCCATAAACGCAGTAGGGGTGTTTGTTAAACCGAAAGGCATAACTAAAATTCATAATGCCCATACCGGGTCTTGAAAGTTATTTTCGACACATCCGTATCCTTTACTCAGAATTGGTGACACCCCGAGCATAGATCAATATTCGAAAACACTGCTGCACCATTGAACTGATCGAATAAATCATCTATACGAGGCAACAGATACTTATTCTTAATTGTGACTTTGTTTAACTATTGATAATCAATACATAGCTGCATCGACCCATCCTTCTTCTTAACAAACAAGACAGGTGTACCCCAAGGAGAATAACTAGGTCGAATGAAACTTTTATCCGACAATTCTTGTAATTGCATTTTCAACTATTGTAACTCTTTCAGAGCCATTCAGTACAGAGCAATCGATATAGGAGAGGTTCCTGGTGCTAATTCAATCTCAAAATCTATTTCTTTAACTAGGGGTAAACCCGACAAGTCTTCTGGAAATACATCTGCGAATTCACACACAATCGAGACTATTCTAGCTTCATTTCTGCAACCTATCAATCATGTAAGCTAAATACGCTTCATAACATTTTTTTTACAAATTTTTAAGTTGACAACATAGAAATAACATTTACAATACTAACACCTTTATCCGACTCCATGGTTATCGATTCCCCACATTGATTCTTTAATACAATCTGTCTCTGTCTACAGTTTACTGTTGCGTCATGTAAGGTCAACCAATCCATGCCAAGAATCACATCAAACTCATTAAATGGCAATCACATCAAATCTGTCAAAAAATCATAACCTTGTATTTTCAATGGGCAATTTTGACACACCTTGTTCACTAACACATGTTTTCCTAATGGATTAGTCACCTTAACTATAAACTTAGTAGACTCTATCGGTATATTTTTATTTGACACAAGTATGGTGCAAATATATGAGTGGGTTGACCCCGGGTCAATCAAAGCATACACATTATTGTTAAAGAGAGAAAAAATATCCGCAATCACATCTGGAGCCGCGACATTGATAGCATTAGAAATGAAACTTATTTTATCCCTAAAATTTGTGTATTAATTGTTCCTTTTGTATCATATTTAGTATGCATGTTAAACATTTCACATTTAGTGTTTGCATTTTCTAACTTAGTGTTTTATGGCTTTAATTCTTTCCATTTCAGCCTCTTTTGTCCTACTAATGTTGTCGTATGCAGCATAAGTTTTGCATATGGAATTGTCAGCGCAAAGATCCATCTTGGAAGATTAGTGTTGGAAAGTGTTCAAAGATGCAACAACAAATTTAACCTGGAATTGCGGTCAAAGATGTCACCGCAAAGATACCTTCACCTTATACAAGTGAATTCACGTTACAAACATACATGGAAGCACCAGCACAGGAGAATGCTAAGTTATCGCCGCAAGTAAAGATCATAGATTGCACCCATAGATGCGGTGACAACCTGCAGATGCCTGATGAACATACCAGATCTACGTGAGTGCACAGTTAGAAACAACTAACTTGTACAGCTACTAAAGAGGTTAGATCTGAGAAGGAAGGAGATTTGAAATTCCCAAAGCTTATAAATAGAAAGGAAAGAAAGAAGATGGATATCAAGTGGTGAAGAATTAAACTCTGCAAAATTTTTCAAATCTTTAAGTAAGTTGCCATAGAAGCTTGAGTTTCGGAGAAAGGTGATCTAACGAGCAAAGGAGCAAGACTTCTGACAAGAAGTGTTTATCTACGACGCAAGAGGAGCTGTCACGGAATAATTATAGTAAACTAGGAATATGATGCTTCGACTTTTTTATTTGATACCTCTTAATTGTTGATGAATACTATTGATTATCAATTGAGTATGAAAGTACCATTTGAAGTTAGATCTAATTTGATTTCTACTCTATTTTCCTTATCTGTTTATACTTGGATTTAACTGCTTTGACCACGGAAGTGTGATTGCAGTCACAGTCACTGGAAGGTGTGGTGATAAGTCAGATTAACAAGCAAGACAATGGAAGTTGCTTGAGGCTAAGAAGGAATTCTAGCCACTTGTTCTTAAGTGCAGAGCATTACCAACACTGGAAGGTGTGGTAATTACTAGCATTTGAGTCTTTGTTAAACAGAGGAAGTGATACCAATAAGATCTCATTAAAGCATAATTGCGGCGATAATTCATCTATTTGTTACCTTGCAATCACATTTAGTAGTGCGACTTGTGAAGTCAGTGATCCTCTCCAATTCTTACACTTGATCACATCTTTTATATTTCTGAATTTACATTTACAAACATCCCCAAAACTATTCATTTTATCTTAATTTTCTCTAATAATTTATTTTATATTTGCGTTGACAAATTAACTCTTTTAGATGTGCAGATCTAACTCAGTTGCGTTGACATTCTTAGTAGTAATTCCTCTAATTTTAACTATAGTTGCTTTGATAATTTAACATCAAGACTTCTATCCTCGTTGGATTGATATTCGATAAATCAAATCTATCAACTATACTTGCATCGACGAGTGTTCGCTTGTACTTAAATGCTGTGACGTTTACAGGCCGATCAAGTTTTGGCACCGTTGCCGGAGATGGCGTTTGTTTGATGTTTATTTTTGTAGTTGCATTTATTCTTTCTTACTTAACTTTTATTTTTACTAATTTGTTTAACTTTCTTTTGTTGATTTTCTCTTAATTATTTAGGAGTTGCATGTCCACAAGGAGAAATCCTAAGGACATTGTTAGCTTTGATCCAGAACTTGAAAGGACTATTTGAAGGAGGAAGCAAGAGCAAAAGAAAATGGCTGGAAATAACAATGACCTAACACCGTTACTGCCACAAAATGTTATTCCTCCAATACAGCCGTAAAGAGTTAATAATATACCACCACAGCTGCCACAAGTGGAGAAAATCCTAGACAGGATAATCAGAGATTTCGTTGTTCCTGTGCTCGATGATTTACAACCGAGGGTTATTAGACCGACAGTACAAGATGGTAATTTTGAATTAAAACGGTTATGTTTTAAATGCTTAATTCGAATAAATGATATGCAGGTTTACCTCATGAAGATGTGAAAGAGCATCTTAAATCATTTCTGCTCATATGTGCTTCTTTTAGTCAACATGGTGTTCCTGATGACACCTTGAAAATGAAGCTATTTCTTTATTCTTTACAAGGAAGGGGGCGAACATGGTTTCTTGGTTTACCGGCTGGATCCATTACTTCTTGGAATGCGCTAGTAACGCAGTTCGTTTTGCAATTTAATCTATTGACAATGAATGATTGATTGTAGAATGATATCACGACATATCATCAACTAGATGATGAAAATTTACACACTACGTGGGAACATTACAAGACTTTGCTAAGATGTTGTCCTATGCATGGAATCCAAAAAGAGACTCAAATCGAAATTTTTTACAATGGGTTGAATGCGCAAACAAGGAATCTTGTCAATGCATCTGTCAATGGTCTATTGTTCGATTGCACCTATAATGAAGTCGTACAAATATTAGAGAGAATTGCATAGAATGACTATCAATATCCAATTTCTCGTTCTGCTCAGGTAAAAACTAATCCTGTTGTTATGAAATTAGATGCTATATCAGCTTTGAGTGCATAGGTATCCTCATTGCCGAACATGATCAAAAACATGAAGGGGACGAGTAATGTTGCCCCTATTCAAGTAGCCCAATAGATGGATGTCCTGACATTTTCCTGTGAAATTTGCAGTGACAACCATAGTTACGAGGATTATCCACAACACGCTAAGCATGCATTCTACGTCAACAACATCAGAGGAATTGCTATGGTAACTCGTACAGTAATTCTAATCGTACACAACAACCTTGGGGGAGCCAAAATGCACCCACATTCAGATATGAAAATTCCTCAACTCAAGGGAATTTTAGACAAAGGAGTTATAACAACAACCAATAGTAGCAGAATTATAATCATAATTCACAAATGCATGCACAATCGAACCAGATGCTATTATAGAACCATATGCAGTCATATAATCAGATGCAACCACAAGCTCGAATGCAACCACAACAGAATGCGATGCCGAATATGAAAAGATAACATCAACAACAACAATAGCAATATTCTCAACCAAAAGCATATCCGTTGGCTACACTTGAAGCATTGATACGAGAACATATAATGAGAACGGAAGTAATCGTTCTAGGCAATTCTTCTTCCATCCGAAAGCTCGGCTAGGACAATTGGCTTCTAACATGAGCACAATGTCACTTGGTGCTCTGCCTAGCGACACTAAAAATCTGACTCAGAAGGGGAATGAGCATTGTAAGGCTATCATGCTGAGAAGTGGAAAGCAAACTACTAAGCTAAACAGCAATTCAAACCAAGTACATGTCGACGCATCTAAACCAAAGCAACAAAAAGAAGTTGCCTATAAAGAAGACCCAGTAGAAATAAATGAAGAGGAGCCACCTGTAGTCACTTTTATGCCCACAATTCAACTAGCAAAGATGTCGACGCAACTGTCCATGTCATCGCAACCGATTACAACAAAACAGCCCACTAACAATATACCTTTGCCATTTCCACAGAGATTCAAGGAGAAGGATCATGACAAAGATTATCATAAGTTTGTCTCTACGTTAAAGTAATTACACATTAACATACCTTTAGTTGATGCTCTTGTGCAGATCCCCAACTATGGGAAATTTATGAAGGAGCTATTGTCAAAGAAGAAAAAACTTTTCGACATCGAGACGATTGTGCTCACAGAGGGGTGCACCGTTGTGCTAACAAACAAGTTGCCAGGAAAAATGAAAGACCCTAGTAGTTTCACGATTCCATGCTCCATTGGAAACCACTACCTAGGTAAAACTTTATGTGGTTTAAGAGCTAGTATTAACTTCATGCCGTTGTCCACTTTCAGGAAATTAAGAATTGGATCTATAAAGCCCACTGCGGTGACATTACAGCTTGCAGACAGATCCTTAGCACAACCTGAAGGACAGATTAAGGATGTCCTCGTCCAAGTTGATAAGCTTGTATTCCCAGCTAATTTTATCATTCTTGATTGCGAAGTAGATAAAGAGGTGCCCATTATCTTGGGACGCCTATTTTTAGCAACGAGACGTATACTTATCAATGTTTTCAAGGGTGAGTTGATTATGCGTCATAATGACGAGCATGTCACCTTTAGTGTGTTTGAAGCATCTCCATCAAAAAGTAAATAACAATGTCACCATATTGACGTGTTGGACGAGTTAATTATATTAGAATTCAATGAATGAAGTTCAACAGTTCAAGACAAATATGAAGTGACATTTACTAACAATATCCTACTTGAATGCGACCACATAGTTGAGGCTAATATTTGTGAAATGAGATAACGTTGTCAATTTGAATCTTTGAATCTGACTAATAGGACGATCCCAGTTTTTAAACCATCAATTAAACAAGCTCCGACCTTAGAGTTAAAGTCATTGCCACTACACCTGAAGTATGTCTTTCTAGGTGACAATGACACATTACCTGTGATTGTTAGCACAAGCCTCGACGCTTGTTAAGAAGAAAAGCTAGTTGCAATTTTGAAGCAGCACAAAAGAGCCATTGCTTGGACCATTGCAGACATGAGAGGCATTAGTCTCTCTTTTTGCATGCATAAAATTAGGCTGGAAGATGAAGGGAAGCAGTCAATTGAGCAACAATGTAGACTGAATGAGAAAATGAAGGAAGCAGTGAAAAAAGAGATCATTAAGTGGCTAGACGCAGACATCATCTACCCCATTTCAGATAGCACATGGGTGAGCTTGGTCTAATGTGTGCCCAAGAAGAGTGGTATCATAGTGGTAAGTAACAATAAGAATGAGCTAATCCCTACTCGTATTGCTACAGGTTGGCGAGTGTGTATGGATTACCATCGTTTAAATATGGCGACAAAGAATGACCATTTCCCACTACCAATTATTAATCAAATGTTGGATAGGCTAGCTGGTAGGCCTACTACTATTTCCTTGATGGTTACTCTGGATACAACCATATTACGATTACGCCGGAAGATCAAGCAAAGACAACGTTCACTTGTCCATTTGAAACCTTTGGTTTCCGATGAATGCTATTTGGTTTGTGCAATTCCCCAACTACATTCCAGAGGTGCATGATGGCTATTTTCTCTAACATGATTGAAGATTCATTGGAGGTATTCATGAATGATTTCAATGTATGGGCATAATTTTGATTAATACGCTGACAATCTGGCGAAAGTATTGAAGAGATGCGAGGACACAAATCTAGTGCTGAACTAGGAAAATGTCATTTCATGGCAACTGAAGGCATAAGGAGTTTTCTTGGTGAAAATCATTGAGAAGCTACCTCCACCCACAATTGTAAAAGGAATAAGGAGTTTTCTTAGTCACGCTGGATTTTATAGAAGATTCATCCAAGATTTCTCCAAGATAGCAAAACCCCTATGGTTTTTGTTAGAGCAAAATAAAAAGTTTTATTCGATGATGTGTGTATGGGTGCATTTGTTACAATTAAAAAGCAGATAATACAAGCTCCCATTGTTGTTGCACCAGATTGGTCACAACCGTTTGAGGTGATGTGCGATGCAAGCGACTTTACTGTGGGAGCTATGCTTGGACAACGCAAGGAGAAGGAATTTCATTCCATTTATTATGCTAGTAAAACCCTGACTGAAGTGCAGGTGAATTATACGACTATTGAGAAGAAGTTACTAGTAATAGTTTTTGCATTTGACAAGTTCTGTTCATATATTGTCGGCGTAAAAATTACAGTTTACACAAATCACTCAGCCTTGAGACACCTTTTTGCAAAGAAAGATAACCGAGACTGATCAGATGGATCCTGCTTTTACAAGAGTTTGATTTTGAAATCAAAGACAGGAAAGGATCTGAAACCCAAGTAGTAGACCACTTATCTCGTTTGGAAGCTGGAAGTGAGGATGAGAGTAAATCCCAAATTGACGATGTATTTCCAGATGAGAAACTATTTTTTCGTCGATGCATCTCCATGGTATGCAGATGTCGTCAATTATCTTATTTGTGGGAAGCTACCATTGAGTGTCACTGGTCACAAGAAGGTCAGATTTATGCGCGACACTGTAAAATATCATTGGAATGAGCCATACCTATTCAAGGTATGTGCTGACAACATTATCCGTCACTGTGTTCTTGAGGAAGAGATGTCTTCTATCTTGAGGCATTGCCACGATGCTCCTTATGGAGGCCATTTTTATGGTGTTAAGACTGCTGCAAAGGTCCTACAATCAGGATTCTACTGGTCCACATTATTTCGGGACACCCATAATTTTATGCAGCAATGTGATAAATGTCAACGCATAGGTTCCATATCTCGACGTAACGAGATGCTCCAACAACCTATATGGAGGTGGAGTTATTCATTATTTGAGGTATAAACTTCATGAGACCATTTCCAAACTCTTTTGGGAATGTGTATATTTTAGTTTCTGTTGACTATGTCTTCAAGTGGATCGAGGTAATTGTGGTTTCGAAAGACGATGTTCGGACACTGCTAAAGTTCTTCCACACATACATCCTTACAAGATTCGGAACACCTCAAGAATTGATAAGTGACCAAGGCACCTATTTTCATAACAATCAAGTGGCGAAAACTTTGAAGCGCTACGGTGTGAAACACTGTATGGAAAGAACGTACCATCCGCAAACGAATGGCCAAGCGGAGGTCTCTAATCAACAAATTAAAGGAATTCTTGAGAAGGTGGTTAACCCATCTCGATGAGATTGGTCTTCGCGGCTACATGATGCGTTTTGGGTGCTTCGTACTGCATATAAAACTCCATTAGGGATGTCGTTATATCAGTTAGTGTTTCGTAAATCTTGTCACTTTCTAGTTGAGCTTGAACATAAAGCCATGTGGGCGATTAAACAAGTGAACATGGATTATGATGTTGCTAGATAGAAACGGTTGTTGGACATTTTTGAGCTGGAAGAAATTTGATGCAATGTGTTTGAAAATGCAACCATATACAAGGAGAAAACTAAGAGATGGCACAAAAATATCATTTTGCGGCGACAATTTTTCCCTGGTCAGTTGGTACTTTTATTTAACTCACGTCTAAAATTACATCCAGAAAAATTACGCTCGAGATGGTCAGGCCCTTTCAGAATTGTCGAAGCATTCCAACATGGTGTGGTGACAATTGAAGATATGAATGATGGTCACCATTTTAATGTAAATGGCCAATGACTGAAGCACTACTTGAGCCCAGATGTCAGAGAACAAAGCGAGACCATTAATCTAGTCACATTTACTTAATGTCATTGCAATTTTTACATTTACTTTTTTTATTTATTTTCATTCGTCTCTTTTCAGATTCATGTAGGAATAAAAAAATCTCCTTTTTGTTGATGCATCTGATAGCATGACTTGTCGACGCATTCTATGATGACTCAGCAAAGCGTTTCAGGTAAGAATCGTGTTGGTTGATCTCCAATCATCCCTAACCGTTGGATCAACCCAAAGAGTATGATCTGTGCCCTGACATTTATTAGTTGCAAGCACATCGTATTACAACGCTAGTAGAGATAATCACGTCTCTCCACCTCAAAAGTTTATAAAACCCTTCTTCTGCTGACTCTACACTCACACTCACAATCTCCGTTTCTACTACAATCGTCTTCTTCTTTCACTCTTAGTTTTTCTGCACAAATATTCTCACTCTTTTTTCTCAGATATTATGGCTAGAATGCGAGGAGCTAAAACCCCATCAAAGTCACCTACTGAATCATTAGCCATCATAGTTCAGAGTACCGAACAACCACTGCAGAAAGAGCCTGTTCTGTTTCTTTTCAAAGCGGCAAAGGATCGATATCATGATGTGATGATCAAGAGGAATTGTCACCCTGAACACGATTTCTAGTTGTCCCCGTATCGATCATTAGGGAAACAAGTCGCTAGCATAATTTCTCGACCGCGATGGGAACAGTTCTATGACCATCTGGTCGGCTACTCCCCAATAATGGTAAGAGAATTCTACGCTAACCTGGTGGATCCTGAGCATGAATTTGTGTTTGTTCGCGAGGGCTTGGTGCCTTGGTGTGCAAATCATATTAATGGTTTTTTTCATATCGTGAGAGGAGAATATGCACATACTGAATTCCTAGAGAACTTAACTGATGAAGGTGCTGACATTGTGATGCAAGATTTATGCATTGAAGGCACAGTGTTGACTGGAAACGATCCACATAACTACACTATGTACCGACATTATCTAACCAAACAAAGTAAGTGTGGTTCTATTTCGTTAACTACCGCCTTTTATCGTCTACCCATAACACCACTACGACGCTAGATCGCATGTGCCTCTTACATTTTATATTGAAAAGACGTCACATTAATGTTGGTGCAATCCTACATGATGAAATTGCTGAAGCTACAAGCAAGCAGACAGGTATCTTACCTTTTCCCTCTCTAATAATGATGTTATGCAAGCAAAGGGGCATTGTGTTTCGTGATGATGAAGTTTTGGAGAACAAGGGGCCCATCAAAGACATCTCGTTGGAAAGGATGACTAGAGGGAAAGAAACCGATTTGGTGAAGGAAGTGCCTAAAAAGGAAGAGAAAAGAAAAGGGAAGAAAAAAGAGAAATAAACAACTGTGCCTATAGATCCTTAGATGGGGAAGAAGCTGACTGTGATAGAACAACTCGTTGACCGCATGGATATGTGACAAATACTACTTGTCAGCGTACTGGAAGAGATGGATAATCGGTAAAATCTCTTCTATGCTTAAACAAGGGTGTGGAACAATGCTATTGTCACCACATTAAGAAGTCTGAGCCCAAACCACATGCCAGAGTTCCCTGCTTTTTCCCCTATTGTTAGGGAAGCCCCATCATCATCCAAGCAACCTACTTTTGAAGGTAGGCCTCAGGCCGTTCCATCTCCAACTAGGATCCATATTTCTGATGATGAGGATCACGAGGGACATTCCAAGGTTATGGAGGATCGTTTCAGAACCATCGCCAACCTTTTCGAGGATGAATTTTCCAATAATATTGAGGCTAATATGGGAGAAACGAGAAGTTGCTAATGAGGAAATATGCACACCAGTTGTTTCTGTTGGTCTAGAAGAAGAAGAAGAAGAAGAAGAAGGAGAAGAAAAAGATGGCATAGAAGAGAAGGAGAAAGCTGAAGAAGAAAAGGGACATGGAGAGGAGAAGGTGAATGAAAAAGAAGAAGGACCAAAAGAGGAAGAAGATGTTGCCCTGACAAATTTAGAGAAGGAATTTATCGACTCACTCGTGACTGTGAGTGTAATAGTTGAACACTTGGTAAGACCTGGATTGAGCTAGGCCGAGGCAGTCACCATCAGCAATGATTATCCTAATCCTCTAGCCATTCTGCCCTATGTGGAACCACTTGCTGAAATCCACCCATCCGACGTGACTGTCGATGAAGTCTCCACTCAACTGGTTATGGAAGAGGGATCTGCTGCCTCGGTTGACTCCAAGGTAAAGAAAAGAAAGAGATATGACAAGAAAAAGTAGCACAAAAAGGAATGCCTAAAGAAGAAAAAGAAAGCCAATGCAGCCACATCATCAGCTGCTGAACACTGAGTTAGTTTACTTTTCAGTAGTTAGTTGCATGCATCTCATTTAATTGTCATTGTATTTTAGTTGTTGTTGCATTTTACTTGTTAGTTCATTTGCATTGTAGTTGCATTTCCATTCTTATTTGTATAATATTGTCAGTGCATTAAAGATAATGCAGACATTAAGTTTGGGGGGAATTTGTGTGAAATGGAAATGCAATTGCATCACATATTTAAAGAATTTACTTTTCTCTTTAGTTCAATGAAATTATGCAAAGTTACAAGAAAAATGTGACCATAATTTTTGTTTTATGCTTAAATCTTGAATTGTTTGGGATGCTAATATGTGAATTGGATGGATGTGAATGAATATTGAGTCCTTCTATTTTTGATTGAATGATTGGAATTGCATTAGTAATGAATGGGTAGTATCAATCTCTAAATCTTGAATTAACTTATCAATTGCAGCGATATTTACTAATAAAAAGACACTCCAATGTGAGTACATTATGACTTATCAAGGGAGAGCACTCCACTGCATGTGTTAGAAAAATTATCTAGCCAAAGGCTGTCATTGCAAGAGTATGTGTCGGTGCAATTACATACTCCCTGGGGTTTGATGCACCCCGTCGTTACTACCTAGGAATAAGGGTATAATAATGTAATGACATCTCTCAGTCACGTATAAACAAAAGGAAGCAAAGGAAAAGAGAAAAGCAGAAAAAAATATTACTATAAATACTGTATTGGTTAAGAAAGGTTAAGATTCAAAGCATGATGCTAACATTAGTGAAGTTGCAGTCTTGATTATTGATACCTATAAGTTGTTCGCGCATTATTCTGTCATATGAATGTAATTTATACATTAGGAGTCTAGAGAACCTAAGTTGCTAGAATGATGATTGCGGTGACAAGTTTGATTATGACTTTGCTAACTTTTATTTACTTGAGAACAAGTAAAAACTCAAGCTTTGGGGTGTGATAGCATTAGAAATGACACTAATTTTCTCCCTAAAATTTGTGCATTAATTGTTCCTTTTGTATCATATTTAGTATGCATATTAAACATTTCATATTTAGTGTTTGCATTTTCTAACTTAGTGTTGTATGGCTTTAATTCTTTCCATTTTAGCCTCTTTTATCCTACTAATGTTGCCGTATGCAGCATAGTTTTGCATCTAGAATTGTCAGCATAGAGATCCATCTCGGAAGAATAGTGTTAGAAAGTGTTCAAAGATACAACCACAAATTTAACCTAGAATTACGGTCAAAGATGTCACCATAAAGATACCTTCACCTAGTACAAGTGAATTCACGCTACAAACATACCTCGAAGCACCAGCACAAGAGAATACTAAGTTTTCACCGTAAGTAAAGATCATAGATTGCGCCCAGAGATGCAGCACAACTTGCAGATATGTGATGAACACACCAAATCTACGTGAGTGCACAATTGAAAATAACCAACTTGTACAGCTGGCAAAGAGGTTAGATCTGAGAAGGGAGGAGATCTGAAATTCCCAGAGCTTATAAATAGGAAGGAAAGGAATAAGATGGATATCAAGTGCTGAAGAATTAAAAATTTCTCAAATCTTTAAGTAAGCTGCCATGGAAGCTTGAGATTCTGAGAAAGGTGATCTAACGAGCAAATGAGCAAGACTTCTGACGAGAAATGTCTATCTGCGACGTAAGAGGAGCTGTCACGGAATAATTCTAGTAAATTAGGAATAGGATGCTTTAACTGTTTTCTTTGATACCTCTTAATTGTTGATGAATATTGTTGATTATCAATTAAGTATGAAAGTACCATTGGAAGTTAGATCTAATTTAATTTCTACTCTATTTTCCTTATCTGTTTATATTTAGATTTAACTGCTTTGACCATGAAAGTATGATTGCAGTCACAGTTACTGGAAGGTGCAGTGACAAGTAAGATTAACAAGCAAGACAACGGAAGTTGCTTGAGGCTAAGAAGGAATTCTGGCCACTTATTCTTAAGTGCAAAGCATTACCAGCACTGGAAGGTGTGGTAATTACTAGCATTTTGGTCTTTGTTAAACATAGGAAGTGATAGCGATAAGATCTCATTGAAGTATAATTGTGGCGACAATTCATCTATTTGTTACCTTGCAGTCACATTTAGCATTACGACTTGTGAAGTCAGTAATCCTCTCTAGTTCTTACACTTGATCACATCTTTTATATTTCAGAATTTATGTTTACAAACATCCCATAAACTATTGATTTTATCTTAATTTGCTCTAACAATTTGTTTTATATTTGCGTTGACAAATTAACTCTTTTAGTTGTGCAGATCTAACTCAATTGCATTGACATTCTTAGTAGCATTCCTCCAATTTTAACTTCAGTTGCTTCGATAATTTAACATCAAGAATTCTATCCTTGTGGGATCGATATCTGATAGATCAAATTTATCAACTATACTTACATCGACGAGTGTCCGCTTGCACTAAAATGCTGTGATGTTTATAGGCTAACCAGACATCTTCACGAGCTCGAATACCATAGGCCCTAGCTGGTGCTCTAGCTTTCGATTTCAAGGAAGAGTATTTTGTCTCGCTTTTATTGTTTCCCGTAATACCACTGGACCTCGAAGGTCTACCTCTAAATGGTGCATTTCCAGATCGAGTGCTCTAAGCTTTTTCTATATCGGATTTCTCTGGACAATCACGGAGATAGTGGTTATGGAACCCACATCTAAAGCAAGATCTTGTCTTTAAACTACACTGCCCAAAGTTCTTCTGATTACAAAGTTGACATTCAGGCCTGCTGTCATTTTGAACACTACCCACACTAAATACAAATGTTGTCTGCGGTCTCGCACTACTCTGTTTTCCTCAATCTCTCCCTGAATAGATTTGACATGCAGCTAGAAGACTCTGTTATTTTCTTCATGGGGATGGGAATGACCTTCGCATTGGTCATTTGTTCATGTCACGAGATTCTTGATCAACTTTTCTTTTCTCTATTGTAGTTCTTCTGCCTTGCTTGCTCGATCAACTAGGACCACAAACTCTTTCAATTCTAAAATCCTTACAAGCAATTTAATGTCTTTGTTTAATCCATCTTTGAATCGAGTACACATGGCTAATTCAGTTGAAATACATTCTCGTGCGTACTTGCTCAGTTGTACGAATTCTCTTTCACACTCAGCAACTGATCTTCGAACTTGTTTTAGCTCTAGAAACTCTTTCCTTTTCTTGTCTAAATGCCTCTAATTGATGTACTTCTTTCTAAATTCTGTTCGAAAGAAATCCCAACCCAACTAATCTTCCGACAACATAGCCATCAATGTAGTCCACTAATGATACGCATAATCCTTTAGCAAGGATATAGTGCATTGCAAATAATCTACAGGTGAACAAGATAACTCCCTCAATACCCGAAGGGTATTCTCTAGCCAAAATTCTACTATTTCTGAATCATCTTCAGTTGTACCTCGAAATTCTTCAGCTCCATTCTTAAGAAGTTTATCCACGAAAGGTCTATTCGTTCTCACTTGTTCTTGTACCAATGGAACAAGAGGAATCGGTAGTGGTATTGGAAGAGGTGGAGGGTGTTGCGCCATCAGTTTAGTTCTCATGTATTCAGTGAACCACTCTAACATCATATGAAAGAAAGCTTCCCTTGTTTCACTCCTTTGGCACTTAGAAATGGGCTCATTGGCAGCTGTCCCTCGTGCTGGGGCCTATACATTACTTTCAACCTCATCGGGTTCAACCGGATGGTGAAATATCTCTTATCAAATAAAAAATTTACTGTTAGTTTTAGGAATAGAAGGCATCACACTACCATAGGTTATGTAAATGGCATGTACTATCTTTATACTTGATACATTCAGTCATAGAATCGACTAAAACGTAGCTTTGATACCACTAAATGTAATGCCCCTTTCCTAGACCAGTCACATGACTCGAGTAGGTAATCGTTACCTCAGTCAACTTTCATCATAAAATTTCTTAAAAACCCTTACACATGTCATAATTAGTGTTTCATAGTTAATTGTATGAAAAATTTCCAAAATTTGAGGTCCTTATCATTTATTTCGAGATAAAAACAACATTAAATCATTTTGATGGATTTCTACTAGTACCGAATTGAGCAAGTATGGGTAGAAGTTAAGTAAAAAAAACAAGTGAAAATAACTGCAGATTTCTACCAATAGAAGTGAGAGTTTTATTGATACAAGTATAGGTACTACCGGAACAACCCATACTTCTATCGGTAGAACAAACTCCAGTGAGTAGGTTAAATTTTTACTTGTAATTTCTACCGATACAAGACAAAACAAATACCGAAACTTCCACAACTACTGATACTCAAGAAATGTTCTACCGATACTTAAAAAGTCAGTAACCAAAATATAATTTGCCATGTACTTAGTTACTAGAGTTCTACCAGTAGAAGTACATAGACTACATATTGTCATGAATTTCATAAATTTTCTCTTCTATAAAACATTACACTTTTTACAAAATATCATTCAAGACATTTCAAAACATTAAATTGGACAACATATCATGGTCCAAACCAAATTATCTTAATTATAATACCTAACATGCCATATACAACCTAAGATAAGTAACCAATAACTACCAAAGTGGAGGTCGGATAGTGTGATGATGCTCCTACGCTCCCTATGTTCAAGGCTTCCAAAGATCTACAAGAAACGGAATTCAACTTTGTAAGCACACAAAGCTTAGTAAAGCTCATATCCAGAATTTTTTTTACCAACATTGTCTAAATCACAGGAATCTATTACCTTATCTTTCTCACATCTCGTATACCAGTATTTACTCCAAATATAACAAACACACAAAATCTAATGTTGTACTTTGGTTTACATTCATGTTTTCTACTTCCAAACTTATAATACATTCTTATATACCCATTGGATCCTTGGAACTACAGAGTTTATATCGGTATCATTTTTCACACTAAGTGTGCATGTAACATCTCTATATCATGTAGTGCTCACACGAGCTGTGGAATAGGTATGCTCACACGAGCTGTGGGTCGAGATGTTAGGCTACACGATGCTGCTCACACGAGCTGTGGAGAATCAATAACAAATGCTTGTGATGGTATTACAAATGACATATATTTTCTCCCTAAATTTGTGTACTATTTGTCTCTTTTGTACCATATTTAGCATGCATGTAGGCATTTTATACTTAGTTTTTATGTTTTTTAACTTATTGCTAGTTGGTTTAAATTCTTGTTATTTTTACCTCTTTTTGTACTAATGTCGTTGCAATCAGCCTACATATTGTGCCTTAGAATTGTCAGCACAGGAACTCATCTTAGAAGATCAATGCTGGAAGAAGAATGCATCCACAAGTATAGCTTGGAATTACGGCCAGGGATGTCGACGCATAGAAATCTTTACTTTGTTTAAGTGAATTCAAGCAACAAGTACATCTGGAAACACTAGTGCAAGAATTTCACATGTTTTCGCCTCAACTAAAGAATTCAGATCGCGACCAGAAATGCGGCGACAATCTGTAGATTTATGACGAACACACCAGATCTGCATGAGTGCACAACTGTAATTTAACTAACTTTGATAGTTGTCATTAGATCTGGATTTGAGGAGAGATGAGGTCTACCATTCTTGAAGCTAGAAAGCATTCAGAGTTGCTGCCACAGGTTGGTCTAAAAATGCAGCAAATTGTAGGCGTAAATTATAAATTGCACCGACATTCTGCAACAGTTCAGTAAACAAATCAGATCTGCATAGCTGTCAATAACAAACTTTTACAGCTGTACAAAGTAGTTGGATCTGAGAATGGAGGAAATCTGCAATATCTTAAGCTTATAAATAGAGAAAAGAAGAAGGAAGAAATCATCAAGAGTGAACGGATTTAATTCTGAAAATTCTATGTGAATTGGAGATTTGAGCTAGAAATCGGGGAGCTGATGAAGCAAGTTTGCAACCACTTCTGATGAGAGGTGCTTGATGCAGAGAAAGAGGAACAATTAGGGAATAGACCTAGTAGTCTAGAGATAGTAAGCTTCATTGTACTCTTTAATTCTTCTTAAACGATGATGGATTTTGATGATATTAAAAGAATACGAGAGTGTCTTTTAATGTTAAATCATTTTGATTCTTATTTTACACTACTTATCTGTTTATTCTTGGATCTAACCGCTTTAAGCACGAGAGTGAAATTGCAGTGCACCAACATTAAGAGATGCGGTGATAGGTTGGGTTAACAAGTAAGTTAGGCGAGAGCTACTTAGGACTAGGACAAACTCTAGTTACTTGTTCTTGAATACACATCGTTGCTCGCATCGAGAGGTGGAGTGATTTTGGATATTTATGTCAAGATTAAGTATAGAGTTGTTATTGGTAAGAACTCAAAAGGACTTCATTGTAGTGACATTCCATCTATATTTTACCTTGTCAATGCATCCAGCGTTGTGATTGAGAAGAATTAGTGAACCATTCCTGCCCTTCTACACTTGATCATATTTACATTTTATGCATTTAAATATTCAACACTCAACACTCAACACAATTTGATTTATTTTCAGTACACTGACATTTAACCTCTGAAGTTTAACTCTAATTGCGTTGACATTCCTGATTATTTTAGTGTGCAGATCTGACATAAATGCATTGACATCAGTACTCACATTACACTTAATTGAAGTATTAGTTGCTTTGACATTTAAACAACAAGAACTCATTCCTTATGGGATCGATATCCGATAAAATTGTTCTATCAACTATACTTGCATCGACGTGTGTCCACTTGCACATTATTGTGACCTAAAAACACCGATCAAGTTTTGGTGTCGTTGCCGGGGAATGGCGTTTGTTTGATGTTTATTTTCGTCATTGCATTTATTCTTTATTATCTAAATTTTATTTGTCACTAACTTGTTTCCTTTTTGTTATTTACTTTTACTTTTTTCTTTAGCGAAATATGGCTAGTAATGCAGTATATAGAACCTCAAGATGTTGGATGAGTGATGCTATAGAAATGGAGCTCGATGCCATAAACGTCAAGGTATCTTCTTTGACTAATATGAGTAATTCAATCCAAAATGCTACAAAAATTGCATAATGGAAATTTGCTGCGACAAGTTGCGATTACTGTAGGGGCAACCATGAGTTTGAAGAATGCCCATCAAATCTAGCAAATGTATACCACATGGGGAATTTCTATCGATATGAAAATCCATATTCTAACAACTACATGCCAGAGTGAGAGCAACATCCAAATTTTTTTTGGAACAATCAAGACCTTGGAAGTATAAACAATGATGTTAGATCCGAGTGGACATTACCCAATTATGAGTCAAGGCAAAATATCCAGTAAGACGAAGCATCAGAGTTTTCATCAATTGAAAATTTGCTGAGACAATATATTACCAAGATTGATGTTGTGCTTCAGAATCAAGTTAAATCCATACGAGCTCTAGAATATCAATTTGGCCAGATTGTGGGCGTAATAAATTTGCAACCACAAGAAACTTTGTCGGTTGATATTGAGAATTTGATATCACAAGGGCAAGAACATGATGAGGAAATCATTCCCAGAAGTGAACCTCAACTAAATGAAGTTGTTAGAGATGCTACAGCAAAAGAAGATAATTCAAATCTCAACAATGAAAAGAGGTGAATGCAATCTAAAAAGCAAACTATAGCTGAAGTGGTTAAACAAAATATTACAGTGACAGAATCAGATCACTTTGTCGCCACAAATGTTACAGCAAAATAGCCTCAGAAACTTGAAGACACATTGTCAAAGAAAAGAAGATTACGAAATGTCAAAGCAATCGCACTTACTGAAGGGTGTGCTGTTATGACAATTAAATTGCTCCAAGAATTTAAGGATCCTAAGAACTTCTCAATACCCTATTCTATTGGTGATCGATATATTGGAAAGACATTATGTGATTTCAATGAAAGCATAATTTTGATGCCTATATCCATAATTAAGAAGTTACGAAATTGAAAAAAACGCAATAAAAAGTGGAAATTTTTGGGACTATGTGAAGAATAAAAGAGTACAAAACACTTGAAGAAGAAGGAATAAATACTGTGTCTGCAAATATTGAGAAATAAGTAAACACCATTATCGATGCATTAGGATTCCATTGTCAACACAATTTTGTACAACTGTACTGCACCTACGAACTTAATGTTGAAAACGGAAGAAGTTCATGTGGAGGAAGAAAAAGATGAAGAAATAGGTGTCGAGGCAAATTTAGCTGAGAAATTTGTCCCCGCACTTGAAGTTATGGGTACAATAACTTAAGACCTGGCACAAGATGGAGCGAGTAAAGCGAAAGCTGATGATGAAAACCTGCATACAACATAAGAGCATTTTAAGACTTTGCTACGACATTGTCTTATATATGGAATTCAACAAGAGACTCAAATTGAGATCTTTTACAATGATTTAAATGTTCAGACAAGAAATCTTGTCGATGCATCTGCAAATGATCCCTTGTTGGATTGCACCTACACTGAAGCTGTTCAAATTCTAGAAAGAATTGCACAGAATGATTATTAATATCCAATCTCTCATTCTGCTCAAGTAAAAACTAATCTTGGTGTTCTTGAGTTAGATGCAATTTCAACTTTAAGTGCACATGTATCCTCTTTGGCCAACATTATAAAGAACATGAAGGGAACAAGTGAAATTGCTCCCATTCAAGTGGCACAATTATTGGATGTTCCGACATTTTCATGTGAAATTTTCGGTGACAACCATAGTTATGAGGATGGCCCACAACATGCTGAGAATGCGTTCTACGTTAACATCAAAGAAAATTCCTATGGTTACTCATTCAACAATCGAACTCAACAACCTTGGGGAAGTCAAAATGTATCTACATATAGATATGGAAATTCCTCATATCAAGGGAGTTATAGACAAGGGAGTTACAGTAACAATCAGCAGCATAACTACAACCAGAATTCTCAGGTATGTTTAATTCCTGATCAAATGTAGGCACATATCTAGATGCAACCACAAGAGCGAATGCAACCATAACAGAATGCGCTGCCACATATGCAAGGACAGCATCAGTGATAGCAACAACAATTTTCTCCACGAAGATCAAATCCTATGGCTGCTCTTGAAGCACTGCTACGAGAGTATATTTCGCGAACTGAAGCTCCAAGTTTTATGCAGGAATAAAAAAATCATATTTTTGTCGACGCATCTTGTCGGTGCATTATAAAATGATTTAGCAAGGACCCTTTCCTTCTTTAATCATGTTGCTATTTAAACAACGAGGTATTTTACCTAGAGATGGTGAAGAGGTGCTAGAGAATAAGAGCCTCATCAATGATATCTGAGTAGAGAGAATGACGAGAGGGCAAGAGACACCGATAGTGAAAGAAGCACCCAAGAAGAAGGAAAAGGGGAAAAAGAAGAAAAAACAGGATAATGCGCCCATAGACTGGAAGAGGTTGGCTGTAATGGAACTAAACATTGATCGCATTGACATGCACCAGATTCGTATTGTCAGCGCATTACAGACGAAATATATTTTAAGCGTACTAGAGTTTCTTGGCTGAGCCTAAATCCCTACCAGAGTTCCTTGTCTTCCCACATATTATTAATGAAGCTATCTCATCCTTCAACCAGCCTACTCTTGATGGTAGGCCGCAACATGTTCCTTCTCGAACAAGAATCTACATTTTAGATGATGAGGAGCACGAGGGGCATTCTAATGCTATGGAGGATTGCTACAGAACTATAGCCAAATGTTCGAAGAAGAGCTCGCGAATAGCCTTGGGGCTAATATGACAGAGTGGGCAGCTATGGTTGAGGAAGTGCATACTCTAATTGTATCCATGGGTGTGGACATAGAGGAAGGCACCGACAAAGACACCATTGAGCAAGAATAGCCTGAAGAAGGAGAAGCAGAATAAGAAGAAGGCCAAGAGAAGGAGAAGGAAAGAGAGGAAGAATTTGAGAAGGACCCTACAGAGAAGCAGGAGGAAAAGTAAGACGATACCTCGACAGATATCACTAAGGATATTGTCGAAGCACCCATAAATGGCTTCCAATGTAAACATGGCTACACCTGAAGTGAGCCAGGCTGAGGCAATTACTAGCAGTGCTGAAGATTGTAATCATTTGACCATAGTGCCTTATATAGCACCACTTACAGAAGTCTACCCATCAGTTGTAACTGTTGATGAGGTCACCACCCAACCAACGAAAGAGGAGCAATCTACTGATTCGACTAGTACGAAGGACAGAAAGAGGAAGCGTAAAGACAAGAAAATGAGGCATAAGGAGGAACAGAAGCACAAAAAAAAAAACCAATGCAGCCACATCATTGTCCCTGAGTTAGTTTTTATTTTTTAGCACTTAATTTAGTTTTCATGCATATCATATAGCTATAGTATAATTGTCCCTGCATTATTAATGTCATTGCATTTCCATATATATATTTATTAATGTTAGTGCATTGGGGATAATGCACACTGTAAGTTTGGGGGGAATTTGTGTGAAATGGAAATGTAATTGCACCCACATTTTTTAGAATTTACTTCTGTCTTTATTTAATGAAAGTATGTAGAATTTCAGCAAAAATGTGACCACATTTTATTTGATGCGTAAATCTTGAATTATTTGAAATATTGATATGTGAATTGGGTGAATATGAATGAATATTGAATCCTCTATTTTTGGATGAATGATTGGAATTACTTTAGTAATAAATGGATAGTATCACTCTTTGAATCTTGAGCTAACTTGCCAATTACAGCGACATTGTATTAATAAAAGACACTCCAATGTGAGTGTAGTGTGACATTTCAAGGAGAATACTTCGCTGTAGATTGTAGAAAAATCATCTAGCCAAAGGCTGCCCCTACAAGAGTGTGTGTTAGCGCAATTACATACCTCCTGGGGGATTGTTGCACCCCATCGTTACTACCCAGGAATAAAGGTAGAGTAATACAAAGACATCTCTCAGTCACTTGAAAAAAGAAAATGAGAAAAAGAAAGAAAAAAAAAAGAAAAGAAGAAAAAATGTTTGCTGTAAATGTTGTATTGGTTTAGGGAAGATTAAGATTCAATGCATAAACTAACATTAATGAAGTTGCAGTTTTAATGATTCATGCCTATAAATTGTCGGCACATTATTCTATTATATGAATAGAATTTGTACATTAGGACTTCAGAGAATACAAGTTGTATGAATAATGATTGCGATGACATTTTTACTTGTGACTTTGTTAATTTTTATTTACTTGAGGACAAGTAAAAAATCATGTTTGGGGGTGTGATGGTATTACAAATGACATATATTTTCTCCCTAAATTTGTGTACTATTTGTCTCTTTTGTACCATATTTAACATGCATGTACGCATTTTATACTTAGTATTTATGTTTTCTAACTCATTGCTAGTTGGTTTAAATTCTTGTTATTTTTACCTCTTTTTGTACAAATGTCCCTGCAATCAGCCTATATATTGTGCCTTAGAATTGTCAGCGCAGGAACTCATCTTTGAAGATCAATGCTGGAAGAAGAATGCAGCCACAAATATAGCTTGGAATTGCGGCCAGAGATGTCGACGCATAGAAATATTTACTTTGCATCAGTGAATTCAAACTACAAGTACATCTGGAAGCACCAGCGTAGGAATTTCACACGTTGTCGCCTCAATTAAAGAATTCAGATCGCGACCAAAAATGCGGTGACAATTTGCAGATTTATGAAGAACACACCAGATCTGCATGAGTGCACAGCTGAAATTTAACTAACTTTGACAACTGTCATTAGATCTGGATCTGAGAAGAGATGAGGTCTACCATTCTTGAAGCTAGAAAGCATTTAGAGTTGCGGCCACAGTTTGGTCCAAAAATGTGGCAAATTGTCGGCGCAAATTATAAATTACGCCGGCATTCTGCACCAGTCTAGTAAATAAATCAGATCTGCATAGCTGTCAATAACAAACTTTTACAGCTGTACAAAGTAGTTGGATATGAGAATGGACGAAATCTGCAATTTCTTGAGCTTATAAATAGAGGAAAGAAGAAGGAAGAAATCATCAAGAGCGAAGGGATTTAATTCTGAAAATTCTGTGTGAATTGGAGATTTGAGCTGGAAATCATGGAGCTGATGAAGCTAGTCTGCAACCACTTCTGACGAGAGGTGCTTGATACAGAGCAAGAGGAAAAATTAGGGAGTAGGCCTAGTAGTCTAGAGATAGTAAGCTTCGTTGTACTCTTTAATTCTTCTTAAACGTTGATAGATTTTGATGATATTTAATGAATACGAGTGTCTCTTTTAATGTTAAATCATTTTGATTCTTATTTTACACTGCGTATCTGTTTATTCTTGGATCTAACCGCTTTAAGCATGAGAGTGAAATTGCAGTGCGCCAACATTGAGAGATGCGATGACATGTTGGGTTAACAAGTAAGTTAGGCTAGAGCTGCTTAGGACTAGGACAAACTCCAGTTACTTATTCTTGAATACACATCGTTGCTCGCACCGAGAGGTGGAGTGATTGTGGATATTTAAGTCGGGATTAAGTAGAGAGTTGTTGTTGGTAATAACTCAAAGGTACTTCATTGTAGCGAAATTCCATCTATATTTTACCTTGTCGACGGATCCAGCATTGTGATTTAGCAGAATCAATGAACCATTTTTGCCCTTCTACACTTGATCAAATTTACATTTTATGCATTTAAATATTCAGCACTCAACACTCAACCTCTAAAGTTTAACTCTAATTTCATTGACATTCCTGATTATTTTAGTGTGTAGACCTGACATAAATGCATTGACATCAGTACTCACTTTACACTTAATTGTAATATTAGCTGCTTTGACATTTAAACATCAAGAACCCATTCCTCGTGGGATCGATATCCTATAGCATTGTTCTATCAACTATACTTGCATCGACGTGTGTCCGCTTGCACATTACTATGAAGTAAAAACACCGATCAACTGGATCTCAACCATCGGTAGGACATCTAAGACCAGCACCCATATAACATGTAATGCTCACATGAGCTGTGAAGTGGGCTTATTCACATGAGCTGTGGAGAATCTGCAACATATGTTGGATCTCATCCATCGGTAAGACATCTAAGACCAGCACCCATATAACATATAATTCCCAAAATCGGGTCATATAAATCCCAGTATTCCTCAGATATTCAACAGTATAAATCCATGTCATCCAATTTACATTATCATAAGTTTTAATTCTCCTCAAGAATACAACAATGTAATCAAACACAATAATTCAAGTTATATATATATAAAAATATTTATGGAAATAAAAATTTAAAATTTTAGTAAGTTACGAACTTACCTCGGCTAATCCAAAAGTATAAAAGAAGTGGGGACTATTCTGCAACCTTGTCTTTTCCTCGACTTAAACCTGGTTGTTGCGTGTCTTGATCTCAATAATCTTCTAAATCAATAGGAAGTTTTCAACACAAATTTTCTCCTCAACAATGGAGGTGCACGGTTTTAAGGAAAAAGAAAAGGGCAAGAGCAAAATTTCATTTCTATTTTTCCTTTTTCTTTTTCCTTTTTAAATCAATTTGAAAGGTTTTCATCATGACATTTCCCATGCCTTCTCCACCTAATCCCACCATCCTCTATTTTAATTATTTTTAATTGAAAATTATAACCACAAATATCTTAAAATGAAATGCCATTATCATCTAAGCATCCTAGTTTTGGAATAATTTTTGTTTTAGTCCCTTTGTTTTAAAAAGGTGTTCCCAAATGTTGCTCTCCACTTTTACAACCCATACTAATTAGCCCCTTTTTCCTAATCTATTCCTTTCCAAGCTATTTATTTCTATAATTACAATCCCACACCTTTCATTGTAAATAATAAAATTTAATAATTATTGATGACACTCGTCGAAGAGTGTGGTCCCGAACTACTATTCTCGACGTTACAGAATATGGGTTGTTACAATAATCCTATGTTAATACAAACAATTCATTAATTTAACAAGCAAGTAAAGGATCAATTGAAGTAACTACATAGATTTATATTGAAACAATTTAATCACACAATCCTGCAAGTTATACAAGGCTAATGTACCATTTAATACCGTCGCTTAATTTAAGCTTTTGCTACCTTAGAAGATTAAACATACACAAATTAAATAATGTATCCATTAATCATAATTTCAATTCGATTAATGATTAATTCATTAGTTACCAAACAATTGTAATGTAAGTGTAACATAAACATTATAATATTTAATTAAACAAAACAACAAGGCCTATAACAGTACAAACATGATTTGCAATAAATTAAGCAATTAATACAATCAACCCAAGACTTCATAGAATTTAAGTCATTTTAATTAAATAAAGAATAACAAGATAAATAATATCCATCATAACAAAAACAAGAAATTAAAAGAGGAAAAGGGATTAGAATCAAATCCAGTAGTTCTCTAGAACTACTATTGCATTCCTTCTCGTTTCTGCCAGTTTTTGTCAGATCGAGGTCTCTGATGAACCCTCGAATGAAGCTACTCCAAGGCTGAAGAAATACTCTCTTTCAAGAGGGGAAAACTGACAAGGGAACGAAGGGAAAAGAATGGAAAAACTAGAGAGAAAATGAGTGAGAAGAGAAAGAGGTGTTGATGAATTGAGTGATGAAAATGGGTAGCAAAGAAGGGTATTTATAGGTGGGATTGGAGGCTAACTTTTGCAAATAGAAATTAGCCACTCACCTCTCCATGTAGGCCACCATTCAAGCAAGTTTGAATGGTTCAAACTTTGCTTTAATTAGCTTGGGGCAAATCTATAAAGCCACAAATTGTGGAGGGGTTTGAGGGAACTTTGATGGGTGTTATGCAAGTGTAAAAGTCAACTAAATTCAGCTGATTGGGTCAGCCATTTGGACGGAACTGAGCCGCCCAATTACATGGTGGTTCAGTCCTTCATGTTCAGCACACCGAGCCACTTCTTTTCAGACTTTATAATATAATTTCTAACCCAATTAAATTTGAATTAAAATTTAATTATAAAGTATATAAATACTCATAAATTGGACCGACAGTAACTGGAAAATTAATCATCCAACATTAGCTGGAAAATTAATCATCCATACTCTTGGTTCACTCGGTGTATAATTTACCCCAACGGTTCAAGCATTCTATAGTGTCTACTGAGCCGCCAAACTATCTAAAATACATCAAATTCATGATTAATTATTATAAAAATAATTAAAAATCAATATGTTGGTAAATTAAATACGAATTAATTATTTTATAATTAATTTATATTTTTAGATAATAATTACTACGGAATTGTATGAATTTGAGCAAGAAAAGGGCATGAAAAAGTCTATATATTTTTGTGTTTCCACACCCCTAAACTTAATTCATTGCTCATCTCGATTAATGCACAAATCACAAAAGAATTAATCATTTATCTCAATACTTATGAATTTAATGTAATAAAGCACAAGATCAAGAATTCTGAGATTATGTAGCTCAAGTATGCACTTTATTCAAACTATTCTTAAATACCATTATGCTTAGCAAAACTAGACTAACTACTTTCTTAATAAAGACATGTCAATAAAGAGGGTATAAATACCATCTTCCAAAGGTCTAGCATTAAGAAAAGCAATTTGCAAAGCCTAAAGATCAATCAAAACAACCTAGAGCTTAATTATTTCATACCTTCTGTTGTAAACACTTGCGAGCTTTCATTGTATTCATTTAGCTCAAGTGTTCTTCTTTGTATTTGTGCTTAATTGACAAACATCCTAATCTTGTAAACATTGTTTCTTTGTTAGCTTGTTTGTTTCTCTTTGAGAGAGGGTTCATACTTAAGGTTTGGGTAGAAACCTTAAGGGAGTTCTATCTTAAGATTTTGGGGTATAAGTCTTAAGAGATATTGTAAGGTTAAACTTTGTCCTCAAAGGTTATACAAATCTAGTGGATTTGGAAAAAAAATCCTTAGTTGTGGAAAGCTAAGGTCGTGGAGTAGGCATTTGGGGCCGAACCACTATAAATCATTGTGTTCTTTGTTGCAAACTTTTATTGCTTCCACCACAACATCTCAAAGGCCGATTCAACCTTCCTTACCGACATTATCGAGTTGATCCATCGAGCTAACATATTCCCTTAATTAAGATCAAACTGTAATCATTAAATTTAACTTATGCATTTATATGTTGAACATAACAATTTCTCTCCACTAATGTAGGTAGCATCAAAATTTTGAATCAAATAAGTCTTTATATAGGTTGTAGCGGGGCTAAACTAGGGGTAGGTACAAGATAAATATGTTTAAGCTAAAATCACTAGACTTAGCTTGCATCGAACCTTCGAGATAATTACCTTTAAATTCACCAACTTTTTCGAACTTGAGTACTCATGCTCTTTTCTCTTTTTATTTTGAATACATATGTTCTTTTTTTTTCTGGGCATCATTTTGTATGTACTACACTTTGTTGAGCATTTTGGTACTTATTCTCAACTCCCTCGAACTTATTTTCAGAAAACATTCTTGATAAATTGATTCTTGTAGTTGGGACAATTTAGAGATAAGTACGAGAGATAGAATGACTTATCATTGTAAGGTTCAAAGAAATTCAGGCCATATAGTCTCAAAGTTGGCTTCAAGAGAAAACATTAATTAAGGTTAACTTGAAAGGTTCAAACGGTCCAAACAAATGTTGCCTAAATCATTTCCAAAATTTCATGCTTCTTAAGATCTCGCCTCAAGAAATTACTAAGTCAATTCTAGAGACTCAAACTTTCATGCATGTTTAGCTTTTATATGTGTTAGTTCAATGGATCAACTCGATAATACCGGTAAAGAGGTTGAATCGACCATTGAGATGTTGTGGTGGAAGTAATTGAAATTGGCAACAAAGAACACAAGGATTTATAGTGGTTCGGCCCCAAATGCCTACTCACTACCTTAGCTTTCCACAACTAAGAATTTTCCTAAATCCACTAGATTTGTATAACCTTTAAGGACAAGGTTTAACCTTACAATCTCTCCTAAGAGTTATATCCCAAAATCTTAAGATAGGACTCCCTTAAGGTTTTTAACCAAACCTTAAGTATAAACCCTCTCTCAAAAGAGAAACAAACAAGCAAGCAAAGAAATAATCCTTACAAGATTAGGATGTTTGCAAATGAAGCACAAATAAAAAGAAGAACACTTGAGCTAAATGAATACAATGAAAGCTCACAAGTGTTTACAAGAAAACGTATGAAAGAATTAAGCTCTAGGTTGTTTTGATTGATCTTTAGGCTTTGTACATTGCTCTTCTTGATGCTAGACCTTTAAAAGATGGTATTTATACCCTCTAAGTGAATTCCAACCGTTGTGGTTGTTGGGAAAGTAATGTAGCCGTTGCATCCATAAAAACTAGCATTGAATGCAGTCTGTAGCTTCATTGTTCCGGTAGAAGCATACTTGTATCGATGGAACTGAACTTGTATCGGTAGAAGTGAAGTTCTACCGGTAAAAGTCCCAAGGTAGATGACTTCACAAAATATTACTGTTAAAGTTGTTCTATCGGTAGATGCTTCATTGTATCGGTAGAAATTTGAAGGTTTCATTTGGTATCGATAGAACCCATCAGAGTATCGGTAGAAGTGTAGAGGATGCTGAATTTTGGCTACTGGCTTGACTTGTTTCGATAGAAGTCTTCAAGGTATCGGTAGAACTGAAGTTATATCGGTAAAAGTGAAGTTCTACCGGTAGAAGTCCCAAGCCAAAACTACTTTGCTCACTAGCGTCTGTTCTACTTAACTTTTATTAAAACACTTTAATTTGTTATATCAAAAAAAAAATTATCCAATAGGGCTTAGTTTAAAAATAAAGAATTAAAAATTTTATGGTATGATTCACGTATTTTATTAAGAGTAACATTCATATCATGGTTCAGCTTAACATCACAACCATTGAGATAATTGAATTTTATTTAGGCATAATAACAAAATTAGCCCCTAACATTTGGGTGTTGATAGCAATAGAAAAGACCATTAAATTCTCCTTATTTAGAGTATAATTTGTTCCCTTTGTATTATGTTTAACATGCATTTATAGCATTTTATATTTAGTAATTTCATTTTCTAAGTCAGTGATGTTTGATTTAATTTTCTTCTATTTTATCCCACTTATGCTACTAATGTTGCTACATTTAGTGTCAGTTTTGCGTCTTGAGATGTCAGTATAGGGATCGATCTTAGAAGATCAAAGTAGGAAAGTGTTCAAAACTGTCACTACAAGTTTGATCCAGAATTACCCCCAAACATGTCACCGCATAAGTACTTCCAGATTACATCAGGGATTTTTCTGTGTGAATATTCAGAAGTACTAGTGCATGAAGATGTCAAAGTTGTCACAGCAAATTAAAGAACAAATTTGCGTCTAGAAATGTCGTAACAACCTACAATTGCTTTCTACATACACCAGATTTGCATGACTGTATAGCTGGATTAACTAACTTGTACAGTTGGAAGGAAGTTCGATTTGAGAAAAAAAGGACACCTGTACTGGGCAGTGAAGATAAATATTGAGGAGAGAAAGAAGAGAAAGGGGATTTTGAAGCTCGTGACAAATTAATTCCATTCTAATTTTTCTTAAGCTTGCTTCCATGGCAGCTTGAAATTCCTAGAGGGAGAACTGATACAACGAGAAGACAGCATCTACTCTTGACGATGAGTGTTCTAAGTGCGACACAAGAGGAGCATTTACGGAATAGTTCTAGTAGGCTAGGAATAGAATGCTTCAACTTATTCTTTTATTCCTCTTAAACGCTGATAAATTCTGATGAACTTAATTGTGTATGGAAATACCTGTTAATTTTAGATCTACTTTGATTTTTGCTCAATTCTTCTTATCTGTTTATCTTCGGATTTAATTGTCTGATCACAGAAGTGTTATTACAGTTGCTGACACTGGAAAATGCAGTGACAAGTTAACTTAACAAGCTAGACAACGGAAGTTACTTGAGGCACGAAGGAATTCTAGTCACTTGTTCTAGAATTCAAAGCATTGCCAGCACTGGAAGGTGTGGTTAATGTAAGTGTTTGGGTCTTTGGTAAGCAGAGAAGTCGAAAGGAGTAAGATCTAATTAAGTTTAATTGCGTCGACAATTTATCAATCAATTACCTTGTAGTCACATTTAGTGGTTACCAACTTATCAAGTCATGGATCCCCCTATTTCTTTATCATTGTTTTATTTTTATTGCACTAACAAAATACCTTTAACACTTCATTACATTTTTCTTATTAAATTTCTCTGACATATTATATCACAGTATTATAATATTTGCTCTGACAGTTTTAATTCTTTTATTTGCACAATCTTTGATTTAATTGCGCTGACATTATTCCTGACAGTTTTTCTTATTCTGATCTCTTTTGCATCGAAAAATTTAAACATAATCAGCCATCTCTGTGGGATCAATATCTGATAGCTTTACAGCTATCAACTATACTTGCATCGATAAGTGTTTGCTTGCACAATTGACGTTCATAGTGCGATCAAGTTTTGGCGCCATTTCCTGGGATGACGTTTGTTTGATGTTTATTTTTGTAGTTGCAATTATTCTTTATTTCCTAATTTTTATTTGTTATTAATCTGCTTATTTTTGCTAATTATTTTCAATTCTCTTTTAGGTATTGCGTGACCACAAGGAGAAAACCTGACAATATTATTGGCTTAGATCCGGAAATTGAAAGAACCATTCGAAGGAGAAGACAAGAACAAAGAAATATGACTTTACTTGGAGATGGTGCCATACCATAGTTGCCACCACAAAATCTTGTTCCTCCAATACAGCCACAAAATGTAAATAATCCATCGCTGCCACAAGATTAACAAATACAAAATAGAACAATATGAGACTTTGTTGTTCCTGAGCTAGATGACTTGTAACTAGGTGTTGTTAGACCAGTTATCCAAGCTAGGAATTTTGAGTTAAAACCGATTATGTTTCAGATGTTAAATTTGAATGGGCAATATGTTGGTTTACCTCATGAGGATGCGAGAGAGCATCTTAAATATTTTATGCTAATCTGTACCTCTTTTAGTCAGCATGGTGTTCCTGATGATGCCTTAAAGATGCAACTGTTTCCTTACTCATTACAAGGAAGAGCTCATACCTGGTTTCTTGGATTACATACCGGATCTATTACATCGTAGAATGCACTTGCAACTCAATTTGTTTTGCGGTTTAATCCACCCACGATGAATGCTCGATTACGAAATGATATTACTACTTACCATCAGCTGGATGATGAGAACCTGTATACCACATGAGAGCTTTACAAAACTTTGCTTCGACATTGTCCCATGAATGGAATCCAACAAGAAATTTCATATTGAAATCTTCTACAATGGATTAAATGCATAGACAAGAAATCTTATCGATGCATCTACAAATGGTCCTTTGCTGGATTGCACCTACGATGAAGTCGTACAAATTTTGAAGAGAATTGTACAAAATGATTATCAATACCCAATTTCTTGAGCTGCTCAAGTAAAGGCAAATCCTGGAGTTATTGAGTTAGATGCCATATCAGCTTTAAGTGCATAGGTATCTTCATTGGCTAAAATGATAAAAAATATGAAAGGAACGAGTGATGTTGCCCCTATTCAAGTAGCCTAGCAGATAGATGTCTCGACATTTTGTTGTGAAATTTGCAGTGACAATCATAGCTATGAAGATTGCCCACAACATGTAGAAAATGCATTCTATGTTAATAACATTAAAGGAAACTCGTATGGTAACTCTTACAATAGTTCAACTAGGACTCAACAACCTTAGGAGAATCAAAATGCATCCACATTCCAATATGGAAATTCCTTGAGTCAAGGAAATTTTCGATAAGGGAGTTACAATCAGCAGCAGCAGAATTACAACCATAATCCTCAAGTACAGGCATATCATGATCAAATGCAGTCACATGCTCGTATGTAGCCATCGGAGACTGCAATGCCAAATATAAACATGCAAGGACAGCAACAACAACAACAACAGTAGTATTCTCAACTAAGATCAGATCCATTAGCTGCCTTTGAAGCTTTTATGCGTGACCATATTACAAGAACTTAAGCTATTGTGCAAGAAAATTCTTCTTTCATCCAAGCGTTGGAAGCACAATTAGGACAGTTGGCTTCTAATATGAGCACGAGACCACCAGGTGCCTTACCCAGTGATACCAAAAATCCAAATCCAAAAGGGAAGGAGCATTGCAAGCCTATTACTCTTCGGAGTGGAAAGCAAACTATTGAACAAAGTAGCAACTCTAATACAGCACCTGTTGACGCAAATGAAACTAAGAAGCAAGGAGAAGTTGTATCTAAAGAAGTAGTAGAGATAAATGAGAAGGAGCCACCAGTAATTACACCCATGCCAACCATTCGACCTTTAAAAATGTTGACGCAACTGCTAATGTTGACGTAGCTGGTTGAATCACAACAGCCTAATGTCTCCAGACGATTGTCATTTCCATAACAATTCAAGGAAAAGAACATGATAGATAATATCAAAAGTTTTTGGCCACCTTGAAACAACTACATGTTAATATACCTCTCGTTGATGCTCTTCTGCAGATTCCTAGCTATAAGAAATTTATGAATGAGCTCTTGTCAAAGAAAAAGTTGACCAACATGGAGACAATTGCGCTCACAGAAGGTTGTAACGCTGTAATGACAAATAAATTGCTACCTAAGATGAAAGATCCTGGTAGTTATACAATTCCATGCTCCATTGGATATCATTATTTAGAGAAAGCTCTTTACGATCTAGAAGCAAGCATCAACCTTATGCCCTTATCAACATTCAGAAAATTGGGAATTGGCCATATGAAGCCTACTGCGGTGACATTGCAACTAGCAGATAGATCTTTAGCGCAACCTAAAGTACAGATTAATGATGTTCTCGTCCAAGTAGATAAGTTTGTGTTCTTAGTAAATTTCATCATATTGGATTGCAAAGCTGATAAGGAGGTACCCATAATTTTAGGATGCCTATTTCTTCCTACAGGTCGCACTCTTATAGACATTTTTAAAGGTGAGTTAATCATGTGACATAATGATGAACACATTACCTTCAGTGTCTTCAAAGCAATTCCCTATAGGAGTAAAGAGCAATTTCACCACATTGATGTCCTGGATGAATTAGTTGAGGAAGAATTTAATGAGTGTAGTTCAGTAGCGCAAGAAGAATTTGCAGTGACATCCGAAGACAATTTCCTACCTAATTGCGACCACAAGGTTGAGGCAAATATTTGTATGCTTAGACATGGTTAGAGATGGAATCTTTGGATCTGACCAATAGGACGATTCTTGTTTTCAAGCCATCGGTTGAATAAGCTCCAAATTTGAAGTTAAAATAATTGCCAAAGCATTTAAAATATGTTTTCCTTAGTGACAACGATACCTTACCAGTAATTGTCTCCGCAAATCTCAACATAAGCAAAGAGGAGAAATTAATCGAAATATTTAAGCAACACAAGCATTCCATCGTTTGGAGCATTACGGGCATCAGAGGCATTAGTCCCTCTTTTTGCATGCACAAGATCAGGCTAGAAGATGAGGGAAAGCAGTCCATTGAACAGCAACGTAGATTAAATGAGAAAATGAAGTTGTGAAAAAAGAGATCATAAAATGGTTGGATAAAAGCATTATTTACCCAATTTTTTACAGTACGTGGGTAAGCCCAGTCCAATGTGTTCCAAAGAAGAGCGGTATTACGATGGTAAACAATGACAAAAATGAATTAATTCCTACTAGCATTGCTACCGGTTGGCGAGTTTGCATGGATTATCGTCGTTTGAATGCTACCACAAAAAAAGATCATTTCCCACTTTCATTCATTGATCAGATGCTGGACAGGCTAGCTGGTAAGGCCTATTACTATTTTCTTAATGGATATTCTGGTTACAACCAAATTGCTATTGCGCCAGAGGACCAAGCAAAAACAACTTTTACTTGTTCATTTGGTACCTTCGCTTTTCATCGAATGTCGTTTGGGCTATGCAACGTACGAACCACATTTCAAAGGTGCATGATGGCAATCTTTTCCTATATGATTGAGGATTTGTTGGAGGTATTTATGGATGACTTCTCTGTTTATGGTCACACTTTTGATAAATGCGCTGACAATTTAACTAAAGTTTTGAAGCGATGCGAGGACACTAATTTGGTACAAAATTGGGAAAAATGACATTTTATGGAAACTGAAGGCATTGTCCTTGGGCATCGTATCTCTTGTCAGGGCATAAAAGTAGACAAGGCCAAGGTAGAGATAATTGAGAAGCTGCCTCCACCTACTAATGTCAAGGGGATAAGGAGTTTTCTCAACAATGCAAGATTCTATCGATGATTCATCCGTGATTTCTCCAAAATTGCAAAACCTCTCTGCTCCCTGTTAGAGCAAAATAAAAAGTTTCTATTTGATGCTGCTTGTTTGGAAGCATTTGTAAAAATTAAGCAGCAATTTGTGCAGGCACCTATTGTCGTCGTACTGGACTAGTCACAACCATTCAAAGTTATGTGTGAAGCAAGCAATTATGCTGTAGGTGCAGTGCTTGGGTAATGCAAAGACAAGGTATTTCATACAATTTATTATGCTAGCAAGACTCTTACTGGAGTGCAGGTTAATTATACAACCACAGAAAAAGAATTGTTGACAATAGTTTTTGCATTCGACAAGTTTCGTTCGAATCTTGTCGGTTCAAAAGTTACAGTTTATATTGATCATTCTGCATTGAGATACCTCTTTACCAAAAAAGATGCTAAACCAAGGCTGATTAGATTGATCTTGTTATTACAAGAATTTGATGTTGAAATTAAGGATCGAAAAATCAGGTAGCAGACCATTTATCTCATTTGGAATTTGAGAGTGAAGATGGAAATACATCACAAATTGTCGACGCATTCCCAAACGATAAGCTATTTTTTGTCAATGCATCCTCATGGTATGCAGATATTGTCAATTATTTGGTCTATGGAAAACTACCATTGTGTGCAAATGGTCACCGAAAGTTCAGATATATTCGCAATGCTGGAAAATACTATTGGAATGAGCCATACCTGTTCAAGGTATGCGCTGACAATATTATTCGTCGCTACATTCCTGAAGAAGAAATGCTCCCTATCCTGAAGAATTGTCATGATGCTCCTTATGGAGGTCATTTTAGTGGTGTTAGGACTGTTGCAAAAATCCTTCAGTTAGGATTTTATTGTCCAACATTGTTTTGAGACACCTACAATTTTGTTCAACAATGCCACAAATGTCAGTGCACTGGATCGATATCTCGACGCAACAAGATGCTACAACAACCTATCATGGAAGTTGAGCTTTTCAATGTCTGGGGTATGGATTTCATGGGACCATTTCCAAATTCTTTTGGAAATGTTTATATTCTGGTCGCTGTCGATTATGTTTCAAAGTGGGTCGAAGCAGTAGCTGTTCTTAAAGATGATGCTCAGACAGTGTTGAAATTTTTTCACACATACATCCTCACTCGATTCGGCACACCTAAAGCATTAATTAGTGATCAAAGCACTCGTTTTCATTGTAATCAAGTTACGACAACATTAAAATGTTATGGTGTTAAACATCGAATGGCAACCACATGTCATCCGAAAACAAATGGCCAAACTGAAGTATCCAATCGGTAATAAAAAATGTTCTTGAAAAGGTGGTTAATCCATCTAGACACGATTGGACTTCATGGCTTAATGATGCATTGTTGGTGCTTCGCAAAGCATACAAAACACCATTAGGAATGTCGTCGTATCAACTGGTTTTTGGTAATTCATGTCACTTACCTGTGGAACCTGAATATAAAGCCATGTGGGCAATTAAACAAGTGAATATGGATTACGATACTGCTAGACGAAACAGATTGTTGGACATTTCGAAAGTAGAGGAAATTCGACGCAATGCTTATGAGAATGTTGCAATATATAAAGAAAAAAATGAAGCGATGGCATGACAATATTATCTTGCGGCGATAATTTTCTACAGGTCAATTAGTTCTTTTATTTAATTCACGTTTAAAACTGCATCCTGATAAATTGCATTCTAGATGGTCAGGGCCATTTGTAGTTGTCGAAGCATTTCCTCACGGTGCGGTGACAATTAAAGATTTAAATGATGGGCACCAATTCAAGGTAAATGACCAACGATTGAAACACTATCTCAGTCCAGACAACCATGAGTAAAACGAGACCATTAACTTGGTCACATTTCCTTAACATGTCATTACATTTATTCTATTTAGTTTTTGTATTTTATTTTATTTTAACTCTTTTCTTTATTCTTTGCAGGAATAAAAGTTATCATTTTTGTCGATGCGCATAAACACAACTTGTTGACACATTTTAATTGTTGACTCACCACTGTGAAGCATTTCAAGAATGAATCACGTCGATTGATTCACACTGCTCCCCAACTATTTGAACGATTCGAAGAAAGGAAAATTCGTTCCATTTCATTTATTGGATGCAGACACAGTGTCCTATCACTGTAATGGAAATCATCATGCCTCTTCATCTTCATCCTCTATAAAACACTCTATTATGCCGACGGTGTTCTGCACAACCACATCCACCATTGTTGCTACAAACCTTTCTTTTCTTCAATCTTCAAATTTCCTACTATTTTTAATCTCTTTCTCTTATATAGCCATGGTTAGAACTAGAGGAGCAAAGGCCCCTTCTAAATCAGTAGCTGAATCATCTGCGATGGTGGTACGTAACGCCAAGCAATCGCCACCCAAAGAGGCAGTATTGTTTCTTACCAAAGCTACTAAAGACCGTTTCCATGGCACTATGTTAAAGCGTAACTGCCACCCAAAGCAAGGATTCCAACTGTCTCTAATACTCACACTGGGAAAATAAGTCAACAAAACCATCTCGCGCCTGGGTTGGGAAAAATTTTACGATCATCCTGAAGGATATTCCCCATCTCTTGTCCGTAAATTCTATGCCAATTTAGTTTATAAGGAACAGGAATTCATCTTTGTTCGAGAGGGACTAGTGCCATGAGGCACTACCCATATAAATGCCCTATACAACATCGTTGAGGGGGAGGATGAGCATGTCGCTATCTTGGAACAACTGACAAAGGATGGTGTTGATTCGTTAATGGATGATCTGTGCATTGATAGTGTCATTTGGACAGGAAACAACCCTATAAACTATACAATGCATCATTGTTTCCTTACAGTTCAGAGCAAAGTCTGGTTCCATTTCATCAACTGTCGCCTATTGCCCTCTACTCATAGCACTACAGTGACTTTAGATAGAATGTGTCTTATACATTCAATCATCAAAGGTCATCGAATTGATGTTGGTGCAATCCTCCATCAAGAGATTACAAAGTCTACAGCGAAGAAAACAGGTATACTGCCATTTCCCTCTCTTATCATGCAGTTGTTTCGATAGAATGGTGTTATGCCTCTTAAAAGGGAAGAGTTCTTGGAAAATAAGGGACCCATTAATGATGTCTTGGTTGAGCGCATGACGAGGGGGCAAGAAACCCCTGTGGTAAAAGAATCTGCACAAATGAAGGAGAAAAGGAAGGCAAAGAAAAAAGACAAGCAACCTCATGCTCCAACGGATCCTCAACTTTGGAGGAAACTTAAAGAAATTGATCAGTTGGTTGACCGAATGATTATCCGACAACTAAAACATGTCACCATAGTTAAGGACATGGAGCACTCATAGAACTTATTCTATGCCTACACCAGGGCATTGAATACTGCAATCGTCAGCACATTATGCAGTATGAGCAAGCAGCCCTTTCTAGAATTCCCAGTATTCCCTTATCATCAGGGAGGCAACACCATCAACCAAGAAAGCTACTTCAGAGGGGAAGGATCACTCTGTAGAGTCTTCACATATGGTCCACATTTTTTATGATGAGGATCAGGATGTGAATTCAAGGGATGTTGAGGAATGTTTTCGTAATATTGCTAGCCTCTTTGAAGATGAATTTTCTAACAGTTTAGGAGAAAATATGGCAAAAACTGAAGTTGTTGTTGCAAAGGGGCACATGACCATGGAATCTATGGGTATCGACAAGAAGAAGGAAGAAGAAAAAGAAGACAAAAGAGAAGAAGAGAAAGAGGAAGTTCCTGTCGCGACAAATTTACCTAAAAATTTTGTATCCGATCTTGACAATGTGGATGCAACTACTGAAGCCCTAGCACCATCTGTTGCGAGTCAAGTCGAGGCTATGACATTCAGTAATGAGGATTTTAATCCTATGGCTATAGTGCCTTATGTGGCACCTCTTGCTGAAATTCATCCTTCTTATGTCACAGTTAATGAACCAGCACACAACAGAACCTAGAGAAACAATCCACCGCCCCGATTAAACCAACGAAAAAGAAATGTAAGCGCAAAGATAAAAAGAAGCGCAAAGAGGAGCATCCCAAGAAGAAGAAAAAGACCAAGGCAACCACATATTTAGCTGCAACACACTGAGTTAGTCTTTACTTTTCAGTACTTAGTTTATTTTCATGCATATCATGTAGTTGTCATCACAGTTTTACGATCACAACATTTTATTTGTCAACGCATTTGCATTGTAGTTGCATTTCCATATATATTTGTATATTATTGTCAGTGCATTGGTGACAATGCAGACTCTAAGTTTGGGGGGAAATTTGTATGGAATGGAAATGCAATTGCATCCGCATTTTTAAGCTATTATTTGTCCTTCAATTTAATGAAAGTATGCACATTTATGAAAAATGTGACTACAAATTTATTTTTTCATTTGATGCTTAATTCTTGAAGTATTTGAGATGCTAATATATGAATTGGATGAATGTGATTGAATGTTGTGTCCTTTTAATTTTGGATGAATGGTCGAATTTACATTAGTAATAATTATAATTACTAATAAAAGACACTCCAATATGGGTGCATTGTGAGTAATCAAGGGGGAACACTCCAAGGCAAGTGTTAGAAAAAATATCTAGCCAAAGGCTGTCACTGCAAGAGTGTTGTCGGTGCAATTACATACTTCTTGGGGGTTTGTTGCACCCCATCATTACTGCTCAGGAACAAGGGTATAGTAATGCAATGACATCTCTCAGTCACATAAAAGAAAAGAGAAAGAAAGAAAATCTAATAAATATACATAATATAATAAATGTTGTATTGGTTAAGAGGATTCAAGATTTAAAGCATGATGCTAGCATTAGTGAAGTTGCAGTTTTAATTATTCATACCTATAAATTGTCGGCTCAATTTTATATCATATGAATGTTATTTATACACTAGGATCTTAGAGAATTCAATTTGCTAGACTGATTATTTGACAAGAATTTTTGCTATGACTTTGCTACATTTTGTTTACTTGAGGACAAGTAAAAACTCAAGTTTGAGGGTGTGATAGCATTAGAAAAGACCATTAAATTCTGTCTATTTAGATTATAATTTATTCCCTTTTTATTATGTTTAACATGCATTTTTAGCATTTTATATTTAGTAATTACATTTTTTAAGTCAGTGACGTTTGATTTAATTTTCTTCTATTTTATCTCACTTATGCTACTAATGTCGCTACATTTAGTGTCAGTTTTGCGTCTTGAGATGTCAGTACAAGGATCTATCTTAGAAGATCAAAGCAGGAAAGAGTTCAAAGCTGTCGCTACAAGTTTGATCTAGAATTGCGCCCAAACATGTCACTGCATAAGTACTTCCAGATTACATCAGAGATTTTTTTGTGTGAACATATTCAGAGGTACCAGTGCATGAAGATGTCAAAGTTGTCACAGGAAATTAAAGTATAAATTTGCATCCAGAAATGTCACGAAAACTTGCAACTACTTTTTGCATACACCAAATTTGCATGAGTGAACAGCTAGATTAACTAATTGTACAGCTGCAAGGAAGTTAGATCTGAGAAAAGGACACCTATACTGGGTAGTGAAGATAAATATTGAGGAGAGAGAAAAGAGAAAGGGAATCTTGAAGCTCGTGAAAAATTAATTCCATTCTAATTTTTCTTAAGTTTGCTTCCATGGCAGCTTGAAATTCTTAGAGGGTGAATTGATGTGACGAGAAGGCAGCATCTACTCCTGACGAAGAGTGTTCTAAGTGCGACGCAAGAGGAGCATTTACGGAATAGTTCTAGTAGGCTAGGAATAGAATGCTTCAACTTATTCTTTAATTCCTCTTAAACGCTGATAAATTCTGATGAACTTAATTGTGTATGGAAATACCTGTTAATTTTAGATCTACTTTGATTTATGCTCAATTCTTCTTATCTGTTTATCTTTGGATTTAATTGCCTGATCATAGAAGTGTTATTGCAGTTGCTGACACTGGAAAGTGCAATGACAAGTTAAATTAACAAGCAAGACAACGAAAGTAGCTTGAGGCACGAAGGAATTTTGGCCACTTGTTCTCGAATGCAAAGTATTGTCAGCACTGGAATGTGTGGTTAATGTGAGTGTTTGGGTTTTTGATACATAGAGAAGTCGAAAGGAGTAACATCTCATTAAGTTTAATTGCGTCGACAATTTATTAATCAATTACCTTGTAGTCATATTTAGTGGTTGCCAACTTATCAAGTCAAGGAGCCCCCCATTTCTTTATCATTGTTTTATTTTTATTGCATTGACAAAATACCTTCACCACTTCATTACAATTTTCTTATTAAATTTTTCTGACATATTATATCATAGTATTTCAATATTTGCTCTCACAATTTTAATTCTTTTATTTGCACAATCTTTGATTTAATTGCATTGACATTATTCCTGACAGCTTTTCTTATTCTGATCTCTTTTTCATCGACAAATTTAAGCATAAACAACCATCTCTGTGGGATCGATATCTGATAGCTTCCTATCAACTATACTTGCATCGACAAGTGTTTGCTTGCACAATTGCTGTGATGTTCACAGCGTGATCAAGTTTTTGGTCACTTTGGCCCTTAAGGTTTTCTTTGGATCGCTTTCATACATAACCTTTGTTTTTTTGGTTAAATTGGTCAATTTTTAAAGGTGATGCTAACGTTGATCGTTAGTTAACGATCAACATAAATTATTGATGTGGCATTCTAGATGTATTTAAATGCTGACATGGCACTATTTTATCTTATACGTCACATCAGCAAATTATTTAAAATTAAGTTTTTAAAATATAAAAATTATTAAAATTATTGTATTATTTTTTTGAAATATAAAATTATTAAAATTATTAAATAATTTTAATCTCATCTTTTTCCTCTCCATTCTTCTTCCCCATTGATTCACCATCAAAATCCATTGTTTCACCATCATCTTCCCTTCGAAATCAGTCGGTAAAATACTTAGTTTATTCAATGACATTGAATGATCTATCAATAACGGGTGCAATTGATCAACCGCCACCATATTAAGCTTTAATGAATCCATGGCGGTAATGAAATTTTGTACACATTCCGCCAAAAACACAGTCGTTCCTTCCGTCAAAACACGATGGTGTTCCACCGTGGTGAGTGCTCCAGAGGTTACTGAACGACATAAAGCGACTGGGCAATCCATTTTGTATGTGTCTGTAAAGCGTTCGATGCTGGGGATTGTATCTTTAAGAGCGAAAGTTAGGGTTTTGAAATGGGCGATGAGTTTTTGACATTCAGGTTCATACATAGATGATGAAATGATATCTCTTATCTAAGCTTTTTCGAGCTTTTTCTTGTTTTGATAATGGCGTAAATCTCTACGGAATTTTAGTAATTTTCTCTCTCGCACTTGTCGTCCCATAGCTTAACCTCCATTTTGAGTAAGATATAGGGTTAAATTCTAGAAGAAAAAAGTTAATGAATTTTTTGAAAATGGATTTTTAAAAGAGAAAAAAAAAACAAGACGACTGTTCAAATCACCATGTTTTGAGTTCACCATCAAAACTTTTCTACAAAAATTAAAATTCATTAAAAATAAGGAAAAAAGAAACCCAGAAACTAAATGCACAAACACCCAAAAAAAGGGTTCTCTACTAATCTTATAGTCTCTTTGACCCCATAAAAACCCCAAAAACTCTGAGCAACTAACACCACACAAAGTTCTTGTAATAAGAACATCCTCATATCTAGGGAAAAAAGGAACATTTAAAGATAAAGTGAAGATGAAGAAACAATGGAAACAAACTCTGAAAAAAAGAAACAATGGGGAAGAAGAATGGAGAGGGAAATGATAAGATTAAAATTATTTTAATAATTTTATATTTCAAAAATTAATATAATAATTTTAATAATTTTATATTTAAAAAATTAATTTTAAATCATTTGCTGACGTGGCATATAAGACAAAATAGTGCCACATCAGCATTTAAATACATCTGGACCACCACGACAGCAATTTATGTTGATCGTTAGTAAAATAATGGCCATGTCAGCATCACCGTTAAAAATTGACCAATTTGATCTAAAAAAAAAGGTTATATATGAAAGTGATCCAAAAAAAACCTTAAGGACCAAAGTGACCAAACACCCAAACGTTAAGGGCTAATTTTGTCATTATGCCTTTTATTTATATTAAAGCTTAGCATAGTCAACATAAATTCAAATTTTTGAGTAAAAATATAATTAAATTCATAAAATAAGAAGAAATAATAATTATTAAGAAGTTTTCGATTTTCGATCCCCTGTACTTAAGATGAACAATGTTCCCATTGTTAAAAACAATAGAGAGAATGCAAAAATAAAAGTGAATAGACACTGTACACTAGGTAGGATCAAGGAAGAAGAAGTGAGTCAAATTTGACTGCTTAAATACCAAGCTCTTCCAAGGTCCAATCCTAGACATGTACATATCTATTGCCAAACTTTTTTTTTTCTAATTATTTGACTTCAACCTCTTAATTCATTATGCAAAATTTAAAGTAACTTCATGACCTAATGGCTTAAAACCTAATCCTAATTTTATTTAAGAACTAAAAACTTGAAATAACCGAAGAAAATAAATTAAAGAAAGACAAGATCCCCTTTTTTATTTATGTGCAGACCCCTTAGACTTTGACTCATCTTTTGCTTTATTGTTCTTATTGTTGCTCGAATCACCTTGCTCCTTCTTTGAAATTGGAGCCCATGGTTCAAATATGTAATCTAGAAATTCAGGCACAAAAATAAATGGGTCATGAAATACTTTCTCGAGTGCACATTTAGATGAGTCATCCCGTATTTTTGTGTATGTCCAATAGGCTTGTTGTTGCCACTGCATATGTTGCATGCAATCCATCATCTTTGCAAGCTCATCTCGAAGTTCTAAGTGAGACGACTGAAGTCTAGGTATGGATATGTCAAGTTCAGACATTTGTTTAGTATACTCTACCTTATCAGGAATTTCTATTGGCTTTATTTGTTCTGTCTCTTCAGGATCTTCCTCTTCTTCGGGATCTTAACTTGAATCTGCTTGTTGTTGATGAATGAAATTCCTTTCTACTAGGATAAGGTCTCAATCAATGATTGCACTTTGGCCATATCCCTCCTTCTTCATGTTCCCAAGGATTTTAGTCTATAAGCACAAAACTGTGATCGTGAATGAGACATAGGCTTGACCAGAACATGTTGAGGCACAGCTTTGAATTTCTCTAATGATGATTTTTCCCACATCTATGATCTTTGTTGTAAGGATCGAGTATAGCAAGACCATTCGTTCCACAAAAATTATAGTCCTATGCGAGGTACGCATCAAACTGAACCAAATAAAATGAAATCATACTTTCACTAACGGTGTCAAGTATTCTTTGCGATAAGTATGAACTCCATTCTTTGACACCGTCCATTCAGAACCGGGAACTGTAAGTTCTCGAAGGATCTCTTGCAATTTCCTAGCCTTGATATTCTTCATTAAGATATAGTATTTGTAACATCCCGATTTTCAATGATGTTGGAAACAGTGGTTTTAGGACCACAACTCCAACGAGTCGGTCTGTAAATTTTATTTATTTAATATTTATGATGTCATTAGTGTCATTAAATTTTGGTTAAGAAATTTTATCGTTTGGATAGTTAATTAAGTAGAAAGGACTGAATTGTAAAATTGCTAAATTTAATATTTTTAACTTAAAAGCATTAAATGGTGATTGAAAGGTAAAGTAAAAGACTTAATGGGTAATTGTACCATGTAGAAGTTAGTGGACGGTAGTGGGCATGAGATATTAAGAAATTTATTAGTAGAAAAGGGTACAATGGTAATTTGATAATCATAATATGTTATAATCATAAAAACTTAAGAAATTAAGCTAATTTTCTTTAACTATCTTCTTCAACAAGATCGAAAACCCTAAAAGCCATTAGAGGGAGCTTCGATTGAGTTTGGCCCTTTGCTTTGGTAAGCAAACTTTGACCGTTTTTAGTAATTTTTATGTTTTTGAGTCTGTATTAGCTTAACCTAACTAATCCAAGGACTAATTTGTGAATCTGTCAAATGTTATAAATCTTGCCATTGTTGAATAAGCTTGTTCTTGAAATTTTATTAAATTATTGTGAGCTTGGTTGTTAGATTTAATGATTTTGTAAAGTGATTTTTTATGAATTTAAGGTTTGAGGACTAGGTTGTGAAAATGGTGAAAATACATGTCCTTGTTATGAAATAATTGCATGTAGATGTTGGGTGAAAACTCATAGATTCGACTGGTACAAGTTTGAATGAAAATGTTTATTTTGCATGTTTTGTACTTAAGGACTAAATTGAATCAAAATGCAAAGGTTAAGGGTAATTTCATAAAATTCCAAAAAAAGACTTATAATTATAAATTGATCAAATTACATGATTTAATGAGAGAATTACTGATTTATTGTGTTAGATCAAGATCGAGCCATCGATCGTGAAAAGGGAAAATTGTAAAATAGTCTTTAGAGTTTCACTTAAACTATAATTCCGTCCAGTAAGTTCGTGTAACTATATTTTTACTTATTATTCTAACCTTGAATTGTCTTGTCTTTATTCTGATGATTGGAACGAGTTGAAGAATGTTGAAGAACAATAAATTGAACTGGCATGTAAAAGCAATACCAACTCGTAAGAGCGATACTAGCTCGCAAGAGCATTTACTAACTAAGCTCATATGAGCATAATATTACTAGGAATCTTGAAGAACTCATATAAGTTAAATTACTGGGAATCTTGAAGAACTCGTATGAGTTAAATTACTGGGAATCTTGAAGAGCTTGTATGAGCTGAATTACTGGGAAACTTAAAGAAATCATTGAGATATGAATGTGGAAATAATGAAAATGATTGTTTACTCTCTTCGTTCAAAATATACTACTCGCAAGTTAAATTGCTCGAACGAACTTATTAAGCTCTGTAAAGTTTTCCTGTGTATCTGATGTTGTTTTATAGATTTCATTTTGCCATCTGAAGATTGGGTCACCTTGAAGAATCATACTATCTCGGGAGCTCGTTCGGTAGTCTTCGTATCACTTGGCTTATATAGCATGTAGTAGGAATTGTGAACTTGCAAATGTTTTGATGTATAATGATAATTAGAATGGTAACAACTTTGATTTTGCTCCTAAATGTATTTTGTGGTTTGTGTTGAACTAGATATCAACATGTTGTAGTCTAAATAGGTATGATTTTGAGTGAACAACTTGTAATGGAAATGTCCATAGAATGTTTTGCCATTGTTGGTTACAAACTTAGAAGAATTATGAGCATTTTTAGAAATCTGCATACTTGTTTTGGTAGTACTCTTGCATGTATCGGTAAAAGTACAGAGTAATTAAGATTTTGGTTATTGTCTTGCATTGTACCGGTAGCAAAATCTGAAGTATCGATAGTTTTGATCTTTGTATTATCGATAGTCTGAATACTTGTATCGATAGAAGTTACAAGGTAAACTTCCTAGCTCTCTGAAATTTGTTGTATAGGTAGAACCTCCACAACTACTGGTAGAAAACTGCAATTATTTTTAAATTGCTCACTAACTTGACTTTTACCGATACTTGTCCAACAAGTACTGATAGAAGTCCCTCAGATTTGTAAAATGACATTTTTACCCTTAAGGAATTGTAATGTTGTCTAAGATTATAATTAATTTCATGCATGCTATTTTTATTATATTGAAATGATGAGATATTGGAGATTCATTCAACAATGAATGATCGGAAAGACCCTGGAACCCTAATCAATGACAGTAACGAGTTTTGAGTATTACATTTAATGATATTAGAGCTTACGGTTTAGCTAATTCTTAGACTGAAACTATGAATTTAAAACATAGATTACATGCCATATAAACTTGTGATAGTGTGATTATGATAGATCCGATCTGACCTTGAATTTTTGCAAGTAAGTGAAAATGTTTGATTCGAAACAAGGGAAAACCAATGAGGTAAACAACAATATCTCGACTTCTGATTGAAGTGCAAGCCGAGGTGTACTAATTATACTAATGATTGAAAATGAGGCAAAAAAAATAAGTTCTTTGGCTTGATGGGCTAGTGGTTTTTTGAATTTTTGAGAAATAATCAGACAGCTCCGGTGCCTACACCTCCTCCTATGCAACCTGTTATACGACCTGTAGTACCACCAGTTGTTCCTCCACCTCCTCCCATAGTAGAATAGAGACACCAAATTCTTATAGGCAAGGTCAGGAAATACGAGGCTGAGGAATTTCGAAGAAGCATCGAGGATGATCCGTCCAAAGCTGAGTATTGGATGGAAAATACCTTGAGAGTTCTGAATGAAATGGCCTGCCCTACTGAAGACTATTTGATGTGTGTCGCATCATTGCTAAAAGATGAGGCTTATAGTTGGTGGACGATAATATTGGCAGTGGTTCCTGAAAATGAAATTAGTTGGGAATTCTTTTAGGCTGAGTTCAAAAAGAAATACATCAACAAACGGTATCTGGATCGAAAGAAGAAAGAGTTTTTGGAATTAAAGTAAGGAAACAAGTCAATTGTCGAATATGAATGGGAATTCGTATATCTCAGCAAGTATGCTCAAGAGATCGTCCCGATAGATGAAGCTATGTGTATCCGCTTTGAAAACAAATTAAATGATGAAATCAATATGACTGTAGGTGGTTCAAAATTATGACCATTTATGGTTTTGATAGATAGGGATCAAAAAATGAAAGAAATTTATAATCATAAGAGATAGAGAGAGAACACATTCAGAGAGTTCAGTAAAAAGATTCCTTCCAAAGCTTTCTCTGTGCCGTCACCAAAGAAGTTTAGAGAAAGTGAGAATCGGGTGGCTGCTTCATTCGGTTTTCATAGTAGGAGCAGATCAAGACAATCGGGATCAAGATTCCAAACTAGACTTGCAGATAGTGTGGCCAGTGTTCGTAATGCATCGAACCCTACGTGTGAGCACTGTGGGAGATTTCATTTTGGTGAATGTTGGGTTAAAAAGGGAGCATATACAGGTGTAGAGCGACTGATCACCTTATTCGAATTTGCCCAGTAGTACATGAAGAAAAGAAAGATCAAAGTGTAAAACCTCCAATCACGCCCCAAAATGGGAGACGTTTGGGAAAAAGCAGCAATGCAAGTGGAAACAGGGGAGATAATAAAGATAACGTAAATAGGTCCGAGGCTCGAGCACCTACCAGGACCTATGCTATTCGAGCAAGAGAGAAGGTTACTACACCTGATGTTATGACTGGTATATTATATATTTTTTATGTAACTGTGTATGACTTGATTGATCCAAGGTCGACTCATTCTTATATTTGTACTACTTTGGAAACTGATAAAAAATTGGTTGTTGAGTCAACTAAATTTGATGTTCAAGTTATGAACCCTTTGGGTTATAGTGTCATTGTTAATCTGGTGTGTCGTAAACGTCCACTGAAAGCTCAGGGCTGTGAGTTCCCTGCTGATTTGATGTTGCTACCCTTTTACGAATTTGATGTGATTTTGGGTATAAATTGGTTATCTAAGCATGATACGGTGGTTAACTGTAAACACAGACGGATTGATTTAAAATGTCCAACAGGCAAGACGATCACAGTTGAGTCCGACAGATTAAATAATGATGCTAAGGTGATTTCAGCTATTTCTACAAGGAAAATAGTTCGTAAGGGTTGCGAGGCCTTTCTAGCCTATATACTTGATACTCGAGGGGTCAACGACAGAACTGAGTCAAGTTCCGATTGTTAATGAGTATATTGACGTGTTTCCTAAGGACTTACCATGACTGCCACCGATTAGAGAGGTAGAGTTTGGCATTGATTTGATACTTGATACTAGTTCGATATCGAATCCACCATACAGAATGGAACCAACTGAGTTGGAAGAACTTAAGGCACAATTGAAAGAATTACTAGACAGATGTTTTATCCGCCCGAGTGTATCACCTTAGGGTGCACCAGTATTGTCTGTGAAGAAAAAAGATGGTTCGATGAGAATGTGCATTGACTATCGGTAATTGAACAAAGTTATGGTAAAGAATAAATATCTGTTACCTCGTATTGATGAGTTGTTTCATCAGTTAGAAGGTGCATTTGTAGTTTCTAAAATAGATCTCAGATCGACCTACTATCAAATGCGAGTAAAGGATTATGATGTGCTGAAGACTACATTCAGGACTTGATACGGGCATTATGAATTTCTAGTGATGTCGTTTGGGTTGACTAACGCTCTGGTAGCATTTATGGATTTTATGAATAGAGTTTTCCAGCCCTAGTTGGATAGATCTGTAGTGGTGTTTATTTATGATATACTGATATATTCTAAGAAAGAGTCGAAACATACTCAGCATTTGAGAGAGGTGTTGTAGATTTACGAGAAAAATAGTTGTATGAGAAATTCAGCAAATGCGAGTTTTGGCTTAAAGAGGTAGGATTTTTAGGTCATGTTGTATCTTCTGAAGGAATACGGGTTGATCTGAGAAAGGTTTCTATTATTCTTAACTGAAAAGTTTCAAAGAATGTTCTTGAGGTATGTAGCTTTCTGCGATTGACGGGCTATTACCGTCAATTTGTTAAAGATTTCTCCATCATAGCTTTGTCGATGACAAAGTTACTTTAGAAGAATGTTTAGTTTGTCTGGTCAGAGCCGTGTCAATAGAGTTTTGATCAGCTAAAGAAAATGTTAACAGAAGCTCCGGTGTTGACACAACCTAAGATGGGGAAAAAATTGTTGTTTATAGCAATGCGTCATTGAATGGATTGGGTTGTGTATTGATGCAATCTAGGAAAGTGATAACTTATGCTTCCCGACAACTAAAGCCGCATGGAAGGAATTATCCGACCCATAATTTAAAGCTAGCTGTCATTGTCTTTACACTGAAAATTTGGCGTCATTATTTTTAAGGTGAGAGATGCCACATATTTACCGATCATAAGAGCTTGAAGTATTTGATGACTCAGAAGGAACTAAATTTGAGACAGTGACGATAGTCAGAACTACTAAAAGATTACAATTTGGTGATTGATTATCTTCCGGAAAAGGCTAATGTTGTTACGGATGCTTTGAGTCAGAAATTGTTGTTTACCTTAAGAGTGATGAATGAACATTTGTGGTTAGAGGATAACGGGTCAGTTATATTTGAACTTAGGACGAAACCATTATTTCTACAACGGATTCGGGAATTGCAGAAAAATGATCTGAAGCTTGTAACCAAGAAAGAACAGATTTAGAGAGATTGATGGTATTACAAATTACATATATTTTCTCCCTAATTTAGTGTTTTAATTGTCTCTTTTATATCTCATTTAGCATGCATCATAAGCATTTTATACCTAGTTTTCATATTTTCTAATTCATTGCTAGTTAGTTTAAATTCTTGTTATTTTTATCTATTTTTGTACTAATGTCGACGCAAGCAGCCGATATATTGCATCTTAGAATTTTCAGCGCAGGAGCTCAGCCTAGAAGATCAATATTGGTAGAATGCAGCCACAAGATCAGCTTGGGATTGCAACCAAGAAATGTCGCTGCATTGAATTTGAACCTCAAATGAGTAGACTCAAGCTGAAGTTACATCTGGAAGCACCAACGCAGGAATGTCACAGGTTTCGCCACAATCACAATCTCAAATTGCGATCAGGAATGCAGCGACAACCTGCAGATCTCTAAAGAAAACACTAGATCAGCGTGAGTGCACAGCTGTACTCTAACCAACTTTGACAACTATAAAAATCATGGGAGGCTAAAATCTGCAATTTCTTGAGCCTATAAATAGAAGAACAAAGAATGAAGAAATCATCAAGAATTAAAGGATTGAATTCTACAAATTCTGTGTGATTTTGGAGATTTAAACTGGAAATTGGGAAGCTGATGAAGCAAGTCTGCAACCACTTCTGAGGAGAGGTGCTTGATGCAAGGCAAGAGGAATAATTAGGGAGAAGTCCTAGTAGTCTAGAGATAGTAAGCTTCGATTGTACTCTATAATTCTTCTTTAACGATGATGGATTTTGATAACATTAAATGAATACGAGAGTGTCTTTTAATGCTAGATCATTTTAATTCTTATTTTATGCTGCTTAATTGTTTATTCTTGAATCTAGACGCTTTAAGCACTAGAGTGAAATTGCAGTCTTTTGACATCGTGAGATTCGGTGACAAGTTGGGTTAACAAGTAAGTTAGGCGAGAGTTGCTTAAGATTGGATTCCAATCACTTGTTCTTAAATGCACAACATTGCTCACACTGAGAGGTGGAGTGATTATGGGTATTTAAGTCTGGATTAAACAGAGGACTGTTATTAGTAAGAACTCAAAAGAACTTTATTGCTGCGACAATCCATCTATACTTTACCTTATCGACGCATCTAGCGTTGCAACTTAGCAAAATTAGTGAACCATTTCTACCCTTTTACACTTGATCATTTTTACATTTCATGCATTTAAATATTCAACACTCAACACATTTGATTTACTTTCAGTACATTAATATTTAACCTCTGACGTTATACTCTGATTGCATTGACAATATTAACTATTTTAGTTTGCAAATCTGATGTAATTGCACTGACATTCTTGCTCACATTTTACTCATTTTCAATATTAATTGCTCCGACAATTAACATCAAGAACCCATTTCCTTGTGGGATCGATATTCGATAGAATTGTCTATCAACTATACTTGCATCGACGTGTGTATGCTTGCACAATCACATTGATGTTTCAGACGCAATCAAGTTTTGCCGTCGTTGCCGGGGAAATTGGCGCTTGTTTGATGTTTACTTTTGTAGTGGCAATTAATTCTACTTACTTAACTTTTAATCTTTACTAATCTATTTATTTTTCTATTGTTTTCTTTTTTTTTAGTTTTGTAAGTGTTGCATGTCCACAAGGAGAAATCCTAAGGAAATTGTGAGCTTTGATCCGGAACCTGAGAGAACACTTAGAAGGAGAAGGCAAGAATAAAGGAAAATGGCTGGTAACAATAATAACAATAATTTACCATCATTGCTGCCACAAAAAGGAGTTCCTCCAGTGCTTCCACAAATTGTTAATGATATACCACCACCACGTCCACAAGAAGAACAAGTGCAAAATAGGACAATAAGAGATTTTGTTATGCCTATACTCGATGATTTACAACCAAGGGTTGTGAGACTAGTTATCCAAGCTAGAAATTTCAAGCTGAAATCGGTGATGTTTCAGATGTTAAATTCAAATGGGCAATATTTTGGTTTCCGGCATGAAGATGCACGAGAACACATAAAATCATTTTTGCTTATTTGTGCATCCTTCAGTCAACATGGTGTCTCTGATGATGCATTAAAAATGCAATTATTTCCTTATTCGTTGCAGGGTAAATCAAGAACATGGTTTTTAGGATTGCCGACTAGATTAATCACATCTTGGAATGTGCTAGCAACTCAATTTGTTTTGCGTTTCAATCCGCCGACAATGAATGCAAGGTTGCGAAATGATATTATTGCATATCATCAGCTGGATGATGAGAATTTACATACAACATGGGAGCGTTATAAAACATTGCTTCGACGCTTCCCAATGCATGGAATTCAGCAAGAGACCCAAATAGACATTTTTTACAACGGTTTAAATACTCAGATAAGGAATCTTGTCGATACATCAGCTAAGGGTCCCTTATTAGATTATACATACAATGAAGTCGTAAGAATTCTAGAGAGGATTGCTCAGAACGATTATCAATATCCTACCTCTCGTTTTGCACAGGTAAAACTAACCCTGGAGTTCTTGAGTTAGATGTTATTTCTTTGTCAGCGCAGGTATCCTCATTGGCCAATATCATAAAGAATATGAAGGGAACAAAATGGCGTTGCTCCTATTCAAATGGTCAACAATTGGATGCACCAATATTTTCTTATGAAATTTACGGCAACAACCATAGTTATGAGGACTACCCACAACATGCAGAAAATGCTTTTTACGTCGACAACATCAGAGGGGGTTCATTTGGTAACTCATACAAAAATCGATCTTAACAATCTTGGGGGAATCAAAATGCTTCCACATTCAGATATGGAAATTCCTCAAATCAAGGGGGCTATAGACAAGGGAGTTACAATAGCAATCCACAGCAGAATTATAATCAGAATTCACAAATAAATTCTCGATCTGAATAGATATAGTCACATAGTCAGAAGCAACCACAATCTCGATTACAACCACAACAATCTGTGCTGCCACATATGCAAGGACAGCATCATTAACATCAACAGTAGTAATTTTCTCAACCTCAGTCAGATCCTATGGCTGTTCTTGAGGCATTTATTTACGAGTATATCACACGAACTGAAGCAATAGTGCAAGGCAACTCTTATTACATCCAAGCATTGGAAGCCCAGCAATAAAAATGGCTTCTAATCTCAACACAAGACCACTGGGCACTCTGCCTAGTGATATTAAGAATCTTATGCAAAGGGGGAAGGAGCATTGCAAAGCAATCACGCTGAGGAGTGGCAAGCAGACGACTGAACCAAGCAGTTCTAATCAAGACCATGTCGATGCATCTGAACCACAACAACGGGAAGAAGATGCAGCTAAAAAAAGTCAAGCAAAAGAAAATGAAGAGGAACCAACTGTAATACCATCTTTGCCTGCAGTTTGCCCAACTAAGTTGTCGACGCAACTGCCAATGTTAACACTATTGAGTTTTTCGCAACAACCCAATGTTACAATACCTTTGCCATTTTTGCAAAGATTTAAAGAGAAAGCCCATGATAAAGAATATCAAAGGTTTGTTTCTACTTTAAAACAATTGCATATTAATATATCTCTTGTAGATGCTCTTGTGCAGATACCAAACTATGGGAAATTTATGAAAGAGCTACTTTTAAAGAATAAGAAATTGTCCGAAATCAAGACGATTACGCTCACAGAGAGGTGCAACGCTGTGCTTACAAACAAGTTGCCAACAAAGATGAAAGATCCTGGTAGCTTCATAATCCCATGCTCAATTAGGAATCATTATCTAGGTAAAGCTTTATGTGATTTGGGAGCAAGTATTAACCTTATGCCTCTGTCTACTTTCAAGAAATTAGGAATACATTCAATGAAGCCCACTGCGGTGACACTACAACTTCGCAATCCCATGTTCCATTGGGAATCATTATCTAGGTAAAGCTTTATGTGATTTGGGAGCAAGTATTAACCTTATGCCTCTGTCTACTTTTAAGAAATTAGGAATAGGTTCAATGAAGCCCACTGCAGTGACACTGTAACTTGTGCACAAATCCTTTGCATAACCGAAAGGTAAAATCAAAGATATCCTTGTTCAAGTTGATAAGTTCGTACTACCTGCAAATTTCATTATCCTAAACTACGAAGCAGATAAGGAGGTGCCCATTATCTTAGGGCGACCATTTTTAGCAACGGAATGCACACTTATCGACATATTCAAAGGAGAACTTATCATGCATCATAATTATGAGCATTTGTCCTTTAGTGTATTTGAGGCATCTCCGTCCAGAAGTAAAGAGTAATGTGACCACATCGACATGCTGGATGAAATCATTTTGGAAGAATTCAATGCAAGAAATTTAGCAGCATCAAATAAAGATGCAGTGACATTTACTAAGGAAATCCTAGATGACTGTAGCGACAAAGGGGAGGTTAACAATTGTGAGTTGAGATAGAATTGGCAATTGAAGCTTTGGATTTGTCTAACAAGACAATCCCAGTGTTTAAATCATCTATTGAGGAAGCTCTTACCTTGGAGATGAAGCCATTGTCGATGCATTTAAAATATGTCTTCCTTGGTAACAACGAGACATTACCTATTATTTTCAACGCATCCCTTGACACAACGCAGGAAGATAAACTCATTACCATTTTGAAAGAACATAAAAGAGCCATAGCTTGGAGCATTGCTGATACTAGAGGCATCAGTCCCTCTTTTTGCATGCACAAGATCAGGCTAGAAGATGAAAAGAAGCAATCTAAAGATGACTTAATGAAAAGATGAAAGAAGTAGTGAAGAAGGAAATTATCAAATGGTTAGATGTGGATATTATATACCCTATTTCCAATAGTGATTGGGCAAGCACTGTCCAATGTGTGCCTAAGAAGAGTGGTTCCATGGTTGTGACAAATGAGAAGAATGAGTTGATCCTTACTCGTATTGTGACTGGCTAGCGAGTATGCATGGATTATCGTCGACTGAATGCGGCCACAAAGAAGGACCATTTACCACTACCTTTCATTGACCAGATGCTAGATAAGCTAGCTGGTAAAGCCTATTATTGCTTCTTAGATGACTACTATGGATACAACCAAATTGTCGTTGCGCCGGAGGATTAAACAAAGACAAAGTTCACATGCCTTTTTGGAACCTTTGCTTTTCAATGTATGCCATTTGGGTTGTGCAATGCACCAGGAACATTCCAGAGATGTATGATGGTAATTTTTTCAGACATGATCAAGGAATCCTTAGAGGTATTCATGGATGATTTCTCTGTTTATGGACAAAATTTCGACCAATGCACTGACAATCTGGCGAGAGTTTTGAAGAGATGCGAGGACATAAATCTAGTTCTAAATTGGGAGAAATGCCACTTCATGGCAACTGAAGGCATTATCCTCGGGCATTAGATATCTTGTCAAGGCATTTAGGTTAATAAAGTAAAGGTAGAAATCATCAAGAAACTACCACCGCCCACCAACGTCAAAGCAATAAGAAGCTTTCTTGGACATGCTGGCTTTTATAGAAGATTCATTCGAGATTTTTCCAAGATAGCTAAACCATTATTCTTATTGCTAGAGCAAAATAAAAAAATTATGTTTGATGACAACTGTTTGGACGCATTTATAACAATAAAGAAGTAGCTGATATAAGCCTGATTATCGTGGCACCGGACTGGATGTAACCATCTGAACTAATGTACAATGCAAGCGAATTTATTGTAGGAGCTGTACTTGGCCAATGAAAAGAGAAGGTATTTCATTCTATTTACTATGCTAGTAAAACTCTAACCGAAGCGCAGGTTAACTACACTACCACTGAGAAGGAGTTGCTAGCAGTAGTCTTCGCATTCGACAAGTTTCATTCATATCTTGTCGGCACCAAGATTACAGTATACACAGACCACTCCACATTGAAATATCTTCTTACAAAGAAAGACGCCAAGCCTAGACTGATATGATGGATCTTACTCCTTCAAGAATTTGATATTGAAATCAGAGATAGGAAAGGATCTGAAAATCAAGTAGTTGACCATTTGTCTCGATTGGAAGTTAGAAGTGAAGATGGGTAGACGTCCCAAATTGTCGAAGCATTTTCAAACGAGTAGTTATTCTTTGTCGACGCATCACCTTGGTATGCCGATGTTGTCAATTATCTTATGTGTGGGAAGCTACCAATGAGTATTACTAGTCACAAGAAGATCAGGTTTATTCGTGATACTGCAAAATATCACTGGAACGAGCCATACCTATTTAAGGTATGCACTGACAATATTATTCATCGATGTGTACCTGAAAAAGAAACGAATTCAATCCTACGACATTGCCATGATTCCCCTTATGGAGGAAATTTTGGTGGACCAAGGACTGCTGCTAAAGTCCTACAATCAGGATTTTATTGGCTCACATTGTTTCGAGACGCCCACAACTTCGCACAACAATGTGATCGTTGTCAACGTACTTGTTCAATATCTCGATGGAATGAGATGCTCCAACAACCAATCATGGAGGTAGAGCTCTTTAACGTTTGGGGTATTGACTTCATGGGACCATTGCCCAGCTCTTTTGGAAATGTGTATATCTTAGTGGCTGTTGACTATGTCTTGAAGTGGATCAAGGCAATTGCAGTGCCAAAGGATGACTCTCGGACGGTGTTGAAGTTCTTTCATACATACATCCTTACAAGATTTGGAACATTGAGAGCATTGATAAGTGACTAAGGGACTCATTTTTATAATAACCAAGTGGCGACTACATTAAAAATATATGGTGTGAAGCATCGTATGGCTACTACGTATCACCCACAAACCAATGGTCAAGCTGAGGCATCTAATCGACAAATCAAAAGAATAGTTGAGAACGTGGTTAATCCATCAAGGAAGGATTAGTCTTCGCGACTACATGACGCATTATGGGCACTTCACACTGCATACAAAACCCCGTTAGGAATGTTACCGTATCAGTTAGTGTTTGGAAAGTCTTGTCACCTGCCAATTGAGCTTTAACATAGAGCCATGTGGGCAATCAAACAACTCAATATGGATTATGATGCTACCGGAAGAAAAAGATTGTTGGACATCACTGAGCTAGAAGAAATACACTAACATGCTTATGAGAATGCCGCAATATACAAGGAAAAGACAAAGAGATGGCATGATAATATCATCTTGTGTCAATAATTTAACCCTGGTCAGTTAGTGCTTTTATTTAACTCACGTTTGAAATTGCTCCAGGTAAATTACGATCAAGATGGTCAGGTCCTTTCAAAGTTGTCGAGGCATTCCAAATCGGTGCAGTGACAATTGCAAATCTAAAGGAGGACAATAATTCAAAGAAAATGGCCAACGTCTAAAGCACTATATGAGCCCAGATGTCAAAGAACCAAACGACCCATCAATCTGGTCACATTTAAATAATGTCAATGCATTTTTTTTATTTACTTTTATTTGTTTCACTTTTACTTTTGTTGTTTCAAATTCCTTGAGAAATAAAAATTGTATTTTTGTCGAAGCATCAAAGCACGTATTGTCGACGCATTCTGCGATGATTCAGCATTATTTTTTTAGCAAGAATCGCGCTGATTGATTTCTTTCTCTCCCAGCTGTTGGATAAAAACAAAATAGTACGATCTGCAGCCTAATAATTAATGGCTGCAGACGTAATGTTTCCCTGTAATTTTTCCAATCATCACTCCTAGGTTATAAAACCTCCCTCCTACAGTTACTTTTTCTCTTCACATCCTCCATTGTTGCTACAACTAGTTTTCTTCATTTCTTTCATCCTTTCTTTTCTGTTCACAAAGCACTCATTTCTTTAAACTTCTCTAACTTTCTTTTTCTTTAACAATAGCAAAAACTCGTGCCTCGAGAAATAATTCTAAAACCCTCTCTAAGAATACCCCAACCACTTCTACAATGGCTCTGCCTACCACACCACCCTCATTTATAGGCCCAGTCTTATTTTTTACGACTGTGGCCAAAGATCGCTACTAAAATACCATGTTAAAATGCAACCTCCATCCTGAACAAGGCCTACAACTTTCTTTACACCAGGCTTTGGGAAAGCATGTTCATCGTACCATAAGCCACCTTGGTTGGGAATTCTTTTACGAGCACCTTTCTGGTTACTCCTCTACATTGGTCAGGGAGTTTTATTCCAACTTGGTGGATCCGGACCAAGAATTTGAATTTTTTTTATGGGAGGGGCTCATTCCATGGAGCACTACAGAGGTAAACATGCTGCTAAGGATTACGGAACGAGTGGACAATCATGCACCATTTATGCATCGTTTGGACGATGATGGTATGGCACAAATGATGAAGGACCTATGCATCGATGGGCCACTTGGACTGGTAATGACTTCCACAACTACACAATGCACAGAAGGTACCTTACTCCTTTTTGCAAAGTCTGGTTCCATTTTATCAATAGTCGAATCATGCCTTCAACTCATAGCATTACGGTAACATTAGACCGTATGTGTCTACTACATTCTATCTTGCACCACCGATACATCGACATTAGTGAGCTCATACACGCCCAAATCGCAGAAGCAATTGCCAAGAAAACTGGTACACTCCCTTTTCCCACTCTTATTATGTTACTTTGTAAACAAAAGGGCATTATGCCTAAAGATGGTGAGGGGGCCTTAGACAATAAAGGTCCGATCAATAATATCTCTATTGAGCGGATAGAACGTGGCCAAGATACACTAGTGGCCAAGGAAGCCTCCAAGAAAAAGGATAAAAGAAAGGGTGAAAAGAAGGTTAATTAACCTGATATGCCGACAGAGTCCCAAGTGGCGAATAAGCTGGCCTTAATGGAAGTACACCTGGACCGCATCAACATGTGATCAATCCACACTGATAGCAAAGTGGATGACATGGATTTTAGGCTGCACAAATTTTATGCCTACATAAAGAATTGGAATGAGGTCATTGTCGCCGCACTAAGCCAGATCAGCCTTACTCCATTACCAAACTTCCTAACCTTCCCATCCATCTATCAATCGATACAGTACTCGTCTTCTGAGCAACCTACCTTTGATGGTAGACCTACCCCTACACCAACTCGAATTCACATTTTCGATAATGTGAAGGATGATAGGCACTCGCAGGCTGATGAAGATTATTATCACAATATAACCCACTTATTCGAGGATGAGTTCTCCAACAGTCTGGGCACAAATATGGCTAAACAAGAGGCTATTGTGGAGGAGGAAGTTGACGTGGTGGAATGCATTAACACTGGCCCAATTGAGACTGAGCAGCGTGTGCACAAGGATGTAGATCAAGGGGATAATCAGTTAAAGGATCAAGAAGAAAAAGGGAAGGAAAGAGAAAATGAAGAGAAAGAACCTGCCAAAGTTAAGGAAGAGAAGGAAACAAATGCCCAGACAATGATTGTTGAGGATGTCGTGGGGGCATCCAGCTTAGACGAGGCTCGACCTACTGCGAGTCAGGCTGAGGTTGTCACTAGTGAGGTAGAGGAACTAAGTCCTCTTGCTATTGTGCCCTATGTGGCATCACTCGCAAAAATCCACCCATCAGAGGTGACAACCAATGAGCCCACTACCCAACTCGCCGAGAACGAGAAATTCACCGAACCGGTTAGTCCGAAGAATAAAATACGAAAAAGGCGCAAGGACAAGAAGAAGAAGCATCATGACGAGGAAGAGCGCCTAAAGAAAAAGAAGAAGAAAACTAAAGCAGCCTCTGCATCGGCTACTAACGCCTAAGTTGGTACATTTCTTTAGTTAGTTTTATGCATTTTTAGTGTCTATGCATTTTATTTTGTCACTCATTCATTTTGTTAACTTAGTTGCATTGTAGTCACATTTCCATTATTTTTGTATAACATTGTCAATGCATTGGGGACAATGCAGACATTAAGTTTGGGGGAGAGATAATATGAAATGGAAATGCAATTACACCCACATATTTAAATTTTACTTGTTTCTTCTGTTAATGAAATATGTAGAATTTCAACAAAAATGTGCCCACAATTTTTATTTTTATGCGTAAATCTTGATTTGCTTGAAATGCTGATGTGTAAATTGGATGAATATGAATGGATAGTTAGTCTTTTATTTTTGAATGAATGATTGAAATTGCTTTAGTAATGAATGGATAGTGTGAAGGTTTGAATCTTGAACTAACTGACTAGTTGTCGTGACATTGTATAAATAAAAGACACTCCAATGTGAGTGCATTGTGACTTTTCAAGGGAGAACACTCCACTGCAGGTTTAGAAAAATCATTTAGCCAAAGGTTGTCACTGTAAGAGTGTGTGTCGACGCAATTACATACCTTCTAAGGGTTTGTTACACCCTATCATTACTGCCCAGGAACAAAGGTAGAGTAATGCGATGACATCTCTCAGTCACCTGAAAAAGAAAAATGAGTAAAAGGAAGAAAATGGAAAAGAAAAAAAATTAAAATGTTGTATTGGTTCAAAGAAGATTAGGTTCAATGCATGATACTAACATTTATGAAGTTGCAATTTTTAATTATTCATGCCTATAATTTGTCAGCGTATTACTCTATCATGTGAATATAATTTGTACATTAGAATTTTAGAAAACTTAAGTTGTGAGAATATTAATTGTTGTGACATTTTTGCTTGTGACTTTGTTAATTTTTTTTTTATTTGAAGACAAGTAAAAACTCAAGTTTGGGGGTGTCATGGTATTACAAATGACATATATTTTCTCCCTAATTTAGTGTTTTAATTGTCTCTTTTATATCTCATTTAGCATGCATCATAAGCATTTTATACTCAGTTTTCATATTTTCTAATTCATTGTTAGTTAGATTAAATTCTTGTTATTTTTATCTACTTTTGTACTAATGTCGACACAAGCAGCCGATATATTACGTCTTAGAATTGTCAGCGCAGGAGCTCAGCCCAAAAGATCAATATTGGTAGAATGTAGCCACAAGATCAGGTTGGGATTGTGACCAAGAAATGTCGATGCATTGAATTTGAACCTCAAATGAGTAGACTCAATCTGGAAGCACCAGAGCAGGAATATCATAGGTGTCGCCGCAATCACAATCTCAGATTGCAGTCAACAATGTAGCGACAACCTGTAGATCTCTGAAGAAAACACTAGATCAGCGTGAGTGCACAGCTGTACTCTAACCAATTTTGATAGCTGCAAAAATCTAGATCTGGATAATGGGAGGCTAAAATCTACATTTCTTGAGCCTATAAATAGACGAACAAAGAATGAAGAAATCATCAAGAATTAAGGGATTGAATTATAAAAATTCTATGTGATTTTGAAGATTTAAACTGGAAATTGGGAAGCTGATAAAGCAAGTCTGCAACCACTTTTGACGAAAGGTGCTCAATGCAAGGCGAGAGGAACAATTAGGGAGCAATCCTAGTAGTCTAGAGATAGTAAGCTTCTATTGTACTCTTTAATTCTTCTTTAACGATGATGGATTTTGATAACATTAAATGAATATGAGAGTGTCTTTTAATGCTAGATCATTTTGATTCTTATTTTACGCTTCTTAATTGTTTATTCTTGAATCTAACAGCTCTAAGCACGAGAGTGAAATTGCAGTCTGCCGACATCGAGAGATGCGATGACAAGTTAGGTTAACAAGTTAGCTGAGAGCTGCTTGAGATTGGATTCAAATCACTTGTTCTTAAATGCACAGTATTACTCACACCGAGAAGTGGAGTGATTATGGGTATTTAAGTTTGGATTAAACAGAGGGCTGTTATTGGTAAGAACTCAAAAGAACTTTATTGTTGCGACAATCCATCTATACTTTACCTTATTGACGTATTCAGCGTTGCAACTTAGCAAAATCAGTGAACCATTTCTACCCTTTTACACTTGATCATTTTTACATTTCATGCTTTTAAATATTTAGCACTCAACACATTTGATTTACTTTCAGTATATTAACATTTAACCTCTGACGTTAAACTCTGATTACATTGACAATATTAAGTATTTTAGTATGCAGATCTGACGTAATTGCATTGACATTCTTACTCACATTTTACTCATTTTAGTATTAATTGCTTTGACAATTAACATCAAGAACCCATTTCCTCGTGAGATCGATATCCGATAGAATTGTTTATCAACTATACTTGCATCTACATGTGTACGCTTGCACAATCACTGTGATGTTTCGAACGTGATCAGTGATCTTGCCTCTGAATTCACTGTTGACGTGGAAGGTATGATGTACTTTCGAGATCAGGTATGTGTTCCTAATGATCTGGATTTGAAGCGAGATCTTCTGATAGAGGCTCATAGCAGCACCTATTCCATTCATCCAAGGAGTGTTAAAAAGTATAATGATCTGAAGAAAAAGTATTGGTGGTCAAATATGAAACATTAGATCTTTCAGTTTGTAACTAAATATTCAGTGTGTCAGCAGGTAAAAGTCTAGCATCAGTTACCGTCTGGTTTACTGCTGCCTATTTCCATTCCTGAGTGAAAGTGGGAACGAGTTACTATGGATTTTGTAACAGGGTTGCTAGTGACACCAAAAAAGAAGGATGAAATCTGGGTTATAGTTGATTGATTAACCAAATCAGCTCACTTCATTCCTATTCGTGTAGATTTCACACTTGAGAAGTTAGTTGAGTTGTATGTATCTGAGATCGTGTGACTGGATGGAGTGCCAGTATCTATTATTTCTGACAGAAACCCACGATTCACTTCGAGATTCTAGGCTAAGCTATATGAAGCTTTGGGAACCAGATTGAATTTCAACACTGCATACCATCCACAAATAGATGGTCAGTCCGAGCGGGTGAGACAAATTCTGAAAGATATGTTACGATGTTGTATACTTGATTTTGAGGGCAGTTGGGAGACATATCTACCGTTGGTAGAGTTCGCTTATAATAACAGCTCTCAATTCAATATTAAGATGGCACCGTTTCAAGCCTTGTATGGTAGAAAGTGTAGAACACCACTGTATTGGTCAGAACTGAATGAAATCTAAGCTGGTTGGGACTGATTTGGTCCATGAGACTGAGGATAAGGTTCAGATAGTTCGTGATTGTTAAAAAGCAGCGTTCGATCGTTAGAAATCATATGCAGATCTTAAGAGAAAGGATATATAATTTGTAGTTGGAGATCGAGTTTTTTTGAGAGTTTCACATTAGAAGAAGGTGTTACATTTTGGTAGTAAAGGAAATCTGAGTTCACAGTTTATTGGGTCGTATGAGATTATTGAGATAATAGGTCCTATAACCTACAAATTAGCTTTACCTCCGAAGCTCGAAGAGATTCATAATGTATTTCATGTTTTCGATGCTGAAAAGGTAAAGATCAGATCCTTCTAATGTGATTACTCCTTGTGAGGTTGAAATACAGCCGAATTTATCGTATTTTGAAGATCCGGTTAGCATTCTAGCTCGTGAAGTAAAAGAATTTCGGAATAAAAGGGTATCGTCAATAAAAGTTTTATGGAATCGACACGGGTTAAAAGAAGCTACATGGGAAAAAAAAAGCTTAGATAAGGTCACAGTACCCTAACCTATTCACTGGTAAGAAATTTCGGGACGAAATTTCCCTAAAGGGAGAGTTGTAATAGCCTGGTTTTCAGTGATGTCGAAAACAATAGTTTCGGGACCACAACTCCGATGAGTCAATTTGTAAATTTTATTTATTTAATATTTATGATGTCATTAGCATCATGTTAAATTTTGGTTAAGAAATTTTTTCATTTGGATAGTTAATTAAGTAGAAAGGACTGAATTGTAAAAACTGCTAAAGTTGAGATTTTTAACTTAAAAGAATTAAATGGTGATTGAAAGGTAAAGTAAAGGACTTGATGGTAATTGTACCATGTAGAAGTTAGTGGATGGTAGTGGGCATGAGATATTAAGAAAATTTATTAGTAAAAAAGGGTAAAATGGTAATTTGACAATCATATTATGTTATAATCATAAAAACTTAAGAAATTAAGCTAATTTTATTTAGCTATCTTATTCAAAAAAATTAAAAACCCTAAAATCCATTAGAAGGAGCTTCAGTTGAGTTTGGCCCTTCAATTTGGTAAGTAAACTTCGACTGTTTTTAGTAACTTTTATGTTTCTACGTCCGTATTAGCTTAACCTAGATAATCCAAGGACTGATTTGTGAATCTTTCAAATGTTATAAATCTTTTCATTGTTGAATAAGCTTTTTCTTGAATGTTTATTGAATTATTGTGAGCTTGGTTGTTAGATTTAATGATTTTGTAAAGTGATTTTTGATGAATTTAGGGTTTAAGGACTAGATTATGAAAATGGTGAAAATACATGTCCTTGTTGGGAAATAATTACATGTAGATGTTGGTTGAACACCCATAGATATTCAGCTATTACAAGTTTGAATAAAAATGGTTATTTTACATGTTTTGAACTTGAGGACTTAATTGAATAAAAATGTAAAGGTTAGGGGTAATTTTGTAAATTTTCTACAAAGGACTTATAAGTATAAATTGATCAAATTACATGATTTAATTAGAGAATTGATTGATTTATTGTGTTAGATCAAGATCGAGCCACCAATCGTGGAAAAGGGAAAATTACAAAATAGTCCTTAGAGTTTCGCTTAAACTACCATTCCGTCCGGTAAGTTCATGCAACTATATTTCTACTTATTATTCAAACCTTGAATTGTCTTGTCTTTATTCTGATGATTGGAACGAGTTGAAGAATGTTGAAGAACGATATATTAAATTGGCTTGTAAGAGCAATATCGGCTTGTAAGAGCCATACTAGCTTGGAAGAGCATTATACTATACTGGCTCGTAAGAGCGATACTGGCTTGCAAGAGCATGTACTGGCTGAGCTTGTATGAGCAAGATATTATTAGGAATCTTGAAAAACTCGTATGAGTTAAATTATTGAGAATATTGAAGAACTCGTATGAGTTAAATTATTGGGAATCTTAAAGAGCTCATATAAGCTGAATTACTAAGAAAATTGAAGAAATCATTGAGAAAAGAATGTGGAAATAATGAAAATGATTATTTACTCTCTTCGTTCAAAATATAGTACTTGCAAATTGAATTGCTCGAATGAACTTACTAAGCTCTGTAAGCTTATCCTGTGTATCTAATGTCGTTTTGTAGGTTTCATTTTTCCATCTGAAGATCAGGTCACCTTGAAGAATCACACTATATTGGGAGCTCATTCGATAGTCTTCGTATCACTTGGCTTATATGGCATGTAGTAGGAATTGTGAACTTGCAAATGTTTTGATGTATAATGATTTGAATGGTAACAACTTTGATTTTTCTCTCAATTGTATTTTGTGGTTTGTGTTAAACTAGATATCAAGATGTTGTAGTCTAAATAGGCATGATTTTGAGTGAACAACTTGTAAAGGAAACGTCCATAGAATGTTTTGGCATTGTTGGTTACAAACTTAGAAGAATTATGAGCATTTTTGAAAATCTGAATACTTGTTTCGGTAGTACTCTTGCAAGTATCGGTAGAAGTATAGAGTTATTGAGATTTTGGTTACTGTCTTGCATTGTATCAGTAGCAAAATCTGAAGTATCAATAGTTCTGATCATAGTAGTATCAGTAGTCCAAATATTTGTATAGGTAGAAGTTGCAGGGTAAACTTCCTAGCTCTTTGGATTTTTTTGTATCGATAGTAGCATGAATTGTTTCGGCAAAAGTCATACTTGTATCGGTAGAACCTCCACAACCACCAATAGGAAATTGTAACTGTTTTTAAATTGTTCACTGACTTGACTTCTATCGATACTTGTCCAACAGGTACCGATAGAAGTCCCCCAGATTTGTAAAATGACATTTTTGCCCTTAATGAATTGTAATGTTTTCTAAGATTATAATTAATTTTATGCATGTTATTTTTATTATTTTGAAATGATGAGATATTATGGATTCATTAAACGATAAATGATCGGAAAGACCCTGGAACCCTAATCGATGACGGTAACGGGTTTTGGGTGTTATAGTATTCGTCTTCTTCGAAATCAGATAGGTCAAAGTATTTATTGATGGTGCTCGACTTTAACGGTACCTTCATTCCTCGAACGAGAACTTTTGTAAGTTCACTCGAGGTCAAATTTTCATAGAACTCTCGAACTAATTCCTCATTTACATTAGGTCGCTTTCACAAAACATTCCCTAATTTAAAGCTTCAGTAACTTGTTGAATGCTTGCCATGAAGTTAGTATAGTTTCTTTCTTTCAAAGTAAACTCTTTCTCTGGTAGCATTTGTTGATTTTTTAACACAGTGTTGTATCTTGCTTTAGCTTCTACATTGTGGAATTTGTTTTGTGCTTCTTCAATTTAAACCACCTTTGTATGGTAACAATTTAAATAAAACAAATAGGGTATAAAGCAAAGAGGTTGGTTGAAGGAGGTCTTGGTGCGTGTGAGGCAATAGGATACTCGACAGTAGTAGTGCACCAGTTGGCAAGGACCGACAGCTACGCGTGATAGGAGGCAACAGCGAGCTAGAGCGCATGAGGGCTTGCGCAAGTCTTCAGCTAGGTGCAGCAATAACGTGCAGGAGTTGGGCATGCATGTGGAACAGCAAGCAACATCAATGTGCAGCGAATATGGATTGGACCTAGGGATGTGCACAATTCAGGTAAAATCGAAAATTTTGGTTAACCGATCGAATTCGATTAATCGATCGGTTAACCAAATGAATTTGATTAGGGATCGGTTAATAATTTTTTGGATTTTCGATTAACGATTAATTCGGATTGAAACCAATCGATTAACTGAATTAACCTAATTAATAAATAATATTATAATATATAAATATTAGCCCACTACCAACCCAAACCTAATCAAAAATAAACCCAATCCAATATATATAAACCCAAGTACCCAACCCAACCCAATCTTAAAAATTACAAATAATTTAATAAATGCATATATTCATTTGTTTATATTATTTGATTTTTTGAATGCATATATTTCTATTATATGCTCACTTTTTGCACATATATTTTTGTATGTATAATGCAAATGGAGATCTTTTGGAGAGAAGAAATGGATACAAATGGAGAATATTAAAGACTTACATTTTAATTATGTGTTAATTTCAAGACTTATATAGTGTTTTTAATTATGTAGTGATTCAATACTTAAATTCGGGTAATTCAGGTAATTTTTTTATACTTATTTTAACCAAAAATAAAAACTATATAATTTTCGATTAATTCGGTCAACCGGCCGAATTAATCGAAAAATTTCAATTCAGTTAATTTTTTTAAAAAAATTCAATTCGATTAACGGTTAAATATTTAAAGGGGTCAGTTAATTCGGTTAATAATAGTTTGGATCGATTAACCAATCGGTTAACCGAATGAACACCCCTACTTGAAGCAGCTTTGGTGCACGCTATCAACAGAGGTCGAGGCGTTGGCAGCTGCTGTCGATGATGGTTGTTGCTGTTGGCGAAAGATGGTAGGTGGGGGTTTGGAAATTGGTGTTTATGGATGGTGAATGATAGGTTGATGGTTGATGGCATTTATAGTGAATGAAAGAGAGAAACCAACTCAAATTCTTAAACAAATTTAATGATAAAATAATCTAAGTCCTAATTAAAGTTAATAACAATTAACATATAATATAAAGTATATTAATATATTATTTGCTATTACTTAATTTGTTGAATACGGAGTTTGAGGGAACTTTGAGGGTGTTTTGCAAGTGTAAAAATCAGCTAAATTCAGCTGATTAGGTTAGCCATTTGGACTGCACTGGGTTGCCTAATTACATAGTGGTTCAGTCCTTCATGTTCATCATATTGGGCCACTTCTCTTCAGGCTTTATAAAATAATTTCTAACCCAATTAAATTTTAATTAAAATTTAATTATAAAGTATATAAATACTTATAATTTGGACCGACATTAGCTGGAAAATTAATCATCCTTGCTCTTGGTTCACTCGGTATATAATTTACCCCAACGGTTCAAGCATTCTACAGTGCCTGCTGAGCCAATTTTCATAAATTGTGCCAAACTGTCGAAAATAATCAAATTCATGATTAATTATTATAAAAATAATTAAAAATCAATATGTTGGAAAATTAAGTGCAAATTAATTATTTTGTAATTAATTTATATTTTTCGATAATAATTACTACGAAATTGCATGAATTTAAGCCATAAAGGGTATGAAAAAGTCTACATATTTTTTTGCTTCCAATTATTCAGATTTAAAAATGTTTGGGTGTCTTGCATTAAATGTGTTTTTTCTTGGTTATAAGGTTGGTATAAAAGGATATAAATTATGGTATCCTAAAAAAAAAAAAGTTGTGATTAGCAGAGATGTTTTTGATGAAACTACTATGCTACCTAACTTATCTCTTAAAAACTCTTCCAATAAAGAACAACAAAATTAGGTGGAGCTTCAAAATAATCCAATATCTACAATAGAGTCACTCATTCACCACAATATTCTATTGTCAAAAATAAACCTAGAAGAAAATTTAAACCTCTGAAGAGGTATGCTGAGGCTGATATAGTAATTTATGCTTTAAAATAGCTAAAGCTATTGATGCAAATCAAGAGCCATCAACTTATTCCAAGGCAATTAGCTATGAAGACTCAGAAAATTGGATGATTACCATCCAAGAAGAGATTGAATCACTTTATAATAATAAAACGTGAGACCTAGTGAAGCTTCCAAAGGGTAAAAGGTTGTTCGTTGTAAATGAGTGTTCAAAAGGAAAGAAAGGATTCCAAGAATTGAAAAATTGAGATATAAAGCAAGACTTGTTGCAAAAGATTATAGTCAGATTCCCAGTGTAAATTTCACAAATGTGTTTTCCCCAGTTGTGAAACATAGTTTGATTGGAGCGTTACTTGGTATTGTGGCCATTTCTGATTTGAAGCTTGATCAGTTAGATTTAAAAACAACATTCTTGCATGGAGAACTTGAGGAATATGTTTACAAGCAACAACCAAAGGGTTTTACAGTCTCAAAAAAGGAGGATTATGTTTGCCTGTTGAAAAAGTCCCTTTATGGTTTGAAACAGTCACCAAGGCAGTGGTAAAAGAGGTTTGATTCTTTTAAGATTGCCCATGATTTCAAAAGAAGCAGCTTTGAAAACTTTGTTTATTTTAAGAAGAACAATGATGGTTTATTTGTATATCTACTCCTTTATGTTGATGACATGTTGATAGCAGCGAAAATAAATGAGACATACGAAAGGTTAAAGCCCAACGTAGCGAAGAAGATGCTTGGGATGGAGATTCTCAGAGATAGAAAGGCATGTCAATTGTACCTAAGTCAAAAAGGGTACATTAAGTAAGTTCTTTGCAGATTCAATATGTAGAATGCCAAGCCTGTTAGTACTCCATTAGCAACCTATTTTAGACTTTCATCAGCTTTGTCTCCATTGAGATTGACTACACGTCATGTGTTCCATATTCTAGTGCAGTGGGATCTCTAATTTATGCTATGGTTTGCTTACGCCCATATTTATCATATGCAGTTAGTGCAGTTCGTAGATACATGACGAATCTCGATAAAGAATACTAGAAAATAGTTCAATGGATTTTGAGATACTTACGAGGTACTACTGATGTTTTCTTACAATTTGGAAGAACTAAAGATGGAGTCATTAGGTATGTTGATGTTGATTTTTCTGGAGACCTTGATAGAAGAAGATCTCTCATAGGGTATGTCTTCATAATTAGGGGTTGTGCAATCTATTGGAAAGCCACTTTGCAATCTATTGGAAAGCCACTTTGCAAACTATAGTCACTTTGTCTACTACTGAAGTTTAGTACATGGGGATTTTTTAGGCTGGTAAAGAAGCTATTTGGTTAAAGGGACTCTTTGTGAACTCAACAAAGACCTCCAAACCAATATAATATTTTTGAATCATAAGTGTATTCAAAGCACTTAATATGACTATATGTGAAATTAGACAAATAATTATCTAAATATTCTTTGAATTCTGAATCCACCTCTATATGAATAATAAATACATTAATAACTTTAATTGAGATAAGTTACTTTTGAATACAACGTGCCCTAGTAAAAATAGTGAAATAGTTAGGATACAATTTATATGTTTATGTGCGCATTTGCTCAAGGAGATGTGATGTGATTGGAGCTCCTCTGTTGCCTTCGAGCCATGCACTTATGTGCATCTTTGATGCTTATGACTGAGGATACAACTGACTATTTTCTCCTAGGATCTTTTAGACGCTTGTAACACTTTGACCTAATATAATTGTTAGAGTTGTGTGACTTGAGTCCTTTGTTAAAATAAAATACAGTGGTACAAACCATGTCCCACAAGTAAAATCCGTATAGAACTACACTTCTTCTATTTGACATTGATTAGAATAAGAATTTTTTCAACCTTTAAATAGATGTAGTTGAAACTGCTCTTATTGAAACTGCTCTTGTATCATTTGAATTAGACATTAGTGAATTTTCTTCTCCTCTACACATGGTTTTTCTCGAAAGAGTTTTCCACGTAAAATCTGTTAGTTTTATTTTTCTTTTTCTTATTGCTCTACGATCGTTCTATATTTTCATTATCGATATTAGTTTCAACAAACTGGTATCAGAGCTTTTTAGGTTGCTTGTCTTGATCACGATAATGGCGACAATGCAATATGATATTCCATTGTTGGATCGCCACACTAGATTCGCATTGTGGTAGGTAAAAATGAGTGCAGTTCTTATGCAAAAAGATTTGGAGGATATCCTGCTAGGGTTAGATAAGATGCCTTCGACATTGATGGGTGAAAAGAAGAAGCACAAAAATCGAAAGACTTTAACGCAATTACAACTGCATCTATGGAATTAAACTATACATGACGTGTGAAAAGAAAAAACCGTCATTACATTATGGGCAAAACTGCAGCAACTATGCATGTCAAAAACCCTAACTAGCAAGTTGCATATAAAGCAACGTCTCTATTATCATCGTTTGGAGGAAGATGCGTCTATGCTCAAACACTTAACTGTGTTTAAAGAAATTATCTTGAATTTAAAGGTCATGAATGTTCAGTATAATAAGAAGATTTAAGGTTAATTCTATTTTGTTCATTGTCCCCGTCTTATTCAACCTTTAGAGATACAATTTTGTATAGTCATGAATCTCTCACAGTTGAAGAAGTTTATGCTTCTTTAATCTCGTATAATAAGATGAAACATCTTGTGATAGATCTGAATCTTAAGGAGAGGGTCTTATTGTTCGCGCGAGACAAGAACGAAATACTGGTGATAATCGTGGAAGGACATAGGAATGAAATCCTTATAGTAAATCTAAGGGTAGATCGAGATCTTCAAATAGAGGTAAAACCTGTAATTTTTGCAAAAAAGAAAGGGCACATTAACTTTGAGTGCTATAAGTTGTAGAACAAGATCAAAAGGGAAGCTATGAATCAAAAGGGAAAACAACCAGAACAATCCGGTGAAGCTGATGTAGTAGAGTACAACGATGGTGAACTCCTAATTGCTTCTTTTGATAACTCTAAAGTAAGTGAGGAGTGGATTCTCGATTCTGGATGCACTTTCCATATGAGTCCCAATCAGGATTGGTTTACAACTTATGAAACAGTGTTTGAAAGTGTTATTTAGATGGAAAATAATGCTTCATGTAGAATCTCAGGTATTGGCACGATCAAAATTAAGATGTTCGATGGAGTCATCAGAACACTTAGTGGCATATGAAATGTACCAAAATCGAAGAGAAATTTGATTTTGCTAAGTACTCTTAATTCAAAAGGCACAAGTACACAACTGAAAGTGAGGTTCTAAAGATTAGCAAGAGTTCTCTCGTTGTGATGAAAGGGCAGAGAAAGACTGCCAAGTTATATGTTTTACAGGGTTCAACTATTACTAGTGATGCAATTGTCGCTTCCTTTTCATTGTCAGATGATGGTGTTACTAGACTTTGGCATATGCGTTTACGTCATATGAGTGAGAACAATATGACAAAATTAAGCAAAAGAGGACTTCTTCATGGACAAGGCATTAGCGAACTGAAGTTCTGTGAGCACTACGCTTTTGGGAAGAAAAAGAGAGTTTGATTCACTAGAGGAATCCATTACATGAAAGAAACACTGGATTATATTCGTTCTGATCTTTAGGGACCATCTAGAGTGCATACAAGGGTGGCGCTAATTATATGCTAACGATCATTAATGATTTTTCCAGAAAAATTTAGGTATTCTTTTTGAAGGATGTGTTTTCCACACTTAAGGCTTGTAAGACTATGATCGAGAAACAAACAGGAAAGCATATAAAACAATTCCACACAGATAATGGCTTGAGATTTTCTTGAAGTAGAAAAGTTACTGATGTATTTACCAAGCCTCTCAAGTTGGCATCATTTGTCAAGTTTTGTAAAATACTTGGCCTTTTACATAAAATAGTAAGTATGTATTAAACTGAAATTGTAAGGGAGGGATTGTTGAGATATTTACCAAGCCTCTCAAGTTGGCATCATTTGTCAAGTTTTGTAAAATACTTGGCCTTTTACATAAAATAGTAAGTATGTATTAAACTGAAATTGTAAGGGAGGGATTGTTGAGATATTTTTATATTTGGTATCGTCTCTAAAAATTAGGGAATACCAAATATGGTTAAGGATTTTTCTCATATTTAGTTTTACTATTTTTAGCTTTGAGCTTATTAATTTAGTTATTGTAAAACCTATAAAAGACTAGAACCATTTGGAGTTATTTATCAATTAAATAAAAATCATCTTCTCTCATTTGAGTTAAAAGCAAATTTTCCTCTCTTTCTCTACTTGTAAGTGCAACAGATTTTTATAAACATTTTAAATTTTAAAAAGACTGACCTCACTATCAGGGGTGAAGCCAAGAAATTTTTTAGGGGAGACGAAATTAAATTGTAATTTTTACGATAGTAAAAATGCAATTTTTAAAGGATTAAATTAAAATTTTATCGGATTAAATCAAAATTTTATCATTTTTAGGGGGTCAAGGGGCAATTTTACCTTTACTAATTTAAAATTTTAAAAATTTTAAAGGACATAAAAAAAATTTTCATTTTAAGAGGGGGCTGACAAGGTTCGCCCTTACTCACAATCCAAATTTTTTAACTTTTTCCTAATCATGAGTGATGAGGAGAAAGTTATTAAAGAGTTGGTTGAGAAGTATGGTTATGTGTAACGAAGGTCATAGCATGCTACAATGCGTATCCAAAAATCGTTCTACGTGATTTGTTACCTAAGTTTTCCTAACTAAATTGCTAGTCTTTGACTCCAAAAAGTTCTAAGTTCAAAAGAAAACTGAATTAAGTTTAAAACTTTTTTAAGATGATTTTAATTGATTAAGTTTAAAACGAAGGTTATAGGATGGTTGTGATTGAAAATGCTTAAAGATTAGATCGTGCTTGGTAGTTGTTTATTTTATCCTTTCTTCCTTTTTGCTGAAGAATTGGTGGTTTTGATTTTTTGTTGATTACGAGTGCTTTTTGCTTGTGATTTGAAATTTTCAAGCTCTGGTTTTCTAAAATGTCTTGGAGTCAATCAATTCATTCATATTATGTTTTATCAACAACAATGAAAAAAAGAAACAGAAGCCAACATTGTATTTTCTTTGTTGCGAAGTAGTCATTCATTCAATTGCGAACACAAATCACTGTCATAATTTTGCCTACATAAGAGTACAGAGGTCTAGTAAGCAAAGCTAGACACGGAGAGCTTAAATTAACGTAGAATCGCCATTAACCAATTAGGGATAGGTTGATTAGTCACCTATTATCTAAAAGTCTAGAATTAATATTACGGAAAAATCCTAAAAGTCTTACTCGATCTCATCACCAAATTTCAGGTTCAAGAGTACAGTTACGTGTGGGGAAGATTATAGCACCCCCACAAAATGCCTATTCGGGGATAGTCTTACGGGATCTTGGGAGTTAGTTTTTTTATTTAAACATATTAATGTCTTATTTTATGCTAAAATCTTATGGAAATCATAAATAAAAACTCTAAAAAATATCTTCTATTTACTTGTAACTTGACTAATACGTGTTCACTAAATTTATTTAATTTAAAACTTAAATTAGAGATTTTTACTTCTAATGGAAATCCTAAAGGATACCAAAATTCTAGAAATTACCAATGAATTAAGAGAAATATTAAAATTCAGAGAAATATTAAAATTCATCTACAACTTATTCGATCTTTTATTATTACTATTATTTTAAAAGATTTAATTAATAATGTTGAACCTATCAAGATATTACGAAAGTATCCTATGCCGAATTTATGATTTATCTTAGTTTAAAATTATTGATCTAAGGTTTAAATTCGTCAAAATCTTAAAATAATATGTAACATTTATTAGCTTTCTTAAAGAGTTTCTAAAATAAAATACTTAGAAAGATCTACTCATGATTTACAATTCACCTACAAAAATACTTAGTTTTAATCTTGAACATAGTCTTAAATAATATTTACATACTAATTATCCTATACAATATTTAAAATTAGTTTAAAACCCTAATAAAAAAAAAGTCCTACATATTGTTTATAATTTTTCTATGGTAGATGATAGATAAAGATCTTAAAGACTAACCTAAATTCAAATGTAAAAATCTTATGGTTTCATTAAAATATAACACCTACTTAACTAACTTCATTTCAACGTTTATAGGATGGAAAAATGACTTAAAGTTCCCTCTTTTAAAATGAATAGTAATAAAATAGGAAAATTAATTAGATTGCTTAAAGTTAATGAAAAGCTAAAACTCTTTCAAAACAGGACAATAATAAAAAGAAACTTAAATAAATGAAAAAAAAGAAAAAATTTACACGATGATGATAATAATAACAATAATACACCTTATTCATAATACAAGAAAAAAAATAAAGTAACATAAACAAACAATATTAAAATGTATGTAAGGGGAATGTGTTAAAAAAACATAAATATAAATAGATATGAAAATAAATAAATATGAAATAAGAATAAATAAAAACTAAACAAGCGTGAATAAATATAAAAACATTAAAATAAAGTGAATAATTGACATGAAATATATAAAGTATAAATGCAAATAAAAGGGAAGATATAAGTGTAAATAACTAATTAAAATGGAAACAAAATAACATAGCTTGATTTTGAGACTAAAAGATAAAAAATGTGAAACACAGAAGACTAATGTAGCAATTAATTTGCTTTTAATTTTGAAATTTCGGATTAAATCGAAAGTTTTAATAAACAAAAGGGTTATGGGTGTAAATATGCTAGAGAGTGAGGGTGACACTGCAAAAAATGGGATATTTTTCATAAATTTAAAAATTTTGGGGGTGAGAATAAATTACCCATTTTGATACTCATAAATAGAAATATTTTATTTTATTCTTTCATTTTTAACCTAATTTTTAAAAAAAAAAAAAAAAAAAAAAAAAACCTCTTCCTCTTTCTCTTTCTCCGTCTATGTTGGTCATGACTCCATCATCGGAAAGCCCAACGGTTCTTTGACTCCGGTGGTTGAGTGGTCGAATTTTTTTTTTGCAAAATAAAAAATTTTCTTTTGTTTTAAAACAAAATCACTATTTTTCTTAAAAATTAAAGTTTTTATTTCGAAATGATTAAAAAAGTTAAACTTTGTTTAAAAATTTTAAACATTTTCCATTAAAATGACTAAAAAACATATTTTAATTTTTAAAAATCTAATTTTTTTTTTTAAATACTACTTTTTTTAAAAAAAATTACTATTTCTTAAAAATTAAAGTTTTTATTTCGAAATAGTTAAAAAAATCAAAATTTTGTTTAAAAAAATTTAAACTTTTTCTTTTAAAATGACTAAAAAACAAATTTTTATTTTTAAAAATCTAAATTTTTTTAATAATTTATTACTTTTCTTAAAAATCAAAATTTTATTTCGAAATAATTAAAAAATAAAAAATTTGTTTAAAAATTTAAACTTTTTCCTTTAAAATGATTAAAAAACAGATTTTTATTTTTAAAAATCTAAACATTTTTTTTCAAAAAAAATATTACTTTTCTTAAAAATTAAAATTTTATTTCGAAATAATTAAAAAAATCAAAATTTTGTATAAAAATTTAAACTTTTTTTCTTTAAAAGGACTAAAAAACATATTTTTATTTTTAGAAATCTAAACTTTTTTTTTCTAAAGAAAATTCATTTTCCCAAAATCAAGCTATTTTTCTTTAAAAAACTTTATTTTAGAAAGGGTAAAGGAAAGAAAACGAGAGTTTTGGGACTCCTTAGGACAGAGGATCGACGGTTCGGTGTCGTCCACTTCATCGGAGCCCAAATCTGATCCTTCATGACATATCAATGGCAAAAAAAGAAGAGAAAAAAATAATAATATTATTGTTTTTTTTATATTTTTTAAAAAGAAAATCAGAATATGAAAAGTTTTTTTTTTTTTCATTTCATTTCATGCATATATAATGTTTTTTAATCTTGTTTATTTGTAATTTTTGTTTTGTTTTAATAATATTTAATAATAGTAGTAGTAATGATAATAATAATTTGGGCCATTGACAGGCCAAAAAAATAAATAAAAATAAATAAATAAATAAAACAAACACTACTATTTCACCAAAATTAAGTGGATTTCGAACTGGTCCAAGAAAGAACAAATATTTAAAAAGAATAAATGGATTCTCATTTGGATTCGGATAAAATTGAGTGTCTACAATCGTAAAACTGCGAGCTTATCAAATGTACGAGTTCATCAAAGCTGTGAGTCTAATGAGAGCTCAGCAAAGCTACGAAGTAACCAAAGGTGCGAGCTCTATAAGGTGAGCTTATACATACGAGCTTTTTTCCTTCAAGTTAGTCAACTTGCTGTGGAACGATAACATTTTGACAAAATGTTTTGATTACTAATTAGACTGAAATAAGTCGATACAGAAGCAAGCTATACCGTACAAGTTCCAAAACCTATCAAGTTGTAATTATTTATTATTATTTGTAACTTATTTAAACATAGTTGTTCGTGTAAACTGCAAAATGAAATATAGAAGTTTATAATTTGATTACTTCTTCTTTGATCTGTTTTTGCTTTCTGTCTCAATATTTTTCATCAAATATCCAACATTCTTTCTGTTTAAGGCGGATTCATTGACTAAGGGAGGCATTGGCAGCTCATCTCATCTGTGTTTGCAGCTTATGCTGATCACCTCATGCCTGTCGTGGGCTCCATTTTGGTGGTTTCTGTGCGAGCATTTTCTTTGTCTTGGCTGAGGACTTGTTTATTGTACTTTGGCTCATCATCTTTTATTAATAAATTCTCTTCGACAAGAAAAAGAAAAAGGATATTTGGTGAGAACCTTGTTCTGTCATGTTGATAATTTCTTAAAAAAAATTTAATTTTTGATTGACGAAAGAAAAGGTAAATAAAAATAACTAAAAGCATGCGAATATATATCCAATTATAAATTGAATGAATTAGCAAAGCTTACATATAGTAATATGGAAATCCAAATTAATGAACAATGGGTGACGACCCCGCTATCATTTGCTGGGTTCTACACTACATCATCACTTGATTTTGGTAATGTCAATAAGTCGCAAGTAGCTGACTGAAAAGGAATGGAGTTCACACCTGAAGCATCAAAGGAGCCAAGTCTCTCTCTTTTTAGCAACCAAGCGAGATCTCAGCTATAGTCATTGACTTAAAGTAAAGAGCATTGTTAAACCCTAAACTCACTCAAATTAACTTGCATGAATGGATATCATATCACATAATTTCTTTCAAGCTTCTTCTCATGGCGATATGTAATATATAGTGTGAATATATCCAAGTTCCAACCCAACACATAGTAGCCCATTATATCCCACCACCATTTATAGCCATAACTAGAACTAAATTGTTTATGGCGAAGGAATACAAGAAAGAAAGTAATTGGACAAGGAAACCCCAACCCCTTGTTTGTTTGCAGGGGAAAACAAAAAAAGATTTTAGATGGTTGAAGAAGTTGTAATTAGTGCAGTATTAAACATGGGTTAGAGCTAGATTGATTGTGCATCCGTAATTTTCAGCTGTCGTTTTCTGGCATGCAACTACTCCTTTGAATATCTTGCATCCTTTTTGGGAACAAATATCATCGCAGCACTCTACATAACCCTTTCTTTCTTCCTTCTTCTCCCTTTATAGATATAAATATTCAGAGTTGATTTTCTGTCGTATCAATTACGATCCATGTATGTACATACCAGGAAAGACGTAACAATGAGCTTGCCTCTTAATTAATATTAAAATGTTGAAGTGTTTGACAAGTAGCATGCCATTGCCAACCATGAATCTCCTGTTATCTCTACTGCCTTTTACTTTTTATCATTATCCTTCAATCGTTCTTCTCGAAAGTTTTACCCTTCATATATGCATACGTATTGGAGAGTCGTGTTGAATATGATTGAAGATGAAGAGTTTGATTCTATGTGAACAAGCAATTTAACAAAAACCATAAACCTAATGTAGGTATGCACAGAAGAAGCAAAGGAGGCGAAACATGAGCAGCAGAAGTGGGAGAAATGAAGGGAATCGAGCAAGTGGTCCAATAAAATGTTGGATATTTCCTTGATTCCTTCATTTTTCTATGGCAGCGGTTGTCGACCCAGGAACACCCCTGGCCCCTTAGTCCAAACAATTCAAAGGAGATGGATCATCACGTGCATTTGTTACACATATTATTAATTATAATATAAACAAACATGCTCTTGATATTAATAGCAGCTGCAGACTGAGTGAGCATCATTTATCTTGATGCTACATCCCATAACCATAACCAAGATAAATATATTGAACTTCGTTTGCCCTAGCTAGCAACAGCAAAGGGATTGATTTTGGTAGAAATATTCATTTACTTGTGAGCAGTAGAAAGACAAGCAAATTTGACTGGATCTAAGCTCCAGGACAAGAAGGCAACGGCGTAAATATCAGAAAAGGGATTTCTTATATGACTGAGCATATTGTTATTTTGGAATTAAATAAAAAGAATATAGTGCATAAATAAATAAAATATAAAGGACGTGGACAAAATCTATAGTGTACCTTCAAAGTGAAGACCCATAGTAGGTGAGAGCTTCATAGATACACACCCTGAAAGAATCATGATATATGGTTTAAATCCTTCCTTTTCTTTCTTTCTTTCTTGTGCATGCTATTGCTAGCAAAGTAAGAAAACCAACCAGCTGCCTGCTATTCTCTCTCTCTTTTTTTTTTAACACTTTTGCTTATGATATATATATATGATAAGCAGCAAAACCTAATCGAAGAATTTGTTTCCTTTTGTTTTTGTTTATCTTGTTTGCAAGTAAGCTACTTAGGTTTTCAACGTTGCTTGCTTCATTTCTGTTATTTGGGAAGGAAATTAATCGCCATACTCTTTTCACTTCTCCTTGCTTGCTTCCTCCTTTGTCTATTGCTTATTTGGTTTTTCTTTTTCTTTTTTAATTTGTTTTACAATATTATATATTTTATACAGGAGCAAATTAAATAGAAGAAAAGCAGAAATTATTGAAAGGAAAAAAAAAAAAGAATGGAAGGAGATAAGGGAAAGGAAGAAACGTTGCCACCAGGATTTCGGTTTCATCCAACTGATGAAGAGCTCATCACTTTCTATCTTGTAAACAAGATTTCAGATGCTAACTTTACTGGAAGAGCAATTACCGACGTTGATCTCAACAAATGCGAGCCCTGGGACCTTCCTGGTACTTTAACCTACCTATTTCCTTTCTTTACTTTCTCCATAAAACAAATATATAGATCCATACCTTCATACGTTTCCCATCTTTGAATCACATTTAGTCTTCTGAAACAAATTATGAAAAGGCCAGATTCACTTATATTTATGTTCTTTCTTCGAATATGGAAAGGCTGCAGCAATCAACATAGGTAAGTTCTATGCATAACTTGCTTTCTTAATATCAGGAAAAATATTTTACGAAAGAAAAAGGAAGTTTATGACAAAATTAGAGTTGCAGTGTAAATTGCTTTTTTTGGTTTACCTACTGGTTTTTTGAATTAAGAAGCTTGAATTAATGGATAAATTTGCATTATCATTTCTTCTAGCATATTATACTTACGTGTATGTATATATATGTATATTCTTTAAGAAACAAAGAGATAATCTTTGCATATATATGTAAAATAATTGTTATATGAGATGAGCTGACTGCTGAGATTGTATATATGATGGATCTAACCAAACCCTAATCTGGAGTGATCAACAGGGAAGGCAAAAATGGGAGAAAAAGAGTGGTATTTTTTCAGCCTTCGCGATCGAAAATACCCAACTGGTGTAAGAACAAACCGAGCAACCAACACAGGTTACTGGAAGACCACGGGAAAGGACAAGGAGATCTTCAACAGTAACAGTAGAGTCACATCAGAGTTGGTTGGGATGAAGAAGACCTTAGTGTTTTACCGAGGGAGAGCTCCTAGAGGGGAGAAAACCAATTGGGTCATGCATGAGTACCGTATTCACTCTAAATCATCTTTTAGAACTAACAAGGTACGAACCCCCTTCACCATCTGCCCATCTGCTACTTTTGGTTTTACTATATATTCATTAATTACCTAATCTGACATCGATAAAGTCCATGCCATGCCTGATGTAACTGCAGCAGGAGGAATGGGTGGTCTGCCGCGTGTTTCAGAAGAGTGCGGGGTTGAAGAAGTATCCCTCATCCTCAAATCAATCCAGAGCTGCAGTGAATCCCTACAATTTAGATATAGGAGGAGGAAGTCTGTTACCAATGATGCAGGCGGAGAACTATCACTTGTCAATGGGAGCGGAGCTTTCAAGGGTTCTAAGGGGTGGTCCTAGCTGTAGTCCCAATCTACCTATTCCATCCCAAATCAACTATCCAGTTCCAGGAGGGTTTACTATATCCGGACTGAATTTAAATCTTGGAGGAGGCTCCACGCAGCCTGTGATGCGACCAATGCAACCTCCCCCACCTCCACCAATGCTGCAGCAACAAGACGTTACGCCCTCTTTGATGAACACCGCTACTTTTGGCGCAGAGGGTGGCTATGGTGCAGAGATCACCACTCAGAACGCAAATGGGCCGACCAATAGATACTTGAGCATGGACCATTGCATGGACTTGGATAACTATTGGGCCACGTACTAATGGACAATGCAAAATCCAATGTCCCCAAGCATGCTTTTTTGTTTTTAGTACGAGTCAGTGGTTTAAGTTTGGTAGTATATGCTTTAAATTGGATTAGTTTGGGGATTTAATGGGTCATCTTCTCATAGATAATAAGGAATTTATATGCTCTAGCCTAAAACTGGGCCTCTTTCTGTTTTTGTATGTCTCAACTTTTTGAATTGTGGATGATTTTACAAAATGAATATCATCATCTGTACCCACTTTCTTTTATAATCGTTTCCCACTACCAAATTTCACCATAATTTATTTTAAACCATTCATCCTAAATACGAAAGCTCACAGAATGAACCTAATCTTTTAAACAAAAATGAAAAAAGGGAAAGCGCATGGAAAATGACAAACAGCTAACAAAGCCAAAGCCGATGGCATAATTATGCAGGGAAAACCAAAGAATGCCGTTTCTCTCTACAGATATCTGTAATACTATGAAATCACTAATCATTATTAACCTTTAACACTACCATACATCTCATGAGTTCTGCTGCTTGAAGTCAGTATGACTTCTTTCAATTGTGAATCTAGAAGTATAAATAAATAAAATTATACCCCTAGCACCAGGACCAGCCTGCACAAAAATGTTTATAGCCATAGAACCAATATAACCCGAATGCTCAAGGTACACATAGACGTAGCAGGTCTGAATAATCAATAACTTGTACATACAGCTAATACATAGAATTTGGGGATCTGAACTCAAGCACTTGTCAAGAACAGTCTATAATTTGGAAAAAAATAACACCATAATACCAACTAACATTTCCAATTTACAGTTCCGATATTGAAGATGACTCCAACAAACAGAATTTCTAGATAAAGAAAACAATTACTTAAAAGGTTGTAGGGACAAACAGCACCAAAGTCTCCCCTTAAAAGTAGTAAGTAGTAACTCTATCTAATGAAACTTTCAGAGCTAAGGCCCATAACATTTTTGAGTTCTTTCAGCTGAAGAAATAATTACTACAACCAGCAAATAGCAGATTACAATTTACAAAGTTCTCTTAGAAAATTTTGTCATGAGAAACTCCAAAAGAATGCCACACGGTCATAGCACAATGAGCCAAGCAAACTTAGTACCTCCATCAACTCATTCATTTTCAAAGAGACCTCAAACTTTGCCTTCAGCAATTCCTCCTATTGAAATAAAATAAAATAGTTAGAAATATGGTTGAGGACCATCATCTAGTGCAAGTATGATATTGCACCTTGTTAACCATAACCAACCTCAACAACTTTAAGAACTACCCCCATTTTTGCTATGGCATTCTGTTGAAGTGTGGCAACCATGCAGCAACATAACCAGCTGCACCAACAAGCATCGAAGAGTACCAGGGAGCATCGAGCAATACCAAACATTGTCCAAGCAGCAGGCAGATTTGGTTCAGTTTATTTTTCTGGTTTGTTTAGTTGTAATGTAATCTTGTTTCATTAGTTTGTAACAAGTCAAATTTAGTCAAGTCTATTTTGATGCTTTTAAGGTTAAATCAACTATGATAGCTGTAGTTAGCAGATTTTAGGAATAATCATTTTGATGTAACAGCTTGTCCACTTGTACAAGCAATGTCCATTTTTCTTCATGTATTTTTTTCTACTTATGTAATGTTGTTTATATATCAGATTTTTACCAATGAAAAATAGAGTTCTTTCTTCTCATCTTTGAGATTTTTTTTTGTTCTATTTTTATACTTTCATTTGCTGATTTCTTTGTTAGTTACTTTGATAGTTGATAAAACTCAACAAATGGTATCAAAGCCTAATTCTTTGAGGGCATTTTTTGTTGTTGTTATATGTTTCTGCTGAGCATTTGAAAGGAAAAACACAGAAGCCACTTTGTGATCTCTTGTTGCTGAAATCATGAGTTTTTAACCTCCACCACCACCTGTCTTCACTGGTGAAAACTATAATATTTGGTTAGTGAAGATGAGGACCTACTTGTAGGCACATGACCTCTGAAGTGTGGTCCAAGCTGACACTGAGCACCTCTCTTGAGAGCCAATCCAACCCTAACTCAAATCAGGCAATATCCTGCCTGTAAAATGGAGTCTCGGATACAATTTTTATAAGGATAATGGCATGCAACTCTCTTAAGCAAGCATTGGACTAGCTGAAGGAGGAGTTTCAAGGGTCAGAGAAGACTAGGAAGCAATAGTTGATTAATTTGAGAAGAGATTTCGAGAACCTGAAGATGAAGGAGTCTGAGTCCATCAAGGTGTATGCTAAAGGATAATATCCACAATAAAAAACACAAGGCTGATGGGATATGAGTTTAGTGAGAGGATAGTTGTTGAAAAAGTAATCATACCACTTCCTGAGAAGTACGAGTCCAAAATCTTCTCATTGGAAGATTCAAGGGACTTAGCAACCATTTCCTTAACAGAGCTGATTAATGCTCTCTATGCTCAAGAGTAAAAGAGGGCCAACAAGATTGAAGAGCACTTAGACTCAGCTTTTCAAGTTAGAACTAAGGACAGTTCTAGCATAAGTTCAGGTTTCAAGGGCAAAAAGCCCTGGATAGAAAAGAAGGAAAAATCAAATAGGGATGCAGGCAGAAAGAAGTTTCCACCATGCACTCACTGTAAAAGAACCTCTCACTTGGATAAATACTATTGGTACAAGCTAAACATTCAGTGCAAGGCCTACAAACAGTTTGGTCACATTGAAAAAGTTTTCAAGAATAAAGGCAAGGCACTTATGCAGCAACAAAATCAAGCTCAGACTGCTGAGGATATGCAAGCTCAAGAGGAGCATGTCTTCACAGCCTCTTGCTTTGCAAGTTCAGACAAAGCAAGGAAGAATTGGTTGATTGACAGTAGATATACACACCACATGGCTTCAGATCGAATGTTGTTTAAAGAGTTGGATACCAAATGTAAAAATCAAGTCAGAATAGGCAATGGAGAGTTCATTAAGACCAAGGGCAAAGGGAAGGCAGTGATTCACACCTTGTCAGATAACAAAGTGATTTCAGATGTTCTTTTTGTGCTAGACTTAGATCAAAATCTGTTAAGTGTTAGTCAACTACTAGAGAAGGGTTACTCCATTATGTTTGAGAAGGATGCATGTGTGATCAAAGACCAAAATGGTCTAGAGTTAGTCATTATCTCAATGATTGACAGATCATTTGTTTTGGATGTGAACAAGCTAGATGCTAGTGCTTATACTTGTTCAGCTGATGTTTCAAGTATGTGGCACAAAAGGCTAGGACATGTAAATTACAAGTCAATTAGCTTACTGCATAAAATGAGTTTGGTTGAAGATATGACAAGTGTTGAAGTTAAGAAGGAGGTTTGTGAAGTCTGCCAGCTTGGGAAGCAGACCAGGTTACCTTTTCCAGTAAACCAAGCTTGGAGAACACAAGGCAAACTGTAATTGGTTCACATTGACATCTGTGGACCTATGAAGACTCATTCATTAAGTGGAAGCAAGTATTTTGCCTTGTTCATTGATGACTTTTCAAGATTTTGTTAGGTGAGTTTTCTGAAACAAAAGTCAAATGTTGCTGAATCATTTGGTAAGTTGAAAGGCTTTGATTTAGAATTAGGCAGACTACAAGATGAAGGCACTCAGATCAAACAATAGAATAGAATTTGTGTCTCAGAAGTTTTAAGCAATCTGTGATGAAGCTAAAATTCAGCATCAACTTACTACCATTTACACATCATAACAAAATTATGAGTGTAAGAGAAAAAACAAAATAGTGCTAGATATGGCAAGGTGTTTGCTGTTTGAAAGTAAACTTCGCAACATTTTTTTGGGCTGAGGCAGTCAACACCTCATATACCTACTTAACAGACTGCCAACAAATGCAGTCAAGGGTAAGACACCCTTTAAAGCTTGGTATGGGCATAAACCATTAGTTTCCCATTTGAAGGTCTTTGGTTGCACCTGTTATGCACTGACCCCTGCTGAAAAAAAGAACTAAACTTGAGAAAAGGTTTATGCTTGGGATCTTTGTTGGCTATAGTAGCACTAAGAAGGGATATAGGGTGTATGAACCTTCAACCAAGAAGATTGTGGTGAGTAGGGATGTGAGCTTCAAGGAAGACAGTTTTTGGAAGTGGAATGGAACAAATGTAAGTTTGAATGAGCAAGATCAGGAAGATGTTGAGCTTTAATAGTTTGAGGTTGATTTTGAAAATGAAGAGGATTATAATGATGTACTAGTTAGAGGTACAAGGTCTATCACTAATATTTATCAAATGTGTGATATGACTATTGTAGAACCAACCACATTTAAGGAAGCTGAAATGAAGATTATTGGATGGAAGCAATGCAGACAAAGCTGAACATGATCCAAAAGAATGACACTTGGGAGCTGGTAGACATGCCTGTGCATAGAAAAGTCATAAGAGTGAAGTGGGTATTCAGAACCAAGCACAATGTTTATGGTTTACTAAACAATCACAAGGCTAAGCTTGTTGTGAAAGGGTACACCCAGCAATATGGCATTGATTTTCTTGAAACCTTTGCACCAGTGGCTAGGTTAGATACTATAAGGCTACTGTTTGCCTTAGTTGCTCAGAAATAGTGGAAAATACACTAATTAGATGTCAAGTCTGCATTCTTAAATGGTTTTCTCGAGGAGGAAGTTTCCATTGAGCAACAAGATGGCTTTAAGGTTGCTGGTCAGGAGCACAAGGTGTATAGGCTTAAGAAGGCTTTGAATGGCCCTAAATAGGCTCCAAGAGCCTGGTATGACAGGATTGATTCCTACCTGTCAAAATTGGGATTCAAGAAGAGTATTAGTGAGCCTACTCTTTATGTCAAGAAGGCTTTGACATTGAGACCTTTGTAATTGTCTAACTTTATGTGGATGATTTGCTAGTAACTAGAAGCAAAGAGGAGCTGATCAGCGAGTTTAAGAAGTAAATGCAAGATCTGTTTGAAATGTCTGACTTAGGCAAGATGAGCTACTTTCTTGGCATGGAGGTCACTCAAACACAATATGCTATCTTTATAGGGCAGTAAGCATTTGCTTCCAAGATTTTGTCCAAGTTTTGTATGGACAAGTGCAAGTCAGTGAGCACACTAGTTGCATTGAGTGAGAAGCTCTCAAGCAAAGGTGATTGATGAGAAAGGGTATAGGAGCCTTGTAGGTTGCTTGCTCTATTTGACAGCAACAAGGCTAAAACTTATGTATGAAGTTAGCTTGTTATCCAGGTTCATACATTGTTGCAATGTTGCTCCTCTTAAAGCAGTAAAAAGGGTATTAAGGTATGTCAAAGGGACATTAAACTTTGGAATGAAGTTTATGAAAATTGAGGAGCTGAAGTTAGTCAACTATTCTGACAGTGGTTGGGTTGGTTCAGTGGATGACATGAAGAGCACATCAGGGTATTTTTTTCACTATTGGTTCAGGAGTCTTCTGTTGGAGTTCAAAGAAGCAACAGATTGTAGCTCAATTAATAGTAGAAGCAGAGTATATTGCAGTTGCTGCTGCTATTAATCAAGCCATTTGGCTAAGAAAGCTCCTAAGTGATTTAAATGATGAGCAAAATAAAGCTACTAAAGTCAGAGTTGACAATAAGTCAGCTGTTACTATTACCAAAAACCCTGTGTTTCATGGCAAGATCAAGCACTTTAAGATTAAATATCATTTTGTTAAAGAAGCTGAGTTAGCAAAAGAAGTTGACTTGAAGCATTGTAGCTCTGAAGTTCAATTTGCTGATATTTTGACTAAACCTCTTGCTTATGCAAGGTTTGAGTTTTTCAGAAGAAGTATAGGAGTTTGCAGCATGGTAACCAAGGAGGAGTGTTAAAGTGTGGCAACCATGCAGCAGCATAACCAGCTACATTAGGGAGCATCGAGCAGTACCAGGGAGCATCGAGCAATACCAGACATTGTCCAGGCAGCAGGTAGATTTGGTTCAGTTTATTTTTCTGGTTTGTTTAGTTGTAATGTAATCTTGTTTCATTAGTTTGTAACAAGTCAACTTTAGTCAAGTCTATTTTGATGCTTTTAAGGTTAAATCAACTATGATAGTTGTAATTAACAGATTTTAGGAATGATCATTTTGATGTAACAGCTTGTCCACTTGTACAAACAATGTCCATTTTTCTTCGTGTATTTTTTGCTACTTATGTAATGTTATTTATATATCAGATTTTTATCAATGAAAAATAGAGTTCTTTCTTCTCATCTTTGAGAGTTTTTTTGGTTCTGTTTTTATACTTTCATTTGCTGATTTCTTTGTTGGTTACGTTGATAACTGATAAAACTCAACATGTTCTTATGCTACTTATTGATTTTTCTTATGTTGTAGACATGATTACAACATAAGACGTGAACCATAAGAAAGGCATCCGTGTATAACTGTATATATATATATATTCCACATACTTCAGCAAACTAAAATAGAAGAAGAAACTTACAATCTCTAGCTAGACAACCAAAAATCACATTAAAATGCTGAAAAATAAGCTTCATTTATCCGTAAAACTAGGAAGACCCTTAATGAACAGCAACCCGTAAAACTAAGAAGACCCTTTTGTAGCTGCTCCTCAGCATATGATGTTCCCTTTTTCTGAGAAGCAACAAATTATAGCCTTTAGCAGTGGAATAAAGGGTTAGCCATGTGTCTTTGAAGTACGCTATTCTTCTTCTTCTTTTTCAAAAGGAAAAGAAAAAGGTAGAGGAAAATAGAGACTTGAAGAGTTGATAACTCAGTGTACAAGGACCCAATGTTGTTAGATTTCTTGAATAATTTTGTCTTTCTTCTTATCATCTCATCCTTGGGTTTCAATTCTAGAGATGTCTCTTCCACATTTGATTCTGTATACAAGGAAATAAAAGAAGCAAGGTTTGTAATTAGTCAACAAAGATGAACATAAATCTACATTTAAAAGAAAAAAAAATGAAAATTGAAGCTTAAACTACTCTAATAACTAATAAAACTAGAATGAAATGAAATGTTGAATACAAGTGGATGATCAAAAGCATTGTAATTTACTTGCAATAAAATGGAAACGAAGTCCTAAAGTGAGAGGTAAATAGAAAGAATGATAACAGTAAGCAATGAAGTGAAGTGGAGAATGGAGAAAAGGAAGACTAACCAAGAAGACAGATGTTAGACATGAGTTGATCCAACGCCAAGTTGAGAGAAGTGGAAATGGAGGCGTCCGATGCAAGCAATGGCTCCATTGAGACATCGTTTCTGATATTGGTGAAAAGTTGAGAGGGAAAATGACGAACTTTGAGTCTGAGGCTGCCATCCAACGATTACAAAACCACCAAAACTCGTCGGGAAAAGGAAAGGCAAGAAGAATCAAGGAACGAATACATCAAACATTTGAATTGGCATTATCCATCTCTCCTCGATTAGGTTGGGTTATTTTGTGTATGTTTCGGTTAACGTCCAGCTCCAACACATTGCCCTATGCAAATGTGTACATATTGGCCCAACTTTCAGCTCCCAATTTCAATGATTGACTTAACTGACTCTAACGCTGTTATAGTAACAAGTAAATGGGGGAATATTGTATAACTGGCACCAGCAGGTCACCAACCAAATCAAATCAATCTCTTTATTAACTTAAAATTTTAACTTTTATTTTATTTGTTTTCTTTTTACCCTAAAACTTATATTGTTTGTCTAATCAAATGTGTCATCCACATCAGGGGCGAAACCAAAAAATTTTTTAGGGGACAGAAATTAAATTGTATATTTTTACGATAGTGAAAATTTATTTTTACATTTTTTTTTGAAATAAACTTGAGGATGATTTTATTGCATAATAAAAAAAAAAAAAACAAAATATAAAGACTAAAAGGGGCTGGGCAAAAACAAATCAGGAATCCTAGACATACCTTCCTAATTTAATCAAATAAAGCCCAAACAGTATATACCCCTTAAAAGAAGATAAAACGTCCTAACAAAATGAAAGAAAAATGTAACTGAAATGAAATTGAAATTTACCCTACTTCATCCCCTCGGGAAACAACAAAACTCACCTCTCCATGTATAATCATTACAGCATAGACGATTTAATTTCCCTTCGAACTAATCCTTTTACTTATTCCAGAGAAACTTTTCTCTTTGTTTGGTTCTTCTGAGAGAAGAAGAAAAGGTAAGCAAAACCCAAACAAGATTCAATCTGGTTCTCCGACAGATTCGTCGATCACCACCATCTGCACGAAAGCCAGAGCCACATTTACTTTGTACACTTCTACTCCTTTCTTTAAACATTCAGATGCCAATGAATGAGCAATATAATTCCCATATCGTGGTATGTGCTTAAAAGAAATTTCTTGAAATTCTTTCATTATCCGTCTAATATCTTATAAAATCGATCCGATTTTCGATCTATCTGGGCAGGAATTAGTGTATTTTTTAACTATAGTCAGGGCATCTCCTTTAACTATAACCTTAGACAAACCCAAATCTAACCCTATCTTTACTGCTTCTTTGCATGCAAGGGCTTCCGCGGCGAATGATGAGGCTACGTTTCTTATGGCTTTCGATCTTGAAACTAGGACCTTTCCCATAGCATCACTTCCGATTATTCCTTCAGTAGTCGTACAATCTGAACTTTGAAAATTTCCGTCGAAGTTGAGTTTAATGTAGGGAGAACGGGGCGGTTTCTATAAAAAGCTACTCGCTAGGTTAGTGACTTCTTTAGCTTTTATACTTTCTAGTTCTTCTAAATATCTCTGAATAAAACTGACCATCTCTATACTGTTTTGTGCTATCTTTAAGTGAACCCTTTTATTTCGGGATGACCACAAAACCCACAGTGCACAACAGAATCTTCGAAACTGCAAGGTATCACTAACCATGGCTACCCACGTAAGCCCAGTCCCACCAATTTATAATCGAAGAACCTAAAATCCATTGTAGATTAATTAATTTCCAAACTTCTATTGCAGCTGGGCAGAACCAGAACACATGCTCAATCGTTTCCGCATCTCTTTGACAACTTAGGCACACTGGATTATTGCAAAGTTTACGCTTAGCTAGGTTTACCATTGTTGGGATAAAATTTTTAGACATTCGCCTGTATTCCATAGCTTTTTGTAGAATCTGTCAATAGTTGTGATGTAAAATATAAGGGGTAGGAGGGTAGGACCTATTGTGTAATAGTTTATAGGAAATCTTGACGGAGAACTCCCCTGACGGATCACCCATCCATACCAGTACATCCGCACTTGGTTCTACAGCAAGAGGGATTCTCAAGGTACGTTCTGCATCAGCCTGCTCAAAGCACTCAGTAACTATATCTTCTCTCCATACTCTAGAAATAGGATTTATTAAATCTGAAACTATCTCCAAATTACCACTACTAACCGGACTAATTAATCTATAATTTAATGAACCTGGGATGCAAGCATCATTAACAATGAAGGTTTGATTACCCGAACCTACCCTCAAACAAAGGCCCCCAATTAACGCTTTTTGGCCGACCAAATACTCTTGCAAGCATAAAATGCCCCTATTTTTAAAGGAGAATATAAAAAACTAGAAGAATGGTAATATTTACCTTTAAGAACTTTAGCTAAAAGCGAGTTAGGGTTCTGTAATAAATGCCACCCCTATTTTGCCAGAAGGGAAATATTAAACATACTGAATTTTCAAAATCTCAACCCACCGTTTTCCTGGGAATCACAAACTTTTTCCCACTCGCACCAATGAATCCTTTATGCCACCAAAAATTAGCCATAATTCGTTCAAAATCTTTGCATAAAGAATTCGGAAGAAAAAAAGTCATTGCATATAACGGAATGACTTGTAAAACTGACTTGATAAAAACCTTTTTTCCCCCTTGAGATAACCACTTTATACTCCAACCATCAACTGTGTGTTTCATTTTATCTTTGAGATTCTAAGACGAGGCTTTTCTATTTCTACCAATCGTATTGGGCAATCCTAGATAACGTTTAGGATTATTATAATAACGTACCCCTAGTTTGGCTACAATTTGATTACGATTCGAATCACAAGTGTTCTTACTAAAAAAGATTGTCGATTTCTCAAAGTTCACACATTGATCTGAAAGCCATTCATATTCTTTTAACAAATCCTTAAAAACTTGAGCACAATGTAAGGATGCCTCACCAAACAAAATGTTATCTTTTGCAAAAAGAAGATGGAAGATAGGGGCAATGTTGACTAGCTTTTACTCCTTTAGGTAAATCGTTTCTTACACTAAGTCGCAAAAGCAAAGAGAGACCCTCATTAAATATTAGAAATAAAAAAAGACTCCAGGGATCACCTTGTTTTAAACCCCATTTTGGATTAAAAAGAGAACTTTGAGCTCTATCAATCGTCACATAATAAGAAACCATTGAAACACATCTCATGACCATATTTATCTAGTTCACATCGAACCTCATCTATCCCATAATTGCTCGGAGAAAGTTTCACTCAACTCGGTCATATGCCTTACTCATATTGAGTTTCAAGGCTATTGCACCTTTACGCCTATTCTTCTTTCTGCTAAATGTATGAAACATCTCATATGCCAAAATAATATTATCAAAAATCAATCTCCTCGGCACAAAAAAAAAAAAACTCTAAATTAGGTCAATATAACCATCAAGAACTTTTCGAAAATGATTAGCAATTACTTCAGCAATTAATTTGTATAAGATTGTATACAATCTAATCAATCTAAAGTCTGTCATATTCGAAGGGGGCAAGATTTTTATTCGGCAAGATCTTGGGAATCAAAACAATGTTTGTTTCGTTTAAAACATCAAAACACCTTTCACTATTTAGAACCTCAAGACAGAATTGGGAGATATCCTTACCTACAATATGTCAGTACTTCTAAAAAAAGAAAGCCAAAAATCCATCGCACCTTGGCGCTTTTAAAGGCCCCATCTCTTTAAGAGCACAAAGTATTTCTTTTTTATGATGGGTTACCGTAAGGAACCAATTATCATTTGCCAAAATACATTCCTCTACTCCCTCCAAGAGAAAACTTAAATTACCTCTTCCTGACTGAGAGGAAAAAGACTCTCAAAGTAATGTTTAGCAATGTCTGCCATGATCGAACTGTTATCAGTCAAAGAGCCATCCTCTCTTTTTAAGCTTTTCATCGTATTCATTTTTTTTCCTCTGAGAAGCGAATTTATGAAAAAATCATGTGTTTTTATCTCCAGCTTTCAGCTAATTAGCCTTGGCTCTTTGCTTTCAATAAATCTTTTCTTTTTCTATTTCCCAATTTAACTGTAATTTTGTATCAATGAGATTTGTAATTGAATCCCTACTTACCAGTTGCGTCTCAAGTCTTTTCTTCTCTCAATGACGTTTTGATTTTATTTGTTTAGACCATTCTATTAATCCCATACGAATGTTCTCTAAACGTCCAAGAATGTCATCACCGCTTATTTGCCATAATGAACGTACCTCCTCAAAGGACTCTTCCATTGATCACCAAGCTTCAAATCTGAAAGAATTATGCTCAAATTTTCTCGAATTTTTTCCTAAATAAATTAATTAAGGACAACGATCGAAGAATGAATGAGGGAGATGTTGGACCAAAGCCCTTGAAAATAGGTGAATCCATCTGTCATTAGCTACTCCCTTATCTAGACGTTCTCGTATATTATTTTCCTTAGAATTACCATATTCCCAAGTAGACCATTGTCCAGTAAAACCCAAATCAGATAATTGATAGAATTCAAGTGTAGATCTAAATTGTTCCATACGCTTCTCATCTCTAGGGAGCCTTTTTTTCTTTTTTGATGCATACAATATTTCATTAAAATCTCCACATACCAATCACGGAAGATCATTTTGAATAGCCAGATTTTTTAAGGAATTCCAACTAGATTCCCCACCATTCACACTTGGTAACCCATAAAATCCAATTATTCGCCACACTTGAGCATTACTATTATCATTAACATTGGCATCAATAAAATTTAATGAAAATTGTCGTAGTGTCACAGCAACATTACTTGTCCATGCAAGATAGACTCCTCCTTTCGACCCATCAGCACTTACATCAATATCGAAACGAAAGCCACATTTACGACGAATCGATTCCATTCTTTTACTATCAACCTTACTCTCTATAAAGAAGACTATACAAGGCTTATGAAGCCTCAACAGATGCAAAAGCCTTCAAATCGTTCGTGGCTCCCTAACCCACGAACATTCCAACTTAGGATTTTCATTGTGCCCAGTCAGTTGAGTTATTGTCAGTTGTCAATCCTAATTTTATTAGAGAAACCAATTCTAATGAATTAATTCTTGTTAACAACGGAGCATAACCTTTTGCCCCACTATCCTCGTCTAATCTAGGCTTTTTCCCAATTTTCTTATAATCGACCTTATCACAAATATTTGCCTTCGCAAGGTTTTTCCTTTTCCCACCACTAGTATGCACCATAAACAGATCATCAGACACAATCCAAACATAACGTTGCCAACGTGTCGAATCTTTTGTAGGCTCATTATGAAACTGGTACGCTTCCATCGCTTCTTTTTCTTTGTTAGAAACCTCACTCCCGCAAAGGAAATTATTAAATACTTTTGGTTGGAGAGTTTTAGTACAATTAGAAAACGTAATTTTCAAATCAGAGTTCTCGTAACTTGACTCCTCATTAGAGTCCTCAATGAACTCGACAAATCGATTATCTTCCCTTGAATTTTGGAATTCTACATCAATTGGAATTAAAGCATTAGAAACCAAATTTGATTCGAACACTAAGTCCACCTTTGCCTCATCATCACCCTCGTACGAACACTGTTTCATCTATCTACGATTTGAAATTCCAAGACGAAGACTTTCCCTTCCCATCATGTTGGATTCAGCTTTCAAATCCAAAGAATAAGGGTAAGATTCTTCCGATGATTCTTTTAAGGATGAAGGAACTATCAAACACTCTTGGAGACTATGAGCCATAATATCGCAACCATAGTAGAAGATTGGAAAATTTTCATACTTGAATGGGACCCAATTTTTATCACCACCATTCGAAACCATAAATATGCCTCGACACAAGACTTTCTTAACATTAAGCTTAACTTGAATTCGACAGTAATCGCTTTTAACTTTCGATCTCAACAAACCGTTGAAAGTAGAAACAACAGCATGCATCAAATCTTTTGGATAACATTCGGGAGGATATGGGCCCAACCGAATCCAATATGGAGACATAAGCAAACAAATTTTTTTTCTATCTATTGCCTCTTTAATATGTTCAAAAAGAACGACTTTTCTTCGAAAAAGCCACGGGCTTCCCTCAATGATTGATTCTAAATCATTCTCATCATCAAAAACAATTAAAACAAATTCTGACCTTTTAATTGGATCTAAAACTTTTTCCTAGTCTTCCAAATAATCTTCATCTGCGCTCAGGATTATAAGATTTCATTGTCCAAACCGAATACAAGAAAGAAGGTTTTTCAGGCGGTATAATTTTCGAACTCTTAACAGATAATTGTATCATCTCTTCTTCAAGAAGAGAAACGTTAAAATCCATCTTATTTGATAAAAAAAGTCATCACTTCACTCTTAACCCTAGCCACAAAAATCACCTGCTTCCCCAGAGAAAGTAAGTTTGACTTTTGCAATTAATTTTACAATTTTAATAGTCTATATATTTATAATTTTTAAAGGATTAAATCAAAATTTTATCATTTTTCGAGAGGACAAAGTGCAATTTTACCATTAAAATTTTAAAAATTTAAGGGATTTAAATGAAAAATTTTCATTTTAAGAGGAGCCAAGGCCCTTACCAATATCCTTGGGTTCGCCACTGATCTACATGAAAGTCCATGTGTATGCTACATTAGAAATTAATTAAATTTTTAAAAAATTAAAAATTATGTTTTTTTATTATTTTTATACATTTTGAATTCTTTATATTTAAAAAAATTATTTAATTACTAACGTTGCATACATGTGACAATCCACTTGTATGTCACGTTATCAAAGTTAACAACATTAACTTTTTCATATATTTTAAAGTGAGTTGACAAATAATGTGAGTTTAAGGTCTAGAAAAGATAAAAATTTTAAATGGAGGATTAAAATAACTTTTTTTTTTATAAAATTGAAAGGCCAAATAATCATTATGTCTTAAAGAAATTGATTTAGTCCTTCCACTAATAAAAAAATAAGTTAACCTTTACTATTTAAAAAATATCATTTATAGTAATGGAGTTGATATTTTAAATTTTTTTATAGTACAAATAAATTTTTTTATTTGGAGTTATATTGCTAATGAAAAAAAAATTTTATGTGATTTTTAACTATAAATATTAATTCGATTATACTTTAATTTTATTTAATTATTTTTACTAACAACGGATTTAAATTCATACATTTAATTATGATAAACTAAATTGATCTAAGTCTCTTGAGATATTTTGGAGGTACTTTCACCGATGTTAATGGATATCAATATGAATATTTGTGTAAATTATGGCAGTGCAATGTAAGACTAAGCAATAAAATTTGAGAAATCAAACATCAATTCAAATTGAGGTATTTGAAATATTTAAGTAGTACAAATTTAAAAATAATGTTACCCAAATTAAATTTTATTTTTTAATTTAATTTATAATTAATTTTAAGTTTTTGGATTTAAAATAAACATGACATATTTAAAATAATAAAAATAATTTAAAACTTATATAAAAGTTTTAATATATATATATATACATATATGAAAGTTATTAATTATTTTTTATTTATTTAAAAAAGTATTTTAACAAATTTTTTTATTAAAATAAATTTAAATTTCAAAAATTTAAAATTAATATAAAAAACCAAGAACAAGAATTAACTAAATTATCATAAACTATTCGTAAAAATCTAAAAAAAACACCTACCAAACTCACACTGGATGTATTATACAGAAATAGTGACAATCTAATATATTCTGTCTATTCGTCGTCGTTATCATGAATTCATGATCAGATTTTTCTTACATCTACATCTACATGCAAGGGTAGGTACATTCCCAATTTTTATAATTTGAAATGCAAAACTAGGGTAAGTATGTATGTTGTCGTAGATGAATTAAGAGGATTGATGCGGATCACGAGTTTTAAAATTGTTCTATATTCAAGGCGAGAATCGAACTTTCAATTATTAGTTAAAATAAAAGAAATATTTATCATCTCACTTAAATTTTGTAATTTATTTTATTTGTAATTTTGTACAACAATATGTTGTATTTTTAATTTATTATAGTTTTTATATTGAATATGAAAATAATTTTGTATACTAGTAGGAATAAAAAAACTTTACATTTCACCAATTAAAAGGTAGTAATATTTATAATTACATTAATCAGATGCATCGTCCGGACAGGACAGGCTGGATACCAGAGTTGTTTTTCCCAACACTCTGTCTCTGACATAACACTTAACCACAATTATGATATATTCTACAAATAATTCAACGCATGCATCATCCTGATCACAACTTGTTTTTATTTAATTTAAATAGGCAAGTTTCCATCTTTCTCATTTATGAGTATTTAAAAGTTGATCAGATTTGAGCCTGCCACTTAATTATGTAGTATCAAATATGAATGATTGAGTGAGTGGTGTAGACTTGCAGAGTATGTGAAGGTTCCTGGAGGTGTGGTTTTAACCCATTTTATCATAATGCCTAAGGCTAATACTATAAATAACCCAAACCAGAGTCTAGGTTGGTGTTGCTGTGTTGGTGCAACAAGCAAGAGAAGCAATTAGAGTTTAGAGAGCTTCTTCTATTTCCTCTTTCCATTCACTCGTCATTACTCGTAATTATTAATTTACTGGGGAGTCAGTTCCTGCATTTAGCTTTTTACTGCTAAGAAGCAGCAGCTGAGATGAGTGGCATAACTGGAGTATGTTCCCGATTAATGGGAGAGTTCCTGCATGCGCTTGTAGGCGGGGACATACGACCAACTTCAGCAGCTCACGTTAATCCCATTGACCCCGTGGCTAACAACTCACAGGCACCAGGTCATGAGTTGATGCTCCGGGCTCTCACTGCCGTGTTCGGCATGGACCAAAGCAACGGCAGAATAAACAAGAAGAAGGCCCGTCAAGTGGTGGAGAAGCTTGGCCTGGTCGATCACACCGGGGGGGATGAGCAACTCGATGCTAGCTTTGACCTGGTCGCTGGTGCTGGTGGTGGTGTGTTGGAAGAGGAAGTATCGGTGGAGGAGGTGCTACTGATGGAAGAAGAAGATGGGTCCAAGCGGAATGAGCTGCTACGGCAAGCCTTCAAAATATTTGACGAGGATGGCAACGGATTTATTGATGCAGTAAAGCAGAAGAGGGTGCTGCAATGCTTGGGGTTGGACAATGGGTGGGATATGACTCAGATTGAGAAGATGCTCAAAGTTGTCGACTGGAACCTGGATGGAAAGGTCGATTTCACTGAGTTTGAATTGATGATGAACGAGGCTGCTGCTGGCCTTAATTAATTAAATCACTTCTTATTTTAACCATAATCTTGAAATTTTCTAATTACACTCGCATGCACAACTATTAATTATAATGTAACAGTGTAATTTAGTTCCAAAAGAAATACGACAAGCATGAAAGCAATTTGGCTAAAGGCAATTTCAGCAGTCAGCAGAGCTGGATCTAAATCTAATCGACAAAGCAAAGCAGAGACACAGTAGATACATATAATTAATCCTTAACGCCACACTTGTGAAATACAGCTCACAGCATCACCACCAATTCCAATATTATTCAGATCGGAATTGGTGAAATCAAGAGTTGGCAGGCCAAGATTTGGTGAGTTCTCCATGTCTGTGAATCCAGCATAGGAAGAAGAATCTCCCTGAACGGTAATAGTGGGGGAGACATTTACCACCCGCCCAAGATTATGATTATTAGTAGCAATCGGTTGCTGTGAAGTCAAGTGACTCTGAACAAGTTGATTCAAACCACATGTGAAGGAGCCTCCAGCTAGCATATCTTCAGCCAGCTTTACCTATATATGCATGATGTGATGATTATATTATCCTTTCAGACTTTGTCTTATGGAAGGAAAATTACAAGTATGTAAATACCAAAAGTAAAGAAAATCTGTACCTTGTGTCTCATGGCTTGCACATTTGAGGTGAGCACTCGATTGTTAGAGCCAACATCACGAATGAGTTGATGAGCATTAGTAAGCTGCTTGAATAAGGAATCATTTTCTCCCCTTAATTGTTCAGCCTTTTCAAATAAATATTAAGAAAAATAATTAAGGATTGTGCTTCTATAAGGTTTACAAAAAATAGTAAATATATAGTGACCTGGAATTCAAGTTCTGCCAGTTGCTCTTGCTTTCTTTTCCTTGATCGCCGGGCAGACTCTCTATTGGAAAGCTTCCTGCAGGAAATAGAGTTGTAATATTGGGGATTACGCATTGATTTTACCAAGTAACATATAGGTATATAATAAAAATACCTGCGGAGGCGTTTCAAATGAGAGGGGTCTAAGCTCTGTTTAGACTGACCAGCATCTGCTTCTTCCACTTCTCCTTCTCCTTCTCCTTCTCCCCCTTCTTCATCTTCTTCTTCTTCATCATCATCTTCTTCTTCTACATCGTCGTCATCATCATCGGACGGATCATGATCGGAGGAAAGAGTTGTAGCTCCTCTAACTTCATTCTCCCTTCTCCTACAGTTTGGGTTATTCCTTTCACACACTGTACTTCCCCACGATTCATTTCCTAATTTGTATATTGTACATAAGAAAGTAAAATTAAATTTTGAAAATTTGTATCTATACATAAGTAAGAAAAGAGAAAGTACCACAGAAGGATGATTGAGAATCAAGGTGTGGGGTAAGCGTCTGTGACAATAATACATGTGTTTGAGGGCTAAGCTCAGCTGCATCGAAGTGGAAAGAATTAGAAAGATGGGCGATGGGCGGATGAAGAGCAAAATCGGAGAAGGCAGAGGGTGCAGGGATGGTGGTGGAACTCATAGTGCTCCTGCTGAACTCCTCAAGAGCCAACTCCGAGGCGCTCCGCTTCATCGTGTTTAGCTCGTCAATCAGTTTTCAACACAAGGAAATTTAAAACGTAACTCGATACATTACAGAGTGCCACTGGTCTTAAAAGAAAATACTAAGAAAAGGTAGTGCTTTAGCTCAATCCATTTTCATAAAAAGTAGCAAGCCCAAACCACAACAAGAAGCTAAAGCTAAAGCTAAAGGCTAAAGCTTTTACTTTACTTTTTGACTGCTATTGATCTAATACCTAACTAATTTAATTGATATGACTGCCATGCCACCATCTCAAAAGTTTTCTATTTTTTATTTTAAGTTGCTTTCCTTCCATCGTAAGGTAAGAGAATTTGTAAACTGTAACGTTTTAGTATATATATATATATTTTTTTTTTTGAATAATAAGAGGAGGTAAAAACATAACAATAACGTCACCATTAGTGCAATTCAGTGGCGGAGTTAAAAAATTTGTTTTGGGGGGCCGGATTTTAGATTAACTAGAATTAGTTATGAGTTGTTGAAAGTTCAATTACAAAGTAGTTTTACTATCTGTTAGTTATATGTTGTAATCTACACTATATATGTAGTGTAAGGGCTCTGTTTTTTATATGAAAAATATTGATGAATTAGCTACAGTTTGTGTATATTTCTAGTATGGTATCAAGAGCTTAGTAGTTGTTGATTGCTGTGTTAATGGATCCTGCAAGTGTGGGAGATTCAGCAAATGGAAGGCCTTTCAATCCATGCGCCTTTGCATCACAAAAGGTAGTGTTAGTTGATGATAGTAATTTTTTAGCGTGGCAACAACATGTATTGTTGGTTCTCAAAACCTATTGGCTTCACTCCTTTGTTGATGGGACAATTAAAGTACCCCTACGAGAGGTTACTGGGTCTGATGGTGCCTCGATTGAAAATCTAACATATGCCCAATATGAGCAACAAGACTCTGCGTTGTGCGCTTGGCTTCTTTCTACGGTCAGTGCTTTGTTGCACAATCAGCTTGTTGGCCATTCCTTGTCAGCCTTTGAACTTTGGGAAACTCTTAAACAAGTTTTTGGCAGTTAATCAACCACCAAGGCGATGAGGTATAGATCTTTACTTCATAATTATAAGAAGAATGATCTTTTGATGTCTGATTACCTGGTAGGGATCAAACACCTGTGCGATTCCTTGGCGAGTTACAGTCAACAGGTGTTATTGGAAGAGCAACAGTTTGTTGTTTTGAACAGTCTTCCACCAGAATATGACCATATGATCTCCATTATTACAACAAGCAGAGTTCCTTTTGATTTACAATGGATCTCCATGGCTCTTCTTGATGCGGAAGTGCGACATCAAGCTCATTCGTCTCAGGGTATTTTCTTGGCAACTCTTGCAACAAAGAGCAAGGCGTCTATGGTGGCTCCGATGGATCTTCCTTAATATGTTGGTTAACCACCACCTCAAGCATTCAGATCTGATCGAGGAGTATCTTATGGTCGAGAATGTGAATGGTTTGGTGGTACGAGTCGACCTCAATGCCAAACATGTAGCAAGATCGAGCATGTTACTCATCGTTGTTACCATAGGTACGATTCAACCTTCGATGAAGATGATGCTGAAAATGCTTACCCTAATTTGATGGAAAGGCAATTTGGGTCATCTTTTCGTAGGCCTACTTCACAGATTAATCAAGGGCCAGTCTTTGCATATATCTGTCTTCCTAGAAATGGTTTGTCAAGTTCTCATTCAATTGGGTTATCTTATCAGAGTTTTGGGCCAATTGGGTGTTATCAGTTTGGACTTAATATGGGTTATTCAAATAATGGGTAGCATTTTTGTTTGGCTTATTCTGGTTGTTTTGTATCTAGTGTTCCTCCATGGTCAACAGAGGTGTCGAACATGCATCCGTTGAGTGTTGCTTCACTGACTGCTACGTTATCAACACGGTTTCTAACTCAGCTTGGCATCTGGATAGTAGGGCAACGACAAATATGACTAATGACATTGCTAAGTCTGTCGATTGTCGTGTATACAATGGGTTAAGTAAGGTGATTGTTGGTAATGGTCAATCTATTCCTATTTCTCATATTGGTAAGACTAATTTATCTAGTGGTTCTCACTCCTTGCTACTTAAAGATTTACTCTATGTGCCCTATATTCATAAGAATATATTGTTTGTGTCAAAATTTGCTAACGAAAATAATGTGTATTGTGAGTTTTACCTAACATATTGCTTCATAAAGGATCTAGCAACCAGACAGATACTATTTTAGGGCACTGAGGTCAATGATCTCATATTGGTAAGACTAATTTATTAAATGCTCCTGCGATGGCCTTGAATGTTGGAAGTATGGATGCTGGAGTAACATACAAAGATCGTGTGGTAGATTGCAAAGTTCAATAGTGGCATCAGCGGCTTGGTTTGTTGTGCAACAAGCTTTAAATTTCTGTAATATTCCTTTCTTAAAGAATAAGTCAGTAGATTTGTGTAATGCTTGTGTACTGGGCAAAAGTCATAAGTTATCATTTTTTGCGAGTAACACAGTCTATTCATCCCCACTTGAACTTGTTGTTGCTGACTTATGGGGTTCAACTCATTGTTTTTCTTCTGGCTATCAATATTATGTTTCGTTTATGGATGCCTTTCTAGACACACGTGGATTTATTTTCTTCGAAAAAATCTGATGCCTTGAATGTTCTTTTATCCTTCAAAACGCATGTTGAGCTGTAGTTGGGAGCTAAGATTAAGCAAATTCAAACGGATGATGGTGGAGAGTTTCAAAGCTTTGTTCAGTATCTTAAGAAAATGAGGGATTACACATCATCTCTCGTGTCTGCGTACATCTGAAGTGAATGGTATGGTAGAGAGGCGACACCGACAGATTGTTGAAACATATCTTGTGCTTCTTGCTTATGCCTCATCACCTTTTAGGTTTTGGATTGATGCATTTTTCTCTGCAGTTTATCTTATGAATGTGCCGCCAACAAAAGTGTTAGATGGAGTGTCTCCGAGTGAAAAACTTATTGGTCAAACACCAAATTATAAAGGACTTCGCGTGTTTGGATGCATGTGTTGTCCTTGGTACATTTTTGGGATATGCTCCTAGTCACAAAGATTACAAATTCATGGATAAAGCAGCATGTGTGTGCATTTCTAAGCATGTGCAAGTTTATGAGGATGTTTTCCCTTTTGCCAAGAAAAATATGTGAGTTAGGCTCTCTCTTAGTGTCAGGTAGCTCAAGTGTTGTTGCTACAGTACCAATTTTTATGTCACCTTCACCTATGCGTAACTCCCAGTCATACTTGTTATTGTCTTGTCTGACACTTCTATGGTGTCTCTTCAACATTCAGCTACTTCTAGTAGTTGTGTGACCCCTGCAATGTTAATTCCTAATTTAGGGATTATTCCCATGATCTTATGGTGATTCCTCCAACTTCTTTCATGCCCATGAATCTGCAAACAACCACTTATAGTAATCGACATCCCATGATAACTAGGAGCAAAGTGGGCATTTATAAGCCCAAAACTTACACTACAACAGTGAGTTCGATTAAGGCAAGTGACATCCATGAGGCTATGTTTATTCCATCATGGAAAGCTACTGTATATGAGGAGTTGTAGGCACTAGCCAAGAATAATACTTGAGATATATTCTCTCTACTAGACACTTGTGGGTTGTAAGTGGTTGTTTAAAGTTAAGAAAAATCTCGATGGGAGTGTTGCTTGTAACAAACTTTGTTTGGTTGCTCAAGGGTTTTCCCAAGCTCCTAGGTTAGATTACCATGAGACTTTCAGCCCGGTGGTCAAGGCTAATATCGTTAGAACAATACTTGCCTTAGTCGTTTCTCGAAGGTGGAAGTTGCGTCAAGTTGACGTTAATAATACGTTCTTGAATGGTGACTTAGCTGAAATTATTTACATGAAACAACCTCTTGGGTTTGAGGTGTATGATGCTAATGGAGATCAACTTGTGTGTCGACTAAGCAAAGCATTAGATGGTCTTAAGCAAGCATAAAGAGCGTGGTTTGAAAAGTTACGAGATTTCCTTGTTCAACAGTTGCATTTTTAGTCCTCAAAAGTTGATCCGTCACTATTTTTCAAATAGGTTGAAGCTGGTTGTGTGTTTCTGCTTGTGTATGTTTATGATATAATAGTAACTGGCAATGATTGTTTTAAACTTGAGAAGGTGATTCAATTTCTTAATGAGAAGTTTTCATTGAAAGACTTAGGAGAGTTAGCTATTTTCTTGGACTTGAAGTTCATTGTCATGGTGAATGCATTCATGTATCTCAACAAAAGTACGTTAGAGAGTTGTTAGTATGAGCTAACATGGCGAATGCCAAGCTAGTGAACACTTCCATGGTAAGCTCTCCTACCTTGATTGTTGTGGTTGGTTCTCCACTTGGGGATGGTACCTTATATAGGCAAATAGGGGGCAGCCTGTAGTATTTGTGCTTAACCAGGCCAGACATTACCTTTGCTGTAAATAAAGTTAGTCAGCACATGCATCATCCTCACGATGGACATTAGACAATTGTCAAAAGGATTTTGAGGTAAATCTGAGGTACAGTTACACATGGATTGGTGTTCTAACCTTCAGGTGTGTCTTTGACGAGGTTTTCAAACACTGATTGGGCTAGTTCACTTGAGGATCTTAAGTCAACCTCAGGTTTTTGTTTGTATATTGGGGATAACATTATAGGTTGGGCATCCAAGAAGTAGAGCGTAGTATCTCAATCAACGTTTGAAGCTGAATATAAGAGCCTTGTGAATGCTACATCTAAGTTGACATGGTTTCGCTCATTACTTGATGAAATTTGTGTCAAACTTAAAGGTGTTTCGATTATTTGGTGCGAAAATTATAGCACTGTTTCGTTAGCTGCCAATCCCTTGTTACATGCTCGAGTCAAGCATGTTGAGCTTGATTTACACTTCGTTTGTGATAAGGTGCTTGGTGGTCAACTTCAAGTGAATCATGTACATGGTAGTGATCAAACAGCTGATGTTCTTACCAAGCTGTTAACGAAGGAGCGTTTTCTCATTGCCGTGATAAAATGAATATAATAGTTGTTGATGATTTTTTGTGTGTGCCTAGAGCGGGAAAATTAGACTAACTGGAATTAGTTATGAGCTGTTGAAAGTTCAGTTACAAAGTAGTTTACTATCTATTAGCTATCTATTGTAATCTGCACTATATATGTAGTGTAAGGGCCTCTGTTTCTTATATGAAAAATATTGATGAATTAGTTACAGTTTGTATATATTTCTAGTACCAGAATTAAATTGTATATTTTTACAATAGTACAAATGTGATTTCATCATTTGAATAGCCTATATCTTTATTATTTTTAAATGGTTAAATTAAATTTTTATCATTTTTGAGGGGGCCAAAGTGTAATTTTACCATTACTAAATTAAAATTTTATAAATTATAAAGGGCCTAAATTAAAAATTTACCATTTTAAAAGGGCTATAATATATATTCAAAGGGAAAAATTGCAAAAATCTTAAACCTTGAGGGCCTACTTATATTTTTGGGAAGGTCATAGTGTAAATTTACAAAGGACTAAATTAAAAAAAATTTAAACTTTGAGAGGATCATGACCCTCCTGGACCCTAACATGACTCTGACCACTGATGTAACTCGAACTTAGATCACACTTAAAATGTTCAACAACATGAACATCAAACCAATATACGAGATTCTACTGTATCTTTTAATATTGGCCAATCTAAATTTTTCACATAAATTATTATCTAATGTTAAGCTTCTCTGAAAAGATGTAACACTTGGATATTTTTATTAAAATCACAAAACCATAAAGAAAAGCTTGCCCCTAAAATGGGGCAATTATTGTTGGATTATTAATAAGGATTTATATTTCATAGTGCTAATGAACCACAAGATGATATATCATCAAGAACTTTTAAATTATGTTTTTTTTTTTCATTTTCAATGATGTGTCCTTACTTAATTCACTAATACTATATAAAATTAGAAATGATATTTTGGCAGATTATTGGTTTTGTTTTCATATTACTTGGATTCAACTAAACGGTTATCTTCATTAAATTTGAAAATTGTTGAACTGATGATTGTTGTAACTGTTGGAATACTTTTAAATATTTATATTTTTTTAATAACTAAAAATAAAATAAGTATATAATTATTTTTTATTATTGATCAAGAATTATGATTATTCATAATAATAAATAATGTCTCCTAAATACGAAGAGTTATATTATTTGATTTTTTAATAAAAAATTATAACTATTTAAAAAATATTACTTGAATAGCTATATTTATTTAAGAGATATTACTTTAATAGTTATATCTATTTGAAATATATTAGTTGAATAATTATGTCTATTTAAAAGATGTGATTATTTAGAAAATATACCTATTGATGTTATGTTTCCACCCCTATTGAAAGTTAAAGCCAGTATGAAGAGATATGATAATTTTTATAAATAGGATTAAGGTTTTATTTGAAATATATATCAAAAAAGTACTTCAAAGTTCTTTCTATTTTTCCTCCATCTTCAATTATTTTTGGATTGTTCTACAAAGAATTATTATGAAAATTCTTTATAGAATTTGATTTTTTTACGTTTTACTCAGTGCTTAGTGAATTATTTTCATTAGTACAAAAAGTCAATAGTCACTAGATTTCATTGTATCTTCGAAATTCATTTTCATAAAACTCATTTGCACACCAAGTATAGATTATGGCAAATAGAACCTTAAATATAATGGTTCGATATACACCTTAAAACCTTATCCTATTGCTTCATTTTTCTGTTCGAATTATTGTTCTTATTCAATTCGTGTGTTTGAGATTTTTCTAAATGAAATTTCATATTAACAATAACAACAGAAGAGATGAGGAGAGAGAAAAAAAACCACTTTGATTACTCACAATTAGTGTAGGTAAGCAACGCAAAAAATGTAGTGAACCACGAGATTGTCAACCACATGGGTGATTATGGAGTTAATTAACTTGGCAAAGAAAAATTAAAAGTAGATTTTATTTATAATTTTTAAAAACTTTATATAATTTATATTATTTATAAAGTGGTGTCACCTATTAATTAGGTCTTAATTCAATTAAGGGATTATCAAAAAATTATTTTAGTCATAAAGTAAGTTATATGATTATGCGAATATTTTTTTTACTTTTTATATTGTTAGACAAAAGGCAATATAGAAAAAAATATAAATATACATAGCAAGAAATGGATTATCTTGGTGAAAGTTCTCTTTGTGCAAGTCCTAGTTCGGACAATGTCTCCATGGAAGATTTGATCCCTAAAAAAGTCCAGTTTAGGGTGGAAGGTGATTCTTCAGAAGGTGTAGCCATGGGGGAACCCATGGTGGATTCGACAGTTACATGGCGGGACAAACTTGTTGGATCTCCAAGCACGAAGATCATGGAATCTGAGTATGAAGACGATCTTGAGGTGTTAGAGGGCGATATTCAGACATATATTTCCAATGGCACCCCATCAATAGATTTATTGAACAGGATTTTCAAAATCTTAGCCCAGGATATGGCCAATACTGTTGTAATCAAGTTATTAGGGAGGAGCATTGGGTTTTCTGTTTTACAAAGTAAAATCTATAACCTATGGAAACCGTCGTCTTCCTTTCACCTAATGGACATAAAAAATGGATATTTTTTGGCTAGCTTTCAGAACAAATATGACTGTGAAAAGGTATTATCTGAGGGGCCATGGATTATCTTTGGTCAATACTTGACAGTTCAACCCTGGACGTTATCCTTCAACCCCGCTCAAAACTTTCCAAGCACAGTTATGACTTGGATTCGGCTTCCGGGTCTTCTAAGTTATTTTTATAGGCAAAAATTATTGAAGGAGATAAGAGGCCTTATTGGTAAGGTGGCAAAACTAGATTTGAATACTGATAATAAAGCTAGAGGGCGTTTCAATTGACTGACTGTGTATGTCAACTTAGAGGCACCATTGGTTGCCCAAGTCTTCATCAATGGGAAAGTTCAGAGAATCGAATACGAGTCTCTTCCCATAATGTGTTTTACCTGTAGAAAATACAGACATGTCAAAGAAGGGTGTCCACTCAAACCTACTGAAAGCCCACTTGTCAAATAAAACCTCCAAACGAAGTCACTACCGAAAACGGTTAGTTCAAAGGTGGCTGGCGACAAAGTGGCTAATGATCCCTACGGCCCTCGGATGTTGGTGGAAAGAAGGAAAAGACGACAAACTAGGGATATGGCTCAAGCTAAAATGAAAATCTTGGCTAATCACAAGGATGGTTCCCGTTATAAGGTCCTCTCAACAAGGAAAGAATCATTTGAACATAATTAAGAATTTTTGGAAACTGAGCAAGAAAGTAGGCAAAGGAAAGGCAAGAATATTGTGGAGCCTAAATTTATTGAGAAGACATTTAATTTTGGATTTTCTAAAAATTCAAATCCTAGAAAATCCCATAAGGCTCCACGTACCCAGCCAATTTATGTGAATCCCATCTTTGATGGGCAACAGTTTACCAAAAATTCGGATGGCTCTCTGTTGGATTCTGCTAGGCCATTGAAGAATGAGTCCAAGGTTAATGATTTGGGCAAAGGCTCGATGAAGACTGGACATGTGGATGATGTCGAATTGGATCATGGGAAAGAAATGGATATTGGATTGGGGTTGGACTTGGAAAGGAGGGCTTGCACTGAGGAAATTGAGGTTGCTGTACCTATGCTGAATTCTGTTTGTGAGATGAAACTTGGTTCCTCGACTGAAGTTGGGCGACATTCGGGGAGTGTTGTACAATCGGAGATGAAGCGTGAGCTTCTTGAAGCAATAACCTTGTACAAACAGAAGTCGATTTCGGCTCAGGTAGTGGACGTATCAAACTCAAAAGCTTCAACTGGTCTAGACCTGGTGAAGCACTCGACAGTAGCCTTTCTTGCGAATATTGGTTAGACGAATGATGGGCTCCTTGACGGGGACAAAAGAGATGGCTCGAAAAAAGATAGAGTTAAAAAAGCTTCTCAAATTTTGGGAAATTTTGCAGGTGGTTCTAGAATTTTGTTAAAGGACTCAATGGCTTAGCTGGCTAAGGTCATAACATCATCGAATCCTTCTATTCCAAGGGTAAATTTGGTTCCTCACAAAAAGGGTCACAAGGATATCCCCAACCCTCTTGAGCAATGATGTAGTGGTTTGGTATTTTTATTTTTATGAAATTTTGGCTTATTCTTTGTTTGCTTTTAAATTGTTTTAAATTATATCATTTTATCATGGTGACAAATTTAATAATATTTTCTTGGAATTGCCAAGGTTGCACAACTGGTAAGTTTCTTAAGGTATTTCAAGAATATAATGTTGAATATAAAACCGACATTGTTTGTCTTTTAGAATCGAGAATTAGTGGTAAGAATGCGAACTATGTCATTGAAAAATTGGGATTTAGCTTTTCTCACCGTATAGAAGCCATTGGTTTTTCAGGAGGCATTTGGGTAGGTTGGAAAGATACAATTAGCATTTTAATTTTGTACAATCACCCCCAATTTATCTTGCTACATGTGTCTTGTAAGAACCTTCTTTCTCCTATTTATATTATTTTTGTATATGGCAGTCCGAATCAAAGTAAACAGAAGATTTTGTGGAATGAATTGAAATGTGTTTTACCCCAGCATCAGCACCCTTACATTATCATGAGGGATTTTAATTCTATTCAATCACCTAATGAGAAAAAAAGTGTCTTTACTTCTGGAAAGAGGTGCAAATTATTTGGTGATTTTGTGGATTCATGTAACTTGCAAGATATAGGTTTTGTTGGCCCATCCTTCACTTGGTAAAGAGGTAGTACAATGGAAAGACTGGACTGAGCTTTGACAAACGATGCTTGGATCACGGCCTATCCTCAGTGCCTCTTTTCTTATCTCCTGAGAGTTAAATCTGATCACTGACTGATACTTCTCAAGACTAATCATTCTTGCCCTTCTGAGCATGGAAGGCTGTTTAGATTTCTTGAGGGCTGGACCAAACATACAAGTTGTCCCTCATTCGTAAAGTATAAGTGGAGGTTTTCAAGTGATATGTTCAAACCGCTTTCTAAATTTACCTCCCATATAAAAGAATGGAATAAATCTATTTATTATTTTATAGGTACCAGAAAGAAGAGGCTTATGAAATCTCTACTCCATATCCAAAGCGCTTTGGAGCGATCATCATCTTATCGACTTATGCAACTGGAGTCAGATGTTAGGGATGAGTTGGAGAATTTATTGGACGATGAGGAGTTACTTTGGAAACAAAAGGCCCAATGTGACTGGCTCCAGTTGGGTGACCGAAATACCAAATTCTACCATAACCGTACGGTCCAGCATAGGAAGTACAATCGCATCAATACCTTGCGTATTCCTAGTGGAGAGTGGTGCTCTGATCAGGATATTCTTAGGGCTGAAGCGGTCCCTTTTTTTGAGAACCTGTTTGGTGAGAGGATGAAGCCTATCAAGGGTTTACCTTTCAATATTTTTCCTAAGTTTAATGATCTGGATGTCACCTTTTTGGAGAGAGGTGTATCAGATGAGGAAATTAAGAAAGCTCTATTCGACATGGCACCTTTGAAAGCCCCTGGTAGTGACAGTTTCCATGCGCACTTCTTTCAAAGTCAGTGGAACACTGTTGGTGGTGCAGTTTGTCAATGGGTTAAAGGGGTTTTTGATGGAATCTTCATTAATCCTACCTTAAAAATACACTAATTATGCTCATTCCCAAGTAAGATCATCTGAAGGATTTCAGCTAGTTCCGCCCTATTAGCCTCTGTTCAGTATTATATAAACCTGTTATGAAAGTTATCGCTAATAGATTTAGATTGGTTTTCCCTAACATCATCTCGCAAGACCAAGCCGGATTTATTACAAGATGTAACATCTTGGATAACGTCATCATAGCTTAAGAGGTGATCCATAGAATGAGAAGTAAGAAAAAAGGGTGAAATTGGATGGCTCTCAAATTGGATCTCGAAAAAACTTATGATCGCGTGAGTTAGGATTTTATTCTGGCTTCACTTCAGTTTTCAGGAGTCTCGAGTTTTCTTATCTTCGTTATCATGAAAGCCATTTCGACCTTGACCATACAGATACTTTGGAACAACGTTCCCACTTAGAAGTTTGTGCCTACTAAAAGGATTCGTCAGGGGTGTCCACTGTCTCCATATCTCTTCGTTTTATGTATGGAGTGGTTAGGACGAACCATTCATGTGCAAATTGAAGAGGGTAAATGGAAGCCTATACATCTCTCTCGTTCGGGTCCCAATCTCTCACACTTATTCTTTGCGGACGATTTGGTGATTTTTTGTAAAGCAGGGATGGAGCAAGCTCACCTCCTTTCAGGTATGTTAAATCATTTTTGTGACTTGTTTGGCCAAAGCATTAATACGAAGAAGAGCATTGTTTATTTCTCCAAAGGCACGGATGATAGGTTGAGCAATCAGATTAGTCAGGTGTTTGGCTTTCAGTCTGTCTGAAACCTTGAAGCTTATTTAAAGGTTCCTTTACTACATGAAAGAGTCATTAAAAGCACCCCACGTTTCGTTGTGGATAAGGTTCATAGGAAATTACAAAATTGAAAGGCTCGGAAGCTTTCTATTGCTGGAAGAGTAACACTGGCCCAGTCAATGCTCCTAGCCAACCCTAATTACTTTATGTAGTCGATGCCATCCCAATTGAAGTCTGCAAAGAAATTGAGCAGATTGTGAGACAGTTTGTATGGGGTTCAGCAAGTGCTCATCCCAAATTAGCTTTGGTTGGGTGAGACTCTGTATATTAGCCTTGTGATAGAGGGGGATTGGGATTTCGAAAGCTACAAGACCAAAATAAGTCCTTCCTCATGAAGATTGGCTTCAGTTTACTCACTAAAACTGGTGCCCTTTGGGTTTAAGTGGTCTGATCTAAGTATAGTGTTAAGGATCACATTCCCAGCTTCATCGACAAAAGCCATTGTTCAAATTTATGGTGCTCCCTCTATAAGGTATGACCTCTGCTCTGTGATAATCTTACTTGGTCTATTGGGGATGGATGTAATATTAGCTGTTGGAAAGATCCATGGGTTAGGGGAGTGAGACCTTTAATTACAAATATTCCTGCTCGTACCAACTTAGACTTGGATTGTAAGCTTAAGGATTTGGTGTTAGCTAATGGTACTTGGAATATTGAGCTCTTTTAAGTTTGGCTTTTTGATGAGGTCATCCATCGAATCATTAGCATTCCTCCTCCTCATCCCAATGCGAGGATCGACAGAATTATTTGGGCTTCGACCCCTTTCGAGTGGTTCTCAGTTAGTAGTGCTTATGAGACTATCAAACAGGAAGAGTAGGATCTAAAGAATCCGCACTGGAAATTCCTTTGGAAATACCAAGGGCCCTAGAGAGTTCGTTTTTTTCCTTTGGTTGGTATACAAGCAATGACTGCTCACCAATGTGGAGCTTATTCGACGAGGTTTTGGGCATAGTAGCTCTTGTAGCATCTGTGCTCATGTGACTGAAGATATCCTACACGTTTTACGTGACTGCAATGTGGCTGAAAAAGTGTAGAAGCTTGTTCTTTCCACCGATCAACAAAACAAGTTTTTTTCTAAACCCTTTCAAACTTGGTTTATTTCTAATATATGCTAATTTGTGTACTTACAAGATCGAGGGATATATTGAGTGAGTTTTTTTGGAATGCTACTTTAGAGAATATGGAAAAACTGAAACCTCTTTATATTCCAGAACATCACTTGGACAGCTTATGACATTGTTAAAGCTTTTGAAAGCTGGTCACGTCAAGTAGAGGCTGGTAAAGATATTTGTAAACCTCTCCCTCTACGATAATGTTTCAATGGATCTCCCAGGAATTTGGAGGCTCACCTTCTCACTGATGGCACGGTAGCAAGTAACACATGGCAAGCGGTAGCAAGTAACACATGGCAAGCAGCAGCAAGTGGTGTAATTCGTGATCTAGATGGAAATTGGATCATGAGTTTCAATCACTACTTAGGTAGTTGCAGTCCCCTTGAGGGAGAATTTTGGGGAATCATGGATGGGGTCATGTTCTTGTTACAAAATGGATTTAGATGAGCTACCATCCAAACTGATAGCCTCGAAGCTATCCATCTTTTGACAGAGATGGAGAGGAACGACCATAGGACCACCATCCTTAAAAGAGCACAACGGATTCTCCGAAGTGTAGGCTAATGGCACATTCGATATGTTCCTAGAACAAAGATCTTAGTAACGAATAGGTTCACTAAATTGGGACTATCTTGGAAGCAAAATCTACAGGTCTTTAGTAAACCCCCCACTGAAGTGCTTGGGTTCCTTCAACATGATATGGATTGTGACTTTGTTGGTCCTTTGAATTGATGTATTTCTGAACTTCTTTAATCACAATATATATATATATTTAATAATAAATAAATAAAATTTAAATTTAATAATAAATTTAAAAACAAATAACAAGTATACTTTATGCAGTATTTGTACTTGTTATTTGTAGATGGATTGTAAATAAAAATCCGTTGAGGCTTGTATAAATAGTTTCCTTAAGACAAATTCGCCCTCTCCTAAGTGCTGAAGAATTTTTGGACGTCTACCTCTCAAGATATAGCAACGATCAGTTACTAAAAATAGCACAACTTTTGTAATAGGCGAATGCTTACCAAGCCTCCTATATCACCAAAAACAGAAATGGAATTTTTGAGAGAATTTTGAGAGAGAGCAAAAGTGTTTCTTTCAACTTGATGTTTAAAATGAAAAGAGATCATAACAATGCTTGTGACTTGAGATTTGTTCAAATAAGAAGAAAGAATAAATACTTTGTTACCTTCATTAATGAAAGCACAAAACATTGCTACGTGTATTTGCTTAATAGCAAAAATGAAGCTTTTCTTTATAAGCAAGAAGTTGACAAGTGATTGTGGTGATGAGTATGTTGAATCATTTGATGACACCACCATATTTTCCTTAAATCAAATGGAGTAGTCGAACGGATAAATCTAACTCTAAAGGAAATGATGAACTCATTGTTAGGAAGCTCTAAGTTATCACAAAACATGTGGGGGAAGCTATTCTATCAGCTAATTACCTCTTAAATAATGTTCCTCATAAGGAAAGAGACAAGACAACCACTTGGAAATGCGGGAGGGTGTCTTAGAACCACTTGAAAATGTGAAGGGTGTCTTGTTAACGTAATGGTAAGTCGAGACATATGCGTCATCGACATAATACTGCTAAACAACTAATCTCAATTGGGGTTATCTCTATTGATTTTAAAAAATCAAAAGATAACATTGCAGATCCGCTAACCAAAAAATTAAATCGAGATCAGGTTGATAAAACATCAAAAGGAATGAGATTGAAGCCCATGAACATTTAAAGGCATTATGAGAAAGAAAACCCAATTAGTTTATTGGAGATTCTAAGATCTAGGTTCAAAGGGACAACCTACTTGCATAGATCTTGTAAGGTCATTGTGGGGGTTAGTACTCTAAGTCCATTTCTATGATGATAACAATGACTAAAATGTGGAAAGGTTAAGCAAATGCTTTTAATGACCATTGTAAGTTTCTGTGAGTCGAACAACATAAGTCACCTATGTGAGAGTGAAGTCGGGCCGCTTCAAGGAGACTATTGAGGCATATTTCTCTAAACCTCTTACAGAACCACGAGGTGTTCACGGCCAAATGAACATTCCCATGAGAATAAAAAACCTTGCCAGGGAGGTATTTGAGTAAGGTATATCATCGTTTACACTGAAGGTAGAACAGTTCAAGGACATCGTGTGTACTAGTCAGCCAATAAAGTAAATATTCTTTCACAAGGGAAGGTTCAAGGGTTGATGCCTACCTATCCTATGTAAATATCTAACGTAAACTCTATCACCACTCCGTGTCATTGAATTTCTTTGATCTTTCAATTTCATTCATGTGAGGGATTGTTGGAAAATAATGTTTACCAGGGAACTTTGAGGCTTATTATTTATGGGTAAAATTGGAGTTTTCAAATAACAAATTTTATTATTATATTCTACTCAATGAGATTTTTAAAACGATATATAATATGCTCAAAATGGTTGAGTAATGAATGAGAAATTGAAGCTCAAACTAAGCTACAAGAAAATGATTGTTGAGGAAAAATGGTGCTTAAAACCTCATATCCCACATCCCACATTGTTAAATGTGTGGTATAAGGGAAGGGTTTATAAGCTAAAAACAACATGATGTTAGTAAATGACTAAACCAGAGCTCTCCCTCGCACGTAAGAGGTGTCAATCAAACCAAATCGGGTTAGGGGCGCACCCGCAAGACGTGGGCGACGTTAAATGTTCGTACCAGTCGAGCCTTATTGGGCCTATTGAAATTTTTAGCCCATTTAAATATTTTTCCTCTTCAACAGAATTCTCCTTTTGTGTTCAAAAGGCAATTACATAGCTTTATTTGTTTTAATTTTTTGTAACTCACCATTTTTGTAACCTACAAAACATTATTTTGTAACTCTCCTCATAATGTTTTGTTTTAAATTTCATGTAACCATTTCATGAAAATTTCACTATAAATAGCCCTCTCTTTTTTTTCATTTTAAACATCAAGTTGAAAGAAACACTTTTGCTCTCTCTCAAAATTCTCTCAAAAACTCCAATTCTGTTTTTGGTGATAGAGGAGGCTTGGTTAGCATTCGTCGGTTACAAAAGTTGTGCTGATTTTGGTAACTGATTGTTGTTGTATCATGGAAGATAGATGTCCAAAAATTTTTCAATGCTTAGGAGAGGGAAATTTTGTTGGTGTGTTGTCGGGAGCACCAAATATAACCTATTCCTAAAAATATTGAAACTAATAGTAAAAGGGAAGTAGGGTCAAATCCTCAAGAACTGGAGTGTTGCAAAAAATCTTGTACGTCGAGATCCTAGGCAAAATCGTGCCCAAGAAAAGCATCGGACCTGGAGAAATAAAAAAATTAAAAGAAATAAGAGATTGAAGTGTTGAAATAATTTAAATTGTATAAAAGTAAACAGAGTTGAGCAAAGAAATGTTTTATCAATATCGAGAGTTTCAGCCTCCAGTTATTTTTATTCTTCCTTGGTTCAATCATAAACTTTAGATGGTTTTTCTCGTGCTCGAATAAGTCAGTTATAGTGGAAGAGGACGCCTACAACCACCAGCTCCAGTTATAACTTTGATTTTAAAGGAACTTGACTCTAGTCAATCGTCGCTCCAATGGGACCGTCTTACACTAGATCATCTCTTCTCAATGACGAATGCTGCGTCATTTTGTCTCTTTGGCTCAACAACCTCTAGTGCAGTAAGTTAGCGAACTGACTATGCAACCTTCTCAAAACATGCAAAGCGGCCGTCTTCGCACAAGATGAAAATATTAATTTTGAAGGGATTTTGGACGAAAGCATTAATCCCGTAATGCAAAGAATTGATGAATACTCGATTGAGAAGGTTTAAGTGTGGGTTCTAAGCCTCATGAACTTTTTGGAGGAATGTTGATAACATTCGACTAGAAGGGTTTTAGTTGCTCATGCTTTTGGGAGAAAACACAAGATAATGAAAATAGAACTTTTTATAAAATGACTAGGGAGATGGAGGATTTTATAGTGAATAGGAAGTGAGAAATTCATATCACTTCATTCCCTATTTATAGTACATAAAAATCGCTAGTTGAATCTAACCTAAACTCTAAAAGATAATTAGAATTAAATCTAAACAATAATTCCCTAGTTGGATCCAATTTAAACTCTAAATATGATAAAGCTTAAAAGATAAATATAAGTTAAATATAAACAATATCCTAATAATAATCCTAAATATTAATCCTAAAAAATAGAGTTTAAATGAAAATAAAATAAAATAAAATCTTCATGTCCAACAAAAACTTTTCTCAAGTCTTTCACACTTCACACATTCATATTTTTTCTTCCAAAATCATGTTTTTCCCCAATTTGTCCTTTATCTTCAACTTAGTCCCTACAAGATAAGAGAATCAAAAATAGCCCAAACTAGTAGGATCATACTCACAATATATATATATATATATATATATTCAAGGAGGAGCAGGTATTTCTAAGATTTAAAAATATACAATTTGTTTTCGATATTTCCAAGTTCTGGTTTAACTGTCTTTATTAATGTATTATTATTTTTGTTGAGTTTTGATACACAACCCAGTTAGCCATGGGTTAGGTGTGTTAAGGACAAAGTATCCCTGTAAGCAACTATAGTAATCCAGAAATCTTGATATTAGAACCTCTTGTAGGAAATAAGAAAACAAAGAATGTTTCCCTTCCTTGGAAGAATCAATTCTTCTGCAAGCTTTGTTTCCAATCAATCTGAAGAGTTTGACCAAACCAAAAATAACGCTGTTAATGAACAAGAAGAACATTATGAAAATATTCCCAAAGATTTGATAATTAGACTCTCTTGAGAGTTCCAACAAACCAAGTTTATAAGAAAACAACCTTTGAAAATTTAAATGCTTTTTGTAGTTACGTTATAAAAACAAAAGAAAGAAGTTTACCTATTCAAAAAGAATATGAAACAATCCAATTATTAGATAAAGTCGTCATTAATAAACTCAAAGAACAAAAATATAAATATGTCCATTTTGGATTAGTGCAAGTTGGTGTCAAACCTCTTAGCCTTGAAGCCACAGAAAATACTTCAGTTTTAATTATTTTAAGAGACCAAAGACACATTATGTTTAATGACTCAGTACTAGTAACTATAGAAACAAATCTATGTATTGGCCCAATACATTTTAATTGTTACCCAAATTTTATGGTTTCCCTAACTGATAAAAATATTTTACAATCTTTAACCCTTCAAATTCATACCCATAATTACAAAATGCTTCTTGGATCTGAAGAATATTTTACAATCTTTGAAAGGTTTGAAGAATATCATTTAGAATCTATTAATACAATAAAAAATAATACTGAATGGCAAACCAATAAATGAGAAGTTGAATCCCAACATCCCCTTTTAATAGAGGTTCAATATCTTCACAAAAATATTGTGATAAAAGCAAGCTCTTTAAGAATGAGAACTCTTGATGCAAGAGAACAAATCTCCTCAAATGATATTAAAATAATAATAGAACAAAACAACTATACCAATATTAGTCTTCATCAATAAGAAAACAATTAGATTATATTGAAAATTTTTTAAAAAAGGATTCAACAAAATAAATAATTGGAAAAAGTTATAAAGAACCAATATTCACACATTGTGAAATTCCAAAACCTTTCCAAAAATTCCAAAATGATTTCTTGGCAGAAATCCAAAATAGACTTGATATTTTGGAAAGTTTTAAGTCTGAATTAATTGCGTCTGATACTCTAATGCAAACCCAATACTCAGTAAATACATTACACCAATCTTCTCAATCTGACTCTGATCAGTCAGATGAACAACAAATTAACAAAATGGCTTGGAAAGAACCAAAAAGATTATATTATCCAAAATTGCTGCACCTGATCTTAATATAGAAGAAAAACTCATTTTTCAAAATAAATACAATGCTAATACAATTTATGAATGGAATATAGACAGAATGCCTGAATATAATATTTTCAATTTATTACAACAAATGACAATGGTTTCAAATGTTTGTAAAACTCAAAACCAAAATGGATTAATTAGTGATCATGCTATACTCAATCTTTTAGTTGTTGGTTTTCTTAGTCAATTAAAAGGATGGTGGGACCATGCACTCACTAAAGTCCAACAAGAAGAAATCTTGAAAGCAATAAAAAAGGATGATCAAGGAAGAATAATTTTAGATGAAAAAGAAAGAAAAATTCAGATGCAGTAGCAACCTTAATTTTCTCACTCTCTAAACATTTTATAGGAGATCCTTCTCATCTTAAAGATAGGAATTCATAATTATTATCAAATTTAAAATGCAAAAAATTAACTGATTTCAAATAGTATAAAGATGTCTTTATGACTAGAATTATGCAAAGATTAGATAACCAGCTACCATTTTGGAAAGAAAAATTTCTAGCAAGACTTCCCATTTTATTAGGAGAAAAAGTTAGAAATCAAATTAGAGAAAATTATAGAGATATTATTCCGTATGAAAAACTTACATATGATGAACTAATTAGTTTCACTCGAAAAGAAGGATTAACAATTTTTCAAGATTTAAAATTACAAAAACAACTTAAAAAAGAAAGATATCAATGTAGAAAGGAATTAGGATCATTCTGACACCAATTTGATATTAGAAATGAACCTTCTTCTTCATAAACCTATTATCTTGTAAAACCAAAAAATAGGAGAAAAAATATTTCAGAATATTATAAAAAACCCAAATATAGAAAATATAGAAAAGAAAATAAACAACAAAAAATTGAAACTAAAATAGATAAAACAATAAAATGTTATAGATGTGAAAAACCAGGACACATGTCAAATTATTGTAAGATTAAAAGAAAGATTAATAATTTAAATCTAGATAAAAAATATAACAAAAAATTAATGAAATTCTTTTAGAAACAACTTCATCTGAATATGATACATCAAATGAATCAGATGAATTACAAATAGACGAGTTACATACTACATCCCAATCCTCTGATGAAAATGAACCTTCAATTAATATGTTGACTAAAGACCAAGAATTTATTATTGAAGTTATTGATAAAATTCAAGCTCTAGAACTTAAAAGAGAATATGTTTTAAAATTAAAATCTTCAATAAAAGATAAACCAAAAAAAGAAAAAAATTTATATCTAGTCAATCACAAATGTACAATATATAAGATATAATATTTAATAAATATGAAAAAACAAAACCTCGACAAATTACAGATTCTGAATTACAACTAGAAATAAAACAAATTAAATTAGAACTTTCTCAATTTAAAATTTAACAACAAGAAATGAAAAACAAATATAAACTTTAAAATATGAAGTCCCAAAAAATAGTTCTTTAGAAACAGAACTCGAACATAAAGAAAACACACAAGAATATATGATGGTTCTTACTGAAGTATCCATCCAAAGATAATAAAAATAAATCTTATTATAAATAATGAATTTCAATTAGAAACAAACGCTCTTTTTGATACAGGAGCAGATCAAAACTGTATTAAAGAAGGAATAATTCCAACAAAATATTATGACAAAATATCATAATCTCTCAAAGCTACAAATGGTAAAAAAACTCAAAATTGCATACAAAATTCCTAATGCAGAAATCTACAATAAAGGTATAAAATATCAAACATGTTTTTAATGGTAAAAGATATTACCCAAGATATCATATTAGGAACATCATTCATATCCTTACTTAAGACATATAAAGTAACAAATAATTAAATCTCTACGAAAGTTTTAAACACCAAAGTAGAATTTCCTTTTGTAGAAAAACCTAGAATAAGAAATCTCAACATATTAAAATCTCTATTCATCCATAATGGGTAAATAAATAATTTAATAAATCATAAACAGAAACAAATATCTTTTTTAAAAGAAAAAATATGTTTTAAAAAATTGATCGAACAATTAGAAAAAAAAGAACTCCAAAAAAGAATAAATAAAATTAAAGCAGAAATAGAATCAATAATTTATTCTGATATTCCAAATGCTTTTTGGAATAGGAAAAAACATGAAGTAACATTGCCATATGAAAATAATTTTGATGAAAGACATACCAACAAAAGCAAGACCCATACAAATGAACAAAGAAATGGAAGAATTTTGTAAAAAAAAAAAAGAAATACAAGATCTTCTTAATAAAAAATTAATATGAAAAAGCAATTCTCCTTGAAGTTGCTCGGCATTTTATGTAATGAAAAATGCAGAACTAGAAAGAGTAACACCAAGATTAATAATTAATTACAAACCTCTCAATCAAGCTTTAAAATAGATTAGGTACCCAATCCCAAATAAAAAAGATTTATTACAAAAACTTTGCAATGCAAATATTTTTTCAAAATTTGACATGAAATCAGGATTCTAGCAAATCTAAATAAAATAAGAAAGATACAAAACGGCAATTGCTGTACCATTTGGACAATACGAATGGAATGTGATGCCTTTTGGATTAAAAAATGCTCCGTCTGAATTTCAAAGAATAATGAATGATATATTTTATCAATATTCTCAAATTACAATAGTATACATTGATGATGTTTTAGTATTTTATGAAAATTTAGAAAAACACTTTAAACATCTATCCATTTTTATAAAAGTCATAAAAAATAATGGTTTAATAGTTTCTAAATCCAAGATAAGCTTGTTCCAAACCAAAGTAAGATTCCTAGGACATTATACTACCTAAGTAACCATTACTCCAATAGAAAGGTCTATAGAATTTGCCAGCAAATTCCCAAATCAAATCCTTGATAAAGTCCAATTACAAAGATTTTTAAGAAGTCTTAATTATGTCATAGACTTTTATCCAAGTCTTAGCAATTATGTAAGCCCTTATATGATAGGCTCAAAAAGAATCCACAACCTTGGATAGACGCTCAAATTACTAAACCTCCTTGTTTACATTTAGCTGATCCGAATGCCCCCAAGATAGTAGAAACCAATGCTTCTAAAATAGGGTATGGTGGGATCCTAAAACAAATTAAGGGAGTGAAAGAGCAAATAGTCCAATTTACTTCTAGACACTGGAATCCAACTCAGCAAATTATAGTACTATTAAAAAAGAAATTTTATCAGTTATTTTATGTATCACAATATTCAAAAGTGATTTATTAAACTAAAAATTTCTTTTAAGAATTGATTGTAAATCAACAAAAGAAGTTTTACAAAAAGATATTCAAAATATTACCTCAAAACAGATTTTTGCAAGATGGCAAACAATTTTGAGCATATTTGATTTTGATATTGAATACATTAAAGAAGAAACTAATTTATTTGTCTGATTTTCTCACCAGAGAATTCCTTAAAAAATGCCACTCAAACTTCGAGACAAAGGAAAAGGGAAAATAGGAGAATCATCCAAAACCCAAATTTCCTCAAAACTAATTAAGTTATGGTACGAAATTTGCCTAGAAGAAGAAAATGAGAGGTTGTCATCCTCATCATAAAAATCATCCAAAAACTCATCCTTTTAGGATGCACAGGTTCCAAATGAAATCAGTTCTTAGATCAAAAAATGGATTGAATCCATTTTTCAATCCCCAAAAGCGGCACTAGCCTTTTCCCAATTAAAAAAGGGCACTCCTGTCAAACAAATTGCAGATGAAGCAATAAATATTTCGAAAAATAAAGAGATTATTTTACACAAACCAAAATATCTCAAAAATGTTTTAAGAGAAACATCCCTCTAGGATGTTTTCCCAAAAGTAGTAGTATATTCACAAACTGCTACACAAAAATCTTCTAAATATTTTCTAAACAAATACTTTTGATAACACATTTAACATAATTCAATACTTATTAGTATTCCAAAAATTCACTACAGTATCAATTTTCTCATCTTAAGTGTTATGCACTTCACTTTACTATTTCTAACATAAATTTTCCCAAATTCATGATTTAGCCCTTAATTTCCACAATATTTTTCACTATATGCTTTATTTATCAATATTTTCTTGTAGACTTTTATAACTTTCCAATTTAATCACCTTTTATCATAAAAATTCTCTATTTATTATTAAAAAAATTTTCTTCCCCATATCACTTAATTCACTTAATTAATTCCACTATCTTATTATTTTTTCCACATCAAATTTCTATATATTTCACTTGTATTATTTCCACCTCATGTATTTTCTCAAGTTTTTTCAATTTAATCTTTATTTTCATAAAATTTCATATTTTTTCACAATTTCACTTATTGAATACTTTTTATATTTCTCACTATCACATTAACCAACTATTATTCTTTTATTACAATTTTCTACTTTACATACTAAATTATTTCACACTATATTTTACTTAATTTCTACTTAGTCATTTCCATGTCTTTTTCTTTATTCAAAACTTATATACTTAAAATTCATTATCATAATAATTTTTTATATTTCTTAATTGCATTTAACAGTTCATCACACAATTAAAAATAGATAGAGTTCTAGTTGTACTCACTATTCAAAGCTTGATATTAAATTCTCGTCTTCTCCTTCTCCCTTTGTCCAATTTCTTACTTTATTTCTCTATTTGTTCTCAACTTCCTTTAGTTTTCCGTATCAAAATACACAATATTTTCACATTAAAATCATTCTAACACTAATTTCTATTTTCTCTCTCCTCCAAAACTAACATATCATAATCTATGTTTTTAAACCAAAACTAACATGTATTTCAATAGAAATTTTAACTTTCTTACCTTAATCACTTTTATTCAACACTAATTCTTATTTTCTCTCTCCTCCAAGATAAGTATGGATGCATTTCTTTTAACAGTTGGGTAGTTATTACACTTCTCTACTAATTTTACTCACTAATCTTGAAGAAATTTGGAAGAAACTAGCTTAATTGGTTTATATATGAAGAAAATGACTAAATTAAAAGGGAAACAAAAGTTGAAAATGGTGGGGAAATGTGGCTATCCTGAGAACACAATGGCTGATTTATAGCCATTCCATTTCTTTACTCCATTTCTCTAGTTTTTTCCATTAAAAATATGTATTTTATTTTGTTTACAATTTTACCCTCACAATTCATACTTTTTATTATTTATCCTTAATCATTACCTTCCATAATTATCTTTTCAATTCATTTACCATTTTGTCCTTCCAACATAATTTAATTTAATTTCAATTGAGCCATCAATTTTTATCATAATTATCTTTTCAATTAATTACTATTATACCCTATCACTTTTTCCATAATAACACCCATGTGTCCTATTTCCTTTTAGTATATTTTCACCTTTAGTCTCTCTTCCTTTTTCATCAATTTAATTTAATTCTTTCAACACCCCATTTTTCACACTTTGTCCCAATACTTTCTCTTACAATTTAATCGGTACCTCGAATTTATTTATCTTAATATTTATACTTTTTTCCAAATGTCTTCTATGTCTCATATCTCTATAATTTTATTTTTATATTTTTGACTTTCTCACATTCTAACTAGTTTATTATTTATTTATCATTTTTCAAGACTCCGAAAATTTTTGGGATGTTACATTTTTCCCCTCCTTAAAATAAATTTCGTCTTTGAAATTTCCTTAGTTTTTCTGACCATAAACTTTATTATCACTTTATCTTTTCAACTCTCTCAATTCAACTTTTTCACAATTATACTTACCATACACTTTTATTTATATAACATCACTCTGCATTTCCTTATAATTTATTTTCTTCTATCAAATCTTATCTTGAATATTCTAATCTCTTATACAATTTTGCATCTCATGTATGATAATATTCTTTCCTTTCATTTTACTTACCTAAAAGTCCATAATCTAATTCTCTTGAAATCATCTCTTGGATTTCATATACTTATGTATATTTATTTTAATTCATTACTGACCTATAACTATCTTGTCATTATTTAAACTCTTATGGTGAGCATGCAACTTTCTTACTTGAATATAATTTTCATTGATTCCTTCTAAATCACTTATCATTCTCCCTTACTCAATTCATTTCTAAACATATAATGTAGACCTATCATTGTTGGAGATTTTGAGAGAAGATAGATCCGGAGACGATATTGAATTAAATAGAAAACTTCGAGGCAAGGGTGACGCTTTCCAAAGAAAATTATTTGCCCCTACACAAAGTTGCTAAAGGGTTAAGACAAAGGTCTTTCCGAGATACAACGAAGTTTTGAATTTCCTTTGATTAGCAAAATCATGGAATTTCCTAACTCTTACTCTAATTCTGAAAATTGGAATTGATTGTAAAAGAAAAATGTGAATTTGTGAGCATCATAGTCCATCTATTTCTATGGATTCAATAGACACCTTTTGAAGAGTCACAATTATTTCAAATTGGACATATCTTTTGGAAGAGACTTGTCCCATGGAAATGTAACCATTGGATGATAAGTCATCACTTTTCAATTAAATTTGAAAGATGATAAATCATCACTTTTAATTTGAATAGTTCTCATTAATTTGCAATTTATAAATTTCCAACAATCATTTCGTACCAACTATCAAGTTTACTTCTCACTTGATTTATCTTATCATGTCACCTCTTCACAATTTCACGTACTTTTGAATATATATTTCGATTTCATTCATTATTTATAACATTCATATCATCCTTCCAATTTATAACTTAAATCTTAACCTTTCATTATTTAATTTAAATATACACTTCATTTAATTCACATTACTTCACTAACATATAAATTTACTATATACTACTCCATAACTTCAAATATAAGACATCATAACTCTCGATTACCATTAAAACTATATAATTATTTTTCATCTTCCTATAACGTTCCTCGTATTTTCTTTCACCTTTTATAATATTTTTTTTTGAAATAATCATGTTAACATGGTTGCATTTAAAAAATTTTCATTTTAGACTCTTATAGTTTCACTTAAACTTGATTTACTTTTACTTTTTTTTACTTGATCTATTCTTAAACACATATTATATATTTATCCTTCCATGAAACTGTCAATTTTAATTCTTACTCAATTTGTTTTGTCATATTACCTCATATACTAAATACAAATTTGTCTTTTCTTAACTTTGCAACTCATTTTCCTCTTAATCTTATTAACTTTCTTGAATCTTTGATTATTCTCAGTCTCATTTCTAGTTTCTTGAGTACTCTAATCTATCTTTATACTTATTTTCATTCATTTTTTCTTATTTAATTACCAAATTTATCACCTTTTGATTTATTGTAAACCCCTTTCTATATCTAAATACTTGTATCATTTCATTTTTTTCTCTTTCTTTGAATTTATCTCTTTAATCTTACTCATGCTAATTCTTACTTTACTTATAACTACTTGGCTTTTATACCTCTCATAACACTAACATCCTTTCACTTCATATATTTAAAACTTGGACTTACCTCTTTCATTCTTGACCATTATTGTAAATCATTTTTCTTTTCTTGTAAATTTTTTTAATTATCTTTAAAAAATTACTAAGAAAGTTTTCTCTACACTTCTATTATAATTAATACACTATTAATCTTCTTCTTCGTTTTTTCTATTCACATCCTCTTTTCAATTTAGTTTCTTTTAATCATCTTTATTATTTTATTCATGTTTTCCTTTCATAACCATCAAAGATTTTTAGCCAAATCTTTTTGGAATCTTTCTTACAATCCTATAATTCCATAACTTTCTTTTCTTTCTGCTTAATTAGAAGTCATTTCTTAATTTAGTTTCCTTAAAATCGTCCTTATTATTTCTTCTCACATGTTCACATAATTTATTACTCATATTCATTCTTTCTTAATACTTGTATTTTTTTCCTTTGATTCCCACTTTAATTATCCTTTGTTCTTACACTATTATTTCTCATACTAATTATGACACTGTTCCTTTATACTCCTTTATATTTATATTCTTATTTCCTTAAGATCTTAACTTCATTTACATATAATTCCTTTACTTCCTTTCTTTTCTTCCTCCTTTTAGAGGCAAACAATGATTATCCTAATTACAGATCAGAGTTATTCTTCTTAATCCAAACTTTTTGAAAATCTATTGGCTCGACCACTGCCTATAGTCTCCTCGAGATAACTGTTCCTACCAAAGTTTGCCTCTTCCATTTCACAATTTGCAACTTTTCCATTCTACTCTTCCTATTTTCACTTCATTGCTCAAACTTTTACTCATTCTTTATTTACTAATCTTTAAAATCTAATCACCACTTTTTCATATTCTGTAAAGTACTTACTCTACTTTCCTTAAGATCAATTCTATTTTTAAATTTTATAATTTATTTCGTAATTTTTTTTAACACAAATATGTCTTTATATTTTCATTCCCGTATTCTATCATACATTCAATTTCTATTCTTTTTCTATCATTTCGTTCATGACTCGAACGTGACTAATTATCTTTCGAATCTCTATACTAAATTAATTAGTAACACATAATTTCCTTTGCTTTTTACTCGTATCATAAACTTTATCATTATCCCATAACCTTTCATTCCTAAAGGACATTTCTCTTTTACTTATCATATCTTCTCGTTCTTATATTTGATTTCAAATCATCACAACTTCATATCCTTAAGTTAATTTTTTTTACAACTTTTATCACACTTCTTTTACATTTTCACATTTTTTACACTATACTATTTCCATCACTATTTTCATTTACACAATTTAGGAAAATTGTTAGGCTCAATGAATGTTTTAGAAGAATCCTCAGATCCCTATCTAGTTCAGGCTGGAGTGACGTCTCCTGGTCCTTCCCTCTAGGTTTTACTGACTCTAGAGCGACAATAGAACCTTGAGGTAACTATTAGTGATCAAAGTTTATCTTCCTTTAAACATTCACGACCCTAGCTTATTTCATTCCTCTATTAAATGAACTAATTAAATTTTTTTTCACAACTCTAGTATCTTTAAACTCCACCATAGTTATTCTATGGATTTAAACTTATTCATATTTCATCTTATAATTCTTAATAAAATATTAAACAATATAGACCTCACACTTCATTTTAAAACTTAAAATTTTTATCATTATATCATTCACTTATCTTCATCAATCATTCATTACCATGAATTTGAACTTTATTTTTCTTACAAATCTATATTTCACATCTATTATTACAAACCACTCTGAAATCATTATCTTGTCAATATCATAAAATTCATATCACATCAAATCATTATATCAAATGACGTGTACATCTAGACTCATTTTTAACCCGAGAACCAGAAATCCTAAGCTTTGATACCACTAAATGTAACACCCTTATACCCGACCAGACTACTAAGTTGAGTATAGGAATGTTACATTTAAATGCCGAAATAATCCTAGCTAAAACATTTTTAGCCCGAGAACCAAAAATCCTAAGCTCTGATACCACTAAATAGAGTTCTAATTGTACTTACTATTCAAAGCTTGATATTAAATTCTCTTCTTTTCATTCTCCCTTTGTCCACTTTCTTACTTTATTTCTCTATTTTTTCTCAACTTACTTCATTTTTCCATATCAAAATACACAATATTTTCACATTAAAATCATTCTAACATATCATAATCTATGTTTTTAAACCAAAACTAACATTTATTTCAAGAGAAGTTTAACATTCTTACCTTAATCACTTGTATTTAACACTAATTCTTATTTTCTCTCTCCTCCAAGACAAGTATGGATACATTTCTTTTAACAGTTGGATATTTACCACACTTGTCTACTAATTTTACTGACCAATCTTGAAGAAATTTAGAAAAAAAAACTAGTTTAATTGGTTTGTATTCGAAGAAAAGGACTAAATTAAAAGAGAAATTAAAGTTGAAAATGGTGGGGAAAGGTTGCTATCGTGAGAACACAATGGCTGGTGGCTTTTTAAAGCGATTTCATCCTTTCTTTTCTTCATTTCTCTAGTTTCTTCCATTAAAAATATCTATTGTATTTTATTTACAATTTTGCCTTCACTATTCATACTTTTTACTATTTATACTTAATCATTACCTTCCATAATTATCTTTCAATTCATTTATCATTTTGTCCTTCCAACATCATTTAATTTAATTTCAATTGAGCCATTATTTGTTTTGATAATTATCTTCTCAATTAATTACTATTTTACCCTATCACTTTTTCTATAATAACATCCATGTATCCTATTTCCTTTTAGTATATTTTCACCTTTAGTCTCTTTTCAAATCCGAATTTTTCACACTTTGTCCCAATACTTTCCATTCTCTTACAATTTAATTGGTACCTCGAATTAATTTATCTTAATATTTATACTTTTTCCAAATACCTTTTACAATTTTTTTATTTATTTTTTTATTTTTGACTTTCTCACATTCTGACTAGTTTATTATTTATTTATCATTGTTCAAGACTCCGAAAATTTTTGGGATGCAACATAGGGCTCTTGATTTATCTTTTGCCCTAACACGGCCCCCAAACTTTGGTCACCTGCATTGCACATTATTTCAAAGGGATTTTTCCAATTTGGTGCTTGGACTATAGGAGTGGAAACCAACTTCTGTTTCAACATGTCAAAAGCCTCTTTGCATTTTGGGTTGAACTCAAATTTCCTATCTTTTTGTAATAACTCGTACAGTGGTTCAGCGAATTTCGAGAAATTCTTTATGAAACGCCTCTAAAACCTTGCATGGCCAAGGAAAAAACGGATTTCCCTCATAGTCGAGGGGTATAGTAAAGAATTTATAATATCAGTCTTAGCCTTATTGACCTTAATCCCTTTAAGTGAAACTATATGACCTAGAATTAAGCCTTTATCTACCATAAAATGATATTTCTCATAATTCAAGACAAGATTAAATTCTATGCATTTACTTAAAATTTTGATGAGATTTTAATGCATTCATCAAAAGAGTCCCCATGCACAGTAAAATCATCCATAAAAACTTTAATAATATTTTCTACGTATTCAGATAATATATTCATCATGCATCTTTGGAAGGTAGTCGGTGCATTGCAAAGTCTGAATGACATCTTCCTATATGCAAATGTGCCAAATGGGCAATTAAAAGTGGTCTTTTCTTGGTCCTCGAGTGCGATTGGGATTTGAAAAAACCTGAATATCCATTAAGACAACAATAATAAGTTTTTCCAACTAAACGTTCAAGCATTTGATCTATAAAAGGAAGGGGAAATATTCTTTTCTAGTATATGAGTTTAACTTCCTATAATCAATGCAGACACACCACTCATTTTGCACTCGAACAGCTACCAGATCGCCCTTAACATTTTTCTTCACTGTCATGCCCATTTTCTTAGGCATTATTTGCACCAAACTTACCCAACTGCTGTCAGAAATGAGGTAAATCACGTCAGCATCCAATAGCTTTAGAATCTCCTTCTTCACCACATCCATCATATTCGAGTTCATCCGTCTTTGCGCTTCTCGCCTCGATTTCATATTTTCCTCCAAGAAGATCTTATGAATGCATGTCAAAGGGCTTATTCCTTTTAAGTCGGCGATGGTCTAATCGATGTGTTCCTTATGGCTCTTAAGTACTTGAATCAAACTTACCTCCTCGCAAAGAAAGTTTGTTCGAAATTATAACCGATAGGGTCTCACCATCCCCTAAAAATGCATACTTGAGATGCTCGAGAAGTGCTTTCAACTTCAAATCTGGTGTCTGCACAAAAGAAGGTAAAAGTTTAGTACTCATAGGAGGTAATAATTCATTAACAAATTCATAATTTGGATAAGAATCAAAATATCATCAAATAGTGTTTCGAGTTCGTTTTCATGGAGCGACGTAGAAGTCTCTTCTACTAAGGATTCTACTATATCGACACGGTTTACGTTCAATACTTCACTAGGGTGACTGATGGCGTCGTAAACATTGAACTTCGTAATTTCCCCGTCAAATTTCATTGTGAGAGTTCCGCTTCGCCCGTCATCTTAGTATTTGCGGTACTAAGGAAAGGTCGCCCTAATAAGATGTCATAAGACCCAGGAGTATTATCCTTTTTCATCTTCACTATATAAAAATTGGTAGGAAAAATCAGTTTGTTGACTTTCACTAACACGTCTTCAAGGACTCCTTGGGGATGCACAATGGACCTATCTGCCAATTGGATTATAACACCTGTTTCCTTCAAAAACCCACGTTAAGTGGCTCCTAAATGGAAAAAGGCATTACGTTTATAAAAGCCCTTAAATCACACATAGTTTTTTTAATTCCGAAGTAACCTATTTTACATGGTATTGCAAACATGCTTAAATCTTTACATTTTGTTGTCATCCTTTGTTGCAAAATCGCAGACACATTTTCACCAACGTTTACTTTTTCGTTTCCAGTCAATTTTCGCTTGTTAGTGCAAAGTTCCTTAAGATATTTGGCATACCATGGAATATGTTTAATGGCATCTAACAACAGTATGTTTACCTCAACTTTTCTGAACGCTTCGAGGATCTCTTTTTCCTCCTTACCTTTCAAATCTTATTTCAGTCATTCTAGAAACGGGAGTTGAATTCTAGGAAATGGAGATTTTGACCGGACTTATTCGTCACTCTTTTGCTTTTCCTAGGCAGAATCTTGACCAAGATTTGTGTTACGATTTGGTTCCAGTACTTTCCCACTTCATAGCATCACTGCATTTGTGTTTTTTCTTGGGTTAGATTCTATTTGAAACGGTAGCCTACCCTGTGCGCTTAATTTCTCCATTGACGTGGTCAATTCTTTTATAGATGCCTCTATTTTCTATTGAAAATCAAGCATATTAGTTGCTAATTTATTTACCATAGCTTCTAGAGAAGTACTTGAATTTTGCGCTTGTTGTGGGAACCAGTTTTGGTATGGCTGGTTATAGTGTGGATTCGCCCTATATCTCAAGTTAGGATGGTATTTTCACCCTAGGTTGTATGTATTTGCGTAAGGGCATATCACCTTTGGGGTGGTTCAGGGAAGTTTCCCACAACATCTAATTGGGCCATTAAATCGTTATACAAACTAGGGTATGCATCAGTTATGTGTTCAGTTTCTCCACAAATTTTGCATAGTCGGGCTGACCCTATTTTTTCTACAAGAAGAGAACTTACAACATTAGTAAGTCTTTCTATATCTTTTAAGGTTGAATTACTTAGCTAGTGAACCCTTCTAGAAGGTTCAGGATTGGCTCAGAATTACTGAGTGTTTGTGACCATTGTGGATATCAAGTCCCTTGCTCGTTGGGGAGCCATATTAACCAATGCTCCTTCACTGGCGACATCTATCATATTCATCTCCATAAGTTTCAAACCATCAAAGAAGTATTGGATAAGAGACTGTTTTGTTATCCCATGTTGTGGGCAGCTTGCACACAACTTTTTAAATTGCTCCCAATAGTCGTAAAGAGACTCTACATCCTTTTTTCTAATTCCAAAACTTCTCTCCTTAACTCAGCAGCACGTGATGCTAGGAAGAACTTGTTAAGAAACAAACGAGAAAGATCATCCCAAGTTATAATATATCCAGGAGGTAGATAAAATAACCACTCCCTAGTAGAGTATACTATGGAAAAAGGGAAAGCGTGTAATTTAATTTGATCCTCAATTACCCCCCGAGGTTTCATTCTTAGACAAATCATATAGAACTCCTTCAAATGTTTATGTGGATTTTCATTTGGCAATCCACGGAAAGTTGGCAGTAACTGGATTAAACCTGATTTAAGTTCAAAGTTAGCATCCACAAGTAGGATACGTAATGCATAATGGTAGTTGATCATCAAGAGCCTCAGCCAATTACCGAATTGTTTGAGCCATAGATTGTAGTGTCGGGTTTTGATTTTTGTTAACCCTAACGTTTGACACTTCTTCCGGTGGATCGACTCATTTGTTTTATAATGTTGGATTAGGGTTCTCATTTACCTTAGATTCGACTTCGTCGCCTTCTTCTACTTCTGAAGGTAAGCTATGCTTAGTTCTTACTTCTAACTGTCTTTTTCGTAGCTTTGTTTTCTTACGATTAGCTCTTGTAGTCTTTTCAATCTATGAATTGTATGGGTACACAAGATTTCCTAGAGCATATCTAGTCATAAGAAAAAAAACAAGATTAGTACGTTACCAGTACTAGACAGCGACGCCAAAATTTGGTGTGTCGTCGGGAGCACCAATTATAACCTATTCCTAAAATATTGAAAATAATAGTTAAAGGCAAGTAGGGTCAAATCCTCAGGGACTGGAGTGTTTCAAAAATCTTGTACGTCGAGATCTTGGGTGAAATAGTGCCCGGGAAAAGCTTTGTATCTGGAGAAATAAAAAAACATAATTAAAAGAAATAAGAGATTGAAGTGTCGAAATAATTTAAATTGCATAAAAGTAAACAAAGTCGAGGAAAGAAAGGTTTTATCAATATCGAGAGTTCCAACCTCCGATTATCTTGATTCCTCCTTGGTTCAATCATAGACTTTAAATGGTTCTTCTCATTCCCAAATAAGCCAGTTATAGTGGAAGAGGACTCCTACAACCACCAGTTCTAATTATAACTTTAATTTTAAATGAACCTGACTCTAGCCAACTATCGCTCCAATGGGACCGTCTTACACTAGATCATCTCTTCTTAATGACGAATGCCACGCCATTTTGTTTCTTTGGCTTAACAACCTCTGACGCAGTAAGTTAATGAACCGACTGTGCAGCCTTCTCAAAACATACAAAGCGGTCGTCTTCGCACAAGATGAAAAGATTACTTTTGAAGGGATTCTGGACGAAAGCTTCAATCCTGTAATGTAGAGAATTGATAAATACTCGGTTGAGAAGGGTTAAGTGTGGATTCTAAGCCTCATGAACTTTTTGGAGGGATGTTGATGACCTTTGGCTAGAAGGGTTTTTAGTTTCTCATGCTTTTGGGAGAAACCACAAGATAATGGAAATAGAACTTTTTATAAAATGACTAGGGTTTTTGGGAGATGGAAGATTTTACAATGAATAGGGAGTGAGAAATTCATATCACTTCATCTCCTATTTATAGTACATAGAAATCTCTAGTTAAATCCAATCTAAACTCTAAAAGATAATTAGAATTAAATCTAAATAATAATTCTCTAGTTAGATCTAATTTAAACTCTAAATATGATAAACCTTAATAAATATAAATTAAATATAAACAATATCCTAATAATAATCCTAAATATTAATCCTAAAAAATAGAGTTTAAAATAAAATAAAATAAAATAGTCTTCATGTCCAACAAAAACTCTTCTCCAGTCTTTCACACTTTCACATTTTCTCTTCCAAAATCATGTTTTTTGCCCTAATTTGTCATTTGCCTTATATTTAGTCCCTACAAGATAAAAGAATCACAAATAGTCCAAATTAGTAGGATCATACTTACAATATATATATAATTAATATACAAAAGTATATCACTTTTAAGCATTATCACCCGTCCTATGGAGACTGTTTATATAGGCCTCAACGGATTTTTATTTACAATCCATCTACAAATGTTACGTAAAATATACTTGTTATTTGTTTTCAATTTTTATATTTAATTTGTTCATGATGAGATTTGAACCATGGCCACTATGTATATAAAACTTTTTTTTACCATTTGAGGTAAAGCAACTTTTAATTTTTTATCTATTAAATGCATAGTTTTCACATGCATATGCATGGATAAAATTTCTATTAATAAATTAAGCTCATAAAATTTTGAAATTTTAAATTTAAAATTGTTCATCAAAGTTTTGGAAAATAATTATTTTATAAAAAATTATTTAATATGAAAATAAATGAATCTTCCCCTCTTACAATCTAAAAATCATAATCCTTTTATTTTCTTTAACACTCATTGTTTTACTCTTAAATTTCCTTTACACCCTCTTATACTCTCTAGTAATTTTACAAGAAAGGTGGTTGATTTTTTAATACTTTCAAATGAATCTCCCTAATTCATAATAAGGATTAAATTATCAAATAAAGAACTTTTTTCACAATTCCGAAAATAGGTCAGTTTTTTTAAATGACAAAAATGGGTCGTTTTTGCTAAAACACGTCCAGTTGGTGTCGTTTTCAAGGGAAACTCAGAAAAACGCTTACAATTAGAAGCGTTTTTCCCTTCTAACCAGTAAAGCGCTTCCAGCTCAGCGCAAACCCCTCATGTTTTTAGGGATTTTAGGGTTTTTAATGTTAATTTATTAGGGTTTTAAGGTTTATTAATTAGTATCTTAGGGTTTATGGTTTTAATTAACTAAAATTTTAATGTAATAATTGTAACAATTGAATTCAATATTTAAAATATTCGTATTTACATCAATTGTAATAATTCAATTCTATATTTAATGTAATAATTGTAATAATTGAATATTATTTAGAATATCAGATTTTCATGTTATGCAATTATAACAAATTACAACATTAATTTTGTAAAATGATAATAAAAATCAACAATACAATATAAAATTAATTAGTGCATATGCCAATCAAAATCTGTGCCACATCAAGGTGGCCGATGATTACACGTTGGATTCCTTCATGGTTCAGCTTTCGGGTAGGGTTGGTTGATGCTGTTGTGGTCTTAGTTGCTCCTCTTCTTCGCCTTCGATCTATTGCGATTCTTGCATTCTTGGTTGTCATCGTGCATCGTTTGGTTCATAAATAGGTGGTCCGAAAGATGACCAACCTTGGTAGAACAAAGATCCCGGAGGTATTTACGCCACAAAAGGCGAATGAGCATAACTATGTTAAGTCTCATACACTGATGGGATAACGAGTGGACTCTCCGTCAGTGTCTCATACAAAGATAGCCTAGACATCGTAGTCGGTGTCAATGTCATTGGGAATGAGATGGCCCGGGCGTGTGCCATATCAGGGATGAATGACCAACAGTTCAACCTGACATAGAACTAGAAGCAGAAAAAAGTGGTGCAACATATGGTGTTTGAGTAAAGATGAAAGGGTTAGAATACGCACCAGAATAAGACGATAAATACTTAATGAGGGTGGTGTGGGCATCAGTGTTGAGGTCGTCAGTATTGATTCTTGGTTGGGTACTGATGATGGATCCGTCTCGCCACTTCTTGGATTTGAAGGGGCCGTCGTCGCCTACTCGTATGGGGATGTCCACGCCTTGTCTTTTCCCGGTACAAATATGGCTTGCCATGGATCCTAAATCATGACATGTACTTAGGATAGCATTCTAACTCCGAAACGATAATAGGTTCGCGAGTAGGTAAAAATCATACCAATTTTTCCACATGTTAATATGTTGGGAGTGGAATATCGTCCAATTCTCATTTGGCTGCCGCAAGTCGATACGATGCAGATCATCAAGGTCTTGAGTGCCACAAGAATCGATTGTCAGAATTTGAACTGCTGTAACACTCTATCAGTCTCGTGCATCTCGACGATAGCGTACACTACCAATGACGCCTTCACATGTCATACGTTGGGATTCATAAAGAATTTCTTGGGAATTTCTTTTCGAATTGTTGGATTACCATATGGTGTCCATTCAAACTATATTAACATGATAAAAACATTAGTTATATATACTACTAAATATGAAATCGACTATGTTATTTGTATATAGTTCAAAATTAAATAAATACATACCTCCGCTTCTGATCGTTGGTCTAATAGAAGCCATATATCTTAAAGCTCGGTAGGTAATCCCACGTGACTCAACACATGGTATCACCTATTTAAATAACTTATTAGCATAATAATTTCAACTTAAATCAATTTACATGGTAATATCTACTGAATTTTACCTTGTTACGAGTGAGAATGTATACAGGTAGTTCGCTCGAGGACGTAAAAATGGAAACTGGAATAGAGCCCATGATTGTAGTAGTAAAAGGCAACCAACAATTTTGATTTTTTTTCTGGTTGCATCGCTCGACACATCTCCCAGTACAATATCGTCAACACGACGGACCCCCAACTGAGTTCGCCCGCTCTTCTAAAATTGACGAGTTTCAGCAGCCACCTTAGATGGACGAGATTCCGTGACTTATCCGGCATCAGGATACCCCCGATGATTTGAAGGATGTACACCCGAGCGTATCGTTCTCATTGGACTTCAGTCGAATCCTCAACCAACTTCGCGGATTTTTTTTGTATCCAAGCCATTTCGATCAAACCTTTGTAAATTGTCTCAGAAATTGCACCCAAAAGATCTAAACATATGACTCCCCAATCAACAAACTAAATAAACCCTATAACTACCGACCAGTCCACAAGTAACCCTAACTGTAAACTCACATCCTCCAAAGTGATAGTACACTCACCTTATGAAAGATAGAATGTGTGCATCTCGAGTCTCCACCTCTCCACCAACGCGCTTATGAGTTTCGGGTCCAACTTACACCCTTGGCCAAAAATCGGCTTCCTTAAGTATGGTTAGATCAACGGTGATGGAGAACCGAGTAGATTACGAATATGGCATTGTAAAATTCGATCTTCTGCCTATTTACGTAAAAATTATAAAAAAAAATATTAAGTTAAAATATAACAATGAAATAAAAAAATTAAACAAGATTAAAATTTATTCTTACCATTTGCAATTGATTGATAGAGATGTGCTTGTTATCAAGACGGATTAAAGACCCGACCATTGCTAAATTATATAGAACACGAAAAAATTTTAATAAAAAAATATTTCTTGAAAATATTAATAAAAAATAGAATTTAGATAGAAATAAAATTTTAGTAAAAAATTTAAGAGATAATTTGAGAGTTGATTAAGAAATTTGAGAGATTTAAGAGAGAAATGTGAGAAATTAGGAGGTGGGGGTTTATAGTTTTTTTTTTTTCTTTTTGACAATTGGGGGGGACGACTATTTAAAATAGTTGTTGGAAGTGACCGTTGGGGGGGAACGCGCTGACCTGGATGCTTTTTTGCTTAATGCGCTCAGCTGGAAGCATTTTACTAGTCAAGGGGGGAAAATGCTTTCAGTTGAAAGCGTTTTTCTGAGTTTCCCTTGAAAACAACACCAGCTAGATGCATTTTAGCAAAAATTACCCATTTTCGTTATTTTAAAAAAAATGGCCTATTTTCGTAATATTGAAAAAAATGGCTTTATTTGGTAATTCAATCCATAATAAGTCCTCTATTCTTTTCAAGCTTTATTGATTAATTTTTAGAAAATTAAGATTGTGTTTTTTCTTACGATAGATTAAGATTTTTATAAAAGATTTAACTTTTATTGTTATTGGCTGATTTTGGGATATATATTTTGATATAGATTCGTAACATATTGATTGGGTAATCATTTTTTAAGGTTAATTAATATAAATCCTTAAAGAAATTAAGATTGATTGTATTTATAGTCTTAAATTTCTTTAATATTGATTAAAAATTTAGTATTTTTATTTAGAAAGTGGTATTGTTAGTGTGGTTATTGTAAATTTTTTGTTTGAAAATTGACATATTACTCATGACACCAATGATTTTTTAATGTTTTGAAAAATAAAATTTACTAGTTGTATGCTGGTTTCGTGAAAAGTTTTGTGTTTAATGTTTAGATTTATTTATTCTAAATTTTTAATATGAATTGAAAAATATTTTAAAACAAGTCTACGAGGGAAGTAGAAGAAGACCACTATGAAAAAAAAAGGTCAAAAGAGTCAAATTTAGCCTTTAAAGCATTTCAGCCGATCCAATATTGAGAGCTAAAATTATAAATTATCATCCAAATAATAGAAATAATATACCACATGCATATTTGCAAAAAATATCTTGTCAATCTAGAAATCATAACTTTACTAAAACAATTGTGGGAGTGGATTGAAAATTTCCAATTTCTTAGTATAAAAATTATGTGGTAGTCTTATATCTAACCATATTATACATTATTTTTGTTAGCTTGGTGGATCAACTCGATAATGCCAATAAAGAGGCTGAATCGACCTTTGAGATGTTGTGGTGGAAGCAATTGAAATTTGCAACAAAGAACACAATGATTTATGGTGGTTCGGGCTCAAATGCCTAATCCATTACCTTAGCTTTCCACAACTAAGGATTTTCCCAAATCCACTAGATTTGTATAATCTTTAAGGACAATGTTTAACCTTACAATCTCTCTTAAGACGTATACCCCAAAATCTTAAGATAGGACTCCCTTAAGGTTTCTACCCAAACCTTAAGTATAAACCCTCTCTCAAAAGAGAAACAAACAAGCAAACAAAGAAATAATCTTTACAAGATTAGGATATTTGCAAATGAAGCACAAATACAAAGAAAAACACTTGAGCTAAATGAATACAATGAAAGCACAAAAGTGTTTACAAGAAAATGTATGAAAGAATTAAGCTCTAGGTTATTTTGATTGATCTTTAGGCTTTGCAGTTTGCTCTTCTTGTTGCTAGAGCTTTGGAAGATGGTATTTATGCCCTCTAATTGATTTTCAACCGTTGTGGTTGTTGGGAAGGTAAATGTAGTCGTTGGGGATGAAATACCAACTCATTAACTACACTTGCAGCAATGAGTATCGATACCTATTAAAAGGGTATCGATAACTTTTTTAATAAAAGCATATTTCAATGACCGTTAGAGCAGAAATTTCGATACCTGAGAGAAAGTATCGATACCTTTACAAAAGGTATCGATACCAAATCGATACTTCCTAGGTTTTGATAAAACAGAATGCTCATTTGGTATCGTTTATCAGAGGGGTGTCGATATCACATAAAATATCGATACTTAGACAAAAAGTACCGATACTTTTTGTCCTGGAGCAATTCTAACTTGTTTGAAAATGGTTAAAACATATTTGAAAATGTTTGACTCAATTGAAACCATTTCAACTTGATTTTATCAATTTGTTAAACTTTACTTTTATTCAAAAACACTTTAATTTGTTATATCAAAATATATTATCCAATAAGGCTTTATTTAACAGTTTTTTCAAGAATAATATCATACATTAGTTTTTAAACTTTTTATTTTCTCGCAATCTGAATTTCCTGATCATATTCACTCTTTTTGACACAATGCCTAAAACTACCCATAACCCCTCCCCAACCCATAAATAGGACGATAATGCACTTCAGCACACTCGAACTCACATCTTCCTACATTAGAAACAATGCTCATACCAATCGAGCTAAGACTCAAGGACAGCAATACAAATGTGAACATTTTATTTTATTGAATTTGAGATCAATCTTTCCGAAGTTATCAAGATTTCCTGAAGGAATTTTTGTTGTCATGAACAAAATTTCTTGTTGTATGTTGGATGTGTGAAAAGTTGTGTTTAATGCTCAGATTTATTTATTCTAAATGTTTAATATACCACACGCATATTTGCAAAAAGTATCTTGTCATCTCGCAATCATAACTTTTGTAACCCACCGAATCTTTAACTTTTTTGTTGTGAAACAAGTCAATGAAACTATCTCTGCTTCTGCGATTAAATGCTTTAATTGTTTATTTGAGATTTGAGGTTCGAGCTATATCTTTTGCAAGATTTCGTGAATTCTCTTTTTGTGAACCAGAGTCCTTGAACGTGTTACATAAATTAGTTTCTATGCAATTTTGTTTCAATGATGAGCCTAGTGGTTCAATGATCACATAACTGTCTGTTTATTTGTCTTCTGGTCATGGGTTTGAGCTTCTGTGTATGCAACGAGTATATTTTTTATTTTTTATTTGCATCCCTTAGTTAAAATGGAAGTTAAATAATTGAATGGTTTCTTCTTAAGTTAGAAAGTCGTTTCTTTCTTTCCTTCTTTTCTTTTTATTTCTTTTTGTTCTTGATACTACTACGGATTTGCCTAATTGAGGAAATCATTTTGCTCGGTTGTTTCAAAGTTTCATCAAAGTGTTGACTGTCTTGTGGTACTGTGTGTTGAGGTTCTATTTTGTAAGTTTTACATATTTTCGCAAAGTGGTTTGAGTTTTAGCGTGATGTTATCTTTGAAATGCTAAATTTTCTATTTATGAATGGGAATGGTTTTCTTAGGCGAGGGCCATACCATTAACGATATTCCGACGTGTTAGTTCGGCGAAACCAGTGTTGTGCAAAGGTGAGCGCATTTCGAAATTGAATTGGAAACTTTGGTTGAAGTACATGGATTGATTTGAGAGTAGTTAATGAATTGTTGAATTGTTGTTGATTTGGTTAAGTAATTCTCTGTCTAGGCTTCGGATAGAGCAGGAACGTTTCGAAGTAACCTCGTAACAAGTAAGGTATCGAAAACCTTTAAGATTTTCTGTAATTTTTTTCTGCGTTTTCCTAGTTTCGTTGCTGTTTAAGGGCACACGGGCGTGTGTCCAGGCCATGTGCCATAAAAACAAGTTACAGGAGACACACAAGCTACGCCTACAATCGTGTGCCAAACTATGGGTACATATTGTTTTGTACCACACGGGCTGAGTACACTGGTATGTGTCAGACCGTGTTTACATACTATTTTGAGAAATAACGTACAAGGGATACACGGGTTGGACCTACAGGCGTGCTCCAGACCGTGTGTGTATACTGACTTGTGCCAGACCGTGTGCACATATTGTTTTGCATTTTCAGGTATAGTGGCCACACAGGTTGGAGACACGGTCGTGTGCCAAGCCATGTGTCATACACAAGCGAGCACATGGCCGTGGGCCAAGCCATGTGTGGCGTAATTTTAAGCGTAAACTCGGTATAATGAGACCGTAAGTTAACCATAGGGCTTGTATGGCCTAAACTGATTACTGGAGACTGTTATGCATGTGTACCACATGAATCTGAACATGGGGTTGATTAGTGACTGAACTGTTACAGAGGATTTCCTATATTGAAAATATACTAAACTGACAGTGACACTGTAAACACTGCAACGCTATACTGAACAGGCAGTGACACTGTAAACACTACAATGTTATACTGAACTGGCAGTTGCACTGTAAACAATGCAATGATATACTGAACTGACAATGATGTTGTAAATACTGCAATGCTATACTAAACTGAAAGTGACACTGTAAACACAGCAACACTATACTGAAGTAGTAGCGACCCTGTAAACACTATCAGACTATTATTGACTTACGACACAACTGTTTTCATGACTTATATACATTCATGAACCTTACGAGTTACCATTATATTATATATTGACCTATTAAATGTTGTTTCAGGGTCTTCCCAAACTTGACGGTCGACGGACGGGGAGCTTGGTCTCCTTAGGACTTGTAGGACTTAAAATTAATTAATCTTTAAGTTGTGATAGGAACTTATTTATGGAATTTCCGAACTTATGATAATACCTTTAAGCAAGTGTTGAACATATTGTTATACTTAAATGACCAAATTGTGTGTTTGCTTTCACTGTGTTGTTCTTTATTCTTATGATGATATTGTGATGCTCTTGATTTAGCTGTTTCTCCTAGGTCGGGTTTAGGGTGTTACAACTTTCCTAAAACAATTGTGAGAGTGGATTAAAATTTTCCAACTTCTTTGTATAAAAATTATGTAATAGTCTTACATCTAACCAAATTATACATTGTTTTATCAAGAATAATATTATACATTAGTTTATATTAATTTTATAAATTTTTTATTTTCCCACAATTCAAATTTCTTGATTTATTAGTATATATATTAAACAATCTCATTTTAGATTTTGATCATTTTTTTTTTACACAATGCCTAAAACTATTCATAACCCCTCCCTAACCCATAAATAGAAGAATAATTTACTTCAGTGCACTCGAACCCACATCTTCATGCATTGACAACAATATTCATGTCAATCGAATTAAAATTCAGTCGACAAACATACAAATATGAATATTTTATTTTATTGAATTTGAGATGAATCTTTCCAGAAGATTTAATTGTTTTAGTTGTTAAACTAAGAATTTAACATTTCATAAACAGAAATGTCCATTTATCTATAATAATTGGGTGAAAGATTAAATAGTTGGTTTTGGATGTTAAATAAAACAAAAGAAAGCATGCATGGGGATTGGGCATGGGACTCTTTCTCGTGAAAAGGAATTTGGATGGGAGGTGTTACATGTTAGTTCATTAATGATTTTTCTTTTTGAAACTAATCACTCAAATTCTCGGCACTCTTGGACCCAGAAACAAACAAGAAATTGGATTCAGTAAAAGATTAATAAGACACCATATATAAATCATAGTATTCATTGGACTGTGTTAATATAACAATTACACACGCCTCTCCTGGGGCCACTGTATATATATATGTTACGATGATTACACTGACTCACAGTCCCTGCATCCATTGTGTTGATCATCCTTCCCCAGAGCCATTACAAAGTCTAGGTTGTAAAGCACAGGAACCATAGTGAGGGAGCACAAGAAAGCAAGCACTGGGCCAAAGATCCAAAGCATGAGAGGAAGCGCAGAGTAGAAAAGCCTGTTGCCGACGGTGTTCAAGAGGAATCCTTTTTCCAGCAGCTCCGAGACGTAGTGAGGAGTGACAGAGGAGGAGGGGCGATGAGGACAGGTGATAAGGATGCCCACTTGGTTTAGGAACCTGATGGATGAAGAGTGGCAGAAGAATGAGAAGAGGAAAATGCATAAGATGGTGACATATTTGAGTGACACAATGAGTTCCCCGTGAGCCCCGAATATGGAATCGTTGAGCGGCTTTTTCACGCTGTATGTGCTGCTGATAACCGCTGCTAGACCAGCACACAAGAGGATGGAGGTTGTGGCCATCAGGGTCGATCCCATTATTGTGTTTCGAAGGGTTTGGACCGCCACGATGTTCTTTTTTTCGTTGTCCTGCACCATCGGAAAATCTCTTTAATAATAACTTTCTACTTGGGCCCCACGTATTTAGTGAAACAAGTAAGAAGCAAATATAGTGGCAATCGTCGCCACTTTTTAATTAATTGGGTGTGATTGTGAATGGCACTTAACCTTTATAGTTGTCTCCCAATCACGACTCACTGCTAATTCTTGTCTATTCATGTATACAGTGAGTAAAAGATTTTTATATTATAAAACTATAAAAAAATTACATAAATGGAAAAATTTTATATAATAAAATTATAAAAATATATTGATATCTAACCCAATTATACATGCATGGTTGGGAAGATAAGGTTGGGAAGATAAAACAAATAATTAAGAACTAATATTAACTTAAAAGGACTTATAGGGACATTAACACTAGCATGTTCTATATTCTGTGCATGTGCAGAAAAGCATGAAACACTGGCCTTTAATTAGTACTCCGGAAAGCATGGATATGGATTGGGATTTGGATCATAAATCTATTCTTCACCAATTATCCTATTCATATCCTCTCTCTCAACTCTCACCACTCACCTTTGGCTGTGTTTTTACATTTTTTATATATATCTCCGGCCAGCTTAACAGATTCCTTTTTTCATCGGCAAATGTTTACAGGCACCGTTGATCAACTAAAGTACTACTCTATCAGTCTACACATAATAGACATCAGACCAGAAAAATGGAAAAATACATCACCGGAGACCACCACATCAATTAACAATCATAAGGGTAAATCACACCATTAGTCACTAAATTAGGAGTAACTTTTCGTTTTGATCACCTAACTAAAAACAATTACAATTTGATCATTGAAGTATTTAAAAGTTTTTATTTAAGTCACTAAGTATATGTTTTTTTTTCTATTCGCATTGGATGCACCGATTGAAAGCTCTTTTTCTCCTTCTCTTTTATAATTAAGTTTTTTTTACGAAACAACTTTTGACGTCATAAATCTGCGAATCAAAGTTCGAACAATGTTTCTCTCTTATATCTAACACTGACCATTAGATTGATTTGGATCTAATATATGTTCTTCTACTTGTCAACGGGTACTAACCGTACCGATTATCGAATCTTTACTTGAAGCTAATTGGCGGAACTTTGAAAAAAAACTTAACCACTTAGTGACTTTTGAATAAGTCAGATACTTAAATGAAAATTTTCGAATAATTCAATGATCAAATTATAACTTTTTAGTTAAATGATTAAAATGAATATTTATTCATAGTTTAATGGTTAATGGTGTAAGGGTGAGAATTAAGGTGTAAAAACAGCTGTGGGGTAGAGATGGAGAGAGATACCTTGATCATGTCCGAGACCCAGAAGCGACGTCCTCTAGCATTGGTTCCAAAGATGGTAGAGAGGGGCTGAGTCTTAACCTTATGCCATAACCAACAATGATAAAATATGATGGTGAAAAAACCAAGTGGCACCAAAATCATGTCCAAATAACATGATCTCCACTCCATCTCTCTCTTATTTCCTCATTATAAAAACCTTTCCCATACCCTGCTATTTATAACATTTCTAGGGAAGTTGTGCTTCATCAAGTTGCTTCTGATGTATTTGGACGTGTTGGAATGCCCTATTCAAACCACCTACTGCTCTTACTATCTTTTTCAACTTTGAGGATATATGTAAAAAGCTCTTTTTCTCTTCAATTATTGTCATAACATGATGACTATTATATATGTTTAATATAAAGACGCAATATCCAAGCCTAGATATATGCGGGATGACACGATTTTCATTTGTCTCATCCCCCCCCCCTCCCCCCAGACCCCCACTTAATTTACCATTTTCATCCCATTTTTTTTTTAGCATGCTCCTACTTTATCATGCAGTAATGTTCATGCTCTCTTCTCATCCGCAGCCCTTAGTGTTTGCTACATTTAATTACTAATTATGCATGCATGACTGAAAATTCTACCCATAAGCTTATATATATATAACCAGTGGAAGCATTCATTGGAGGCAAGGAACGCATCATTCATCACCCTGCGCGCTAAACGCAATACTATATGTATGTATGTATGTTTGTGTATATATATTAGCTAGCAACTTATCATATAGTTTCATTGCTTATCGCAAACAAATACTAGGACCAAAGCCTATAATCTGTTGGAAAATTATTACTCCAAAATAAGGATGTTAGCAATGATAAATATAAATAATAAATAAATAAATATTGCGTCATGGAGAATCACTATCTTAGAAGCGATTTTGCCCTAAGCAGTGTAATCAAAAACGGGCGTCGCCTCCAAGGTTAATATAGTGCTTCCAAATTCGTACACCCCAATGAGGAAGATGGAATTCAATTGCTATTACTCTTTTTAAAATTTACGGGAAATTAGATCAACACAATATTAATTTAAAGGTGGTCGAAAAATTTGTCCGAAAAAACCACGAACAATCCGCTTAAAATCCTAATTCCTAGACAAAACTTCTTGTAATGTAATTTTTAGTAAAAAACAAAGCTTTTAGAGAAAGAAGAATGAGGGAGATGAGATGAATGGTAGAAACTATATTTTTTGTTGTGTGAAATATGAGAAATATAACCTCCTATTTATACTATTAGCTCAATTTCAAAAAATAGCTCAAAAAAGATATTTTCTATTAATCAGATTTTTCTTTATTTTCTGAAAAATAATACAAAAGCTTTATCCAAAAATAAATATACACTATAGGTGTCATAAACAAGAACACGGACCAAGCCAAACAAGAATGGCATGTATGTGTTAAGCCTTTAACCCAATTACTTAATAAGATAAAGAGTAAAAGGCTATATTTAAACCCTTTCATTAGCCTATACACAGCTAAGTGGGATTTCTTTGCATTACCCAGAAATGAATCCAAGAGAGCTGATAGGGGCCCTAGCTTTTTCATTTAGGCCTTTTAAGATTTTTAAAATTTTAAATTAGTAAATATAAAATTACAAGTTGACCCCCTTAAAATAATAAAATTTTGATTTAATATTTTAAATATTATAAAATATAAGCAATTAAAATTGTGAAATTGCATTTTTACTATTCTACAAATTACAATTTAATTTTGACTTTGCTACAAAAATTTTCTGACTTCGCACATGGCGTTACCCACATAATCATCTATATATATGCAGTAACTAAAGGGAAAAACAAATTACATAATAAGGTTTTTATTTTGATTAAGCAGTAGATTGTTAAAGATGCCAAGATGGTCTCTAGGTTTGTTGAAGTGTGGCAACCATGAAGAAGCACAGCCAGCTGCAACAACATGCATCGAGCATCATCAGCATGCATTGAGCAATACCAAACATGGTTCAGGTAGCAGATAAATTGCAGCAGACAGATTTGGTTTAGTTTATTTTTCTTGTTTGTTTAGTTGTAATGTAATCTTGTTTCATTAGTTTGTAACAAGTCAACTCTTGTCAAGTCTATTTTGTTGTTTTTAAGGTTAAATCAACTATGATAGCTATAGTTAGCAGATTTTAGGAATGATCATTTTGATGTAACAGCTTGTCCACTTGTACAAGCAATGTCCATTTTTCTTCTTGTTATTTTTACTACTTACGTAATGTTGTTTTATATCAGATTTTAATCAATGAAAAACAGAGATTTTCTTCTCAACTTTGAGAGCTTTTGGTTTTTTTTTTAATCCTTCATTTGTTCATTTCTTTGTTGCTTATTTGAGAGTTGTTAAAACTCAACAAATGGTATCAAGAGCCTAATTCTTTGAGGGCCTATTTTGTTGTTGTTATCTGTTTTTTGCTGAGCATTTGAAAGGAAAAACATAAAAGCCACTTAGTGATCTCTTGTTGCTGAAATCATGAGTTTTTCACCTCCACCACCACCTACTTTCACTGGTGAAAACTACAACATTTGGTCAGTGAAGATGAGGACCTACCTGTAGGCACATGATCTCTGGAGTAGTCCAAGCTGACATTGAGCCACCTCCCTTGAGAGCCAATCCGACCCTGGCTCAAATCAGGCAACATAATGAGGACTGTGCCAAGAAGTATAAGGCCATGTCCTGCCTACAAAATGGAGTCTCGGATACAATTTTTACAAGGATAACAGCATGCAACTCTACTAAGCAAGCATGGGACAAGCTGAAGGAGGAGTTTCAAGGGTCAGAGAAGACTAGGCAACAACAATTGATTAATCTGAGAAGAGACTGTGAGAACCTAAAAATGAACGAGTTTGAGTCCATCAAGGTGTATGCTGACAGGATAATGTCTACAGCCAACAACATAAGGCTGATGGGAGATGAGTTTAGTGATAGGAGAGTTGTTGAAAAAGTAATCACAACACTTCCTAAGAAGTTTGAGTCCAAAATCTCCTCACTGGAAGATTCAAGGGACTTAGCAACCATTTTCTTGATAGAGCTAATCAATGCTCTCTATGCTCAAGAGAAAAGGAGGGCTAACAGGATTGAAGAGCACTCAGACTCAGCTTTTCAAGTCAGATCAAGGGATAGTTCAAGCACAAGTTCAAGTTACACGGCAAAAAGCCCTAGACAGAAAAGAAGGAAAGTCAAAAAGGGATGCAGGCAAAAAGAAGTTCTGTAACAGTTCAATTTTCAATGATGTCGAAAATAGTGGTTTTAAGACCACAACTTCGATGAGTCAAGTCGTTAATTTATTTATTTTAAATATTTATGTTGATATAAGCATCTTATGAAACTATCATTCGAAAATATCATTGATTAGATAGTTAATTGAATCGAAAGGACTAAATCATAAAAAAGATAAAAGTATATATGTTTAATTTGAAGGACCAAATGAGTAAATTAACCAAAGGAGTATTAGTTAGTGGATTGGTATAATTTATACTGTTTATAAATAGGTTTAATAAAGGTTAAAAATAGTTAATTAAGCTTAATGATGAAAGTCTCGATAATTACAAAATTACCATTACATATATAATGAATTAAAAGAAATAAATTTAGTATTTTCATTTCATTTTCTTTCTTCTTTCTTCTTTCTTCTTCACACGGCACAAAAGGGAGAAATTTAGGGTTTTCAATCCCAATCTTTGAGCTTTGATTTGGGTAAGCAAACCTTGATCGTTTTTAGTAATCTTTATGTTTTTGAGTCCGTATCAGCTTAATCTAGCTTATGCAAGAACTAATTTGTGAATCTGTCAAATGTTAAGAAACTTGCCATTGTTAAAATTTCTTGTTCTTGAAAGCTTTTGATGTATTTGAATGTTTGATACTTAGGTTAAATCTTTTTGAAAAGTGATTTTGATGAAATTAGGATTAAATGACTAAAATGTGAAATTGGTGAAATTACTAGTATTGTTGTGAAAATAGATATGTGAATGGGTAAGATAGGTACCCAATAGAATTCAGCTATGGTTAATTGTGTAAGAAAATGATTATTTTGCATGTTTTGTGTTGAAAAGACTAGATTGAATAAAAAGAAACTAGTAGGGGTAAAAGCATAATTTTCCCAAAAAGGACTAGATTGTATTGAATGACTAAATTATGTAATTTAATGTGAAAATTTAATGATTTGTGAATTTAGACTACGATCGTGCTACCGATCGCGAAAAAGGGAAATTAACAGATTAGCCCTTGAAGTCTTTCCAAAACTGCAAACCAGTCTGGTAAGTTTGTAATGTTAAATTCTTATTAACAACTGCTTATAACTGCTTTATAATGAATATTGGAAATGTGGACGACGACTGGAAACGTGAAAGACATTAGCTATGAGATGAGAATTTCCCAACCTTGTGCCAAAGATAAAAAAATGGTCTGATGTTTGAGATCCTTCATTTGTTACGGATTCTCTTCAGCATCATGAGTCACCAAAAGGTGAATAGAATCCATGAATGGATTACAGGCCCTACAATGGCTGAGATTTATGCTTATTGCATTTTCTTGTTAGCTTAGTGTGAGCAGCATCATAGGGAACAGATATACCGTATCAATAGTTAAGAATAACATCGTATACTGGTAACAAGCATGACCCCTAGGTCAATAGGGAGCAAATGAACACCATGACCTTTGTGTCAATAGGGAGTTAAACGAATATCAACCTTTGAAGTTCAGTTGTGCTGGCTTGACAGATTTATAGAGTTGTTTATCACATAAGACTTAGTAAATTGATAAACTTGCGAACTTATTAAGCTATGAAGCTTACTAGTGAACTTGTTATTTTTTTGTAGATTTCATTTTGTGACTTGAAGATCGGATCATCTTGAAGACATCACACTTTTCTGGGAGCTTGTTCGATAGTATTTTCGTCACTCGATTATTTGGCATGTACTAGGAGAATATTAACCTTTGTTGTTGAATGAAAATGCTACAACATTACTATTTTGATTGTATACATGCATGAAGTACAAGTTAGATGATTGTGTTTATGATACTTGTAAATACTTAGAAGCTTTGCACATTATGTGATGGCTTAATGTATAACTTGTGATGGATGTGTTTGAGTTATTAATCTTGTGTCTTGGTATAATTCTTGAATTTCTACATACTTGTTTCGGTAGAACTTATGCATGTATCGGTAGAAGTACAAGGTAAGAAAGAGGTTGTCTTTTGACTTGGGTTGTACTGGTAGTTGAATAACAAGTATCGATAGTTTTTAGCATTGATCTATCGGTAGTATGTATGCTTGCTTCAGTAGAAGTTGCAAGGTAGGAATTATTGCTCTCTGGAGTTTTTGGTATCGATAGAAGCATGAATTGTTTCAGTAGTTTGTCACATGTATCGGTAGAATCATCTCGAGTATCGATAGAACTCTGTAATATTTCTGAGCTATTTTCTAACTTGACAACTATCAGTACTTATTCATCAGGTACCGATAGAAGTGTCCAAAAATCATGAAAATGACCTTTTTGCCCTTGTTGAGTTGTGATTATAATTAATTGATGATTTATGATGTGTTAGGTGTACATCTTTATTAAAATAAGATTGATTGAAATGAAAGTAAAAGATGAACAATGATAGATGACCAGTAAGACACCGAGACCCTGATTGACACAATTTCGAGTTTTAGGTGGTACAAGTTCCCACCATGCATCCATTGCAAAAGAACTTCTTACCTGGAGAAGTATTATTGGTACAAGCCAGATATTCAGTGCAGGACCTGTAAATAGTTTGGTCACTTTGAAAAAGTTTGTAAGAACAGAGGAAAGCCACTTGTGCAGCAACAAAATCAAGCTCAAGCTGCTGAGGATGTACAAGCTCAAGAGGAGCATGTCTTCACAGCCTCTTACTTTGCAAGCTTAGAAAAAGTGAGGAAGAACTGACTGATTGATAGTGGATGTACACATCACATGGCCTTAGATCAAAGGTTGTTCAATGAGCTAGATACAAGCTATAAGTCCAAAGTCAGAATAGGCAATGGTAAGCTCATTGAAGCCAAGGGCAAAGGCAAGGTAGTGATTCACACCTAGTCAGGTAACAAAGTGATTTCAGAAGTTCTTTTTTGTGCTAGACTTAGATCAAAATCTGTTCAGTGTTGGTAAACTACTTGAGAAGGGCTAGTCCCTTATGTCTTAAAAAGATGCATTGTGATCAAAGACCAAAATGGTCTAAAGTTAGTCACTGTCTCAATGGTTGACAAATCATTTGTCCTGGATGTGAACAAGCTGGATGCTTGTGCTTATACCTGCTCAGCTGATGTTTCTAGTATGTGACATAAAAAGCTAGGACATGAAAACTACAAGTCACTTAGCTTGCTGCATAAAATGAGTTTGGTTGAAGATATGACCAGTGTTGAAGTTAAGAAGAAGGTTTGTGAAGTCTACTAGCTGGGGAAGCAAACCAGGTTGCCTTTTACTATGAACCAAGCTTGGAGAGCACAAGGCAAACTACAACTAGTTCATACTAACATCTGTGGACCTATGAAGACTCCTTCTTTAAGTGGAAGTAGGTACTTTGCTTTGTTTATTTATGACTTTTCAAGATTTTATTGCGTGAGTTTTCTGAAACAGAAGTCATATGTTGCTGAAGGCTTTGATTGAGAATCAGACAAACTACAAGTGAAGGCAATCAGATTAAACAATAGAACAAAATTTGTGTCTCAAAAGTTTCAAGCAATCTGTGATGAAGCTGGAATTCAGCATCAACTTACTACCATTTACACACCACAACAAAATGGTGTGTATGAGAGAAAAAACAGAACAGTACTGGACATCGCAAGATGTTTGCTATTTGAGAGCAAACTTCCCAATTCCTTTTGGGTTGAGGCAGTCAACACGTCAGTGTACCTGCTCAACAGACTGCCAACAAATGCAGTTAAGGATAAGACACCTTGTAAACCTTGGTATGGGTACAAACCATCAATTTCCCACCTGAAGGTCTTTGGTTGCACCTGTTATGCATTAATCCCGGTTGAAAAGAAAACTAAACTTAAGAAAAGGTCCATGCCTGGGATCTTTATTAGCTATAGCAGCACCAAGAAGGGATATAAGTTGTATGAGCCTTCAACCAAGAAGATTGTTGTGAGCAAGGATGTAAGATTCAAAGAAGACAATTTTTGGAAGTGAAAGGGGCAGATGCAAGTTTGAATGAGCAAGATCAGGAAGATGTTGAGCTTTAACAGTTTGAGGTTGATTTTTAAAATGAAGAGAATTTTGATGATGTACCTGTTAGAGGCACGAGGTCCATCACTGACATCTACCAAAGGTGTGATGTGACCATTGTGGAACCTTCCACATTTGAAGAAGCTGAAAATGAAGATTGCTGGTTAGAAGCAATGAAGGCATAGATGAAAATGATTCAGAAAAATGATACTTAGGAGCTGGTAGACAGACCAGAGCAAAGGAAGGTGATAAGGGTGAAATGGGTGTTCAGAACCAAGCACAATACAGATGGTTCCTTGGACAAACACAAGGCCAGGTTAGTTGTGAAGGAGTACAAGCAGCAGTATGGGATAGACTTCACTGAAACCTTTGCACCAGTTGCAAAGTTAGACACCATAAGGCTCCTATTTGCCTTAGCTGCTTAAAATCAATGAAAGGTGCACCAGTTGGATGTCAAGTCCGCCTTCTTGAATGGCTATCTCAAGGAGGAAATTTTCATTGAGCAATCTGAAGGATTCAAAGTTGTTGGTGAAGAGCACAAAGTGTACAGGCTCAAGAAGGCCTTGTATGGCCTTAAACAGGCTCTAAGAGCCTGGTATGACAGGATTGCCTCCTACTTGTCAAAATTAGGGTTTGACAAAAGCATAAGTGAGCTAACACTTTATGTGAAGAAGGCTGAAAAAGAGACCCTATTGATTGTATCCTTGTATGTGGATGACTTGCTGATCATAGAGGGCAGAAATGAGCTAATTGATGAATTCAAGATGTAAATGCAAGATGCTTTTGAAATGACAGACTTAGGCTTGATGGCTTACTTCCTTGGTATGAAAGTGAACCAGAATGAAGGAGGGATCTTCATAAGTCAAAAAGCATTTGCTAAAAAGGTTTTGAGCAAGTTTTGCATGACTAATTGAAAGCCTGCAAGCAATCTAATGGCACAAAATGAGAAGCTATCAAGCAAAGATGAGCATGAGAGGGTTGATGAGAGGAGCTATAGAAGCTTGGTAGGTTGCTTGTTATATCTGACAGCAACAAGACCAGATTTGATGTTTGCTGTAGGTCTCCTATCCAGATTCATGCATTGTAGCAATGTGGTTCATCTTAAGGCTGCATAAAGAGTGCTTAGATATGTGAAAGGAAGTCTTGATCTTGGAGTAAAATTTGAAAGAGTTGAAAATTGGAAACTGCTTGGATTTTCAAATGGTGACTGGGCAAGGTGTGTAGATGACTTGAAGAGCACCTTAGGCTACTTCTTCACCTTAGGCTCAAGTGTTTCTTGCTGGAGCTCAAAGAAGCAACAAACAGTAGCACAATTAACTGTAGAAGCTGAATACATTGCAGCTGCCACTGCTATGAATCAAGCCATATGGCTTAGGAAGCTGCTGACTGATCTGAATACAGTTCAGTTGGAAGCAACAGAGCTAAGGGTTGATAATCAATCAGCAGTTGCTATTGCCAAAAACCCTATGTTCCATGGCAAGACCAAGCACTTCAAGATCAAGTACCATTTTGTTAGAGAAGCTGAACTTTCTAAAGAAATTGAATTGAAGTATTGTAGCTCAGAAGTTCAATTAACTGACATTTTGACCAAACCACTTGCTAATGCAAGGTTTGATTTTTTGAAGAGAAAGATTGGTGTTAGCTGCATAGTAACCAAAGAGGAGTGTTGAAGTGTGGCAACCATGCAGCAGCACAGCCAGCTACAACAACATGCATCAAGCATCATCAGCATGCATCGAGGAATACCAGACATGGTTCAGGCAACAGATAAATTGCAGCAGGCAGATTTGGTTCAGTTTATTTTTCTAGTTTGTTTAGTTGTAATGTAATCTTGTTTCATTAGTTTGTAACAAGTCAACTCTTGTCAAGTCTATTTTGTTGTTTTTAAGGTTAAATCAGCTATGATAGCTGTAGTTAGCAGATTTTAGGAATGATCATTTTGATGTAACAACTTGTCCACTTGTACAAGCAATGTCCATTTTTCTTCTTGTTATTTTTACTACTTATGTAATACTGTTTTATATCAGATTTTAATCATTGGAAAGCATAAATTTTCTTCTCAACTTTGAGAGCTTTTGGTTCTGTTTTTTGTTCTTTCATTTGTTGATTTCTTTGTTGCTTATTTGAGAGCTGTTAAAACTCAACAAGGTTCGATTCCATGTTTCAATGCCTTGACGTTCTTATGGCATTCGAGATCAGGAACATTTCAGAGTTGGTTGGCTTCTGTTGACTCAGTTCATTACCGTTGTAGCTGTTATGAAGTCGTCAAAAAGCTGTTGAGAGCAGTTAACTTCATCTGTAAATGTAAACCAAAGCTTGAATGATGAACAGGTCAGACTAATGTATTTCAGTTTTTAACTCAGTAAAACATTTTACATTTCTTTCTTCCACTTTCTCTGCAAGAATTCATCATCATTGATGAATTGTAACATGGAATAAAAGCCACCTTAAGCCTTACGGCAAGTTGATTGGTGTTTTCTTGTTCAGCCGATCTCTGAATCCCGTTCGTTAACTCTGTTTTCACCATTTTGGTTTCTCTGGTTTGTGTTATTGACTCGAGATCTATTTCTTATTGCTGCAATTTTTCTCAATTTCTATAGTTGTTTCTTGTTACGGATCGATCTAATGGAATTTCAGATCTGATTTGATTTTCTTATTGTGATCTGCTATTGAGCTGCTGATGGATGCATTTTTGCTGCTGGTTTAAGCTCATTAATTTGTCTCAGTTTCTCTTCAACATTTATCTTTCAATTGCTCTTCAACTGTTCAGCATTTGTTGTCTATGAAAGAGTGATTTCCTCTCATTTGAGCTTTGTGCTATTGATTTGAGCTAGTTTGAAGTGATCTACGGTTTCAACTCTATTTTTGAGCTGCTTCACTGAACTTCATGACATGTTATTTGTAACTACACAGATCACATGTTGAATATATATAGTGTTCTAATAGTTGTAATAGTTGTAAATTTAAAATTCAAGCTTAATTATTAACCAAGTATTATCACTATTTATAGTGATAAATTATATTTTGTGCTACTAAAAGTTTGTTATTTGATTATTAATAAAAAAATTATAATTATTAAAACAATATTGTAATGAATAATGTGCTTATTTTTGAGTCAGCTGAATCAAAGTTGATTTTGCAGCAAAAAAAAATATGTGCTTATGTTTAATAGATTTGATTATCTATATAAGTATCTATTGGATAGTTATGTCTCTGTGGAAAAATATGAAAACTATTAGAAGAGAGGAATTTTATTTGCATGGATACCACGAAATACATGACACCAAAATATTAAGAAACAAAAGTTTCTATTCCCCTCCATCTCCTAATATTCAAAGATTGATTTATAAAGAATCATTGTTGAAGTTGTTTTTTTTTATAAAATTTAATATTTTTGCTATGCTATGTTTAATGGATTGTTTCTTTCAATGCAAAACATAAACAATCATTAAGTTTCATTATATCATATCAAAATATATGTGAGAGCGAATAAAACCTTAAAAATAGTTGAATGGTTACATGCCTTAAAGCCTTTTAATTCATTTCTCCTAAATTTATTTTCACCCCGCAACCTAACTGTCAATTTGTGCCTTTCAGTTGCTATTTTATTAACTTTATAATTAGTTGTCAACTACTCAATCATTTGTTTCCTTTGAAATGATTTGTTTTTAGATGTTGAGTCATTTGTTTACTTTAAAACGTTGCATAGGATTCTTTGTAAAAAGATGAAGCGTTGCAGATAAATGAATCAAGATATTATTGGATAAAATACGTTAGTGAACAAATATAAATATAAAATATTTATATAAGATACAAGATCTGAATAAAACAATAGAAATAAATATTTATTTTTATATAAAACATCAGATTTAAACAAATCACTTTAAATAAATATAAATATTTATTTAAAACATCAAATATGAAAAAACAAATTATTAAACAAGATCTGAAAACCAAAAATCAAATAAGGAGGATCGAATTTACGAGATGTTGAGGCTTGTTTTCACAATTTTTTAAAACAGATTCGGCCGCTCCTACAGTACTTGGAGAAACGTTAGTTGTCTGTCTCCCAAGATACAACAACAAGATGATCGCGGCAATAGCACCTTTGCAATGATCAACGAACAAGCCTTGCCTTCTTCTATCACCGAAACGTTTGAAAAATTAGAGAGAAAAAGAATAATTTCAAGAGTGAAAATCAAAATAAAATCATTGTGTGTCTGTGTGTTGTAAAGAATTCTGCGAAATTCTCTTGGTATTTATAGACATTCAATATGGAGGAATTAAGTAAATATTCCGTGAATAAGAAAATAAATTTTATTTAAAGGAGCCTTTAAAACAATTTTATAGAATCAAATCAAAATCGGAAAACAATTTAAGTGAAACAATATCAAATTGAGATATTTTGTCCTTTTAAAAACAGATTCAGTAATAATATTTGCAGAGAAAAAAATAATTTACGTATTTGGGCTAAAATATTCATAAGCCCTTTTTAAGCCTGACCAATCCAAACTTTTCATGTCACTCACATCATGCAAGTACTCCTAACCCCGATGGATTTGGATATACACTCTGCACGCGAGACAAAACTTCAAACTTAATCATTCAACAATCTCTTGGTGGATTTTCATATATAAACACATCCCACACTTGATATCCAACTAATATGAGATTTAAACTTTTTTTTTCTTCAATTTATTCACAAGTGACTTACTTTTAGCATCAATTTCTCATTTATTACTCATCCATTTTGAGCATTTTTATAATATACCGTTATAAAGGTTTCATGGAGTAGAATATAAAACCATAATTTCATTATTCAACTCTCCACCTTTACCTATCAAGAATATGCCTCAAAGTTACCCAAAAATATCATTTTTCCAACAGATATATCAAGAGATTATGGAGAGAGACTGGAATAGACCTTGCAATACTATGTGCAGCGGTAGATGTTGATTAGTAAGGTTATTCTAATGTATCTTTTTAAGTAAAATACCAATGATTTGAAGGTTATTCTAACACTATACCTATTGTTTTAGCACTTATTATACCAGATCAAATTAATGAGAGCTGCATGATGAACCATCTTGGATTTTTGGCTCCTTTATACTTCAACACATACATACATACATACATTCATTGATTACAAACTACTCATGGAAGCATAGCCACATGTAATTGCAACAATGAAACTTGTGGTGGTCAACCTTTGCTAACAACATAACACAGCCTTTATCATATGCTCTTGTACAAGATATTGAATCAAATTCAAGATGCCAAAGTATAAGCTCCAATAAACAAGGACATGCATTACCTAAAGGTATGTTTAGTTCCAAACTGATAACTAGCATACAGTTCGAACTAGCAGTAATATTCTTAACTGTAAATTAGCATTTTAATTTTTAAGTTTCGAAGGTATGTACCATTGAAGTCCTTAACTGTATATATGATTAAATAGACAGCATTGTTTTGATGTGTTACTGCAGCGTAGTCCAGAGACCATATGAAATATGCCAATATACTGTGATTCAATTTTGAAGGAAGAGGAGAGAAACAAAGATTAAGTTCCCAAGTTGTAGTAGCTTTCTTTAAAATGTAGCTATTTGGAACTTGACAGACAATTTGCAGATTACATAAGGAAAATAACTGGAAAACTGGCCAGTCCACATAAGGTTGCTGGTCTTATCATGGAACTGAATAACATGTACATGGGTGCAACCATCTTCGGATTTATTCTGGCTACTGATGTAACTTGTGAATTAGATAAACATTTGCTAACACCTTGAGTACAAAATGGTCAACATCAGCACCTGACAGTGTCAACACTTTCGGTTCTGAAACACACACACACGTATGAATCACTGTACTCTATGGTTTCTAGGCTATTGACGTTTGATAGCCACCCAACCAGGCAATTCAAGGACAGTCCCTTAACTAACTTATTAAAACCATATTTTGAGTTCCTTAAAGGACTTAGCTGATTGCTAGGAAAATCAAATCAACAAGGAAATCCTAGTCAACCATCTAACAGTTTCCACAGCTAATGGAAATGCAAAATAGTATACTAGATGCCTCACAAAGAATTCCTTCTTGATTGATTATGAAAAATACATAGAAGGACAAGGAGGAACCTGAAATCAATATCCTCCAGAACATTGAGAATAACTCCACAAGCACACTAGTTGAAGGGCTTCTCTGCAGTCTTTAATGAATAAGCCAGAAACTTGTTTTGCCCCCAAATAAACCAGCAAGGTGTTCTCAGAATGTCAGCTCTTCACCATCGCTACCATTTGGGAAGGTGACACATTTGAAGACTTTACATTTGGAACATAACAAATAACCAATCTGCATTTCAATTTTAAATGAGGGGTTTTAGTTTTTGATTCATCATTTTGCAGGGGACGGAGCGAGAATAACATGTAATGTGGAAGGCAATACAGGGCATTGTATACTGAATTCTGAACAGAGCAGCCACTTGTGATGTCCTAGTCTTATACCTTATGAGTAAGCCTGCTCGGTATCATTCTAAGCAAGCATGTAGTGGTTTTTCTTTCTCCCATGAACATTTAAGCATGATATCTAAACCAAATCTTCATACATACATACATACATTCCACCGAGCAGTTAAATCAGCTGTGACTATGCACATCTAGATTGCAGGGTAGCTGGTGAAAAAAAAAATTGGCAGAAACCACTGAAAGCATGCATCGTAAACTGGTAGGAGGATTAGAAAATTGAAAAGCAGGAATACGTACAGCTTTACAAGATGGGCACCGGCGGTAGATCCGCTTGTTGTCAGCTGTGACGTTGTTTTTTTGTCCTTTACAAAAATCACAAAGCAACCATCCTTTCCCATTACAAGGTTCACACATGATTCCTCCAGCATCAACCTTGAGTACAATTGGAGTGGGGAAAACATTGGAAGAAGCCACAAGGTGGAAATTAAATTGAAGAAACAACAAATCATAGGAAAGAGGAAAGTATTATGTTTGAGGAAGCAAAGGAGCAGTGAAAATTCCAATCAATAAGCACATGAAGCTGACCTCTTGCTGTTGCTGGAGTTGGTGGAGAGGTGCACAATGCAGGGGTTTGAAGAAAGGCCTGGTCCAGGTGGTCCTTGAAGCCACCGGAGCTGTAGCTGGCGGGGTCACAATCATCCCTGGGAATTTCAGAATGGAGGGCGGTGTCGTCATGCAATTCACCATTATAAATTCAATACACTATACAAGCATTAGCAATACAAGTCTGTTTTATTTATTTCTGCATTTCAAGATTCAATTCAAGCCAAGCCACTACTATCATAATCATAATTGTGTGGATGATAAAATGAGATACATCGCACCTAGTTTCCACAAAATTACAGATTTGCCATCACTCCTTTTTCTGCTAGTAACTTCCAACCATATATATAATTAGTAATCGCTTATAAAAAATATCAAAAAATTAATTAAGTTTTTCAACTCAAATCCCACCCGACACCTTGCGGTTAACAATTAAATCCACTCGTTAATAATTTTTAGGATCAATCAAATGACAATGTGTGACATTCCTGATTTAATTTTTATTTTTATTAAAAATTATAAAATTATTAAAAATATATTTTAAAAATTATAAAATATTAAAATTTTATATAAACTTCAAAGATTGTAAATAATATAAAACTTAAAAAATCCTAAAAGTTCTCATAAATTATAAAAAAATTATAAAATTATTTACAAATTATATAAACTTATAAAATATAAAACATTCAAAAAAATATAAAATTTATTAAAAAAAAGTATTTGCTCCCTTCTTTTGGAAATTAAACCCTTCAAATAAAAAAAAAAATAGAACAAGTGGCATCAAACCGACTAATGGATAATGAGAATAATTATTAAATTGTTGGGTTATTTTCATGTTGAATAAAATGTTTTCGACCTTTCAAGTATAAAACGACAATTATGGGATCCTCTCTTTTTTTATTGATAATTTATTATTTTATTTTTATTTTTATATTTCTAATTTTTTTTGAAGTATAATACACTAGTTTGGACTTTAAAAAGTTGAAAATTGTTCTCTAATTATTGTATGTTATAAAATGTTTTTGATATATTTAAATACTGTAAAACCAAAATTTCATTATCCAACAATTGCAAATGTTAGCATATGTCAACATGAAATATTCTAATGATTATTCTCATTATCCAATAATTTGTCTAATACTATGTATTCATTTTGATTTTAAGAGTTTAATTTTCTAAATGAAGAACCGATAAATGACTTTTTTATAATATACATATACATCTTTTATATTTTTAAAAATGTTCATAATTTTTTTTATAATTTATTAGAATTTTATGAGTTTTTTAGATTTTCTTTTATATTTATATAATTTTTTAATATTTTTTATAATGTATTAGAATTTATTTTTTTATATTTTTATAAGTTTATTTATATATTTTTTTTATAATTTACTAGAATTTATTATAACTTTTATAATTTTTTTATAAATTCTATAAGTTTATATAAATTTTTAATATTTTTATAATTTTATGATTTTAAAGATTTTATTAGTAAAATGAATGATTAATTCGGGGATTGTCACATATCATTATCTGATTGGTTTGTTAGTTGATTTTAATTATCGACGTGATCAAAATAAAATTTATTAATAGAGTGACTTAATTGATTTTTTTTTTTAACAGCAAAGGTTCAATTGGATACCAATTAAGTTAAGCTTAATTAATTTTTTTTCTTAAGGTCTTTTTCTACTTATAAGCCATTAATAATTATACAAAAATCAGTTTAAGTTTTGCATGCCAATCATAAAATGAAAATTCATTTTTTTTTAATAATATAAATGAGTTAGGAGTTGTTATATCATTTGAATAAAGTCAATTGTTTTACCTTTCAAGTAGTATGTGCTTGTAAGTTACTTGAGAACAATTTGAAAAAATATTGAAATTTGATTTGATAATTACCAAACTAAGCTTAAGTAACTCGAGCTATAAATTGAGCCAATTTCAAGCACCATAATACTTTATTTGAGCAACTCGTGAGCTTAATCGAGCTTTTCATTTAATATGTTTTTATGTAACATTTCTACCCTTATTACACAAAAACATATGGATGAGCTTGAGCTTGAGCTTGAGGTTGAATATAAACTAGTTTAATCAAACTCAAGTACAAAAATTAATAAACAAGCTTAACCAAGCTCAAGTGTCACGGGGTTAGAACTTTCATCTCGTAATTCGTATGACCTTAGGTGTAACATCCCGCTCAGTGAAATCTTAGGATCTGATTATTGTTCGAAAGAATAACACGACTAGAATAAGTCTAGAAACGAATATAGCTAAAGTTAGTTTAAAAGATAAGAATTGTATGGGTGTGCCCATGACGTCTTGATGTTGGCGGACAATGGGTTAGCACATATCGATTGAGTGTTAAGTCTAATAGGAAAGGATTCGCCCTAAACCATGTATTAGCATGAATAGGATGGGTAGAATTTGTTGTAAAAAATGAGGAAATAAACGAATGACTGAAAAGTCTAATTCAGCAATGAGTGCACTTAATAACGATGGCTTTGAGCCAGTAAGAGAACAATGGTTAGAACTTAACTGAATGTGAACTAAAATAGTTAAGAACCAATAGAAAGTACTTAATTAGTATTCTTGGAATTTGTAAGATTTGAATAAGACCACCGAATGACTGATGTAATATTTGTTTAGTCCCAAAAAAGTTTAGGGACTAGTCAAAGTGTATAAGACAAGGAAAATATATCTCTCTTTGAAGAGTAAGGATAAAGGAAGGTAAAAGACTCTTTAAGTATGCGGCTCGCGGATTGGGCGAAGTCTATAGGTAAAACGTTGTCTGCCCCACTGATGCTTTTGGTGTGTATGTGGGCGCGTAGTCTATATTGAAATAAGATGCGAGATTTCTCTAGAAAGATACGAATAGGAAAGGACGCCTAGTGAAGCATTGAGGAGACTTATATAAAGGAGTCACCAACAATGAGGTGTGATGTCACGCGATATACTTGACATAAAATTCTTAACCCCTCTTCCTAAACTAACCACCACGCTTCCATTGTACAACTCTAATTCCACTGCAGTTCTAAAAATTACTTCGCCTTAAACTACCAATGGACTTCTTATTCACTATTGCGGATTGTCTCAAGGAGCTATCTATAGAAATATCACTAATGATTTCCTCTATCGAAAATTCTCAGTTTAACAGAAACACTTTTAACAACAAATATTTGGGTAAAATCAATTCTCGATCAATGCAAGGTGCAATTAGAATGGATCTTAAAGTACTTACATTAACGCCAAATGCATCTCAATCCTCTCGACACCTAACTGCATAAACTAATCTTTGATTCTGCTTTTGAGTCGAAGCTTTTGTCTGACTAAGAGAATGACATGAACAATCCTTAACACGTTGTTTAACAAACCCACATCTGAAACATGCACTTGACTTTTTCCAACACTTTCCTGGATGGCGCTTACTACAGTACTTACAAACCAAAATTCTTGATGAACTAATAGAACCTCCAGTATTCACTATTGCAATACTCCGTTAAAGTCTACCCACTGACCCTCTTCCAAGGTCGCGATTTAGAGTCAATAGAACCCTCCTTTTTCATTCTTTATTCCTTTTCTATTTCTTGCACTCCAAGCGATTACTCTCTTTCACTATCTTGGTCTCCTCAACCAAATTTTTGAAAACTCTTTCTAAACTCCCAACATCTCTTGGGACACTGCATCATCCCTTATAACACCCTTATCCCGTATTCATCGTCGAATTAGGGTTAAGTAGTGTTACCGATCAAACTTCACTTTTCAAATCATAATGCAACTCAAGAACAAGCAAATCAATCGTAACAACCAATATTTTCATACAATCATTTCTTAATCATTCATTTTTTCACTTAAAACTAGATTAGATACGATTGGAACTAATTTGCAAACAATCAGAAAGTTCAAGAAAAAGTTAGAAAATCATGTGAAACAGGGCACACGATTGTGGGCCAATTCGTGTGCTCGCTTGTGTGTTCCCACTACACAATTACACCAGATGTACAAATTTAATAAACTTAGCAACATTAGTAAAGCCCAATGAACATAAGATTTATTCAACCAAGATTTAACCTCATTCGTTACATTGTACCTTAAAAATTAAACAAAGGAAGTGACCAACTACACCTTGAGTCCTATATACATGCCACTACTCTACAAAAGTATCAAAAGAAATCTACCAAGTGTGATGGATAGTGTAATCCTTGCTTCATACTTCCCTCCAAAATATGTCTAAAATCTCTAAAATAACCAAATCAACTACATCAGCACAAGCTTAGCGAGTTTATCGTGTATATATATAAATTTTACCTTTACGACTACTATAAATTTTTAAGCATTAAAGTTACTGTAGTTTATGCATAACAATTCTTCTATACCATTTCCACAAAAATCTCGATTACAAAGCACAGGAGCACCAAAGTGCATTACGGGGGCACCGAAGTGCAATACAAGGGCATTAAAGTGCGATACAGGGGCATCATAGTGCGATACAGGGGCATCATAGTGCAATACAAGGGCATCGTAATGCGATACAGGGGCACCATAATATGATACAAGGGCACCATAATACGATACAGAGGCACCATAGTACGATACAGGGGCACCGTAGTGCGAGATAAGGGTGCCATAGTGCAATGCAGGGGCACCGTAGTGCAATACAAGGGCAATTTCAAGACACTCAAAATTTAAAATGTTATATTCAAAATACCCATTAGCATAAATACATATACACATATATATACTTCTATTAAAAAGTCTAAAAAAAAATTAATAATTTCAATTATAGTTAAAGTTGAAAGTCACTAGGATTTACCTACAAATTGCTTCCGTTGAGTACTGAGTTACTCTACGATCTTGTCTTTTCCTCGATTTTGATCTCTAAAATTCGGCTCTTGATCTATTCATAATAATTTTAATCAAATTTTAGTAACTTAAAACCTCATTTTCATCCAACACATATACATATAATAACATTTGACGTCAAGAACTTATTCTCCAATATATCCCAATTTTCCATACTTATACTCAAACTTTCACCCAATTCTAAAATAATACATTTACTCAAACACCCAAGCATAGATAGTTCCATTGTAACCTACTAAATTTTCCAATTTCCAAAACCATGGTAAAAGTAGATAAATATAAAATCATTTTCCCATAACTAAGTTTCCAAGTTCCATTCCATCAACACCCATTCAATTTCTCATGAACTTTCAAATAAACTCAAGAAAAGAAACAACGCTTTAGCATACATTGCACATGAACTTATCCATAATACCACTTCCAAAACAACCAAGATTTCACAAATTAAGAAATGATATAGCTTAACCCATGTACATAAATCTCAAAAACATCAAATTTAACCAAAAATAAATCCATAACACCTACCATGCAAGCTTGATTGTCTTTGTTTTATCGATAAGAAACTATGGCTTCTCCATATATATGGTGTCACCATATTTTTAAAGCAAATACGATAGCTGCCAACTCCAGATCATGTGTTGGATAATTCCGCTCATGAACTTTTAATTGCCTCGAAGCATATGCTATAATTTTTCCATTTTGCATTAAAACGCACCCTAAACCACTTAAAGATGCATCGCTGAGTACTATAAATTCCTTTTCTGCTTCATATTGTGTTAATACTGGTGCTTCGGTTTGCAAAATCTTCAACTGCTCGAAACTTCTTTGACATTTCTCATTCCAAATAAATGGTACATCTTTTTGCAACAATCTAGTCATCGGTGAAGCGAGAATGGAGAAGTTCTTAACAAACCTTCTGTAATAGCCCGACTAGCCCTAAAAAACTACGAACTTCTAATATAGTCTTTGGAATTTTCCAGTCCACTATAGCTGATATTTTGTTTGGATCCACCCTGATGCCTTCGACCGAAACTACGTAACCCAGGAAGCCTACTTCACGTAACCAAAACTCGCACTTACTAAATTTTGCATAAAGTTGTTTGTCTCGAAGGGTTCGTAGTACAATTCGTAAATGCTCCCCATGCTCTGATTCCTTTAACGAATATATCAAATATCGTCAATATATACTACAACAAACTTGTCCAAATAGGGTCAAAAACTCGAATCATCAAATCCATGAAAGATGCAGGTGCATTTGTTAGCCCAAATGGCATCACTAGAAACTCATAATGCTTATATCGAGTTCTAAAAGCAGTCTTCGACACGTCTTGTTCTTTAACCCTTAACTGATAGTATCTCGACCTCAAATCTATCTTCGAAAATATTGTAGCTCCCTTTAGTTGATCAAACAAGTCATCAATACGCGGTAGTGATATTTGTTCTTAATTGTAACTCGATTCAATTGTCTATAATCAATGCACAACCTCATCGATCCATCTTTCTTCTTTACAAAAAGGATAGGAGCACCTCACTGCGATACACTGGGTTGAATAAAGACAAGTTCTAACAATTCTTGTAATTGAGCTTTTAACTCCTTCAATTCAACAGGAGCCATTTGATAAGGGGCGATCAATATAGGAGTAGTTCCTGGTACCAATTCGATTACAAATTCTACCTCTCGTGTAGGTGGTAAACTAGGTAGTTCCTCAGGGAAAACGTCAACAAATTCTTAAACTACTAGAACCTAATTCACTTTCAATTCAGACATCTTCGAATCAAGAACGTAAGCTAAATGAGCCTCGCATCCCTTTTTAATCAGTTTCTGAGCTATTAGAGCTGAAATTACAATTGTAACACAATCACTTTCATCTGTTCTAACACAAACGTACTTCCCATTAGAACACTTCTGACTAACTTATTTTCTTTTGCAACTTATCAACACATCATGCTCCGTCAACCAATCCATTCCCAATATGATGTCAAAATCATTAAAAGGTAATAACATTAAACTAGCAGGGAAGTTGTAACCTTTAATATTCAATGGGCAAGATTTACACACTCTGTTGACTAACACTGACCTAAAGGGTTAGTTACCCTAACGATGTATTATGTCATTGTAACATGTAATTTCTTTTTGTTAACTAATGCAGTGCATATATAAGAATGAGCTGATCCCGGATTAATTAATGCATATACATTAATATCAAAAAGAGAGAAAGTACCCGTAATAACATCTAGAGCAGTTGCTTCTTCCCGAGCTCTAATGGCGTAAGCTCTTGCTAGAGGCCTTGCCTCGGATCGCTCATTTGTATCTATAGTCTTCCTTCGACCCAAGAACTTCTTCCATTGCCCCGTCTTCTACCTCTATGCGATGTCACTTCTTGTCTACTTGTCTGTTTTCCCGACTCATTTTGCTTCATTGGACAATCTCACAGAAAATGTTCAATGGATCCACGGTGGAAACAAGCTCCCAATTTTGATCTACACTCCCCAAAGTGCTTCTTACCACAGTCATTACATACCGGTATCACTCTTTCCACATTTTTCACACTTTCAACACTAACGATCGACAAGTTTATCGTCTTTAAATCACTCGCTCTGGATCTATCTTTGTTAACAAACTTTGATGGGGCACCTAATCAATTATCTTCGCTACGTATCTTCTTTGACGGAAACACATGAGCTAACTTAAATGATCCTCTTTTTCCAAAGTCCTAAAATCTTGCATCTGACTACCGTTTGCTTTTATAAATTTCTTCAATTTTTTGAGCACATTCAGCAAGTTCCACTAACTCACGTATCTTCAAGGCTGCCATAGATATTTTTATCTTATCGTTTAACCCATCCTCGAATCTAATGCACATTTCTTCTTCGCTTGATACAACATTTCGTATGTATTTGCTTAATTGCACAAATTCCCTTTCGTATTCCGTAATAGTAAGATTTCCTTGTTTTAGCTCAAGGAATTCTTTCTTCTTTCTGTAAAGAAACAACCGGTTGACGAATTCTACTTGGAAAAATTCCCAATTGACACGACCCTCAGATGCCATAGATAAATATAAAATCATTTTCCCATAACTAAGCTTTCAAGTTCCATTCCATCAACACCCATTCAATTTCTCATGAACTTTCAAATAAACTCAAGAAAAAAAAAACAAGGCTTTAGCATACATTACACATGAACTCATCCACCATACCACTTCCAAAACAACCAAGATTTCACAAACTGAGAAATGATTTAGCTTAATCTATGTACATAAATCTCAAAAACATCAAATTTAACCAAAAATAAATTCAAAACACCTACCATCAAGCTTGATTGTCTTTGTTTTATCAATATGAAACTATGGCTTCTTTCCCTCTCTCATAATCGGTCAAGAAGAAAAATAAAAGGAAATCCCCTTTCTTTCCCTTTTTCATTTCATAACACTCCCATTTTGTAAATTACCTACTTAGCCTTACCCATTAAATATAATTGCACTAACACCAAATCCACCTCATCCACTAACTCATATTTTTACTTATTTTTTTTACCTTTTATGTGTTATATAAATTCAACACTTTCTACTATAGCTTGGAAAAATTACCACTTTGAACCTTATTTCTTCCTACTCAATTTAATTAATTAAACTGTATCATTCTAGTATATCATTTTGGTTATTATTAGTTAGATGAAAATAACGAATCTTAACCATTACGATTCCGTTCTCACCGGAAAAATCAAGGTGTTACATCCCTAGTCTTTTCATTTTCGACTTTTGTGGTAGGTGTATTCACAATGTCATTTATCTTAGGGTCAAACACAAGTCCTTACGAAGCAAATGACTCTTTTTTAAAAACATGACATTGAACCTCATGGTTTTGAATACCTCGACTATTCTTAACAACCTCAAGTCTACAATCTCAAGGTTTTATCTATAGTTTCAAAGAAAAGGTACAACCACTAATTATTACTTAAAAGATTTCAGTTCTAAAATCTATCGTTACAAAAATATTCTTAATCATTCACACATATTTGTAGTCTTATGATCAAGGATTTTAAGAACATAAATTTTGAATCTAAATCTCAATACTTCATCATCTAAAGAGGAATCAATATCGGAGTCTCGGATTCTCAAAAATTCGATTTTGAAATTTAATAGTAATATTTATATATATATATATATATATATATATATTAAAAAGTACTCTTTAAAACATGCATACAGACTCGATTAAAATCTATAGTCCGAGTTTTGAACTTGACTCTGATACCACTAAATGTAAAACTCTAAACTCGACCTAAATGTTATGGTCAAATTTCGAAAGTCACACTAAATCCATCGAAAAACTTTTTCTAAATAAAGCATTTATGTTTGAATAATTCTTATGAAAATTTAAAATTATTTCAAGATAATTTAATATCGTCGAAAAACATTTAGTAGAACATGATTATTTTGAAAAATTCTCTTAATAAATCGAATTATCGCTTTTAAATAGTTTAATAAGGAAATTTTCAATATCAATTTAAAACGTTACTTATAAATTATCTAAATATAAATAATTTGCAGTGGACTTAAAGTACCTAGAAAATTTTATGTTTGAATTTATTTAAAATCATTTAAAACCATTTAAGTTCTAAAAACTAAAACTAAAACATTTAAAAGTTTATCGATTATGCATGCACAGTAGTTATTGTATCAAAATTATAAATAACTAAAAATAGTTCAATATCCAAAAACAAATCCAAAGAGTTTATAAAGTATTTTATTAAAATTAAATCCAAGAGACTCTTCCAAATGTTGTATTTAGTTCCTACGCACGGGTATTATCTGAAAAATTTATGAAAATTAAAAGGGTGAGCTAATAAGTTCAATATGAGTTTTATAGCAAGATAAATATCAAATATCACTTAAAACATATCATAGTTATTTTCAAACACATTAAACAAATATGCAAACTTTTATGCATATGATAATGTCAATGCAAATTTTTCATAAAAATGATTATACATAATTTTTCAAAACATCCTACCCACCACTGCTGCACACCAAAAGGAATTTCCTAGAACTCATCCATCCATAACACACTAGCACATATGTGGACCAAGTCACCAAATTTGCAGACAAATTGCCAATACACATAGTTGTGGTCAAGCTACCAAAATGCAGACAAGCTGTCGAAACACATTTGTGGATAAACCATCAATATTTGCAGATTATTAAATTGCAACATCTTCCTCCTTACAAATTGTCTCAACCCCATGTAATGCATCATGGCATGCAATCTCATTTACAGAACAATAGGCATGTTAAACATGCTTTCATGTACAAATCAATATCAATAGTCATGGTAATCCATGCTTACACAACGATCATATAACCATGATATCACACAACATGAGATTAGAATGAAATCACATAGTAACAACACATTATATCATATCAATAAGATTTAAGTAAAAGTAACTTACCTTAAATCCACATAATCACTCACATGATATTTTGTTATGTCTTATATTTGTAAAAATAATTAGTTAATCAAAATCATCACATATTGAATTAGAATAAAACACACACCTTAATCTTGTCCAAAACGTGAATCCTAATCCAAAGTTGAATACTTCAATTCCAAATGAATCAAGATTAGCGATACGTTTGGTTCACTGGAATGGAATAGAATTGTAATGGAATAGAGCTATAATGAAATAAAGTTGTAATAGAATAGAATTGTAATTAGTAATTCAATTATTTGATTGAATGTAATAGAATAGAACTGTAATAGTATTCTAATTTTTTATTGAAAGGAATATATTTGTAATAACATAAAGAAAAAAGTTAAAATGACCAGAATACCCTTAACAGAAATTTTTTTAGGTTAATGATTATTGTTATTAAATTTTAATAAGATTATTATTAAAAATAATTTAATAAAATAATATATAATTTAATAATATTTTTAATATAATTATTTTATATTAAATTATATTAAAAGATTTTTTACTTTTATAAATATTTAAAAAATTTCATTTGCTGCATTTTAAAATAATTCACTATTATTTGAATCTACTGTTTCTCAAATTATCTCTATTATAGTTGACACTAGGGGTGAGCAAAACTCGATTCGATTCGAAAAAATCGAAATTTTTTTCAAATTTCAAGTTAAACGAATCGAGTTATTCGAGTCAACTCAAATTTTTTTCGAATTCCAAGTTCGAATCGAGTTAAGTTTTCGAATTCGAATAACTCGAATAATTTAAATAAACCGAATATCAAATTATAATGTTTTATATTTTTACCCCAACCTCCAAACTTTTTTACTTTTTCTGAAAATTTTTACTCTCCTCTCATCACACCCCCCATCTACCAAAACTCATTTCCCTCCAATTTTTTTTAATATTTTCCCTCCAAAATTTTACTTCTCCCATTTACTTTCCTCAAACACCTTCCAAACTTTTTATTTTCTCCCAAAACTTTTACTCCCTCCCATTTTCTCCCTAAAACTTTTACTCCCCTCTCATCCCACCCTAATCTACCTCAAATTCATTCTTCTCTCCCCAATTTTTTTGAATATTTTTCATCCAAAATTTTACTCTCCCTATTTACTTTCCCACAAAATTTTACTCCCCAAAACCCCCAAAATTTTTTTATTTCCGCCTAAACTTTTACTTCTCATCTTTCACCCTAAACAAAAAATGAAAATCATCCAAAAAAATTTCTAAACCTAAATAGTAATAATTTTATTTATATATACTATTTATATTATTAAATTAAAATTCATGTTTTGTACTATTTATATTATTGAATTGTTTAACTATATTGAATATTTATATTAAAATTAAATTATTAATGATTCCATAAAATATTCGTGTTAAAATTTTATGTTTGTATCAATTTCACATTTTATCTTTAAAAGAACTTTTATTAAAAAAATCACATTTTTACATTTAATATATTTTTTAATTTCAAAATAAATAGTGACAAGAATTGGAAGATAATTGAAGCAACTAAGCAAGTAAAAAAGATAACCGTATATAAAATATTAATAAATAAATTATGAATGGATGAAAGTTAATAACAAATTTGATTACGGTGGACAAATTTAATTAGGTAGATGTCGGTGGTTACAAGGATCCAAAGTTTTTTTAAAAAATTTAACTCGAACAAATATATTCGATTCGAACTTCATCATACTCAGTTCGATTCGAGAAAATTTCAAATCGAGTTAGGATGATAAAATAGGATTCGTCAACTCGATTAACTCGAAATTATTTTATTCGATTCTATTCAATCGAACGCTCACTCCTTGTTGACACGCAACAAACACATTAACATATTTCCATGGCATATGATGAGTTCAACTTAATAGTCAGTAAGATATGCATGCCTCAGCATCCTAGTCAGTAATATATTTCCTTTTTGTCCTGCTCAATGTTACAAGACAATCTATTAGTTAACTATAAATAACCAAAAAGAGAATACATCTACAATACAAAAAGAAAATCATTTGGATCAAGAGCACTAGGTTCTAAGAACAACAGAACTAGGTTTTAAGATAACATAATTTCAAAGAGTCATCCTTAAAGATAGGTAAAAGAAATTATGCACCAACCTCTTTATCACAAAACATAAAGAGCCAACAAGGTTGAGAATTTAAGATTGTCAAAGAAAAAAGTCAGTGTAAAGTGATATCTACTTGCAACGCTTCAAAACTAGAGAAAAAAATTAGTGCCAATTCGTACATACATCTATGCAAAACCCCTTGACAGATGTTCTGTCTTTAACAAAACATAAGGACACAGGGGTACCCAAATTTAGCTTTCCAAACAACTCTACACCTCCCTGGACATCAATCCTCTTGTTTCTATCATCAAGTGAAAGTTCATATGCATTGACTTGTCCACTGTGGAGTGTTTCCTCTGTGATGGTCAATCTGTATGAAATTTCAATTGACAAATCCTTTGTCATATTTCTCTTCTCTGAAAAACCATGAAGATTTCCCTCTTTTTCTATCTGTTTTTCTTTCAAGATCCACATAACCATCGATTGCAATAACACCATATGAGAGTTTGTATTTTGAGGAACATGCATGTTTTTGAGATGTCTGCATGCTTGTGTTTTGAAGAGCATGGTAATTTTTATGATTTTTTTGGGAGTTTAAATTTTTATTTTTATTTTTTCCTGTGAACTCTGTCTTCAATGTCAGAGTCAACCTTTCTTCTCTTTTTCATCCTTTCCTCTATTTTTTTTTTTCATTTTTTCAATTAGTTTTCTCTAAAAATCACCAGAAAATTATAAATCTACGAAAGGAATTGGCAAAATCCAATTAAATCTTTGTTGGCTGCCACTCCAAATGCTCCAGTTTGTTTATATGTTCCTCCTCCTCTTCTCCTCTTTCACTTTTGTAATTTTGGAGCATCCAAAACCTTTTTTTACATGCATAACCAAAATCTTGGGAAAGAGAAATTATGGATTAACTTTTTATATGGTATTTTGATTTACATGAAATTTTTTGGTTTGTCATATTTTCAATTATGGATTATTATTATTTTTGTGAATAATTATGGATTAATTTTGGTTTGGTATTTTGTTAAAATTTGAGTTTTGTTAACGTTGGTATCGTGGGTATTTCGGGAATAAATTTTTTGAGGCTATTTCTTGCGGTATTGAGTAGGCTATTCTTAGGGTTGAGTTCTGAATGATTATTGTAACTTTATTCACGGTTTGGTTATAATACACTATTCGGTTGAATGATATACAAGTGAACCAAACACATGAGTTGATACAACTCACTAAATCAATCCTAAATTGATTAGCTATTCCGGTCAACAAAACGTGATTGAAAATTAATACCCTTCAAACCTCTTCCACCAAAATTCCAACCTAGGATTCACAAAAAATGTATGACTCGTGAATCAAACCTTAATAATTATACCCTTACTCCAAAGATTAGAAAAAGCTACAATTGATTATGGTTTATTTGATTTTGAGGATCAATAACAATATGAAGAAATAAAGTAAGGAAAAAAATTAAATCTATGAGAATTATGTTGTTTAAAAAGAAGAATGAAAAAAAGTATTGGTGATATTCAAATGAAGAGAGATGAAAGAAAAAGAGCTATAAAAGAAAATGGTTTTAAGGTGGTGCAAGGGTGGTGGTACGATGGTGGTATGGTGGAGAAGTTGTCGTTGGAGGTAATGGTATCGAATTATTCAATAAAAATAAGTTAAAACAAAGAAAATAACAAGGAGGAGCAACTAAAACGGGCGGCACAAGGTGGTGATCAAGGAAGAGAAAAGAAACAAAAGATGGATAAAAAATTCTAAGAAAATGAGTGAATGGGATAGAGGGATGGAAGGCACAAGCATAACTCTCCAACATTGCATTCAAGTTGGAGACAAAAGATGTTAGAAAAATAACATCACTTAACTATGGAAGTTACATCTTTAAATTTTGAATAAAAGAGTTGCAAAATAATTGAAAATAGGAGTTACATACACAAATATGGACGGTTTTGCATGGAATGAATAGTTTGTTGGTCAAAATACGTTAGCAAACACATATAAATATAAATATTTATATTAAATACAACATCTCAACAATATAATATATACAAATAATTATATTTATATAAAAACATCAGATTTAAACAAATCACTTTAAATAAATATTTATTTGATTAAAACATCATATCTGAAAAAAAAATATTAAACAAGATCTGAAAATATCATAAATCGATTTAGAAAATTGAATTTTACAAAATGTTGAGGCATGTTTCCATAGTTTTCTTAAGATAGATTCGGTCGCTCTTACGGTACTTGGAGAAACGTTAATCATCTGTCTCCCAAGATATAACAACAAAATGATCTCGACAATAACACCTCTGTAGTGATCAACGAATAAGCTTTGCCTTCTTTAAAATAATTTATATATTTGGGCAAAAATATCTGCAAACTCGTTTTGAGCCTAACCGGTCTAAACATTTCGCGTCATCCACGTTATGCGAGTGCACCGTAACCCCGATGGGTTTGGATCTGCACCCCCCACACTTGAGACAAAGCTTCAAGCTTAGTCATTAAATAATCCTTTGGTGGGTTTTCATATATAAACACATCACACACTTGGTATTTAATCAATGTGAGATCTAAGCTTTTCTTTTCCTCAACTTATTCACAAGTGACTTATTTTGATCATCAATTTCTCATTCATCACTCATCTGTTTTGAACATATGATATACTATTATAAAGGTCTCATGGAGAAGAATATAAAACCATCATTTTATTATTTGACCTTCCACCGTTACCTATCAAGAATATGCTTCAAAGTTACCAAAAAATACTATTTTTCCAACATAGTCATCTTTGATTAAAAAAATTTAATAAAAAATAATACCATGGAAACTTAAGCTTAGTTCACTTACAAGTTATTTAAGATACTTAACCACTAGATCACTTCAAATGCTTTATTAAGTGCAAATGACATTTATTTTTAAAACAAGGCATAATACAAACTAAGATTTTCAAGTAAAATTACTCAAAATAGAAATGATATGAGGGAATGAACTCAAACTTAGATTTTCAAAAACAACTCCACCACTACTTAACTACTAGACTAGATACTTATTTATTATTTATGCGAAAAATAACTTTTAAAAATCGAAATGTAACTACTCTTGGTTCATTAACCTCAATTTTTTATTAATCCAATTTTTGAGATATGATAATGGGAAAAGTTGCCTATAAACAACACTTAGTACTGGGCCTTGATGTGCATCATATATTTCATGTGTTTTAAGATAAGTTTAGCAATTTTTTAAAAGTGTTTTTGAGCCAAAAAATATTTTTGAGAAAAAATTAAAATTATTTTCATCTCTTTTTGGCAAAAAAAAAATACTTTTTCAAAGCATTTTTAGTGACCAATGCACTTTTAAAAAATTTAAAATAACTTTATTTAATAATACTTTCATCTCAAAAGTAATTTTTACCCTAAAAATACTTTTGAGAAACAGTGGAAAAATGTATTTACAAGGCTCCATACCAATCTGATTTACCAATAGTGGGCTTTGATGGGACTATGGTTAAAGAAACAATTGTAATCTTAGACTTGAGGATGGCCGAACGTGACAATAGGGCAATGATTAAAGTGTTAGTTTAGTAGAGAAATGCCTTTCTTAAAGATGCTTCCTAGGAGGTGCTTCATGATTTGCAAAAATGGTTTCCTGCTCTTCATCCTTGAGGATAAGGATCCTCTGTTCCAGGGAGTATTGTTGTGTGTCAAATTGTATTAATTTTTAGTATTTGTTAAGTTTGGAGGGGGTTAATTGAATGAAGATGAAAGTTTAAATAAAAGACATTAGTGATATAAGGTTGTTTTGTTAATGATGTAACAAAATATTTGAATTAGTTAAAATGAAAAAGAGACTGTGGGTGTTATTTCTTCAGGTGTGATATGGGTTCAAGTCGTGTTAATCGTATTTATTATTCGGACTTTGTCTTGTTATTGTAATTTATCAAAAAAATTTAGAGATAAATTTGAACTATAAACTGTACTTTTTTTATTTTGGATAGAGCCACATGAATGATTTAATTAAAATGTTTTAAAATTTAGAGACCAGTTTGAAATTTGAACTATAGTTTAAGGATGTTTGATGAAATTAATCCAAAAATAAAAGAAAATATGTTGTTTGGATAAGTTGGGTTGCGTGCCATATATGTAGTTACTTGACATCTGTCCGCTAATGCAATAAATGTCACCAAGTTGGGAAAACAAAGAGACAAAACAGATATAGATCACCATTATTTCTTTTATAAATAATTTATTTTAAATTTTATGAAAATTTTAGAATTTGAAATATTAAGATTTATAAAACTACGAAAACTTCAAATTTTTATTTTTAATAAAAAAGAGGCGAAGAGAGATTGTCGAAAATTTAAATTCAATAATTTAAACTTAAAATTTATTTGATAAAAAATTGGAAAGAGATTGTTTAAGATTGAACTGCAAAATTTATAACAGCACTAAGTCCCTTAGTTATCAATGGCTGAGTTGAATAAATGATTTGATATTAAATTCATGAAAACATAGTTTAGAATTAAAATTTATGTAAAAATGTGTTAATTAAAAAAAGTCAAAGGGGCTACTATGATATTTCTTTTCAGATAAAGAAAAAGTGACTGCTATAAAATTATATATATATATATATATAAAAGGGTGAATTAAAGGGTTCACAGGAATTATCTCATAAAATGAAAAAAAAAAATTTATGCTCTTTAAATTTTTTAAAATAAAATTATACTTTAATTCTTTTAAAAATAATAAAATTTTGATTTAATTTTTTAAATATTATATTTTTAATATCATAAAAATTACAATTTAATTTAATTTTCTTAAAAAAAATTTCTGACTTCACCCAATATATATATATATATATATATATATAAGGTACTATTGTAAAAGAAGAGCTTTGCAGCCCATTTCTATACAGGTCACTGGTTCATTTACAGAAAAACTTTCGTTATTTGGTTGAATGTTTGAATTTAGATAAGGAAAAAAAATCAAAGATTATGAACTCATATTATGATTTGATAATTAAAATATTTATCATTTTAAATATTATATGAATATAAATTACATTAATTATATTTATTGTTTAAATTTTACTTTATTTTTATATTTAAAAAAAGAAATCGAAAGTGACCATGGCCAGGTCTTTTACAAATTAACAAATGAATTTTCATATTAAACGTTTTGGAATAAAAAAATCATAATCAATATTTATATAAAATTATTAAAAGCTCAAAAAAAATATTAATATAAATAATTATTTAAAAAACAAAAAGCTACTAATACAGTAGCAATGATTTGTATGGCTTTTTAGTTGATTGAGATAGTATATCAAACTTTATAACAAAAAGTTGATAACAATATAATAAACTGTTAGTTTTTTTCATCAAAAAAAAATTTTCGTTTAGTTTTTTATCGTATTTTTTATTTTTTTATTTATGGGTTAAGGTAATATTGGGTTTTTAAATTTCATAAGTTTTTAATTTAGTATTAGAATATTTTATTTGTTGATATGAAATTTGACATTTTTTTAAAATTTTGATGTGATATTTTAATTAGGGTGTAAATAAATAAAATGTTTGATAAATTTTTCGTGAAGCGTTTGTATAACGTTCGTTTATGTTCGTTTACTAAGCTAAATAAACGAATATGAACAAAATTTTTATGTTCGTTTAATAAATAAACAAACATGAATTGAGGTGTGTTCGGTTCATTTATGTTCACGAATAAATTCGTTTATTGACTCGTTTTTTTATTAATGATATTTTCTTATAAAAACATTAAAATAATATTTGTGTGTATTTATTTATTTATTGTTTGTTTATTATTTATTAACATTATTCGTGAACATGTTCAATTATATGTTCATGAACATATTCGTTTAATGTTCGTGAACATGTTCGATTAAGTTAAATGAACATGTTCGTAAACATTAAACAAACGAACATGGACATACATAATTTTAAATAAACGAACATGAACAAAAATTTAAAATTATTAATGAACACAAATTGAACACGAACAAGCTTAAAAATAAACAAACGAACATGAATAGAAATTTATTCGTTCAAACTCGATTCATCTACCGTCTAACTTTAATATTATGGTACATTATTACTTAAAATGTTTAGATTATAGTGTAGCACATTGTAAAAAAGAGATAGAAGACACCCTAATAAAAAGAATTCAACTTATTCTAACCACAAAAGAAAAGTGTTCGTTGAAATATGTTTCTAAAGAATTTAATAAAATAGTAGATGCTTTAGCGAAAATGATCCTCTCAAATGAAGAAGAATTACATGGAGATTAAATAGACCCTGGAAAAAAAAAAGCACTACTGATACTTGTGAACATTTCTATATAATCTTTTATTCATTGTACCAAAAAAAAATGAAAATAAAAGAGATAAAAGGCAAAGAAAGGCATGTAAGGATCTTGATTCTCTAAAATGCTAATTTTAAATTTTTATGAAATCATAAATAAATATTATAGTATAATTGTATTTTGATTTTTAAAAAATGAAAATAATTTTTCTTAAACTAATATGGAGGAAAAAAAATTCAAAGACAAAATTATAAGAGTTATGAAATCTAAGGACTAAATGTTGGTTATAGCTTTTCTTATTACTATTATAAAAAATTGACATCATCTATATCCAGTAGTCTATTTGTCTCTGAATTTGTTTGCGTCTCAACTCAGTCTCTGTGTTGCATTCTCCCATGATTGTGTGCATCACTCTCAGTATTAAATTGAAACAAACTTCCCTTCTGAGCTGAGAAATTTGATCTAACTAATCAAGGAAAGAAAAATTCTTTTTATTTATTACTCTTATTTATAATTGGTCATCATCTTTGTCTTAGCTCCCCTCTCTCCGTTTTAAATTGAAACAATCTTCCCTTGAAATTTTGATCAAAAACCAAAGTGGTGGTAGCTATGAGGATCGAAGAGAATGGAGGAGAATCTGCATCCATCAATCACCTCATCTTTGCCTACTATGTCACCGGTCATGGCTTCGGCCACGCCACTCGTGTTGTAGAGGTTTTTCTTTTTGTCCTTAATTCTTTCTAACCCCTCGAAATCTTTAGATCCGATAATCATTGCTGCCTATTGATTGTTATAGGTTGTTCGAAATCTGATTGCTGCGGGGCATGATGTGCACGTTGGGGCGGTTTACTGACTTGGTTTACACTTCTGAAATTCAGTCCCCTCGCCTCTTCCTTCGCAAGGTTCTCTCCTTTTTCATTTAATTAAACATAATAGTGGTGAATGTGTTAGGGATTGAAGAGTTTCAACAGTAGTCTTCATCTGTGTTGGAAACTTATCGTAGAATATGTTTTTACTCAACCATGTTACTGTCTATGACATTATCAGCTAGTTTTAGATTGTGGAGCAGTTCCGGCAGATGCATTGACCGTGGATCGTCTTGCCTCCCTGCAGAAGGTATTTCAGGAGAAGAGCTCCACCTTTTTGAAGTTATAAATTCTAATTACTTTATTTTATTTTTACAACATTGTCATATTCCCAACATAACCATATTATAGCTTGAGTTCAGTTCCATATTATATCAAAAACTTTCTTTCGTTCTATTTTACTTAAATTCACGCGCTATTATTGCCTTCCCCTCCTCCCCCTTGTTTGTACTTTTTCAGTTGGATATTTTCTAATTTTCTCGTCTTTATATCTATCTATCTATATATATATATCAGTATTCTGAAACAGCTGTCCGACCTCGGGATTCTATTTTGGCAACAGAAGTAGAGTGGCTCCACTCCATCAAAGCTGACTTAGTGGTTTGTATTCTGGTTTTCCTTCAAGTGTTTGAATCAAATTGGGACACTGAGTCTTTCATTTAACCTTTTAATAAAAATAAAAGGAAAAGAGGCATAGAATTGTATCATTTTTAACATGTCTTCCAAATTAAAACGGAGTTTGCTGTGAATGAAAACAGGTTTCAGATGTTGTTCCAGTTGCATGCCGAGCCGCTGCTGAAGCTGGAATTCGCTCAGTCTGTGTTACCAACTTCAGGTAATTTATTATCATGACCGTTTCAAGGAAGAAATGCACCTTTATAAGAATTTATTTGTAATTATTTGATCTATATCCATCTTTGATTGCAGCTGGGATTTCATTTATGCTGAGTATGTGATGGCTGCTGGATATCATCATCGTTCAATAGTTTGGCAGGTAATATTTATCATCCATTGGTTCATGTATTCTATGACCAAGGCTTTCAGCTTTTTCCTCTTTCTGTCATGAGGATGTACTTAACTGCTTAGTAGGCATTTTTCTAATGAACTTTTAGGCTTTAGTTCTTCACAAATATATGCCTATTAAGTGGTTAATACCTGGTTAAGGTTGTTAGTAGAGAAATCTATATCACTTGCCAGTTGAGTCTTAGCTCAATTGGCATGGTCATTGTTGCCAATGCAGGTGGATATGGGTTCGAGTGCGCTGAAATGCATTATCATCCTATTTATGGGTTGGGGCTATGGGTAGTTTTAGGCATTGTGTCAAAAAGAGTAGATATGATCAAAACCTATAATGAGATTGTGTAAAAAAAACCTATATCACATGCTTAAGCATGCCAAATGTTGTTTGCGTCCTATATTTGTATACAGTTGTTGGCTTTGAGTTCAATAACATCTTTAAAACTCCGAGGCTCACTAATAGTATTAAGCGATTATTTCCAGGCAACACATTCAAGTATAAAGTTTCTGTATCAGTTATTTCAATGTTTGTAATTTTTTTAGTCTCTTTAAACTCTGATACAGATAGCAGAGGATTATTCACATTGTGAGTTTCTCATCCGTCTCCCAGGATACTGTCCAAGTATGTATAGAGATGTCATTCCTATGTTTTCATTATTGATTATAAATTTGTTAAAGTCTAATCTGAATGTCATTTTTCTTCACAGTGCCTGCTTTCCGTGATGTTATTGATGTACCTCTAGTTGTAAGGAGATTGCATAAATCTCGCAAGGAGGTTAGAACAAGGCAGTATCTGTATCTTTTACAATATTTAATTTACATCTTGATCAATGTTTTCAATATATTGCTGTTTCCATCATCCTGTTGGCTCTAGGTGAGAAAGGAGCTCAGAATTGGCGAGGATGTGAAGCTAGTTATTCTCAACTTTGGTGGACAGGTAAATTACCTAATCCATTCAAGATTGCCTTGTTCATATGGATTTTTCTCTGAGTTTTATTTGGACCATAATTTTTAAATGTCTATGGGCTTTCCCTTTTCTCTTGGTACTGGGACTAAATTCCTTCTACTCTTATGGTATTTGTTCATCATTATTTTGTTGCGACTTTGCTGGTGAGATCCCATATACATGGAGTATTGCTTGTGAATGATTATTTCCAAATATATATATTGTTGAAGTAGTTGGTGGCTGTTCAGATACTGATAATTTGTGCAAATAGTTTAACAGCTGAACATATTAATTGCTATTTGCTGGTCGAGTATACTAATTTGAGAGTTCATTGAATAGCCAAACCATCAGTTAACGGAGATTGCATTATCATGTTAGAACTTAAAAACTAGAGTAAAAAGTGAAATGTAGGTGACTATTTCACTGAAGTTACACATTCCTTTTTTTTATTTGACAAAAATATTTACCAGATATATATCCACATTGTTGTTGGACTTACACTATTATGTCAATCTGTCAGGCAATTCCACAATTCTACCTAGACTTTTAAGATATTTATCCATTTTAAAGTGCACTTAATCACTTAGTTTGCTTATTTACAGCCTGCAGGGTGGAAGTTGAAGGAAGATTACTTACCTTCTGGTTGGCTGTGCCTGGTACCTTCTATAGCATGACCAATTGTCCTTAGAGTTGCTCTTGCATAATCTTACTGTCTTGCATAATGCGCCAATCTTGAATATTGTTTTATTATACAGGTTTGCGGTGCCTCTGATACCCAGGAGCTACCACCTAATTTTGTGAAGCTTCCAAAAGATGCATATACACCTGACCTTATAGCGGCTTCTGACTGTATGCTTGGTTAGTTTGAAAATTTTCAACACGCAAAACTGTATTAGATGAGTGAGAGAAGTAATATTCAATAGTATATCCACTGTTTCAGGAAAAATTGGGTACGGCACTGTTAGTGAAGCCTTGGCATATAAATTACCTTTTGTCTTTGTTCGAAGAGATTATTTCAATGAAGAACCCTTCTTAAGAAATATGCTTGAGGTTCCCTTTTCATCTGTTTTATTTGTTTCAATCATCTCTTCTCTTTCTTATCCTAATTTATTATTAAGAAATTTGAATATATAGAATAAATAATCAAGGATTGATTAAGATGTTATTATTTTCTATACAGTTTTATCAAAGTGGTGTTGAGATGATTAGAAGGGATTTACTCACTGGCCATTGGAAACCCTATCTTGAACATGCAATCAGTTTGAAACCATGTTATGAGGGAGGAACTAATGGTGGTGAGGTATATTTTGCCATTTCTTGGTTTCTATTAATTCTATAAACTTTTTGCGTATGAATCTCAATGGTTTGTGTTATGCTATTACAACCAAGATCAGTGCATATGTACATATATATGCTTTTTTGTTACGAAAATTATTGATGGGTGCTACTCACGTAGACATATCGGACAGCGATGTGAACTTTTAACCAAATTATGCTTCAACAGAAGTTGAGTGTACCTTAACAATCATGGGCGAGCTTGCTGTTGTCAAGGCATGCGCCTATGTGTTGCGCCTCAAACGTCTTCAGGCCAGGCCCATTTGATAAGGCATATGCCTGGTACAATTTGGCCAACAAAGTTAAACAAACTTTTTCACATTTTGTAGATAAACTGAACCAATCTTTACAGTTTATTGTCATAATTATATTTATACACACATATATGTACATATCTACAGACACATATACAAAAATATGCACATATACGTATTGCGCTTTACATTCTTGTCCCTTGGGCATTATAAGGCTTCTAGTTCCTAGAGTGGGCCTTGTACCCTTGACATCATTGGGCAAACACACACACACTCTCTACATTTTTTTTTGGGGAGGGGTGCATTTGAATGGGGAAAAATTTGAAGCTTATGAATACTTTAAAAATATTGAATTGATAAAAAAAAAACATGCCAATTGTCGTAATTATAGATATATTGTTTTTTTGGAAATATGAAGTCCTTATTCGTTATTCTATATTTTAATTGTGTTGGTTGTTAAAAGGTGGGTTGGAGGTATTTCTAGTAGTGCTCAATGAAGAGTTTAGTTTGTATAAATATTTGATGTCATTTCTTGTCAGTTTTATGTTCTAAGTGTCTCAACATGTACTTTAGTTTTTATTGATAACATGCTGATATCATGATAAACATCTAGGTGGCAGCTCACATCTTGCAAGAGACTGCTATTGGCAGGAATTATGCTTCAGACAAGGTAACTGACTTTTTCATGGTGTTGCTTGAACTCTGAATCTTGTTGTAGCCTGAAACAGAAACTTCCTGCCTATATATCTTGGAGATGTATTAAATAAATTCCCAACCATGGAAGGAGCAAAGTTCTGCTCTTTTATAAGCGTCTATAACAATGGTCTGTAGTGCTATCACAGAATTTATTAGTTCTATCAGGAGCTGTATTGGCTTGATGCACTCTTTGGAAGATTTTCTTATGTTTATATTTTGGATTGGAGGAATTGTTTTAAAGGAGACACCTATGTGATCATGCATGCATGTTGGAAGGGTTTTTCTTTTATGGTGATTTAAGTGGCCCCTTATGCATAAGAAAGTAGGCAAAAATCAAATCATCTTGACAATAAGCGGTCCTTCTGGAATGAGGTTGTCTTTAATGGAAAATTTGCATGCTATGGTATAGGTTAGTGATTTTATACGGAATGCAGATAGATAAATGCACTGATGGATAAGTTATTACAGGTTTTAAAATTGCTACTCAGAAAAGTCCTCTACACCGATAATTTAAAATTTATTCAAGCAATTTTTAGTTCCTTTGGTTGCTATCTGATTCATGTATTTCCTTACATAGTTGAGTGGTGTTAGAAGGTTACGGTCCCAGGCAGAGATGTCAGTATCCCTGAATGGTACACAAATGCTGAAAACAAACTTGGTCTAAGTACTGGATCACCAACTTCTGAAATGAGTGAGAGCAACGCGATTTCGGAATTGTGAGTTTTATTTATCTTAATCAATGATGATACTGATCGATTCAATTATGTCGTTTTTTGACACATTTCCATTTCTATTCTAGTTGCACTGATGGCTTTGAGATTCTTCATGGGGATCTTCAAGGTCTTTCCGATACAAGGAGTTTCCTAAATTCTTTGGTAGAACTTAATAATGTTTCTGATTCAGAAAAGAATAATGAGAAGCGTCAGATGCGTGAGCATAAGGCTGCTGCTGGGCTTTTTAATTGGGAGGTATGCTAATTCTAACAAAATTTGTTCTTTTTTGTGATTCAAAAGAATCTATTACCATTAAGGATCCAATCTAAAAACCAATCGACAGTACGTAAATTGTCACAACTCGAATCTAGGACCACAGGGAAACCTAAGAGTTCTAGATGTGGGATAACACCAGTTAACACTCTTCTTACTTTGAATCATTCAGTGTAAAAGGCCTGCTGTTAAATATATATTAGGCTTAGTAACCATTTTACTATCCTGATATTTTGAAACTGGGTCCTGCTTCTGGCTTCAGTCCTGTTTATAAGTTGATTACTTTGGGTTATTTTTTTGTACAGGAGGACATCTTTGTGACAAGGGCACCTGGAAGGTTGGATGTTATGGGAGGCATTGCTGATTACTCAGGCAGCCTAGTATTGCAGGTTAGGTTTTTCTTTCTGTTGCTCTCTTATCTGTATAGTTCTGTAGAGTTTCAGTTGGTTTCTTTCCTTTTTTTCTCCCTATTTTCCTTCTCTTTAAGTCAACTTTCATAATAAATTAAAAATTTTATTACTTTCAGCTTGATTTATCAATTTATCTCAATAAAATTAATTCTAATCTTTCTCTTCTTAACCAACCATGCCTACTCTAACAGATGCCTATAAGGGAAGCCTGCCATGTAGCTGTGCAACGGAATCATCCAAGTAAACACAGGCTCTGGAAACATGCACTTGCACGGCAGAATGCTAAAGGACAAGGACCAATGCCTGTTTTGCAAATTGTATTATATCATTAATTTGTTTGTTACTAATGTTGATTGCATAATTTTTTTCCCTTCAAAATTGATAGCAAATACGTGTGCTGTAATTCTTCATGTTCTTCTTAAATCCTAATCAAACAAATCTCTTACTAGAAAAGTAATATTCATGCAATTTTAGATAGAAATGACCTACTTTGTTGCATATTCTGTAATACATTCTAAGCTCCTACTGTTCTGACAGGTATCATATGGTTCAGAGTTGAGCAACCGTGGCCCAACTTTTGACATGGATTTATCTGACTTTATGGAAAGAGAGCAACCAATTTCATATGAAAAGGCAAAAAAATACTTTGCCCAAGATCCATCTCAAAAGTGGGTCCTTGTCCATGCATGATTTTTCCTCTGTTACTCTATATTCTAGATGCTAATTATGTTTATCATATATCAGGTGGGCGGCATATGTTGCTGGGACAATTTTGGTTTTGATGAAAGAATTAGGTGTACGCTTTGAAGATAGTATTAGCATGCTGGTAAGAGGGTATTTCTTTGTTTTTTATGCTGTTGTTGAATAGCATCTACTGTCCATTTCTTATGCTTCTGCTTGCACTATTTCTTTCTTTTATTCTCCGTTTTCTATTTATATTTGACTGGGCTTCTTAGTCATAGCATTTAATTTAATTTACTTGAGATTTGTAACACTGTACTTTGAGTTCAATGGAAAAGAACTGCATGGGGGTAGACTTTTTGCTTTTATAATGGGCAGGGAACTGAGCTTAATATTAGGTCTGATTTTGATTCGACTATTGATGGGGCTGCTTATATGTTGTTTTTAATCATATATCATAATGGTTTACATAGGCGCTTTGCTACTAAAGTTTGTATGTGTTGAAATTAGATATGAATACCCTAATATATTAAGGAAAATCTCACTCAAAAGTCAAAAATATGTATTTCTTAGAAATATGTACAACTATATATACAAAGCGTTGAATCACTTTAGGAAAGAATATCTCTTAATTAAAATCTCTAAAACTCAGTTGTAATCTCTAAAGATATGCTATTCAATGCTATGAAATAATCAAAGATTCTCAACACTCCCCCTCAAGTTGGTGCATAGATGTCTCGCATGCTCAACTTGCAAAGAATATTATGATAAGTCTTACAATTGAGCCTTTTAGTAAAAACATCAGCCAACTGTTCTTCATATGCTAGAGTAGATAGACTTAAGGCACCACTGGTTGCTTTTTCCTTGATAAAATGACGATCTATTTCGATGTGCTTGGTTATATCGTGCTGCACTGAATTTTGAGCTATGCTGATGGCCACTTTGTTGTCACAATACAAGGTTGATCCATTTTCGTTCAATAACTTTAGCTCTTCCAATACCTTTTGCAGCCATAAAAACTCACAACCACCTTTAGCCATGGCCCTATATTCAGCCTCTACACTTGATTGAGCCACAACACTTTGTTTCTTGCTTCTCCAAGTAACTAAGTTTCCTCCCACAAGAGTACAATAACCCGTTGTAGACCTTCTGTCATTAAAAGAGCTAGCCTAATCTGCATTTGTAAATACACTTTTGGAGAAGAGAATACCTTTGCCTAGTGCAGCCTTCAAATAGCACAAAATTCGTAATACTGCTTGCATATGAGCTTCGCAATGATCATGCATAAACTGGCTTACCAAACTAACCGCATAGGCTATATAAAAGAGAGTAATCTTACCATTGTGATGTAAGGAGAGTAATCTTACCCTTATATGTTTTATAAAGAGGGTATGATCAGCATTACTTTGTCGATAGCCAAATGACACCATGGCTTTACTAAATTTGTCAAATCAGGCTCTGGGAGATTGCTTTAGTCCATATAGGGTCTTTTTCAGTCTACATGCCTTCCCTTAAGTATCTTTATCCTTGAATCTTGGAGGAACTTTCATATACACTTTTTCTTCCAAGTCTTCATGTAAGAAGACATTCTTTACATCAAATTGCTGTAAGTCCTAGTCAAGATTTGTTGCACATGATAAAAGGATCCTAATCGTGTTCAATTTAGCAACTTGAGCAAATGGTTTTTGATAATCCACTCCATATGCTTGAGTGAATCCTTGCGCTAATTTGACTTTGAGTTTTTCAATTGAATCATCAGCCTTATACTTGATAGTAAACACCCATTTGCAGTCAATCATTTTCTGTCCCTCAGGAGGATTAACTA